>OZ010748.1:41219020-42621786 GCA_963932245.1 Tachinus rufipes
AACAAAGCATGCATTGAAAATCAAAATACGTCACTATATAGATTAAAAAATTATTAAAAACATTTATTAAGGTCATTTTTGAAATAATCTATATATTATATTATAATAACTATTAATAACAGTTTCAAATAAACGTATAAAACTAAAAAACAAACTCTTATTTTAAAATTATAAGTTTTAAGTAATAGACATCCAAATGAATAGAGTTGACCGTTACTACGTGACAATTTATAATAAAAAATAAAATAAAACACAGTAATTTTAATTTTCTATCTAAAAGAATAGTTATTGCATAAAAAGAAACTAATGCAACGTATTTGTTAAAAAAAAGCATATTAGCAACAATTAAATCAAGTAAGTAATTTGATGCACGGTTAGCAAATGAAATAAAAGTTTACGGAACTATTTTGTTTCCGTTATATCCGCGCTAGCCCGCAGGTTTCATTGCAATGTATGCTGTTTTTTAAGTTTTGTTGCGTGCCCAAAACTATGGCCGGGCACAAAGCCAAGTCAGCTGCGAGGCTCTGATCATTCAATTGCATTTGCTTGTTTTAGTTTTTAAGATGTATAAGTATATTATAGCTTATTACAACGTTGCCAATGTTTGGTTTGAAAACGTCGGTATGGCATGGCTGGTCTGATACCGTCATGCAGTGTGTATGCAAATACGACAAACGCGCCCTCGTCTGCCATATTCAGTGAACTAAATTTGTATGTGTTGACATACTTGATATACGTTTTCAGTCCCAAAATAATTTTGGTGTTGTTTTGTCTAGTGCTATATTATGCCAAAAAATAACGAAAAACACATGAAAACGTTGTCAGACCCAAAGCCGGGTTTGAGAACGTCGGATTTGGTCTGGAAACGTAGATAGTATGTAGCAAATTGGGTCTGTATAGACGGTTTAACAAATCTATATATATATATATATATATATATATATATATACGGACATTCGCCTATTTACGGGCGATACATTTTCTACCTTTTAGAGGCGATCAAAATTTTTAGTTAAATAACAGCATCACGCTATTCAGCGATACTTATTATAACATGAAGCAGTAATATATTTTTGATCCAACCATTACATTCACAGATATTTACAAAATAAATTTAAAAATTGAAGACGAGGTTTATTTTTTGGCCGAGAGAGTTTCATTTGCTGCCGATTATTTGTGGTTTGTGTCTTAATAACTGTGACCATGCTAAAATGCAGTAGGAAAAGGTTCAACTAAATGCCACCAGAATTAAGATAAATTGCAGTATTGTATAGCTATTATAAAATGTGTGTAAAAGACCACTAGGCGCCTTGAAGTGAGCGTTTATGTGCGCTTGGAGCGTGCGGTTGCCTCAAAAGTTTTAACGCCTGCATCAGGTTAAAAGTATGCGCAAAAACGCCTCCATAAGGGATTTAACATTTGTTTATTCTATAAAACAATAAACATTTTATCTAGTTTATGTTAACTAAAGTTTTGCATCTACTTTCAACCACTTTTTTTGCCTGACTCTACTGAAACCGTTGTTTTGGCCCAAAAATGCGGGCCGAAACGACAAAGGCTTGTAAATTATTTGCGGTATTTAATTAGCTGTAAATCACGATTTCACATAATGACGCCATACTTTAAAATCTGACAGTAGTGACAGATTAAAATTAATCTTGAAACTTCCTGAAAAATGTATTTATTTGGGGCAGGCAAAAAAATATTGAGTGTAATTCGTACCAAAGTGCTTAAGCAGCCCTTCGCTTTTAGCAACATGAAGAAGCAAAGCAATAGCAAACTGCTAAAGCCTATTTTCAACCCTTGATACACGATTCACTACATACTATAGGCGTTTTAGCATTTAGTTTGATGATTGTTTGTGTAGAAAATATATATTTCACAGCTAATTTTAAACACACACTTTTAACTTGTTCGAGGCGTCTAAACTCTAACACATGGTTTATATGCCTCTGATGCAACTATGATATTTGTATTACAAAAAAGAACAAACAATAATTGCTTATAAATTAACAACAAACAAAATGTGTACTAAGGTCAATAAGTACCTGTAATAATAATAATAATGCACATTATTGTGATAACTACTACTGTCGCGTTAAACCGGCAATTTATACTCATTTTTTGGTAGTTGTTTTATGTACGTCATATATCTTGTTATAATTTTATCAAGTTGTCATATATTATGTTATTTTGTTAACAAGAATGTTATAATGTTATCATGTTATAATGTTATCCTGTAATCGTGTTATCGTGTTATCAAGTAATCGAGTTATTATGATATTAGGTTATCATGTCTTAATGTTTTTTTTGATAACATGTTTTCACAATGTCAAGTTTTCATGTTAGTATGTTATCATGTTATCAAGTTATAATGTTAACAAGTTATCATGTTATCATAATATCATGTTATCATGTTATAATGTTATAATGTTATCATGTTATTATGCTATTATGTTATCTTGTTATCTTGTTATCTTGTTATCTTGTTATCTTGTTAACTTGTTATCTTGTTATCTTGTTATCTTGTTAGCTTGTTATCTAGTTATCTTGTTATCTTGTTATCTTGTTATCTTGTTATCTTGTTATCTTGTTATCTTGTTAGCTTGTTATCTAGCTATCTTGTTATCTTGTTAGCTTGTTATCTAGTTATCTTGTTATCTTGTTATCTTGCTATCTTGCTATCTTGTTATCTTGTTATCATGTTAGCTTGTTATCTTGTTATCTTGTTATCTTGTTATCTTGTTATCTTGTTATCTTGTTATCTTGTTATCTTGTTATCATGTTATCATGTTATCATGTTATCATGTAATTAAAATGTCTTGTTATTGTGTTATCAAGTAATCATGTTATTATGTTATTATGTAATCATGTTATCATGTTATCATGTTATCATGTTAATATGTTGTCATGATATCATGTTATCATGTTATCATTTTATCATGTTATTATGTTATCATGTTATCTTGTTATCTTGTTATCATGTTATCATGTTATCATGTTATCATGTTATCAAAATATCATGATATCAAAATATCATGTTATCATGTTAAGATGTTATCATGTTGTTACGTTATCATGTTATCATGTTATTATATTATCTTGTTATTGTGTTATCAAGTAATCACGTTATTATGTTATCATGTTATCATGTTATCATGTTATCATGTTATCATGTTATCATGTTATCATGTTGTCATGATATCATGTTATCATGTTATCATTTTATCATGTTATTATGTTATCATGTTATCTTGTTATCTTGTTATCATGTTATCATGTTATCAAAATATCATGTTATCAAAATATCATGTTATCATGTTAAGATGTTATCATGTTGTTATGTTATCATGTTATCATGTTATTATATTATCTTGTTATTGTGTTATCAAGTAATCACGTTATTATGTTATCATGTTATCATGTTATTTTGTTATTATGTTATCATGTTATCATGTTATCATGTTATCATGTTATCATGTTATCATGTTATCATGTTATCATGTTATCATGTTATCATGTTATCATGTTATCATGTTATCATGTTATCATGTTATCATGTTATCATGTTATCATGTTATCATGTTATCATGTTATCATGTTATCATGTTATCATGTTAATAAAATGTCTTGTTATTGTGATATCAAGTAATCATGTTATAGTGTAATCATGTTATCATGTTATCATGTTATCATGTTATTATGTTATCATGATATCATGATATCAAGTTATCATGTTATCATTTTATCATGTTATCATGTTATCTTGTTATCATGTTATCATGTTATCATGTTATCAAAATAGCATGTTATCATGTTAAGATGTTATCATGTTATCATGTGGTCATGTTGTTATGTAATCATGTTAATATGTTATTATATTATCTTGTTATTGTGTTATCAAGAAATCACGTTATTATGTTATCATGTTATCATGTTATTATGTTATCATGTTATCATGTTATCATGTTATCATGTTATCATGTAATCATGTTATCATGTTATCATGTTATCATGTTATCATGTTATCATGTTATCATGTTATCATGTTATCTTGTTATCATGCTATCATATTATTATGTTATTATGTTTTCATGTTATTATGTTATCATGTTACCATGTTACCATGTTACCATGTTATTATGTTATCATGTTATGATGTTACTAGGTCATCATGTTATCACGTTATCATGTTATCATGTTATCATATTTTCATGTTATCATGTTAGCATGTTATCATGATATCATGTTATCATGTTATTATGTTATCATATTATCATGTTATCATGTTATCATGTTATCATGATATCATGTTATCATGTTGTGATGTTGTCATGTTATCATGTTATTATCTTATCATGTTATTATGTTATGATGTTCCTATGTCATCATGTTATCATGTTATTATGTTATGATGTTCCTATGTCATCATGTTATCACGTTATCATGTTGTGTTGTTGTCATGTTACCATGTTATCATGTTATCATGTTATGATGTTACCATGTCATCATGTTATCACGTTATCATGTTATCATGTTATCATGTTATCATGTTATCATGTTATCATGTTATCATGTTATCATGTTATCATGTTATCATGTTATCAAATTATCATGTTATCATGTTATCATGTTATCATATTATCATATTATCATGTTATCATAATATCATGTTATCATGTTATCATGTTATTATGTGGTCATGTTGTTATGTTATCTTGTTATCATGTTATTATGTTATCATGTTTTCATGTTATCATGTTATTATGTCATCATGTTATCACGTTATCATGTTATCATGTTATCATGTTATCATGTTATCATGTTATCATGTAATCATGTTATCATGTTATCATGTTATCATGTTATCATGTTATCAAATTATCATGTTATCATGTTATCATGTTATCATGTTATCATATTTTCATGTTATTATGTTAGCATGTTATCATGATATCATGTTATCATGTTAACATGTTATCATGTTATCATGTTATCATGTTATCATGTTATCATGTTATCATGTTATCATGTTATCATGTTATCATGTTATCATGTTATCATGTTATCAAATTATCATGTTATCATGTTATCATGTTATCATGTTATCATATTTTCATGTTATTATGTTAGCATGTTATCATGATATCATGTTATCATGTTAACATGTTATCATGTTATCATGTTATCATGTTATCATGTTATCATGTTATCATGTTATCATGTTATCATGTTATCATGTTATCATGTTATCATGTTATCATTTTATCATGTTATCATATTATCATGTTATTATGTTATCATGTTATTATGTTATCATGTTATAATGTTATCATGTTATCATGTTATCATGTTATCATGTTATCATGTTATCATGTTATCATGATATCATGTTATCATGTTATCATGTTATCATGTCATCATGTTATCACGTTATCATGTTATCATGTTGTGTTGTTGTCATGTTACCATGTTATCATGTTATCATGTTATGATGTTACCATGTTATCACGTTATCATGTTATCATGTTATCATGTTATCATATTATCATATTATCATGTTATCATGTTATCATGTTATCATGTTATTATGTTATCATATTAACATGTTATTATAATATTATGTTATCATGTTATCATGTTGTGATGTTGTCATGTTATCATGTTTTCATGTTATCATGTTATCATGTTATCATGTTATCATGTTATTATGTTATTATGTTATCAAATTAACATGTTATCATGTTATCATGTTATCATGTTATCATGTTATCATGTTATCATGTTATCATGTTATCATGTTATCATGTTATCATGTTATCATGTTATCAAGTTATCAAGATATCATGTTATCATGTTGTCATGTTATCATGTTATCATGTTATCATGTTATCATGTTATCATGTTATCATGTTATCATGTTATCATGTTATCATGATATCATGTTATTATGTTATCATGTTATCATGTTATCATGTTATCATGTTATTATGTTATCATGTTATGATGTAACAATGTTATCAAGATATCATGTTATCATAGTGTCATGTTATCATGTTATCATGTTATTATGTTGTCATGTTATCATGTTGTCATGGTATCATGTTATCATGTTATCATGTTATCATATTATCATGTTATTATGTTTCCATGTTTTCATGTTTTCATATTATCATGTTATCATGTTATTATGTTATAATGTTATTATGTTATCATGTTATCATGTTATCATGTTATCATGTTATCATGTTATCATGTTATCATGTTATCATGTTTTCATGTTATCATGTAAACATATTATCATGTTATCATGTTATCATGTTTTCATGTTATTATGTTATCATGTTTCTATGTTATCATGTTATCACGTTATTATGTTATGATGTTACCATGTCATCATGTTATCACGTTGTCATGATATTATGTTATCATGTTATCATGTTATCATTTTATCATGTTATCATGTTTTCATGTTATCATGTTATCATGTTATCATGTTATCATGTTATCATGATATCATGTTATTATGTTATCATGTTATCATGTTATCATGTTATCATGTTATCATATTATTATATTATCATGTTATCATGTTATTATATTATCATGTTATGATGTTACAATGTTATCAAGATATCATGTTATCATAGTGTCATGTTATCATGTTATCATGTTATTATAATACCTTGTTTTCAAGCTATCATGTTATCATGTTATCATGTTATCATGTTATCATGTTATCATGTTATCATGTTATCATGTTATCATGTTATCATGTTATCATGTTATCATGTTATCATGTTATCATGTTATCATGTTATCATGTTATCATGTTATCATGGTATCATGTTATTATGTTATAATGGTATCATGTTATCATGTTTGTTATGTTAGATTGTTATTATATTATCAAGTTATCATGTTATGATGTATTTATTTTATTATGTTATTAGGTTATTCTGTTATCGTTTTATTAAGTTATCAAGATATCATGTTACCATGTTATCATGTTATCATGTTATCATGTTATCATGTTATCATGTTATCTTGTTATTATGTTATCATGTTATCATATTATCATGTTATCATGTTATTATGTTATCATGTTACCATGTGATCATGTTATCATGTAATGATGTTATCATGTTATCAAGTTATCACGTTATCATGTTATCATGCTATCATGTTATCATGTTATCATGTTATCATGTTATCATGTTATCATGTTATCAAGATATTATGTTATCATGTTGTCATGTTATCATGTTATCATGTTATCATGTTATCATGTTATCATGTTATCATGTTATCATGTTATCATGTTATCATGTTATCATGATATCATGTTATTATGTTATCATGTTATCATGTTATCATGTTATCATGTTATCATGTTATCATGTTATCATGTTATTATGTTATCATGTTATGATGTAACAATGTTATCAAGATATCATGTTATCATAGTGTCATGTTATCATGTTATCATGTTATTATGTTGTCATGTTATCATGTTGTCATGGTATCATGTTATCATGTTATCATATTATCATGTTATTATGTTTCCATGTTTTCATGTTTTCATATTATCATGTTATCATGTTATTATGTTATAATGTTATCATGTTATCATGTTATCATGTTATTATGTTATCATGTTATCATGTTATCATGTTATAATGTTATCATGTTATCATGTTATCATGTTATCATGTTATCATGTTTTCATGTTATCATGTAAACATATTATCATGTTATCATGTTATCATGTTTTCATGTTATTATGTTATCATGTTACTATGTTATCATGTTATCACGTTATTATGTTATGATGTTACCATGTCATCATGTTATCACGTTATCATGATATCATGTTATCATGTTATCATGTTGTCATTTTATCATGTTATCATGTTATCATGTTATCATGTTATCATGTTATCATGTTATCATGTTATCATGTTATCATGTTATCATGTTATCATGTTATCATGTTATCATGATATCATGTTATTATGTTATCATGTTATTATGTTATCATGTTATCATATTATTATATTATCATGTTATCATGTTATTATATTATCATGTTATGATGTTACAATGTTATCAAGATATCATGTTATCATAGTGTCATGTTATCATGTTATCATGTTATTATAATACCTTGTTTTCAAGCTATCATGTTATCATGTTATCATGTTATCATGTTATCATGTTATCATGTTATCATGTTATCATGGTATCATGTTATTATGTTATAATGGTATCATGTTATCATGTTTGTTATGTTAGATTGTTATCATATTATCAAGTTATCATGTTATGATGTATTTATTTTATTATGTTATTAGGTTATTCTGTTATCGTTTTATCAAGTTATCAAGATATCATGTTACCATGTTATCATGTTATCATGTTATCATGTTATCATGTTATCATGTTATCATGTTATCTTGTTATTATGTTATCATGTTATCATATTATCATGTTATCATGTTATTATGTTATCATGTTACCATGTGATCATGTTATTATGTAATGATGTTATCATGTTATCAAGTTATCACGTTATCATGTTATCATGCTATCATGTTATCATGTTATCATGTTATCATGTTATCATTTTATCATGTTATCATGATATCATGTTATCATGTTATCATATTAACATATTATTATATTATCATGTTGATATGTTATCATGTTATCATGTTTTCATGTTATCATGTTATCATGTGATTATGTTATCATGTTATCATGTTATCATGTTATCATGTTATCATGTTATCATGTTATCATGTTATCATGTTATCATGTTATCATGTTATTATGTTATAATGTTTTCATGTTATCACGTTACCATGATATCATGTTACCATGATATCATGTTATCTTGTTATCATGTTATCATGTTATCATGTAATCATGTAATCATATTATCATGTTATCATGTTTTCATGTTATTATGGTATCATGTTACCATGTTATCATGTAATCATGTAATGATGTTACCATGTTATCATGTTATCACGTTATCATGTTATTTTGTTATCATGTTTTCATGTTATCATGTTATCATTTTATTTTGTTATTATGTTATCATGTTATCATTATATCAAGTCATCGTGTCATTATGTTTACATATATTCAAGTTATAGTGTTATCATGTTATTGTGTTATTAACTTACTAAATTATTATGTAATTATGTTATAAAATTATTATGTATTATTTCTGTTTTTAGGTTATCATGTTATCAAGTTATCATGTTATCATGTTATCATGTTATCATGTTATCATGTTATCATGTTATCATGTTATTATGTTATCATGTTATCATGTTATCATGTTATCATGTTATCATGTTATCATGTTATCATGATATCATGTTATCATGTTATCATGTTATCATGTTATCATGTTATCATGTTATTATGTTATCATGTTACTATGTTATCAAATTATCATGTTATCAAGTTATCATGGTAATATAGTTTCATGTTATCAAGCTTGCATGTTATTATGTTATTATGTTATCAAGTTATGATGTTATTATGAAATCATGTTATCAAGTTAGAATGTTATTATGATATCATGTTGTCATGTTATATTATGTTATGCTATTAAGTTACCACATAATCGTATTGTCCAACTATTATTTAGTATGTCATTATGATTATTATCATAACATTAATACATAATACATGATAACATGGTTTACATAATAACATGATAAAGTATTACATAATAACATGACATCACATATTGACAACATTATAATAATCTTATTATGTTTTGCATTGTGTCAATCTTATGTTTACTTCTTGTTGTATAATACAAACCTGAAACTACTGGTTTTATATTTATTTGATTTTAATCCAGATATGATTACAATACTATAAATTTTTTTAATTTATATAATTAATAAGTTAATTGTTATACTTTGGTACTTATTAACATCGAAACTACAATTGTTTCTATGCATAAATGACACGTTACATAATTTAAATTCCTTAGTTAAATAAATAAAAAAATTATAAACCACAAAATATTATTTATCTTAATTCCATTATTATACGAGTTCATTGAAAGTAAACAGACAAAAGGTTGAAAAGCCATAAATGAGCAAGGTCATTCAACACGTGAGGGAAATATTTTAAAACTACTTGCTGTTATATTTTACTACTCGTTTTTTGCATATAATTTTTTCTATAATCTGTCTTTTTCAAAATTTATAAAAAAATGAATTGGTAATATTTTTGCTAGTATTTATATACTTTAATTTGTTTACATAAAACAATTTTGAAAATACCAATAAAAAAACTAAACGCTATAATTATATTTATGTCATTGTCTATTCTTCTGCTTTTAACTACAAATTTACAGGTAACAATACTAAATATATTGATAAATATTAAGCACTGGTTATGTCATGTTTATGTAATATTCATCACTTTACCAGGTAATTTCAACAAGGTTTTGCTTAGGATTGTAATAGTAGCGGCGATGTTTAAAAAATATATGTTGTTGACATGATACTTCAATTTTGTTACATCGACGAAGAATTAACTACCTGAATATCGCATTGCTTAGTAAAAAGAATTTATCGTAATCTTTATAGATATTATTTTATAATAATTGCTTAAAATGTATTATAACATTTTATTAGATCAAATATAATTGATTTGAATAAAAAATGCAATCATGACATACATAGCGACACTGAAATTTGCTTCAATTGACATTTGCATAAAAAGACAGGAAAATATTTTACACAGTAGACATGTGTAACTGTGTGTTGCCTTTTCTTATATCACCAATCGTCAATTCTCTATTCTAATAAAACTATTCTAAAAAGTAAAAAATTATTCTATATATTTTTACCTGCTCTTTTATTACGGTAATTATAGAGATTTTGTATATGTAGACATAATTAAGCCAAGAAAAACCGGAAGATTAGTATTTCCCTTTATGACAGAATCATGCAGTTGCGGGTCACAAGAAAGAAACAATCACCTGCTCATAAATCAATCAGTTTAATTATATTAATCATATTATCATCAAAAATATGTTTTGTTGTTAATGAATTGAGAAGTAAACACAACTTTGAAAATGAACGATCTTCTTTTCCAGAATGATATCATTTTACATTAAATCAAAGTGAATCAAATAATAATTAAGACATTATAAATAAAATAATATCGAATAATAATACTTTTAGTTACTTGGAATAAAAAATAACTAAAACCTCTTATATTTTTTTTAATTATTGCATATTTCTTTATCATATTTGCTAAAACAACATCAATCCAAAAATAAACTAATATTATTTCAGAGAACTAGTAATTACGAATCTTATGATGACGATCGCACGTTATAAACTTGTAGTGAAAAGAGAACGCACATGGCTTAAATTTTAATTATGGCGATGGAACCAATATATAATTTTTCAAAAAATTCTAATTTGTGCTAAAAACGGCATACGCGCACAATAGCGACCGCCATCTGGTCACTTATTTAATAATCTAACTAAATTATATATTTTTTTAATTTGATTATAAAGTTTTTAGTAATAGATTTTGTTTAATTTATTGTAAAATCATTATGTTTATTAGTTTTAACTAAAGAAATAGGTAATATCAAGATTTTTTATTTAGCAATACAACCATATTTGTAACATAATACTATGATAATAAATCATTTTAGAAAAGATGAAACAAATGTTTATTAAAATCTCATTAGAAAGCATTAATTCTAATCCGGATGCGACTGAAAGGGTACATATAATAATACGAAAAATAGCATTTATTGCTTTACTCCTACCCTTTTTCATTAATTATTAGGATATATATATTGTAATTTAAGAAAAAGTGTTTACTGTTTAGTAAATTTGTGATAGAGTGGAGAATATAATTTAGCGATGTTTTATTTAGTAAAGTTTTTAGAAGATGGATTGTATTACATTTGTAATCAACGGCAAATGGATCGTAACGAGAACAATTCTGTAAAGAAAGTTTGCTACAAAAATTTGGGAACGTATGACGCGAAAGTATTATTTCGCGGTGGTAAGTAATATCAAATTATTTAAAATAATAACTTAATAATTTACTAATTTATTTAATAATAAATTCTGTAATATTATTTTTAGAAAAAGATGAGATGGTGCTGAAAATGAATGAGATAGAAGCAGCTACGTCCCAGGAAGACGAAATTATTCCAAATCGACAAGGTAATTTATAATTTTATAAATATATTTAATTATTTTAAATTATTGTGTTATTTCTATTGTAGAAGATGATTCTCAGGAAAGTTTGGAAAACGTAAACGCCACAAATAAAATTAACATTTTACAAAATATATCATGACATTCAAAAGAAATATTACCAACAGAAAAGAATATTGAAATTTACGAAGAAAGAAATATTGACATTGTTAAAAAAATTAAATACTAATGATAATATTAATATTTCTAAAGAAGGAGTTATATACAGTAAGTTCCCAGAGGAAAGTGTGTGACAATGTAGTCAAAGATGCAACTATTTCTATTTCCGTAGAACACACATCTGCCCAATTATATGCATTTATAAATAATACAAATAAAAAATAATAATTAATAATTAATACTGTTTTTCTATAAACCACCCACTATTTAGCTACACTAAAATTAAATTTTAATAATTTAAGTATTTTATAATAATTATGTAATGATTTATAAAAAACAAATAAGTTATCCATTTATAAACAAAATAAATTTATTATCCAATGGTATACATTTTTTTAAATTAATTATTAAGTGCTATTACGCATATAAACAATGTATAAAAACTTCAAACTCCTGAAACTGATCAAAAGTGTGCAAGATGCTACAAAAACTATTTCTATAAAGAAAGATAAAGTAAGGGACATTTATAAAACACAAATAATTTGTGTTGTAGTCATGGTCAAGGTCATGTAACACCTTAATGTGCGTGAATGACCGCTATAGACGCCTCAAACTAGATGTTTATGTGCGCCTGAAGCGGGAGCTTAGCTTACCTTAAATTTTAACGGTAAAATGTGCATAAAATTTCGCTTTTACGAGATAGTTAATGCGGTTATTGTATAAATGTACAATTATTACTATGGTTACAGATACACATTGACTATTTAAATATGTTATAAACCGCAAAATATAAGGTTTGCATTTTATAATATTAATTATTTTTTCTAAAATATCTGTATGTTTCAGACATAAACATGTACAAAAATGTAAAACTGTGGATATTTTATAAAACTGATGACGATATTCATTGACAACTATATTTTTTAAAAAATATTTTTTTTGTGATTAAAAAAAAGTTATTAACATTTTTGTTAAAATAACATTGTTACTGTTGTTTCAAATAATTATGTATATTAAATAATTCTAAATCTAATTAGAGCTTCTTATAATCATTTACAAATAATATTCAAACAATGATTTTGATTTGTGGATGCCTACTGATGCGTCTAGCAGCGCATACAAACAACTTATTAGAAGCTTAGACGCCTCGAACCAGTCAAAAATAAGCGTGAAAAATCGCTAGAAGCCTCAAACTGGGTGTTTTTGTGCGCCTGGACCGGGCGCTTTTATCAAAAACTTCAACGCCTCGATCAGGTTAAAAGTATGCGCAAAACGCTTCTATAAAAAAGTTTGAAAGTGATAGGAATGTAAGATTGTTTGTTTTTATGCATAATAGTTATCGGCAGAGGTAGCAACGCAATGCCCCCTATTTATTTATTAAATTTAAATAATAATAGTTATGTTTTATTAAATTTATTATATTATTAATAATCAAAACAACTGACATTGTAACGTAAGTAAGTAATTTTTGGAATTAGCAATTTTTTTTTTTATTAAACAATTTTTAATAAAATATTCAATATTCAATATTTATTCTTTTTTTTTTAATTCAATATATAGCAGTTGTTTCAGTACAATTTAGTAATTATTTATTTCTAATAACTAAATCGTTTGCATCAAACTACTTTTTGATTGTACTTTACTATTTATTATTTTGTTTATTAATCAATTGAATTATTTATAAACAAACATTTTTATTTAGAAAAAATATATAATATTACGAAATATTTATCTACGCTGCAACTCCCAAGATTTAATGAAAACAACATATGTTATCGAGATTTGTGCATATTTCTTAAAACCTGCTGCAGTAGCCATCTAGTCGAGCAAAATTAGTACTAACCGCTAGACGCCTCGAACTGGTTGTTTATGTGCGCTGGTGCGAGCGCTCGCTTCTAAAATTTCAACGCCTCGATCAGGTTAAAATTGTGCGCGAAAACGCCTCTATAAGGGAGTTAACATCTCTATATATATATATATATATATATATATATATATATATATATATATATATATGTATTATATCTGAAGAACTAGATGTAGACACATCACGGGAATGAGAAAAACATGTTTGTAAAATTGATAATTCTCCATATTCAAAAAAAGCAAATCTTTTAGAAAAATTGGAAAAAAGTAATAAATTTTAAACAAAAAAGGTAAACGCTTACCTTACTGCATATAATTCAAATAGTAATACTTGTGTCTTATGCGGTAAAAAATACGTGCTATTCAAATGCTTTGAGTTTTTAGATTTGGATACAAAAAATAGGTTTAAATTTGTACGATCCAAATCAATATGTTTAAATTATTATAGCATCAAATTCGTCACAAATTTATGAACAAAATGTTCTATTATGTACAGCATTAATCAAAATAAAGGATAACGTAAATTAGTAGCATATGGCTTGCGCATTATTAGATTCGGGGTCGCTGGCTGGTTTTATTACCAAAAGGCATTTTCTAATAAATTAAAAATTACAAAATTTGCAGTTAAATTAAAAATAGGCGGCATTAGTCAATCATAATTAGCGGTAAATTATAAATGCACACCTAAAATTTCAACAAATACACAAGTTATTACATGTAATTTTTTTTAATACATTTATGTGCAAAACACAACTTCAACAGTTTTGAGAAAATGAATCCGATGAAAAAGTTGATGTAGTATTGTCAGAAGATGACACTTACTGCAAAAATTCGTATATTAATACGACTAAACTTAGATTCAGGTTCTTTTATTGTAAAAATACCTTCTAAAACAGATGTAGAGATTCTTGGAGAATCAAAAACGCTGGCTCTTAAACGATTTTATAATTTAGAAAAGAAATTTTGGCATAATAAAGAATTGCATAGAAAATACAGTAACTTTACCAATAAATATAAAATTTTACATCATAAAAATAAAGTAAAAGAAAGTAACAGCGATAAATTTTATCTACCTCAACATGCGGTACATAAGGAATCTAGTACTGCAACAAAATTGAGAGTTGTTTTTGATGGTTCAGCTAAAACATCTTCAGGTTATTCAGAAAATGATATAGAGCATACAGGTCCAAATATTCAAAATTATTTATTTTCTATATCAGTACGTTTTCGAAAACATAATTAAACCAGGATTACACATGCCATGAAATTTGGAAAGTAGCTTGAATGCTCAAAAATGGCATGCGCCAATTAATGGCACAGTGAGAATACATGTGCAAGTAAAATTGCATGCAAACTGTTCATGGCACGGCTGCTAAGGCAAGTAGCTTGCAAGCGTGTATACATATGCCATTTGTTTGTCAAATTATAACCTATTTTATTTTTATATAGATTTGAATTGTTCAAATTCCAAAGACATTCAAAATTTTTATACAAACTAATAAACGTAATTTTTTTTATCTCCCCATCGACTCATTTTAAAGTTTTTCAACTGTCATGTGGGTTCATACATGGCATGCCTTTTGCCGTCCGCCACTACTTTACTTGCACATTGCATGCAAAAATATCAAATCTTTTTGATTTCGTACCATTGACTTGCATGCCAGCTAAAGGCATGTTATTTGACAGAATACACGTGCTAGTAGCTGGCATGTGCAAGCAGCTAGTATAAAATTGTGCAAGTAACTGGCATGTGTAATCTCGGCATAATGTTATATGCGCCGACATAGAAAAAATGTACCATCAAGTAATTAGTCCTGAACAACGCAAGTATCAACGTATTTTATGGAGAGACAATCTTGATTTTTTCATTGAAACATATGAGTTAAGCACAGTCACATATGGCACTTCTTCATAGGCATTTTTAGCAGTACGGTGTATGCAACAATTAGCATATGATTTTGAAAAAGAATACCCAGAGGCTTCAAGAATAATAAGAAGCAATTTCTATGTGGATGATTTACTAACTGGTGATGAATCTATTGAAAAAACTATAAATTTAAAAAACGAAATTTGTTTTATTTTAAAATCGGGTAATTTTAAATTAAGAAAATGAGCGTCAAACCAAACTTTTATTGTAAAAAATGATATAGTTAAAAATATAGTAATTTCAGATGCTAAAAATAAAACATTAGGTATAATTTGGTCTATAACTTTAGTCACATTAAGTATATCAATACCTTTAATCTCGAAAACTGACAAAATTACAAAACGTATTTTATTATCACAAATTTCACAAGTATATGATTTATTAGGATTACTTTTACCCGTCATAGTTACTGCAAAGATAATGCTGAAAAAATTATTGCAATATAAGCTTAACTGGGATCAGATTATTTCAAATGAGCTTCAAAAAGAATGGATCAAATACAAAAACTGTTTAAAATGTTTAAAACAAATTTAAATACCTTGACATGTAATCACTAAAGATGCTACAAGTATAAAATTACACGGATTTTGTGATGCTTCCATTCATGCTTATGGAGCGTTTATCTATTTATGTTCAAAAACTAAAAACGGACTCATAACTTCAAGACTTTTGTGTGCAAAATCTAAAGTAGCACCTATTAAATCATTAACAATATTTCGTTTGAAATTATGAGCTGCAGATGTTTTGGCAAAACTAACAAACAAAGTATTAAATTCATTAAACATAAACATTGAAACATGTATTTTGTGGACAAATTCTATTATTCTATTAGCTTGGTTAAATACATTACTTAAGTTGTTAAAAACATTTGTTGAAAATTGAGTAACAAAAATTCATAACTAACTAAAAACCTTTTGTGGCGCTATGCGTTATTAAAAGACAATTCTGCAGATTATTTATCTATACCACCTATAAAGTTAAAAACATTGGTAAACTGGTGGAATGGTCCAACCTGGCTATCAAATAACTCAAACTGGCCAAACACACAATACTCTATTAATAAATTATCTAAAATAAAAGCAATCACTATAAAAGTAACAAATAATTATAAAATTTGTTTAACAAAGTTTTTAAATTTAAGCAAGAGCGTATTATTGCTTATTGTCAAAGATTTATCAACAACGCCAAAGTTAAAGAAGAAAATAGAAATTATGGAACTTGTAGTAAAATATTGCATTCACAAAGGTGGCTAATAAAAAGAATACAGCATGATTCTTATTTTAATAAAATATATTGTCTCAAAAATAGTAAACTTATCATTAATAAAAGCCACATTCTAAATCCTTTTTTAGACCATGAAGGTATATTAAGAATTGGGGTGCGTCTGAGTAATTCAAATTATGAGGAAGACAAAAAACATTCAATGATAGTTTCGGATCAACACCATATTACTAAATTAATTTTCAAACGCGAGCACGAACGTCTGCTTCATGCAGGAGTCCAACATTTGCTCTATTTAGTCAGGCAAACTATTTGGCCAGTAAGTGGCCGTAATTCAGCAAAAAAGGTTGTACGTGAATGCATTAAGTGTTGTAGATTTATTGCTAACACAATAAATCCAATCATGAGTGCCTTACTAAAAACACGTGTGCAACCCAACTCATCATTTCACGCAACAGAAGTAGACTATGCAGGTTCACTTTTAATAAAAGATAAATAAAAGAGGTTGTAAATATGTTAAATGTTATATTGCATTATTTATATGTTATAGCACAAAAGCTATACATCTTGAATTGGTGACAAAATTAACTACTAGAGCATTCATTTCTACATTTAGACGCTTTACATCAAGGCGCGGTAAACCATCATGTGTAAATTCAAATAATGGCAGAAATTTTGTTAGAGCTTTGGCAAAGTTAAAAACATTTTTATCAAACGACAACGATGAATTAACCAAAAAAATTGTAAATAAAAGAGTTAACTGGTAATTTATTCCACCACAATCACCTCATTTTGGAGGCATCTGGGAAGCAGCTGTCAAAAGCACTAAATTCCACTTAAAGCTCGTATTAAGTGACAGTCATTTGACATATAATGAATTATATACAGTTGTTGTACAAATTGAAGCCACTCTTAACTCCTTTGTCAAATGATCCCAATGATTTAAATCCCTTAACGCTTGCCCATTTCCTGATTGAAAAACCATTAACCAATCTTTCAGATGAAGATGTTATGGAAATCAAAGACGCCAAGTTGTTTAATAAATTTAAAAATTAAACCAACACTTTTGGGCAAGGGCAAAATGAAATCAAGCAAAAACATTAAGTTAAACTCACCAGTACTCATCAAAGATGACAATCAAACCCCAATAAAGTGGTTGCTAGGACAAATCATTAAACTTCATCCAGGTGCAGATAAAGTTGTACAAGTAGTGTCAATACGTACAAAAATAGTGTTATTTGAAGATCTTTGCATTTGTTGTGTCCCCTTCCCTGTTCAGAAACTGTTAAAGAGTAATATTGTGTGTAATAGGTATTTAGATTTAATTTTTTTTTTGAATTGTTGAAAGGTGTTCTTTTCAAGGCGGGAATATGTTAAGAATCAATAATTATATTTTTTCAGAATAAAAATCCGCCGGATGTCATTTAAAAGTTATTAGTGCCAAGTTTTATTGTATTATTTTAGTTTTATATTTTATAAAAGCCGGATGTTATTTGAAGGCAATTAGAATTAAGTTTTATTATTATCACTTGCTATATTTTATGTTATTAGATATTCCTAATTTTTTTAAGTTAACCTGCACCTTTTCTAAGCATCTAAATATATATTTTAAATCAGTCTTTGTAAGCAACTTATGCTGAACGTTTTATATCGTATTTTGATGTAGAGTACGACACCAAGTAATAATACATTATTGCAATTGTAAAAAGGAACGGTCCTTTAAGAAATTTAAAGTTAATTTTTGCGGTGACCACGCCATTGCGCATACAATTATAGTCAATATTCGTAAATAGTCACTGCAGTTTTCACTCTGATATTGAGTATAGTTATCACACTTATCACTTATGCTAAACTTTGTTTAATTAATTTGAATAAGTGATGTGGTTTGACAAATGCTGTAGAACAATCTTTCAGTAGAAAAGCAAGTATCAAAGCTGGAGCTTTAGTATTTTCACTCTGTAATTTATTTATAGCAATTAATCTAATCTTTAGAAAAATAGTCTATTGGTAAATTGATAATATATGATATGCTTGTTTTTATACATTCTGATCAGTATACACTGAATACAATTGTTTAGCAAACTCAATAACAATGCCATTGGAACATTTAAACATTATTTCATTTTTATGCATAATTCTAGGAATGGCTTTATTTCTTTTCAATAATGTAAGCCCAATATGATTTTGGATCATTTTTTATATTGCTTTCAATACTATTTTTATAGACAGTGTTGCTCTCAATATTTCTTTTTAAAATGTTTGTAATTTAGTTTATTTTTAGGAAACTAAAAATGTGATGTTTGTTGTACTATTTCTTATTTTAGAATATTTTTTTTTATAAAATCTTAGAAAGCATTATTGATTTTGTACAAAAAATCTCAATCTGTCACACCCAACAACTGCTACAATCTAATAAACTTTGCCTGAAATTGAAATCAAAGCTATTTTTAATTATAAAGATTTAAATCTTTAATTTGATGTATATTGAAATGGATGGGTGATGTGAATCTTCATTAACAAGTATGCTATCACTACGTTTAACATTATATTTAAAAATAACGGATAAAACAATAAGACCATACGCATTTGTGACATTATTATTTTGATTTAATAAATTAATTTGATAAAATTGTGTACTAAGCTGGAGCCTGAGTTATTTATGTTACAGTTATTAAAATGCGCCAAATTAAAATCACCCACAATAAGAAACGGTTTGTCATTAACAAATTGTTCTATATTATCTAAAACAAATTCATTTACAGCAAGTGGATTTGAAGAAGGTAGTATATAGTAAAAATTAAGATAAATTTTTTAATTGTAATTTAATGTTTATACTATACACAAAATAGCAATATTATACTGATTGTTCCAATTTAATTTTATTAATTGTATTGATATTTTATTATTTACTGCTACTAAAACATTTTCACCTAGGTTTCAGTTAGCAATACATCTGAGTCACAATTTAACATATTATTTTAAAATATATTGTTTTAGTATAAAGTCCATTTACATGTTAGTAGTAAAAATAAGTTTTATCACTTACCGTTATTATTAAGAAAATGATTTGTTATTTTTTTACTATTCTTGGGACACCTGCAGTATATTTTAGGAACATATTAACACTTTATGATTTTTTTTTTCTTTAAAATCTTTCTGAACTCTATTTTTATAATCTGTTTGCGTACCTTTTTATTCATGAATTAGTTAGTTAGTTAATAATTTTGGCATATCAGCCTATAAAGACTATTAATGCCGATTCTTTTTTCTAACTATAAAAAAGTGTAAAATAATATGCTGTAAAATGGCATATTAAAAAATAAAATAAATAAATAGCAAAAATAAAATAAACTTTCACAAACTATTAAAAATAATAGCAAAAAATGACTAGATAATTCCATCAGTGTCTAGGGTGTAAAAGGTTCTAGATATTGCTGGATTTTACAATACACAAACATTAATCACAATAAATAAATAATCATATCCATATACCCAGTCTGCTCCGTCAAACAAATTCGAGCAAACGATCGACATTAGCGATTAGATCACCTAAGACAACCGATAATAAAAAAAAGGATAACTTCTTATCTACGTTTTGGCCTGTATGACGAACTCCACGGTGTAATAACGCTTTTAGTGCATCGCAGCTTGTTGTTTTGAATAGCAAACCACTCAGTTTGCCAGCTAGACAGCAGCTTTTGATGTAGAAAATTACAAATATCTCTAACACAAATTTTAGATGAAACATATTCTGCGCTAGTTATTGCCAATTTGGCAAGCGCATCAGTTTTTTCATTGCCACTGATACCTACGTGACTGGAAATCCAGACAAAGTTAACAGTGACATTTATCTAAGACACCTTAGGCAAAATTAAATAAATTTGCTTCAGCAAGTAATGATCAGAATATTGGTCATCAATGGCGTTTAATGCACTCAACGAATCTGTACATATAACATAATATTTACCTGCGCTTAGTTGGATGTAGAGAAGAGCCTGATAGATAGCATACAGTTCTGCAGTATAAACGCTGCTAACACTTAGCAAGCCAAATGTAAACTGCAGTTCATCTACCAGAAAAGCCCAACCCACACCGTCTTTACTTTTTAAGCCATCGGTATAAATCCAAGTGGCATTTACGTTCCTTGCTTGAATTTTTGCAAATTCAGTTCGATATTTGACTGGTAAAGTTGAAGTTTTGCTCATTCTCAATAATTTAGTATTTAACTTTAAACGCTAAAAAGTCTAACAAAGATTGCGACAGTAAGACAGTTGGTATACATCAGAGAGTTGGAAATTCAGTTCCTGAAGTATAAAGTAATTTCTTACGGCAACCGGTTTTTGTAACCGTATCCTGATGTTGTATAGATCGTCGAGACCATTATTGTACCCGACAGGAAACGTCGGATGCAAACGTTTAGCTTTTAATTTTGCGGCGTACCTAACAGTCAAGATTTTACGCCAAAGGCAGAGTGATGGTTCGGCTGCCTCACAAAAAACACTAGCAGTAGGGCTAGTGCGGAATGCGCCAGTTGCTAAACAAATTCCAGTATGGTGAACAGGATCAACAAAACGTAATGTGGATGGAGCTGCGGAAGCATAGATTATGGAACCATTATCTAGTTTTGAACGTAACAAAGCGCGATGCAAAAGTAGCATTGTTTTCCAATCCGTTCCCTATGACTTTGCACTCAACGACCTGAGCAAGTTTAATGCTGGATTACATTTTAATCTCAGATTTATTAAATAAGGACGCCAGGACAGCGCACGGTCAAATGTGACACCGAGAATTCGAACACATTCTTGTACAGGAATAGGTTATCCCACAAGATATAATAAAGGGTCACCGTGTGGGGTTTGCCTTCTACAAAAATAGATAAGCAACGTTTAACTAGTAGAAAAAGTAAATCCATTGTTATTAGCTTAGTTCAAAATGTAATTGATTGTTAACTGAAGTTGACGTTCTAATGTTGGCATGTTTCTCGAGGCACAATAAATAGCTACGTCATCAACATACATACATCCGCTTACCGGATGCTTGATAAACTGACTTATGCCCTTAATTGCTATCATAAATAGTGTCGCGCTTAAAATAGACCCCTGAGGAATACCATTCTGTTGCTGACGTATGCCCGAGATGCTGTCACCTACACGTACCTTAAATGAACGGGAAGTTAAAAAGCTTTGTATATACAATGCCATGTTTCCGCGAATACCTCATAAATGAAGCGTTTGTAGAACATTGTACTTCCACGTCATGTCATATTGCGAAAGCGCAATGTCAAAAAATACAGCGAAAAGATGTTGATTCCGTACAAAGGAATTTTTAATTGCTGTATCCAACCAAACAAGGTGATCAGTCGCAGAACGATGACGCCTTTAACCACATTGTATGTCAGCAATTAAACCTGTTAAATTTTATAACCAAGTAAGACGCTTATTGATCATTCTTTTTAGCAACTTACATAAGCAGCTACTTAGGGAATTAGGTCTATAGTTAGAAGTTAGAAGCTTTTTATCTTTACCAGGTTTAAATATTGGTACTATGATATCAAGTTTCCTCAACTCAGGACAATACCCTGCTGACCATATCCGGTTATAGAGTGCCAACAATTGAAGTTTGGCAGAGCGACTTAGTTGCTTAAGCATAGCATAGTGTATCGAATTGACACCTGGAGTCAAATTTCCAAACACTAAACGTGTTTTAATTTATCTTTAGCAGAGATAAATGACAGAACGTTTTTCTCCATGTTAATTTTAATATCTCGGAAATTTTCATCGTAATTTTAATGGCTGAAAACGTCAAAATAAACATCGGCCAGTATATTCGAAATGTCTGGAAGATTGGTAATAAGTTGATTACCGGACAATAACCCACTAATTGGTAATGATGCAGTTTGGTCAGAAATGTTTCTGACTTTTTCTCACACCTTCCCTACGGGGGTTCTCGAATTAATAGAAGTAACATATTTTGACCATGATTCTCTTTTAGCTTTTCTGCATGTTTCCCAAGCAACAGCTTTGTATTTAAAATAATATAAAATAGGTTTAGTTTAGCTTGCTGACATTCAAAATTCCACCAAGCAGCGGGCTCTCTGCGAAGTTTTTTGGAAGATAACGGAATACTCGCATGTGCTTCCTGTATGATGGAATCAGTATAAGTTTCAATATCTTCGTCAGTAGTGGGTTGGACACTGTCATCGTAATCAAACACTTGAACAAACATATTCCAATCGGCATCTTTTATTCTCCAATTTTGATGACGGTTTTCAATAATTTCATGACCAAGCACACAAATGAATATGGGAAAGTGGTCACTATCATAAAGATATTCTGAGGCTTCCCAATCCAGCAATGCTGCGATACTTGGAGAACAAATAATAATAATAATAATAATAATAATAATAATAATACTAATATTTATTTAATGTTTCCGACCACTATTGTGGTATACATAAGTCATAAAAATTGTAAAATAAAAAATACGGTTTAAAATATGCGATAAAAAGTAAAAATGCGTTAGAATTCATACAGTTAAAATCATCATAAAAACAAATAAAATATAAAAAATAAAACAATGTACAGTTAGTCATGCATGAACAGTACAAATTCGTTTATAGTATAAAAACAATTATTAGTCAACGTTAACTTGATTTCGTTTTTAAATTTTTTAATAGTCATTAACTTAATTTGTGTGGGCAGTTTGTTGTATAAAGTGCTGCCAACGTATTGGGGAGATTTTTTGTACATCTCTAGATTTATTTGATCTATTAGAATTTTGTCTTTATGGCGGGTATTATGGCAATGTAGATCACCGTTGAATGTATATTTGTTTTTATTTTTATGTATATACAATAATATTTTGTAGATGTATATTGAACACACTGTCATAATCTTGTGCTTAAGGAAATGTGGACGACACGAATCTCTATAGTTCAAGTTAAAAACCTCTCTAATTATATTTTTTATACTATTAAAATTTGATGTTGTTGGTTTGAATTAAAAATAACCAAGCAGTAATACCATAACTTAGAATAGAGTGTACTAATCCATAGTATACTGTTATCTAAATTAAAAACCCGTTTTAAGTTGCTAATCACGTAATAAGCCAGATTTAATTTGTGTATAGTTGCCAAAATGTGAGGTTCCCATGATAAGTTTGAGTCTATTATTAACACTAAAAATTTTGTAGTGTTACTTAAATTTAGTTGGTTATTGTTTGTAACAACATATGGTATAGATGAATTTCTGTATTTGCTATAAAATTCTACCGATGCAGTTTTTGATCAATTTAATATTAGGTTGTTGTTTTTACACCAAAGTTCAAATGTATCAATTATTTCTTTAGCTATAATTGAACATTCATTGCTGCTTTTGGCACTGATGCATATTGATGTGTCATCAGCAAACATACATAGTTTTTCTTTTTTAAAGTGGTCTGCTAAGTCGTTTACAAATAACAAAAATAATAACGGACCCCCTACGCTTCCCTGAGGTACCCCTATGTTTATGTTATTCATTTCAGACATAGTTTGTTTGATTTTTACTGTCATAGTTCTTTTTTCCAAATAAGATTTAATCCAGTTATTTTGTGACCCCCTAATACCTTATGCATAAATTTTGTCTAGTATAAAATTAAAATTAAGACAATCAAAAGCCCGGGACAAGTCAAAAAATATTCCCATTACTTTATTGTTTTTATTTATTTCATTGTAAATGTATTGAACAAAATCAGTTGTTGCAGTTTCTGTCGAGTGGTTGGCTCTAAATCCATGTTGCGCTTCATTAAATTGATTATTTGTGTTTATAAAATTTATAATTTGTGAAAACACTGCTTTTTCTATTATTTTAGAAAATACGCTAAGAAGAGCAACTGGTCGGTAGTTTATTAATTCTGAGAATTTCCTTTTTTGAAAACTGGTACAACTTTTGAAATTTTTAAGATATCTGGAAACTGTTCTGTTTGAATTGAGAGATTAACTATTTCTGCTAAAATTGGAGTAAGTTCATTTACACATTCTTTTACTAAGATAACAGGTATTTCATCTAGACCTGAGGAAACATTTAGTTTTAAGTTTAAAATAATATCCTTAATATCGCAATGGTTGACAGGCGTACAAAACATTGTTTTATTTTGAAGTTGGTACATTTATTTGAAATATTACCATTAAAATGATTTAATTGTTCAGTTTCTGCAACAGTGGTAAAATATTTAGCAAAATAGTATGCAATTTCACTTTCATTGTCTATTGACTGATTATTCATTTTTATAACTATATCTGCTTTTTTATCGTGTTTTAGTGCTAACCATATTCCATATAAATTTAGGCTTGTTTTTCGATTTAATTAAATTTTCCTGATAATATTTCTTTTTTGCAAAATCTATACAATTTCTATAATCTTTTTTCATTATTTTATACTGTTCATTTATATTGATATCTTGTATGTTTTTCTTCAGCCAATTTAAATTTTTCAATTTAATTGAAATAATGCTTAGATCTTTATTATACCAAGGCAGTCGTTTCATAGTATAATTTATGTGGGGTTTAACGGGTTGTAGTGGAAAAGAGATATTAAATGCATACTCAAAAGAATGCCAAAAAAGATTATACCCTAGATTAATATCATTTGCTGATTTTATGATTTTTATATTAATGTTTTCTTTGGAAAGTAACGTTTTAAAATTATTTATATTGTTCTTTGAGTATGAACGTTTAAAATTTTGACGAGTAGATAATGATTGTGATGTATGATCTGAAATGTGTGGCTCTATTACTTTGAATGAGTGATAATTTGGAATATTTGTTGCTATATAATCAAGTTCTGATTCACTACCAGTGTTTCTGATGCGAGTGGCTTGTCCATTGACATTACAAGACGTTATATTAAAATTTTCGAAAGTATGTTGCAAGGATTTATAGTTAGATACTAGATTATTTATATTTAAGTCACCACATAAAACAATCTTTGAATATTTTGACGATAATATTACTAAAACTCTTGATAGGTTTGCTATAAATGTTTCGTAGTCGCTTTTTGGTACTCTATAGATGCATAATATACACACACCGTTTACTTCAACTGCGCTACATTCAAATGTTATTTCTATGCTACATGCTTCTATATATGTTAATCGTTTACAAGCTGAAAATAAACTGTTTTTGACATATATTGCTAAACCCCCCCTCAAAAAATGTGTTCTTATATATGACGCAATAATTGAATAACCGCTTAATTTAAAAATATCACGTTGTTCTTTAACCATCCAGTGTTCTGTTACACAAAATAAATCCGGTTTTTCTACATTTAAGAAACATTTTACAATACTACATTTGTTTGATAAACCCTGTACATTAAGATGAATTAATTTGTAAAATGTTGATACGGGTAATACTGATGCTGCTGATGGAACTGTTGGTATTGATAATACTGATGGTATTGGTGATGCTGATGACACTGTTGATATTAATGATTCTGATGGTACTGATGCTACTGTTTTTTTTATTTATAAAAAAACGCTTTTTTCAGTATTGGTTTTTGTGTTCCCTTTGTCACTGCAGATACTATTGGAATGGTTGTTATTTTTTAATATTGACAATTTATGAAATATTTGAACATTTCCTTGTATGTAAGGTCAATGGCCAAGAATAATCTATTGGCCACGGAAAAGTAGGTATTGTTACCTTTATTTAAGATAACTAAATCCGATTTTGAAAAAAGATTGGCTAAGTTACGACCTTGCACATCAGTTCGACTTGAGCCCCACATAGTGTTATAAGCATTTAATTCACCCATTAGCAGGAATGGTGACGGAAGTTTTTTAAGTAATTGATCAATCAAACGAATGTCAAAACTGACATTTGAAGGAATATAAATTGAGCAAATGATTAGTGAGAAAGGGATATGTAGTTAAACGGTTACTGCTTCTAATGCAGTGTTGACACGGAGTTTTTTACTGAAAACCGTATCATGAACCAATAAAGCCGTTTCACCCTGAACACAATCAACATTTGCACGATCTTTTCTATAAATAGTATAACCACAAAAATTAACAAAACATTCAACCTTAAATTTTGTTTCCTGTAAGGAAACGCAGATAGGTGAATTTTTGGCTAATAATATTTTAAAGGATTCGTAGTGTGGATTATCTCCGTTGCAGTTCCATTGTATAATAGTTGAAACCGTTTTTAGAGTTATATTGCAAACGTAATTTTAATTCTTTGTTTATTAGCGTTTTTTTGTTTAACTTCTGAATCATCATTTGGGGTAGTAGAATCAAGAGTAGATGGCGCGGAAAAAACTTCCACATCCGTTGACTATAACAACACGTCAATATTGTGGTCTGTGGGCGCAGGATCGCTAGAAACCTGCACCTCAGTTGGCGGTAGCCTAGATTGGGCTGCCGTCTTTTCAGGTTTTGACTCCGACTAAGCCTTATCCTGTTTACGCTTTAACTTGGAAGTTGCCACCTTAGTTGGTTTTGGTCCGATACGAGCTAATACCTTAAGCCTCCATCTTGAGTGGTTTTGATTGAAGTCCTACTCGTTGTGACCTTGCTCTGCATCGGTTAGGTTTGGTTTTGAGCTTGATGGGCCCGCAACCGGTTTTTGACCTTTTACATTAGAGTCCTTGTCTTTAT
The DNA here is from genome assembly GCA_963932245.1 of Tachinus rufipes. Taxonomy (NCBI): domain Eukaryota; kingdom Metazoa; phylum Arthropoda; class Insecta; order Coleoptera; family Staphylinidae; genus Tachinus; species Tachinus rufipes. Next base: position 41,247,056 of record OZ010748.1, read on the forward strand.
TTTTATTTAAAGAAGTTTCTGCAATAGCAGTAAATTCTTTAATTAGTGGTTGTTGCACAATAGGCGTTTCAACAATTGCAGCAAACGATCTAAAAAAGGTAGGAGTCGCAATTGCTCTATACCTCTTTTGAGCATTAAACTAAGAAAGTTTGTCTGTTACTCTGATCTTGGCTATCTCCTTTCCTATTTTATTTTTGGACAATCTCGGAAATAGACAGGATGCTTACCACTACAATTCACACATAAAGGTGAACTGATGCATGGGTTGGGATCATGTTTCTCCTTACTGCATTTTGCACATATTGCAACACTTGGACACCTTACTGCAGTGTGTCCAAAACGTTGACATTGGAAACACCTCATTGTGTTAGGAATAAACGGACAAACCGGACGAGTAACATATGCCACCTTGACTTTATCTGGAAGCCGTTCGGAATCGAATGTTAAGATCATAGATGTTGTATCTCTGACCTCACAATATTTTCTACGGGTTAGTTTTTTAATATCGATAACGCCTTGCGACGCTAGTTCTTATTTGCATTTGTCAACTGTTGTGTATAACAACTCATACCATAAAACAACTTTAGAAATATTTAAGGATTTATGCGGCTCAACTGTCACTGGCAATATTACCTAACGACGTGCATTCCTGCATTTTACTGATTTGTATTTTATCTTTTTCTTCAATAAGCAAGGTACCGTCTTTTAACTTCTTACATGAATTTAAAGTTCCATTAATAATATTGGAAATGGTCCTATAAATTAAGAAGGGAGAAACCTCCTTTAGACTCTTGCCACTTTTCGTACATTTTACTATCAAATTGTAGCATGCCCCAAGCGGCGATGCTCCTGTAACGGTAGTAATTGAGTTTTAAGGCCTCTCTACTGTTACTTAAGTTTTAGTTGTTAGATTTTATAGGGTTATTATTGAGATATTAATTTGGTTATTAAAGTTTCGTTATTGTTTTAGGGATTTTTAATAAGACTACTTTTACTTATTAACCACAACAGTTTTATACTTACCTTTTTAGGCTGATACTTATTGTTGATTGGTTGGGACTGTCCAAGTGCATCTAATCCCATGCAAGTCTCTCCGGAGTTGATGTAATTCACAGGTGTGTGAATACTATTTCGTTATCCAGTCTTAATTTGCCTCAGGATTTGCCATGAAGGATGCTGCTTTCCTTTTATACTTATCCCTACAAGTTTATTTAATAAGAGACAATTTGATCTCTCAAGTAAGTAAGTGTGTTAGCGGTTGTTAATTACTAGTCGTTAGTGTCTACCTTTGTGATGTTTTTCCGTGCTGTCTTGTGTGTGTAAGGAACCTGGGGTATGGTAATGTTGTGTGCAAATATCTTACCTTTGAGTCTGTATAGATTTGCATCATGGAAGTTCTTGAACTCAACGCCTCCCCGATATCCTTACCACCATCACCAAGCCGTGAAGCGGAGCTACAAGCCCAATGGAGACTCCGAAAGGCAATGTTATTTGGTTTGTATACGCCACCAAAAACCTGGCCTTCTCCATCCCCATCGCTGGCCTCTACAGTACCGAACAGCTCTCCGAAGGCGTCTTCTGACTGGATCAGTCCTCTGCCGCCCATCCCAAGGGGTGGCGTGGTCAGCCAAGCTGCTCCAGGTCCCTCAGAAGTCGTGCCAGACGCCATCACCAGGTTAGAAGCAATTCCAGGTCCTAGTGCACCTCCATTGATGCTTCTACAATCTATGTATACGCTCCCATCGGCACTAGAGCATCCGTGGTTGGCAGAAAGGGGGGCCGTGCTTGTCACTCGTCCGCGTCCACCTCCGGCACCAACTCCAACGCCAGCTGCTCGTCCCAAGAAGCGCAACCGGAGAGGCACCAAACCCCGAGTGCGACGTTACCGTATGCGTGTCTCAGACACGGAGACACTTAAGTTCTTCAGGAACCCTAAGACATTACCGCGGGACGATTTGTGAGTTAGTGCGATCATTCGCGATGTACACTTTATTTAGTAATTAATTTTTTTGATTGATGTTGGATTATTTACTTTATGTTTATTTGTAGAATTATTTATTTTAATTTTTAAGGATTAAAAAGCGCTTAAACTACTCTTTGCCGTTCTATGTTTTGTTTTGGAGTTGGGTTAGGAGTCCGGCAAGCCCGTATTAATTAATGTGTTTACTTACCCGCTTTATTCAGCCACGTCCGTGGTTGATGCACACTACTCACATTAATCACCGTTGTTTCACTTTGTATTATTATTTAATTGATTCACTATTATGCACGCACAATCACAACAACATTCCACAAGTTTTTCATGGTCAACAGCTGTGCCGTGAAGTTGTTTTGTTTGCGAGTATTGCTTGCTTGTGGATAGTTAACATAGGCAACCAAGAGTGCACCACGTGTTATTTCTTATTCTATTAACTGATTGCTTTTATTTCGATTAATTCCGGTGCAGTAGTTGCATGAATCAATTATTAATATTATTGCGTGTGCAATAGTTTAGTATTATCCCGTTTTCTATTTTAGTTTTATTATTTCCTACAGTTGTAAACACTGTTTTTGTTAGTGAGTTGGAACACCTGCTCGCGGCTATTCTGCTATTTTGGTGGGGTGAGCCACGTGTTTCCAAGGGCCAATCAGGCACGGTTTATGTTCCCCACTTTATTTGCTTTTGCTTTATAAGCGGATGCAGAAGTTCATTCGAGGAAGTCTGATCGTGGAACTGAACCGACCTTACCTTCCAAGCTCAATAAGGGGGTCCGAATCGTGGTAGGTGTACCGAACGACTCCCCTATTTGGTTTGTTATATTATAAATTATGTTCGGGAGAAATCCCAGAACTAATTTATGGGACTTAGCAATTTTGCTTATGGAGTTATTCAGTATGTTATAAATTATGTTCGGGATCTCCCAGAACTAATTTATAGGTTTTGGTAAATCTCTTTAGTATTTGTGTGTTTATGGGGAAAACATATAACGGTCAATGAGTAGAGTAGTAGTGTTATGTTACTTTATATTTTGAACATAGATAGTTTCTGTTACTCAAAGCCAATACCTTGTTTGTTTTAATGTTTTTAAGTCAGTGGTCGTAATAAATCTTTTGTTTCGGGTATTACTTTTTTAATTCTCTTAACCCATCCTAGGAATTTTATTGTTTTACCCTAGGGTGTGCCCGTCTATCTGGCAATAACCGGGACATAATAAAAACAATTGGAGCCCGCCGACCAAGACTTTGAAGAATCCCGACCCACCCGACTAGCATAGCTGCAACTACCGTAAGGTAGCAACGTGACTCTTGCGGGGGTGGTACACGAATTTGGAGCCCAACGTGGGGCTCGACGAGCAAGACTGGATTTGTTGTTAAGAAGGATTAGATTGACTTATTGGACAGAGGATTCGCATGCGAGTAAGAGCACTGTAATTTTGACATACACTATCTTTATTTTTTGGGAATTTGTATGTGGTATTTGTTGTCTATAATTCGTTTAGTCATTACAAGTTAATGAGACTGGTTTTTAGCAGTTTAGGATTTAGTAGTTTGGTTAGTGAAGTTCGTAGCGAAAATGTCGTTAAATGCGAGGTATTTGAAAAAGTACGAGATAGCTTACGAGCTGGAACTCAGAGGTTACGAAGGTCCGTGGGATCTGAGCCAAAAACAACTACAAGTACTATTTAGAAACAAAAAGAAGGACGCTTGCCAACCAGATATAAGAACGGCCCTAACAAACAAGGAGGCAGACGAGATCCGACAGACATCCAAAGAGATTGATGGTCTGATCTCTAACTATCCAGGTGATGATGGACGGTATTGTGAGCAGAAAGTAAAACATAGGCTTATGCACCTTAAGCAAAGGCTGGACCGATACCAAACTTTTGCGAAGCCAAACCTCGAACAAATAGCGAGTGATTTGAGAGACAGATGCATAGACCAGGAAACAAAAATAACAGTAAATAAGGAAACTTTAGTGGAAGCCATGAAGAGTACGTTCATCATGAAACCCGGCAGAGAATCGGATGACGATGAATCTTCAGGCGAAGAGAAGTTGAGACAATTAGACTTGGCAATGACGTCAACACCATTTCCCGCACCATCAGAGCCAAAGAGACCAAACAACTTTGTCCGGGCCTATAAATGGGGAGTGACATTTTCCGGTGATAGCAAGGATGACGTCCTTTCCTTTTTAGAACGAGTGGAGGAGTTGAGAGTAGCGAGAGGAGCCTCTCACAGAGATTTGCTGTTGTCGGCAATAGACTTGTTCGCTGGAGCCGGGCTGATCTGGTTCAGATCAGTAAGATCTGGAGTAAACGATTGGGTTGAGTTAGTGGCCAAATTAAAACAAGATTTTCTTCCGCCACACCACGACGATCATATTTGGGAGCAGATAAGAGTGCGTAAACAGAGACCAGGAGAAAAAGTGGCCATTTATATTGCGTCCATGGAGAATCTTTTCCAAAGGCTGTCCGTAATCCCGCCAGAAGACCAGAGACTGAGAGCAGTAAGAAAGAACCTACTCCATAGCTACCTTGGTTACATCAGCCTTGTAGAAGTGAATAACATGGCAGAATTAGCGGTGTGCTGTCGAAAGCTAGAAGCGGACTTACCTGCCATCAGCCATTACGAGCCCAATAGAACGGACGTTTCAACCATCCAGACCAACAGAGAGGTGCCCATACCAGCTACCGACAGCACAGGTATTGCAAGACCCATGAGAGGTGAGTGCTGGAATTGTGGAAAGAAAGGACACATTTTTCGTTATTGTAAAGCAAAACGAGAACGGAAGTTTTGTATGAAATGTGGGACACAAGGAGTGATAGTGGCTACGTGTCCTAAGTGCCAAAAAAACGATTAGTGAAGGTGAGGGTCACCGACCGCCCCGCCTCGGAAACAACACAAGCGGTCGAGAAAGATGAAGAGTGGAGCAAATGGCTGACTAAGGTAAGAGAATTTTTGTTACCAGCCCCAGTAGTCAAACCCCTCTTACATCATAACAAGAATGATAATAGACCTCACATTAACATAGACATCTACGGATTACCTTTTGTGGCTCTCATAGATACAGGGGCTAACGTATCGGTAGTTGGAAGAGAAGCTTATAAGAAGCTACTAAAGCTGAATTTAGTTATGGAAGCGCCGGAGATGTCGCAGGTGTCCACTGCCGACGGAACGAAAGGAGAAGTGTGTGGATCCATGGAGTTGCCGATCAGAATAGGTAGTAGGATATATGTCACAAGGATCTTGGTAATTCCTTCGTTTCCTTTGGGATTCGTGCTAGGTTCGGACTTTGCTACAAAGAACCTTCTGAGACTAAACCTAGGGGATCAATCCTACTCATTAGGAACTGGTGCCGAATTAATGAACAGGGTGAAGACCGGCATAGTTGCAGGAATCGCACAGGAGAACAGTCTAGACCAGACCAAAGTAATACGCCTAAGAGAGGTAAGAGCCCTGTTTGAGCAGCTCGAAATGTCGACGGTGAAGTTAGGCCGCACACACCTGTACACCCATCAGATAGATACAGGAGATAGCCTGCCGATTAAGCAACGACCGTACCCCTTGTCTCCATACATGGCAGTCCACCTCAATCAGGAAGTGGACAAGATGATTAAAATGGGTGTCATCACACCCTCAGCGAGCGCTTGGTGTTCTCCAGTACTATTGGTACAAAAATCACCTTCGGAGTATCGTTTCTGCTTTGATGGGAGAAAGCTGAACTCCGTGACCAAGCCACTCGCCTACCCCTTGCCGCGCCTCGATACCATACTGAATAAATTACGAGACGCTAAATATTTATCTAGCATTGACTTGAAATCAGCTTTTTGGCAAATACCGCTAGATGAAGATTCCAAAGAAAAGACGGCATTTGCAATACCCGGAAGAGGTCTTTTTCAATTCGAAGTCCTTCCCTTTGGACTCAGTAATGCGGCGCAGGTACAGCAGAGGTTAATGGATTCGCTGTTCGGACCGGAGATAGAGCCCAAGGTATTCGTTTATTTAGACGATATTGTGATAGTGAATAGTACATTTGATGAGCATCTCGAAACCCTGAAGGAGGTCTTCCAAAGATTGAAGAACGCCAACCTCACTGTCAACACAAGTAAGTGCCACTTCTGTAAACCTGAGTTAAAATATTTAGGATTTGTGGTAGACCAGCACGGCTTGAGGACCGACCCAGACAAAATAAGTAGTATGATAGCCTACCCAGTGCCTCGCACAGCAACAGAGATTAAGCGATTCGTCGGACTTTGCGGCTGGTACCGCAGGTTTATTCCAGGCTTTTCAATGATAATGTCACCAATAACTGACCTGTTGAAAGGCAAGAAGAAGGGCCAGAAGGTTGGGTGGACTCAAGAAGCCGATAAAGCTTTCCTAAGACTTAAGCAGAGCCTAGTCACGACACCGATCTTGGCCACCCCTCATTTCGAAAAACCTTTCACCATCCAAAGCGACGCATCTGACAGCGGCGTCGGGGCATGTCTTTCTCAACTGGACGAGGATGGCAGAGAGTGCGCCATCGCTTATGCCAGTAGGACTCTGACAAGAACCGAAAGAAACTACACGGTGACGGAGCGCGAATGTTTAGCTCTACTATTCGCGCTGGAAAAATTTAGGCCATTTATTGAGGGAGTTGAGGTCACCGCAATTACTGACCACCATTCCTTGCTGTGGCTACAGACCTTAAAGGACCCGGTTGGAAGATTGGCCAGATGGGCCATGAGACTATCCCAATTTAGGATAAACCTGATTCACCGGAAGGGAAAGGAAATGGTAGTGCCAGACGCGCTTTCCCGAATACACTTATTGGAGGGTGAGTTGCCTTTAACGTCAGATCTATGGTTTACAGATATTTTAGAGAAGGTTAGAAAAGACCCAGCTAAATACCCAGATTGGCTCCTAGAAGGTGGAAAGTTATTCCGCCACTTTGACAAGAAGTCACCGATACCAATTACGACTACGGAGTGGAAAGAAGTTCTCCCAGCAGAAAGAATAGCGCAGGTTTTGCGTGAAAGTCATGATGACGCGACTGCAGGACATTTCGGATACTTCAAGACACTAAGACGAGTGAGCAATAAATACTACTGGAGGGGAATGAAGAAAGAAGTTTTTAAGTATGTGAGACAATGCAACATCTGTGCTTCGCAGAAGCATACTAATGTGGCCCGTGCGGGACCAATGGGAAAGGAGAAACAAGCAAGTCTTCCTTTCGAGGTTGTTTCTTTAGACTTAATGGGACCACTACCGCGGTCAACGAAAGGGAATTCTTGGCTTTTAGTGGTTACGGATTGGTTTTCCAAGTTTCCTCTAATACAGCCTCTCAGGAAAGCAACGGCACCCGAGGTGGTAAAGTACCTTGAAAACTACGTGTTTCTAGTATTTGGAGTGCCGAAAATCTTGATGGCAGATAATGGGCCCCAGTTTACCGGAGGAGTTTTCAAGCGATTAATGGAGAAATACCAGGTCAAGAAGGTATGGTATAATGCGAGATACCACCCTCAGGTCAACTTCACAGAACGTGTGAATAAAGTAGTAGGAACAGCCATCAGATCATACCTCGGTAAGAACCCTCACAAGTGTTGGGATGAAGAAGTATTCCGAATTGGAAGCGCCCTTAGGTCAGCAGTACATGAAGTGACAAATTATTCTCCCAATGCCTTAGTGTTCGGAAGAGAAGTAGCATCCGATGGAAGTTTCTATGAAATTCTGGTAAGGAACAATCAGAATGTATCCGTAAGAGAGACGTATGATAAATACGTAAAGAATGTAGGCCACTTAAGGAGTGTGTATGAAGATGTTGCCTCTCACCTTCATAAGGCTTACGAGCGCAACGCTAAAGCCTACAATCTCAGAAAGAGAGATTTTACTTTTGAGGAAGGGCAATTAGTTTGGAAAGCCAACAAGGTTCTGTCAGACGCGGCAGTAGGGTTTTCTGCCAAACTAGCTCCCAAGTTTATTCTGTGTAGGATTGTTAGAGTAGTGAGTCCTCTCGTGTATGAACTCGAGTCAGATGGGAAAAACCTCGGTAGATGGCATATCAAGGATTTGAAGCCATACCTAGGAGAGGGACCTACAGGCCAAGATTAAATTAAGTGAGTGAGAAGCACTTTTGTTCTACCTATATCATTTTAGGTAAGATATGTATGTCAAGTTACTGGGTGTTTCTTTCAATTCCTACTTATATTTATGCTGGGATAGATTATTGTACAGAAAAGTGGTTTTTGTACAGAAGTATGTATGATCAGTTATTTTAGGGTATAGTTACTTTTTAGCAAGTGCTGTTAAGCAGGAATTGTCTAATTGATCAGATTTAAGTCTGATAAAGGATGAGAGTTGCGGTGGAAACGAGTTAATCTCCATACTTGTCAGGGACAGGCTACCGAGACTGTCTCGTCCTAATTTAGTGACGAAATACGTGTTAGGCCATAGCAAGTTGTTAGTTATGGTTGTATTTAGTTTTCTGGAGCTTAATAGTAAGTTAGGCAAATTTCGTGAGTAACATGGTTAGGTTTATACAGCTTAAATTTATGTTAGAGGCATGTGTTATTTTAGTTATTACCAAAGGTTATAGCAGTTAAGATATTCACGATGTCAATGGTATTCCGGCTGTGCTGGGTTCAGTGTCAATTGTTGAGGCATTTTCCCGAATGCAGACGATTCCAGCGGAGTTACCACAACGTGCGAATGGTGAGTAGTAGTGATGCGCAATATATAGATGTCTGTGTGAGTGTGTGTTGAGCGAATGTAGTTGTGGCCTCTTTAAGTCGGAATCGCCATAGACGTCCTGTTTCTAAGTCTATAATATTTTTTTATTTTCCTTGTGCTCCCAGGGTTTTGAAAATACTCCTTCGTCATATTTTCTTTCCTTGGAGGGGGGTAGTGTAGCATGCCCCAAGCGGCGATGCTCCTGTAACGGTAGTAATTGAGTTTTAAGGCCTCTCTACTGTTACTTAAGTTTTAGTTGTTAGATTTTATAGGGTTATTATTGAGATATTAATTTGGTTATTAAAGTTTCGTTATTGTTTTAGGGATTTTTAATAAGACTACTTTTACTTATTAACCACAACAGTTTTATACTTACCTTTTTAGGCTGATACTTATTGTTGATTGGTTGGGACTGTCCAAGTGCATCTAATCCCATGCAAGTCTCTCCGGAGTTGATGTAATTCACAGGTGTGTGAATACTATTTCGTTATCCAGTCTTAATTTGCCTCAGGATTTGCCATGAAGGATGCTGCTTTCCTTTTATACTTATCCCTACAAGTTTATTTAATAAGAGACAATTTGATCTCTCAAGTAAGTAAGTGTGTTAGCGGTTGTTAATTACTAGTCGTTAGTGTCTACCTTTGTGATGTTTTTCCGTGCTGTCTTGTGTGTGTAAGGAACCTGGGGTATGGTAATGTTGTGTGCAAATATCTTACCTTTGAGTCTGTATAGATTTGCATCATGGAAGTTCTTGAACTCAACGCCTCCCCGATATCCTTACCACCATCACCAAGCCGTGAAGCGGAGCTACAAGCCCAATGGAGACTCCGAAAGGCAATGTTATTTGGTTTGTATACGCCACCAAAAACCTGGCCTTCTCCATCCCCATCGCTGGCCTCTACAGTACCGAACAGCTCTCCGAAGGCGTCTTCTGACTGGATCAGTCCTCTGCCGCCCATCCCAAGGGGTGGCGTGGTCAGCCAAGCTGCTCCAGGTCCCTCAGAAGTCGTGCCAGACGCCATCACCAGGTTAGAAGCAATTCCAGGTCCTAGTGCACCTCCATTGATGCTTCTACAATCTATGTATACGCTCCCATCGGCACTAGAGCATCCGTGGTTGGCAGAAAGGGGGGCCGTGCTTGTCACTCGTCCGCGTCCACCTCCGGCACCAACTCCAACGCCAGCTGCTCGTCCCAAGAAGCGCAACCGGAGAGGCACCAAACCCCGAGTGCGACGTTACCGTATGCGTGTCTCAGACACGGAGACACTTAAGTTCTTCAGGAACCCTAAGACATTACCGCGGGACGATTTGTGAGTTAGTGCGATCATTCGCGATGTACACTTTATTTAGTAATTAATTTTTTTGATTGATGTTGGATTATTTACTTTATGTTTATTTGTAGAATTATTTATTTTAATTTTTAAGGATTAAAAAGCGCTTAAACTACTCTTTGCCGTTCTATGTTTTGTTTTGGAGTTGGGTTAGGAGTCCGGCAAGCCCGTATTAATTAATGTGTTTACTTACCCGCTTTATTCAGCCACGTCCGTGGTTGATGCACACTACTCACATTAATCACCGTTGTTTCACTTTGTATTATTATTTAATTGATTCACTATTATGCACGCACAATCACAACAACATTCCACAAGTTTTTCATGGTCAACAGCTGTGCCGTGAAGTTGTTTTGTTTGCGAGTATTGCTTGCTTGTGGATAGTTAACATAGGCAACCAAGAGTGCACCACGTGTTATTTCTTATTCTATTAACTGATTGCTTTTATTTCGATTAATTCCGGTGCAGTAGTTGCATGAATCAATTATTAATATTATTGCGTGTGCAATAGTTTAGTATTATCCCGTTTTCTATTTTAGTTTTATTATTTCCTACAGTTGTAAACACTGTTTTTGTTAGTGAGTTGGAACACCTGCTCGCGGCTATTCTGCTATTTTGGTGGGGTGAGCCACGTGTTTCCAAGGGCCAATCAGGCACGGTTTATGTTCCCCACTTTATTTGCTTTTGCTTTATAAGCGGATGCAGAAGTTCATTCGAGGAAGTCTGATCGTGGAACTGAACCGACCTTACCTTCCAAGCTCAATAAGGGGGTCCGAATCGTGGTAGGTGTACCGAACGACTCCCCTATTTGGTTTGTTATATTATAAATTATGTTCGGGAGAAATCCCAGAACTAATTTATGGGACTTAGCAATTTTGCTTATGGAGTTATTCAGTATGTTATAAATTATGTTCGGGATCTCCCAGAACTAATTTATAGGTTTTGGTAAATCTCTTTAGTATTTGTGTGTTTATGGGGAAAACATATAACGGTCAATGAGTAGAGTAGTAGTGTTATGTTACTTTATATTTTGAACATAGATAGTTTCTGTTACTCAAAGCCAATACCTTGTTTGTTTTAATGTTTTTAAGTCAGTGGTCGTAATAAATCTTTTGTTTCGGGTATTACTTTTTTAATTCTCTTAACCCATCCTAGGAATTTTATTGTTTTACCCTAGGGTGTGCCCGTCTATCTGGCAATAACCGGGACATAATAAAAACAATTGGAGCCCGCCGACCAAGACTTTGAAGAATCCCGACCCACCCGACTAGCATAGCTGCAACTACCGTAAGGTAGCAACGTGACTCTTGCGGGGGTGGTACACGAATATCTTATAAACTTTCTACTTGCACTACTACAAACTTCTTTAGCTCTCTTGTCAGTATACGGGCGAGATTGTTTGGTTGGAGGTTTAGAATCTACCATAATATACTCCGTCTAATTCATCGCTCAATCTCCCCACCCACCACGGAGCCACATATGGGACGCTACATCACAAACTGATGCAGTCGTCAGGCCTAATAAAAAAAAAAACTGATTTATTTAAACTGTCAGATTGACAAATTTTTGCTCTGTGAAAATTACTAGTAAATGAAGAGTGTATAATCAAATAAAATTAGAAAAGACAAGATCTGGTTTAAGAAAATATTGAAGAACAATAGTATGCTGCAACTCCTGCAAGATTTTTGATTTTTTTAAGTGATTAAATTAATTGTAGAATTTAGGTTAAGTGGAAGAGCAGCAACCAAGCTGAACTTCGCCTTGTTCATTTATTGTAATTATGTAATTAAATGATGACATAAAGACATACTAATACTAATACTAATACTAATCAAGTGATATAGGTTTCATAGATGTAAATGAAAGACTTCCAAGAACACAAAAATACTATCGGGCTCCAACCGTAGCACATTGTGAACTTTTCATCTATCACCACATAAATAAACTGGGTTTAACCTCCCGTTTTGCCAGAAGCAGCTAGAGCTAAAGCAGTATGTTGGAACTAACACTCTTCTAAACCTGAGTATTAACCCATCAACTACCAGGATCCCCTTTTCCTGACTTTTGTGTCACCGCGCACGGCAAACACGAAGATGAGTCACACAAGGTGTTATGTAAAAATTGTCAAAAATAAACTCACAATACAGTTTGACTTGTCCCTGACGAACTAGGGTTTTTTAACGAGGTTTTCTCCTCGCCTATTGGTCGCCTTTTACAACCAGCAATGGGGCTAGCGGAAGTATTCTTTTGCACCACCCCCTTCTGCAGGGGGGATTATTTCATGAATTTTATGCAGTACATCATCAACATTTAAGACGGTAGCAGAAGTAATTTCTATTTTTGAGTTATTTGGATTTTACATAGTTTTTAGTTCACATGCTTTTTTTGCAAGCTCAGAAATTATAATTTAAAAGTATAAAATCTTATAGCGGCACAAGCACATAATTCACAAGTCCATTTTTTTATCGCAGCACTTTTACATCTTCATTTGCAAGTCCGGCACCTTAAGAGCATACCGACCGTTACCTTGATTTGTAGTATTTTAACAAAAACGGCAACTTCCCCTTCATCGCTGCTTCTACAAATAATATGATAATCGATTTATTTTTTATTAGTACATTTAGAAAGGATTAAACTATGATATGTCAAAGTTTTTTTGTCAAATAGTTAGAAAATAGCCGAAAAAAACCCATCAAATATAGAAATAAATGCGTTTTTATGTATTTTGAATGCATTTTGTTGTTATTTGCAAATATAATTTCACCAAAAAGACTTCGACATATCATAGTTTAATCCTTTCTAAATCTACTGGTAAAAAAATAAATCGATTATCAAATTATTTGTAGAAGCAGCGATGAAGGGGAAGTTGCCGTTTTTGTTAAAATACTACAAATTAAGGTAGCGGTCGGTATGCTCTTAATCATAAAATGTACTGTTGCAAGTAAAACAACAGAACAAGCAATTTAACAATTTCTTCATTGCGTTTTTTACAGATATTCTTATTTATTTATCATTTATTATTTTATTAATTTTTTTTTAAATATTTTATTTAGAAATTTTTATGCACGTAGTATATAGCGCTAGTAAAACTTAAAACTTTATTTATAGCACATGCACTTGAAAGAACAACATTGATTAGATTGATACTGTGGAGTGGCAACACTGGTGACCATAGTGTGGTGAATGTGGGGTTGTGGGCCGCGGGCAGTCGAGACTAAGACGTTGATAAGTGAACATATCCCGACAACGACGCAAGACGAACCATATTTAAAACGTGCTATTTCTATTCATGTGTTATCTTTCATTCTTTTTTAATACATTACTGTTGTAACTTCGTGTAAACTTTAATAAATCCCACAAACTTGGGGGCTCAACCCGGAATAAAAAGTGACCACGTTGACCGCAATCCGTTTTATTTTAAAAAAAAACGTGAAAACAAAGTGTAAAGACGTTAAAACACAAAGTGCAAAGACGTGAAAAACAGAAAGTGCAAAGAAGTGAAGAAGAAAGTGTAAAGACGTTAAAACAGAAAGACAAAGAGTGAAAAGACAAAAGTGCAAAAAATAAGCACGCCGGCAAGTGCGTGAACAGGTTAGAATACGCCCGAGAAAAAGCAGGCCGCGTGGTATTCTCCCGCGCTGCGAGCGGCATTGGAAATAAGTTCCGAGCGCTACGAGCACACGAAGCGACGCATAGGAAATAAGTTTCGAGCAAAAAAAGCACATCAACAAATACAAATACAATTACGCGTTGTATTGCAATGGAGTGCTTAGGACAGATACCCAAAATAAAGGAAAGCATTACATCAGCAAGCAAGGTAACCGCCTACGCGCTTTATAAATTAATATTCGAAGCTGAGGGTGACAGAAGTAGTAGGAAGAAACTCAGAGAATTTAGAGGGTTCGAATACTCGACAGAATCAGACGAATTTAAAGCAAAAGTGGGGTACGTACAGAGAAATTTTTCAATTGGAGATTTGACGGCAATTTGTTTAATGCTGCGATTAAGTTATGAAGGAACCAAAGAAGAAATCAGTACACAAATCTGCGAGTGTCTTACCGATATAAATAGCATTCAAGTGACTGCACTAGAGGATGACGATAGTGAACCGGAAGACCCACCAGATAGCGACGACGGTGATGATGTCGACAAAGAATCAGATGCACCGTCAATCGCATCATCCAAGCATACGAAAAAAAATACACACGCGTTCGCACTAACCTTTAGAGACGTCGAGGACTCCGTGAGATTTTTCAAAGGCGATGACAACTATCCTGTAGGAAAGTGGATTGAGGAATTTGAAGAAACCGCTATTTTACTGAACTGGGATGACTTACAAAAGCTGATCTTTGCAAAAAGAAGGGTGAGTGGCTTAGCCAAACTTTTTATTAACAGTCAAAATAAAATAAGCACTTGGAGGCAATTAAAAAACTCTTTACTAGACGAGTTTTCTGAACAAATAAACAGTGCAGAGTTGCATGATATGCTTATTAAAAGAAAGATTAAAAAAGATGAGTCACCCCAAGAATACTTGCTTAGCATGAGAGAGCTTGCTAGCAGAGGCAGCATTGAGACGTCAGCTCTTATTCAATACGTTATCGATAGTATGCCAGACAGCAGTGTAAATAAAATAGTCTTATATGGGGCAAAAGATCTCAAATCGTTTAAAGGAAAACTACAGATTTATGCTAGTATTAAAACAAAGTCACGTGAGGTCCCTCAAAAAATTAAAACTGACGGAGTTAAGAGTGAAGCCGTCCAAAACAATTCAAAACCCAGATGTTATAACTGTGGCAAGACAGGGCACAAGTCGTCGGAATGTAGGGATAAGGACAAGGGTCCCAAATGTTTTAAATGTAATCAATACGGCCATAAAGCAAATCAGTGCAACGTTGGCCAAGACAGAGCAAGCGTCCATTCCTTAAATAAGAAAGCTACTTGAAACATTTCAATGAAGATTGTTATCAGAGGTGTCGCAATCGAAGCATTGTTCGATTCGGGTAGCCAAGTGAACCTGATAAATAAAGACGTGTACCAATCAATTGGATGTCCAAAGCTGAAAGAATCAACGTTACTTCTTAATGGTTTTGGGAAAAATTATGTCCAAACATTAGGATACTTCGAGGAAAACCTGATCATAGACGAAGACAATTACCCAGTTGCAATTTACGTAGTTAGCAATGACGTCACGCCCGTAAACGCCATCATCGGACGCAAACTGCTACGACAAGCTGAGGTCATCATGAACAAAGCCAGCATACGAGTTAAGAAGTTGCAAGAAGACAATACCCCATTCCTCCTGAGAATTGAAGCTGAAGAACCAACACTGGATATAGGCAGCCAATCGAGTAAAATCGCAAGAGATGCAGTCAAGAACACCGTGGAAGCCTACAAACCAAATAAGACAAAGACCACCGAGATAGAGATGAAGATTATTGTGAAAGATGATGAAGCAATCTCATCACGACCCAGAAGGCTACCATTTCCCGAAAGAGAAGCAGTCGATAAACAAGTAGAAAAATGGTTGGAAGAAGGAGTCATTGAACCAAGCTCATCTGAATATGCAAGCCCAGTGGTAGTAGTAAAAAAGAAAGATGGAACTCCAAGGCTATGTGTCGATTACACGGGAATAAACAGAAAAATAGTCAAAGATCGTTATCCCCTACCTCTCATTGAAGATGTGCTAGACCGACTTCAAGATGCAACAATATTCAGTACAATAGACCTG
The DNA here is from genome assembly GCA_963932245.1 of Tachinus rufipes. Classification (NCBI taxonomy): domain Eukaryota; kingdom Metazoa; phylum Arthropoda; class Insecta; order Coleoptera; family Staphylinidae; genus Tachinus; species Tachinus rufipes. The sequence goes on from OZ010748.1 coordinate 41,262,803, forward strand.
AAAAGTGGATTCTTCCATGTAAGCGTTGAAAAAGATAGTCGTAAATACACTTTATTTGTAACTCATCAAGGACAATACGAGTTTAAACGAGTACCCTTTGGATTGTGCAACTCACCAGCAGTGTTTCAGAAGTTCATAAATTGCATTTTTAGAAACTTATCAAGAAATGGAACAGTGCTTACATACATGGACGATCTGATAATACCTGCAACGAACGAAGAGGAAGCTGTATCAAAACTAGAGTTAACACTGAAGACTGCGTCAGAGTATGGATTGGAGGTAAATGTAAAGAAATGCCATTTTTTGAAGAAAAGCGTCGAATTTTTAGGACACACGTTGGAAGAGGGAAAAGTTTTTCCATCCGAAATGAAGACTAGAGCAGTAACCAAATTTCCGGAACCAAGAACAACTAAACAGCTGCAGAGTTACCTAGGATTGACAGGATATTTCCGAAAATTTATCAAGGGGTATGCCCAAATAGCAAAGCCGTTAAGCGATATGCTAAAGAAGAACGTTACATTTCAATTTGGAACCAATGAAAAGGCGGCATTCAGAAACTTGAAGGAAATACTTGCAGCTAAGCCAGTATTAAACATCTTTAAACAAGAAAGCGAAACCGAACTGCACACAGACGCGAGCAAGCATGGCTATGGTGCAATTCTGCTACAGCAAGGAGAGGATGAAATGCTACATCCTGTTCATTATATGAGTCGCAAGACTACAGCTGCTGAAGAAGTCTACTCAAGTTATGAGCTGGAAGTACTAGCAATTATTGAGACATTGAAGAAATTCCGAGTGTACCTTCTTGGAAAGCATTTCAAGATAATCACCGATTGTTCCGCATTTCAAAAAACTATGGAGAAAAAGGATCTGACGACCAGAGTAGCGCGATGGGTGTTGCTGTTAGAGGAGTTTGACTATAAAATAGAACACAGACCAGGCGCAAGACTCCCACACGTTGATGCTCTTAGCCGATACCCAGTATTGCTATTAGTAGACAGCACAACTGCGAAGTTCAAAGCAGCCCAAGATGATGATGAGACGATCAGAGCGATCAAGCAAATTCTAAGAGAAAGAGATTATGATGACTATTTTATGAAAAACGAACTGTTATACAAAATGATCAAGGATAACGAGTTACTAGTAGTTCCGAATAAGATGAAACCAGAAATCATTCGAATAAATCATGAAAAGGGACATTTTTCCGTCAAGAAGAGATCTGATCTAACAAGAATACTACATACCAGAGTTAGAGTCGCGTGTAAAGAAAATAATTGAAAACTGTGTGCCATGCATTGTAGTGAATGCGAAGCGAGGAAAACTGGAGGGATACTTAAATCCATTGACGAAAACAGGACCGCTTTATTATTACGTGGATCATTTAGGACCGTTAGACTCCACAAGCAAGAACTACAACCATATCTTGGCAGTCATAGATAGTTTCACAAAGTTTGTGTGGCTATATCCGACGAAGAGTACCACGTCAGCTGAAGTAATAAGGAAGCTAGAAGCCCAGAAGTCCACGTTTGGAAATCCAGTAGAAATCGTGTCTGATAGAGGAACTGCATTTACCTCTAAAGAATTTGAAGCTATTGTTCCCAGGAAGCAATCAAGCATGTTCTAATTACAGCTGGTCTACCTAGGGCAAACGGTCAAGTAGAACGTTTAAATGCTACAATCATACCTGTTTTAGCAAAGTTGTCAATCGAAGACCCATCCAAATGGTACAAGCATGTCGAGAAGTTGCAGCGAGTTATCAACTCAACTCAACAGAAAAGTATTGGAACCATTCCTTTCGAATTGATGATAGGAGTAAAGATGCGCAACAAAGAAGATGCCCGAATCCGAGAATTACTAAACCAGGAAGATGTCAGAGTTTACCAAGAAGAGAGAGAAGAGCAGCGAGAGGCAGCCAAGCAGCAGATCGAAAAGGTCCAATCAGAAAACAAGAAGGGGTACAACCTACGAAGAAGACCAGCATCAATTTATAAGGAAGGAGATCTGGTTGCAATCAAAAGAACGCAATATGGTCCTGGGCTTAAGCTAAAGCCAAAGTATCTGGGTCCGTATAGGATTACAAGGGTCAAGACTAACAACACCTACGACGTCGCCAAAGAAGGGACAACCGATGGGCCAAAGAAGACTTCAACCTGCGCAGAATACATCAAGCCATGGTCAAACGAAGGAGCAGAGTCCGAGGCGGACTAATTCAGGACGGCCGAATGTGGAGTGGCAACACTGGTGACCTAGTGTGGTGAATGTGGGGTTGTGGGCCGCGGGCAGTCGAGACTAAGACGTTGATAAGTGAACATATCCCGACAACGACGCAAGGAGAACCATATTTAAAACGTGCTATTTCTATTCATGTGTTATCTTTCATTCTTTTTTAATACATTACTGTTGTAACTTCGTGTAAACTTTAATAAATCCTACAATACTAATACTTCAATTTTCACTTTTTTTATTAATTTTTGTATTATGATTAAATTATTGATTTTCGAGCACTCAGTGATGTTCTACAAAACACTAATATAAGTTTTGTCTGCAGGTTTTATTGGATTTATCTAAAATAGTTTCCATCCAAACAAAATTGATTATTGCAACAATTTTAGACTAATTTTTTACTAATGTTATTGCTTACGTACATTTATTTCCAGAAGTAAGTTTTTTTTAATGCTTATGTTTAATCTGTTAATAAAAAAAATACATAGCATGATATCTTGCATTTATTAAGTATATACGGTCAATTTTTTTGTGGTTTTGAAGTTATTTTATTTAATTTACATTTATTGCATCTTTTTTACTTAAGTTACGTAACCTTTTTTCTATCTATAATGTATTTGTTATTTAATTCTGTACCATTTAATTTAAAATGAATGCGCATTTTTTTAATCTGTTATAATATTTTTGGTAATAGTAAGACATATTTGAGTTTTTTAATTAAGTTTAACAGTCTTCGTTACAGTCAAATTTGTTGCTTTTCGTATTTTAGCGTAGTAGTTTTGCGTAGCATAGATTATAAAAATAACAATTTTCTACGTTTGTAGATGTTTGATACCTAACTATCCCACTTCAAACTATTTAACAAATTAATAAAAATTTAGTAGAAAGCAAAATTTAATTGAAATACTGTTGATAATCAACAATGGAATTTTATATGGCACATTTATTATAGTTTTTATTTCTGATTGTTTCATTTTTATTAATAAATTATTTTAAGGTTGCTTTAAAAAATAAATATAAATTGTATAATTAAATTTAATAAATGATGCATTTTATCTGCTTCAGAAAATTCACCCTTCATCAGTGTCTAGCATCTCACTGGTCGGAAGGACAATTTACGTAAAATCACAGTAAATTTTAATCAGTTCATATTATAGTAATGTGTCAGAAGTAGCAAAGCGATGTTTTTTATTAGGAGAAACGTTGAACTGTTTGTATGTGAAGAAGGGCTGAAATACAGTTAAATCCTACACGGACAAGCAACGGCATTTTTGGCGCGTTTTATTTGAATCAGATAACCAAAACAAATTTATCATTTAAACTTAATAAATGATGTATTTTATGTAAATTGCTTCTCTACCCAGTGTGAAATACGTACACCTGTTGCCTGTGTAAGGTTTAACTGTACCACAGCCTTTCTTCCTACACACACAGTCCAACGTTTCTTCTAATAGGGAACATTGCGTTACCACCTCTTATAAATTGTAAACTTTAATATGCTATAAAATGTTTGTTAGATCAATTTCTACTATAAGGCCGTTGACAGTTACACATGTGTGTTTTGTTGTAACAAAAAAAAAACTAGTTTTTGTTGTATTACACTTACTAGTGTACTTGTCATTATCTTAACATTGTTAGCTTTATTAGATATTTACTGTATAGTTATATAGTTTTGATGTAGTGTAAAAAAGTTTAAAAAAATATTATTTGGTTCATAGCAAAAGCATTGTTTCTGAATGTTTTGAACTAATAAGACAGTTAAATTTCTTCAAAAACAAAAATAAATCATGCCTTCAGGATACGCCAAAAGAATAAAATCATAAAAGTAGTTAACATGCAAAAAAATTTAAAAAAATCTAAATGTGTTAAACATAATATTAAAAATAATGCTCCAAAATTCAATGAAAAATTCAAAAAAAAAATTTTTTGCTTACACCTGTTCCAATTTTAAAACTGTTTTTGCATATTATTTATAAAAATAATCAAACGAATGACAGTGGTTCCGTCATCAATTGTGTTTATAAGCACATAATTATTTATTCAAATTTGTCTTTTGCTACCATGCAGTGCCGTAGTTATACAAAGCTCACAGACAAAGTTTGTAGAACCAAAACACGGCCGTTAAAATTGTTTGATTTATTTGAATAAATTATTACTTAGTTTCATAATATCATTTACGATTAACAAAATGTATTAAAAACCAAATTTTTTGTGGTTATTTTCCAAAAAATTAATATGTTTATTGTAATTTTTAATATATGTGTAACTAGAAAGAAGACCTATAGGAACTAATTTCGGAATTACAAGACTATCAAACACCTTTCTAAATCTATTCTCGTTAAACAAAGAGTAACAAATATTTCAAATTCATTAAAATATACCATATTAGAAGATTCGCCAGAATTTCTCCTGGTTGTCTTGGATGAAATATTGGATTTTAAAAAATTTATGTCTTATGGTTATAATCATCGGCCCCAAAATGGAACTGCATTAAACTGCATTATTTATATGGGATATGAAAATATAGACATTCTTTTTAACTACATGGGGAAGCTGTTTATGTTAAAGACAATAATAATTGATAGATTTGGAAACATATATCACATTCAAAGCTATGAGCGTAACTGCGGTTCCAGTTATAATAAAATATTTTTAGCAACTTGCACAAATGTTAGCCATAGCATTATTAAGCACTTTTATGAAAGTTTGATAAAAAATAATCTAATGGAATGTAGTATTAAATCTAATGTTTACTCACATTATTTTGAATATTACTACTTAAATCAAATTGGCAAAACTATTAATTCACAACTGGAACCAACACAGTTCGACTTGCATGTTGATGCGAGAACATTTTTCAATGATTGGAATATTATAGTAAATGATTATATATACCCATATAAACTGATAAATATATTTATACTTGTTCCTAAGGCAAAAAAACTTCCTGTATGGAAAAATTTACAATTTATATTTCAGAACAAATTATGGTATGCAATTTTAGCCGCATCGATGTCAATAATTTTAATCTATTTTATGGCAAACAAACTTTTTTATAAGAAAAAAACTAGCATTGTAGATGTATTTTTTCAGATATATGCAGTATCGATATTTCAAGCAGTAAAAACTCCTACAACTATTTCAACAAAAATTTTGTTTCAAACATGGATTTTATTTACTTTTATTGTAACAACTGTTTTTTCTGGATTATATTTTACAAGTTTGTTTTTTCAATATGACGAAAAGCAAATTAAAACAATTGAAGATATAATGGATGCTAAACTTAAACTTGTTGGTTGTTGTGCATATGAAGACTTTCTTTTAAGTAGGGGGAATGAAATTTATAACTACTTTAAAAAAACATATCAAGAAATACCGTATATTAGTTATGAATACGTTATGCCTCAATTAGATCTAATTGCTAAATATAAAAATGTTACAATAATCATTGATTCGGAAGAACTTGATAATATTAAATTTATATCAGATGGAAATACGGTTTGGTCTCAATTAATGTATGTTCAAGTAACAAAATTGTTACAAATAACTACATTGCGCAAAGGATTCCCCGTTAATGAATATTAAAAAAAAAGTTTCAGCAGTTTAGTCGAAATGGGGTTGATGTTGAAATGGGATAATGATCACAGAATCACAGATATCAATAATATCGATAACAACGAGGTAGATGCTCTAAATGTAGAGCAATTTATATTCATATTTTTCTTTTTGCTATTGGGATTGATATCGTTTACTCAATTTATATTTGAGCTATGTTATTATAATTATATTAAATATATTATGTAGTGCTAGAAGTAATGATTTTAATAATTAATTAATGTTTGGTATGTATACAATCTGGTATCACATTGAAGCACAAAATTATTATATTTTTATTTATTTGGTCACATTTAATAAAATATTTAAAACTACACATGTGCAAACAATTATAATATATTCCTAGTTTTGTTTATCATTTTGTGCAAACTTTTTATTGATAAATTAAACAAGTTGTGTAATTTGTAAAGTATATTCTATTATGCATTGTTTAGTTTTTTACTAACTAGTTTTGGTAGTTATAATAATTGCAACCATTTTCAGACTTTATTTTACTTAAAATTAACTAAGTTATCATTTTTTTCATGTGTTTATAAGATTATGTGACACAAACAAAGTCATTTTCATTTTATTGTGCAAATTCACAATTTTAATATTAAATTATATATTAATTTAAAAAGTTCAATAATAAAATGTTGTACAGAGTCTCTTGTATCATGCTTTACATAAAATATTAAAAAGTAAACGGCATTTTGTTAGTACAAAACTAAACTTTAAAATGCCACTAAAGTAGTTTTTTTTTCTAAAACAATGCACCTTTCAAATGCCCAAATGTTTCTTATGGCGATAATTTAATTTAAATAATAAAAAACCATGATAACATTCTTTTGTATTTTTCAATAGTTTAAAAGCTAGTATTATAAAACAAATTAATCGATGATTAAAATTAACTTAGCAACTAAACTAACTGAAGATTTCGGTATTATAAAAGTCTTTAACTTTAATCAATTATTAAACCAACCAAGTAAACTGACAAAAATCATGATTTTAATTTTTAATTGACGTTTATATGACTCATATGTTAAGGTTAAATTCTGAAAATATTTGTTTTGTTTTATCATTGATTTCATCTGTATCATTTGTGCCTGATATATCTTCTGTTGATACAACAAACAACAAACTTGAAAATCGATTACAAAGATTAGCGAAAGTGTTTTATAGAACTAATCCGTTTAAAATGTACAATAAAGTTAATTTTAAAATGAAATTTTGATTAAACTAAACAATCTACTATATATTTGTTAGAACAGAATTGAAGGACACATTAAACCGTTATACCATTGAATATATATAATATAGAACGCTCATTTCCATGTATATTTTGGAAGCGCACGTACTTAGTACATTGGCATCTTGATAGATGGAGCCTTATGTTACTTCTTTCTATGTTTGGTAGTTTTACGCGTTGGTGAACTAGTCGGGTTCACATCAAGCAAGATGCAGAGCATGACATAATAGTTCAGCTGAAATTTAAGTACTTTGTTGTTATATAATTAATTCAAATAAATAGTTTTCAGCAAAAGAATTTTAATAAACAAATTTTTAATAAAAAGATTAAAATACATGTTGGTGTCTACTAATAGAAAAGACTAAAACAATTTAAATTAATAATATTATATAACTGCGCAATAACAGCATATCAACACAGTAATAGGCTAAACTAATAACAGATTTTTTTTATTTTTGCACGCCTGACTTTGCACGACAATATTGTATTAAGTAACAAAAAAACAAAAATTGCGCAACAACAAAAAAATTTAATGCCCGATCAAATAAATTTTACGACGCCAAAATAATGCAATCCACGACAAAATAATACATTACACAACAAATAATATACGATGCACTTCAGAATAATACATGGCACTACAAAAATATATTCCACTACAGAATTATATATTTCACGACAAATAAGTCTTGCACGGATATTTCTGTATCGTCAATATTAACCGAATATATAAACGAGTTAGATTTATTGGCCCGACATAATAGGAACGAACAGATAAAAAGATTATTTGCACGACAGTAAAATATATTACACGACAAAAAATATTTCACACGGAAAAAAAGTATATTAAACGACAGTAAAATATATTTGACAACATTTAAACACTTACGACAGAAAAAGAGAATGCACGGTAAGAATATGAAAGCCACGCCAACATATGAACGGTTAAATAGAACACATCATCAGCAAAAAAGTTTTTAGAACGATAACTTTAACACAACAAAATAAAAAAAAATGCCCGACATAATAGGATGTTTGAACGACAGCAAATTAATAATTAGAATTGTTTAAACTATTATCCTAATTAATAATTAAAATAATAGTCAACATTATTCTAATTATTAAGTTGCTGTAGATTAATTTGCAAAATCACTTATTTTTTATATATATGTTTTTTTAATTTAAAATAATATGTTTTACTTTTGTTTATAGAGATTTAAGTCACTATCAAAGCGTTTATAGCCAAGCTGGTATCTATAATATATTATTATATAATATACTTTTTATGTTAAATAATTAATTTAAATGTTTATTTATTTTGATATCATTTATTTAATATTAGATATGATGGTAAAGAAAGTTATGATTGTTCTCCCATCAACTGGTTGTATATAAAAGACATCTATTATATCTTCTTCAGGATAATATTCTGTTTTATTTGTAATAATAGCATATCCCAATCTACTTGCATTTTCTCTAAATAAATATATCGATATCTCCATTGGAATTGTGTGAATTGTTCTTTTTAGTAAATATGATGCCTATCCACTACAAATGCACCAATATCCAGATACACACTTCATCAATTTAATTATTTTGTTTAAAATATGTTTATCTTCATTCAGCATTTCATTAATGTTGCCATGCTTTGTTTACCACAAAGATTTAATCGTTTTTCTGAGCAGGAATTAGAAAGCATTAATAATCAAAATGTTTCAATGATAATTAAGTGTTTTAAAATCACATCTATGGGTGAAACTCTCGTAATAGAATTTAATTTCAATGTATGAATTAAGAAAGAATTATTATTTTCATATATATTATACCTAATTAATGAATAATATCAATTGTATAAACATTGATACTATTTGAGAAGATTGTTATAAATTGTATACAGATTTATCGGAAAACATTTTTTATAAAAGTATTGTACAGTAAGGAGATACATTCCCGTACGCTTCAAATTGTATTGTATTTTCAAGTATATTTAGGAATACTAATCTAATTGATTGCGAATGTAGAGAAACCTATGAATTTCTCATAAACGAAATTAATTACTGTAGTAATTGTATTGGAAAATTGTTTATGTGGTATGATTATGCTTCATTCCTTGCTCGTGATGAAGAAATGATATGAATATTATAAAACTATTAAAATGCATATTTGTGATTTTTGTAGCAAACAATTTACAAGAAAAGACAATCTTCTTCGTCATAAGAAAGAGAGATGTACAGCTTTAGTGACGTGTGTAATTTAAACATTTTGAAAATATAAAAGACAAACACAGTAATACAGTTTTATGTAGTACATGCGGTTATCATGCTTCAAACGGTTTGGAATACTTAAAGCATTTAAGAATGAAGAGAGCAACTCCATCGCCCAGCAAAGTGAGATTGGTTGTTCTGTCAACTAGTAAAACAGAAATATATTGCGAATTATGTGATATTTCTGTTCTTGTTAGTAAATATAACGGTCATTTGATATCAAACGCACACAAATCTTTGAGTGAAATTAAGTTAGACAATGATGTTATTAAATTAAAATCTTGTTTTGAAAACAGAATTGCTACATATCAATTAAAAATAAGAAACAATGATTTGAATATCATATCTTTGTTAAAAATTTGAACCTCAGCTAAACAAACTAATTAGTAAATTATTATCAAAATATGATGTTATTAAAATGAATATGAAATTATTTGTATATTTTAGCAAACAAGATGCAGATGGAATCAATATAAAAGAGTTAAAATTGTTTATGGTAAAATATCATGTAATCGACAATTTTATCATCAATTTTGTATGAAATGCCTAAAGCAATATTAGCCAAAAGTAAAGAATTTGCTGAAAAGGATTTGGGATAGGCTCTACAAAGTTTAACATATGTAGACATTAATGTCGCCAAATACAATCCATTGAGAGGATTTTCATTTATTGAATTGCCTCCAATAGTAAAAAGTAAACATGCTATCGTCAATATCAAAAATAATGTCAGGCGTGTTTTGCATGGTGCATAATGGCTTTCTTGTTTCCCGTTTTAAAGAATAAGAAAATAACATTAAAGTACCCCCCTACAACAATCATTTAAATTTAGATGGAATTGAATTTCCGATGAAACTGAAAGATATTGCTGAATTTGAAAATCAAAATGTCATAAGTGTCAAAGTTTACGGCTTGGGAAAAATATGCAAAGACAAAAAAAAATGAATTAAAAAAAAACAAAAATAAAAGTTAAATATGATTATGAAGTTGTTGGGCCTCTGTATTTTACCAAAGAATGGAAAAATGTACACGTTAATTTATTGTTGTTGGAGAACATGGAATTGCAACATTTTTGTTTGACAACAAATATGTCAAAGTTAATCAGTTCCCAATTGTCCAAAAATCAACATAAAAAACATTTATGTGATGGATGTCTAATATATTTCTAAAACAAAGAAAATGTTAAGATATTGTTGAAGATTGTAACCACATCGCGGCAAACAATCGTCATGCAACACATTGAAATTTAAAAGTTTAGAAAAAAAGATGACCGTGCCGTTTGTGGAGTATGCAGATCTCAAAACAATGCTAGTGCCGTTGGCAACGTGTTCTAAAAGTAATAGAGAATCCTACACGAAAACCACACACAAGCATGTTCCCTATAGTTTGGCGTATAACATCAAATGTTCGTACGATGACTCATTATCAAAAATGGAATTTTTATAGAGGTCTAGATTGTGTAAAAGTTTTTGTGGAACGCCAAACAAAAGATTGTGTTGAGATATATGAGAAATATTTACAAAAAAATGTTCCAATAAAACCCCTATCACACTTAAATCAGGTGTTACAATCAACTAACTGTCACATTTGTAAAGAGGATTTTTTAGTTGACAATGAACAAGTCATGATCACCTCACCGGAAAATTTCGTGGAATGTTCAATTTTAAGTGCAACCTAAATTTCAAAGTGCCCAATTTTATACCCATATTTTTTTCATAATCTAACAAACTTTGACGCGCATTTATTCTTAGAGAAATTAGCAGCTGATCAAAATCAAATTGACGTAATTCCATTAACCAAAGAAAAATACATACCGTTTACAGAACATGTATTTTCGTACCATTATATAGATTGTACCGATAAATTGTTGAAAACCCAGCTGCCTCCAAAAGATGATTTCTTCGATAAAATTAACAATGAGAACATAAGCGACGGAGATTACACCCATACTCAGCAAGTTTGGATGCAAAACTATTGGTGAATATTTGGATTTATATGTAAAATTGGATGTTTTGTTATTGACCGATCCATATGTAAGAAAACGTACAGTTTAGATCCAGCACAATTTATCTCCCAGACTTTCAGACTTGCATGGGCAGCAATGTTAAAATATACCAAAAATCAAATTGGAGCTACTAGCCGACATTCATTTTATCAAAAAATCTATTCTCGGAGGAGTCTCTCAAAGTTGTTTGCGATACGCAAAAGCCAATAATCCTTTTATGACCAATCCAGGCAACGAGATGACATTTAATCCGGACAAACTATCGTTTCTTGCGTGTTGGGACTTTAACAACTTGTACGGATGGGAAATGTCTTAGATTTTACCGTAATCCGATTTTCGTTGGTTATCAGACGAGAAAATCTCAAAACTTGATGTAAACTATATGAATGATTTTGGTAACAAGAATTTTTCCTAGAAGTTGTTTTATCGTACCTCTGTTACCTACCTAATGGTACTTTGCAACATTATGGTGTTACAGTTAAAATACCTAAAAATAAATACATATTACTATAATCTTAATATAAGAGTAGAATACTCACCAGTTTTGAATAAGGTCGGCCAACCTTTTAAATTGTGGTTATCTGCTCATCTGAATTGAGTGCACACAATTCAGAGACAAGTGTTTGCTTTCTCATCCTAGAATTAAAGGTTATTTACTAATCCTAATACACTTACCTGCCCATTCCATTCTACTGTGTTGTGCCTGAGGGTACATTGGTTTTATCTTTGTTTTAAAACGTTATGTTTTTAGATTATTATTCTTACAATTAGTAAGTTAAATCAAATCTATTTAAAACAAATAAAAATACTTAAGTGTATTTACTTGCATTTGTGACAGTAGTAAAACAGATATGCACTTGCACTTGTTTATTTAAGTAATATGACCAGATTGTCATTGTCGGTCCTGTGCGGCTATTCTTTTCATTCCTAACAATTTACCGTTACCATGTAGGCAACCAAGCTAACATATGAAATAGAGTTTAGAAGTGAAAACGGTACCCACCCGCCATCTATAAATTCTTCTATGTACCTGTAATTTAAAGATTTCTACAAGTTTGTTTAACAGATGCTTTGTGGAAGGTACTCCGCAAGTATTCTTTTTTTTACTTCCAAAACGATGAAGGTGAAGGATGAAAAGAGGAGGCATCTATAAGCATCCATGTGCTCAAGCAAAATTAAAGTAAATTTGCCGATAAAAGAGAGCATGGGCAGACTCCTCTTCCCGTTTCGGAAGATATTTGTAGGAAATCTCTAAACTGGAAAATTCTAAAGGTAATATCAAATGCCAGTCGTTAGCATTATTAAGCCGGCATGCTATTAAAATTGCCATTAGTTTGACCGCCAGTTGATGCTCTTCCGCAAGTTTTTATGGATGCCTAAAGCCAGAGGAGCCAGATCCAAGAATCAGTCCCTGATCCCTTAATAGATAGGAATAGGCCCGACCACAAGCTGTAGGACTCGCTCTGTTGTTTGCAAATCCAGGTTTTTTTATTAGAAATATAAATTTAAAATTTGAATAATTAATTCAAGCCTTTTACCAAATATTATTGTTTGTTTCATATGCAGAAGAAAACTCATAAATTTATTTTTCTTTGTAATTATTAAAGATAAGAAAATATAACGATTTGTTTCGTATGTCGAATATTACGGTTTGTTTCGTATGTCGAATATTACGGTTTCTTTTGTATGTCGAAAAATATTATTGTTTGTTTGATATGCCGGAAAAAACGTATAAATATATTTTCTTTTATAATTATTAAGGATAAAGAAATATAACGATTTGTCTCGTATGTCGAAGAAATATTACGGTTTGTTTTTGTATCGGTTTATGGTTAAAGAAAATAAAATTAAGTTTAATAAATTAATGAATGTATTTCACTGTCCCTTTGTGGTTGGGGACAGTACCTAAGCAAATTAACCAAATATAGCAACCACGTGGCGCCAGTATTAAGAAGACAGGATTAATCCAAGACTGAAAGACCACGACCAGCCCCGGCAATAGATAATACTAGATTTTTATCCCAAAAAAAAAAATGTGAATCATTACAAAATGTTAAAGCTGGCTCTTTTTCAAGGTTTGCCTTTGGAACGAATTCACAGAGTGCTGGAATTTAAGCAAAGTGCGTGGCTAAAAACATACATTAATCTTAACACAAAATTGAGGCAAGCGTCTACCAATGACTTTGACAAAAACTTATTATATACTAATGAATAATGCGGTTTACGGAAAAAACACAAGAATCGGTCAACAAAAGATTGATAGTGAAGCCATCGTTTCAGGATTATTTCCTGAATACGCCCGTAATAATAATTATAATACCGTTTTAATTCAAATCACAGCGTGGTGCCCTAAAGACAAGCGCACACACAACAATTAATTGTTCACACATTGATTGCATCCGACAATCTCATTCTATATTAAAATGAACGCACCAATTTAATTATAAAATCATAACTAATTGTATGTTCTATATATTGTTCTATCTTCCAACCAGTAACCAGTATAAAGACCAGACGCTTTGTTGTCATCTTGTCAATGCCACTAGCTCGATACATTTAGTTTTGAAAAGTAATACAATTTTTTTTAATTCCAAACTATTAATAAATGTTCCAAAAAAAATGGTCACCTGCAGATAAATCAGGAAAAAATATGTGATAACTCATAGTCACCATTTAAAAAAATATGTTGTTCTTTTTCATATACAATTTTTATTACTGTTATATAACAATGTTATTTCAATTATTACAGAAAGTTCCTTTAATTCACCTGCAGATAAATCAGGAAAAAAGATGTGATAACTCATAGTCACCATTTAAAAAAAATATGTTGTTCTTTTTCATATACAATTTTTATTATTGTTATATAACAATGTTATTTCAATTATTACAGAAAGTTCCTTTAATTGTTAGCCGTTGTGTTCTGACGTTCAGTGACTAAAACAAAATAAACAGAAGGATTAATTGAGATTACAGTTAAATAAGATAATACTTCCCTATCAGAAGTCTTAGCCTGATCAACTTTGATAGATGATAAAAACAAAGGAACCGTCTCAGTCAGCATGCTAAAACAAATAAATAATAAATAAATAATATTATTCCTGAAATGCGACTTTACAATTCTTGAGTTATCAAATTTAAACTAATGTTAAAAAATTAATTATCCAACCACCATCTAAAAGTAACATTTTAAGATTAATACACCACCTCGTAGTAACCCCATTTTATTGAAGGCTGCTTTTATTTTAAATTGTTAACAGTTTTTTACATTTGACAGCACTTAAAATGCTCCATTCATTTCCGCGACGTAATTCAATGGCCAATTGATAATCACGCATCACACTTAATCCCACAAGCACTTTTTCATGTTTAGATAATTCATACGCAGCCTCGAACAGATGAGGTTTAGACATGTTGTTCCCCATGTCATCTGTAAGCAACTAACGCACATCAATTACCCTCACTTTATATGTTTTCAATAACATAACCTTAATTATCACTTTATAAATACTTTCGTTTTATTAAATCCAATTCAGTTTATCTATGATAGCAAGTTAATATGGTAGTGATCATAGATCTTCTGGGATATATGATTAATCAAAATTATGTACCTAAAGAATTGGCCGCATATAATGGTCATATGATAACTCATGTTATTTTCAATCCAGTTTGTGAACTCAAAGATGCCAGTTCAACAGAACGTTGTAATATTAATTGATTGGATACTCATTACCATGGATTGCAATGAAATACCACAGGTCATTATAACGTAGCTGATATTTGTAAAATATTGAGCAAGAATAATTGCGAAATCGTTTACGTTAATGGAAAAATGAAATGTGATTACCTGCAACAAGCGACCAAGAACCATCATTAAAAAAATACTCCAAAAAATAGGTCAACTGTTCGTTTCATAAAATCCACATTGTGCAGTTGAAAATGTGAAATTGTTATAAAATTATTTATCATATAATAAATAATAATAAAAAATATTGTTAGTTTATTTTATTTGTGTATATTATTACTTATCGAAATATAATTGAACAATTCTTTATAGTTAAATTTATCAATTCAACATTTCAACTTTTTTTTTGTTCCTTGTTTCCCGGCCCCGATCCCCAATCTTTTCCACAGTTGTCTTTAATTTATTACAGGTTTCTGCTTTGATAAATTTTCAACTATCTTTTTTACTAATTTGTCTTGATTTTTTAGATCTTTTTTTGGCTATTCTTTTGGTTTATCGTCTTTTGGTTTGGCTTCAATTGCTTTATATTTGGGTTAACTTGCTTCTTTTGGTTTATTGTCTTTTTTGGTTCTTCTTTGGGTTTGTCTTCAATTGCTCTATATTTGGGTTCAATTGCTTTTTGTTTTGCATCACCTGGCGCCGACATGTTGATGATCTTTACTTAAGATTTTGATGATTAGGACTAAAATTTTATTTAATGAATGATAGATGGACAAACTGTTCAACCTGCAGATTCCTGCAAGTGATAGTTCAACTATCGGCCGAGCAGATTCCTGCACAAGTTTCTGCAAGTAATAGTTCAACTATCGTCCGATAGGTAGACAAACTTTAGTTCACCTATCTTCCGCTAGGCTGTAGTTTACCCTCCGGCCGCGCAAGTGGCGCTGTTCCGACAAATGGCGGCACCTGTCTGGAGTGCCGGAGTGTGCTAGAAACGGCTATTGTACACTACTCACTTGCAGTTGATCTATTTCTTAGATATACAACACTGTTTTTGGTTTCCCAAAGAAATGTATTTAACTTTACTTCAAATAATAAACATTTAGCTTTTTCACTAATGTTTTATTTATTTGCGCAAACATTTCATTTTGTTTTAAAGAGTTTGGATTTTTAGTACCTTATTTTATTGCTTTTAAAGAAACTTTTCAAATTCATTGCTGCAGAATACTCCACCCTTATCCGTTTTGAGCATTTTAATGCCAAAGATTAGTAGTATAAAAACAACGCTACATACATGTTTTTGGATATAATATTTCAACAGTTTTGTTACTAATATTATAAATGTTCTAATATTTAGTTAGTTTATTACTTTTAAAGAAAAACTCGACTTTTAAAACAATTAAAGCAACCGACTAATTGTTTTTTTTTTAATTTAAGCTCAAATTAAAACACAAACCTGAAGAAATGTGAATCTTATACAATCTATAATTTTGAAAATTTAAGTCTTATATTACAGACGTTGTGTAAGCTAATTAGGAGCAAGTATGCATGTATTAATAATGGATTATATAGAATATGGGATACACCTAAACCGATTGATGTTTTTGCTATAGTTCCTGCGATTGTTTAAAATATTTGTTTAATTGATTTACACATTGTTACAAATTGCCATTGTCTAAAATATAAATATATGTAGATCTTACCAATAGTCTTTCAAATTACTTCCCAGGATGCTTTTAATTTATTTTAGACTTATTTAATTTAAATTAGTCTGCGCAGTTTTTTCCGTCATTAGAAAATTTTCTTACAGTTTTTGGTATTTTTTGTAAATAAAAAAAAGCTCTGGCATGTGTTGTGATAATAATTAGTATTTTAGAAGATTATCTTTGCATGTTTTTAAAGTCTTGAACTAAAAATCTTTATGTTGGTGACATTGCACAGATTTGTAAGAAAAGTGTTTATTAAAGTATTGTAAAAACGTAGTAATAAACTTTTTATATGTAGCGTGTACTAAATGTATTTTTGAAAGTGTTAAAAAATAATTCATCATAAAAATCTTGTAAAAAATTGAAAACGTTTATATCTGAATTAATTAGATTTTTAAAACTTGTCTGTATAATACTTGAGTTCAATCATATTCTAAAAACTGCGCCATGTGATTGGACCTTACTGTATTTATAATTTTAGTTGTGTGTAGCAGTAATAATACCGTCAATACAAGTTTGACTGTTTTAGTAATGCGTGTTGGTACGTTTATTTTGCATTAAAAATTATTACTATTTAAAATACTCAAACTCAATCTCTACTAAATCACTAAAATTTAAAAACGCTTGCGGGGAGTGGGCAGAAGCAGGCAATAATTAAATTCTAGGATAACGTATTTTTTCTAATTTATGAAAAGGATCATTCTTGTTTTTTTGCCATTCTTACGCGCACTTTTATTTTTTAACTGTAAAAATGCAATTGTTATTTGACACTACTGTTTAATTAAAAGTATTTGTAAATACACCTGAGTATTCAATTATAGAAACAATAATAAAGATTCGATAGTATATAAAAAATATATTATCGGCAATAATACTGGCGTACGACCTATACACGCAAAGGTGATGTCATATGTACGTACTATTTTATTTTATCTATTTATCAGGAGTCAATACAGTCGGACTCGGACAAATATGATTTCGCCTTTAAAATTACACCTTTAAGAAATGAATTTATTTAATTTAACATTTTTATCACTTTTGTTAAAACATACATTCTTTTATTTTTTATTTTTAATAGATAACAATATTATTGTGAAATTATTTATGACAAAACACAAAAAGTTGCATTTTAAAATTGTAAGTCATAAAGAAATAATTTGAATAATTTGATTTATTAGCCTTTTCACAAACTGTGGAAATAAAAAGTATATTTTATACATAAGTTTTATTCAATAAGAAATTCAATTAATAAGTAATCATAATTTAAGAAAATTAGAAATATTTATTGTAACAAACAAATAAAAAAATTATTTAATTTATTCAAACTCAACCCAACAACCACAGCGGCCAAAAGTTAAGCACAGATAATTATTTTGGTTTTTGAATTTTGAAAAATTATTCAATTATTTTAAAATTAATCGACATTTAAAATATTCAAAACAAAAAAAAAGAGTAAATGGTAATAATACTGACTATTGCGGGCATTTTATCATATATCATGATACATTTAGTTTTTAATTTGCTCTAGATAGAGCCACAACCAATCGTTTCATACGTTTTTTTTTTTAACTAAATTTTTTTAAACGCTATTATTTTAATATGATCATTTTTTCATGATAATAAATCTATTTTTGATTGCCAATGTTTGCAAAGATTAAAGCACTTTGTATGTAAATATATATATAGATTTGTTTGCTGTTTACTCAAAAAAACAGTTTTTGGCTTTTTAAAAATAAAATTTGATTCAAAATTTGATAATTGATGCAAAGACGCATCGCAACGGAACATTAAACATTGAATTGAAACAATGACAAATAATGAAAACTGTAGCTTGCAAGAATTCTGACAGCTGACGGCAGTACTAAGGCGTTCACATGGCTAAAGTAGTAATAGACAACAAATAGGCGGTTGTGATGGATCAACAAGCAGTATAAAAGCAAGATGATGATGTTGCCGCCTAGCCTTGCGGTAAACGCTTGGATGGTAGTGTTCCGGCTGCAGGAGTGAGAAGTTTTCCCCTGAAGATGATGTTTGTAATTTGTTTTGGGTATCCCTGGGTAATAAGTTCACGGTGCTGCTGCTTTCTAATGTGTCGGACGTGGTATTGAGCCCGCAATGGCAATCGATTTAATCGGTAAATTGCAAGGGTTTACTGTCGGTGGTGCTCCAAGTAGATTAATCCAAGGGTTGCACTATTTTGGTCTTTCCAAACGGTCTGGTGGTGAAGCGGGCCGTATATCAGCAACGTGAATCTTTACGGGAGAGCTTTGTGGGTTGTCTTTGACCCAGTGGTAAAGTTCTTCGGTTGCGGCAATCAACCGCTTCGGGCCCATTCATTTGGCTGCCAGTCCTTGTTTTCTTTCCATAACCTGGGCACCAGGTTAGTGGTCGATAGCGGCGTTAAGCTTCTTGGGGTATTGCCGTCGGCGGTAGGTGGCTTGTAGGTGGCTTGCCGCTGTTAAGCTTGTTGCAGCTTTTGGTTTTGCGCTTCTGCGTTGTTTTAGACCTCCGGCCGAAAGGTGTCCCAAGCTTTAGGTTTAGCGTTGTATGCTTTCAGTAGAGCTTCACTCACTGGTTGCGTTGGTTTGGTGACAAAGTTGAAAGGTGGCCAGGAGCAGTACTTTGTCCCAAGGCGTGCCTGGGTGATTGCCTAGCAAGCACCGCAAAAAAAAATTTAACTCCGCGTGGCGTCGTTCCACGGGGTTAGCCTGCGGATGATACATCGCTATGATATGGTGGTGACATTACCATTTTGCGGTGGTTTCTTTGAATACCTACAAATTTAAGGGCCGTTGTCAGTCAAGATAAATTTGGGAGACCTAAACCGGTAAAAGATCTGCAGTTCCAGCGTCTGAATAGTAATTTTGCTGATGATGTGATGCATGTCAAAGGCTTCTACCCAGCGGGAGCACATGTCCATGACCCATGAGATGTAGCAATTTCCCGTAGGACTTCTTGGGCAGTACCAGTCTTTATCTGAGCACAGGTGAGGTACTCCCGGACGTACGCCTTGACGCCTTTCCCGACGCCGGGCCAATGGTAACTCCTTAATACGTTGCGGCAGGTTTTGTCGCGCGTTGTATGTCCGGGGGCGTCGTCGTTGTGATGTTTCATCACTTCTTGCTGCATCGCGTGTTGCACAGCCAGCTGATCCCAGCCGGCTAGGGTGCGGTACAACGCTCCGTCTGCGACTTGTTGGTAGCCTATGTCTGGGTCCCTCAGCCGTTGATGTAATACAGCTAGGATATTACGCACCTGCGGGCATTTGGTTTGGCTCCTCTTTACGGCAGCGGTTAGAGTCTCTACCTCTCAAGTGTTGAAGTGCAATGACTTGCCAGTGTCGTTGGTTTTGTCGTGATCAGATTGATAGTGTCGCCGATGGTATCTTTGTCTTTGGGCGCTCGGGATAGTGCATCCGGCAGATGGTTTTCTTATCTCTTTCTTCTTGATAGTGCACCGCTCCCAAGCTCATCTTGCTTGCGTCGGTTTTAAGAACAAACTGCAGACCAGGTGGTTGTGGACGGTCTAGGATCAGAGAACGATCGAGCAACGCTTTAACGGCATTAAACGCCTGTTTGGTTGTCTCGTCAAATTGGAACGGGCGTTTTGTTTTGAGTAAATCTTTCAAAGAGGCGACCGTCTCCACAAAGTTGTCCACGTATTTCCGGAGCTACGTGCAAATTAAAATGTCCCATGTGATTCAGGTAAGTGTCAGAATACACCACTATGTCTTCAATGTAAGCAAGTATCCCGCCAGTACCTTTGCTGTTAGCTTCTGCAAGGTAACTGGGGCATTTTTAAAGCCAAAAAGCATGACTTTAAAATAATAGGTCGCCCCGTCCGGTATGGCAAAGGCAGTTAAGTGTTGGCTTGCCGGGTGTAGAGGGATCTGCTAATATCGTTGAAGGCCCGAAAGTCGACGCAAAAACGCGGTTTTTTGTTTTTTTTTTTTATGATAACTACGTGTGCGCAGTAGTCACTGATAGAAGGCTCAATCACCTTTTTGGCTAATGTTGGTCACTTTCACTAGTTTGATGCGGTGCGACACTGGGTTGGTAGTGGCTGGCCCCATGTCTTCCACAAACAGGCTGGCAAATTTGCTGGTTAGCTTGTAAAATTCTGGACCGTCCGGAAAAGCGTGCCTAGGCATGTCGGATATCAATATACAACCTTGCGAGCATTGCGCCCATAATGGACGAGGTGCCTCACATAATTGAGATTGGCTTGGTATTGTAAGAACCACGGGTGACCCAGAATGATTTCCTTGCCAAGGTCGGGCGCGTGCAAAAATGTGAGTTGTTGTTGTAGGGTGTCGACCTTTATGTTGACGGTTGCTTTTTCGGTCACGGGTAAGTTGTTATTTGGGTTGGCATAGTGGACGACAAAATCAATCCAGTGCAATCCTAGTAGTTTCAACCTCGTAAAATTTTGTCTCTTGGTAGGTAACGTAAATCAAAGGCAGATGGTAGTAGTTGCCAACTACTTCTATTTGAGCGTTGTGCTTTTGCTCAATTGATCTTCTGCTTGTTTTCCAACTAGAAAAAGGTTGCGATGGTGTCCTTGGACGGTTGTGTCCGGCGTTCGTTGGTACGCTTGGTCCAAAACCTAGCCAGCTTGTTTTTAATTTGAGTGGCCGTCTCACGCATGTGCTGAAAATCTTTAAATTTGGTGATTCCAATTTGTTGGATCTGATTTTCTACCAAGTAAATAGGCATGTTGTACCGGGTTGCGTAACGGCGTGGACTGGTGAGTGTTTTGCCTTCTAAACCAGGTTCAGCTGGAAACCCTGGTGGAGCAAAGTCTACATAGTTTTTTTAAACATCAATCAGGTGGTGGTCTACATTCTGGTTACTACTTCATTTTGAGAATCAAATTGAAGGTTTGGTGAAAAAGTTTTCCCACGTCCTAGGAATTTCTCGGTGTCGGGTTCTTGGTGTTCTAAGTTGCCCCACGTTGGGCGTCAATTTTTGCTTTGCGGTAAATGCCTGGATGGCAGTGTTCCTGATGCAGTCAATAATTTGACCCTGAAAATCCCTAGCAAATACATCCAGAATGCTGCTGCTTTCCAATGTGTTGGACGTGGTGTTGAGCTCACAATGGCAATCGAGGTCAATCGCTAAAATGCGAGGGCAGTTGAACCTTTTGAATCGTCCGGATACTAGAATAATGGTTGCTTGTTAACGATGAATACTCCAAAAAAACTACCGGGGCGCCAAGACTAGGCGTGGTTTTGTTTGCGGCTAATCCACGTCCATTCGCGTCTGCAATGATGGATCATACTGAGTGCAATTCTTATGCTATCTCTCATAGAAAAAGCAACTAAAATGAGTAACTACCGTTTCCGGTTCTATTCCGAACTAAATCTCGAACGCACAATTTATACCGACCACTGCACCAACTACGGCATCATTTATAACTAACGATCAATTAGATTCTAATTCAACTGGTTTCCTGTTTCAGCCCGGCTCTTTTCTCAATTCGAACTCCATCTCTGACTACTCCCGCCAAACCACGCCTCATAATGGAAACAAATTTGAGATCTATCGGCACCACATAAAAGAGAACTCAAAGTAACAGGCATCCAAATCACCCATCCACCACCACCTAAACACCCGTCCATCACCATTTAAAAAGAACTGATACAGCTAAGTATCAATATACCCTGCATTCTCTCTCTGCACGCTTTCAAGATCTTGCATCTCCTTTTAATTTGCTGAAATCATATAAAATAAACGATGTTATTATCACAACCCGCATGACAACCCCGACTCCTACCGCCTCATCTTTTTAATTGACTTATTGGACGTTAATCCAAACTTCTAAAAAGTCTATTTTAAACTCACTTTCAATCTTTCTGCAATGACCAAGGTGCTCTCCCCGATTCTCTTCCAAAAAGGGCATATATTTTTTTCTCAATACTAACAAATGCATTCTTGCCAGCTTTCCAAATATCACCCGGGCTTACTACCTGTGGCATAACGGACTAATAATTTTTACAAACCTAGGGTTTGTTTTCCTTATTATGATTAATTATTTTAATTGCAATTGTAAATGATAATTTGTTTGACGGGCTCTATATATCAATAATTTTGATAATTAATTAGTTAATTAATTACCGTAAGAGAAATGTTTTGGGTTGAGTGATGTTTAAAATATTTATTATAAATTATCTGGTTAATAAATATTCTTCATTTAAGCATTAAATGCCGAATGTTTTAAACATAACCTAGCCGCCACGTGTTTTACTGAATAGGTTTTCTACCTACCCCATATGCTTTATATGATTTAATCCAGGCATTTTACTAATTCGAACACTCATTTAGCACTTCACACATATTAATTACCAATATTTAAGTAAAAATTTGCCGTGAAAATTAACCGCTGGAAACAGCTGATTTTGCGGCTATGTTCACAAATTATTTATAGGGCCGGATTGATGCAATTAAAAGGGGCCACATATTATGTAATTAGTTTTATTAATATAATTTCTATTAATTTTAGGTTATGTACAATTTATACAGTAGTTTCAAAGAATCGCCTACTATGTTTTATGCAAATTAGTTTTAAGATATCTTTTAATTATTATATAATTAGTTAGTTAGGGATATTTGTAGTAATTGTAAATCAGTTGGTAGACCTGGTTGGCTATCCAATCAGGTGCCTCAATTTATTCTCTCTCCAGAAGAATAGGGTATAAATTCGCGAGAATTGTTAGAACAAAGTCAACAGTTCCGAATGCCTATTGATCCGAAAAGTATCATGAACAGTCAATCGAGCGGCTCCGGCCATATTGACCCAACCTCTCTATGCAAACAAATAATGGACAATACCCCCAACTACTTACTCATGACGACCCCAGCTACAAACCTGACCATGCCTTCGAATCACCGCCTGTCATCCACATCAAGCTTCATTGTTAACAATCCTGCCGCCGACCTCAATTTGGCGGACTAGATCAACAACATCACAAACGTCTCTTTTTCTCTCAGCAACCCGGACTTGATAAAAGAGGAAGAAAACGCCCAGGACAACTCCGGATTCTAGCAGCAACGCCATCAACGCAGAAAAGACTAGCATCGATGTCGCCAAACCACCCGGCAACCAAAAAAGCAGACCAGGAACGTCCTACAGCTAAGTATCAATGCACTTTATCTCCCCTCCCCAAAGCCCTCCAAGAAACCAAAGCCTTATTAAAACCATGGCCCCCATGAACAACGCGATCATTTCTTTTTACATTTTTTAAAAACACAGCCTATATCACAGCAAACATTAACAACCTAGAAAGCTATACGACATTGGAGAATGCGACGCGCCCTTTAGCCCTTAGGTTGATTAAAGAGCTAGCCTGGCTCAGCTCGTGGAGTCGGGTCGGGTCAAACAGATAAGTACAAAATAACAGAAAAAAGAAAAAAAAAACTCACCCAAAGAAAATAATCACGAAGTCAGGCGCCAATTGGTTTTATATTTAATACTTCCAGTTCCTTCCTCGCATGGGTGATTTAAGAGAATCCTCGTCCACTGGCAAACCAATAATTCCAAATGGTGGTATGGTGATAATGGGAAGGATGGAATAGGGACAAAATTAACACAAAAATATTGTATACCCTCTATAATAATAGTTATAAAATTGATAAAATAAAATAAACAAAAGATTAATGGGGGAATATATATAAATTTACGTTTTGCACTTGCAACACTCACACACACATTCACTTCCCTAAGCCTAATTACAAAATATACAATTATTAAGACAAACTTAATTTCAAATAATATCAGCGGTAAAATATTTTTCAGTACTAATCATCCAGTCATCAACTGGTAGCAGGTGGTAGCACGGAATCACGTGGTGCCCTTCCACCCGATTCTTTCCGCCACAGAATCCACTTAAAAAAACACGTGCCCAGGAATTTCGGTCAAATATAATAACGAGCCGGTTAATGGCCACGGCTGATTTGTAGAATATGGCGTCACGATATTTTTAATGAATTTAATGCAGGAAAAAAAATATGGGGGTTCGTAAAAGCCTACGGCACATAAGAAAAATGGACATAAACAAAGGAAATAATTTGAAAAAAAGTACTTACTTGAGAACTCACACATAAAGGAAACGAAATAATTTGACTTGTAATACAATTTTATCCGCATCTGCGATTTCAATAATTGCAAGTATTACACCCGTAATCCGTAGGTAGAACGATGTGATCAAAAAGGACCGTGATCCTACTTCCCACTGGGAAGAAAAGTCAAAATCTCCCCTGCGCATGAGTGTCTCAATTAAAAATACTATAAGGAAGAATGATAGAAAGGGAACTTAGGAAAAGGATTAGCAACAATAACATAAACACAAATACAACGATCAACCTTACAATCAGTGGCTAATTACTCATCAAACTGCTTTAATTATGATGCGCGGAACCTGGGTTTAAAACTGCCCATCCGGCAACGCCGCATCCCGTTTGATGACGTAGCAACCAGTTGTGCCAACACTAAATACACTACTCTGTTGTAGGAAATATACTTAAATCTTATGTAGTAAAACAAAAATGACAGTTTGTGAAGTGATAAACAGTGATATTAATTAAATTAAAGTGCAAATGAACGGTACAGGATAAAATAAAATTAGGTAAGAAACAAATCAAAATATTATGCACAAGACTGTCAATTCATAATCTATATCAATCACATGTTTATAAAATTGTTGCTTTAAGGTGAGGACCCACATAAATAACAACAAAGAAGGAATGAAATGGAAAATCGACAAAACAAATAGTGTGATGGAAAATATGAATGGAAATAATGAACTGTGAATGAGAATGTTGGAATTATTGAAATTTGATTCCCGGACCGCTGAATAAGTGAGTATAAATTAAACAAAAATATTCTTAATAACCTGAAGGAACATAACCCAAAACAAACCAATTAACAACCGACCCGAGAGTTATATAAGGGAGTAAGTTTTAATTATTGAATCTAATCTTTTGCACTTATCTGCCCAGAAACCGCCACAGCAACCACCTGAGGATAACATCCACTCAATCAGAACGATCAACACTGTACCTGCCTTCAAAGATAAGTAAACGCTTCCTATATACATATACACATATTTTAATATATTAATTGTTTTTAGGAATGGATTGAAACTGGAACGTCACGAACAAATTTATATAAAATCATCGTCCCCCAGAACCCCACGCGCTCAACCGACCCCCAAGCCCGCTACCTACTCTTGCGTAATAAAGAACGTTTCACATAGCATCACAGACGCGGAAGTATTCCAGGCCCTGGTAGACTCCGGAGTCGACGCAATAAAGGCAATAGAATTAAATTGCAAGCCACTGACTAGTTCACCAATCTTGTTAGAGTAATATCGCATTCCTCAAATACGATAGACCTCCTACTCGCGAACGGCCTAATTATTTTTAAGATTCTCTACCGGGCAGAAGCATCCCTCCCTTCCCTTCCCCAACCTCTCCAATGCACCAGATGCCATAAATACCACGAGACCAGGGAACCCTGCCATAACCCCGTAACTTGCGGGTTATCGCCTGCAATCACCCTACGCATACGTGTAACTCCACCGTACTTAAATACACCCTATTCGGCGCGACAAACTACGCCGCATTCTTGCTTAAATGCTCCTCCAGACCTAAAACTCCTCTTTTCCAAGAGACAGTCGTGCTTCTTAAAACTATCGACAAACCCACCGACTCAGTCGAGACTAACATGATGCGTTTCACGACAATGGTGCTGCTTGCATTCTTTCCAAACGAAAAAGTGCGAGTGGTGGAATCGGTAAACCGCTATGCCTATCTCGTCCTAGGAATCCAAACCCAAATCCTGTACACGGGTAACACCGTGCACATCACTTGCGAACCATTCCAATATTGGCCGTGCACCAAGGCATAATAGAGTCTCTTAACACCTGCGGGTGGTCGGAAAAACGCGCACTAATCCAAGATCTAGTAGTCGCGGACAAAATTTTAATTCTGGTTCTTCAGGAAACAAAATTCACTTTCAAATCCAACCTATTTCTACCCAAATTCCTTCTCCACTACAAACACGCTGTGGAACAGGCAGGGGGCGTGACCCTAGCCTACGATGCCTTCCTGCCTGTCTCTCCCGACACCAACCCGGATCTTTCTTGGACGGACTTTGGTGTTGTGGTGATCGAACTGCAAAGTGCGATCGGCATGATTTTCATCTTCTCCATCTACATAAACACCAACAACCCATTCCCGACAGACTTCTTCAATCATGTTGCCCGCAAGGGAAAATCAATCATCCTCGGAGACATGAACGCGAGTCGCATTTCATTCGGAGATCACTTATCAAACCCCAAAGTCATCGCGTTATTAACTCCCCTTTGTTTTGTCTTATCTGCACTACCTCCACATTCGCGAATCATAATGGTCACTCCTTAATAGATCACATTGTGATCACACATGACCTCATCGCTCACTTTGACCTTTTGGCCCAAGTGTCTACTAATTGCGTCACGAGTGACCATATGCCCTTTCTAGGCTTTACTTCTCTAATCAACCCTCCTTTCCCCCGCGTTCCAACGGGACATATCGATCAAACTAGCCAAACCACCTTCGCTAAACTCTCTTCAACTCTCTCTCTTTCCCACATCCTCACAAAGGTGAAAAACCTTACCCAAAACCCTCTCTTTTCCCCCATAGTCTCTCTAATAAAAGAGAAACACCGCACCTACAAACTTTTCTAACGTACCCGAGACCCTTCCTTAAAAATCCAATGAAACAGATTAAATGCAAAGATACGCAGAGATATAAATTGTTTCAGGGAAAGAAAATGGATGGAAACAACCGCAGCCCTCGACAACCAAGACGGAGGAAAATTCTGAAAAAAATTTAACATCCTCACCGGCCGCAGAGCGAACCAACACCGCCCACTCAGAATCAACGACGTCTTATACGCTTCGCTCCAGGAAAAAGCCAACATCTTCGCGGACCATCTGCATTTAACATTCACCACCCCTCAGGAGCCGATATTTTTGACAGCCCAGAACAGGATATGCGAGGCGACATCCAACCACCCGTCGCCCCAACCCAGCTACAGGGAGCAGCCACCAGAACCAAACAAATACTTCCCGCCGATCACGGAAGAAAAAATCCAAGAACTGCTCTACATCCCAAAAAGAAGCACCGCACCAGGTTCTAACGGGATACTAAAAAGGGTACTATATAATCAGCCTCCCCCCTTGCTATATCATACCTGACCCCCATTTTTAATTTATGCATGTACTCTGGCTATTTTTCCCCTCGGCTCAAACAGGCTCACACCATTCTTTTACCGAAACCTAAAAAACCTCCGAAAGACCCTGACTCGTACAGGCCATATCGCTTATCGATACCACTTCTAAATTACTAGAAAGACTTCTCCAGACGCAAATTCAATCCTTCTGCGACGGCCGGGATTTCTTTTATGAATCCCAATTTGGATTCAGGATGGGAATCTCCACCCGTCATGCTAAGTTTAACTTACAGCCAGACACGAATAGTATAACCTCTATAATAGGCAACTTAGTATACACAAAAATTATGTTAAATGTGATTAAACTAATGCCTTTGCCCGTTTTAGCATTTTTCATTTGCGCTAACATTTTAAACATTCTATGGGCGACGTTGTTCTAGGATTAAAAGATGCTAAAACGGGCAAAGGCATAAGTTTAACCACATTCTACATTATTTTTGTGTATACTAAGTTGCCTATTATAGAGGCCACACTATTCGTGTCTGGCTGTAATGTCAGACCTGTCCTTGTCTATTAACACTAAAAAAATGCTCGCATGCCATCATTCTCAACATTATCCAATTGTACAACCGCATTTGGCACGACGGCCTCATGTACAAATTGAAATCTATAAACATGCCTTCTCACAATATTGCTATACTTAAATTGTACCTCACAAACCGATCAATTTAAACCCGCGTCGATAAGAAACTCTCTTATCCCTTTTCACCTACCGTTGGGGTGCCGCAAGATTCCGTTCTCTCACCCACCCTCTTCAACATTTATGTTAGAGATATCTCTCAACCCACTCACCCCGAACTAAACTCCAACAGTACGCGAATGACAACGCGGCCTGGGTAACCCACCACTCTCCCAAGCTTGCCCGCAAGCACCTTCAATCATATCTTTCCACCCTCCAACTGTGGCTCCAGAAATGGAAACTCACCGCCAACCCTAAAAAAACTTAACTAATCCTATTTCACCATCCCAACTTCTACATCCGCCACAGTAACACCTACATACGTATCAACCTATGGAACCAGGTGATAACCCCGGTAAACAAAATTACTTACTTAGGCATCATACTCGCGTCTACCGTCAACCCCTCGGTAACAGTCTCGAATATCTGCATTTAGGTCCGACAACGCATCAACCTCCTCAAGGTCTTCCGCGGTACCTTCAAGTACCAACCTACAACCTTACTACATACCTATAAAATGTTTATCTGACCTATTATTGATTACCCTTCGATCGCGCCAAGCCTCGAGAAAAAAAACTTACGGAGAATACTTAACCTTCACTCCCTTCACCCCTCAGCAGCCTTTCCGGCACTAGCAAACATCTCCCTCATCAACTCACGCCTTCAGCAACTCTAAGACAAGTTTGCTATCAAGGCCAGCTACCCAACATCAACTAGCCTCGCGGTACTTTCAACACCCCTTGTTCTAGTAAAATTTCCTAGGAAAAAAATTCGGTACTCTCCAGCGTCAATTTTACAACACGCGGACCCGGACAAGCTCGCGCCCCACCTCCTTGACCTCCTGGATAATATCCCATTCACTTACAGGTAATGTAACTAGATCACGCCTACTTAAGTAATGTTTGGTCTGCATGGGCGGGGCGAAAGCATCCCAATGCGGGTCAAACCAATAAATATTAAATTGAATGCTATATTACCCATAATGTTTTACCCTGTAACTGTATTATGTATTATATTATGTATGTTTTTGCTTTTCCAGGAATTATGATCCATATGCTAATGTAACCTATGTACCAAGTAAATTCTAGAATCACTTTTATGTTATCTATAAAATATGTATATATGTAATTGTACCACGTTACCACAATATGAATGTACTCTATGCCACCAGGCAATGTAACACACCAATATGTAACTTTTTTTTCTTTTTTTAACAATGTATAAAATTTTAAATGTGGAAATGTAGATCTACAACCACAGAATCAAATGTAATTTTTCACCAAAATGTATACTTTCATATAATTAATGTATTAAATTTGAAGAACAAAGTCAGTCACTACCCGACATAGTCAGCCTGATCTTGCCAGGACAGACCAAGTCAGCCAGTGACAGTGCAAGAGTGTACCAGGATGAAGCACCAGAAATCAAGGTAACTCTCAACAGAATTTTGTATTGCCTGGTCCTGACAGAACGTACATATATTCTCTGGAGTGCGTTATTGTATTGCTATATAAATATTGCTAGTTGGAGGCATTACAAATCTTGATCCGACCGAAACTTGTAATCCTCCGATATTTACCTGTATATTTACATATGGTAATATTTTTACAGTAAGTTTTTTTTATGTTTTCTGTACATTGTTAATTTACTTTATAAATATAAATTTGAAGCAACTCTCAACAGAATAGTGTATTGCCTGGTCTTGACAGGACGAACATATATTCTGTGAAGTGCGCTATTGTTAGACGATATTGCGTGTCCTAATCCTGCAGGGACATTGTAGTATCGTCAATACAAATATTGCTAGTTGGAGGCATTACAAATCTTGATCCTGCCGAGACTTGTAATCTTCCAATATTTACCTGTATATGTATGTTAATATTTTCTCAGTTAATTTTATTTTTAGTTTTTATATATTGCCGTTAATTTATGAATAAATCTTTTGTTTTACATCCTTTCTTTATTATTATTTTTCTTTTTTTTTCCGGTTCACGTTTGTATGTGCTGGCGTCTGAAGCATCTAGAACACTCAATATCCGAACCCTGTTGATCACGACTGTTTGCTACTCATGCCGCTTTCCAGTTTTCAGAACGGGGAAGCGGCACTTTTTTTTCTTGATCTCTTAACTTTTCTTGTTATCACGATTCGCTTTTATAAAAATACTTGCTATATAACTTCATCTATTTGCTACCAAGACCATTACAGTCAGCAAACAGCAAATTGCATAGTGGATCCTATTACTGCAACGCCATTAAATTCACAACCTCATCGATCTCAACAATCAACTAGTTCCCTAACTTTCTCCGGCGTCCTAAGAAACGTCTCTCTTAATATTGACAACGCCAAAGTTTCTGATGCAATAAAGAAAGCTGAGTTTAAATCAACAAAGGTAACCTGCATAAAATCACTTTACTTCTCTATTACGCGTCATATTGGCAAACTCTGCCACCATTGACTACTTGCTTTTGTCCGTTTTAATTATATTTAAATCCATCCACCGCGCCAAACCCTAACTCCCATCTCTTTCTCAGCCACTTTAATGCAACATATACTCAATGACATGGGCATCTTTTCTCTAAGCTACGCTGATGATCTCACTATTCTTACATACGGGAAGTTTGAAACAAACTTGTCTAACATAACACTGTAAAAAAGTTGTGTAAAAAGAAGAGGTTAATAGTAAACCCAGACAAAATAAAAATTGTACCGTTTACGGCAAAACACTACAGACCTAAAAACCTGAGGATGTATGGTGCACGGTGGTAGTAAGACCGATTACCACATAATACGGACCGTTGTATGAGACGAAAAAACCATTCTCAAGTGTACAGCCAAAAAACTAGACAAAATTCAGAGGCTAGCATATTTGCTGAAAACGGGGACAATAAGAACAACGCTCGCAGCAGTTATAGATAGATAGATAGATATTTATTAATCTACTGGATCTTTGCAGATATGGGAAATGTCAATAACACACAAAATAATACATTCAAAATAAAACACTTAATTAAAAACACCTACATTAATGAGTATTAAACTCAAAATACTCTTGCACTGAATGAAAACACTTTTTATGAAATAAACAATTTACGTTTTTAATAAACTTCTTGAATGGCATTTTTTTAATACTGTTAGGCAAATGGTTATATGCCCATAATACCAATGTAATTCGGACTTTTTTTTATATAATAACAATCTATGTTTAGGTATTTCAATCTGGTCTCTATCACGTATTTCATATCTATGGTTATTGCCGCATTTTTTAAATTAAATTAAGTTTTTTTTATCGTATATAACAGCTTGTTTGATTAATATACAGTATATATTGGTAAAAAATGGTAATATTTGAATATTGTTTTACAAGACGTTCTGCTACTAACACCAGCCATGTATCTGATTGCTCTTTTCTGCAGAATAAAAACTCTTTTCCACTCAGTTGTTGTGCCTCAGCATATAATTGCATAAAATATTACGGAATGTATGTATATGTGCATAATAAAACATTTTTAAAACACTGTCACTTACTCTCTCATGCATACTCTATAAAATGTAGCACATTTTGCTGATTTTTATGCATACTGAATCATTCTAATTTAACATAAATTTTATGGTGTCTGTTGAGATAATTGGTTTGCTTTCATACCTGACATTCAGACTGACATGTTCTGCTTCTCTACGGATTGTTGAAAATTTCAGATGTACTGATTTGTATTGATTTAATAATAGGTCATTTTGATTATACCAAATATTCATTTTTTTTTTAATCTTTGTTTGTACAATTTACAAGTTTGTTTGTGTTGCTTTTGCTATTTAAGTATGAAGTGTCGTCAGCAAACAATATCAATTTTCCATCAGGTACAAAATTTTGCAGATCATTAACTTAAATTATAAAAAGCAGTGGACCGAGAACAGAACCCTGCGGCACAGCAACCAATACTGGCAAAAAAATTTACCTTACACCACTGACTTCTACACACTGTTTTCTGTCTATTAAGTAACTTCTCAACCAATTAAAAGGTGGCCCTCTAATGTCATAAAACTCGAGTTTTGTAAGCAGTGTAGTGTGGCAAACAAGATCAAATGCCTTACTCATATCTAAAAACAGTGCAACTGTCTCTTTCTCTGAATGTATACGATCGTACAATGATGTTAAAAACTTTACTATTGCATCAGTAGTACTCAAGCTTTTTCTAAAACCAAATTGAGCGTTTAAGATAAATTAATTTTTTATCAAAAATTTTGTTATTTGAGTTGCCATAACTTTTTCAAACACTTTTGAAATAGCCGGTAAAAGAGAATCTAAGCATAAGGATTTAGAGTTTTTTAATTTTGCAACAATATTTCACACATTATGTGGAAGTTCTGGCTCAATAAAAATAGATAAGTGTAATTGTTAGTAGTATTTAAATTTTTCATATTATTGCAATTGCATTAAAATACTCATTAAAAAAATTACTTATAGTTTGAGGATCATCTATAATTTCTTATTCGGTTTTCAAAGAAATATTTTTTTGTGGTTTAATTTTTTTATCCGTTATTTTTAATAATGTCCCAACAAGTTTTTGTTTTATTTTTTTGCATTAAGTATTAAAAAATCATTATATTTTTTTTGCTAAAACAATAACTTTTTTAAAAATTGATTTATATTGCTTGTTCTGTACTTTTGAATGTTCTTCACCATTGATAGAAAACAGATAAAGTTATTTTTGTTGCTTTGATGAGACTCTAATACCACAAATGGTATTTGTTATCCAAGAGTTTTTCTTCTAAATATTGCATAATTTCTTTTTTAAATAGAAATGATATATTAAAATAGTAGTTCAGTGTATTCATTAAACAATTAAATTGATCGTTTAAATCAACTTCAACAGTAATGTTATTATACGTTTCTTTTTTAAGAAAAGAGTTAAAATTATCTATATTTTTTTACTAAAAATCTTACCTTCAGTATAAGTAATTTCAGAAGTGTTGTTATTCAGTTCAATGTTTACAATTTGTGCTGTGTGATCAGATAATGCTGTGTGGAGAACCCGATTTGTAGACTTTCTATCTAAATGTATACATATGTTATCAATACATGCACTACTGGTATTAGTTATTCTTGTTGGTTCATGTATTGTTAAAAATATTTAAAAAGAGTTAAACATATCTTGCAATTTGATTTTGTTTTTTGAATTGGTTAGAAAACCTACATTAAAGTCGCCACACAGAACCATCTGTCGGTTTTTCTTCATTAATCTATCTAATACACTTAATAAGTTATCAAGAAAATAATCAAAATTCCCTTCTGGGCTCCAATATACACATAAAACATAAATATACTCAGAACGGTTAATAAAATGTTTTGTTACACAAGTTAATATCATTACACCACCATGAATGAAATTTTGTCTACAATAAAAACTACTTATTTTGTAACCTGCAATATTCACTGCACAAAGTTGTTCGTTTTTTAAATATGTTTCACTTACGCACAACACATTGCAATTTATGTAATTTAGAAATATTTCAATTTTTTCAGGCTTGTTAGAAATTGACTGCAGATTGTGATATATAAATGGCATTGAAATTGAAACTGAATACGGTAAAATAGCTCAGTTATAGAGCGTTAGCGTAGCTAACAGTCCGGGGTTCGATCCTCGAGTATGACTAAAATAATAACCTTGCTCTTTATCTATCGGGGTGATTTGGAAGTCACCTAATAAGCCGTTGGTCCCATCAACCCCCTTTATACAAGTCGTAAGGGTACAATCACGTAGAAAGCTAACAAATAAGCGCAATTATTGCATATAATATAAGTTGCTTATTATAAGCGCTTACAAGCATGGGCACGAACACGTAGAAAGCTGAAAGCGAGCGCTGGTAATGGTATAGAGTATGCTGCATGTTTTGACGGGCTGTGACCAGTTGTAAATATAACTGTTTGGTATCAATTGTATTAGTCATGATGCAATTCAATAAATTGGTATGCAATGAACTCAAATGACCATTAACAATATGTTTCAAAATCTATATATTTTTTTTAAACGAAAAAATTAAAACCAATACCTATAATGATTATAACAAGTCAAAATAATTTACGAGCATTCAGTAAATATAGTAAACAGACTGAACACACACACATCACTTTGCAAACAAAAGTCGTACGAGAGAAGCTGAAAAATAATGTTTTGCTCATACTTGCTGCTTATAAGCTTGCTAGTCGCGACTTACAACTCGCTTTCTAAGTGTTTGTATACCCTTAGACTTCTGGGGCGATGTAAAATAGCTGTAAAACGCAAAATAAAAAAGAATTAATTATAATATTATTATAATATTATTATTATAATTTTATTAATCATATAAATGGCATTGAAAATGCAAATAAATTTGTGAAATATGTTTCATATTAGAATATTTTATTATTTATAAATAAAAATGTTAAATATAAAGAATTTCTACATGATTTATGAAGAAAATATTAATTTTATTTTTAATGTTTCTTTTGCAAATTTGCAGTTTATACATATTAATTTTTCAGATGTGCATTCTTTTGTTTCATGATTTTACTGCATTTAAAACAAGTAGTGTCGTTTGAGCAATTTTTGGCCATGTGTCCATATTCGGCACATTTAAAACATCTTAGTATTCTTATGTGGTTAAATATATACCATCTTCTACAACCTATGTTATTTTTTTCTAATTTAATTAATATACTAAATATTTTAGGGCTTACTTCTAAAATGATATTACCACTGTGCTTACTTTTAAATGACATAACTTTTTTGACTATTTTAATATCTGCTTCTTTTTTATTTAATGTTATATTTTGTTCTATTATTGCATTAACTCACACAATAATGATTCTCGGTTGTTTCATTTCTGACATATTTACACTGTAGTTATTACCTTATTTTTCTAACATTTCATTTTTTAATTTATCTGCAGTAGCTTGTTTACAGCTGATAGCAATACCTCCTTCTTTTATGTTTTTTACGCCATTTATACCAGCTACAAACTGCGCAAGATATATTGTTTTTTTACAATTCATTTTATTGCATCACTTGTTTATTCATTATTAGGTTTAATAATTATCGCAGGTGTATATTTATTTTTGGTAACTTTAGCATAAGTAACCATATTACTACTCATATCAAATT
This sequence comes from Tachinus rufipes, assembly GCA_963932245.1. NCBI lineage: Eukaryota > Metazoa > Arthropoda > Insecta > Coleoptera > Staphylinidae > Tachinus > Tachinus rufipes. Next base: position 41,298,616 of record OZ010748.1, read on the forward strand.
CGTTTTTATTTTTGGAAATAGTATTTAAAATTGTGTTTATCATTACCTAATTTTATTTATTTTTTTGTCTTACAATTTCATTGTTTCCATACAATCATTAATGACTTCTTTGAGACTCTGCATATAGAAGTACTACTATTGTTACCGCCGCTTCACCTGATGGTAATGGCGGAAGCAAGCATCATATATATACTACGGATAAATGAAAACAATTTAAACATTAAGATCCACAGACTTAACATAACAAATGTGTTGCATAAAAAAGAAACTCTAATGATGAGGTTAAATTTCATAAAGGGCCACTGCATTAGTAAGAAATTTGATGTGATAATACCACAGCAAAACAAATGGATAAAGAATATATAAAGATAGATAGATAGGGCTAAAGGCCAAAAGAGCGCCGAGGCTGGAATCTACAAAGACAAAAACCAAGAAAAACAAACTTTGCTACCTTTGGGCAAAAATGCTTCAACTTTTTAGGCCGAAGGGACTTGCTTGTACGGTGAGAAAAACCACTTTCAAGTGTACGACCAAAAAACTAGACAAAGCTCAGAGGTTAGCATGTCTGCTAATTGATATAACATCAATTTTCAATTTAGATAGTGTTTTTAATAAACCGACTAAAGTAACACAAAAATCAGCAACAGCAATAAATTATATTTATGTAAATTTTAAAGGCTTAATATAAACAACTTTATGCTACAGCTTAATAATAAAACATGGGAAGACGTATACAATAAAGACCATCTAAATAATACATATGATTTATTTATTAGGATATTTTTATATTATTATAATTTATGTTTTCCATTAAAAATCTAAATATATAAAAGAGTTTCAACATGATAAAAAAATGGATTACGTCTGGAATAGAGATGATTTCTAAAAATTTAAAATTATTATCTAAAGATGTTGCAGAAGAGCGGACTAGCCAAGAATATTTCAGAAAATATAAATCTATTTATAAATCATTAATTTGTCTGGCTAAAAAAAAGTACTTTAATAATAAAATTATTTATTCAAATAATAAAATATAAACTTTATGGAATATAATAAATAATACTACTAATATATAAGAAACAAAATCAGATCAAAGTAAAAACATCTTATTAATAAATAGCGATCAATTTAAAAACAAAACTGGTATAGCTGATGCTTTTAACAATTTTTTTCTTGATTATGCACGAAGTATTACAAATTTAAACGACTTCACAAACAATAACTTAAACCACAATAAATCAACTACGCAGTTGAAATAGAAACAACTCCGAACTTTACATTTTTTAAAACTTTGCTTGTCTAAGAGCGCTTACTATTTTTTTAATCGTTTTTGTTCTTACTTTCACGCCTTTCACTTTGCAAGATGGACAGGTATATACAATTAAAACAATACTGCAAAAAAAAAATCTGTATTCAGTAAATAAACAAAAGTTACCAACCTAATAAACGGTAAAAGTAAAGAAAAATTTGTGGTCGGTCAGGAAAAAATGATTTTTTGAACAATTTTGAAAAAAAAGAATATTACAATTTTTTTTTTCTTAATAATGCAACTCTGAAAAGTTACAAACAATCAAAAAATGCGAAAAAATGCAAAATAATGATTTTTTCAAATTTTGATTGCTTATTACTTGAAAATGGCTTATGAAAAACTTAAAAAAAGTTCACAAGATCAGGACTCATGTAGAGAAAGGCATTTTCAGTGGTTTAAACAAAATCAAATTTTTGTTTTGTGTTCTTGACTCAGACACAGCCATATACAAATAATCTCTGTATTTTTCTACACGATCCGATCATTAGATTCCGAGATAATACGTCCAAAAAATTGGAATTTAAAAAAACAAAAATAAAATAATTAATAACTAATATTAAATTAAATTACGAGCATCACAATCCGGACTCTTATCCAAGGGTCGGAAACAAACTTAATAGATAGCAGTAGTCCTAAAGCCGGCATAAAATACACAAATGTAAACAATTGATTATTTTGCGGTCATGTTTACACTTGTATTTGGGGTATTTAGAACGAGTAATTAAATTTTGTGCCACAGAATAAAAGAGAATGTGTGTGGGTGTTTGTGTTTGGTGAGAAACAGTAAATAGCAAATTTTAATAAGCATGTAGCGGAGAGGTTATGTTCAGGTACCACTGTTAATTAAGTGTTTGCGGACATAATTTCCTTAACAACTATATCCTGGCATTACTCCCAGCATGAATATCTAATTTGTTTTGCCCTGACTTTAATTAATAAAATTTCCATTTTAATTAAAGCTTCTACAGGGTAGGAAAAATACATTAATTTAACTATTAATACAAGACGGTCAAAACTTGGGAATAATACCATAATTAATTTAAGGAATATTATAATAAACATAAGTTTGTTACAACTTCAAATTTATATTTCAGTTTTTTTACCAGTCTTTTGGGCTCTAATTTAGAGATTTTAACAAGTGTACAAAAAAAAAATAATACACAAAAACACAATTTTTTTACAAAACGTTTCAAAATATTAAAAAAAAATGATCTAAAAATTCAAGTTATTAATTCTAAAAAGCACAAACTTATCTTCCATCTTCAAATAAGAGCTTTTTAATTTAAGAAAAAAGTTGAGTCTTCAATTTTTCTAATTTTCACGTTTTTGATAATTTAGAAAACTTGAGTTAATCACTTAAACTAATTTTACAAATAGTTGTCAAAAACTATTTTTATATCACTTTCTTTAAAAAATTAAATTAGGTAGGCGCTATATTTATGACTATCATGTATTTTTGATATAGCTCATAAAATTTAAGCAATGAGATTTTTAATATAATTTAAGTCAACTGCTAATGAAACAACCTTATTTCCAAGAATAAGTTAAATTATGCGATTGTTTATATAAGTAGAAAAAAAAATATATAAAGGGATCAGCGTTGGTCAATGCATAAATAACATTTTTTGTTTGTAGTATTTTTTGACAATATACATACATTAAATAATAAATCATTTAAAAAATTTATTGATTTAAATAAATATTTTGTAAAATATTTTTGTATAATTTTTAACTACAAACCTCTACCCATCTCTTGAAATAAAGTTTTTTTTTTCAGATAATTTCAAAACGTCATGTTTTCAACAGCCACCTGCCAGGATTTGTTCAAGACGTGATAACGCACGTAGAAATAGTTTTCTCTGCCTCTCCAATACATCACAACTTGATCCAAGTCTGTCGAATTCTGCAGACAGCAGTGGTTGCATTGCATTGTGCTCTTGTAGCGACATTCTCGTTTGGGGTTGAAACGACGACGCGCATATCTGATGTCAATATCTGGAGGTCCCCATCTGTCATCCGGCGTTAACAAATATTTGCTTTTCTTAAAAAAAAAAGATTCAAAATCAACAACTTTGGCAAAATTATAAAAGGTTGTAATTAATTAAAGTTTTATTACATAAAATTTTAGTTTAAATGTAATAGATACTTTTTACTAAATCATTAAAAACTGCAAGTATTGAATATGATTTGTTAATTTTATTTATCGATTAAGTCATAATTGTCAAATTTTGTTACAAAAATCTTAAAATTAGTACAGAATATCAAATAGAATAAAAATTTGAATTGCAGAATAGTTATTTTAATAAGAAATTTTGTCAGGTTGAGTGGCATGTATCAAATTCAATAATATTTCTAAACAAATTAAAAGTTTTCAATTGAGTGACATGTTTTATTGTTAAGTAAAAATGCTTGTTAATTTGAGTATTAAATTCAGTAATAATTGTCAAATCAGGTATAAATTTTAAATGTAAAGTTAAGCAGTAGTTGTGTAATACTAATAACAAGTTTTAAATTTAGCAAAGGTTATCAAATTGAGTGATGGATATCAAAAATTTATTTCTTGGCCTATTCTAAAAATATTTTGTTCTATAACAATTTCTAAAAAACTTGTTTCAAAGATACAGGGTGTACAGAGTTTGCGACAGTTACAACATTTTATTATCAAAAAGTACATGTAAAGTTGCTAAATCTACAATGAATGTTTAAAATTGTTTTCTCTAGCCTAGATACAAACATTCAATATTCTCGTCATTGACTGCTAAACTCTTTCAAACAGACCAAAAGTGTTTCTAATTGAGTTACACCCAGTAATTATCCGATTTTGTAAGTCGTCTAAATTCTCCACAGGAGTAGCGTAATGACTTCAGATAGCTCCATAAAAAATAATCCATGAGGTTTAAATTTGGGGATCCAACAAGCTATAGGTGTGGATCATTTCGACCATCCATCAATCTCCGCATGTTGCTGTTTACTAATCACAAGCAACCAAACTAAATTGTGGTAGTGCAGCATCGTGCATAAACCACATTGCAATTTTTGTTGCCAATGGTACATCATCCAACAACTGATGTAGCATGTGTTCCAAAAAGTTTCTAAACACCTCGTTGGTAAATCTTTCTGGTAGAAATACTGGTCCAATTAGACAGTCGCCCACACATTCAACTCATACATTCTAGGAAAACGATTTTTACATACTTAATGCGGATTTTCATCTGCCCACACCTAGTTGTTATGAAAATTCCTTATTGCATTTCTTGAAAAACTTGCTTCATCGGTGAAAAGAATATATATCAGAAATTAAGAAATTACTAATGTTTGAAAAAGATCCATTTTGAAACGTGTGGGATGTTAGTAACATATGGAAAACTTAACACATTAATACTGTGTGTGTATAGATCTACAACTGGAGATTTCACATTTTTCCTTAAAAAACTAAACATACTTTTAATTGACATATCTGGTAAATTTAATATTATAATACTTAGCAGTAATTTAAATGTAGACTTTTTTAAGCCTAGTTATAGAAAACATTTTATTTTTGCTATTATAATTTTTTTTAACATACAACTAATAAATCGTGACCTTACAAAAATACACACAAGTTTTAACAACGCATCAATTACATGCTCACAAATATTGATTTCAGTTATGTATTTTTGGAAACAATAAATGCCTTGATTGCAGATCATCTTTCAGTAGTATTTAAAATTAAATCAAATCCTTATTATTACTAATATGATTTAGAACTTTTTTAGTGTTATTTATCAAATACCATTTGGACAATCATTTGTATCAAAAATTATATTAATTTTAAGTTTACTGAGTTTATAAATTCTCTTAAAAATACACTGGCAAGCAAGAAAAAGATCACTTTAAAATTATGACTTAGTTTTTAAGTTTTTTGTTTTAATTTTATGCTAGCAAATTGTAAACATTTGTACTGTATTTTGCACACTAAATTAAAAATTTAATGTTGAATCGTAAAGCATATGTATAGTTTTTATTGTGTATTTTGGAAATATTACAAATTTACAGTTCAGTTTGAATTTTTGTTCCTAGGACTGACTTGGAACAAAAAATATGAAAAAAAACTTATCACTAATAACTAGTATCTCCTCTTTTGCATTAATGACTGCATAAAGTTGATAAGGAACATTTTAAATTTTATTAAGGATTACATTTTGGTTGATATTATTTTATTTATGCAATAACAACTGTTTTAGCTTCTGAGCAGTTCATTCCAGACATGTTTTATGGGATTCATGTCCTAGCTAAGAGCTGGCCAATCAAACCGCAAAATTTTATTTTATCTAGATAATCTCTGACAACTCTGGCTACGATTGTCATAAAGAGCATACCATAATTTTTGAGAATGTATTTGTGAGCTGTCAGAAAGCCATTCTTTATAAAAACCAATTCTGTGTTTGCTTTAGTAGAAATTCCTAACACCACCATAGTCGACCCACCTCCAAATGGAAATTGCTCATCAATAGAAACTGAAGCGTATCTTTCTTTGCGTCTTCTCCACATTTTCCGACGTCCGTCTGATCCATTGAGTCAAAAGCGCAACTTATTTGAAAAAAAAAAGTACCCTGCTCCAGTCCTCAATATTCCATGCTCGGTAATTTTGGGCAAAAGCCAATTTTACAACACAATGTCGGCGTTGTAAAGGTTGACCTGTATCCATCTTTTTACAAGACAATCCAGCAGCCCAAAGCCTTCTCTTAATGGTCCATTTACTAACATTTACATCTCAAACTTCATAGAGTTGATTTCGTAGTTAAACTGCAGAACCTGTTATATTCCGCAAATTTGTGAACACCAAAAAAACGTCATCTTCTGGTTATCAGGCCAGTATCCAAATAACGCTAATACACCTTTTGTGCAGCACAAAGGCTTTTACTAACAATCCTTGCAGTTTCACGTTTTCCTTGCCCATTTTCAATGGACGCTATAATTATTGCTACAACAATAAGGCATTATGACTACTTAAGTACAGTACACCATTTAAACGACAAGATTTGCAGAAAAAAATCAACACTAAAAAAACCACAACAAAATGTAAAATTTCAATTAGAGCAAAATGAATGCTGTTTCATAAAAGTCTTTGTGATAATTGACAGATAGATAACATTTGTCAGTAAATGAATTATTTAAGGCGTTTATAATTATTAAACGCCTACTTTAGTTTACAATTTGCAAACATAAAGTTAAAAGAGCAAACAAAGTTAAAACATACAAAAAACTAAGTCATAAATTTAAAGTAACCTCTATTTTTTGCTTGCTAGTGTATATTAGATTTAAGCTGTTTTTTTTATGTTAAACAAAAACCCCCAACTAACATATAATCTAAATGATAACACAATAATTATTGACAAATATAAATTACAAAAAAAATAAATGATCAAAATATTTTGATTGAAAAGAAAAAGTTGTATTCAAGTCAAATAAGCAAAAAGAAACTTGGAAAATGATAAAAAAACTAAGAAACTTAAATAAATCTATAAAAACCAATTCAATAGCATTAAACCTTGATGGAAATTTTGTTAGCTAAAACTTTTGTAAATTATTTTTTCTATCTTGCAGAAGTTAAAATTATTGATCATTTTGGTTATCAATTAAATCAATTTGGCTATGTCAAATTTAAATGTGTGTAGCACTTTCTACTTCAATCCAGTAACCAAAACTGAAGTATTGAATACAATATCTTTATTTAAGAATAAAATAGTGCAATTGAAAATAAAGTTCTTGTTGTTAAACCTTTGCATAAAAAAAGAGGACCCGTTAGTATAGTTCAATTATAGAGGAGTGGCAATCAAATCAACAATTGCAAAAGTTTAAAAAAAAATTATTTGTGACAGAGTAGATTTATTTTTAGAAAAATATAAAATTTTACCCGATTCTCAACACGGATATAGAAAAATCATTTTTTGAATATTTGTATAAACAACTAGATTAAAACTATCATGTATATGGTTTCTTTTTTGATATGACTGCTGCATTTGACATAATAAATATTGATTTTATTATAAAAAAAAAAAATAAAACAACTTGGGTTTAGAGGAAACTTTTTAGATTTAATTAAAACTTATTTAAGAATACGTTAGAGTAAAAATAATTAATCAACTTTCAGAAAAAGAAGATGTTAAGTTAGGGGTATTTCAAGGAACGGTTTGTGGGCCGCTACTGTTTTTCCTTTTTGTTAATGATTTGCCAGAAATTTTAAAAGACTGCAAGCTAGTTATGTATGCAGATGACATTTCAATTGCAGTTAGTGAAAAAACTTTGGAAGAACTAAACACTAAATTTGAGAATGTGATTGATACATTATGTAGTTGGTGCACCAAAAATATGTTAATACTAAATTGAACCAAAACTATATCTATGTGTTTTGAAATTGGCGCTTTGTGCTTCTTAAGTATAAAACTAACATTGCAGTTTTTGTATTTTCAACTTCTACAATGTTTTTGAGTATTAATATTGATGCAGATTTTGGGTGGTCTACACAAATAAATGGCATTTGTAGTAAATTAAATAAATCATTTTACGCTATATTGCAATTAAAAGACGTGGTAGGTAGTAAGGCATTATTAGACATATTACGCAATTGTTTATTCTCATTTACAATTTAATATACTGTTGTGGGAAAATAATTCAAAATCTCAATGAATATTTGTACAACAAAAACAAAAATTTAAGACTACTTTTTAATCAAGAATTTAGAAGTTTATGTAAATTACTATTTATTAATAACAAATTATTGACGGTGCCCAGTATTTATGTCTTTAAAATACTTTTACACGTAAAAATAAACTTAAGGAACTATTAACTATTAGGTAACAATCATGATTATAACACAAGGCACGGTTAGCAGTTATCAAATATTTAACACAATACTAAATTGTTTAAAATTAGTCATATGTATACTAGACTGGTTCTTAAAAAGAATTGTGCAGATGTTCTGTGTGCACTCTCAAAATCTTTATGCAAAAAAAGTAAATCATGTCAAATTTCAACCTTTAAGATTCAAAAGAACACGTGTCGCACTACCTTTGAATTTTCAAAATTAATATACTTATTAAGTAACATAGCTTCCAGATTTGAGTCAGATGCAAACCCTAAGTTTCCAAAAAAGCAATTGAGTAATTGGTAATTAAGTTCCACATAAAACATTACATCAATTTACTATGTTTAGTTTTTTTAATTATTTTTTTTTTATAATATTTTAAATTTTGAACATAAAATTAGACTCGTAAACAAAAATTGAAGCTTAGGTCTATATACTTTTTTTATTTAGGAAACCTTTAAAACGTACGTATTTTTTTCATTTTGTCAAATTTATAGCATTCAAATAATGTTTTTTTTTTTAAGTAAGGTAATGGGTTTACTTTTAAAACTTCAAAGGCAGTGCGACACGTGCTCATTTGATTTTTAAGGGCTGAAATTTGGCATGGGTTTTTTTTGCATAAAGATCACTTTCTGAGGGTGCACCCAAAGAAATTCTAAAAAAAAATTTAAGAACCAGTCTTGTAATCATATGACTATTTTCATACATTACATTAATTATAATGTATACTGGTATAAAACTTTTCAATCATTTACCAAACACAATCCAGAAAATGACTTACATTGTTTAAAAAAAAAACAATCAAACAATTATTGATTTCAACTGCTATTTATTACATAAATAAGTTTTATGAAATTTTGTTTTAACTTGTGAGTGGTTGTTTATTATTTTAATTAAAAACTCTAAAAGCAAATTTTAATATGTAGATTATTTCATTTATACTGTATGTTTATGTGGACTAATTTTATTATTATTTTTAAGATCTATATCTGTATATGCCCAAATATGCTTGATTGTGTAAATAAATACTATTCTATTCTATTCTAATTTATTGAAAACTAGATTTAATCAATCTGTGAACATTGACTTTAAATACTTGTGGGTTATAAGTTTATTTATTCTATTTGTTAATAGTAGAAATAACAAAATCTCTCTTAAAAGTTTTGGTCCTACATCTGTAAACTGTCAGTAAATATTTGTTAAATGTCTTAGCAAGCCTTGTACTATGAGTAAATATTTGTTTAGTTGGTCTAGTATTTTGTTTGAACAATGTCCATTAAAATTTCTATAGAAAACGCAAAGATCTGCAACATTACGCCTGTGTTGTAAAGTATCTAAGTCATTAGTAAATTTTGGATTGGCAATGATTTAAATTGCTCGTTTCTGAATAGAGTTTAGAAAATATAGTGTAGTTTCTGAAGCTCTTCCCCATACTTAGGAACAATATTCAATACAAGAACATATAAATTTGATATTAATGCAAAAGTTGAACAGAAGTAAAAAAACTTTTTACATCTATTAAGAAATTCTAGATTCCTAGATACTTTCAAAACTATGAAAAGATTATGTGAGATTGTAACACCTAGACGACAAATTGAAGACAATTTAGATATGGATTTGTTGTTTAGTTTACTGTACTGATGATACCTCGGATTTAGATTTTGAAACAGTAAGAAGTTTAGTGTTGACTCTAAAAAAAGTTAAAATTGATCATATTAGGAGTGTCCCATTTAGATATTTCTTTGAGGTCTTTGTTTATAGATGTTATAGATTCTAACCTAAAAATTTAAATTTTTCATCGTAAGATTAGCTGTCAATTACGGAAATTTGTTCATTTTATTTGTATTGGTAGTTATTTGTATAATATGTGTTTTAGTTTTTTAATTCATGTTTAAGATTTTCAACTATTTCCGTCAATCAACACACATTAACTGTTTCGATGGTTTTAATTTTATTTCTACATTGTTTTAATTTGCTCACTTCTATTTCGTCGTTCTTACTCGGCGACATTTTGTTTTGTTTTTTGTTTATAAGATTTAAAACCTAAAACTGTTTAGGTAAATAACAATTTGTAATTTTAACATTGTATGTAACACAAGATCTTGTTGTTTTCGATATGTTATTACAAGCAGCGGTACTAGAAGTGAGCTTTTTAAACACAAAAAAAATATATTAGCTAGTCCTTTAAACATGAAAAGCTAGCGGGTAGATGAAATTGGCGTTTTATTTAAATACATAAAGGTCGATGTTTATAAGGCACAACATAATATCGCTGTGTGGAAAATAGTTGTTCTAAAAATTAAATAACAGAGTAATGCGCAAAAAAGTAACACAACCCTGAACAAAAGTGTGCAACTGAATTAATGAGTAAATTCAAATACTTCCAAAAACATTTGAAATTGTATGAACATGTACTTTCTAGTAATATGTCATTTTTCAAAATGCTCAAACCACGGAAATAAATAGTAGAAATTATATGATAAAAGATTATTTAGAGTCAATGACACAGTACATTTTATTTATATTTTATTTTTTTATTCGATTTAAATAAAATATCTAATTATATTTATTAATATTTATATTATTCTATTGTAAACAACCAAAGTTGGTTATTTTAAATCAATATACTATCACAAAAACTTATGTTCAAATTCAATAGTAACAAAATGCTTAAAACACACAAACATTGTATTTTTTAGAACATACATACCAATTCAAGTGTTAGCAAAACATGTTTTTTACATACTACTGACCAATTTATAGTTGCATAATTATGAAATATTCTATTGTATTATGTTGCATAATAAAACTATTTCTGTTTTTTGAATCTATTTTGTCATCGTTAGTTTAGCAGAATTGTTTGTACTTTTGTCATCATTTTCCGTACTCATTATATTTTAAAATTAAAAAAAAATAATGTTTAATGTTGATGAGCTGCATTAGTTGTATACAATAATAATAAAAATTTTACTTGATAAAGACCTTGAAATCACATAACATTACAGAACCTACAATTTTTATAAAAACACTAATTTACTATAGAAAATAAAAACCCGTTTTTGTAATTGTTGACTAAATATTTTGCAAGTAGGGCACAATATGTATGTTTTTTTTAACTAGAAAGTTGAAGGATTCAAAAACCAAAAGTTACTCGACAATAGTGTTAATACCAAGTAAAACTAATTTTATTTTTGACTACAGCCTTAAATTAAGTATGATTAAATTTGAATAATTTATGTTAAACTAATATTAATTTTGAATATATTTAAATATAATTATAACGTAATTATGACTAGTGTTATTTTTTTAAATATTAACTTTTAAATTTGTTTACTAACCTGCGTCTTAAAAGTAACAGCTTTAATAAAGCCCTGCGCCAAAATAGGAAGCATGTATATGCTAGCCAGTATTATGTTTATAGTAAACATGGACTTTGATTTTACGTACTCTTCGGGCAATACAAAAAACGTGTAACCGGTGCAAACACACTAAAAAATATATACAAAGTAATTTATACTAAAATAAAAAAAAAATTAAACACTTACACTCATGTACATGACATACAACTTTAATCCTCTTTTCCAATAACAGCCCAAACTTTCTCCAAATGTGAAATGATAATCGTTTACAATGCGCAGCGTCGTATAAAAGATAACAAAAAAAGCGACAGTCAGCTGCATGTAAAGTACACCAAGGATGATGTCTTCTTTTTGATCAAATACACTATAAAACGTATTGTTGCATAGTGCTACGCATACTGAACAGCAGATAAGCACCAATAAACCGACAACAATTTGTCTGTGTTCACTGACAACGTCATACTCATCCGACAGCGATTCCATTATGCTGAACATGGAATAGTAAGATTGAAACCAGCCCCATGCACATAGCAAAAAATAGTATAAAGGCAATACAAATCCAGCACTATACCAATTGTTTAAAAGGTAATCCGGTATGATAGCGTAAATTATTGTTAAACCTAATAACACAAAAATTAAAATTTAGTTAATTAATATAACAATCTATACCATTAACTGTAGCGCAGGAAATATCTTGAATGTCGTAGTTTTGAACTAACGCGTTGAGAGCAATCTTGTATATATTACAAAATATTATGACGCCAACAATGTGACTGCTGAGAATGGAAAGGCAAACCGAAGTGGGCGATTCTACAGGACGCGCTAAAGCAGAGAACGTTATTATATTGCCAGGCAAAACCCTACGCGACGCAATCAATGATATCCTCAGCAAAACCTGCAAATGTAATTATTTGTATGCAAAAACTATAGTGTTTAACGTGTCCTTACCCTGGTATTCAGTATAGCTCCCCAACCCATTCGAGTGACAAGAATCTTTCGGCCAAAAGAGCCAGACATTATTCCAATAAATGTACTTATTATCGATATTATTATAGCGTTAATTAGAAAAATCTGCAAACATAACTAGTATTACGACATCTATGCTTTATAACAGTCAGAGATTACATCTTGATTTGATTCTATATTCATAAATTTGAGATAACTTATTTTAGAGATAACTTATTTAGTGTCAATAATAGTACATTTGTAATACTCTATGGGTCCTGTTTGTACTTGCTAAACAAAGGTATTATTGATAATTTATCAATTTCAGTAATCATATATTTTAAATTTATTATTAAAAATTACAAACAAAATATTCTAACCGCAAAACATAATTAATACTAATTTTGGATTTATGAATCCAGAACCAATCCATGAATTATTTTTCGACTATTAGTATAGCCGTAGTATGATTTTTTTAAATTCATACAAACCCTATAAATTGTTTTGATAAACGCTTTGGATAAACTAGCTAGCAAAATCAAAAACCACATGATTACTACCGCAGACACCCAATTCCAATTCATACCTTCGTTTCTGCCTTCTTGCGTTAAAAACCTGTTAGAAGAAATATTTATTAAATATTTTTGTTAAAAAAAGCATGTCAAAACATTATTTTATATGATTTACTGTAAATATTTGTTTAAACCTTTCAATTTAACAGCTGCTTTAATGATTAACAATATGTATATTGGCTGCCAATATCTTATATATTTGTAAATATTGAATCACTTTTTACTAAATATTTTGACAAATTATCTTAGTTGAATAATTTTTTTAGTAATGTTTTTATATTTTAGAACACACTTTGACAGTGTGTTTGTTGAGATTATCTTGACAATTTAAAATATATAAACAATTTACAAAATTTAATTAGCTTTTTAAATTTATTTTATCAATTAATAGGCAGGCAATACATTTTGATAAAACATGACTGATATTTTAATGTTTTCTCGTTGTATAACGCATTTTAACATTTTATGACATTTAAAAAGACATTTCTATAGTTTTTGAAATGTTGTTGATACTTAAATGTATCTTAACGATCAATAGTAACATTTTGCAATCTTTTTTAGTAACTATGCTTTGACTGGTGTTTCAACATATAACCATGCATTATAACTGTAGTATTTTTTGACATTTTTAATAATAATTTATTCATGTTAAATACAAAAAAATACATTTGTTTACACAAGTCATACACATACTAAACATAAATAGATTTACATATAATAACTAAAAAATTAGATAATTAAAAAACTATGTCACAGTTTAAAAACTCATCAAAAGCGTAAAAGGTGTTACTTATTAACATTTGTTTAATTTTAGATTTAAAACTATTGAAATTTAACTCTTGGGTTTCAATTGTCATTTTGTTATAAAATTTTGACCCATAATAACTATCTACCCATCTGCATTTATTTATACGACTATAATTTAATTCTATATTATTTTTTGCACGCGTGTTGTAATTGTGGTTCTTCATAAAGTGTAAGATTACTTTTTACTAACAACAAACATTGAAAAATATATTGTGACGGCAGCGTCAAATTTTTTTAGAACTGTTCTTTACATCTGCCCTATAAGGTAAGCCTTACATATATCTAATTGTTTTCCGTTATAACCCAAATAATTTCGCTGTATGTGAGGAATGACCTCATGAAAGTATTCCATAAGATAGTTTTGAATGGAAAAGTCCATAGTAAACTTGAAGTATTATATTAAACGGTACTACTGGTGCTAGGTTTATTATTAAAAATATGTTTTTTGAAAGCTGATTTGCAGACATATTGATATGAGCTTCTCATGATAAAATTTGGTCTAATGTTATACCCAGAAAAGGAATCACAGGTGGATTTGTACGTATTTCAGATTGCGTAAATACCATACGTTTTGTTTTTTCTTGGTTTAGCGTAAGTTTGTTTGACAAGAACCAATCAGCAACACAATTTTATTTATTTCATTACCAAGATTGTTTTGTCTATTATGTATATTTATAATGCTGTTGTACATTTGTAAATGTCGTTGACATAATTCACAAACTATAGTGGGCCTAGTATTGAGCCTTGAGGAATTCCATGTGTTACCGGAAGTGTGTTAGAAGAGTTATTGTTGTAGCATACCATTTGTGTTCTATTTGATAGATAAGAATCCATCAGTGCTGCACAATTTCCATTAAATCCATAGTGGTAAAGTTATTTGGTTAGAATGCTATGAGACACACAATCAAACGCTATGCTAAGATCGCAACATGTTAGCCCAACATAATTTTGATCTTCAAATGATTTGACTATTTGGGAAATAATTTTATTTATTGCGGTTAGGGTATTTTAATAAAAATTTTATACTTTATTGTGTTGATTTTATTTTTATATATTAAGACCGGTTTCGGCGGTTAGGCCATCATCAGTTCTAAAATATTACATTAATTATAAATATATATGTGTTACATAGATGATTTTAACAAAACTTACTTTTCTTTTCTTTTCACAGGTGTTGTTGTGTGTTGCGGGTGGTGTGAATTTGTTGTGGTTACTGTTACATTAATTGGTTATTGTGTATTGTGGTTATTGTTGTCGAGTGATTAACTGTAGTGTGGTTATTGTTTTTTAAAAATGTATAGATATGTTGGTATGGGTTATTGATTTGTTCGTTTAGGCATCTGTAGTTTTTATTGTTTTTTAATTTGTCTATTTCATATGATTCTAGTATTGTCATTTTTAAGCCTTTTTTACATTGGTGCAGGAGTTTTATATTATTTTTATTTTTGATATTGAAAGTGTGTTTGTGTATTTGTAAGTGTTTGGAAAAAGAGTTGTGATTTTTGTGAGTGTGTTCTTTGAGTCTGTATTTAAGTGCTCTACCAGTTAGTCCTATATATGAAGCTGAATCTTGACAATTAATTTGGTATATTCCTGATTTAGTCAGTTTGTCTGATGTATGTTTTTGATTGCAGATGTTATTTTTGATAGTGTTAGGGTTAGATAGTGAAGCTTTAAGATCGTATTTGTACAATAGTTTTTGTATTTTGTTACTGGTGTTGTTGCAATATGTTAACTTTCTGTATTGGTTGTTTGTGTTTTTGGTGTTGTGTGTAAGAAGTGATATGTTGTCAAGTAGTGTTTTTTGTGTATGTTTCTTAATTATTTTGTCTATTGTGCTGAGGGGAAATTGATTATTTATAGCTAGCTGTTTTATTGTATTATATTCAAGCTGTAGATGTGTAGATGATAGTGGAAGTGATAGTGCTCTATGTATTAGGGAGTGAAAAGCTGCAAATTTGTTGTTGAAACTGTGATTTTAGTTGAAAGGGATTATTATGCCTGAATTGGTTGGTTTTCTGTAAATTTTGAAGTCTAGTTTGTTTGAATTGTTTTTGATTATTGTCAGATCAAGAAAATTTATTTGATTGTTATTTTCTATTTTTATTGTAAATTGTATGTTTTTAGTTAAGCTATTAATATATGAATCTAAATTATTTATGTTATTTGGTTGCCCTCTAAATATACAAAATATGTCATCTATATATCTACGCCATAGTATTATGTTATTGTGTAGTGGGTTGTTGTTAGTTGATATTTTTTCTTCGATTGTATTGAGACAAATGTTTGCTAAGATAGTTGAGCTTGATGCTCCCATTGGTAGTCCATCGGTTAACCTATGTTTTTTCATTATATGTTCAAATTGTTTCTGAAGTGAGTAATTTTGCAATTTCTATTATGTTCTTTATTTCTTCAGTGTCTATGTTTAGTGTTGATAATGTATTTTGTAATGCAGAAATAGTTTCAGGTATAAGTATGTTTGTGTACAAGTTGGTGATGTCGAAGGAGATCATCGTATCGTTAGGTTCTACTTTAATGTTATTTAGAGTGTTTGCTAGTTCTATAGAGTTGATAGTTGTGTGTTTAGGTGTAATTTGTAAGTTTTTTGTTAATATGTTAGTAAATAATTTATCCAGTTTATATGTTGGTGAATCGGTTGTAGATACTATGGGTCTTATGGGGATGTTCGGTTTGTGTAGTTTGGGAAGGCCATATAATTTAGGTAACTGAGGGTTCATTGGAATTAAAGTGTTGTATTTGGGATTATATTTGTTAATTGTTATTATAGTGTTTTCTATTGTGTCTTTAGTGCGTTTTATTAATTTGTTGAACGTTGTGTTGGTGTTGATGTCAATTTCTGTAAAATTATTGGCCTTTATGTAATCTTGTATTTTGTTGTTATATTCTTCTTTTTGTAGAAATACTAAACCTGCTCCTTTATCTGCTGTTGTTACTGTAATGTTGTTATTTTTTAATTTATTTTTCAGTCCTTTTATTATTTTCTCCTCGGTTGTTAGGTTGTGTGGAGATTTTCATTTTTATTCTTCTTTATGTTCTTCTTGTTTAAGAATTTTAATTGCTTCTCCTTTTATTGATTTTTTTGCTGGGTGACCATATATTGCAGTGTCAATTCCTATTGCTTGTAGGTGCAAACTATTGATGTTGGGTTTTGTTGCATATTTGTAGCCCTTGTTTAGAAGGTTTATTTCACTAGGGGTTAGTGTAATGTTGCTAAGATTTGTGAATTTGTTATGAAACTTGTGTATGTTGTTGAATTTGTCTGTTGATTGTACTTTATCTTGTGTTTCTTTTTGTTTGATTTTAATTAACTTTTTAATTTTCAGTTTTTTCTTTTCATTGTTTTTTGTTCTTATCGGTGCAATAGTTTTATTAATTTTATTTATTATATTCTCTATTTCTAAATAATGGAAGTTTTTTGTCATGGTTTGGAATATGTTATATTTTTTAATTTCGATGTTGTTCAATTTATTATATTTGTTATGTAGTTCTTTGTTTAAGATGTTTTTCGATATTCTGTTTCTTGTGTGTTGGCTGATATTATTGTGAAAATTCATTTTTGCAAATGGTGGTATTAAATTTAGTTTTTTGCATTTTGTTATAAATTTCAGATGTTCTAGTACTTTCATTTTTTCTTTTTCTTCTTTGTAATTTTTTTTTGATCAGATTGGATGTATTTTCCATATTTATAGTATTTTTTTCTGATTATTGCACAGTTTAAAATAATTGAGGTTATGGTATTTTAATAAAAATTTTATACTTTATTGTGCTGATTTTATTTTTATATATTAAGACCGGTTTCGGCGGTTAGGCCATCATCAGTTCTAAAATATTACATTAATTATAAATATATATGTGTTACATAGATGATTTTAACAAAACTTACTTTTCTTTTCTTTTCACAGGTGTTGTTGTGTGTTGCGGGTGGTGTGAATTTGTTGTGGTTACTGTTACATTAATTGGTTATTGTGTATTGTGATTAACTGTAGTGTGGTTATTGTTTTTTTTTAAATGTATAGATATGTTGGTATAGGTTATTGATTTGTTCGTTTAGGCATCTGTAATTTTTATTGTTTTTTAATTTGTCTATTTCATATGATTCTAGTATTGTCATTTTTAAGCCTTTTTTACATTGATGTAGGAGTTTTATATTATTTTTATTTTTGATATTGAAAGTGTGTTTGTGTATTTGTAAGTGTTTGGAAAAAGTGGAGTTGTAATTTTTGTGATTTTTGTGAGTGCCATGTTAGTATTTAAATCCATACTGTTGGTCGTAAAAAAGATTGTTGCTTTCAAAGTAATTTTGAATTTGCACTGTCAGCAGAGATTTATATATTTTTCCCAGAGTTGGTATAAGTGAGATGGGTCTGTAGTTTGAACACCATAGCTGCTTTTCCGTTACGTTCTGACAGACCCTGGTGCACGCCAGGGCAAGATGCACTGCGTTCCCGTTACGTATACATAAGTAGGGTAACTTGCACAAAGTCGTCCTTCCCCTCTTCTTCTAGCCCCAACCTTTCAAGCGGGGCAAGTTGCACTTTCTCATTTGATTGGTTGATTTAAAAATTACATCTGACAGCAGCCGTTAATTAATTAAAATATATATCAGGAACAGTCAACGGAAGAAATTACATACAAAAATTAAAAATTAAAGAGAAATAAACAAATTAAATAATAATCACATAAGTGTAAGTGATTATTAAGTATTTAAAAAAAATCTTACGTTTGACATATGCACAAACGCTACAGAAACATGTTCCCATAAATGTGCAAGACGCTCGAGTGTAACTTGCACTGGCGCGCGCTGGGGTAAGATGCCCTGGGTTAGTAACCCTAATAACGGGAAAGCAGCTATTGTTTTGTCACTCTTTTGATAAATTAGCAATATTTTAGCTACTTTTAGTGAATTTGGAAACTTATTTGCTTTTATTGACTGGTTTATTAAGGATGTAAGTAGAGTTATAATAATGTTTATGACAGATTTAATTAATTTTAGATTTATGTTATAGTAATCTTTGCTGTGCAGACTTTTGCAATATATTTTGACCATTTTGCATTACATTTTAACAATTTTTAAAAACTTTTTGTAAAATGATGCATGTTTGGTTGTTGTAACAAATTTAAATTAAAAAAATACAAACTTTACAAATGAAATATTTAATATGTGTCCAAAAATAAACGCAAGAATTAAATTAAATTGAAAACACAGTTTTTAGTCTTTAGAATGTTATTTTTTATTGAATCATAAAGTACATAAGATAGGATTATTTATGGAATAACACCTCGGGCAAATGGCCTCCACAGCTTTGCTGGCACATACGCACTTTTTTTTCCAAATTTTCCATGACTATTCTGAATAAATTTGGCTAAATTTTGTTGATGCAGCGTTTAACTTTCTCCTGTAATGGACGCCTAGTTGTGGGCTTGTTGACATAAACTTTTGATTTCAAATAATTCAATAAAAAAAAATCTTATGGTGATAAACTACACAGTTTAGTGAGCCAATTCTAATCACCAAAACTAGAGTGTATACGACCAGGAAATGTCTCACGCAGTAATTAGATTGTTTCACACGTCTCGGCTTCAAATTTTACTAACCCTAAACTCTACGCTGTCAAATTTTTTTTTTTTAGTTGCCAACAATTTAAAATCGTGTCTCCCGCTGAGGGTTACGCTTTTAACACAGAAATGGCGCTAGATAAAACATTGAGTGTAAAGTTTCTTTGTTTGTCTTCTGGTTGTTGGTTGGTTAGATCTTTCTACAGTCAAAACTTGTAAAGGAACTGGTTGTGATTTGGGTGCTGTATTTAAATTAGTTGTAGTTGGTAAAGAAGCTGTTAGTGGTTTTTTAAATTTAGTTGTTGCCAATGCTGTTTTTCAAGTAGATGGTAAACGCAAAGTATCATCTCTCTTATTGAGATTGTCTGGTCTTTTTTTTTTAATTTTGATGGTTTCTCTTGTTAAACTAGTATGGAAATAATTAATTTAAAGATTTTTTACATTTTTAACAAAAATTATGCATTTTGGCCAAAAAATATTTTAATTAAAAGTTGTAGAGCGGAAATTTCCAATCAATATATGTAGATCATTTGAATTTTTCTACAATTTTCTGTTTTTCCGCTAGAAGGTGCGAAAAATAAAGTATATACTTTATTTATTGGTAAAAAATGCAAGAAATGAAAGTTGTAGAAAATTTGGATTTTCCGATAGTGAAAGCACTTTCCGTTAAAAATGTTGAGAAATGTTGCAAATTGTGACCTTTTGCTGATTTTTTGGATTTGCAACCAAAAGTTAGCAGTTTCTAGAAAAATTATAAGAAAAGTTTTAGAGCGGAAAATTTCCAATCGATATAGGTCTTTTGATTTTTCTAATAATGCGTGCATTGCAAATCGTAAATTTATTGTCGGCATCCTCTAGCGGAAAAGTGAAAATTATAGGAAAATTGAAATAACCTATATTGATTAAAAGTTTTTCGCTCTGCAACTTATAACAAATCTAATTTTTGTCCAAAATGCATAGTCTATTACTCCAAAACAACCCTTTTTCATGCGTGCGCTGGTGAAAATAATCTTCAGACAGTGCAAATACACCTAAGTATACAGGTTGCTAAGCTGTGGGTAAAATTTCTCTAAAATATATTTTTTTTCTAATTTGACGGGTCTATTTATTGTATTTATGTGTATGTGTTTAGTTTGAGAAAGTGTATATGTGTTGGTATTTTATGTTTATTTCATTTAGGCAAATATATTACAATTTCAACAACAACAACAATCTAAAATTAATTCATAAATCCAAAAAAGACTTAAAAATGAGCATTTTTCAATTATATGAAATAGATAATATAAAAAATAACAACAAATTTATCACTAACTACAAAACAGTAAATTACTAATTAGAGTTTTCTCTCGGCAAGTAGCACAACTTGCGGCAAGTGGTTGCGACATAAATTGCTTGCAGGTCAAAACAAGTTGGGAAGGCGGTCTAGGCAAGTTATAATTTATTTCGATTTTGTTGAAAATTTTGTGCAAGTAAATAGTGACGTGTCGTTCGCCACTGATTTGTTTATTTCGAACGTGCCAACTTTGATTTTTATTGGTTGAGTTTTATGATCTTGTCTTGATCCAAAACTGATTGAATTGCAATTTCATGAATAAATGTTAATAATATTGTTGATAAAAATACAAACTAGCAATGGGAGTCAATTTTACATATAATACTACATTTTTATTACTTATACGTAGTTATTATTATATAGTTAATGGAGATGACCGTTATTAGGTGATAACTCGTAATAGAAAATATTCTCAAAAATAAAAATGAAAATTAGCCATTAAATCACAAATAAAATTAAGCAATTTTTTCTATTACGCCAAAGAAAGAAATAATAAATTAGAGGGATGAGAAGTCTATAAGCTAACATGTACTGATTGTGATAATGTATACATATATCAAACTGGTCAAAATTTTAAACTACGTTTTAGTAAACATAAATTTTTTTATTTTAATATTTTATCCAAAACTAATTGTAGTAAAAAGTTAAGATTGGTTGATCTTCATTCCTTAATTTATCTAATATATATTTGAAATTGCTTTAAATTTTTAATTAAAATAGAAGACTACCATTGTGATAAATTAATAAGAAATGGGTTGGATATAGAAACCTTTTAAAATGAAAAATTATCTGCTTTTTATAAAAGGTACAAAAAAGATTTTATTAATTTTCTAAACAAATTGTCAAAATTGACAACAAAAAATATTTTACTATTTAAATAATATTTGAGATAATTAAATGGCTCTGTCGACCGAACGTCTGCCGGTATAAGCAGACCCCTCTTGCTGGCCAACAGCTCCGGGTGAATGAGCTAGTAAGAGTTAGGGCACCCCTTTGTCCATGGGAAGAGAAATCTTCCCTAAAGGCGGATGAGTCAGCCACTGACCAACGGCCTAGAGATGCAAAAGGCAATGGGATACCACTGCATTAAAGATCCGTATGGATAATCCCCAGGAAAATTCATCATCATGGCTGCAAATCAAATAATGACCCCTAGTTACGGGCCCCCCTTAAATGGGGGAGGGGTGCTAAGAATCTCCCGGTCAGCTATGAAGAAGAAAATAGGCACATGAAACGTGCGTAGCTTATATGAACAGGGGAAAATACATAACACCATCCTTGAAATGAGGAGACTTGACATTGCAATCTTGGGTGTCAGTGAAATGAGATGGCGTAACTCAGGAGCATGCAGGGTAGGCGAACATCAGGTGTATTACTCAGGTGAGGACAGTAGTCATCACAGGAATGGTGTAGGTTTTATAGTAACAAAAGATACCTATAAAGCGGTCACCAGTTTCATTCCACAGTAGGATAGAATAGCTATGCTTAAAATTCATGCCAGTCCCACAGATATTAACCTTATTCAGGTCTATGCACCAACATCAACAGCAACGAAACCACAGATTGAAGAATTTTACGCTGATCTACGAAACGTTATGAGCCAGACAAAAAACCATGAAATCAATATTGTCATGGGAGATTTTAACGCCAAGGTTGGTAGAGGGATAGAAGGAAAGACTGTGGGAAATTACGGTCTGGGAGATAGAAATGACCAAAGAAATTTTTAAAAAAATGGACGAACGCAGACAATAATAAAATAATGACAAGGTTAAATACAAACAACTGCAAAGAGAAATTCGGCGTGAGATAAGAACAGCAAAAGAAACTAAGTTTGCAGATGACTGCAAAGAAATAGAAGAACTACAAGCAAGGCATCATATCTACGGTGTTCATAAAAGGATCAATAAGATAACTGGGACACGAAAAAGACTCGACGCGAGCACATTAATAAATAAGCATGGGCAAATAATAACTAGCCTAGAAGGAAAGCGAGATACGTGGAAGGAATACATAGAGGAACTATTTCACGATTTAAGACCTAGTGAACATGATGCAGGCAATGCTACAACAGGGCCCCCAATAACAGAATCAGAGGTGCAGAAGGCACTCTCTAGAATGAAAGATGGCAAGGCAGTAGGGCCAGATGAAGTTCAGGTGGAAGCTTTAAAATTATTAGAGGACAATGGTCTTGACATACTTGACCGACTATTTAACAAAATCTACGAATCAGGAAATATTCCACGTGATTGGCTTAAGTCCACTTTCATAGCCCTTCCCAAAAAACCAAACGCAAGAAGATGCGGTGACTATCGTACCATCAGTTTAATGAGTCATGCTCTTAAATTTTTTCTCAAAGTCATCCATGAGAGAATATACCGCAAGTTGGAAGAACGAATAGGACACACACAGTTTGGATTTACAAGCGGCCTTGGAACCAGAGAAGCATTGTTTTCAGTACAGGTTCTTATTCAGCGTTGCAGAGATGTCAATCAATATGTATACGCATGCTTCATCGATTTTGAAAAGGCCTTTGACAAAGTAAAACATCAGAAAATGCTTGATATACTTAAAAGCACCGGCTTAGATGATCAGGACGTCAGAATAATTGCTAACCTGTACTGGCAACAAAAAGCGACGGGGAGAGTAGAGGACAGCCTCAGCGACGAAATAGAAATACGAAGGGGAGTACGACAAGGTTGCATCCTATCACCACTTCTCTTTATTGTTTACTCCGAAGAACTTTTTAAAGAGACTCTACAAGATGTGGATGAGGGCATTCAAGTGAACGGCGTAGCAATTAATAACATATGGTACGCAGACGACACCTTGTTAATCGCTGATACGCCTGATGGACTTCAAAGACTACTAAGCAGAGTAGCTGATGCTGGAGAGGACTACGGACTTAAACTAAATGCAGCCAAAACAAAATAAATGATCGTAAGCAAAGACACAAATCCAATTGATACTGGTCTCCACGCAAACAACACGGCTATTGAAAGAGTGCAACGCATTACTTATCTGGGCTGCAATATGAATGAGAACTGGAATCACTTGGCCGAAATTAAAATCAGAATTGCACTTGCTCGGGAAGCCTTCCGGAAGATGAGATCCTTGCTATGTAGTCACAGTCTCAGCTTAAAGCTCAGAATACGCATGGTTAGATGTTACGTTTTTTCGGTGTTACTTTACGGAATGGAGGCGTAGACTCTTACAAAAGCATCATCGAGAAAAAATAGAGGCGTTTGAGATGTGGGTTTACCGTAGAATATTACAGATCAGCTGGGTAGATCGAGTAACTAACGAGGAAGTCCTGATAGGAATACACAAAGATAAAGAAGTAATGTCAAACATCAAGAAAAGAAAACTTTCTTATCTAGGACACATCATGCGCAACTCAAAATATCAACTACTACAGCTGATTATGCAAGGGAAAATTGCCGGAAATAGGGGACCGGGAAGAAGACGTACCTCCTGGGTAAAAAATCTGCGAAAGTGGTACGGGAAGACTTTCGTGGAATTGTTCCGCGCCGCCGTCAATAAAACCATTATAGCCAGATGGATCGCCAACATTCGCTAGCGGATACGGCACTAAGAAGAAGAAGAAGAATTGCGTAAACACCAAGAGTAGGCTTTCTTTAACCCACACTATTTTTTTAGATTTTTTGTTGTTGTTTTTGTGAAATTGCAATAACAACAGCAGCGGCAGCAACCCTCTTTTTACGGCGAGACATAGTTTTACAATAGAGTATACAATACCGTGTATACGCTCATGCAATTGGCATTTGCCAAAAGAAATTGCCTTTAAAGTTTGCTTATATGTAAACGCTATCGCAAGTTACTCTCAGAAATGCTATCGCAATTTACTATCTAAAGCACTTGCCGAGAGAAATTGTCTTTAATATTTGCTTATATGTAAATGCTTGCGCAAGGTACTCTCAGAAGTGCTATTGCAATTTACTATCCCATGTAAATCAGGCTTTACACGCACTATGTTTTTAAATAATATCACTGTAGTTACTATAAATTGCTTGTAAAGCCGACAACAAAATGAAAACGGTATTAGATTCATCGTTCATGTCGTCATCGTTTACACACGCTGAATTAATACTTAGTTGACTACCTGCAATCAAAAAAAGAAACTGTTCAACATCACAACACAAGGTAGCCTGAGTAGATATACTAGGCCGGTTCTAGACCAAAAAACTTTTCACCACAGGGAGCCACCAAGTTGGGACTTAGAAAAGTTTTTTGGTCTAGAACCGGCCTAGTATATCTACTAGCCTGAAACTTAAGATACAACTCCTTGCAACTCCGCAAATGTATTACATGTTTAAACCATGTGGATATTAAATGTATTGGGTAGATAGATTAAGCGATGTTTATGGATTTAATTATAACGTTTATTCAGGTAACTTATATCGAACCGTTGCGCACGGTGGTTACTACAGAACTAAAAACAAGGTTGTTATATGTATATAAAGTATATAGAAGCATGCAACTTGGGTTGCATGACATGCAACTCAAGTAGCATACCATACATTTGTGTTATTAATGTTTCATACTCAAACACTCCTCCTTAATACAAATGTTATAAAAGATTAACTTATAATTAACAAAGAGTTGAACATTTAGAAATAAAGAACATAGAACATATAAAATCTTCCTAAACAAAATTGCCTTTTTGTCAATAAAATGTAATGATTGCAATAATTAGAAAGTGTTATGATTCTCCTCCTTAATCTATACATTTCAAATCTAATGCATCTAAATCTACTAGTAAACACTTGTTTTTAAATTTTTCAAACTTTGTTTTTATTAAAGGTTTTGTTAACAGATCTGCAATATGATCTTCTGTTGGATAATAGACACATTTAATATCTTGGTTATCAACATTTTTTTAATATGATACGCTTTTATATTGATGTGTTTTGTTCTTGCACTAATCCGTCCTTCTTTTATTATTTGTAAGCAGCTATGATTATCAACATGTATTACAGTTGGCATGTTTGTAGCAATGAAGAATTTCTTTAAAATATGTTGAAGCCAAATACACTCTTTAGTTGTTTTTGCTAAGGCAATGAGTTCAGCTTCAGTGGAACTAAGGGCAACTACATCCTGTTTTTGACTTTCAGTCCAGCTTATTAATCCTCTAAGAAGAAAAACATACCCACTGTTAGATTTTTTTGTTATTTTATCTTCTGCCCAGTTTGCATCTGAATATGCCAGGAGCATATCGTTTGCTTTTGAGTCTAATTTCAGTTTTTGATTTCCAGTACCTTTTAAATATTTGATAATTCTTTTGATTTCTTCCCAGTCTTTTGTTGTCGGTTTTTCGATCTTTTGAGCTAGGATTGATACTGCAGCAGAAATGTCTGCAAGAGTATTTGCTGATACATACAGTAGGTTACCAATTCCTTTACGGTATTTATTATTATTTGGTAATAGTTCAGTGCCATCGTTTTTAAAATATTAAGGGTCCATAGGTATGGTACTTATTTTTGCGTTTTCTAGTTAAAATTCGGACACCATCTTTTTGATATATTTTTCTTGATCGATATAGTAACAATTTTTTTCTTTTGTAACATTGATGTCTAAATATTGCTTGATCTCTCCTAGGTTTTTAATCGAGAATTTGTGTTTCAGTGAATTTTTGATTCTCTTAAGCGTGGTGCTTGAGTTTGAACAAATCAATATGTCATCTACAAAGATGAGCACGTACAGAATGGTATTGCTTTCTTTTATCGAGTAGAAACAGGAGTCATACTGATTTTGTTTCAAATCTGCATTTATTAAAACATCATGCAAGGTTTCATTTCAGATCTTAACCGACTGCCTTAAGCCATATAAACCTTTATTCAATAAGCAAACCTTGTTGTCTGTGTTTATTAGGTCTAATCCTTGTGGTATTTTCATATAAATTGTGTCGTTTAATTTTCCATGTAAGAATGCAGTTTTTGCATCAATATGTATAATTGTCATTTTATTTCCAGCAGCTATGCTGAGCAAAATTTTAAATGTCGTCTGCCTTACAACTGGTGCGAATATTTCATCGTAATTTACTCCAAATTTTTGGTTAAATCCTTGAGTTACTAGTCGTGCTTTGTATATTTTCTTACTATTTATGTCGGTTTTGATTTTATATACCCATTTGCAACCTATAATGTCTACATGCTTTGATGCATTTTTAATTGACCATGTCTTATTATCGTTTAAGGATTTAATTTCATCATTCATAGCATTATTCCATAAGTCTTTGTCAATATTGTTTATGGCTTGGTTATAAGTCTGTGGTTCCGTATCCGTAACTAGATAACCGTGGTAGTCTGAAAGTTTTGGTGGTGGTACACCTTTATTACTTTTTGCCGATATTCTTGTTGGTTCAATAATATTGTGTTCGTCAGGTCATTTCATGTTCCCCGTTATTGTAATTATTTAAATTAAATTTTGAATACTCACCACGGTCACTGCCCGCTTCTTCCTCTTGATTTTGCTTCACCTGAATCTCGTCCTTTTTCTTATCTTCCTCTAGAGTTTTGTCCTCTTGAGTGAGTGGGTAGTGGACGTCTGTTGTTTCTGTACTTTTGTTGTTGCTTTGTTCTTTTTTAACGCTATGTTTACAAAATATTACGAAATCAAAACTAAGTAAAATTGGGTCTTTTGCTTTCGGGTTGAGTTTTCTTCTTCTTGCATCAGGTAATTTTGTAAGGCATTTCATTTTAAAAAAGTGAATGTTTTCATAGATTGGCTTCCTGTTGAACCATAGTTCGTGTAGTGTTTTCTTTATATTTTGTGATGGTGAACGATTTTGAATGAAATTTGCAGTCATCACTGCTTCCCCCCAAAATGATTACTCCAATCCGGAATCAAATAGTATACATCTGGCTGTTTCAATCAGGTTACGATTGCAACGTTCTGCTACACCATTTTGTTGCGGTGTGTATAGAGCTGTCAGCTGTCTTGTGATGCCATGTTTATCAAGAAAATTCTGAAATTTGGCATTCAAGTATTCACCGCCCTATCCGAGCGAATTACTTTAATCGTTTTATCAAACTAATTTCTTGTTGTTTTAAAGTAGATTTTAAATCTTTCAAGTGCTTCAGATTTTTTCTTTAGTAGATATATAGTTGAATAACGACTAAAGTCGTCGATCAATGTGAGAATATATTTGAATCCAGACTTAGTAGGGTTTTTCATAGGACCGCAGATATCACTATGATGAGTTGTAGAATGTCCGTTGCCTGATATGTCGATTGTTGTGGGAAGGGTAGACTTGCCATTTTCCTTTGATGCATTCTTCACATACTTGATTGCATTCAGGTTTGTTGCATTTTGAAATTTCAAGTTCATTACACTCGCCTTGCTTCTTTATTACACTTAAATTGCGATGACCTAGACGTTGATGCCAATCGTAGACACATAAGTTTTGGTTTTTTACAAAATTTATCCTTTCTTGGTCATTTCTTGTTTTTAACTTGAATAGACTTTTGTGCAGGTCTGCAACTGCTATGCGTTTGTTGCTAATGTATATTTCACATGTAGTATTGTTGAATTTAATTTCACACCTTTGTTTGGTAAGTTTTCCAACTGATATCAAGTTTCCCGCAATGCTTGGAGTATTGAGAACATTATTCAATGTGATTGTTGTAATTTCAGTGGAATTATTCAATATCTGCAAACAAACAGTCCCGATTCCAAAACTTGATAGGCTTCTTCCGTCCGCAACACACACAGTTTTTACTTTATTTTCATCAAAACTTATGAAGTGTTCCCTTTTACCAGATATATGACATGTCGCTCCTGTGTCAAGCACCCATCCATTGTATCTTGGATTTATACAGAATAAATACTCTTCTTCATCTTCCTTTACAAAGTTGGCCTGGCTTTGTTTATTTTGTTGTCATCGGGCAAACCGCTTGCAATCTCTTTTTACACGGTTTCTTGCAGAAGAAGCATGTAGGGTTGTTCTGTGTGTGTGATGTGGCATTGTTGTGAACTATTTTCAATATTGCACCATCATTACACGTGATATCTCTATATCTTTGCGACGCCTGAACTCTTCAATGATTTTTGATCTGACCAGCGTGCATGTTAGCTTTTCCTCCTTTTGAACTTCCAAGGCAGTAATAAGACTGTCATAACTGCTCGGCAAAGAGCTAAGCAATGTTGCATTCATCAAAAATTCCATGTTGATTTCTGTCCCCAAGGCTTGTATCTTCTGAAATTGTTTGTTGATTTTGTTGACATGCTCTTCAATATTAGACGTCTCGTCCGCTTTGCACCGCATAATGCTTCTGACTATACTAACTCGAGTACTCGGGGTGTCCTTTTCACGAAATTGCTAGAGCGCATTCCATGCGTCTCGTGCTGTTTTGCAACTCCAAACTAACAGCAATTGTTCATCTTTAATACTTAAAACAATTGTTGCCATTGCCTTTTCATCAGACTTAGACCATTTTTCAGTTATTGGAATTTCCAGTTAAAATAGTTATTTCCGTTAAGCTTTGTTATACTGTGTCGATCCATTATCTTAAATACTTTGCTGCTGTACACTAACTAACCGAACGAGCACATGTTTCTAATTAACCGAGCGAGCGCGTGTCTTTGTTATAATCACTAAATGTTCTACCGTAAATACTTTGTTGCTGTACACTTAACTAGCCAAACAAGCACGTGTTTCAAATTAATCAAACAAGCACGTGTTTTTGTTATAATCACTTAATGTTCTACCGTAACGCGCTCTGGGCCCATAACCTGTTGAACAATGTGGATATTAAATGTATTAGTCAGATAGATTAAGCGATCTTTATGGATTTAATTATGTTTATTCAGGTAACTTATATCGAACCGTTGCACACGGTGGTTAATACAGAACTAAAAACAAGGTTGTTATATGTATGTAAAGTATATAAAAGCATGCAACTTGAGTTGCATGGCATGCAACTCAAGTTGCGTACCATACACTTGTGTTATTAATGTTTCATACTCTAACATTACATACAGAGCCTACTTTAAATAATTAACTTGCCGCAAAGAATGCTTTTTAAGCTACAAACACAAATAATTCAATAGCACATAATGTGCAATTAATTGGTGCTTTAATAAGTAATATGAAAAAACCTCTCCAATTATTCTAAGGCAAAATGAGAAGTATACACAAATACTAAACCAGCTAAAAACCAAGAAAATTTACATTTTTTTTACAACATTACAAGAGAAGATATACGCCTACAACCATTGACAGCTACAAACCATCAATCAATTGTGCCAACTAGTATAGTAGATTAATATTAAATATACTATCACACATACCAATTGCCTAATGAATAAATGAATAAAGTAGTTATACAAGGTACCTCGGAGTTCATAGACCAGGAAACAGCTTTAATTAAACTTTTCAAAAACTAGTCAAAAATATCCTTATCATTTAAGTACAATTACCAAGCACTGAAAAAAGCAAGAACATTTTTAACATTATTACATTAATGAGTCATTTGCTAAACGCAAACTGTAATGAAGGTGTGCTTGCAGGTTTTTAACAGCCTCAATAGAATCTTAAATGAATTTTTTAGATTGGAGAACAGGTGTTTGTTTTTAAAATATTACAATTGCATAAATCTTTGTTTTGTTAAATTTATAGTAGCAAGCCAAAAAATTACATTACTTTTAACTAAGTGTGCGGACAAATCTTGTAGTAAACATGCCAAACATGGGCAATAAAAATAATTAATTAAATAAAATTTTTAAACTAATACCTTTTGTAGAATAGCCTGCCATGTAGTTACTTAAACCCGCAAAATAATTAAGCAGGTTACAATGTATTTGTCGTAATTACCAAACACAATCATATATTGTTGATGTAGATTCTTCATCTTTTGCCACAATACATTTATTGCATTTTTTAAATATTAATAATAAAAAAGATTTCCTTAAATTAAAAAAAATCCAAATTTTTTTTAGATCTATCGACCCATCTTGAGTACTATTGGCAAGATAATAAAAAAAAAATCTGAATCAGCTACAAATGCACACCGACAAACACAACCGTCTACGGGTGCATCAATTTGGGTTTTGACCAAAACTTTTGTCTTCTAAAAGTTGTAGACCAAGTCATTGTTAGACTCAACAAAAAAAACTACAGGCGTTTACTAAACTACGCAACAACATATCTACAACGCATCATAGCATAAATGGCTCAAACTCCTTTTACCTATACCCTTCAACATATACATATCAGACATGCCAATACTAGCAAACGCAGTCAAGGTAGCACAGTACGGAGACAACACAGCGTTTCTGTACTTTTCAACCGGTCTCCGCGTTAACACCGCGCAGTTTCAAGACGGCACTGATACTACTAAAAATAGTTCAACTTATGGCTGATCAAGATCAACTCTAAAAAAGCATTGCTATTCACCAATTGTTGCCTTGTTCTTGCTTATTTCTATTGAAAATTTTGGTAAAATAACTAAGTGTACATCTGGACTAAAAACTAACGTAATCTGTGCACGTAAACAATACGCTTAAAAAGGCCAGATATTCAGTAAATAGTCTCATGCTTTTTATAGGAATTAAAAAAAAAGAGAAAAACACCCTGTATATTGACATATTACAAATGAATAATTATTTGCAAGTAGAAAACATAATTTGACAAACCTTAAACTTTAAAGTTCACTAGCTGTTATGTTTTGACATATGTAGATTTACAATTTGGACTATGTTATTTAATATTAATATTTTTAGTTTAGCCTTTTTCCACTTTAATGTGCTTGGCAAAACTTCTAGTCAATTGTCTTGATTTTATTTTATTATAACTACAAATTTTGCTTTATCAGTTTAAAAAACTTAAAAACGCCATTTGACTAAATTTAACAGCTGTTATTTCAAAAATATTACAAATTAAGTGTAACATTTGCCAGTAGCAAATTTAACTTTTAAAACCTTTAATATATATGTTTCTCATCTGATAATGTATGTTAACACAACCTCTGATTTGACACATAGTTCAAAAGTCAATTATAAAGAAGATATAATGTCCTGTTTTAGTTTTGACATATCACAAATTAAATTTAAATATAATTATCTACAAATTTGACAGTGGCCACATAAGTATTTTACACTTGTTATTTGCCAATTTATATGAGAAAATTGGTTACATTGTTTAACAAATTTTGCAAATAACTGTTACTTAACATACATTGAATTAAAATTTTGCAGATTAAAAAAATAATAACTAATATTTTTTTTTAACTTAATTAAAATGTTATTAAAATTTAATACCAACCACAATAGAGATTGCGTCGAATACTCAAAAGACTCAAGTGGAGATGGGATTTTATCGCAGGAAACACTTTCATTAGTTCTTGTTTCTATAGTATAACATTTATCAATATTTGATGTGTATCCGCAATACATCCACGACATGCTTCCCGACGCGGCAAACATAAACATGACAGCCAAACTTCCACAAAGAATGTTATATATAGCCAGTGTTAAATTAAAAATAACCATCGAAAAAGCAATACCTAAATTAAAAAGTATTTAATTTTACAGTTTTAACAGAAGATTATTGCTAACCTTTAAGTATTGGAACGCTGTACCAGAATTTGAAAGACATCAATTGACATTTGTTACTGAGGAAGAAGAAAACTAAGAAAATTGGAGCAGTCAGCACGCATATACAAGCAACGTACAGAACCAACGCAGCTAAAAATATTAATTATTTACCATTATATACTCAGCAGTGTCAAACTGTAAACTTACTTAATCCATACACAGTATAGGCATCAAGGATGCTAATAAGATCGGCTAAATCAGTTTGCAAAAATACAAGAACAACTATGTAATTTACTCTATCAAATGGCTTTGGAAATTTTAAGGTTTCTATTTTATGTATTGTTTTCTATAAAGATTTAAATTAAATTTGGTTAGAATTTCAAGTTGTTTTGTATTTACAAATATCTTAGCAATCATCTTCTTCCTCTTAGCAATCATCGGTAGTGATGATTCGGTATGGATGAAATATTCATCCCATCCAGGTTTGTTGGCATTTTTTGCTCTTTTTGGTTTGCTGGGAAGTTGAACTTTTTCTTGTACAAAATCAATAAGATGTTCCTTGCGCGTAGCGCGAGGATTAAAGAAGTGCAAATCTTCGAACATTTTTTTCTAGATTGTCAGATTTGACTAGTTTGTTATCACTATGGTAATTGTATAATTATAATTTTAAATTTTGTGTAAAGCAGCCCCTAGACGTTCAATATTATAGTCAATATATTGCACAATAATTGATATTATACAACAATATTGACCGTCTGTAGATCATATTGAAAGATTGTACAATATAATGAGTCAATCAAAAAAAGTTTGTTTTTTATTATACAATCTAACCTAATAGATTTTTTTAACCATTTCTTCATCCATCTGCGCCTTTTTTCTCCTTTTTTTAAAGCTATAACTAAAACAATGGTCACACAACTTACTTTATTTTATTTCACATGTTGACTGCAGAAGTGTCAGTAATTAACAAAAAGTTTACGCAATTATACTGCAACGTCTAGGTGGACCTAGCAATATTGATTGTCTAAGGGCACCTTTAAACATTTTTTTTAAACAAAATACAGGGTGGCGCGCAGAAGCCTGCATGAATTTTGAAAATAAAATTTGTGTTTATTGATACATCTTGTTAGTTGAAGAAGTGTCTCGTCAGAGAAGAAAACGACATTGTCTTGAGGCATCGCAGCAAGCATGTTTTCACTAGCAAGTTGTCTGGCTTCAAAATCACGTGGTATCAATTCATGGACCTGCTTGTTTTCAAAAAACGCCTGGGAGATTGTTGGAATGCAGCTCAAACATTTTCGATGTTTTCTGTGGTAGTGATGGTATTCTAAAGCCCCCTCCTTTTTATGGACATATTTCCGGTATTCTAAAATGCTTTAACCCACGCGAGAATTCAATATTGATCTTAAACAGAAGGCACGCTGCACACGGATGATCGAGCGGGCGTTTGACAAATAAGTCTAATAACAAAAAACACGTTCTTAAACGGAATACTCAATTATAGCAACTAAAATCGCGTAGAATATTAATTTTCCATCCCCCTTTTTTTTAAATCGCCCTTACTTTCAACATTCTTGGACCATTAAGAAAAAAGCAGTGATCTTTTAAAATTCATGCGTCTGCCGCGCGTCATCTTGTACTTAAAAGTTTTTATTCTAGATGAAAGAAATAGACATTAGATGTGAAAATTATTTAAGGATTTATTTTTAATAAATTCTAATAAGTTCTTTTGTAAACGCAATTAAACACCTATCCGTTTTTTTTTTTAAGTAACCCGCGCAAATATGTTACAAATTCTTGGACATTACTTTTGCCTTTAATTCATACGTCAACTCGTCTTTATTGAGGCAATTAAGCTTAAGCTTAGACGTTTTTATAATTATGTAAATACTAAATTACCAGCTCAAAATTATAAATTGGGACATGCAGTGTACAAACAAAATTAAATTTTTTAACAATAAAAAACAATACGAACTTTTCAAACATAATAACTAATTAATATACTTATCCTAAAAAAAGGCTCACGTTGAGATCTAAAAGTGAGGGGTTGAAAAGTACACAAATACTGTTAATAAAAATTGTGCAACAAAATAGCAAATAAAAGAAATAAAAACAAACTCAGCTCATTTAATCCTTATGATACTTGGACTCTAATTGTTATTAATGTGTAATTTATTGGGTTTTAGCTCGATAAATAAAACGCTCTGTCCCATATCGGCAAAAGCAATAAAGTTGAAAAGAGCGAAAAGAAAAAAGAAAAAAAGAATACAATGTCACTCCCAAAAAAAAATTAAATTAAAATAAAAGTTAATCTTAAATTGATAATTAACTGCACTAACTAACGAAGAAAAACCAAAATTTGCATACATACACACATCCACACCTATTACTTAATACAAATTTATGTCAAGGTTCATAATAACAACTAACAATTGGTTTACAAAATCAAACAATGATATTTGAGCTGCAATTAAATTATATTTACTCTCTCCCAGTTTATATGTGCTCTCTACCTAAATCTCAATCTTTACCGGTCGTATTGAGATTTGGCACCGGACTTGCAAAAACATAAAAAATTAAAAAAAAATTAATAATAATTAAAGTTTTAGTTAAGTTAACTAGCAAAATAACGTCTCCTTAATAAGCATTAAAACGCGAGATACAAAAAAAAGTATTTTGGTCGATTGAAACGAAAAGAAAACAATGAGGAAAAACGCACAATAAAATGAAATAAATTTACTCCACAAACCAATCCTCTGCAGAGAAAACTTTATAAAATTATTATTTATAATAAAACTATTAAGTTAAATTGCTGATCCTATTATTTTTAATTCAAGTCCGTTATTAAAACGTGAAATTTAAAAATGTACACATATCTATATTCGCACACTTGCGACTGCTCAATGCAAAAATCAATCAGAAAAGAACTGGTTTAACATTTAGTAATATCTTTTAAAAAATTAGCTTCACGCACAAGATTGCTTTGCCAATATTAAAAAAATAAAAATAAAAGTAGGTATGCAAATCATAAAGGAAATAAATGCAAGTTAGGAAACAAAACAATACTTAATTAACAACTAGTCAATAAATTGTCGGCAACAAAATTAAATTCTAGCAAAAGCAAGGCTCTAGAGTGTATCACAATGGGCAAAGAAGCAATTTACATAAAATACATTATTTATTAAATTTAAATGATAAATTTGTTTTGGTCATCTGATTCAAATAAAAACCGCCTACCCTTCTTCACACACACACAGTTTAAGGTTTCTCTTAATAAAAGACATTGCGTTACTACATTACTAAAGATAAGCTGTTTAATAGTTACTGTGGTTTTATGTAAATTGTCTCTTCGACCAGTGAGGTGCTACAGTGCCGTAACTAAGGCGGTACCGTCGGTATTCCCGCACCGGGCAAAGCTTAGCTATACTCTTTAGAACACAAGCAAACAGGTTATCTATATGAGAAATGGTATATTTGGCATTATCAAAGAAAAAATTAATATTCAAAAATTGTCAAAATAGGCGAACGGCACATTTTTTTATCTCAATTTTCGAGCCACTGAAAAAAAATAAGAAGGTTTACGATGGCTCAAAATATTCCTTATTTTATGTACTTTAAAACCCATATTTGTATATTTAATGTTGGGGCAGTCATTTTGATATATCAAGCTTTAATCATTATTAAAAAAAACAGTAAATGTTGCAAAATTCAAAACTATGCTTTGTTTAAACCGTTCTAACTTTGTCAAATCTTTAAGAAATTTGATCCACAAGGTCTAGATTTTTTTCTGTTCTATTTTTCTTTAAAGTAATCACACAAGATTTATAGAATTAATTCATATTCACCACTATTTTGATGCAGAAGTTGCGATCTTCAAAACTTGAAATTTTCAGGTCTCGAAAAAACGCTGTCACCTTATGTCGATTTTAGTCAAAATTTTAGTAAATTTTTTACAGACCACAAGAAAAAAGGTTATTTATATAAAAAATGGTATATTGTGCATTATGAAGAAGCCATTGAGAAAATGCAAGTCGTTGTGCTGCGTTGCCTGGTTGTAGGTGTTTTACTTTTGATAATAATATAGGGAAGATTTTCACTAAAAAACTTGTCGAGAAAGTTGCTTTCTGTTGAGAAATCTCAATTGCTAGGGCATTACAATTACAGAATCCGTAAACAAAAATTATTTCTGCGTATTCTTCGTTGTTGGACAGCAGTTTTATCAAATTTTACTAACCGAACCAAAGAAAACTGTTTTGACAAGAATCAAAATTTTTCATCGACATAGGGTGACAGCGCTTTTTCGGGACTTAAAAATTACAAACTTAGAAGATCGCAAAAACATGTGCAACTTCCTGCATCAAAATATTGGTGTATGCGTATTGATTCTATAAGTCTTGTGTGATCATTTTAAAAAGAGATTAGACACGAAGAAATCTAGACCTTGTGAATGAAATTTTGTTAAGATTTTACAAAGTTAGAACGATTTTAAGAAAACAAAATTTTGCGATTTTGCTAAATTGCGGGTTTTTTTGGAATAATATTTGAAGCTTAATATATCAATATGACTGCCACAATAGTAAACATAAAAATATGGATTTTGAAGTACATGTAGTAAGGAATAATTTGAGCATTCGTGAACTTTTTTATTTTTTTCCAGAAGCTCAAAAACTGAGATACAAAATAAGCTAAAAAAGACGTTTTATTGTAAAATTTCGGACTTTCAAATGTGTGTCATTTTAAACAGGCAGTATTCTAAGGTCCAAAATTTTAGAAATCTCATTTTTTTTATCTATATTTTGATCCCTAAAAATTTGAGCAAAATCAAAGAGGTCGACTTTTTCAAATTGGTCGAAAAGTAATGGAATTACCCATATATATATATATATATATATATATATATATATATATATATATATATATTTATTTTTATTTTTGTTCGGTTTTTTTTGCGTTTGACGATTTATTATATTTCGACGTTTATATATATATATATATACATATATATATATATACAATGCAACATGCAAGACCATTTTAGATACGCAACGCAACATGCAAGATCACAAAGAACATACGAAGTCGTGGTCTCGTATGTTCTATATACGCAACGCAACATATGAAACCATGGTGAAGGCGCCAAAATATATGTGATCTTCTATAGGCGTGACCAGCTCTTTGGTGGGTTGCTTGTTTAGCAATGATAGAAATTTGTAACCGCCTACTATTTTCTTTCGTTATTGCAACGTTTTATATTAATTCAATTTGCATCATTTAGTTTTGATTAAATTTTTATCCTGTGCTGCAATATGCTGATAAATTATACAAAACAAGCAGTACTATTTATTTTTATTGGAATAATCCTTAAATTTATTTTAATACCTAGCGACGGCAAGTGGCATAATAGAGATATTGTTATCATTATATTGTTTGAAACATCTGCTGCTTAAGCAGGCTATTGAACTGGCATGACTTTGAGATAAACACAAATTCACGGCGATGTAATATAGTATCATTATATTATTTATTACTGCTTTTACTTATTGTTTTATTACGCGTTAATATCATACAACACTACATCAATCACAATAGTTTTCAATAATCAATATAAATTTTTAATTATACTGTAACCTAATTAACAAATTTATTTTACAGTTTTTAATAATAAATATTATATTAAAAAATAGTTTTTGTAATTTAATATGCAAAATTGTTCTATTTAATTGAAATTTATTTAACAAAAATTTCTAAGTATGCAGATTACAAAATATATAATAAGTAAACTTTTATTTCCACATTGTTTGACAAGTTAAATTGAATGCATGCAACTAAAACTAACTGAATTAAATAGTAATGATCTGGCGGCTTACTTATTTAGACGTTTAGTTATTTACTTGTTTACATGTGTATTTGTTTAGTTGGTTACTTCTTTACTTGTTTATTTGTTTACTTGTTTACTTGTTTACTTGTTTACTTGTTTACTTGTTTACTTGATTACTTGTTTACTTGTTTACTTTTTTATTTATTTAGTTGTTTACTTGTGTAGTTGTTTACTTGATTACTTGTTTATTTGTTGTTCTGTTTAGTTGTTTAGTTGTTTATTTGTTTACTTTTTTATTTGTTTAGTTATTTACTTGTTTAGTTGTTTTGTTGTTTAAATGTTTAGTTGTTTTGTTGTATACTGGTTTACTTGTTTATTTGTTAACTTGTTAACTTTATAACTTGTTAACTTGTTTTTTTGTTTATTTGTTTACTTGTTTACTTGTTAACTTGTTTATTTGTTTATTTGTTTATTTGTTTACTTGATTACTTGATTACTTGTTTACTTGTTTACTTGTTTACTTGTTTACTTGTTTACTTGGTTACTGGTTAACATATTTAGTTGTTTACTTGTTTACTTGTTAAGTTAGTTTGTTGTTTACTTGTTTACTTGTTTACTTGTTTACTTGTTTACTTGTTTACTTGTTTATTTGTTTACTTGTTTACTTGTTTACTTGTTTACTTGTTTACTTGTTTACTTGTTTACTTGTTTACTTGTTTACTTGTTTCAAACAAACAACTGTATAACGAAACAAATAAATAACTATATTATGTGTATGTTGAGATAATATAAAATAAGTAATTTATCCGCCGTCGGACTATTACACCTTAATCCAGTTAACATATTTTAAGTTTTAATCCTAATGCATTCAATTTAATTTAAAACAAGTTATCTTGTAATAGTGATCAATCAGATTATTTGAATACTAAATCTTTGTATCTATTGATAGCTTATTTTATGCGGTGCAATAATATAAAATAAGAAATTCAACTGCCGACGGATAAATTCTATAAAATTTAGATAATATTAAATGTTACATTATAGAAAAAATGTTTAGTTAAATACTTAAAAAATTGCAATTGCAAATTAATTAAACTATTATTATGCGCAAAAAGGTTTATACTTAAAAAGTAAAAAAAAAAAACAATAAATACAATAAATAACAATAAAAGGTTACAGAATAAATTGTTTACTTGTTTACTTGTTTTTTTGTTTACTTGTTTACTGGTTTACTTATTTAGTTGTTTATTTGTTTACGTAATTACTTGTTTACTTCTTTGCTTGTTTACTTGTTTGAGTATTACTTGTTTACTTGTTAACTTGTTTACTTGTTTTGTTAGTTTGTTGTTTAGTTGTTTACTTGTAAACTTGTTTACTTGTTTTGTTAGTTTGTTGTTTAGTTGTTTAGTTGTTTACTTGTTTACATGTTTACTAGTTTATTTATTTAATTCTTTACTTGTTTAGTTATTTGTTTACTTGTTTACTTGTTAACGTGTTTGCTTGTTAACTTGATAACTTGATAACTTAATAAATTGTTTATTAGTTTACTAGTTTGCTTGTTAACTTGTTAACTTGATAACTTGTTTATTTGATTATTTGTTTACCTGTTCACTTGTTAACTTGCTTATTTCTTTGCTTGTTTATTTGTTTACTTGTTTACTTGTTTATTTGTTAATTTGTTTACTTGTTTACTTGTTTACTTGTTTACTTGTTTACTTGTTTACTTGCTTACTTGTTTACTTGTTTACTTGTTTACTTGTTTACTTGTTTACTTGTTTACTTGTTTACTTGTTTACTTGTTTACTTGTTCACTTGTTTACTTGTTTACTTGTTTCACACAAACAACTGTATAACGAAACAAATAAATAACTATATTATGTGTATGTTGAGATAATATAAAATAAATAATTTATCCGCCGTCGGATCATTACACCTTAATCCAGTTAGTATA
The DNA here is from genome assembly GCA_963932245.1 of Tachinus rufipes. Taxonomy (NCBI): domain Eukaryota; kingdom Metazoa; phylum Arthropoda; class Insecta; order Coleoptera; family Staphylinidae; genus Tachinus; species Tachinus rufipes. The sequence goes on from OZ010748.1 coordinate 41,338,687, forward strand.
TTTTAAGTTTTATTCTTAATGCATTCAATTTAATTCAAAACAAGATATCTTGTAATGTGATCATTCAGATTAATTGAATAATGAATTTTTGTGTTTATTAAAAGCTTATTTTATGCGGTGTAATAATATAAAATAAGAAATTCAACTGCCGACGGATAAACACTATAAAGTTTAGATAATATTAATTGTTACATTAAAGAAAAAATGTTTAGTTATATACTTAGAAAAAAATATCTATCGCGTTCCTCCAGTACCAAAGAAAGAACTTTAACCGATTTCTCGGGGAATTCTTTCCTTATTGATTTGAGGAGTAATGGGTTGGAATATTTGTTTTACTTAAACGTGTAGATTTTCTGAAGGCTACGAGAACCTTCCCAATGAACAGCTAGCTCAGATATTACTATCTTGTTTCCTTTGACGGTAAAATTTTTCTCTTTTTGCCAGCCATACCTCCGACACGTTTGACTAGATGGTCAACGATATGATTTTTAAAAAGGTATAAGAACGGTTCCTATACACGTTTGGCTGTCCACTTATAGTAATCGTAGGCAAATCAAGTCTTTAGTCCACTTTCACGTAGTGCACCCTGGTTACTGTTATTTTTCAAGGAATTTGCTAACGGACCGAGGCGAGTCGGGAGAATCGGGTGGGTACAGTTTTTATTAAAACTGTCCGATCCTTGTTAGGAAACTCCACAAGAAAGCAAGGCGTGCAAGGAGGCGCCGGGTAGTAGTTTTAAGTTTTTTATTTTATATATTTCAAAATTTTTATTTTATTATTATTTATTCAACTACTACTTGTTTATTCAGTTTCATATTTTTAATTAAAATCTTACACATTAATTTGAATATTTTTGCTTATAAGTTACTTGGAAAATCCCACCAACTAACGAACAAATACTTTCTTTAAGAGAAAGAGTTTGGGAGGCCCGTCGATTACCCATTTATAACGTTTCTATACTTCTGTAGTCAAAGTTGAGCCTCCCTTTAAGGCAGCGATTGTTTGTGTATTTGTTTTAAGTTGTAATTTGTTTAAGGACACTGAAAGATGGTGGTCTGTAGTTGCGGTAAGACCTTTGCGACTGACAAGGGTTTTCAGCAACACAGGCTGAGACTGCACTGCGCGCTTCTACGCCAAGCCACAGTGGCCCCTCCCCTTGACAAAGTCAGTTGTAGAGTTGCAAGGCTCTGGAAATAGAGAACAAAGTGAGAACGCTACGTGGCAGATTTATGGTGCCACAAACACCACCGAGGACCGAGGAAGTGGACAGGCAACTTCCCGGTCCTAGTGGTGTTCTAAATGAAGAAGAAGAAGAAGATGATAGAGTCGAGTATGTGGAATTTAGCTCCAGAAATAATATTAACACTCACTATTTCCATTCCACCACTACTCGGCTCATAAGTGTTACGTCCAGATTTCGTGGTAGACCTAAAACAAAATACAAATGACATCACTTAATAAATGTTACTAATATTTATCTTTATATTGATTTCCATTCATGTTCGTTGTTTTCCTTGGTAGTCGGGATATTATTTGGGTTGCCGACTTGGATGATGCAACTAAAAATAACATAAGTATCAATTTGGGATGTTGCAATGATGAGTTTATTTGTAAAAGATTTGCACATGTATTGCTGTGATATCTGGTCTTTATGGTAATGACTGAGATTTTATTTATAATAGGTATTCATAAATTTAATTAATTTAACTTACGGTTTATGTTTTTTTCTGTGGTCGATTGGTTCTTCCTTATCATTTCAATTTCCCTATTATTCCTTATGTCCTTCACTTGGCCTAGTTTTATTTTCCTCCTCTAATACCTTCTTATAATCCAACATCCTTTATTTATTCCATTGTTTGTTCTCCTTAACCTGCAATTTTATTAAAAACAAAAAAACATTAATTCAGTAACTAATTTAATTCTTTACAAATTCAACTTAATATTGCTTTTAATTCTCAATTAATTACACTATCATTAATACTTACCTTGTTTACTTTTTAATTCACTATACACAATTCACTAATTATTTACATAAACTGTCACAATCTTGTCAGTTTGACAGTTACCGAGCCTGGTGTAGCTAACGTCATGGCAGTGTTACCAGTGGCGTAACATGCAGATGGTAATATTATTTTCTTTTGCTAATAACTCAATTAATGTGTTTTATCTTGCTCATTTTGTTCTATTATTTCCTTTATTAATTTATATTTTTGTATTTTTATATCTCCTTTTTCTTATTAAAGTATCCTGTCTCTTTTTATTTGACTTATTCTGAGTAGGGCATGCGCAGGGGAAATGCCTTTGGCAGATTATGTTGCGGCCATGAAGATCGGTCCTTTTACCGTATACCTTTCAACAAGTAACATCGCTTAAGCGGATACTGTTCTTGTTCGAAATAATCATTACTTATGTATAAGTATCGCAATATTGCGGAATTAAGTTGATTCGGTATTTTTCGGTTAACAAAATTGATTTTCCCCTGGGTAGCCTGAATCAGGTAAGTGTTTAATTATTCTTTTTTTGTTATCCCTATTTCATCCTTGTCAATTTTTCCAGGTTTTAATTACTCTTAGTATTGCAAAAATAATCTACCCTTTTATGAACGTGTATTTAAGCCACGATTTAATCTATCTCCCAAAGCTGGAGATTCTACTACTACGTGTAGCAGTCTTAATTGCCCTTTTTTTTTATTTGCCACGTGTTGGCGAAAAACTTGTATTTTTGTAACGGCGGGGCCATTTGAAGAAGCCTCCCAACGCGGGACCATCGTCATCAGTTATTATTTATATTTTTATTTTTATTTTGTTAATTTTTCATTAATTATTAATTTACTCAATTTTCATTGTGACTAGAACTTCAGTCAATTTATGTTAAATTCTCTTTATATGTTAAAGTGTGAATGGTGTGTGGGTGATATATTTCTAATTTTAATCTATAGTGAATATTTTGCTCAGTTGCTTATTAAATGTCTTATTGGGAAATGTATTAACTTTGCGTTTGGAACCTGGTCCTTTTTTATTCCTAATAGCATCTGGTTTATTGTTTTATCCCAGAAGGAACCACTATCAGTGCAAGACCATAGGAAACATTTTAAAACCACAAATAACATAAAAAAAAACAATTGGAGCCCTGAAAGTCCCTGTAATACATTTGGTAAGTGCTCGTCTTTTATTTTTTTTACTTCTCATTGTGTGCATCCCTTTTGTATTATTTTGCAAAGTGTCGGTACGTTACATAGATCTCACTCCCATCTCTACTCAGCAAGCCTGGCTGATCTTAAACCATTTTGGTTTTAAGGCAAAAAGGGGTGTAGCATAAGATTCGATTTTAAGCACCGTTCCAGAACCAACCCCAACCAATTCCTTCAACCAGAACCTCGATGCCGACCTTTTTTCTTTTTAGAATCCACACGTCAGGACCAGGCAGCTCAGAGACCGTCAGCTGCAAAGGAGGAAAAACATTTCCATTTACCTCCTGATATAATCGTCAGACACTTAAAAGGCATGATTCCTTTGGTGACAAACGCAACTGACCGGTTGTTTTTGGAAAATGTCACTGAGGTGACGGAGACATTAGAGAACATAAAAGCATGTATTAATGCATACGCGGACAGACTGACAAACGTCAAGACAGACAAACGCGACAAGACACGAGACAGGTCGCAGGCAAACGGGCAGATACCGCGCCGTTCAGCAGAGCTATTTAAGAGACCAGGCCGATCTTGCTAGGAAAATCCTCGATGGGATAGACCCGGCTTCCTCCAACGTCACCCCATCGCTAGAAGCCATCGAAGCTGATTACTCGAGTATATGGGAGTTTCCAGGCGTAGCTAACGGGGACCCATTTTTACCAGCTGATTCTCCTCTCAATTTCTCACAACCAATTACTACGGAAGAAATCGAGAAGGCGGTCAAAAATAGCCGCTTGCAGGCAAAAGGCGTCGATGGTCTTTCGATTAATGGGGTGAAACAATGGCCAATTTCCAGATTGGTTATAATAGCGAATGCCCTGATGGCCTGCGGCCACATAACGGACGTTTGGCGACAGAATAGGACGAGCCTTATTTTTAAGGGTACCACTGATCTGGAATCAATCAGTAATTAGGGCCCAATCACAATTTTTTCTATTGTGCTTTGTATATGCAACCGGGTCTGGGCGAATCAGTTAAAAGCAATCGATATTAATTTGCTTCAAAGCGGCTTTTAGGTGTATGGTTAACTCCATCATCGTCCAATTCGTAATTTAACAACACCGAGCAAGTGCCAAACCACATTGTGTCTTAACATTGGACTTGCGGAAAGCATTTGACTGCGTGCCCACTACGAGCATTTGCGAGCCTTTAGAAGAAAGGTGGTGAATGGCTGTGCTCTTGAATACATTTTAACTAACTACGAAAGAGATGTCTAGTATATCTTGTGGTCCTCTCAGGGCCCGAGAACTTGCAGTAAATAAAGCAGGGAGACCCTATGTCTTCTGCAATTTTTATCTTAATCATTGACAATTTGTAATGATGGTTTCCTCAGGAATTAGGTCTTCTTTTTGGGGACACAAGGGTTGCATGCTTGGCCTACGCGGATGATCAGTTTTTGCTTGCGCCAACCACGTTTGAAGCGCATGAACTCTTCCGAGCATGCAGAACATTTTTTAATAAAAGAGGTCTAGAGATTAATGTCGAAAAATGTACGTCGTTGGTTATGGAACCGGTACCTTTTTAAAAGAAGATATTTTCCCATACTTTGGCTTTAATATTTATTGGAGGGGAAATCTATTCGTTAGGTGGGTGTAGAAAGGTTTAAGTGTTTGGGGTTTGAATACGATATATATGCAGGGTGAAAGCTCTGAATTTGGTAACTTTGCTAACTAAAGTGGACAACATCCTAACGGGTCCTCTCAAGCCTAACTAGAAGTTCCATATTATCCAAAACTTCTTGCTCCCACGGTGGATACACCGGTTACAGCATTATGGGATCATCACGGGGGAAAGCACTGAGAGGTGCTGATAGAATGATTTGCTTCGGGATCAAAACGGCTTTACATTTTTCCAAACAAACCTTGAATGCTTACTAACCAACCGGGGAGACTCGGGGTATTTTGCCTAAAACAGAAGATACCCTCTATCTTGTCGCGCCGAGTAAATAATGTGGTTGATTTTGAGCCCAACCACATCTTATCACACGCCCTCAATACACACACCATCAAATTGAGGAACAGGTTGAACAAGCTTGTCGGCGGATTGCTCAGAACATCTAAAGCAATCAATGTTGAAAATGGACACGCTCTGGAGATGGAAATGGTATCAACCAGTGTGCCAGCACGCGAGCTTATTCAATCTGGATTTATAATCCACCGAAAAACTAGACGGGAGAAGACTATGTTAAAGCGGTCCAACCAGAACGAATTTACTTCCGACCTTGGGCATCCCCGCCAACCCACGAGAGCTTTGGCTCTGCTTGGGTGGATGTGGTACGATGGAGTCACTTGTTACGGGTCGATTTCCAGTCACACCTAAAACACAGAATATTTTATGTTAACCAACCGTTTAAAATAATTGTTAATACTTAGCTTTATAACTGGAGTTCCTTTTATGTTGCCCACCTTGGTTTGATGTTGTTTGGGTTGTTGTCCGATGTTGGGTTCAGCTGAAACAATTATTTTTGTGTTTAATTATTATTTTCTGTAAATTAATTTTTTGTGACTTGTTATATCAGTCAAAAATTATTGGTTAAGGTTTAATAATATAGAATTAAGTATTACAAATGAAGAGTAATTAAAAATTAAGCAAAATATCTACTATAATCAAATTGAGCGTTGTTGATAACGATATAAGAAATTTACTTACGGTTGTGGTTGCTCCTGAGGCTGTATAAGCAATGCCTCTATGAATTGTAATCCTTTCCATATTTCCTCATCTCTGCCCATTCTCAGTTATGGGTTTTCTGGCTTTTAATTAATTACTGGTAATACACAGGCATCTGACAGTTGGCTAACCTAAAAGTTGAGACAATCAGTAAACTTATTTATTATATATAGTCGGGGTTTTCGTTCATGAATTGATTAACAAATTTACTAATTAATTAATTACTGGACTTACCATTTAATGTATATTCCTTTATTTCCAGTATTGTATATTTCGTCACTATTGTCACATACTTCACTTTTACAGGATCGGTTACCGGCAATTACAGTGTTGCCAATGTTCCTTGTTTCACGTATAACGCGGGTAAATTTTAATTTGAATCTTAATGTTAAGCCACGGTTTAATTATAGTTTAGCTAATTGTGGTTTGTTAATTGTTGTGTAGTCTTGTGTATTATAATTTGAATATTGACCTTCTGTCCTTATTTATTCTCCCCCTTTTACCTTAAGTCCTTTTATTTTTCTTGCTTTGGTAAGGCCATGCGCAATAGAATTAATTCTTAAGTAGGTCTCTCAAGGACCCTAATTCGATCCTTTTACCGGTGAACCTCCGTTGGACGGAGATCGCATACTTGCGGATATAGAGTCGTTATAATACTCGTTTTTTTTATCAACGGATCATTGAAACTATAACGATCTTACCGAGTAATTTTTAAGTACATGCTTAATTCTATTATGCATCGCTGTCTCTGGTAAGTTTTTATTTTATTTTATTATCTATGCCATCATTTTCATTACCCGACCCTCCCTTTAATTGCTTTTCAGGTCCTGGCAGACCCCATGTGTTTAGTAATTATATTGCTTACTAGAATTGAGTTGTAATTCTTACACATATGCCACATGGCAATTAGAATAACATTTAATACACTGCAGAGTAAATGTTTAAACCTCGTGTTATTTCGAGACGCCCAAGTATCGAGTTGGAAAAGCCCTCCAAATTAAAATCAGCAGTAACAACGTGCAAGTTAATAATTACCACCTTTATCTTGTCATCAACCTGGGAGAAGTTCAACATCATATTACCCTGAAACCACCACGTGGACTTGATTTTGATATAGTCTCTTTCCCTAACATTATATATATAATTTTGTTTATGTTATCAAGAGAACTCCTGTTTATTATTAAAATTTAAGTAATTGGTATGACTGGTGTGTGTTTGTGTTATTACGATACGATATGGCTAATTATTTATTCTTATTTTATGTGCTTTAATTTCATTTTTTTTTATTACGCAATATTAAACTTTATTGTTCAATCTGGGGACGTTGGCATTTTCCATACCCCCTCTTGTTCCCTCCCTAAAACTTTTCCTTTCAGCAGTATTATTGCTTATACAGCTGATAATCAAGGAGAGAGAGAGAGATAGAACGAGTATTCTTAAGCAATTGGAGCCCGTTATATTAGTTGGAATTTATTTAAGGATCATATCAGGTGAGTCTTAAATTTTGCTTTTTTTTATACTCTTCATTTGTTTTTTTTTTATTCGAATCATTTTGTTTAACCGTATTTGAACTGTTTTGTGTGAATCCCCCCCCCCCCCCTGGGGGCTGGGTAGCCTTTATCACCATCAAAGGGCTTAAAAGGGCGTAGCAATTGCCATGTTCTTGAAGCATGCGTTGTGTTTCTAAGAACATCAGAGACAAGAGACACAACCATCTTGTCGAACTTGTCGGACGCATGGCTGGCAGAAAGAGATGAATAGTTCAGTTTCAGAAAATCTACCAACTTGCCAATGGCCGGCGTATGATCTCCGACATATCTAAAATTTTTGAAGATTGTATTCTGGGCAACATATTAACTTACAACGTCTTCTCCCGCTCAGTTTATCGTCCTAATCACCCCTAGACCTAGCTCACTACATTTTTATTTTTAACTAACTTATTAGTCTTAAACAAGGTTGTTTTGTTTTAGAAGTAGAATAGTTTCAATTGTTTGTCCCTACATGACCGTGGGCGCCGGTGATACGGATACGCCGTGCAATGTTTTAATTTATTGCGCGTGTGACGTCACGTCCCATGCAATTAGTCTGCATGAGTCCATTCATTCATTTCATTCTCATCCTATCACCAACTTTTACCTTACTATCAATTTCTGTGATAATTCTGTGGTAATTTGATCTAGTCTTTATCTTTTTAGTTTGACTGGTGGAGTCTTTTAAAATACGTGTGCTTTTGTGCTTTGTACTGTACTCGTTTTTAACTTGTTTACGACAAGCATTAACTTTTTTTGTAAATTATAGAAATTTCCAGGAACACTGAAGACCGACAAACATCGGAATGTACTATTTTCCCAATCAGTGATCACTAGGGACAGAGTTAAGTTTGTGTTACGTGTGCGCGTGCGCCCATTGTGTGTGTGTTTGCGTTTATTACCACAGTTGTATGCGGTAGTTAAAATTTACTAAATTAAAAAGCTCATTTTTTTTTGTTTTTCTGAACAAGGCTTTGGGCTTTCTATGGTAGAGTTAGTAAATAAAATAGAAATCTTGTTAATCTATTCATGCGCATCACTGAAGTTTATTACATTATTACGATTTCATTTTCATCAAATAATAAAACTCACATTTAGATTCAGTTTTCTAGTTCCAGCCACCTAACATTTTTTTTTTAGATTTTAGCATTTCATATTTAAGCAAAGCACGAGATTAAATATAATTTTGGAGTAAAATAGAAAAAGCCGAGAGAAGCCGCCTGCCTAATTACCCCATTAGCCTCTTATTTGGAGAAAAAGCAATAAGTTCATCGTTAAACCGGGAGATTAATCTATACACATGCCAAGATAGTAGCAAAGGTATAATTTAATATTAAAAATATTAAAAAAGAAAATAAGAGTACAAATATGGATTCGGACAAAAATTCAATTACTGCTGAGTATGGGAATGTCATCATATTAGAATCCCTGGGGCAATTAAAATTTACACGGGTAGAAACGGACAAGTCAAGAAATTGTTATTTATGATAAAAAAGCAACAGATGCACAAATTGTCAACATTAAAAAATGCAACCACAAAATTGGTCAACGAGGTTAATCAACTGACAAAAAAAAGCGGATAAACTCAAAGAAATGCTAAATAGTAATGAAAATACCATTGAAGCAGATAAAAGGATACTACTGTTAGAAAAGCAAGTACAGGAGTTGAAAGAAAAACTAAAACTAACGGAAACGGCATAAAAACCCGATACTACAAATGCAAAGGGTACGGGCACACATCAAAACATTTTAAAAGGAAGATCACCTGCAATAAATGTGTCAAAAAAACATTTAGCCAAAAACTGCAAATCAAATCAACTTGGTTGCAAAAACTGCAAGTCAAGAGAGAATGTACAGTAGACCTATGGAAAACGGCGTACAAAATAATTGGTAGCAAAATAATGCCAATACTGGACGGCATCAGAAACAAGACAGACGCTAGAAGAAACGATGAAAAAATACTTTCTAAAAGACGAAGTCTGGAACGACAGCGCAGAACAAAGAGAAATGAGAGAAAATTGAAGCGGCCTGGTTTTTAGAAACAAGAAGTACAAAGGGAGTGTTCCAGCACACCAAAGTCGATGGCAAAAATATCAAAGTAACATAAGCTATTAAATATCTAGTAATAACCATAGATAGATAGCTAAACTGTATGCCGCACATTAAAAACATTTGGAAATAATTTTTTTTTATGTATTTTAACTTACGATAAATTTGTTAGTTTATTAATTATCAAAAAAGTTGATATGTTCAGTTTTACCCTTCCGCCGAAGTGCACCAAATATACTTTTGCGGGGCACTCAGTCCAAAGTAATTATGCAATGGGGTTTTGAACTTGCGCGGTGTTCTTTTATAATTGACTGAAGGGGGATGGAATTAACCATACACCCATCCACCTCTCTAAACCAGCTTTGAAGCAAGCATCTTTTGACTGCTTTCAATCTCTCCGCCCATATGCGATTGTATATTCGGATAACTACCGACGAAATGGTAATCGGCCTTCACTTTCCAACCGATTCCAGGTCGGAATTGCCCTTCGGTATTAAGATCGTCCTGTTCTGTCTTAAAATTGTCGGAATGTGACCGCAGGCTAGCATCACATTTGCGATAATCCCAAGCCGGTGCTTGGGCCATCTCCTCACAACAATATCGATTGTTAGTCCATCGGGTCCTTTCGCGCAAGAGCTGCTAGATTTGACGGCGCCATCGATCTCCTCTTGTGTGATTGGTTGAGAGAGATCGATGGGTTTGTCGGGTGGTAAGAATGGCAATGCCTGGGAATCCTATTTATTCCCGTATTCCGCCGCGATGGACTCAAGCGATAAAGTGATATTTGACGCAGTAGGGTCAATCTCGTCGATAATTTTACCGGCCAGATCGGCTTTAATACGCCCGTAAGCCTACTGGTAGGCCTTATATTGGTCTGTTTGCCTGCGATCTGTCTGTCTCATGTCCAATTGTCTGTCCCTTCTGTCTTGACGTCTGTAGGTCGCTCTTGTCAAACTGTCAACGTACCTGTCAAAAAGTAAAATTCTGTCTTCTAATGTCCCAGTCTCTACTAAAAACTCCTCCAAAAACTGCTTGTCAGTCTTGTCGGTCAGTTGACTAAAAATATCGGTCAAATGTCTTATCAGGTTAATGTCGATGGTCGCTGGAGGTGGCTCTTCTTTTTCTTCTACTTCTTCGTCTGTTCTTACAATGTCGATGTTGTTAAGGTAATTCAACGCGCCGGCTACATTGCGACTGTCAAGGCTAAGAGCAGGAGCAGCATTATTTCTATTCGAAGTTTTTCTTGGAGATTGATTGGTGGGGGTGGACGTGGATCTTCTGATAAGTCTGCGAATGATAGACCTGGCATGGGTTGGTGATGCCAGGTCCTGCAGCGGAGATTATGGTGTTATAATTTCCGCAATAGCCGGGGCTACGGGTTCCGGCTGCAGTATCCTTATCTCTTCGAATTCCAGATCTCCGTCGTCTCCTTCGCTTGGGAGTGGGAGCGCATACTCATCGTACTCCCGATTTGAAGGCACTTCTGGTGACTCTGTGCCTCCATATCCCACTGCTCCTTCTTCTTCCTCTTCTGCTGCTTCTTGTAATTCTGCCTTTAGTCTCTCCACTAACGCCTTGTAGTCGGCCATCCGTCTCTTACCCTTAACGGCATCGACAGACCATCCTGACCCTTGGGATAGATGAATGTTGATATGCACACAACTACCCGCAAAGGCCGCTTCTTTCCTAGCCATCATGTGGATTTCCAGCGGGTTCCACGGGCGTCTTCGTCCTTCGGTAGATGCCTCTTCCTCCCCTTCGGCATTATATTCCACCGGATGCGCCTTACATTCGTGTTGCCGCCGCCCTGCGTAGGATCCAAATGAGCGGGGGCAATACTGGCATCTGTTTTGGTGTTCATCTTCTCTGTCATTGTAAGGGGGTCGGTTCCGGCTGAAGGCCGTCGCCGACAATGGAGACGCTCTGATGAGTAGGAGGGTTGTGGTGGTGCGCGCAGAAGGAACGGCCGCAGGCCCGTCTGGAGCCGCCGCCGATGCAGATCTTGGTTTTAGTAGCAGTGAGGAGGGTTCTGCAGGTATATCCATTGTAGGGAGCATGTTGGATTGGAGGCGAATGGCTTTGATATATGTCTCGCCATTCCAGTTGATACGTGGTGTTTGAAGCCACGCAGAACAAGCTGGAGAGGTCCGACATTGCCCGAGCCCGTTCCCGGAATAAGATCCCTCTAAGGCAAGTGAATCTTCTCGACGGACGGCGTCGGCTGACACCGTAAGGCCGCCGTTCAACGTCACTAGCTTGGCGTGGAGATGATTGGTCAATTCTCCGAGACCTTCAAGAAGAAGGTCCCTTCTTCCGAGCGCTCTCAAATTGTCCAGCCTCCGTAACATAATCCCTCCAATTCTTTTTGAAAAAGAGAATACACCTAGTCCCCCTTCCCTCACGGCGGCATAGAGAAACGCGTTGGGCGTAAATACTGAAAGGTGCAGGGCCCTTTTGATACCAAAACGGACAATCCTGTCGGCCCCCTCAAAAGCGCGCGATTGATTTCGGAAGTTTGGAATTTGAAGTTGATAAATCGCGGAATTAGATAGGTTTTGATAATTTCCACTTTTTGGTGGGGTTTGAGGGGCGCCGACAGAATTCTTGTTATGCCCGTTTTTAGGCTTTCGGTGTTGGGCTTGATGAATCTAGTCAGATTATAATGAAACCCCAGGTATTTAAAGCTGTCTACTGTAATAGCTTTGATCGGCCTACCGTTAATGAAATAGGCAGCCGCGCTGCGGGCAAACAGCATTTTTTTCCCTGGGGCCTTCTCGACTGTGAGGGCCGTGCACTTTGCAGCGCTAAGCGCCATCCCGCGTCTTTCTAGAAATGTTGTTATAAGTTTTAAAGTCTCCTGCGCCTTGTGACGCGAGGGGGCCAAGACTAGCAGATCGTCTGCATATGCCAAGCAGGAGACCTTAGTGTTGCCAATATCTACTCCCAAACTGTCAGGAATCCACGTAAGTAGTTCATCAAGAACTTAGTTAAACAGGATTGGAGACATACGGTTTCACTGTTTAACTCCTCTCCTGATTGAGATAGGCCGGGTTGTATTTGGCCCGCAGGATATAGTGGTTGTGGATTCCTGATAGTTTGCGAGTATATATCGGCCGGCTAATTTGGGGATCCCGCATCGTTTAAGGGCGTCCTCAATGCATTGATAAAGAACGGTGTCAAATGCTTTGGCCATGTCAAGGGTGAGGATGGCGTGTGGGCGGCCCTGAGCCTTTTGGTTTTGATTAACGTCTGCAGCGTAAGGCTGTTGGCCAGTCCACCGTCCAGCTCCGTAAATCCCCTCTGGCAAATGTTCAGGGTGACCACCTTCAGACGCTCGGCCCATATTTTATTACATATCCTCAAAACCACCGAGGATATAGTAATCGGCCGCCAGTTATCAACTTGAAGGGGGTCCCCTGAGCCTTAGGGGATCAGGATTGTACGATTGACTTGCCAGATATTGGGTAAGTACGATAGCATGAACATGGCGTTAAACAAAACCAAAAGACGCAGTTTGGGCCATCGTTTAATGTCTGTGAGATTAAGGCCGTCCGGTCCTTTTGCCATCGACTTTGCGCTAAAGCCCGGTGGATTTCCTCAAGGGAGATAATTAATATCCACCATAGGCAAGTTATCGGCAACTTGGACACTGTCAGTAATACCGACTGTCTCAAGAATTGCTTCGTAGCGAGTCTCCGGACTCCGGAAATGAGTTGGAGGCTGCCAAGTCGTGGCCGTCAATAATTTTGGTGGCTAGATCTTTCCAGTTAGACAAATAGAAGCGTTGCGCGCTTTTGTACGCGTTCTGCGCTCTATTGCCGTCAAGGACGGGAGGAGCGGCTGTCCGATTATTGCCAGGCCGGCGGGTGGTAGTCCAGGCCAGGCTGGCAGCAAAACTGTCGAGGTAGTTTCTAGCCACCAAAATGTCAGGATGTAAAAGATTTGTCAGGTCGTCAACGTCGGTCATGTCCGCGTTGTCGTTTAAAATTTGTTGCAAGAATACCCTTACCTGCAAGTTCAAGGCATCAGCTGGTGCAGGGGCAGCCGCGGTTTCCCGTTAAGTGGGATCGGGCGGAGTAGAGCTGATAAGCCTCGCATTGCTTCTGCGCAATTCCCGCCGCGATTCGGAAGGGAACATTGCTGATGGTGGTGCAGGCGGCGTTGACGGTGCTGGGCTTTGGTCATCGGGAGCGAGGTTGGTAGTTTGCACTATGCTACACTCCTCATATTTGGGAGAGTTGGGCGGGTCGTCGATAAATACTTCGTTTCTCTCCGGTGAGAGAAACGAAGTATTTATCGACGGCCGCCTCCCGAAGTTGTCGACGTTTGTTCCGGGTCATCGTCGGCCTCGGCCCGGTCGGCGGCAAGATTGTCGCGGGAGTGTTTATATTCTTCCCGCAACCTTCTTTTCCTAACCGCTTCTTTTGTGCGTCCCAAATGCTCCGCTAAGTAGTCGCACAGTTGAGTAGACGGACCTTGATAGTTTAACTCAAGGTTAGGTTAGGTTAGGTTAGGTTATCCTATACTCGTCGACGGCGCTCCACAGTCGACGACGTGTTGTAAAAGCTACGTCTTTTTCTTCTCTCCGGTTATACTCCTCTAGATGGGCATGCCTGGTATGCTGTTGCAAACCCATCAGCGAGGCAAACCGGGAGTCGCACAATTCGCACCCGTGTGCAAGTTCTACATCGAGGGCATTCGCCGGATCTTTGCAGTAGCGCGCACGATGGCGTTTGCGCGCCTTGTCGTTATCATAGTTTTTCCCGCACTCGCAGGAAAACATGTTTATTCTTAGTAACACGGATTTACAAAAAGCACAGTACCCGCCGTGGGGCGGGAAGAAAGTTTTAAAAATTAATGATTACTGCGCTTAGACTCTGTTTACGGCGATTGTTCTCTATGGGGCCGACCCCTCCATTGCAAACACAAACGCGCCCGTACTATAGACGAATACACACAAATGAGATTCGGTGAAGACCGGTTTCACTGACTTTCTCCACACTACACACCCGGCTACGCGAGACCGCACAAGAGTTGAAAGGTTGATGGGCGGCCTGATGGAATATAATGGGTCCTAATCCTGTTTTTAGTAGACCGTTAGGAAACCATGTTGGGTAGTAACGTATATAGCCGATAATTGGTGAAATGTGCAGTGTAAAGTTGGCGGGTCCGTCGGTTTTCATCCGTTGTATGTCCTCAGAGTCGGTGAGGAGTTGAGGCATCCGTATTGTCGCAAACCATTTTAAAAGAAAAGCATTGGATCCTATGTAGTCGTTGAAAAGCATCCAAAACAAGTAAAATTCGATGCAACAACAAGCTACAAACCTAACGAAGACTTCAATGAGCGCATAAGCAACAAACCCATTGAAGACTAACTATCCACAAGCAAGCACAATCCTCGTTGTCGAAACAACTTCACGGCACATGTGCTGAGCGTAAAACACTTGTGGAATGTTGTGATTGTGCGTGCATCAACGGAGTGATTTAATTAACTAAACGAAAGGGGACATTGCAAAGCAAATTAGTGGTGTGCATCGAAGTGTTTGAAGAACTTGAGTGTTCCGGTAGCGTCGCACCCGGGGTTTCGTGCTCCTTCTGTTACGTTTCTTGCTTCCAGCAGCTAGTGTTGGAATTGGTACAGGTGGTGGCGGCGGACGAGTCACTAGGACCGCACCCTTGCTGCAAACTTTGGATGCTCTTGCGCTAAAGGAACAGTATGCATAGACTGTAAAAATAGTCTCGGAAGCGTCAGGGACACCTAGAGCAGCTTTGCTGACAATGACTCCTTTAAGGAGCCTGGAGATGCCTTAAGTGAGCCTTTGGGAACGGTCGAGGCTAGCGATGGGGACGGAGATGGCCAGGTCTTAGGCGGCGTATACAATACATGTTGGAAAATCATCTTTCCTGGTAATTACCGGGACAATAATGAGCTGAAGGAAATAATTGAATAACACTTACATGGTGGTGGATTGTTACGCACCTGGAAGGGATACACACGAAATAAATTGTATATTTAATCTAATATTCTGCATAATAATTAAACCCAACTTAATTATTTATTAAGTATTAAATCCACATACCGTTACAGGAGCATGTCGTTTGGGGCATGCTACAACCCCATGAGCCCTTTTTGAATTAATACAAATAGCTGTTCGCGCTTGGCTGCTCGACACACTTACCGCGGCATCATTGTTTGTAGTCGCGTTATTCATAATTAATAAAAGATTTCATCATTTCGCTGAACATGTCACGAGTTTGATTTCGCATCATGGTTTTTTTGCAGCTTCCTACCGCTCTGATAATGGGTGTTGTTCTTCTTACACATCACACAACACGCATTGTTTTTGCAGTTTTTGAACACATGTCCTTTTTGCCACATCTTCCGCACAATTGTTCTACTTCTCTACACCGTGCAGTTAAGTGTCCGTATCCGTAGCACTTAAAGCATTGAAGTACTTCCACATAATCGTTTGTATCGGCTTCACTGTAAGATCTTTCTTCAGTTCCGTCAGAACTTCCAAAACCACCATCAAAATCCGCCTTACTTCTTTTTTAAAATCATCTAGGCTATCAAATTTCTTATAAACTGATTTTGGTTGTACATCTGCTCATGTAAGGTATCTTTATTGCTTGTCAGTATTGTAAATTTCATTCACAGTTTCCGCATCTGTTGGTTGCTCACAGTGAGCGTCGTCAATTTTTTCACCGATTCTTTCAATTTACTTTTTGGTGTCATCCGGACAGCTCACTTTGACCGCGTTTTTTGCCGCAATTCTTACTACTTTTCCAATTGTGATTTGCTATCCCAAACCAACACTGTTAATGAATCTATCAACCCTGCAAATGTTGCAAATGTTTCCCAGAACTTCCTTTTGCTTCTCATATTGGCCAACTCATTGTAATTTGCTGGCTAACTGAGTCCTCCTAATATTAAATCCGCGTGAGCCTTGTCTCTCTGCTCTTGTGTGAAACTACATTTAAACATGACCGCGTTTTCTATTCCGTCCCCGCAAGCACAATTATTGGTTTCTATTTTCCCAATTTTTTTAAAGAATTCTTTAAATTTTCCGTGCTCTGTCATGAGTAGCGTCATTTCCGGTGAAATTGCAGTTTTGATATTTTGTCGTTTGTCAACTGATTTAATAAAATTAAATGTCGCGCGTATCTTTACTGAATTAATCCATCTGTCGTTCCATTTGTTTCTTGCAATTTTCCTAATAACCCTTTTTGCGTATAAAAAGGGTGCTTTTCATACGCACATTCCTCTTCTTCCCCAGCCGCTTGTTTTGTTCGTCCGCTCTTTCGTTTCCCTTATTTCCTACATGCGCATTTGTAAAAAAAAAATAATTGATTTCCCTCGCGCTTTCCCAATTAATCGCGCTATCTCTACCATTAACTCTGTCGGTTTTCACATTGTTCTAACTGTGAGAAAAAAAACAAAAACAAAAATGGTAAAAAAGTCGTTTTTGAAGTTGTCGTAGGGAGATTGACTAGGGGTTTGCTGGAGGGGGGGTTGTACTTGTAGAAGCGTGCGGGACCATACCTGGGCCGAGAAAAAGCTATGAATGATAATACTACCTAATACACAATCGTTCACCAGTTTAGCTACATCGTGAAAGCCGAGCTTGAGCAACTTGATCAAGTTGTTATTCAAGTCGCAAAGAGCTCCGCGGGCACCGAGTATAAAGAGTGAAACTCTGATGGTGTGTCCGAGGAAATCTTTCTCGACTGTACTGGTGAACTCCTGCACTGAGAAATACTTTCTCTTTTTCTCATACCCGATCCGCAAGTCGTTGGTGCCTTCCCAGTAAATCCCGATATCACAAACAACACAACCATCCTTGATGAATGTGAGGTCGGGGATTCTTCTACCAACTGGGGTATGGAAGTAATTTTCTACAAGTACCTCCAGCCTTTTCTTTCCGCCATAGTGCCAAGGAGTGCAACAACATGGTCGTGCCTCTTGTCACGCACGCCTTTAGTGACTGTACAGCCTTGCAAAACGTGAGACTCTACCCTGTCGCATCCTCCTCGGCAACGCCCCAGATGAGGGGGGTTTGCTGAGAAGCATGTTCGATCAGAGCTTGTTAGCCTTGATGTAAGTTTCCCCGTCCCAGTTGCTTGGTGGGTTTTTAATCCAAGCCGAGCAAGCTAAAGACTGTCTTTTAATTCCAAACCGCACTATTCTGTCAGCCCCCCTAAGTGATTGGAAGCAGTGGATAAACCGCGGTATAAGATGTTCCTTAAATAGCTGAAGCTTTTGATGGGGTTTGAGAGGGGCCGCCAGAATACGCCCTTTTTCAGGTTGTTTAAATTGGGCTTAATTAAGCCGGTTAAATTGTATTCAAATCCCAGGTATTTGAAACTGTTTACCGTGACGGGATTGATGGGTTTTCCATCGATGTAAAAAGCAGCCCGTGTGCTGGCAAACATTTTTTTTTCCCCGGGACCCTTTCCACCGTGAGAGCCTTGCACTTGTCGATGTTCAAGCTCAACCCGCGCCTTTCTAGAAAAGAAGTAACCAGGCGAAGAGTTTCCTGGCACTTATGCCGCGACGGACTTAGAAGCAAGAGGTTGTCCGCATAAGCGAGGCAGGCCACTTTCGCGTTGCCTACTTCCACCCCCAAATCTAAAACAAAAGTTTATCCATGCAAAAATTGAACAAGACAGGGGACATAGGGTCACCCTGCTTGACACCACGCTTAATAGTAATGGTTCTGGTAGTGTGTGGCCCACACGTGACAATTGTCTCGGATTCCTTGTAATTTGCCAGGATGTAGCAAGCCGTCAATTCAGGTACACCGCAACGTTTAAGTGCAACTTTGATTTAGCTTTTGAAAGGTCCAGTGTTACAACGCAGTGTGGCTTTACACCCAACCCCCTCTCCTGGATAAGGGCCTGCAGTGTAAGACTGTTTGCCAGTCCACCGTCCAGCTCGGTGAAGCCTTGCTGGCAGTTATTTAATGTGATCCTCTTAAGGCGTTCGGCCCAGATCCTATTGCAGGCACGTAGGACCACTGACGAAATGGTGATGGGTCGCTAGTTTTTGATGTTGAGAGGATCACCCGTGCCTTTGAGGTTCAAAACCGTTCGGTTGGATCTCAAGGTCTTTGGCACGTAAGAGAGCATTAACATTGCATTGAATAGAAAGAGGAGGCGGGGTTTACGCCATATCCTAATGGCATTGATGTTTAAGCCATCGGGACCATTAGCAAGTGATTTCGATGCATTTAGAGCCTTGTGGACTTCCAATTCATAAATGGGTTGGCTTATGTACACAAGGAGTAAATTTTTAGCGACAGGGACGCAGTCGGTAATTTTGACAGTCTTCAGTATTTTGGCATAAGTTGTTTTGATAACTTCCCTCTCTGGAAAAGAGTTGGAGGTTTTTAAATCACGCTCGTCGATGATTTTATTGGCCAAATCGCGTTTGTTGGCTTGGAAGAGATTTTGTGCAGTCTTATAGTTGTTACGTGTATTGTTGTTGTCAATGCGCGCCGGTTGTCGTCGGTCTGTCTAACTGCTGCACTTGGCTGGCCGAGACAACTTGTCCACAAACACGTCTAAGGCTGCTCTCGCTATGGCAATGTCCGGATTTAAAATCTCCCAAAAGTGAGAAGCGTCGTTAATGTCAGGGTATTTCTCACATTAATTTCTCAAGAAAACCTTTATCTCAGTATTCAAAACTCCTTCCTGAGTAGTGGGGGGGGGGCTTCTAGTAGGGAGGGGGGCTTCTGGCTCCCGTGCAATGTTAGGAGAGTCTAGAAGACGCTTTACCAAAGTCCTGTTTGCCCTTCTTCTAGTTCTACTGCTCGGCGTTTTTGTTATTGGATTGATAGGTGGGCTTGGCGTCTGTTGTACTGTTGTTGTGGAATGTAGTGACTCCAAGATACTACACTCCATGTACTCAGGGGATTTGGGAGGCTTGTCTTAAAACACGTCATCAACCATCAGTGGGTTTAAGGACGGCCTCCTCCCGATGTCGTAGAAAGTGTCATTTATGTCGTCTTCCGCGGGCTATTCGGCTTCCTCGCGGTCCGAGGCTAGATTATCGCGAAGTCGTCTGTATGGTTCGCGCTGTTTTTGTTTTCTAATAGCCTTGGCTGTTCTGCCCAAACCTTCGACCAAGAAGTTGTGTAGCTGGGAGGGCGGGCCTTAATACGATAACTCCATATCTGCCATTCTGAATTTGTCCACCCCGCTCCACAACCGATTTTGCCGCGCCGTGTGCTTTCTGCCGCTTCCTCTTCCCGCCGGTTGTACTCCTCAAGATAGGCCAACCTAGTGTGTTGTTGGAGACCCGCTTGAGAATAAAACCGGCGTCGCACAAATTGCACACAGCGTTAAGTTCTTGTACTGATGATTTTTGCGCGACTTCTCATTTTGGTAGTCTTTCCCGCACTCTCACGAAAACATCTCGAACTTACACTAAAATCTAAAACATATAATAGTAGGGCACAGGCCCGATTTAGGCGGGATATACAGTCCGTAATGTTTAGTAAATCTGTGCCCCAAACTCAGACGTTTACGGCGATAGTCCCCTTGAGAGCCGGTCTCTTAGCGTACTGCACGCGCTCACATAGACTCACGTATTAGTTTTTCCCATAAACAGTTTTTCCCGGTTTTCACAAACACTGAACACCTAGTTTCTTAAGACCGCACACAGAGTAGAAGGTTGGTGGGCGGTCTAACGGCGTTGAATGGGTCTTAATGCCGGTCAGGGAGTCATTAAGAAACCATACGTGTACGAGTTAATTGCAAAACTAATTGTTTTAGTTAAAATGTTCAGTGTGTGTAGTCGGTTCCTTCAGTTTCTAGTTGGTGAGTGCCCTCGGGTCAGTGGCGATGTAACGCGTATGCAGCTTAAAGTTTAAATCAAATTAGTCAAGATAATAAAAATATTTTGTATCCAATGTTTGAAGAATTTGGTATTAATAATAACGTTAACTTTCGTGTTCAATGGCACGATCGTTTCGACGTTCTTATCGGAAGTGAAGACTTTATTAAATTAAGCGCAAAAATTGATTATAAAAGTCGTATTTTCCATATTGGTGAAATAGAAATTCCTTTTTTATGGAATTAAATCCCGCAAATTTTCAACAATTTTGTCAAACAGCAAAATCTTATTTAAAAATTCCAGTTACCGTATCTGGATTGTCTCTGCTTCCAGCAGATTGAACTTTCTTGCGCGCTCTGCGTGCAAGGGTCCTAGCATAGCTTAATTCTTTTGATCACCATTTGATAGCTCCTGTTGGGCGGCGCCTAGATTTGAGACAGCGTTCATTGACTGACATCACTATATTGGCAAGCTCCGACATAACGCTGTCTATAGTGATGTCATCACCAGCCTCATGTACTTGACCGCTATAGTCGCATTCTGCCGCAATGTCCTCAATTGCACAGACATACTGTGGGGAGTCCGCGTTTATGTCTCTCCAAACTTTACTTGTCTTTGTGTTCAGACTGGTTCTACTGGGCTTGATGGTCACTTCAATCGCATTATGGTCGCTTACGGACCAATCTTCGTGGACAGTTCACAAAGTTTCGTAAGGCCATGCGCCACCGGTTAGATTGACGTCAATGTCGCTGTTGCTCATTGGCCCACAGAAGGTATATAGCCTCGCCGGTTCATTAAGAACCTCCAGATCAGTAGACATAATAAACTCCTGTAGTTCAGTTCCCCTAGCCTCGCTTTCCGTCCAGCCTGCAGCATTGTATTTGTTGTACCCCAGCGGTGAGACAGCGTTGGCGTCTAAAGCGTATAGAACTGGGGCTCACGCAGTTGCTTGTCTTACTCTCCCAAGGTAGTCAAGAGTCTTCCATATTGTTGCTAAATGGGCAGTAAACCGTGCATACGTACAGATCCACTCCAGCTTTTGTGACCTGTACGCATACACCCGTATCCTTAATAAGCTGCGTTATGGGGGTCAAGTTTAGCCTGTCTTCTTGGACAAAGATGGCTGTTTTGGCGGCTCCAGCATTGTACGCACATTTAAAACCAGGCATTTCCTGCTCGTAGCCATCTCTGGTGTACGGTTCCTGTAAGAGCAAAACATCAATTCTTTCCTCAGTCACGGTTTTATTCAGGTCCAGCATGACCGCTTGCGCCCGCTGGCAGTTAAGTTAAAGTAGTTTTAGACTACCCATTTCTCAGCTTAAATGCCACCAGGTCCGCCTGGTAAGTTGGGCATCTGCCACTTGTTCCCGAGTGGTTTACATCTAGGCCTTTGGCCTTGCACACTGGGCAAGAGGGTTCATCTTTCACACACTTTTCTACCAAGTGCCTCTTTTCGCCACACTTCCTGCATAGTCTGCCTTGTTGAAGTCTTTTAATATATAGCCCACGCTCATACATCCGTAGCAACGCGGTATTTCTACGAACTCCATAGCACGCATAGAGTTCCAGCCAATAAAAACGCGTCTCGTTTTATCGATTTTTCTGACTGCTTCTGCAGGAAGTTCTACTACTACGTTTCTTAACTCATTTGTTTTGCCGCTGCGGTTAATAATTTATGCAGTTTTGCCGAAAACTTCTTTCGATATCACACCTTCGAGGTTCTTTTCAAAGAGGTCATTCATTAGCCTACTTTCCGTTACATTAGATTTGACATCATAAATCACCACCTTTGGGTTGGGTACGGCCGGTAGCTCAAGCTTGTACCCTAAATCCGCAAACTTTGTGCAACTTTACAGTTTGCGGCGTTCCTCTTCCGTCGGGGTCACTATTATCAAGCCACCTTTACTTGGCTTTAGGTTTTTAACCCTGACCTGTATAAATGGATCAATTTCTCTCAATAGCGTGTCCTTTGTAGTCTCACTGGTCTCTCCTTCCTTGCTGGATTTGACCACGAGGCAAAAAAAAGCTGGCTTATTTACCACAGTTAGATTTCTAGGGGGCTTTCCCTTTTCTTTTGCCGATAGATCCCTATAGCCACAATTCCTCATTCCCTCCAGGATACCAGCAAACTTCTCATTCCTACACATAAGCCTCTGAACCATTGCTGGCATTCTGCAAAGCGGCTTAGGATAAAGCCTGTTGCAGACTTAGATACTTTATTAACATCTTTGCATACATATTGCCTCAGTTCTTCTCCAATAGAATTAGGTTCACTCTGTTCATCCAAGACAGTGTTTTTATCTGCTCTCATTCTCTTTGTGCCATTTTTGGCACTTACGTTGCTCGTTTGCGAGTTTTGTCGTTGGTATAACAATGAAGACGGCAGAGCCATATTTTTACCGCTGTTTACCGAATGGGACCTATTTTTACCAAAATTGCTACTTTGCCTTGGGGAGGAGTTCTTGCTAGCTGCTTGCTCATGCTTTGAGTTGAATTCTCTATACT
Source organism: Tachinus rufipes (assembly GCA_963932245.1). NCBI lineage: Eukaryota > Metazoa > Arthropoda > Insecta > Coleoptera > Staphylinidae > Tachinus > Tachinus rufipes. The sequence goes on from OZ010748.1 coordinate 41,361,464, forward strand.
ATAAGAAATTTTATTTAAGTACCACTCAAATGTTTTTTTTTTGAAAATCTTCAAAAATATAACCGCCACTTTGTAGAAGAGTGATTGCAAAGCACTCTCCTTAAAAATCAATCAAATCGAACCACAGGTGTGGCCGATGATCACAGATTACATTCTGCCACGTGTTTCACAAAATCCACAATTCACCACCAAACAAGCTGAAATTTTTATGGAACGTCAAGGACACAGCCCCGAATATCTACAAAAAATTACAACACAATCACTTCACTAGAACAGATCCGCACTTCAGTTTCAGCCATCCCGACGTAGTCGTGCTATTACGCCGTTCACGGGCACTTTCACTTGTTGTCTTCAATATATGATAGACACACTACACTTATACACTGATACGATTTCTGGAAAAACAGACCACAATATCTCATTAAAAAACGAGTATTAATAGGAGCCGTTGTGAAGCGTGTCCCAGTAGATAGGGACAACAACAACTGATATCGTATTTAGAGTGCCGTACCCGCCGAGTGGGCTCTACCGACACTGTCCCCATGGACAGCGCGCCATGCAAGCATAGCTACCAGTATCGACTTCAGGTTGCAAGACCGTTCATCCTCACTGGTTGGAGCGAGTTTCTATCCATACTCTTCCAGAAAGCGGTCTGCTGGTACGCAACTCACCCGCCTAAGCAGGTACACGGACGCTACCCCCGACATAATCAAGAATAACGCCGTGCAACCCACCTCTGACCAGCATGCGGCCTAACCATTGCCACCACGAGTCCAACCTCAATGACCGGGCCAGGTTTCATCCGGGGGGCTCCCGATCCCCGTGGTACCAGTTCAGCACTGGTGAGCTCCCAGTACAAAGTTCTTGCAAACTTCAACCCCCGGGCCTCTTCCTACTTGCACACTCGCACACTTGTACACAGCTCGTACATACAGCACACAGCTGCATTTTTGTTCTTGCTCCTTTACAATATCTTTCAACACACACTCGCACACAACTCATACATGCAGGCACACAGCTGCATTCTTCTCTCTCACTTTCAATATCTCTCACCACACACTCGCACACAACTCATATATGCAGGCACACAGCTACATTCTTCTCTTTCACTTTCAGTGCCTCACAACGCGTTCTTTCCTTCTAAGGAATACCCCTTTGGCGTATTCGCTAAACTCTTTGTAGCATACTTTCGTTGCTATTAGGTTGCTGCACTGTCCAAGCACACTTTCGCGGTTTAACGCTGTGAGGCTGTCCGGTCTTTCTTCCATATAGTTTGCACATTCAATCAGCACATGTACCCAATCTTCAACTTGACCACAACTGCAGAGACTAGACTCGGCTGCACCACGTTTTGACAAGAATTCATTTAAGCTACCATGGCCTGTTAACAGGAAGCACGTTTGGAGAGAGGGGTCAAACCACGAGTTGTTGGCTACCCACTTGACCTCGGGTATGAAAGCATATGTCGTTCTCCCAGTGTTAGCATCGTCCCATTCTTGTTGCCATTTTTTCATGCACGATTTTATGCATCCTTCCTTAGTGGGGCTTTCCTCTACATGGTCACTGTATGCCCTCCACGACATGTCGCTAACTCTTATATGATACAGCCCTGCTCTGTGTATGGCTTCTTGCCTCCAGGGAAGTCTTCCCATGAGGACCTCCATGGCGTACGTTGACACTGTTCTACAGACTCGTAAGCAACCATACAGCTATTGAATGGTTGAGGCTGATACGAGTTTGAACTCCATTAACATTAATAATAAAACACAAATAGTGTAAAGGTTCAAAAAAGTTTTATTGTTTACTACAATTGTTTTGCCACACAGTGGCTTCATCAGGTATAATGAACAATAATAAAAAAATGGGGGTTACACTAATTACTTATATACTAAAACAAATAAAATTACCATATAATAACAAGTGGGGAGGGATAGCAGAGGGGGGTGGATTAGTACAACAAACCAATTTTAATTAGTATTACATTATACAATAGCAATGACAAATAATTATACAATATTTAATAATGGAGAATTATTTACATCTTTTTGATCATTTAACAGAAGTCCGCGTTTGTTATATTTGTTAATTTCCATAGAATCTAATAAATTTAGCTTAAGTCCTTTTGAATTTTTATGTAAAATTTGGAAGTTATTGTCGAAAGAATGACCGTGTTCTAATAAATGTTCCGCATATGTTGATTTTATTTCATTGTTACAAAAACTTGCTCTGTGTTCTTTGATTCTACTTTCAAAACTTTTACCCGTTTGCCCAATATATACTTTGGGGCAATCTCCACATTTTAGTAAATAAACGCCTGATTCTTTACTTTTATCTGTAGAATCTTTAGAATTATTAATAAATTTAGACAAAGAGTTATTGGTTTTAAAAGACGTAGTGAGATTGAAGTTATTTAAAACTTTACCGATTTTAACTGATGTTTGGCCTAAGTAGCCGATAGAAGTATAACATATTGGGTTAGAATTACTTGATTTAGGAAAAATTAGTGAAATTGTTTTGCGTTTTTGTTTTTGAACAAGTATTTTATTAATTGTTGTTTCCGAAAACCCATTATTTTTAGCTATGACATAAATTCTATTAAGTTCGATATCAAAATTAGTTTTAGAAAGAGGAATATTAATTAATCGATGTAACATTGAGTGAAAAGCTGCCAATTTATGTGACATTGGATGAAAAGATTTTATGTGAATAGTTGTGTCTGTGTGAGTAAGCATATGAAAAATATTAAATTCATGTCTATTATTTACTCGACTAATATTTAAATCTAAGAAATTAATTAAATGATCAGATTCTACTTCCAAAGTAAATTTAATATTGCTATGGATACTATTAATGTAATTTAAAAAAGTTTGTAATTGTCTACTAGTGCCTGTGAAGCAGACTAAAATATTGTCTACATATCTGTGCCAGTATAAACAATTTTTAAATAATTTATGTTTTTCTAATATAGATTCTAAATTTGCCATAAAGATTTCAGCTAGTAAAGGACTTAACGGATTACTTATCGCCAACCCGTTAGTTTGTTGATAAAATTTATTATTGAATTGAAAATAATTTTGTTTTAAACATTCTTCTAGGAATAATAGGATTTCGGTCACAACTGAAGGATTAGTGTTGTTTATTTTGAGCGTGTTCTCTATAATATTAATTACCTGGGGGGGTATACTTGTAAATAAATTAACCACATCAAAGGAGATTAGTGAGCAATTTTGTGGTAAAGTTATATTGGAAATTTTATCAATTAGTTGAATAGAATTTTTGACTGAATACTTAGAATTAAATTTAGTAAATTCTAAACTAATATTAATTAAAGATTTAGATAAATTTCTACAAGGAGCCGAAATGTATGAAACCTTTGAACCTTTACACTATTTGTGTTTTATTATTAATGTTAATGGAGTTCAAACACGTATCAGCCTCAACCATTCAATATTTGAAAGCCGCCAGTAATGGCGAACAGGCTAAATTGTTCTTCAAACTAAAAACAACACAGTAAATATCAAGGTGACCCCGACAAAGTAGTCAACGGGAATTGTGATTGATTATATAGGGTGCATTACGTGGAAGTGGGCCAGAGGCTTGATTCGCCTACGATTACTATAAGTGGTTGTCCAAACGCGTATAGGAACCGTTCTTCTTAATATTATTTTTTATTAAAATCACATTTTCTGACCTTTAAAAAGCTTATTTTTCCTGTCTTATGCTTCCATCCATTTATTCCAATCACAGTGCTCTCTAATTTTATTTAAATTCGTTAATTATTATTATATATTGCAATAAGTATTCACCAAATAACTCAACGCTTTCGAACAATGCAAATGACGCACAATACTGTGTGTGAGAGGATTATTTTGTTTCAACGATTAATCAGTGTGTTCCTTAATAATATTACGCAACTTCGACGCATTGTATACTTCATCAACGTATTGGATGCCGCCCCAAACATTGAGTAGCATACTACGACGTATTTAGTTCCCTTTCCGTCGAGTTCCACACCAAGACACTTCCAAATAGAATTATTAATAATATTACTGTAAGTGTATAAAATTATTTTTAGGTTTCAATTTTGCTAATAAATGCTATAACTAAAAACTCAGACTCAGATTTAAACTCACATTATCCCAATAATTTAAATCGATCTCTTTTACGATCCCCTATTCGTTTAAGTAATCAAACTAATACTAACATAATGGCATAACCAGTTTTAAAATCTGAATATCTGGCTATGAAACCAGAATTCCATGGAGAATTAGAACTTTTCACTCGCTTTATAGAAATAATCGAGAAACTTGTCAAAAAAATTTATAATGTAACAGACTCAACCAATTTTCAAAACGAATTCTTAATGTCAAGTATAATTTCAAAAATTAAAGGAAAAGCTGCTATAAATATAGGATCGACTGTAATTGGAAACTGGTTAGAACTAAAAAACGCGCTATTAAGTTCATACGAAAATAAACGGGACCATTTTAGCCTAAATTACGCAATTACTTTATTAAAAAAACCTTAATGAATCGCTTTTTGATTTTTGCATTAAACTTTTACAATTACTAAATCTGCAAATTTCCTATATTACAAATCATTGCCAAAATAATTAGGGTTTTCCAATAAGAGGTTAAATTTTGATATAAAAAACGTGTATTTTTTAAAGAAATCAATAAATGTTTATTTCATTGTAAAAAGGAAGGTATGCCATTAACATTTGTAAACGATATCAGTCAAATGGCCGCCACTGTTACAGTTGCAGTACCACATTCTTTTCATGAAATTTTCCATGACCAATTCGCACATTTGCGGCTGTATGTCTTCAATAACTTCACGAATTCCATCTTTAAGGTCTTGAATCGATTGTGGAGCATTAGCATAGACCTTATCTTTCACGTGGACCCAAAGAAAAAAGTCTAAAGGTGTTTAATCACAAGATATCGGTAGCCAATTGTGATCACTTTGTTGAGAAATAACACGGTCAGTAAACTTTTCTTGCAAAATTGCGATTGTTTTCTTGCTTGTGTGGCACGTAGCGCCGTCTTGCTAAAATTAAACGTCGTCCACATCAATATCTTCCAATTTTAACCATAAAAAATCATTAATCATAGCTCGGTAACACTCACCGTAACAGTTGCACCAGCCTCATTTTCGATAAAGTAGTGTCCAATCACACCAAAAGCACAAAAACTGCACCAAACAGTGACACGTTAAGGATGCAAAGACTTTTCAACAATCATTCTTGGATTTTCTGAGCCCCAAATGCGACAATTTTGCTTATTAACGTAGCCTCTGAGGTGAAAATAGGCTTCATCACTGAAGATGATTTTTTGATAAAATTCCGTATCATTTTGATGCATTTGAAAGACCCAATCAGCAAAGATACGACGTTTATGGTGATCGACCGGCTTGAGTTCTTGTGTTAACTGAACTTTAAAAACCTTAAGACTTAAGTTTTTATGCAAAATACGGTGTAGTGTCGTTTGTGCATTATCTAATTCCAAAGATCGACGAGGAATCGACAAACCTGGGTTTTTTTCAACACTACAGGCTACATCAGCAATATTCTCATGTGTTCTTGAGCGATGCACACGGTTTTGATTCTTTACATCACAAGCTTGTCCTAACAGCTCAAATTTTTCCACCATGTTTACTATTGCCGGCCGAGAAGGTGCTTTACGACGAACAAAAATTTTTACCATTTTTGTAGTGAATTTTAATAATTTCAATGCATTGTTGAAGCGTTTATCGTTCCATTTTTAATAATGGCGTAATTTTTACTTGTCAAATGTCAAAATATTATAGCTTCAAAATTGATAGTTGCCCAAATAGGGTGCTGGCACAATGATCAATACCATTGCCCAAGTAACCTGACTCTAGGGATTGCCTATTCACTTCGTTGACTGCTCTCAGTTTAGTGGTTTGTGATGACAACGCTCTAGATAGAAAATGCTCCTGACCTAAGTTAGCCACGTTATTAACCCGGTTGTACTTAATTGTTGAAATCTTCTACGCGAAAGAGAAGATTCTCAGTTCCCCATCCCGGTTGGCGGCATACAAATACCCATTTGAGGTTTGTTTGGGTAAGTGTAATGCCCTCTTAATGCCAAAGCGAACCATCCTGCCTGCTCCGTTCAAATCCTTCCTTGTTATCCCCAATGCTGAAGGTGGTGTATCCACCGGGGGATCAAGAAGTTCCTGATGATCTGGAACTTCTGTGAAGGTTTGAGTGGTGCAGCTAAGATGCGATCCACCGAGGCGCGGAGGGTACCCAAGTTCGGTGATAAAACACCGAAATAGTTGTATTCAAACCCCAAATACTTGAATTTGTCTACCCTTACCTGACGGTTAGGTTTCCCACCGATAAAGAAAGCCGGCGTAGTCCTCGCAAAGAGTTTTTTCTTTGCGGGAACTCGTTCCGTCACCAGTGCCGTGCATTTCTCGACGTTCAAGCAAAGTCCTCTTTTATCTAGGAAAAGGTTGCATGCTTTCAGTAGCTTCTGCGCTTTGAATCTGGTAGGTGCGAGCAGTCTGTAGGCAAGACACGCAACCTTTGAGTCCCCAAAAGGTAACCCTAGTTTACCAGGGAGCCAGGCAATTAATTCATCTAATACTAAGTTGAAAATGAACGGTGACATAGGGTCACCCTGTTTGACTCCTTTTAGGAGATTGATTTCCCGAGACCTTAAGGGTCCACAGGATACGGTGGTACTGGCTCCATGGTAGTTTGGAGGGTGATGGAATTAACCATACACCCATCCACCTCTCTAAACCCGCTTTGAAGCGAGCATATCTCGACTGATTTTAACCTTTCAGCTCATATGCGATTGCATGTTCGGATTACAACCGACGAAATGGTAATCGGCCTCCACTTTCCGACCGATTCTAGGTCGGAATTACCCTTCGGTATTAGGATAATTCTACATCTACAGGGAGTTTATAATTGAATGGGATTATGTAATCACTTTAAATATGCCGCCTTTTTAAAATCGTTCACTATACTACATATGTTTTCATATGTTTGCTTGACAGCTGTCAAAGTTGATCTGTCAAAACAAATAGTTTAGTAAACAATTTAACAATAGCGGCACATTTAAAGTGATTACATAATCCCATTCATTTATAAACTCCCTGTATTTATAAAGTCAAATTTGATACAAAAAGTGCACAAAATGCATAAAAAGCCGTTCTAACCAACTGCATAATAAATGCATTTATCTATAAATCAACATATTTTAAAACTTTAACTTTAACGATGTATCATGTTATTCTACAACATTCCGCGATGTCAAAATTGATCCAGAACGTTCATAAAGTGCAATTTCAATCAACTGCGTAATTAATGCATTTATCTTTAAACGGTAATATCTCGAAATCAAAGTTGGTCCAAAAATCATATTATTGTTTAAACTGATCTAATATGTTATTCTACATCTATCCATGACGTCAAAATTGCTCCAAAATGTGCGCAAAGTACATTTACAAAAAACTGCATAATAATTGCATTTAACGACGCCCTGCAATTCTATTGCATTTGTTATATGATATTGGTGCAGAATTTTATTGACTTTTCAATGGTGTAGGTATCGTTGCCATGCGACGCTTAATAAGCGATTAATTAAAGATAATTCCCTTTTTTTATCTGATTTCAATTAGCTGTAGAAAGTGCAAATAATGGGTCCATACAAATTTTTTACCAATCAATTTATCTCACTAACGCGCATATTTTTTTTAAAAAAATAACAATTTTTGAGTGACCCTTTGCTAATTAATGATAATTACTATTTTTAATTAGGTAATTAATTACGCGCATTAACATGTTACACACCATTGAAAGCGCTGTTTTTCGGGCTATCCAGCGGTATAAATATAATTGTTCTCTGATACATAATAAGCGAGAAAATGCTACTTATCTAGCCTTACCTTTATGGATACACGTCAATAGATAAATGCATTTTGCACTTTAAACCGCAATATCTCGAAAACTAAGTGGGTCCAAAGGTCTAATAACAACATAAACTGATGTGTTATGTTGTTCTACGTCTATGAGTGATATCAAAATTGATCCATAAAATGCCTAAAGTGCACAAAAAGCAGTTACAATCAACTGCATAATAAATGCATTCATCTTTAAACCGTAATATGAATAATAATATTGAAAACTAAGTGGGTCCAAAAGTCATATTATAGTTTTAACTGATCTATCTTGTTATTCTACATCTATTTATAAAGTCAAATTTGATACAAAAATTGCACAAAATGCATAAAAAGCAGTTCTAATCAACTGCATAATAAATGCATTTATCTTTAAATCAAAATATTTCAAAACTTCAACTTTAACGATGTATCATGTTATTCTACAACATTCCGCGATGTCAAAATTGATCCCGAAAGTTTATAAGTGCAATTTCAATCAACTGCGTAATAAATGCTTTTATCTTTAAACGGTAATATCTCGAAAACTAAGTGGGTTCAAAAGTCATATTATTGTTTAAACTGATCTAATATGTTATTCTACATTTATCCATGACGTCAAAATTGCTCCAAAATGTGCGCAAAGTGCAGTTACAAAAAACTGCATATTAATTGCAGTTAACGACGCGCTGCAATTCTATTGCATTTGTTATATGATATTATTTTATTGTCTTTTTAATGGTGTCGGTTTCGTTGCCATGCGACTCTTAATAAGCGATTAATTAAGGATAATTCACTTTTTTATCTATTTTCAATTAGCTGTAGAAATAAAAAGCTGTGCAAATAATGGGCCTAAACAATTTTTTTTACGAATCAATTTATCTCACTAACGCACATATTTTCAGAAAAAAATAACTATTTTTGAGTGCCCCTTTGCTAATTATTGATAATCACTATTTTTAATTAGATAATTAATTGCGCGCATTAACATGTTATATACCATTGAAAGCGATGTTCTTTAGGCTATCCAGCAATATAAATATAATTGCTCTCCGATGCACTATAAGCGAGAAAATGCACTTTAACTGGCGCTACATCTATGGTTACGCGGCAATAGATAAATGCATTTTGGTATTTGTCGTTAAATTGCAATATCTTGTTCAAAAACTTCTCTAAAAAGCTAATGATAGCTTTAAATTCTTTATTACGTTATTTCCAATGCATACAAAGCCTTAAAACTGATCTAAGGTGATGCAAAAAGTGCTATAACAGGAAACTGCATAACGCTTGCATTTATCTTTAAACCGATATATCTCAAAAACTAAGTGGGTCCAAAAGTCATATTATTGTTTTAACTGATTTATTATGTTGTTTTGCACCCATCCATAATATTGAAATTGATCCAAAAAGTGCATAAAGTGCAGTTACAACAAACTGCATAATAAATGCAATTAGCGATTCGCTGCATTTTTATGGCATGTGTTATATGATACCGATGCAGAATTTTATTGTCTTTTCAATGGTAATGGTATCGTTGCCATGCGACGCTTAATACGCGATTAATTAACAATAGTTTACTTTTTTTATCTATTTTCAATTAGCTGTAGAAGGAGCAAATGTTGGGCCCAAACAATTTTTTTTTTAAGAATCGATTTATCTCACAAACGCGCATTTTTTCAGAAAAAAAATAACAATTTTGGAGTGACCCGTTGCTAATTACTGCTAATCACTATTATATATATTTAATTAGGCAATTAATTGCGCGCATTAACATGTTATATTATTGAAAGCGCTGTTCTTAAGGCTATCCAGCGGTATAAATATAATTGCTCTCCGATGCATTATAAGCGAGAAAATGCACTTTGACTGACATTACCTTTATGGATATAGTTATGGATAACTTCACAGCGGTGTGTAATTTGATTTTGACGGGAAATAAAAAGTATTTTAATATCTGCAATGTCTAATCACAATTTTACATTTTGCTACTTAAAAGTAGCAAAATGTAAAATAACAAAGTCGCCAAAAAAAAATCTAACAAAAACATTAAATTTAAATCTGATTTAAAGTAGAATATCATGTCTAGCCTTAAAAAAGTATAGAGATAAATTATTAAAATGTACAAAAAAATTTGCAAATTAAAAATATAAATTTTGAGTTCGGTTAAAAAAAAAAGTTGTTGAGGATTAAAATTTTAACAAATGATGGGCGAATGAATTTTAAATAAAATAATGAAAACCAAAAGAAGCTAGGATTTTTGTGCTAAAACTTTTTTCATTACAGAAAGTTTATTCATCGGATAAAATAAACAACTTCTTATGGAAATCGTGTGTCTGTTTAAAATCGACACGGTGGTAAAAAAGTTACAATAAATTAATTTGATGCAATTTTTGGATTTGCCTCACAAAAAATATATGCACATTTAATTAATATGCCGAATTCCTTAATAAATGGGTTTTATCATTGAAAGGCACAGTTCTGAAATTGTGAATATTCTAGGATTGAATTGTTCTGTCAAAATTTCAAATATGTACTTTGTGAGATAATGAAGTATTATTGTTTTTACATAACATTGATTTACTTGAATACATAACTTTTTTGTATTAGTTACCACCCTTAATAAAAGAATTAAGTTTATCTATACGCGTATTTTTGTAAGACCGCGTTGTCTGAGTTGGAGATTTGTCTATGTTTTAAATTACGTAACTATATGTTACCAGCTTACTTAATTAATTGGAGTGTCAAATCACAATTTATATTTGTTATGGAAGTAATTGATTATTTTACATAGTTGGATTCAAAATATCATGAATACTCTAAAAAAACTAACTAACATATATAGCCGTTTAAAAAAACTAAAGTTGGTTGTACGTACATACTTTAATAGTAAAAAAACTGTTTAAAATATTTTTTTCAAAATTATGACATTTAATTACATTTAAAATATTGCGTTATTGAAATTTTCACAAAAGAATTTTTCTTTTGGTTTATATCTAAAAATATTAAAGTAACAGTAATAATTTGTGTTTCAATCCTATGTATACAATTATTCCCGAGCACGCGCCACTACTCAACTAAGACAATAAAATTTAGCATCTTATAATAAATGTTGATTAAAACTAAAATTTTGTTGGTTTTTGGTTACGTGCATTCATTAACGATATTTTTATTGCGTTGTTATTTTAAAGATTAATTGCCAGTTAATGAATTTTGATGCTCAATACACATCTTTAGCAATATACTAGCGGCATGGCATGCATTATCCGTTTATATTTTTTTTCAAATTTACATTAAAAAATTATAATTATTATAATTAATATAATATAACTGAACCAATTGAAAAACAGCACAACGTAATTTATCACCACTTATATACTTTAAAATAACACGTTAGTGCGTGCAATTAATTGCTTAACTAATAATAATGATTAGCAAAAATTTTGTATAAAATTAATAGTTTTTTTTGGAAATGTTTGTTTAAATTAGTAAAATTGATCAGTAAACAAATTTTAAGCTCTTTATTTCACAATAAACACAATAAAATTTTACTATTTGAAAAAATTAATTATGAGGATTATTCATATCATAATATTTATTTTGTAAATAGAATTAACAAACTTGATTTTATATCTATTATCTACTACTATTTTTGTTGTACATGTATAGATTTATCAATAAATTTTATTTATAAAACGAATATTTTTTTAAATATTTTAGAATTAAATATTATTTATTTTAACAAAACTGTTTTGCTAAAACAAATAGTTTTATTCAACAACGTATAACAAATGATTATTATATTATAATAAATTGTAATATAAATTAGTGAATATATTTTTGTAGTAGATTCACGGATTCAATAAATCAATTTTAATGCTCCTAACTGATGGATATTTTATAATTACATATCTGGTCATATTAAAATATTTTTTATAAATTATTGATATAGAAAAACTTTTGTAAACAATAGCTTTTTTGTATGAAAAAAAACGAATTTAAATAAATAAAATTTTATTACTTTAATCAGTTATGAAAAATTCCGAGTATTATTATTCTTACAATATCACTGAAAACGGGTTAGTAGGTAAAAAATTTATTTTATATATTTTCTATGGTTATTCATTTAAAATGCATTTTCTCGCTTATAATGCATCGGAGAGCAAGTTAATTTATACCGCTCGATAGACTGAAGAACAGTGCTTGCAATGGTATATAACATGTTGATGCGTTCAATTAACTGCTTAATTAAAAAAGTGATTACCAGTAATTAGAAAAAGGTCACTCAGAAACAAAAGATTTTTTTTTCATATTATAGCTTTAACTGATCTATTATGTTATTTTGCAACTATCTACGTCGAAATTGATCCAAAACATGCATCAATTGCAGTTATAATAAACTGCATAATAAGTGCATTTTGAGACTCGCTGCGTTTCTATTACATTTGCTATATGATATTGATGCAGAATTGCGACGCATAATATACCATTAATTAAGAATAATTTACTTTAATTTATCTGTTTTCAATTAGCTATATAGGGAGCAATTGATGGGCTCAGAATCTTTTTTTTTGCAAATTAATTTCTCTCACTGACGCAATTATTTTCAGAAAAATAAAAATTTCTGAGTGATTCTTTGCTAATTATCACTAATCACTATTTTTAATTGAGCAATAATTTTTGCGAGCATTAACATGTTGTACAACATCGAAATTGCTTTTCTTCAGGCTCCAATGGTATAAATATAATTGCTCTCTGCTCATCATTTGCTAATTTAAAGTAGATATAAAAGTAAATTATCTTTAACTAATCGCATGCGTCGCATAACAAAGATAGATACACCATTATAAAGCTAATAAAGTTCTGAATCTATATCATACAATAAGTACAATGAAATACAGCAAGTCGCCAAATGCATTTATTGTGGAGTTTGTTGTAACTGCACTTTATGCACTTTTAGATCAATTTTTAGGTCAGAGATAAATGTAGAATAATATACTAGATCAGTTGACAAAAATATGACTATGCATTTTCTATTATTGCATTTTCTGCATCAACTTAGATTAATTTTGACGACATGGATGTGCTTAGAATAATATAATACATTAGTTTAAACTGTAATTAGACTTTTAAAAATCATTAATAACTGCCGGTTTACAATATTTTATCTAATGTCGTTGAGTTCTATTTCTTCACTCAACGCTAGTATAGTGTTTGATGCAATTAATAAGCGAGCAAATGCATTTTTAGTCAGTCTAGTTTTGTTGGTGTCTTTACATTAGTATAATATGTAAAAAAATTTACGAAACTCTATTAAATTCAAATGGTTTAATTATAAGAATAAAATATTAGTTTATTATATTTATTTTATAATTACGATTAATAAATTTGAATATGTACAGATTTATCAATACATTTATTTATAAAACAAATATTTTTTTAAACATTTTACAATAAAAAAATTATTATTTAAAAAAATTGTTTTGTTTTAAAACAAAATACTTTTATTCAATTTATATAAAAATCATTTATTGTATTAAAATAATTTTTAATATAATTGAGTGAATATTTATTTACAGATTTACTAAATTTTAATTCTCGTAACTGATTGGGTATTTTATAATATTGGCTCATATTAAAATATTTTTTCATAAATTATTGACAGAAAAACTTCAGTCAACAATTCGCATTTCCAATTTATTTTTATTTACAGTTGTATATATAATATTTTTATGTGTCGGTGACAGTATAAAATAATAGTTATTTATTTAATACATGATTTTATTGACAATTTATACTATTAGATTTAAAAAAATATTTAATTATAAATGGCAGTTATTTTTTAAGAGTACCTCAATAATAAACTTTTTGTGTATAAAAAACAATTAAATAAATAAAATTTTGTTACTATAATCTGCTATGAAAAATTCCGAATATCAATATTTTGTCCTTACAAGGTTACTGAAATCGGCTTAAAAAGATTATTTTATATATTTTCTCTCTTTATTTTACATATAAACTGTCTTTTTCTTTATAAATATTTTACCACCCACCTGGGCACATAGAAATAGTTTACACGTCAGTAAACTTGCAACCTCTACAGGCATTACATTATTCGCATCACATTTAAATATAAATGAATGTGAAGCATATAGTTTAAATTAAGTAGTAGAAGAATACATTTTTTATTTTAATAATGATGCTGCCAGTATATACCTACAACCACCTGACTGCAAAATACAATGGAATCATCTCTACAAGCCACAATTCAGCATCATCAATCATCAGTCATCATTGCAGAAAAAATATCCATCAATAATATATCTGGTAGAAGAAATAAATGATTTCTAAATAAGTACAGAATCTGCATGGCTATAAATAAATAAGTGAATTGAACATCAGCCGAAGAAAACATTATTTTCTCATAATACTAAACACATAGTTTACATGTCAGTAATCTTGCAACCTCTACAAGCATCGAATCATTCGCATCACAATAATTAAATATCAATATCTGTCCGTGAACATATATTTTGAATTACATGGTAGAATAACATTTCATCATATTATAATACTAAAGATGCCAGTGTATACAACCACCACACTGAAAAAAACCTAATGGAAGGTGAATACTTTGATATAGATAATCTATCAACAAGCAACAAATCAAATAATTGATTTACTGGAGTCATCACCGCAAAAATAATGCATCTGATAGAAGAAATAAATTATATACTATTTCTAAATAAGTACAGAACCTGCATGTTTGTAAATAAATAATTGAATTGAACATCAGCCGAAGAAAACATTATTTTACTATGATACAGAAGCCGTTTAATTTAAGCAAACATTAGCGGAGCACAAATGAAACAATGAACATTGGTTTCAAATTTACTGAACAATAATCAAATCAACAAAGTTGTTATTTATCAAAATTATAACAATGGTACTTCAAATTTACAATTACCAACTATTATCTACGATTGAACGCATAGACATGAATTAAAATATTTATGTACGTTTCCATAATATTTTTTTAAACTTTTTGAGTTTGCAAGCAAAAATTATTTAATTCTTCAATATTTGCAATGCATTCGTAAATAATTTCAAGGAACACCAATATTTCAAGTTTGTTTTACAAATCTTCTTTAATAAATTGTTTTATGTATTAAATTACATATAATTTGTTGCAATCTTAAATTGAATTGCGATAAGTGGCGATTTTCTATGTGATCTACTTGAACAATTTCAATTTTTTTTACTTGTTTTTACTTTTTTGTTCATTCAAGCATGTTCTATTTGAGTTTTATTTTATTCATGATTGTCTCCTAGTTAATGCATGGTAAAATGTCAATAAAACTTCCTGACAATATTTTTTATTTTATGTGCATATTTGTATCAAATTTGACATATTTAGTGCATATTTTGGCAAAATTGCGTTCATATATATGCGCATATTTTTAACCTTTTAAGTGTATATAACTCCCAGCTTTAGGTATCAAATGTACAGGCCTGTTGTGAGTATCTTTTGATGCGTAAATGGATGTTTTTGTGTACAAGTAAAGGCAAATTTTGAGTATATGGCATGGATGATTCTCCTCTTACTTGCATGAGACTGTTACACTAGGGGTCTCGAGTTTGAGTCGTTTACCTGGATAGCCAATTTTGCTGGTTAAGAAAAAAATGCGTTGTGATGATTACGCTTTTTTTGGATTAGAAAAAATCTTTAATAGGTCCCGTGTACTGCCTTGTATTGGTTGGAATTCCTGAGATTTGCGGAAAAATTTATACTTTAAAAATTTTTACCATTTAGACATTTCTAGAGGAGCTCCGTTGTATAGGCCTTAATCACAAATCTGTAAGTCTTGACAATAGCTTTCTTGACGATAAAAAAATAATTCCTCAAGGTATGCTTTCTTGCCGTCTTTATTTTTGATTTACATTAACAAATTTTTTCAAATAATTAAATGTTTTATTCATAGTTTTGCATTTTCCACAAATATGACAAAGTGATTTGAAATTTCTTGGTTAAAATATGCAGCATCTATAAACAAAGGCTTTGAAACAATATTTGAATGGGGTAATCTTAAGTTGGTCAGTTTTAACTCAAAAAAATTCAACTTACTGTTTTAAAATCAAATTTCAAGGTATCGCAGTACCAATATTAAACTAAACAACGAATCCATATCTTAATCTTCTTGTATGTAAACACATCTATTAAGAAATCCTAGTTTCCTAGACACTATCGAAGCTATTTCAACAACATGGTCATTTTAGAAAAGATTATGTGAAATTGTAACCCCTAAAAACATATTAAAGAAGATTATATGGATTCGTTGTTTAGTTTAATATTGGTACAGTTTTTTACTTCTGTTTAACTTTTGCATATAGGTGTATTAGGCTGGTTCTTAAAATTTGTGTGTGCAATTTTTGTGTGTGCGCCCTCAGAAAGTGATCTTTATGCAAACAAAGTAAGCCATGCCAAATTTTAGATTTTAAGATTCAAAAGAACACATATCGCACTACCTTTAAATTTTCAAAATTAATATATTTAATAAGGATCTTAGCTTCCAGATTTGAGTCAAATGCATACCCTGGATTCCAAGAAAACAATTGAATACTTGCTAATTAGGTTCCACATAAAACTTTACATCAATATACTCTTTTTATAGCACTTACGACGGTTTGTAGTGCCCAAGTGTTCTAACACATGATTGCCCTGTTTATTTTCCGTTGGGTTTGGATGAATGTCCAATTCAGTTAGATGTAGAACAAGATCTTGTTTGAACTTGATGTCAATCAGTTGTCAGTTTCCGATACCTTTTTACTCATTCACAAAATGATATATTGTAAGTTTTTATTTGGTCCAACAAATCAATATAAGTTTAATGTTTGTTGTAATCTATTACAATTGTTGGTTTTTGAATATTGTTATTGAAATGAGTAATTTTTTTGAATTCAACAGTATGAACTGTACTTAAAGTAAAAACGTCACACTTATCTTTTCATTTATGAATAATCACGCCTGAGTTACTCTCGGCAGTTTTTCCTTTTCTTAGCTTTTTCTCTGTTATACGTTTTGGATTTAATTTTTGGTTGGGTCTTAGTGTTCTTACTAGATGGGTATTTCTCTTTTGCTATTGGTGATCTAACAAAGTACTTGTATAATAATTGCCGGTATAGATAATACGTTCACTGTCTAATAATATTAATAATAATAATAATTTATTGCCTAACAGATAAAACCTTATTACAGACAACATTTTAAAAACTAATTTAAATTACAAATAAATACATAAAAGATTAAAAGAAACTTACTTTTGAATAAAAAAATTCTCGAATACATTTAAAAAATACTTGAATCCGGATTAAAAATATCACATTTAATCGAAATACTATTAAACGTTAAACACATTAAAAAATACGGAGATTTTACTATTTCCGAATTTATGTAGAAAAGTAGGAATTGAAACCAATCTTCTTGCTGCTAGTAGAACTACATCAAATTTCTGAAGGAGCTCACCATGGTCAAATCTTTGCAATAACGCAGATATTGGCGTTTTTGCGCTTTTTTATTCTTGTAGGCTTTGCCGCACTCACAGTCAAACATTGTACGTACACTTATTGGGAACAAACACAGGACAAATTGATCAGTTTTTAACTAAAATGACTCAAGAATTTTGGTCCCGCAGTAGAGGGTATTTATTGTAAAATAGATAAACAAGTCAGAGCTCTAGACTTGGCCGTTTACGGCGAATTCCTTAATTGTAGTCAATTCCTCACCTGGATTTGCAAAATAGCACTTCTACACTTCAACTTCCTGTTGATAAATAATGATCCTCCAGCTGGTTTAGAGAGGCTTTGATAAATAAAATCATAGTACTATAATTTATGAATCCGTTGACGTTTTGAAAAAATGTATAATAGAGAATAGGCATGCATATCTTCAAAGTCGGCTGTGCAGGAAAGCATTTAGGCTTCTATGCCCCGTTAAAAAGAACCACAGAAACACGCTTGGCTAGATCCACTTAGTCAATTTGGCTGTTCTAATATTTGGTAGTAATATTGTCGAGATATTAGGCCATACCCTTAGGAGTCGCAGCTCCAGTTTAACAAATTAAAAGATGGTAATGAAATAATAAAACAATTAACTACGTTTTTATCACAAATTTTTTCTTACGAATAAACTTCAAAGCAAGATTACAGTAATGAGCATGTGTTGATTATCTAAAAAAGAAGGGTTAAGTAATGGCTTTAAATAATGGAGAATACATTAAATCTACTTAGTCATGTAAAAGGGGTCCGGCGTTACTTTTTTGTTTAAACATTTTCAATGCTTCTAATAAATTTAATTTAAGTCCATTTTGAAAATTATGTAAAATTTTTACGTCTTCCAGTTTTAGAAAAGTATGTTGATGTTCCTCAACGTGATTGGCAAATGTTGAATCTGTTTTATTATTTTGAAATGATAACGTTTCTGATTGATAAGTTATGTAATTTTTATGTATTTTATATTTAATTTATCATACAATATTTATTATGTCTCATAAAACAAATCAATTTTTATCATAATGTATATAATTATTTGAAAAGTTCTGGCGCCGAGGTGTCCTCGCGCCGAATCGACCGCGCGGAAACGTCGGCGCCGAAGTGTCCCATTCCGAATATGGATGTGTGATTTAGCCAGCCGAGATGATAATATTTTTTTCTCCAAGTATGTCATAAAAACCAAAAAATGTTTAGCATGCAAATGCGGAACACTATCGAAGAAATAGTGATCGGGCGCCACTTACCGACAGATTCCAGGTCAGTAGTACCCTTGGGGATTAAAATCGTCCTATTCTGTCTCCAAACGTCCGGTATGTGGTCGCAGGCTATTAAAGCGTTCGCTATAATGTCCAATCTAGAGATTCGCCATCGTTTCACCCCATCAATCGACTCCTTTTGCCCGCGAGCGGCTATTTTTGAATTGATAGAAGGATCAGCTGTTCTAAATAGTTTTTTGTTGGCTTTGCCTGGGGACTCCTATATACTTGCGTACTCTTCTTCGGTGGCTTCCAGAGAAGTGGTGACGTTGGTAGAGGCCGGGTCTATCCCGTTCCAGATTTTCCTGGCAAGATCAGCCCAGTCTCTTTTATATATCTGCTGAACGGCACGGTAACTGTCTGTTCGCCTGCGACTTGTCTCGTGTCTTGTCACGTTAGTCTGTCTCCTGTCTTGACGTCTGTATATTGCATTTATCAGTTTGTCCGCATATGGGTTTATTAGAACTCTCATGTCTTCTACTGTCTCCGTCGCATCTGTGAAAGGTTCCAGCAACAAATTGTCAGTGCGTCTGTCACCGAGGGAGCTATGTCCGTTCAATGTCTAATGGTTCCTTCAGGAGGTAAATTGAGATGTTCTTTCTCTGCAGCTGACAACATCGTGGTGGAGTAGTGTGTTGGCACATTTCTGGAACCAGTGATGACGTTACTGGTTTCAGGATGCTAAATTCCACTTACTCGGCTATACCATCTCCTTTTTCTTCTTTGTTTGGGACGCCACTTGGACCGGGGAGTTACCTGTAAGTGTGATTTTAAGTCCACTTTCTCGGTCCTTGGTAAGGTTTGTGGCACCATCATTCTGCCCATGGCGTTCTTATTTTGTCTTTTTCTTACAGAGTCCTTGCTTCTTCCACTGCGACTTGGTGTAAACGCGCGCAGTGCAGTTTTTGCTTGTGCTGCTGAAGACCTTTGTCCGTAGCAAAGGTCTTGCCACAGCCACAAGCCACCATCTTCCAGTGTCTTTTAAACAAAATACAAAAATTAAAAAAAAAATATATATATATATATATATACACACTCACAGACTTGAAGGGAGGCCCGAGTTTGACTTAAAATGTGTCAAAGCATATAAGACTTTAACAAATCTAGTAA
This sequence comes from Tachinus rufipes, assembly GCA_963932245.1. Classification (NCBI taxonomy): domain Eukaryota; kingdom Metazoa; phylum Arthropoda; class Insecta; order Coleoptera; family Staphylinidae; genus Tachinus; species Tachinus rufipes. Next base: position 41,381,293 of record OZ010748.1, read on the forward strand.
TTGAGGGACTTCCATAACTCTTTCTCCTTGAAAAAGTATATCTTGCTGCTTGGTGGGATTTTCCAAGCAGCTCCAAAGCTAAAATATCCAAAAGAATGTGTGCAAGTTAATGAAATTACATTAAACCAAAAAGTAGTAGATAATTGAATAAAAATATATAAAAATTTAGAAAAAATAAATGGAAAATTAAAACTACTACCCGGCGCTTCCTTTCACGCCTTAGTCTCACGTGAAGTTTTCTCACGGGGATCGGACAGTTTTAATACAAATTGTACCCACGCCTCGGTCCGTTAGCAAGCTCCTTGAAGAGAAGCCAATATCCAGGGTGCACTACGTGTAAGTAGACCAAAGACTTGATTCGCCTACGATTATTATAAGTGGCTGACCCAACGTGTAGAAGAACCTTTTTTATAGCTTTTAATAGTTGTTTACCCGCGCTTGATTGAATTTCAGGCTGATTAAAAAGTCAAGTTTGAAACATTTTAATAATATACCATACGTAAGAGCGCAGGGCTAGAAAAGCCAAAGTCAGGATGGGCGTTTCTCCAGACTTTTTTTACAAAGACTTGGTAAAGGGTGGGGCTCTATTTGAGGCAGTTGTTGACCTACTACCACCCTTCTCAGTCCATATGCCTTTTTTGGGCACTCTTTCCGCATAAACTTTTGAAAACTGACTTCCTTCTGTCTTTACCCATTCCCTCCTATATTGCAGCCACCAATGCAGTTTCCTCTGCATCCTTCTGCAGCTTTCTTTTATCCTCATTTTTACTTTTTGCACACATATCCATGCACTCCAATATCTTTTTGTGCAGATTAGGGTCGACGCTTAGCTCCTCCAACTTGCTTTTTAGCGCTCTGTCGTTTGAAACATTTGTTTCTTCTATACGTCTTTGTGCCATTTGCAAACTTCTACATCCGGTCCTTAAAAAGTCTGTCATAATCTTAATACTGACTTGGACGTTTATGTTAGCTTTTGTGAACGCCAGAAACTCCTGCACGCAGTTTTCTACTGTGCTTTTTAGCTCCAGCATTTTTCTATGTAGAGCCGTTTTAGCAGGTTGGCTTATATCCGTAAATTCAAGCGCTTTTTTGTGTGGCGGTTCTACCCTCCGTCTTCTTCTTTGTCTTTTACCAGTACTTCTAAGACTGTAGCGTATAAATCTAACAAACTGTCTTCTTTTTCGCTTTTTTGAGAGGACACGTTGTTATCTTTGCTTTTGCTGATGCAGGCAATCTCAGGATCTTTCTGCTTCTTTTGGTTTTGCTGTAACATCTACTGCTCTTTTTCTACTGCAAGAGTTGATACATTTTCTGAATTCCGTTTTGTGTCATTATCCGTAGCGGTTTTGTTATCATATGTTCCAATTTGGTTTTCCATAATCAATTCCGGTAGTAGTGCTTTGGTCGTCATGGTTCTAGACGACCGAGGTATATTTCACTAATGAATAACTACACACACTTACCGCGGCATTGTTTGTGATGGCCGTGTTATCCATAATTCGTCAAGTTGATCATCTGCTTGAGGAACTTTTAAATTGAAAATTTTGCATTGTGGCTTGTAGGCAGTTTTTGTTGTTGCTGATTCTCTCGTTCTCACGTGAGCACACCACACAGCACACTTTATTATTTTTGCAGTCTTTGTATATGTGACCGGTTTCACCACACTTTTCGCACAGTTTGCCCTTTTTAATGCATTTTAGGTTTTTGTGTCTGTAGCAGTAAAAGCAGAAACATTGAAGGACCTCGTCATAGTCCGTCGGTTTACGTGTTTTTTTTAAGTCTTCTACAGTTTACAACATCTCCCAAACAAATCGGTTTTGTCCGTGCATGAGTTCGCCACATTATCTAGTTTTTCTATTGTGAATTTTACCAACGGTTTTTTAACACGTTTGTCTTTACATTTAGATCGCTGTTATCCTAATAATTCTGTTACTTTCTGTGCGCTCGCGCTATCACTCTGATCTCGTTTTTTTTCTTCGGATTTTATAAATGCCAGTTATTGAAATCTGTGATTCTATTCGGTCTATCGTCGACATGTAATCTATCTTTACTTGTTCTTCGTTCATTGTGGTACTTTCCACAATTGTATGACGCTTTTGGATGCATCTGCGCGTATGTTGTGTCCTTTCTTTCTGCTATATTCACTTTTAAATTAGCTTATATCCTCTTAAGCTTCGTCGAGTTGTATTTTCATTCCCGCCAACATGACACTTATCATGGCAGCCGCCTTTATCATTTTCTTGAATTTATGTCTGCCACACTTTTTAGTTCTTTCAATTTCATTACAAAGCTGTTCTCAAATCTTTTTGTCGCCAATTTGTTATCTTAGGTAGTAAAGTATATTGCAAGTTGTAAACAGGTATAAATTGCGATCTAGGGGCTCAAAGGTCGGACACGTCTAAACGGTTTGAGCTCTTGATTGCAACTGGTAACTTAAGACATTTGATTTATTTAATAGAAATTACATTACATAAGTATAGCAATTTGAAAATAAAAGAAGATAAAAATAATAATAAAAAAGCATGCATGAAAAGGAAATTATAACCAATATAAATTATATTACACAAATATATAATCACAAATACATGTACGGCCTATCCCGCCCATCTGAAAAGGAAAAGGAAAGGATAATAATGTCCCTCGTTCTTAAATTTTTATTCCACCCTCATTAAATCCCCGCATAGTTTAGTACATGTAAGTTATAATAGCTCATATATATATATATAAAAAAAAACAAATAGGGAGAAAAAAAATTGTCAATTGGTAAAAGAAAGTAAAGAAAGTAAAGGAAGTAAATAAAGAAATCATCTCGCTTTGAAAAACAGTACACCGGTCACCTTATTTCATTTTTCTGAAGTCTACTTCCCTATCTTGATTAAATATAACTATGGCGGCGCCTATGCCAACGTTCTTCTTTGAACCGTCCGTAAATATACTATTCTCTTCTAAAAAATCTATGTCTACTTCGTCAAATGTTATACCGCCGGTCTTGGATGGATGATTCGTTCCTTCTGTTCTTCTTTTTTCTATCCTAATTAATTTGTCCCCTATTCTGATTTCCCCCGAATGCCTCACCCACCATTGCGAGCTAGTCTCGCGGATTTTTTCTTCAACCGGGATTAAGTCCCCTATTATTAAAGCTGCCTCAGTAGAAATAGATTTATAGCCTGCCGCCGCGCCTATTGCCATCACCCTTTGTGTTGATCGCAGTTTTCTAATGTCTCTTACTTTTAGATTATTTCCCCATATAGCCGCGCCATACGTCATGGCCGGTTCTATCGCCCCCAAGTATATTGTCCTTGCCGCCTCTCTAGTTAAACCCCATGTAAGTTTACATGCCACCCTTAAATGCTGTGATATTTTCCGCGCTTTGTCGCACACGTAGTCAACATGTTTTTTAAAGTTCAATTTTTTGTCAATGATTATTCCCAGATATTTAATACTTTCCGCGCAATGAATATACGTTTCCCCCATTTTAAAATTTGGCCTCGTCTGATTTTTTTTCCCAAAAAATAACGCTGTTGTTTTCCCTGCGTTGAATTCTAATTTTACCTCGTCTCCCCAGTTTTTAATTATCTTTAACGCGTTGTTAACTGTTTCTTTTAACCCCTTGTACTGTCTTGATCTTGCAAGCAAGATCGTATCGTCCGCGAATGCAATTAACTCGCAGTTGCCCGGCAAGACTTGTCTTAAAAGGGTTGCATGGATAACTTTCCTGAAACCCGGACCCGATTTTGACCCTTGCGGGCAACCTCTTTCTATTTCCCTCTGAACTGATTTCCCCGCAAAGTCTATCTGTGCTTTTCTGTTAGCTAAAAAATCTCTAGTCATCTTAATTCAATTGTTTGGCAAGTTCAATCTACGTAGTTTGCTTAATATCACCAGCCACCACGCGTGGTCAAACGCCCCTGCAATATCTAATGATACCACTCCGCAGTATTTCCCGTCTCTTTTCGCCTTATCTATGTAACTAATAACCTTCTGTACCGCATGAAACGTTGATTTTCCTTTAGAAAATCCAAATTGCTTTTCCGCCCTCCCGCCGTTGATTTCAATATGATGCTCAATTCTCTTAATCAAAAGATCGTCGAGCACCTTTCCCATGCATGGTAGTAAACAAATTGGCCTATAACTGCTCATGTCTGTCGTGTCGTCCTTTCCTGCTTTAGGAATTAACCTAATGTCTGTATCTTTCCAGCAAGTTGGAAAGACACCCTCTTTCATGCACTTCCCCATACATTCAAAAATTTCTTCCCCGATAATTGTCATTGCCCTTTTTAAAATTTCAATAGTAATTTTGTCCCGTCCCGGTGCTTTTTTTCCCTATTCCTTTAATAGCTTTATCTAGTTCTTCGCGAGTGAGGTCGTAGTCGTTTGCAGCCTCGCTGCCTTTTCCCTCCCGTTCGCGTATACCCCTCTGCTCCTCACTATCCTCGTTAGCGTTGTCGCTCGGAAATTTTTTTTTAAGTAAAACTCCTCTAATCTAACATTTGAAAGTATCTTGCGTTTTTTGCTTCCTCTAATAACTCTATAAGCGCATTCCCACGGGTCCTCCTTAGAGGAGTCCGTGCAGAACCGCTTCCACTCATTTAATCTAGTGTTTTTAATTAATTTTTTATATTCCGTGAATTTACTGTAGTAATCCCGTTTGCAATTTTGCCTATTTATTTTCCCTCTTGAATTATTCCATAACCTCTTTATACGCCTAACCTCGCGTCTAGCAACGTTTAATTCATCGGTCCACCAGGGCACCGATTTCCCAAATTGCTTCATCCTAGGAACCGCATCCTCACAAGTTTCTACAATTACCTTATTAATTAACCCTGCCAATTTATTTATTCCCTCTTTAGAGCTATCCCCCATACTGTCAATTATTCTGTGTTTATTCACTTCTAAAAATTTATCAAATCTATCCCAATTAACTTTTTTGACGCAATACCCATTATTTGTTTCTATGTTATTTACCCCGCTTATTTGCCATCTAATTATTCTATGATCTGAAAGTATATTTTCCGTATCGACATACCAACCATCGATGGAAGCCGCGATACCAACGGAACAAGCTGTTACGTCAATGAAACTTGTTCGGTCTATCGGGCCGGCGAAAGTTGGTACGTCGCCCCTATTCAAAATAAATAAGTCCCTTTCATCAATAAAATCCGCGAATTCCCCCCTCCCGCGCTTATCTTCTACTGGGCTACCCCATAGTCCTGACTTAGCGTTTGCATCTATACCTAGAATTATTTCACCCTTACCCTCTAAATCCCTGAGTACCTGATTAAGCTCACTAACGACCTCATTATAATTTTCCTCTTTATTCTCCGAACACGGCAGATAAGCTGATACCTCATAAAATTTAATCTGACCTTTTTGCAGTTCTACTACTGTAATCCTATTTGAACATAAGTTTGTTAAAAAATTTCTATGTATAGTTTTCAAAAAGATTTAGGATTTTTACGACATCGGCTTAAATTATCTCTAGGGATCATTTCATTACCGTTCGCCGGGGGGCCAATTATATTTGTATTATCTACCTGGAAGTTATTCAAGGGTGAAAAGGGTATTGTATATCTATAATAAAAGAAAACATTGAAAATAACAATTAAATAAGTTATTTATTAATAATAATAATAATTTATATATGGTTATATTTACAAGTTTACAAATTAATAAAATAAAAGTTAATCTAATCAGTATAAAATCACTTTCATCATTTGATTCAGCTCTTAAGTGTATTATGAGTGGATTTACCAATTTATTTCTATAATTATTTTCTTGTTTAATTACTTCTGTACGAATCAATTCAACAGTTTTATTGCTGAATTTTGGATTGGCAGAATGAGGTGGTAAATTAGGTAACAACTGTTTCTTAAACCATTTTTCAAATATATCTGCCGTCATATTATCGTGATAATCCAATGCTGAATCTTTAGTAAGTTTTGCCGAAAGTAAAAGGGCGTTGTTTACAAACCCACTTTCAGAGCCTGCATGTAAAATTGTGATACGTTTTCCACGACCAGGAGGTAAATTAAGATCATATTTATAGGTTCCGACGTTCCATTCTTTCTTTATTGTGTCATGTGTGTCAAACCACGTTTCGTCTATATATATAATTGGTGTGTTTTGTTCACGAAGGTTTTCAATTTTATTTAGATATTTTAGTCTCCATGCAGATATGCGTGCCAATTACATCAAAACATGACGCTTATTAATAATATTATATCGAAAACCAATTTACATAAAATAATTACAGTATAGAATATTATTATAACACAGTATATTAAAGAAACAATATGTTGCAACAGCGTCTATAGAACAAGTATGCAACCCTTGGTTGCTACTTGGGGTTAAATAGATGTCAGGCAGATAATACAAGCATAATTGCCCCGCCCCATCATCTAAGAAGTTAGTAATATGGCTCAGAAAATGAAACACATCAAGTTGAAAAACTTATAATACACTTAAGAGCTGAATCAAGCGAAAAAAGTGATTTTTATACTGATTAGTTTAATTTAATAAGTAACATTTTATTTTATTAATTTGTAAACTTGTAAATATAACCATATATAAATTATTATTATTATTATTAATAAATAACTTATTTAATTGTTATTTTCAATGTTTTTTTTTTATTATAGATATACAATACCTTTTTCACCCTTGAATAACTTCCAGGTAGATAATACAAATATAATTGGCCCCCCGGCGAACGGTAATGAAATGATCCCTAAAGATAATTTAAGCCGATGTCGTAAAAATCCTAAATCTTTCTGAAAACTATACCTGTTCGGATTTTGTGCAAATTGCCGTTTTCGGCTTATTCCCTATTTTATAGAATACGTCCATATCTGAGGTGAAGCCTCTTACTCTACCGTCCTGGATATTAGGTTCCTAGATGAAACAAATGTTTATTTTATCCTCTCTGACTAATTTGTTAAGTAAATTTACCCCCGATATGCTTTTATTTAAGTTAATCGTAGGCAGCTTTTTTCCATTACGGATCTTTTCGTTCTCTCGCGTACACGGCACACAACACACCTTTTTGCTCTTGCAATCCTTGTAAATGTGCCCGGTTTTACCACATTTACAGCACAATTTGTCATTTTTATTGCACTTTATGCTCGAATGTCCGTAGCCGTAGCAGCGTAGCCGTATCAGCGGAAGCATTGAAGAACCTCGTCGTAGTCCGTCGGCCAGACACTTCCGTGGTATTACGGCCTACGAACAAGCTCCCGTCTTAGCTTTGCTGGTACTTCCAGGACAACTAGCACAATCCTCTCTGTCGTTTTCAGTGAGATCACTCTCGCGGTTCTCACTTTACTTTTGAGTTCGGCTGCCGTTTCAAACATCTCGCGAACAAAAGGATTGTGCCCGTACATTAATTTCGTCACATTGTCAAGTTCGCTTTCCTCCACAGTAAATTTAACCCACGGATTTCTAAGCACATTAGCTTTTACGTTCAGGTTTTCGTTATTCCTCAAAAGTTCCGTAACTTTCTGTACATTTGCATTATCAGGGAATTTTTTCTTTCCGCGATATTTTGAAATCCCGGCAATAGACACTTGTGACTCTAATGGGTCGATCGTTGTCATAAAGTGAGTTTTTACTTGTTCTTCGTTCAACGTCTCACTGTCTACGATTATCGTGTTTTGCTTCACGGTGTTGGCGTACGACGCCTTTGCGCTAATCTGCGTATTCTTTTCCGGTGCACTGACTTTCCAATTAGCCATTTTCTCGTTTGCTTCATCTAGCTGCATCTTCAGGCGTGCTAACATGCCGCTCATCATCGTTGCCGCTGACGTCATATCAATGATTTTTTCACGAATTTTAGTTCTATTTGCCACAACAATCGTCCCACTGTGTGTTGGCACCAAATCTTCCAGCTCACTCCGCTTTTCTCGTATAAAAGCCACATAGTCTAACACACTCTTCAGGTTCGTCAATTCCATTTTAAATCTGTTCTCAAGTCCGTTTCTTGCCAGGTCGTTAACAGGTATAAATCGCAGGTGTAAAAGTAGGTATAAATTGCGCTCGGGAGCTCAAGAGTAGGAACGATCCGTACCGCTTGAGATCAAGATTGCAACTGGGTAACAGCAGGTCGGTAGCCATGGAAATCGGAATCCGCCAAGGAGTGTGTAACAACTTACCTGCCAATGTTACTAGCTATGAAAATGAATGGCGATGAAGCGTTGTTCGCGCAGAAGGAACGCTCGCTTGCCCATCTGGATCCGGTACAGATCTTGATGGTAGTAGTAAAAATTCCAGCAACATCCTAGAAGAATGAGGATTTTTGCACACAAGTCAGTCGATGTTAGCCTATACGCGAAAGCCTATGTTCTGAAGCCGGCAGCAAAACCGTAATTTCTGTCGGGTCCTCGTAAGTTGACTCGACAGGGTCGCCCGACAGGATATAAACGCCTTCGGAAAATCTGAAAAAGTTTTATTTTCTGTATGAACATTTTTTATTCATGAAATCCTCTGAAAGATATGGTAAGGATTGCAAAGAGCACCGCAGTTACAGCGGTGTTTAGATCTTTTTCTAAGATCAATACATATACCATATACCCATATCTGTATGAAGATAAACAGCCTCTAGTCGATAGAATGGCGTAGGTAAAGGAAGCAAATTGGATTTGTAACATTGGGATAAGGATTTTCTCTTAGGACTGGGGAGCGTCGGACTTTGTTGAGAAGCGGGCCTTGGCTGACTTACCGGGCGTAGGCAAGGCGCTCCAAACCGGACTTGATCTCGTGATTTGGCCTCGCGCAATAATACTTGCTGCAAGGCTTGGTCGGCGTTCGTTTTTGCTAGTTTACTTTTTGGTTGCCACTCAACGGTCAGCTCAGAACTGGCACGGACTATGGAAATCCGGCTGTTATTAAAACAAAGCATTGCGATGGCCCCAGTGGGGGTGAACGCAATGTAATTTCTATTACATTAAGTTTTTCCTGAAGTCTAAGGTTGAGAACGTAAGCAACACATTCCTGTAGTATTTAGTTCCATTGTTCTTTAGACCTAAGGCAGAAGCAAAAAACACAACAGTACATACATTGTACATATTTACCACGAAGCTTCACATGTAGTTTACGTGTGCTGGTTACTTGTTTTTTTGTACAAACTATCTGGATATAAATATAACTATTCGATAAAATTATAACTCATTATGGAATCTTTATTTTCTACTAATAATCAAGCAAGCCTAATGCTAAGAATTACTTCCTTTTCAAATTAATTCAAAAACAGTAATTAGTTAGTCGAACCAGAAACTGTTTTATGCGTTCTGATTCACACAAAAAAAAACGCTTTGTTCATTGTGCATGTTACTTTGTTCCTTGAAACAAGAGCTATTAATCAAAAGATAATAAAAGAACAAAAAATAATAAAACATTCCAAAATAAAACCAAAATTTCTTTATGGTAATTACAAAATAATAATAGATAGATCCGTTTTTTTTGTACAAAAATGCTTTGAAAACGCATATATATTAAAAAATTATACTTATCATACAAATAATTTATTTAAAACCGAGGATAATACTGTTTAAAAACACTTTTGTATAAAAAACCACCCAATTTTTTTTAGATATTATTTTAAAAAATGCTTTGGAAACTCATTTACTATTTAAACATTACCCATAAAATACATGAAATTGATCAAGAATCACTACTCATTGTGTATACCTCTTAAATTGAGCTATTCTAATACTTTTAAGAAGATTTATTTTTGTTTGCTCCAAAAAATCATTTTAACTAGCGCTATCTAAAACTGTTTTTGTAAACAACTAGTTCAATCACATTCTAAGTAAAAATGTGTTGCTTAGATCGATTTATAAAATCAGTTATAAAGCGACATCTTACACAATTCTTGTTAACTAATCTAACATTAATAAACATTATCTTCACAAGATGGCACAAGACTATAACATAGGCGTAGACAGAATATTTTAAAAATTATTTATTTCAATATTATAGCTATTTTAGCTAAACTTATTAAATATTCAATTACTAAATAATTAAAATAATCTAATTATGTACAATTTATTCAGATATTAAATTATTGATTGTGTGTCAATAGTTTTTTCTCAGAAAAATAGTATTTTATTCTATATAAATATTTGTCTAAAAGTCTAAACATGTTACATATATTTATTGGTTCAAATTTTAAAATTAGATTTACATAGTCATTACACCGCCATGAATATATGTTGTGTGTTCAAATTTAAAGGCACATATAAGATTTTTAATTTTAATTACGTTTGATTCATCATCGGTAGTAATTCAGTGTTCACATAAACAAATAACTGAAAATTTATTACTTATTAATAGGATTGGATGGCATAAACGGACAATTATTTAAAATTTATTTAATCTTTATTATCGAGACGTTTCGGAAATTTAAACATTTTTCCTTCTTCAGTCGAAACTATAATGGAAACACACTTACAATAACAATTACAGCTTAATATACTAATTACACGTTAAAAACATTTTTTGAAATATATAAATAATAAATTAAGGACAATTACACAACTAATCTTACCAATAATTCTAGTATTGAATTCCTTTTTTAAAATTGTATCATTTTGTTTTATAATATATATATACGGCCAGTATATTGAAAATGGAGACGTATATACTGGCCGTATATACTGGCCGTATATATATAATATAAAACAAAATGATACAATTTTAAAAAAGGAATTCAATACTAGAATTATTGGTAAGATTAGTTGTGTAATTGTCCTTAATTTATTATTTATATATTTCAAAAAATGTTTTTAACGTGTAATTAGTATATTAAGCTGTAATTGTTATTGTAAGTGTGTTTCCATTATAGTTTCGACTGAAGAAGGAAAAATGTTTGAATTTCCGAAACGTCTCGATAATAAAGATTAAATAAATTTTAAATAATTGTCCGTTTATGCCATCCAATCCTATTACTACATATACAAGGACGTCTAACTACTCATCAAATTTATTACTTAATTCATGTAAAAAGGATTCGTATTCATTTTTGATTTAATGGATTGAACATTAAAATGAAATATGTTTACCGTTTTTGTTGTGTATTTGCTCTTTTTGTTTAGGGAATAGATGTCTGAATTTGTTACACATTTTTTGTTGGAACTCTCCGCAATTAAAAAAAAAAACGATTTACACCAATATTCTTTGGCCATAGTTTAGAACTTGAAATTTGTTCATTATACTGCATTTGTTTATTTTAACTTAATGCATTTTGCACCCATTATAATTAATTTTAACAAATAATATAAAAGATCATTTTCAGTAGTAGAAATTTCTAGGCGCTGCTTTTAAACTTGATCCGCGGACGTATGTTATACAAAATTTTCTAAATTGTGATTACATTCCATTTGCACAATTATACTTTAATTTTTTTATTAATATTTTGCAATGGTAAATTCACAGCCATATCGTTTATCTGTATTTCCTCTACTTTTATTTTATTATGTTTTTGTTTCTACGCTTGTTTTTGCCATGCTCGAGTATTTGCGGTCATTGGCTTTCTCAATTTTATTGTTTGTAATATTGTGATTTAGTTAATCACTTTGTAATTTAATTACCTCTTGATTTTCTTCCTTAAAATGTTTAATTTCAATTTAAAGATGTGTCTGTTAGGTTCTTAACTTCCTTGTCAATTATCTCTTTAATTATTCCTTTAAAATCTTCACTTTTTAAAAAGGATATTAGTGGGTTTTTACTTAAAGACCTTTAATCAGATTTATCTATGGTTATTTGATTTATCTCCTGTATTTGGTTTTAATATGAGAGTAGAACGGATATGATACTGTCGGTCTTGGATGTTCGTGAAGATGACATAAAACTATAATGTGTAAACTGAAATTTCACTAAATACTCATTAAAAGTTATCAAAATATTGCATATTTCTACTAGTATAGACTAGAGTCTTTAAAGGTGCAAAAGCACACACCATGTGGATTTTTCGTGGTACCGCTTTGTTGTAGACACATTAAAAAGTTTGGAGAGGCTACAACAAAACAAGCATTAATAAATTACTGAAAAATGGGATAAATGATACATTAATATGGCAAAATGAAATGTATGGAGATGAATTAGACGCACACACTACTATAAACTGCTCTGGAAAAGGCACAGTGAGTAATTCCATTCTCTAAGATACAATCAGCGACGAGTTTGTACATGTCGCGTTTTTAGACATTTAAAATGCGGTATAGGTGGTCATTTAAGTCGCAAAAGGTTCCGGAAAAATCCATGCTTACTGATTCGAGGAACGATGGTCGCGTACTTTTTTTCGATGGCTTGAAGAGATGGGATGACGTTGGTAGAAGCCAAGGGTATCCCGTCCAAGATTTTCCTGGAAAAATTCTTATACTTCGGGTACCTTCTTTTGCCCTTGATAGCTTCATAGCTCCTTCTTCGACCAAAAATTTGTTCAGCTGCTCAGATGGTCCATCAAAGTTAGCCTGCTCTGTTGACGCTTCACTCTCACCCTCTGCAGTGTACTCAACAGGGTGTATTTTCCTTTCGTTTTGCCTTCTAGTCTTAGTCAGAACTTGTGTTTCTTAATTGAAACGCTATCCGTAAGGATGATCAATCATCATATCCTAAGCTAGCCCTGTTGCTTTTGTCTTGCGCTTCATGCTCATTTATCCAGGATTTGTCAGACCTTTTTCTTTCCGAGTGGGATAACTAGCATCACCAACCGAGATGCTCTTCGCTTAACAAGTTCTAACGGCACCATCATAACACAGAGACTTTTGAATTATTATCTCGAAATTTGCAGGAATAACTGGGCTTGAAAGAAACCCTGGGGATTGCTCCTTTAGATGTTACTTTAAACGTTTTTTGAATGAACGCTTAGGTAGTATCTCATAACCTAAGTAACAACGTGACTATCCGAGACGTTAAACCTATTGTCACGTCATCTGGTTAAACCTTGTCCAATTCATAGCAGTACCGCGTAGAGAATTAGTCACAAAACGCTAGAGAATTCTACTAGTCAATCTCAGGCTTGCCAGGCCTCGGTAAGATTTTGCTGACCACACTCCTTTCCAACTGATTGTTAAGGATTCAAACTCTACTACTGGGATGGTCGCTCCTTCATGCACCGCCAATGCCGCCGCCTGTGTTCTTATTTCACGCAGCGAGCTGTATTTCAACATTTTCAGCCGACGACGAGCCACCCACAACTTGAGCATCGATGATAGCAATACGGTTGCTTTTGATTGCAGTAACATCGGGCTTTTGCATACCAATGTCAGTGTCATATTGCAATTCTACAAACACTTTACAACCTCTCATCCGCCAACGAGTAAACAAGACGATCGTGCCTAAGCACTCGCCTTTCATGCGACTTGGAACACCTCTGAATCACGTGCTTGCCTGTTTTAACAGTCTTGCACCCAGCTCGGCACAGAGGTAGTTCACGACAATGTCCACGGGATGTCCTGACTTTTGTTGGGAATAAATTGGTTCGTATTTAATTGAATTTTACAAATTTGCGCCCGCAGATCCAGCCTGAGCTGTCTCCTACCCAACGGGTATTTGCTCTCATTTTATAGGTTTTAGTGAAACATTTCCCATTGTTTCACTCAAACAGTGATCTTGCCCAGTTCTTTTCAAGCGAGGCGCCTTCCGTAAGTTTGCTATGTATAGCTGCTAGCCTTTTGCCACACCAGTCCTTTTCTTTCAAGAAAGACTGGGTACCAACGCATTAACGCACCAGCTTTACTTCAAATTTCTCCATCACAGTAAATTTTCGGTGCCTCGCATGGGGTACGTAGTGGATCAGCTTTGATATACCCAGTCCACCGTTATAAATTGGACAGTGGAAATACACGCTAGGAATATCCTTCGGCAGGTGCAACCACTTTGTACAGCCTCCCTCACCGTCACGTCCATTCTCCTCAGATTCCCCACAAATGGATATGTTTTGGAAAGACATGTACTTGAAGAAAGTACAGCTTTTGCTGAGGTTTTAGAGGTGCACCAGACATGGCACGTAATTCCCGCCCGAGACCGCACGTGATTGTCCTTACCTTAGGACCTTTAAACTTTCCTAATTTTAAATTGCGGGCGAGTAACCACCATCAATGTCAGTTGTTTTTAAAGCTCAACTTCTGTTTGTACGCAAAGGAGTACATTGTCAGCAAATGCTAATGCACTGATTATAGTACCATTTAGCCTATATCCAATATTCTCGTCGTAGGCAGCCAGCCCATCGCCTATCATCAGATTGAAAAGCACCGGTGATAGCGGATCTTTTTGTTTTACTTTTCTACTAAATTTTGCGACCAGTGGCGTTTTGGGTAGCGTTAGATAATCGGAAATGGCAGTTAGTATGCCTTTGCTTTTTGCAATCTTGAGTACTGTCTCTTGCGATACCGAGTCGAAAGCTTTTGAGATGCCCAAAGTTGCCGTATGGATTGACTTGATCTTCGAGTTCGTATTCTTTAGAACAGCCTTAAAAATGGAAATATTCTCCTCAATTCCGCCAACCCCCTTCTGGAATGCTCGCTGAGTGACGTCGAACAACCCGTCTTTCAGCTGGCACCTATCAGCTAAGATCTTGTGAAAGTGCCTGAGAATTACCGACGCGATCGTGATAGGCCTGTAATCTGCCGACGCGTTCGACTTTTCCTTTTTCAGGAAGAATATCTGCTTCTTGAGTAAAGATTTGGAAAACCGACCAAAGAGTCGCAACACAGCCTTTCGCTACCTTTTACGTGCCGTTTCCGTCTTGAGCAATCGTACTACCTCTTGAACCATGCGACGGTAACGTACAAACCTACGCTTGCCCTTTACCGCTTTAAGAATACAATTACCTTTCAACATTTACAAGAGCAACTTATTGACGCCGAGGTTCTTTTGGACGAAACCTGCTTCTACGTCAGCCAACTACTTGGGTTCCGCTATTCCTTCTCTTTTGACCATTGCGCATTATCAAGCGGTGCGATCGCGATGGCTTTGTTGACTTCCCCAAATGCTTAGATCTCATGTAAACTCAAAGAATATTTGATCTTTTTGATATTTTCCGCGCCCTTGCAGTTTATTCTGATCGCGTTTTTAGTTATTGTAACTAGTTTCCCTATTCCGATCTGCTGTTCCACGGGTGATAATACAGATAGCACCTGGGATCTATCTTGTTGCACTTTAAGCTTTGCACCAGCACTCAATCACTAACTCATTTTGCTTTAATCATAGGCGCCGACGATCATGTTGGGACAAACAGGTGAAAAATTTAGTCACATTTTATACAAGAAATTCAAGCAAGCGCGGGTAAACGGCGGCAGTAAATATATTGAATGGTTGAGGCTGATACGTGTTTGAACTCCATTAACATTAATAATATTTGTTCATTATTTGTTCATTATACCTGATGAAGCCACTGTGTGGCGAAACAATTGTAGTAAACAATAAAACTTTTTTGAACCTTTACACTATTTGTGTTTTATTATTAATGGCAGTAAATATGACTCTCTAATGAATTCTGGTCACGGCACCAGGGAGTGCGAATGGGTTAACGATACGGTTCTTAAAAGCTAAGCGAAGAGTACGCAAAAACAACGCGACAACCACGTTTAGTGAGCCGCAGGCAAATCAAGTCTCTTGTCCACTTCCACGCAGTGCACCCTGGGTACTGGTTCCTCTTTAAGGAACTTGCTAACGGACAGAGGCGAGTCGGGGAATCCGGTTGTGGTACAGTCCTTTTTAGGACCGTCCGGACCCCGTTAGGAGACTCCACCAGAGACAAGGCGTGTAAGGAGACGCCGGTAGTAGCTGATAAGTTTATTTTTTTTTTAGTTGTTTAGTTTTTCATATTTTTTGCTTGCTACTACTTTTAATTATTATCTTTTTTCATTAAATTCTGTAGTAAATTCAGTCATTATTCAATTTTTAATTCACTTTTAACTTGAGTCTCCGTGCCTCAGACATCTAGAGGCACAGGCCCACTTTAACTTCTGATTACAGAAGAGTTAGGGTTGGCCCGTTTTTTACTAAAACCAAATTTGTTAGTTGTTCTGGAAATTTTTACAGAATTGGGCCTCCCTTGTTAGTTAGTAAGGCTACTAGCATTCACCGACATCCGATCACTGTAAGATGTTTCCCTGTGACTGTGGAAAGTCTTGCTACTGAGCAAGGCCTGAAGCAGCACAAACGACGTCTCTATTGTCGGCGACGGCCTTTAGCCGGAACCGACCCCCCTGACAATGACAGAGAAGAAGACCAAAACAGATTCCAGCATTGCCCCCGCTCATTTGCATCCTACGCAGGGCAGGGGCAACATGAATGTAAGGCGCATCCGGTAGAATATAATGCCGAGGGCGAGGAAGAGGCATCCACCGAGGGACGAAGACGCCCGTGGAACCCGCTGGAAGTTCACATGATGGCCAGAAAAGAAGCGGCCTTTGCGGGTAGCGGTATGCATATTAACATACATCTATCCCAAGGGTCGGGAAGGTCTATCGATGCCGTTAAGGGTAAGAGACGGACGGCCGACTACAAGGCGTTAGTGGAGAGACTGAAGGCAGAACTACAAGAAGCAGCGGAAGACGAAGAAGAAGAAGGAGCAGTGGGACATGGAGGCTCAGGGTCACCAGAAGTGCCTTCAATTCGGGAGTTTGATGAGCATGCGTTAAACGCCACATTTAGACAGCTCCCACTCCCGAGCAAAGGAGACGACGGGGATCTGGAATACGAGGAGATAAGTATACTGCAGCCGGAACCCGTAGCCCTGGCTATTGCGGAAACAATAACACTTCAATCTCCGCTGCAGGACCTGGCTTCACCAACCAATGCCAGATCCATCGTCCGAAGACTTATCAGAAGATCCACCCCCCCCCCCCCCCCCCACCAATCTCCAAGAAGAACTTCAAACAGAAATAATGCTGCCCCTGCTCTTAGCCTTGACAGTCGCAATGTAGCCGGCGCGTTGAATTCCCTCAACGACATTGACATTGGAAGAACAGACGAAGAAGTAATAGAAGAAGAAGAGCCACCTCCAGCGATCGACATTAACCTAACAAGACATTTGACAGATATTTTTAATCAACTGACCGACGAGATTGACAAGCAGTTTCTGGAGGAGTTCTTAGTAGAGACCGTAACATTAGAGGACAGAATTTAACTTTTTGACAGGTACGTGGACAGTTTGACAAAAGCGACTTACAGACGTCAAGACAGAAGGGACAGACAAACGGACATGAGACAGACAGATCGCAGGCAAACAGACCGATATAAGACCTACCAGCAGGCTTACGGGCGCAATAGGGCCGATCTGGCCGGTAAAATTATCGACGGGATTGACCCTACAGCGTCAAATATCACTCCATCGCTTGAGTCAATCGAGGCAGAATACGGGAATATATGGGAATCCCCAGGCATTGCCAATGGGGATCCATTCCTACCACCCGACGAACCCATCGATCTCTCTCAACCGATCACACAAGAGGAGATCGATGGCGCCGTCAAATCTAGCAGCTCTCGCGCGAATTACGGTCGCGCCAGCGAAACCAGACTCTTCCTGATAAGAAAGCGTCTACCGAGAAATGGAACAACACCAGCCACCTGCTGCTTAGCTCAGCAAATTGATTTATATAAATGTAGAAGCACGTATTAGAATTAGTCAGTTAAAAACTAGATCTTCATCGGGTTATGACCTATATTGTAATTTTAAATAATTAATGTTGTTTTAATAATAAATAAAGTATTATCTTAAAATTAAAAAGTGTACATTAATTGGAAAACCATAATTGGCGCTGCGAACAGGATTCTTCGACGGTTCAATAAATGAAACGGATTGTTTTTACAATTTACGAAGAATCAAAAGGACACAAGGACATAATTCGAGAAGATTCCATCAGCAAGCCAGATCCGAAAGGGCGTTGGACCGCATTCATCGAGAATAAATCCACCGACACGGAGTACGTTCTGATTGCCAAGGAAGCGATGAAAGTTACCGGAATAATATTCAGCATTATCCAGTAAGTCCAGTAATCCCTTCAACATATCCTTAATCTAAGTATAACGATTTACAATTTGATTCTGTATCTTTGTGACGCAATTGATTAATTCAATTCATTATTATGTCCTCTGAATAAGACAAATTTAGATTTGATTTTATAAAAATATAATAATTAAAAAATTATAATTTTATTATCTCTGCTCAAGTGTATGATTTTTTGATGTCAGTTAGTTTTGATAAAGAACAAGAAGTAATATATATTGGTAATTTATTTGATCTTGAAATTGATCATTTAATTAAATCAATAAAAAATATTAGAATTCAAGATTCTTCTGCATCCACATCAAATTTAAGCAACAATCCTATTAATATTAAATTAAACATGACTGCAATTAGTAATGAAGAACTTAAATTATTCTGCCAAACCATTCCTGAATACAGTCATGATAAAGGTAATCTTACGGATTTTATTACATCCGTTAATAAAATTACACAACTCTTTCCGACGACGTTCGCAATGTGTAATAATGCACAGTTGCATTTATTTAATTTATATATACTTAATAAACTTCGTGGTTTACCAAAGGATTTTATTATATCCAACAATCTTGATCAATTTATTCCTGATACATTTGATACTTGGCTTAATATAAAAACACATTTAATTAGTAAATTCGGCGAAACACGTTCTGAAAATACACTTGAACGATTGCTTTGTACTTGTATCCAGAAGCCGAGCGAAACGTATAATGATTATTACATACGTTTAAACATAAAATTAAATGAACTCCTTCAATTTGTTCGTATAAAAAATGAAGGAAAATTTGAATTAATAAACGCTCAAACATGTCTATATACCGAAAAAACTTTAATAACATTTAAAACAGGCACTTTGCAACCTTATAGAGATCTTCTTTGCAATAGTTCCCCAAATACATTGGAGGATTGTTTAAAAAAATGTTCCGATTATGACAATTTGATGGCACATCGAAAAAATTTAAATTTAAATAGCAATCAATCAAATTTAAATAAACAAAACTTTCAACAACAAAATGTTAATAAGATGACTGAAGGATTTAATCATAAATTCATTCCTTTTAATCAGAATCAAAATCGAAACGGAAATTTATTTAACCCTCAAAGACAAAATTTTCAAAATAAACAAATTTTTCAAAATAAACAAAATTTTGCCAATTTCAATAATCAACAACAGAGACCTCAAAATTTCTCTCAACCTACACCCATGTCAACACAAACTATTCAATCTAAAAGATCGAATGGCCCATTTAACCATCATAATATTGAACAAGGTAATTCTAATTATAACACATTTTATAATTATCAAGATACAGATGACTATTCATCTGATTATCAACAACCAGATCAATATTATGCTGATGCAAGCATGTTTCAAGGTGAATATGATGAACAAAACAATCAATCATTAGAACAAAATTATGAAAATAGCGATTGTGAATACGATCAAAATTTTCAGGACACAAGCCTCCACAAACCTGTCACGTAGACTTAAATAACTTGATGAATCTTCCCAAGTTACCATATTTTATAATCCCGGATTTAAATATTAAAATATTAATTGATACTGGTGCCACTGATTCAGTGATTACCCCTAAAGCCGCTTCAATGTTTTCTAATCAATATTTTTTTAGAGAAAAATTCACAATTCGGTCACTAACTAGGACCTATACTGATGATAGAAATTTATGTTTCCCAATTCTGACGTCATTTGATATTCCTTTTAAATTTCGATTTAGAGTGATTGATTGGCACTCGCAATATGACGCTTTGATTTCATCTTCTGATTTAAAATCATTAAATGGAAATATTGACTATAAAACCAATACATTAATCATCAATAATATACCAATAAAATTTAAATATTTCAAACAAAGTGTAACCAAAATTCCAGTTTCTGTTCCTCAAGGAGATGTATTATTACCAGCAATTATAAATAATTATGAAGTTGTAGTTCCTGAATCCATACATACTGCAACCAATGGTTTTGTAGAAATTCCCCATACTAATAATATTGTTTTTTATAAACCTCTTTCAGTAACTCCTCTTGAACTTTATAACTTTGACCATACTCCCATTAACAAAACACCTATGGACATACCACAACTAAGGTTAGAACACCTTAATTTGCAAGAAAAAGGAGCCATTATTAAACTTTGCAAATCCTATTCTGAAATTTTTTATAATGAATCTCAAACTTTAACGGCTACAACATCAGTCACTCATAATATTGCAACTACTTCAGATACTCCTACTTATACTCGAACATTTAGACATCCACCTGCTATGCAAAAGGAAATTTCCAGACAAATCCAAAAGTTACTTGATAACGAAATTATTAGACCTTCTATATCTCCATACTCTTCTCCAGTGTGGATTGTACCGAAAAAATTAGATGCTTCCGGTGAACGGAAGTACCGCATGGTAATTGATTACCGTAATTTAAATACTAAAACAATTGAGGACAAATACCCATTGCCCAGAATTGATGAGATTCTTGACAATCTAGGTAGATGTACTTATTTTACTTGTCTTGACTTAGCACAAGGATTTCACCAAATCCCCATGCATAAAGATTCCATTCAAAAAACAGCTTTTTCCGTTAATAATGGTCATTACGAGTACGTTCGTATGCCATTTGGCCTAAAAAATGCTCCATCTACATTCCAACGAATGATGGACGAAATCCTTCGCGAACATCTCTACAAACGTTGTTTTGTATACATGGACGACGTAATCATATTTTCTAAAAGCCTACAAGAACATATAAATGATGTCAAATTAATTTTTGAATGTCTACGTAAAGCAAAGTTGAAAATTCAACCCGAAAAGTCGGAATTTCTAACAAAGAAGGTAGAATTCTTAGGCCATGTCGTCACTAATAATGGTCTTGAACCAAATCCAAGAAAGATATCGGCGATCCAAAAGTATCCCATTCCAAAGACGGTTAAAGAGATTAAATCTTTCTTAGGACTGATAGGCTACTACAGAAGATTTATCCCTTCTTTCTCAAAAATTACTTACCCAATTTCTAAATTAACAAGAAAAAACGAAAAAATTGATATAAAGGATCCTAAGTACATTGAAGCGTTTGAAAATTGTAAGCTTCTAATGACCCACTCTCCCATACTACAATACCCTGACTTTAACAAGCCTTTTTGTCTAACCACAGATGCTTCAGATATTGCTGTTGGTTCTGTTCTTACCCAAGAAAATAGACCAGTAGCATATTATTCAAGAGTCCTTAACTCCGCCGAACGCAATTACTCCACTATCGAGAAGGAACTCTTAGCCATAATTGCTTCTACAAAATATTTTCGACCATACTTGTTTGGTAAACATTTCACTATTGAAACAGATCACAATCCGCTAGTTTGGCTTTCTAAACTAAAGACACCAAATTCACGTTTAATCCGTTGGAAAATAAAACTCGACGAGTTTGATTATACAATTCATTACAAAAAAGGCAAAGAAAATGTTGTTGCTGATGCACTATCTCGCATTGAAATTAACAACACTGAAGATAGTGACTCTTTGATGCCGCAAGTAGATGAAACCGATGATTTCAACCTTGACGATTGTCAAGATCTTATAGACAACGTTCAGGATTTCGAACAAACTCAAAATTTAGAAATTCCAGAAACAGGTAAAAGTACTGTTCATTCACAAGTCGATAATACTTCTGCTGAACTTCCCATTTCAGATGAACCTATTAACAAATTCAACCAACAGCTTTTTATAAATGTTTCTACAATACAAGCCCATTCTGTTGTTAAAAGATTCAAAAACAAAATTATTCATACTATTTGCATACAAGAACCAGATTTAGAAATTCAGTTGAAATCTCAACTAAAAGAAACTATTGATCCTAATAAAACGTACCATATTTATTTGTACCAACCTAAGAAAGTACGCCCAATACTTGAAAAAATTCTCAATACTCTCTTTACTATATCACTAAAACTAATCTTATGTAAAGATAAGTTAGAAGATGTTATTGACGAAGATAATCAACAAAAGATTTTAGAAGATTATCATACATCTAATCATAACGGTATTAACGAAACATATGCTCAACTTAAACTAAAGTACTATTGGCCCAATTTAAAAGATTCAATAACGAATTACATCAATAAATGTGAACTATGTCTCACAAACAAATATGATAGGAATCCTTATAAAATTCCGTTTCAAGGTCCTATGTTGCGAACACAACCATCCACCTCAAACCATGTTGCATATGCAAGATTAACTGCTCGTACTAAATATCACCCTCCTTTCAAAAAAATAGATTTTTCTAAGCAGGAAGGTGACAAGGTTACTGGTAAGTCGTCAAAAAATCGAACTACCACTTGTAATATAAAATCAATAAAACGCATAAGAAAACAAAAGTAAACAAAGTTCTGTTTGTTGCAGAATAACCATCGCACTGCAAATCAAACCCAAGAACGTTTTAAAACATTTATTACTAACTTTAACAATAATTTTGAAGTTCTTTCAACCGCATTTGATAAAACAGAAGCAAATCTTGAAGCTTTCTTTCAAATTCAATATGCTATGCAAAATATTGAAAATATAAATTCATTCCTTCTTAGTCTTATTCGTACCATTAGCTTTGCAAGAATGGAATTAACTAATATTGAATTGATTTCACTATCAGAGATAATTAACATTGAAAAAGAATTATTAAAATATTACAATCTAAAGCAGCTTGTCGTTTCAGAAGAACATCCTTATAAGTTATTGCAATACAGTAAATCAATTATCATTTCCACTCATAAGAGAATGATCGTTATGCTTAAAATTCCCATTTTAAACCAAAAATCAATTCCTTTGTTCAAAATATTGCCTATCCCCAATGCTGATAAACTAATGATATTACCACCTGCAACATTTTGGTCAAATGAGTTATGGTTCAAAGAATGCATACAACATCAACCTGAAAAATATATTTGTGAAAAGCAGATTC
Source organism: Tachinus rufipes (assembly GCA_963932245.1). Classification (NCBI taxonomy): domain Eukaryota; kingdom Metazoa; phylum Arthropoda; class Insecta; order Coleoptera; family Staphylinidae; genus Tachinus; species Tachinus rufipes. The sequence continues at coordinate 41,404,263 of OZ010748.1, forward strand.
AATCCCGATGTACCTTAGCCAAACCTCTACAATGTTTGACTGCCAGATTTCAAGACAACATTAGTTACCAACTTCAAGACAACACTGTCCTTGCAAGTTCTAATCACTTAGAAGTTATCAACTACTGTACCAAAGAGGAAATACATCCAGATTGCAACACCGCCATTTTTACCAACAAATGTCCTTTGCTAATTAATGGCAAATTGTACAATGTTAATGAAACCATTAACATTCAGGTTCCTAACGTCTTTTTGCATCCCTTGATACCAACCCACCATGCGAGTCTAGAAGTCATAAAACTACCCGAGGATATCGATCTGAAACCAATACAGCCGCTACACTTACATCCTGCTGTAACTGTTATCAATTGGACAATCATCATTATTTTGGTCATCTTGATAATGCCGGCGGTCTACATGATAATCAAGAAGAGGAAACGGGTTCATCACTTCCTGTCCCGACCAAATTTATCGCTGAAAAACCTTGAGAAGATTCTTCAGACTAGCGATGGAGGAATTACGGTCGCGCCAGCGAAACCAGACTCTTCCTGATAAGAAAGCGTCTACCGAGAAATGGAACAACACCAGCCACCTGCTGCTTAGCTCAGCAAATTGATTTATATAAATGTAGAAGCACGTATTAGAATTAGTCAGTTAAAAACTAGATCTTCATCGGGTTATGACCTATATTGTAATTTTAAATAATTAATGTTGTTTTAATAATAAATAAAGTATTATCTTAAAATTAAAAAGTGTACATTAATTGGAAAACCATAATTCGCGAAAGGACCCGATGGACTAACAATCGATGTTGTGAGGAGATGGCCCAAGCACCGGCTTGGGATTATCGCTAATATGATGCTAGCCTGCGGTCACATTCTGACAATTTTTAGACAGAATAGGACGATTTTAATTCCGAAAGGCAATTCCGACCTGGAATCGGTTGGAAAGTGGAGACCGATTACCATTTCGTCGGTAGTTATCCGAATATGCAATCGCATATGGGCGGAGAGATTGAAAGCAGTCGAAATATGCTCGCTTCAAAGCGGGTTTAGAGAGGTGGATGGGTGTATGGTTAAATCCATCACCGTTTAGTCAATTATCAAAGAACACCGCGCAAGTTCAAAACCCCATTGCATAATTACTTTGGACTTGCGCAGAGCCTTCGACTGCGTGTCCCGCGAAAGCATATTTGGTGCACTCCGGCGGAAGGGTATTCACGGTAATGCCCTTCGGTACATCATGGCAAACTACCAGGGAGCCAGTACCACCGTATCCTGTGGACCCTTAAGGTCCCGGGAATTCCACCTCCTTAGAGAAGTTAAACAGGGTGACCCTATGTCACCGTCCATTTTCAACCTGGTAATGGATGCACTAATTGCCTGGCTCCCTGGTGAACTAGGGCTAACATTTGGGGATTCAAAGGTCGCATGTCTTGCCTACGCGGACGATCTGGTACTTCTCACACCTACCAGATTCGAAGCGCAGGAACTATTGATGGCATGCAACCTTTTCCTAGACAGAAGAGGATTATGCTTGAACGTCGAGAAATGCACGGCTTTGGTGACGGAACGGGTCCCCGCAAAGAAGAAACTCTTTGCGAGGACGACGCCGGCTTTCTTCATCCGACAGGTGGGGGTAGATAAGTTTAAGTATTTGGGGTTTGAATACAACCTGTTCGGTGTTTTATCACCGAACCTGGGTACCCTCCGTGCCTCGGTGGACCGCATCTTGGCTGCTCCGCTCAAGCCTTCACAGAAGTTCCAGATCATCCGGAACTTCTTGATCCTTCGGTGGATACACCGACTTCAGCATTGGGGGATAACTAAGAAGGCCTTGAACGGAGCGGACAGGATGGTGCGCTTTGGCATCAAGAGGGCACTACATTTACCCAAACAATCCTCGAATGCATACTTATTTGCCGCCAACCGGGATGGGGGACTAGGAATCTTCTCGTTCGTACAGAAGATCCCAACAGTAATGTATAACCGTGTCAATAACGTGGCCAACTTAGGTCAGGAGCATCTTCTGTCTAGAGCGTTGTCTTCACAAACCATCAAACTGCAAGACAGGCTGAGTAAGATTGAGGGCGGACTGCTCCGAACATCTAGAGCAGTCAACGAAATGAATAGGCAATCCTTGGAGTCAGGCTACTCGGGCAATGGTATGTATCATTGTGCCAGCACCCACGCTTGCTCGGCTTGGATTGATTATCCCCCTTCAAACTGGTCTGGAGAGGATTATGTAAAAGCGGTACTCCTTAGAGGGAATGTACTACCGACCATGGGCATACCCTACAACCCTCGCAAACTAAGAAAATGCAGGGGAGGATGTGGCACGGTGGAATCTCTGTGTCATGTCCTACAGGCATGCGTCGTCACAAAGAACATCCGTGACAAGAGGCACGACCATCTTGTCGAACTTGTCGGACGCATGGCCGGAGAAAAGGGGTGGACGGTTTACTTGGAGAAACAGTACTGTACCGCTGGAGGTCGGCGAATGAATGATCCCAGATCTGACGCTGGTCAAAGGCGATGCGGTGGTGATATCCGAAGTAGCCGTGCACTGGGAAGGTCCTCGTAGCCTTCGGGGTAGCTACGAGCTAAAAAGGAGAAAATACTCCGACCCATCGTTCCTCGAATCAGTAAGGAGGGATTTCCCCGGGAAATCGGTCGAAATTCTTCCTCTGGTTCTGGGTGCTCGCGGAACCTATTGCGATCTCAATGACCACCTATGCCATCTTTTGAATCTCTCTAAGCGCAACATCTACAAACTCGTCGCCGATTGTATCTTGGGGAGTGTTATTACCCATAGTGTCTTCTCCAGAGCAGTTTTTAGTCGTGTACGCGTCTAGTTCATCACCATACATCTCACTTTACCATATTTATGTAATCAAGTCATCCCATACCCCGTAGTTTCAGTAATTTATTAATGTGTTTGTTTTGTTGTAGCGTCTCCAAGCCTTTTAATTTGTCTACGACGAAGACCCCGGGAGATCCGGTCCGGCTGTAGAGTGTGGTTTTAATCTACGTGTGTGCTATTGCACTTGTGCCGTCCTGTCCATTAAGGACTCTAGTCAGCCCTCGGGCACCCGTAGCAGCAACTTCATTTCACTCCATCGGAATCACCCCATACTCATTTATTCATCCCTTAGCTGTGATATGCTGTTACCGTACTGTGATAAGTAGAAATCTGTGATATCTTTGAACTTTTTGTGTAGTTAGTTTCAGCTTGGAGATCTAGTTAAATGTACGCGTATGCGTGTGTAACGTCCCGACAAACACCTAAGACCGACAGTAATTTTCAATTTAAGTTTGCAGAATTCCATCCAGGTACAGCGAAGACCGACATCCATTCTTCAATTCCCCCACAACTAGGACGCTTCATTTAACTCGTTGTAGTTGCTTATCAGTTCATAGTTTCACATTTGCTTATTACATGTAGCCAATCTTCTATCCCACCGCTCGTACATTTATCTGAATTCGTTAACCATTTTTGCTTTTAGGAATTCGTTTAGGGACCCGTGCGCAGTTATTAGGTGTCCAACAAATAGCGTGGGGTTAAACCACTTGTATGCTTTGAAGGATCGTACGTCCGGCAGAAACAGCCTGGTAGTACTGCCTTTATTTTCAGCCGTTCATTCAGCTTGCCATTTCCAATAGCTATCTGCCCTCAAGTCTGAACTGTCTGGGTTTTGCAGTCCACTTCTTTTGGACAAATACGCCGCTTCTCTTACTACCGCTTTGTACCTCAATGGTAGCTCTACTCAAATAATCTTCATAGCGTGCGTAGACACTGTCCTGCACACTTTCATGCACCCATACAGTGCAATTCTTTCGCACGCATCTTCATCTTGAGTATAGTACCCTAGACACCGGCTCTATATAGGGCCGCTGCGGTTAGCCACCTACTAAATTACTACCCCGCAAGCAATATACTGCACTGGCCAATATCTTACGCAGTTTTACCAAGTATCTTTCCAGCACCGCTCGAAATCGTCCGCCACCACTTGTGGCTTCTGCATCGTTCAATATCCGATTTACTAACTTTTTACGGTTAGTTTTAAACAATTTCTGCATGACCGCGTACTTACGTCTTTCTTTCCTGGTCTTACGTTCTAGATTACTCCTAGCTGATTATTTCATCGCGCCAAACACCTGCTTTGATGAGGGGACAAAGTCATGTATGCACGAATCTATAAGCTCTATGACATTATCATCTCCTCGAAGTACCTTTCAAGCTAACTCTACCAAGCGCACCAATTCCGGATTTTTTCTTCTAGCTCCGTCGTACTTCTCAACGAAGTCCGACACAGCTTTCCGGAAAGCAAGGTCGTAATCGACCAGCCGATGTTCTCCTGCCGTCGAAAGAACTCCGACTTTAGGGCCAATGGATGCTTCAGGAATTGGTAGAAATGTTGACTCGTGCGACTTCACCGCGCTAATTAGAACGATCGGACAGGCTTTCGACGCTTGGTTCCGCATCTCAGCTATAACTCGCTTGTAATCTGCTTGCTTGCGCTTACCTTTTACCTACTCTAAGGTGCGGCCGGGCATCATTTTCACAAGCAGTTGATTGATGAACACTGATTGTGTTGTGCCAAAAGCTTCAGCTTCATCCAAAATTTGGAGTTTGGCTTTAGCCATCAACTTCATATCTTCCACACTCCACCTTACTTTTAAAGATGGAATTAAGATGGCGTTGTTTGATATTTGTAGGTGAGCTTTTCTCATGAGCCGTCTCAGTCCGTTCTTGCTTCTGAAAGAACGACAACAGTGTTCGCAGATTGAATCGGTGAGTCTAGATTTCCCCCACTATTACTACTTCCCAAACAAAGCCGCTGACTTGTTTCCGCAGTCAGGGAAACGGACATTTGACTATTTGTTGTCGTTGCGCCTTGCGTATACTTTGGTTGCCGGCCTGCAAATCCAACAACCGCAGGTTAACTAGATTGAGCCTCAAGGGGGTACTAATGATGTCTGCGGGCAAACAGATGCGTGTACACTGACACATCACGCTGCTTGCTCTGTTAGCCTTACACCTTTTCCCCCATTAAGATGCCCGACTCTCACGTGCCAGATAATTGCACAATAGGACGGACGTAAGGGCTGCGGCTTTTTCTTCTCTCCGGTTGTACTTCTTTAGATGAGCTTGCTTAGAATGCTATTGCAAACCCATCAGCAAAGCAAACTGGGAGTCAAACAAGTCGCACCCGTGTGCGGGCTATAAATCAAGAGCATTTGCAGGATCCTTGCAACAACGCACGCGATGGCGTTTGCGCGCTTTGTCCGCATTTACACGGAAACATTGTTTATTCTTATCACTCACCATTTGGACGTTGCAGTTTCTTTGCTGGATTTTTTTGCATTTTAGTAAATGCTTCATTGATCAAGAATGACTCCGGCACAGGAGGAATACTATCGACATCGCCAATATCCATATTGCTTTATCTTTTGTTACTAACCAATAATAACACATGTATTTAATATAATTTTTTTTTTTTTTTTTTTAACTATGATTCTTACAAATGTACCTAACATAGTTTTAAGCTTCCAAAATTTAACATAATTCACAATTCATCGTCCTGTTATGGCCTAACAAATTAACACACATATTTTAGTGGACTTGATAATTTTGAGATCTACTAATATCTACCGTAACTACTCACCCTAACGTACGTATCTTATTCTTGGTCGGTGGGGTGCTCTCCAAGGTATGGCTTAAGGTTCTTGATGTTTCAACAACCAAAATCTTTTCCTTCTGACTTGAAACTACTTTGGTAATCTTACATAGGAAAAATTTGGAGACTAGTTTAGCAAAGAATCCTGCTTTTCTAAACCATATGTTCTTTTTCAAAACTGATTTTTTTAATTTTTAAATTGTAAACTTGAGCGTTGCGTTTGTATGCCCTATGAAGGTAGGGGGCAACTTCTCTAAATACACTTCTCAAATGGTTTACATTCTTTACGTACTCATCATACGTTTCTTTCATTAAAAAAAAAATAATTTATGAAAAAATTATCTTAAACTAAAAACATCCATATACGCGTTTTGAGGTTTTACCTCTTATCAGTGTGGCTTTATTTATTTAAACTTAATAATTGATTTGTAACTTACTTCGTCAACATCGTTCTTCACCACAATTCAGTGAATATTTTAATGGGTGTATTGACTATTTATACTAACTGACTTAATGACTTTATTTAATGGCTTTGGTTAATAGCATTTTGAGAATGAACAAATAAACTAATTATTTTGGGATATTTACCTGATGGTAATGACATGAAAAAGAATTAAAAAAAGAAATTTGAAAATTAAAAATAGAATATATTTTTTGCATAAATTATGATTACTATTATACAATTTCGTGTATATCAGAACATGTCTAAAATATATAAAAAAGAGACGCAATGTCCTCTAATGAGACAGTTGTAAAGCAATAATTTCGAATAAAGCCTAGTTCTTTCATTTACTTGCTGGTCGTTTCTTACCAAAAGTTGATCAAAACCTCCATCGAATGCTACTTCCCTTTTGAGCACTAAGGCATTGGGAAAATAGTTTGTCACCTCATGTACTGTTGATGTAATAGCACTTCAGTTTGGAATATTTTTTTGTCCCAACACTTGTGAGAGTCGTTGCCAAGGTACAACCTGACGGCCGTTCCAACTACATTGTTCACGCGTTCCGTGAAGTTGACTTAAATGTGGTATCTTGCATTGTACCAAACTCTTCTGACCTGGTATTTTTCCATCAAGCGTTTGAATACTCTTCCGGTGAACTGAGGCTCATTATCTGCTATTAGGATCTTTGGCATGCCAAAACCTAGAAACACATGATTTTTGAGGTACCTCACCACCTTGAGTGAAGTAGCCTTTCTGAGATGTTGTATCAAGGGGATCTTGGAAACCCAATCTGTTACTACCAGAAGCCAAGAATACCCCTTTGTTGATCGAGGTAACGGTTTCATTAGGTCTAAAGAAAGAACCTTAAAAGGAAAACTTGTCTGTTTCTCCTTTCCTATCACAAGCTACTTTGGAATGGTTCTGTGACGCACATATGTTACACTGTCTCACACAAATAGCTTTTTTGTATTCTGTCTGCTGAAACAACTTTTTTCACTCTGTTGTCGTAATAGGTATCGGCGATTCCCGATCAAAATGAATTTTAGCCAATCGGGGTATTAAGCTCTCTCTTTACCTTACCGTCCCCGGATTTGGTTTTAAATATGATCGTCGTGGTCGCAGCCCAACGTGAGGCATGTTACACAATAATAATGATTAGTTATCAATTATCAGATTTCAATAACACTCATCCCATATCTATAAAACCTGCTATCAATGCAAAACACCAGTTGTCAATTGCAGTCATTATAGTTAAGATTATATTATAATTCTAAATTTATTAGTAACTATCAGACGTTATCAAACATTTAAATTGTTAATCATAATTATCAGTAAAATGAACAAAGTATATTTAATGTCAACAGTAACCATCAACTCGTTATGTTTAAGTCATCAATCGTAAGTCATTTTGAATAAGACTTTCATGTATGCGTCAAAAAAATAATATTATTAAAATTGTAATCAATATGTAATTGTTAATATCATTGTCAATTATCATGAGTTTTCAAAATAATGTTTTTTCTCATATAGTATATCAATTTGATTGTGTTTTAAAATAAATCATTAATATACTACTATATATTAAATCTGTAAGAAAGTAATAATATAACATTTTTATTAAGAAATTTTTAAATGTAAAAAGAACATCACAAACTTCATAAACCATCCAAATGTGAATAAAGTATTTCAATTTAAACAACCCAGTATAATAATATTAAATAATTTTATATAGGCTTCAAATATGAAAATTTTGTAATAAAAATATAAAATAACAAACTAATGTAATTAGTTTTATAAAAAATGATTAACTGTGGTAAAAACATAATAATAGATTCATATCAAATTTATTTACTAAAAAAAATACGACGTAAATACTAACAACGCAGTATATTAATATCAAACAATGACTTATTGGCTTGAAATATTAAAATTTTGTAACAAGAATTTAATTATGTAATGCTCAAATTAATTTACATTAATAAACGTGCAATTTAAGAACAATAATTGGTCGGATTAATTTACAACTTACGATGCAAACTCCTTCGATGATCATCTTAAGTCCAACTGCAACTCTATTGTTACATCTCCTATAAAGATCTAAGATTTTTAAGCTGTGGTCTGAGAATAGATTGTTCATAACCGAAATGTTAGTTAAAAATATTACAGCGCAAGTAATATTTGATGTCTGTGCCAAATACAGTATATCCCTTATTTTGGACATACTTTAACAGTACTTTGCCTTTAGCATTTGTTAGTCTGCTATGCCAAGCTAGATGCTTTGCGTTGAAGTCTCTTGCAATAATTGTAGGAAACTGGACGTCTAGTAAAACATCGAGATCAGCTGTTACTAACTATTTAGTTGGCGACTGATTTGCTGAAATTAGTTTTATCAGTCCCAGACCAGGTACATTTATTGCAATCAATTTAGCCTCTAATTCGACAATTGTCGGCTTAGGGATTTCCGAGTGGTCAGCTGATTGTTTGACATGGATCGCGATTCCACGTCCTTGTGCACCAAACGTGTTTCTCAAGTATGAAAACGTGTTTGGGATATTAAGCGTTTTTCCCAGCGCTAAGATGGTTTCTGATATTAACATCACATAGCGGTATTTACTGTTTCTTTCTCACCATTCTTACGGTTGAAACTATTTCAAAACCTCTTACTGCAAGTTGGTCCTAAACATCCTCAGCTGAGAAACAGTCGGGGGTGCCCCTAACAACCTTGAGGGTTTTTCCGCTTCTATTTGATACGAGAAATTATGTGTTTTAGCTTTTAATAAATAATCGATTATTTGTTGGAAATCAGCCAGTTGTCTTAGCTGGCACTAAACCCGGTTGGCATGTTTGATTTGGTCACTCTATTTGCCAGAATCTATAATAATAAGCTGTGAGATAGTGTCTCACATTATTAAACATAACACTTAAATTAATAAAAACGATATTACTCGATATGTTGTTGCTTTCGTCGGTCTTGCTGGCGGCGAGTTTTCTTTGCTGGTTTCGGTTGAGCACTGGTGCGTACCCATCCTTATCTATGCGGGTTCTTTCTGGGAGTCCATGAAATCGTGGGAGACGTTGGAGGTCTTAGAGTTAAGTCTTAATCCTCGTATTCCATTTCTCCGTTATCATTGGAGTTATTAGAATCCTTTTCAAATTTGATAGGCTTCACGGCTTGCCTTTTTAGTAAAAATAATGTTAATTCTTTTGGTTCCTGCAGTAGAAACACAGAACTAGCTGGTAGTTTCCATACGGTGAAAGTTGATGCGTCTGCTGACGCAGGGACACAGCCGTTGTCCAACCGCTTCATGAGCGTCTGGATATCATGCTGCGCTTTTTGAGTTTATCTTGGAAGATCTTAATCTTTCTGGCCTGCTGTCATCCGTTGTCGTTAGGACGTCTATTTTGGCATTGTTCCGAGAAATAATGCCACTGATTGGGAAGGTTTTTTTTTTTGGTTTTACGAAAAAAAAAAATGGGAGTGGAGAGAAAAGCGCGGAACAAAGATGATTCATAACTTGCTACAAAGAGCGGTGACGGAAGGAGAGGTTGAGAATCCTTTGTATCATCCTCGTTTCTGCTGCGGCTGGCGATGGGGTTGATGTGGGATTGCTTAGCGATAGATATGGTAGTCGATTAAGGGACAGATAAACATTAAAAGACCAAATTAATTTACATCAATAAACGCGCAATTAAAAAAAAAAAAATGGCTGAATTCATTTACAACTTACGATGTAAACTCCCTCGACGATCATCTTAAGTTCAACGATGTGGAATTATTGTGGATGTGAAATACGGAATGACGGTCTGAAAAATGAACGTCGAAGCTAAAGCATTTGACCAGCATAGTACTGCAGGAGGAAAAAGGTTTTTTTTTTTTTTTGGGTGTACGGAAAAAAGAAAGGGGAGTGGAGAGAAAAGCGCAAAACAGAGATGATTTAGAACTCGCGGCGTTGTTAAATTTGTCTTAAAGATGCTAAAGACGTGAAATAATCCGGGGAATGTTTGAGAGTGCCAGAAGGACAAAGAGCGGTGACGGAAGGAGAGGTTGAAAATCCTGCAGCTTGCAATGGGATTGCTTAGCGATGGATAGGAAAATAGCCTGGTAGTCGATTAAGGGACAAATAAATATTAATAGTAAAGTATGAAGAAGGGTTTTGGGTTGTTACTTAAATGAGCCCCGGGCAGTCTTGAGGAAGTTAAATCTTTTGCGGACTTGAGAACAAATCGCTGAGGCAATGACTGATTGGCTTGAAATATTAAAATTTTGTAATAAGAGTTTAATTAAATAATGTTCAATTAAAAAAATCGACCAAATTAATTTACATTAATAAGCGCGCAATTTAAGAAAAAAAATTGACCGAATTAATTTACAACTTACGATGTACGATGTTTAACAAAAACACAACTTTCAATGTATCGTCAGATTTGTGATCTTTTTTTTTATATTTAGTGCTGCAAAATGTTTAAAACAGCTATTTTAAAAATCGCAATTGTAAACTTCTTCAGTTTTTACAATAAATTTATTCTGGTCTATTTGGCTAAAATGCTTTGAAAAAGCACAAACCTTACTTTCAAAAAAAAAAATCTCAAACTTTGCTCTAAGGCTGAACATAACTTAATGTAATTCTGTTGCTGTTGTTAGATAAACTTGACCTTCTTGTAGGCACAATTTGTATCATTTGTGCTGGTTCCATGTTAAAAAAATTAAAACGTGGCAGTTCTTTTTTACATGTTGTACTTGTAATGTTTCGATGTCATGCGTCAATGTTTTACACAATTTTTTTTTTAATCCTTTTAATTCTCAATGATATTATCGGTTGGTGGCACTTCTGATGCATCCTGAACGCCCTGTGACTATTTTTAAATAGCACACAACGCTTTGTGGTTTAATAAGCCGACTACGCACCAAATAAGTATCTGATTTTGGAGTTTGGTCGATTCTCGTAGGAATACCGTCTTGCTTGTTAGAACGGTGCAGTTGCGCTTGCGTATATTTTTATCACGTTCTAGCGCCCGTAGTTATATGTACAATTATGGTTGTTATTAGTGTTTTATTTTTGAATAATTATTATATTTAAAATAGTAAAACATTGTTGTTCTTATAGACGTAAGAACATATGGACACTTAACATGTCTATAATATTTCATAGGTATACTAAATTCACACCGAAGAGAGATTTTGCCAAAACAAATGCACGCGCACGGAACGTGATCAACAAGGACAACATAAAGGAGCAGGGACGGACTTACTTCGTACGCTACGCTAAGCATCACTTGTTTGGGTTACCCATCCAAGTCTTGGCCAGAGCGCCCGCTGCTTAGCTCTCGTTAACGCTGTTTTCTCTACATGATTAAATTAAATAAACAATAGGATACAATTAAACGCAGTATTAAAAACAAATATTTATTAGTCGGAACTATCAGAACTTGATTCGTCGTCACTTTCATTCACATTTATTACAATCTGTTCGATATTTAATTCAATTATATTGTCAATTTCCCACATTTTCGTTTCCACTTTATTAATTACATGATCAATACATTTTAGCCATTTTTCTGCGTTAATTGTATTAATTGCTTCGGTAAACAAATTTTTGCAATCTGCAAATTTAAAAGTTGTATTTTTGCCGGCTACATAATTTTTAACTTCCGCCCAGATTAACTCAATCGGATTTAATTCGCAATGATATGGCGGAAGTCGCAACACGATTTTATTGTCCGCCTTTGCCATTTCATCTATTGTTTTCTTGTCATATGTCGGTTTGTTTATACTGACAAGGTGCAACAACTCTGCTTTTAAATTATCTTCTTCATACGGAATCTCCTTTGCTGACAGCCACGCTTGGATATCGGCCTTTTTCGTTGCCGAATTTGGAATTTTTTCTAATTTTCTGGAATGATATGGCGCGTTGTCCAAAACAATTACAGAATTTTCTTCCAATTTTGGCAAAACATTTCTAAACCAATTTTCGAATGATGGGCCATCCATCTCTTCGTGATAGTCGCCCGTCTTTTTTGATTCAAACGTCCACAGCGCATCGGCTACGAACCCATCGCTGGATCCTATATGGCAAACAATTAGCCTCTTGCCCTTTCCTAGAAATCACAGTAAATCAAACGTTAAAAAATAATAATTTAAACATATGTATTATAAAAAAGGTTTTTTCTACAAGCGTAAAAAAGCCGACAAATACGTATAATTATAAAAGGATTATTAAAACGATATTAGATTACGTCCTTCTTCTATGTATTCATGGGAAATGTTCATGTATATTTATTTAAACATACAACAGCTCTTTAGGACTTGGGATGTATTAATTAAAACATCCAATTGATATAAAATACATTTAATATAGTTGATGGGTTGATGAGAGTCGCAGACCTTTGATTGATTGGTGTTTGTTCTTGCATCGAATGGAGATGTGCTGGATTGATTCCTCTATTCAATTAATGAATTATAATAGTAAATTTAAATTGTTAATTTTAGTTCAATTATTAAAACTCCCTCGTATTTTTCATATTAATTTTAAAATAAATAAAAAAAAAAAAAATAATAATAATTTTGTTTTATTAGAATGTAGTTGTTTTATAGCAAATAAATAAAAATGTACTTTTCCTCCGTCTTCACACAGAGTAATAGAAATTGTAAAATGAATTGCTTGGCCATAAAATATTTTTTTTTTTTTTTTAATGTAATTGTAAATTGAATTTTAAAGTGTTGTGCTGTTTAATTGTAAAAATAACTTTTAATGGTAAGCCATGTTTAATGCTAATTATAAATATATAGTTTTTATTTTTATTTCATCTAGAAATGTTTAAATTGAAAAAATGTAAATGTTACAGTGCTGATGAAGGACATCGTTAGTATGTCCGAAACGTATACTATATTAAATGTATTTTATATCAATTGGATGTTTTAATTAATACATCCCAAGTCCTAAAGAGCTGTTGTATGTTTAAATAAATATACATGAACATTTCCCATGGATTATTAAAAGCTTTGTTTTTTTTAATATATAATATTAAAAATGACGATGACATTGTAAAAGTTATAATGAGGCGATTTGATACTTGATATTTTAAGAAGAATACAAAAAATACTATTTTATATATAAATTAACTTATTAAATATTAAAATCAGTTTACCTGAAGGATTCTTTAGTCCTGTTGACAGTCCAGCCAAAAAAGCTTCTCTCGACGAATGTACTTTTTTATCTGTCCAGACATGTGTCTTTGTATGTCCTGCATTTATCCACGTTTCATCCAAATAGTAATTTTTTTTTCCCTCGCTTCTGTATTTTTTGATTTTCTTTAAATAATCCCGACGCCACACCACTATTTCATCTTTTTCTATTAGCATACTGTTCCTTCCTCGCCGCTCATATTTGAAATCCATTTTTTTTAATAATTTGTAAAAGGATGTCCTTTTAAAATCCGGCAATGTGTCATCATTGTTGACGTCATTTAAAAGTTTATCAATTGTCGGTAATTCGTTTCGAAAAAAAAAATTGTGTACTTTTCTTCGGATTGCATTTTTGTCGAAGTCATCTACAAGGTCTATCTTATGAGTTCGATTTTGGTTTGTTTTTGGTGGAACTAATGTTTGGGTGGTTTTGTATTCTTTTACAACTCTTTTTACAGACGCAGCATTTACTCCCGCTTTATACGCTACTAAATTTACTATTTCTTGTAGTAAGCTCTCTGGATTAATAATAATTTCACTTTTATATACATTTAAAATCACATTTTTTAAATCCACAGAGAGGTGACTTTTTTTAGACCTTTTTTAGGAGGGCTAATTGGATTAACATCCACAACGTTATCATTATCCGTATCTGTACTTGACATTTCAATGCGATTACTGCTCTATGTCTAAACTATTACTAACTAAAAATAAATTCTTAAATAAAAAGGTAAACATAAAATATGGAGGGGTTGCAATAAGGGGGTTGTGCGCATAGTCTGCTCATTTATTGTACACACTCTAATTGCTTAAGTAATAATACATTCCAAAGATGTACCCTTTGGAATTACCCTTAATGGGATGTTTACTACCCATTATAAAATGCATCGGTTGTTGTGCACGTAGCGGGGTTTTACCGATGATAATCCTGTATATTGTTTGTTTCACAATCTAAGAAACTCGTAAAAATAAATCCTCAATTACATAATGGGGATTAGGACCGAAGCCAAATGGTGTACAACAATGCAGGTATACAAAACTACGGAGGGTTGAAAATAAATATTTTATAAATATAATATACTAAAATAAGGAATTATTAATTTAAATTAATTTAATTATAAAATATTTATTTGTAAATACTGTCAATATATCGAATCACGTTGTATAATAATATTAATAATAAATATAGTAAACATATTTTATAGTTAAAATAAATATAAATATTTATCACAAAGTTAATAAAATAAAATTATATTAATTAATCATTATTTTAAGATAACATATTTATCAAATATTTATTTTTAACCCTCCGTATTTTTTCTAAATTTAACTTAATCCGGCCTATAATAGACAGACCGCATGCTGTCGACAATGATTTATTTCTACCAATAGGAGCTGTTTAATTCCCCGTACAGGCGCTGATCACGCGCTGATCACGCAGAATGTTTGTTTACTTGAAAACTCTCTCGAGAACGTATACACTGTAGGTTTTGCAATTTTCTCGTTAAATTTTTTCTAAGCAATGTCATTATCTTCATATCGTATTCCATTATTAGAGGTTCTTATTTAATGGTTATTATTAATTATAATTTGACAAGTACTAATTTCTTGCATGTTAGTTAGTTAGTTTAGATTTTTGGCATATCAGCCTAAGAAAACTATTAATTTTTCTTTCTTCTAACTATAAAAAGTGTAAAATAATATGCTGCAAAATGGCATATTAAAGAATAAAATTAAATAAATAAATAAATAAATAACAAAGGTAAAATAAATATTCACAAACTTTTAGAGACTATAGCAAAAATGACTAGATAATTCCAACGGTGTCTACGGTGTAAAAGGTCTTAAACACTGCTGGATTTTACGATACAAAAACATTAATCGCAATAATTTAACAATTATGTCCATATACCCAGTCTGCCCCGTCAAATAAATTTGAGCAGACATCTGAAGCAAAATCAAATGAATTTCCCTCAGCAAATAATGATTAGGATATTGATAATCAATGGCATTTAATGCACTCAACGAGTTTGTATACATAACATAGAATGTACCTGTGGACTTTGTTGGATGTAGAGAGGAGCCTGGTAGATAACATACAGTTCTGCAGTATAAAATCTGCTTGGCAAGTCAAATGTAAACTGAAGCTCATCTACCAGAAAAGCACAACTCACACCGTCGCTACTTTTTGAGCCATCGGTAAAAACCTAAGTTGCATTTTTATGCAAATTCAGTTTGATATTCAACTGGTAAAGTTGATGCATTCATTGCTCATCCTCGTTAAATCCGTATTTAACTTTGGACGTTGAAATGTCCAAGAGGGATCGCGACAGTAAGACAGTTGATAGACATCAGGGAGTTGGAAATCCAGTTCCCAAAGTATACTGCAATTTCTTACAGCAACCGGTTTTTGAGACCGTATCCTGATGTTGTATAAATCGTCAAGATTAATTTTATGCACGACAAAATCGTCGGATGCAAGCGTTTAGCTTTTAGTTTAACAACGTACCTAACAGTCAAAAGCCGAAGACAGAGAGATGCTTCAGCTGCCTCGCACAAAACACTAGCAATAAGACTAGTGCAAAATGCGCCTGTTGCTAAACAAATTCCTAAATGGTGGACAAGATCAACAATACGTTATATGGATGGTGCTGCAGAAACATAGATTATGGAACCATTATCTAGTTTTGAACGCACCAAAGCTCAATGCAAAAGTAGCATTGTTGTCCGATCCGCTCCTCACGACTTTCCACTCAAAGACCTGAGCAAGTTTAGTGCCGAAACACATCTTGATCTCAAGTTTATTAAATGGGGACGCCAAGTTAAGGCACGTTTAAATGAAATTGAACACTTTCCTGTACAGAAAAGATATAATAAAGAGTCACCGTGAAAAGTTCTACAAAAATTTATAAGCAACGTTTTGCTTGTAGAAAAAGTAAACATATTGTTATTAACACAGTTCAAAATGAGTTGATAGTTACTTGAAGTTGACGTTCCAATGTTGGCATGTTTCTCGAAGCGCAATAGATAGCTACGTCATCAACATACATGCATTCGCTTACCGTATGCTTGACTGACTTATGCCGTTAATAGCTATCATAAATATCACGCTTAAAATGGACCCTTGCAAAATACCAATCTGTTGCTGACGTATGCCCGAGATGTTTTTACCAACACGTAGTTTAAATAAACGGGAATTTAAAAAAACCTTTGTATGAACAATGCCATGTTTTCGCAAATTCCCTACGAATAAAGCGTTCATAGAACATTGTACTTTCACGTCATGTCATCTGCTTTTTCAATGTCAAAGAATACAGCGACAAGGTGGAGCAGTATTGTACGTTTGAGATAATGCCGCTCAAATTCCCAAACTCTAAACGTTGCATTATATATTTCATCATTGTCGGAAACGAATAACAGATGTTTCTTTCTCATGTTAGTTTTGATCACTGGAAGCTGGAAGCGTAATTTGATCACCTGACAATAACTTACTAACATGTAAAGATGCGGTTCGCCAGAAATGTTTTTTTTTTCCACACCTTCCCGACGGGGCTTCTCGAATTTATAGATGTAACGTACTCTGACCATGATTCTTTTTTAGTTTGTCTGCAAGTTCTTCGCGCAACAGCTTTATATTTTAAATAAGCTAACAAGTCAATCTAATGTATGTCATAATTATATAAAACTAAATCTATGAAACACCGTCTTATAAATTACTAAATTCAACGAATTGAAAGAACTAACCCAATGATTTTATTAAGTTATGATTTATAATGTTTAGATTTTTGCTATCTAATTGGAAGTTGCAAGTGTTATTTACTTTAATATGGATCTTTTTGTTGATTAATCTTTTGTTATACTTACTTTCTATATTTAAAATTTCCACTTTATCAAAATTAAACTTACTTTGACTTTTTTTTATTATAATGAAATGCTAGTCCTGTATTATTGGTTTTACATCTACAGAACCTTTTATGTTGGTTTATTCTCATATCTAATATTTGTTTGGTTTGTCCTATATATTTTTTTTAACAATTATTACAGGGAATACTATAGCATACTATAGAATTATTTTTTGATTTTAGGAATTCTGTCCTTAAGGTTTGTAAATAATTTTCTTGACACTTTTTCTGATTTAAGTGTTATGTTAGTTTGTTTGTCTACTAGAATTTTTTTGAATCTTTTGACAATCCATGGATATTAGGTAATGAATAACATTTTTTTTTATTTCAACATAGTGTAAATTTGTTTTAACTTGGTTTTTGGCCGGCCATGGCACACCGTGTGCAACACTGATTTCAGTTATAAAATATAAAAGTAATCTAATGCCCGTATTACACTGTCAATAATTATATCTTGAATTATATATATATAAAAATATTTAAATCTTAAAAGTTTGTAAAATGCACAAAATATCATCAATCTTATTGTAGATTGAAATTTTAAGAATATTTTTAGGATATCTTTATAATTAACACATAACATGTGAGTAATAGCTTTTATAATATAACCTAACTATTTTTTAAAAACTGTTAATTCCTACATTTTTTGTGTTAATTGTAAAGAAAAACTAAAAATATTCTTAAAATTTCAATCTACAATAAGATTGATGATTATTTGTGCATTTTACAGACTTTTTAAAATTTTAATACTTTTATATATATAATTCAATAAAGAATTATAGATCAGTGTCATACGGGCATAAGAGAAAGCAGTACAAATTAAAATTAGACGTTGTAAATAACGTTGTATTAAAATTGCATAGAAAAAGGAATGCTTGAACAATACAAAAATATAGTTGAACATGGAACATATTAAAAAAAAAGTTAGTTGTGCCCCGAGTGTCGTGTCTGTCTGGTCATGTTGGGTCCGTTATGGGGGCGAGCTGATCTGCCACTGTTTCGTGATCAGACGTGGTTAGAAAAGAAACTGTAGATTATTATTCCGCCCAACATGCAGTCGCTAACAATTTTAGAGACGTCGTGGTAGGCGATATCGATAATTTTGTTGAGGTTATTGTTTCTGTCGCAAAGAGCGCCCCGGGCAACAAGTACAAATGGTAAAACCCGAATAGTGTGCCCGGGAAAATCCTTTCTATGAATTATTGGGTGGAATAATAAGCCCGTTTAGCCACAGATCACCTTATAGATGCATCATTCCCATTATTAATTATAGGCAACACATTAGGCAATTTAGCGGTTTTTTCTTCACAGAAAGCTTGTCGGAACAACCCGGCTAGTGATGAGAGCGGATAGGTCAGTCATTTTTGATTTCACTGTACATTATATTTCTTTTTACTATTTTAGTATTTACTAAATTGATTATTATAATATTAAACAAATTTATTTCATATACACACATACAAAGTTTTTTAAAGAAAATAGACATATTTAAAAGTAAAGTAGAAATTCGTATGAGTATGAAAAAAGCTATCGACCACAGTCTTTCTGCCCTAATATTTATTAATTATTAGATAAGAAGAAATATCTAAATTACTTTTCCTAAATGCCATAAAAAATTTATAGAATTGAAAATTTAAATAAATTCTTTCTTAATTCATGGGCGTTAATAATTAGATGACGAGGCATTTGGTTACCATCAGCTTTAACTATTCGGGATGCAAATATAATTATATTTACATCATTTGGTAGCCGCCAGCTATTATTATCAAAAGCATCATCACACAAAAAGATAAGACTCGCGGTCGTTCGGGGTAAATGTGGGCCGGTTAAGCCGGAGATACCACTACCTCATGAGCTTTCTCCCAGCTACTTGGTCTTGTTATTTTGATCTGCGCGGTTAGGCACAGATAATTTACTACAGAGATGTTTGCTCTAAACTACTTTGGTAGGTTGCTAAGAACTTGGCTGTCGGCCACAAAAACAGTCCTGCCTGGTAGTTTCGGATAGAAGACTACGCTCTGATTCACGGTGATTAAGCCCCATGCTCCACCTTTGCGACAAGCCGGCCGGATAGGCGTTGAACCTATTATCTTGAACTTCGCCACGGCTCTGGACTCGAGAGAAAGCCCGGCGTTTTCGCACCTGGATGTTACCTTGGAAAGTTTTGTAGCCAGAGTTCCACTTGTTCTCATAACCATTGGACAACATAGTCTACCGAGGCTACACCAAACTATGTCATTCGATTAAACCTTACCCAATTCATTCTCGTACCGCGGAGACAGTAAACCGCATAACGATCAAGGAACGTTTTAGTCATCCCAAGGTTTGCAAGACCTTAGTAGGATCTCGCTGACCAAATTTCTCTCCAACTTATCGTCAGCGTTTCAAAGTCGATCACTGGTCGGAACGCTCCATCGCGCACTGCGAGTGCTTTTGACTGAGTTGTTATGGCGGCTATTGAGTTGTACTTCTCAATTTTGGTTTGGTGGGCAACGTTCAGCGCGACTGACCCACCTACTACTTGAGCATCTATCACGGCAACTCTGTCGCCCTTTGTTGCCGTGACATCGGGTTTTTGTATCCCTACGTCCGTATCGTAATTATTTTCTATACGGACTTTCCAACCTTTGTTTGTTAACCCATCAACTAGAGAGCGCACCAGACCATCATGTCTCAGGATGCGTCTTCCTTGGGTCCTGGCACACCTCTGAATGACGTGCTCAGCTGTCTCAGGGGGTGTTTGAAACCCAGCTTAGCACAGAGGTAGCTTTTTGCGGCGCCCACGGGAGGTGCGAACTTTCGTTGGAATAGCGTTTATTTGCAACTGGTTGAAAGCAACGTACTTAAAGCCTGGCAAACAGTTCGTACTGTTGCCTACCCAACAGGTACTTGCAGAAACTTTGTTTGCTTCTGCAAGTGTTCTCCCGTCGTTCGACTCATGCTGTTGTCTTGCTCAGTGCTTGTTCAAAGAGGCGGGGTCACAGGGGACAGGCGCTTTTCACACCATCGCAACTCTTTCAAGAATGATTTAGTTCAAGCGCACTCTCTTATCAACTCCACCTCAGATATCAGCATAGTTGAACATTGTTGGTGCCTCAGATGGGAAACAAACTCGGTCAATTTAGGGATACCCAGTCATTCGTCATTAACGGGACAGTGAAAATACCCAGCCGGCACATCCTTGGGTAAGTGCAACCACCGTCTAACGGCATTGCGAATTAGCACATCTATGCGTCTTAAAGACCTTATTGTGACACAACCCAAGAGTGCAAGTTCTTAGGGATTATGTGCTCTTTCAGCAGGGTTTACCGCTATTGAGGTTTTAGCGGGACGCGAGTAATAGACGTTAACTCTTTCTAAACACCTGAGGCAATCTGACTTAATTTCGGACCTTCAAACTCGATGCCCAGATACTTCCAGAAACCGCAGATGGTGATTGGTGGAAGTAACTTCCCTCCGGTTTTAAATCTCGATTTAGAAACGACCTGCACCTTCTTTAGTTTTCCATTAGCAACAATGGACAGTGTTTAGCTCTTGTTCAAATTAAATTAGAGTCCAACGCGACTTATTTTGCTCGTCTATTCTCTTGGCAGTGGTTTTGCTGGATAGTAAATAGGGACAGTGGGAATGTGAACTTGTCTCTTAGTTGAAACGCCATCCGTAAGGATGACCAATCATCATTCCGAAGCTAGCCCGCCTTGCCCTCGTCTCACGCCTCATCGCATTTGTCCAGGATTCGTCAGATCCCTTTCTTCCCTGGTGGGATAACTAGCACCACCGCCCGAGATGCTCTTTGCTTGACAAGTTCTAATGGCACTATCATAGCACAGAGACTGTTCTATACTATTATCTCGAAGTTTGCGAGATTAACTGGGCTCGAGAGAAACCCCGGAGATTGCTCTCTTAGATGTTACTTTAGATGTTTTGGGAATGAAAGATTGGTAGTATCTCATAACCAAGTAACAACATGACTATCCGAGGCATTAAACCTAACATCATGTCATCTGGTTAAACCTTGTTCAGTTCAAAGCAGTACCGCTTAGAGAATTAGTCACAAAACGCTTGAGAATTCTACTGGTCAATCCCAGGCTTGCCAGGCCTTGGTGGGACTTCGCTGACCACACTCCTTTCCAACTGACTGTTATGGTCTGAAACTCTACTACTGGGCTGATCGCTCCATCATGCACCGCCAATGTCGCCGCCTGTGTTTCTATTTCACGCATGGAGCTGTACTTCAACTTTTTCAGCCGATGGGCCTCGTCCAGACCTGACGAGCCACCCACAACTTGAGCATCGATGATAGCAATACGGTTGTCTTTGATTGCAGTAACATCGGGCTTATACATACCAATTTCAGTGTCGAATTGCAGCTCTACGAACACCTTCCAACCCCCCTCCCGTAACCCATCTGCCAACGAGTGAACAAGACGATCGTGCCTAAGCACACGCCCTCATCAAAATTTCTCAATTTGTCCTTTTTATGCAGTACCCGGTTTTCCCTAAATTGGCTTGTTGCCCATCAATATCCCATTTAATAACTCTATGGTCTGATATTTTATTTTCCGTGTCCACGAACCAGCTTTCGATAGAGGCTGCGATGTCAACCGAGCAAGCCGTCACATCGATGAAGCTTGTTCGGTCTCCCGGGCCAAGAAAAGTTGGTTTGTTTCCCAAGTTTAATACTATTAATTTGTTTTCATCTATTAAATCCGCAAATAATCTCTCTCGTCTGTCCTCCGTTGGACTTCCCCATAACCCTGATTTTGCATTTGCATCTACACTTAATAAAATTTGACCCTTATTTTTTAAAGACCCTGAAACCGCTTGCTTGACTTGCTAAAAATTCAAAGGGTTCCTTGCGAACGGCAGCTCTGTGGTGGTGAGCGGGTCGTGGGCATTTTGTGCACAAACAGACAAAAAAAAGGACAAACACAATTGGTTGGGCTCCAGCCACGACTAATCTCGTGACAATTAGTATTGATAATTAAATAAATACTATTTATTAGAAATGATAAAAAATGTTTATTAGATAAATATATCAATAAAAAAATTTAAGACTCATGCGGCATTTTTTGCCTTAAAATAAATTGATTTTAAATTGTTGAACATCACCACTAATTTAAAGAAAGGAAAGGTGGCTATAATGCAGCCGTAAACCTATCGTTTAGTTATATTACACTTGATTGGAATACCCCCTTGGTAAGCTTACCGAAAGTTCACAAACATCGTATAATGTGTATTATATTTCGTTTTTGGCGATTGGTTATTAATTAAATATTTAAATTTGATTATTTGTCGTAATCGAACAGTTAAGAGATGATAATAAAAAAAAGGTTAAAGAGAAAACATAAAATTGAATTAAGTACACGTGTGACACAAATTGCACCACTATTTGCAAGAAAATGCACATTTACAAAAATTACACCACTTATCTGGTTTATAACTAATTTCGTCCTCGTGGTCCCTGTGATAATGATCCCTGATCTTTCAATAATTTCTCGTTTCTCGCCGATCCGGTTCAAACGAAAACGTGCTCCTGGCCCTGTGCCGTTTGATCTCATACCCGCCCGGCTTGATCGAATTTCCTTGGCCGCTTCAATGCACGAATCCCGCGGTACAATTTCGGACAACCCCGCAGTCACTAAGAAGCCTAGTTGTTATTGGCTTTTTGATTAAGCACGCGAGCGTAATTAAATTGCTTAATTGTTATAAACTATTTAAAAACTTTTATTTCTGGCAATTTATTACCCCGCGGTGCTCGGATATATAAGTTTACTTAACAAATTTTTAAAACTAGACGGGGACATCCGTCTCGATGCAATACCGGAGCCAAAGAGAGCGATTTGGTCTTCAAAATTCCTAATCTTTATCTGATTTCCAAGATCGTTATCACAGAGAACACTTCCTCGTTTAATTCAAATATTTAAATCTGATTGGTCCACAGCGTACAATTCAATGCGCGGCGCCCTCCCGTGGCAAAATCAAGCAAGCTTCGCCTGACGTTTGTTTGTTTACTAACCTCGCTTTTTTCCGGTCGCGAGTGAATTATTAGAGTTTGTGTTGAAGTGCTAATGAGTGATCCACAACATTCGAATGTACCCAATGGCAATCTGCAGCAACGAGGATTGAATATTTACAAGGTTCCAGACAGTCGTGTGAGTAATTCATGTCAATCATTCTAACCCTAACCCGATAACAAAACATTTAACTAAACTTAAAACTAATATGATATTTATCCAACTTCAGTATCGATGGGACATACATAAGGTGGGACACTCCTTTACACACAAATATCCATAGGAATTTGGCAGCATAGAAGCTACGAGTGCATCCTTTGAGTGCAAGCGCTTGCACAGAATACATGAAGATTTATACTAAATGGACCGAGTTAGCTTGGCCAAACTAAAACAGTACAGATAAGTATATTATGCAACTCTTTAATTATGTAATGATTATCCCTTTTTTTTTTTAATATGTTTTAGGTGCGAAGATGTAATTAAATGGATATTTGATCCCGAAGATATACAAGATTGGACTAAACTGAAAATGGCACGTTACAACCCTATAATCTGTCTAATCTCCTTAATTACTTCTTCAAATTCTACCCTTTTGTTTTCTTGACAAGGAATATAAGCTGATATACCAAAAAACCTAATTATTTCTTTCTGTATTTCTACTACTGTAATGAGTTCCAATCATAAATCCGTTAAAATAATCACATGAGCTCTACCCGAATGAATACAAATTGCCGTTCGCGATTGGTTTCCTAATTTAAAAAAATACGTCAATTTTTGAGGTGAAGCCTCTTACTCTACCCCCGCAAATGTTTGGTTCTTGAATGAAACAAACATCTAATTTGTCCATCGCAATAATTTCCGTTAATAAATTTATCTCCGACATGCTTTTGTTGAGATTAATTTGCGCACACTTCACCAAGTAATCAGACACACGCTCGGTTATGGTTGATTGATGGATTATCAATCATAATCGATGAATTCATCCATCATCTCGCGGCGTTTCTTCAGGGACGGGCAGTTGGAGTCCTTCGCAGAGTGGTCAGTCGGTAGCTGTTTTCCGCGTTGATGCGTCTCGTTAAACCTCTTGCACATGTGTGGCACAGTTTTTGTATAGTCCGCGAATCTGTGACCAGTTTCTCCGCACCTTCCACACACTTGGCCCTTTTCCGTACACTTAATACTGATGTGTCCAAATCCGTAGCACTTGTAACATTGGAGCACTTCACGATAGTCTACTGTCCATATAGATTGAGATCCATAATAAAGCGCCCGTTTAAGTAGCGCCTTCCGCAATGTCGGCGCCACTTCCATTACAATAGAGTTTTTCGTCACGTTAAAGCGGTTAGAAATAACACGACTCACACAAACGTCCTTGCGGAATTTCTTTTTGTCGATTTTGTACATATCGCCAATCCATCTATTCTGTACAAATATTGTGTTGTACACGTCCTCGTTCAACCTCTCTCTGTCCTCAAATTTGCCGGTTTCAAGATCCGGCAGTTTTACCCACGGTCTTTTCTTTTCCATCTTCGTAACCCGCACGGATTCTAAAGTACTCACAGAATCTTTTATCTTTTCAATACCTTCGCGCCCTCGCAGTTTATTCTAATTGCATTCTTTGTTGTCACAATCCTGCCAATTCCAATCTGCTGTTCCACAGGTTTGCGGTATCATCACTTCAATCTCCGCACGCCGTTCTTGATTGAACTTTCAAATATTACCCACAGTAACTAAATCCTTGTACTCCATAATCGTGTCCGTAATCTCGCAATAGTCGTCAACAATAAAATCAGGTAAACAGGTCAGGTAGAAAAAGTCACGCTCCGGGGACTCAAGGGTCAGACACGTTTGATCGGTTTGAGCTTTAGATTGAGTTGCAATCTAAAGCTCAAACTTAAGACAGATTTATTTAATAGTCACACAGACAATGCATTACAGAGTATAGCATAAAAAAAGCAAAAAACACAAAAAAGGAAGAAGAGAAAAAAGAAAAAAGAATTTAGTTTCGCGGCTGATGGCCAATACACTTATTACTACAGGGTGCGCCAAAGAAACTTACTTATTTAAAAGGTCAATAAAAACAAAAGTACTTCAGTTGATGTTTTAATTCTTTTTTATTTGAGAATACAATTGCGCATACACTGATTAAGTCGATTTTTGAAATTCGTGTCCACTCTTTGCAGCATATCAATCGGTATGTTAGCAATGGCGTCGCGAATGTTGTTCTTGAGAAGTGCTATGGTCCGTGGTCGATCGACATAAACCAGGGATTTCAAATAACCTCATAAAAAAAATCGCACGGATTCAAATCTGGAGAGCGTGCCGGCCATTGGAGATCGCCTCTGAGAGAGATGAGGCGGTCGGGGAAATGTTGTCGCAACAAATTCATTGAGTCTTGTGCTGTGTGTGCTGTGGCTCCATCTTGCTGAAACCACACGTTTATAACGTTCATTTCTTCGAGACTTAGAAGAAAAAACTCCTCGATCATGTTCCTGTAACGAGCTGCATTCACGGTAACTGAGCGTTTGTTTTCTTCAAAAAAATAAGAACCAATTATTTTCATTGCCGACATCGCCCACCAGACAGTAACTTGTTCACAATGAAGTGGTTTCAGGTAAAGTTCACGCGGATTTACACCACTCCGATAACGCATGTTATGCTTGTTGACGCAGCCGGAAATGTGAAAGTGAGCCTAGTCACTGGAAAAAACTACCGCGTCTTCAGGCAGGTTGTCAATCAGCATTTCACATGCATTTTGACGGGCAACAAAATCGCGTTCAGTTAATTCTTGCACAACAGCCAATTTATAGGGATGAAATTGAAGGTCTTGATGGAGAATTCGTCGAACAGTGGTGTCAGAAATTCCCATAGCAGCTGCGTGTTTGCGAGCCGAACGCCGGGGAGAACGCACAACTGACTGCCTCACTCTTTCGATATTTTCCGGAGTTCTGCTGGTCCGTTGAAGTCCATTTCTGGGTTTAGCGACACCTCCACACTCCCGAAATGAGTTAACCCACGACAGAATCGAATTACGGCCAGGAACGAGTCTGTGAGGAGGAATTTCAAAGCGAGCGCGGAAGGCACGTTGCGTAGCAACAAGTGAGCGACCGTTAGAAAAAAAGCTCTTGACGGCGAAGGCCCACTGCTCTCTAGACCAAAGCATGATGGCTACTGATTGGAGGGAGAAACAAACTTGGAGACTTCCCCCTCCAGATGCGCCCCTTCTCGACTCTTTCCCCGACCAACTCACCGCTCGGAAGTTTTTTCAAATAAGTAAGTTTCTCTGGCGCACCAGGTATATAAAAAAAAAGCTTAGTCAAAATAAAAACAAAATAATAGTTTTGCTGAAGGCTGACAAAAAAAACTATACAAATGTATAGGAAAAAAAAAAACAAGTTACAATAAATCCAATTGCATGCAACCTAAATAGGACAATGTTACAAAAATACATATATATAATATATACACAAAACATACATAACACATACATGACATATACATATACATACATAATATATACATACAACATACAAACAAACATTTGCCCCACCCATATAAAGTTTTAGGAAATAAAAAACAACCCTCTTTTATAATTTTATTCCACCCATCACTATATTCTAATATATGACAATAAAGTAATTCCCAATCCCAAAAACCTGAAAAAAAAAAAACAATCCTAGAACATAACAAAAAAACAAAATCAATCAATATCATGCAAAAAAAAACAGTATAAAAAAATAAAGCGCGGTATCCCACGCCCGTCCTTCGCCTGTTTTCGTCTGCCTGGTGGTGTGTGGTATTCTCCGGCACCACTCCCGTCAATCCAATAGATCCAGTAGAATTAAGTGAGCCAACTCAACCGCCGCGCGCACAGTAAACCAGAATAGGAGCTTCTACTATAAGTTTAATTCTAACCTTATTTATTTTAAGATATCTAGAGATCCCGCAAATAACCTAAGTGTTTCCCAAAATATTTTTCCTCTCTGATACTGACCAACTCATCGTAACTTGTTGGCCACCTCAGCCCTGCCAAGACCAACTTCAAATCCGCCCTGTCACGTTGTTCCTGCGTGTAATCGCAAGAGAACATGACATGTTCGGCACTATTCGTTCCTTTCCCGCATGAACAGTCATCCGTTTCAGACTTTCCTATTTTCTTTAAAAAAAAATTAAAATTCCCATAACCCGTCAATAATTGCGTCATCTCGTATGTCATATTTATGTCTATCTTCTGTCTTTCGTCAACCGTCCGGATGAAGTTGAATGTAACGCGTCCATTCGTCGAGTTGACTCACCTCTCATTCCATCTATTCCTAGCTTCCCCTCTAATAACCTTTTTCGCGAATGAAAAAGGCTCGCATCTTTTGCGAGAGCGTCGGCCCTTTTGTTGTCGACGTTTCCCGCGTGCGCCTTTATCCAATAAAATAAAATATTTTTCCCCGCGTTATTTCTGATCATTTTGTCAATTTCAATCATTAGCTCCGTGGGTTTCTTCATTGTTCTAAGAGCGTGAAGCGCCGACTTAGAATCAGAAACCACGTGCCAGTCTACGTCCGTTTGACGGCCAATGAATTTGACCGCCCGCTCTAATTGCAACCAGTTCCGATTGGAATACTGTGCATTTCTTATCTAGTTTTAATTTTTTGCATACCATCTTTCTGTCTAATCTATAAATCGCGATTGAAGCGCCCGTACCGTCTTCGGTTTTAGACCCGTCCGTGTATATTACATTGAACCCGCTAAAGTTAACGTCTACCTCATCAAAGTTAATTCCCCGTGTCTTGGCAGGGTGTATCGCCCTACCGGAACCTCTGGTTTCTATCCTAATTAATTCCTCTCTCTCTAAAATTCCCGTATTTTTAACCCACCACCGCGAGCTAGCCTCGCGGATTTTTTCTTTTACCGGTATTAGGTCCCCGATAACGAGAGCGGCCTCAGCCGACACCGACCTGTAGGCAGCTGCCGCACAGATCGCCATCGCCCGCTGCGTTGATCGGAGTTTCCTAATATCCCTAACTCTTAAATTATTCCCCCATATTGCCGCACCATATGTCATGGCCGGCTCTATGGCTCCCAGATAAATTGATCTCATGGCTTCTCTACTAAGCCCCCATGTAAGTTTGCAAGCAACTCTGAGTTGTTGCGAAACTTTCCTCGCCTTATCGCACACGTATTCCACGTGTTTTTCCCAATTTAACCTGTCGTCTATCATAATCTCCAAATATCTTATGTTGTCCGCACTGCGAACAGTCACATCTCCCATTTTAAAATTAACCCTAGCCTGGCCTACTTTTCCCAAAATAAAGAGAAGTAGTTTTCTCCCCATTGAAATCTAATTTTACCTCGTCACCCCATTTTTTGATTAAACCTAGCGTCTCATTAACAACTTTAATTAAGCCCTTCTGTGTCCTGTTTTTAACTAACAAGACGGTATCGTCCGCAAAAGCTATTATCTCGCAATTTTCCGAAATTGCTTTTCTCAAATGAATAATTTTCCAAAATCTTGGGCCGGATTTTGACCCTTGTGGACACCCTTTCTCAATTACCCTGTCTACGTGCTGACCCGCAAATTCAATTCTAGCAATCCTATCTTCTAGAAAATCCCTTGTGAGGTTGATCAAGTTTTTCGGTGCATCATATCTACCTAACTCTCCGATAATTATCGACTACCACGCATTGTCGAATGCCCCGGCAATGTCCAGAGACACCACCGCACAGTATTCCCCATCAGTTTTGACTCCCTTTATAAAATCTATAACCTTCTGAACCGCGTGAACTGTAGATTTACCCTTTGTAAAACCATATTGGTTTTCCGCAATGCCCCCTTTCGTTTCTAAGTGATATTCGATCCTCTTGATCAGAATATCGTCTAACACCTTTCCCAGACAAGGCAACAGACAGATCGGCCTGTAGCTTCCTATGTCCGTTACATTGTCTTTCCCCGCCTTTGGAATTAACCTAACATCGGTGTGTTTCCAGCAAGCCGGAAACACACCTTTCCTAACGCATTCTCTAAATGTAATAAAAATTTCCTCGCCCACGGTCGTCATGGCCCGCTTGACCATGTCGATCGTGATCTTATCCCGCCCTGGTGCCTTTTTTGGCACTATGCCTTCAATGGCTCTATCTAATTCCTTCCGTGTGAGGTTGCAATTATTTACCCCACCCGTGATGTTCGCCGCTTGTTCGCGAATTTCTTTTTGCGCCTTGCTATCTACTATTATTCTATCCTCCGGAAAAAACTTTTCTAACAACGCCGCCGCCGTCTCGTCCATCGTTTTGGTAAACGTGCCGTTTGCCAATTTGACATTAGAGACGACCCTACGACGCTTGCTCTCCCTGATAACTTTGTAAGCGCGTCCCCACGGGTCCGAGGAGGAGGATTCCGTGCAGAAGCGCTTCCATTCTTTTAGCCTTGTATCCTTAATTAATTGTTTATATTCCCCAAACTTAACATAATATTCCCGTTTTATAACTTCTCTATCTAAATCACCCCTTGCTCTATTCCACAGCCTCTTTAGGCGCCTTTCTTCCCGTCTAGCATTGCTAATTTCCCCGGTCCACCAAGGTACCGATTTCGAGAATTGTTTGATTCTCGGAATCACCGCCTTGCAGGCTTCCACTATAACATCGTTTATAGTTTCCGCCGTCCTATTCAAACCCTCTCTTGTTCTATTACCGAACGTGCTAATTATCTTCTATTTATTTTTCTCTATATAATCGTCAAACCTTGCCCAATCCGCTAGTTTGGTGCAAAATCCGCGATTTACCTCAACAGTTCCTACCCCGGCTATTTCCCACCTAATAATTCTGTGATCAGAGATTTCATTCTCCGTATCCACGTACCAACCTCCAGTCGAAGCCGCGATGTCTGCCGAACAAGCCGTCACATCTATGAAACTTGTTCGGCCGGCCGGTCCGGCGAAAGTTGGCACGTCACCCACATTCAAAACAATTAATTCCTCTTCCTCTAAAAAATCTGCAAACAAGCGACCGCGTTTATCCTCATACGGGCTTCTCCATAATCCGGACTTGGCGTTCGCATCTATTCCTAGAACTACCTGACCCTTATTTTTTAATTCCCTTACTACCTGCCTAATATCCCTAATTACTACCTCAAAATCCTCCGACTTATTTTCCGCACGGGAGCATAAGCCAATACACCGAAAAACCTAATCAACCCCTTTGTTATCTCAACGACCGTAATCCGGTCGTTAGATAAATCTGTAATGATAACCCCATGTACCCTATTGTTGTTAATTACTATTGCTGCCCGCGGTTTATTCCCGCTTTTATAAAAAACTCCCGTGCTTAAGGTGAAGCCTCCTATTTCCCCCCCCCCCCCCTTGATATTTGGCTCCTGAATGAAGCAAACATCTGTTTCCTCTTCCTGCATAATTTTATTTAAAATATTTACCCCGGTTAAGCTTCTATTTAGATTTACTTGCGCGCACTTCACTATTTGAGAGGGCTCACTTACCTGGTCCATTTCCATATCTGCATTTATTGGTTGATCAAGCATAATCGATTTCGTTATCCAAAATTGCGAGGCGCCTTAATCGGGATGGGCAGTCCTTGAACCTCGCGTGGTGATCCGACCTCACCTTCCTTCCGGTTCCAGCTCCTTCGTTCCATCGACAGCACACAGTACAATTAAATACTCGGCTATTGCATCCGTGCTGGGTGTGGCCGGCTTGACCGCACTTTGCACAAACACACGTTTTTTCCCTACAATGCTCTTCAATGTGACCATATGCATGACACTTGAAGCATTGCAGCATCTCACGGTAGTCTTCAGCCATAACGGTTTCAAACTCAAACTTTATCCGTTTATTTAGTAAATCGTATCTAAAGTCCGGCGCTACTTCGATCACCACTCGTTTATACGATTCTTGCCGTTGCCCAAGATTTATAAGCCGTTTCACCGCAATGTTCTTGCGGTACTCTTCTTTGCTCTCGAACTTTGCCTGCACCCACTGGTTTTGCCGATATATGACTTCAATCACATGTGCCTTGGTTTTTTCTAAATACACCACTTTGCCGGTCTCATCAGAGACATCCACGGCCGTTTTAAATTCCTGCTTGCCTCTTTCACAAACAAATCTTCTGATAAACTTGCTTTTATTTTGTCCACATCCATAGCATCCGGGCAACTTATTTTCACAGCTCCATTCTGGAGTTTTGTTATTCGCGCAATTCCTATTTGGCTTTCCACTGGATCAATCACCGTCATAATTCTATTCTTAACTTGGTTCGCATTAAGCTTACCAGCTTCTGTTGACTCGATGATCAACTCATTCATTTTGACGGCACTTCTTGTTGATTGCACTTCCTTTGTTGTTCGTAATCGAACAACTTCTTCTTGCGCCTCCTTCAACTGTTTCTCGACCATCGCCATACCGCCACCGAAAAATGTTATTAGGTCCACCAACTTTGCACATTCCTCTCGCAACATTTTTCTATCTTCCACTTTGATTGATCCGGAGCCGTCCGTCACTTTGTTCAGTTTATCCCTGAACTCACAACCCATCGCCATCCACTCAACGCCCGTTTTCATCGTAATCGTACTCATTATCCGTAATCTTGCCAGGTAGTCTACTTAAATCGTCAGGTAAAATCTCTCAGGTATATTGCGTTCGGGAGCTCAAGGGTAGGAACGATCCGTACCGCTTGAGATCAAGATTGCAACTAGTAACGTAAGACATTTGATTTATTTAATAGAAATTACATTACATAAGTATAGCAATTTGAAAATAAAAAAAAAGAAGATAAAATAATAATAAAGCATGCATGAAAATGGAAATTATAAACAATATAAATTATATTACACAAATATATAAACACAAATACATGTACGGCCTATCCCGCCCATCTGAAAAGAAAAAGGAAAGGATAAATAATGGCCTTCGTTCTTAATTTTTTTATTCCACCCTTATTAAATCCCACATAGTATAGTACATGTAAGTCATAATAGCTCATATATATATAAAAAAACCAAACAAGGAAAAAAAATTGTCAATTGGTAAAAGAAAGTAAAGAAAGTAAATAAATTAAAATAAAATAAAATATTTACAAAAAAAAACCCAATGTGGGAGAAAAAACAAAAATATGTTATCTACACACGCCCATAAAAAACCCATGTATATAGTAAAAAAAGTCGTCATTATGTTGTCGCTGGATATCAGGTTCTCCAATAAGCAGGTCGCTGTCCGTAGCCTCGGCTCCGGTTACATCGTTCCCGCTGCTTGTCTGCATCCGCGAGTTCCGCTACTCCGGTCCAAAGCAGTTTTTGCCGCTCAGACCGTAACGGCAGAACTAGCCGACGTCGCCCTGATGTAGCTTCACCATCCTCCAGGTTTTTCTTCTTGTGGATCTTGTCGCCCCGGACCAACACGGCTACTCAATTCACCGCCCGTTCCGTGACGGCAAGATCCTCCGGCGTTGTCCTGTGTCCCTCCATTGTCCATCGATGCTGTTTGTTATGCCCGTCCTCTTCTTATTCTTGTGCTACCGATTGTGGTGTTAATCGGCAGCGTGTGGCCGATGTTAGGGCCACTTTGCTTCAATTCAGTGTGTCTGTAATCAGTCATTATGCGCAAACAACTCTCCTAAAATCATTCTTAACCTGACCTAATCTATTTCTTTTCTGTTTAAGTGATTCTATTGTTTCCGCAAAAGTTCTAAATGTGTCCCAAAATTTAACCTCGCGTCTCATCGCAGTTAATTCCTCGTAATTATCTGGCCACTTTAACCCATCCAAGACCATTGTTCTATGCGCTATGTCTCGCTGCTCTTGTGTAAAGTCACAAAAGAACATAAGGTGTTCAGCGTTTTCTAACCCTCTCCCGCATTCGCAGTTTTCCGTTTCTGATTTTCCTATCCGTTTTAAGAACGTCTTAAAGTTACCGTGACCCGTCATTAATTGAGTCATCTCCGGGGTGATTGCCCCTTTGATACTCTCCCTGTCCTCTATAGATTTAATAAAGTTAAACGTTACCCTCCCGTCTGTTGAGTTAGTCCAGTCTTTATTCCATTTGTCTCTCGCGGTCTTTATAATTAGCCGTTTCGCATGCGAGAACGGGGCCCTATCGTACGTTGTTTCTATTGCTTCCCTAGTGGCTTCTTTTGCCAGTTTGTCTGCTCTTTTGTTCCCCAAACTACCCACGTGGGCTCTAGTCCAATGGAAGTTAATAGTTTTGTTCCTCATTTCTCTAATCTGTTTATCTATTTCTAACATTAATTCTGTCGGTTTTCTCATCGTTCTAAGAGCATGAAGTGCCGCTTTAGAGTCTGAGATTATGTGCCATACTCCGTCTGGTTGTCTATTGACATGTGTCACTGCTTTTCTCAGCGCTATCATCTCGCTTTGAAAAACAGTATACCGGTCACCTAATTTCATTTTTCTGAAGTCTACTTCCCTATCTTGATTAAATATAACTAAGGCGGCGCCTATGCCATTGTCCGTCTTTGAACCGTCCGTAAATATACTATTCTCTTCTAAAAAATCTATGTCTACTTTGTCAAATGTTATACCGCCGGTCTTGGATGGATGATTCGTTCCTTCTGTTCCTCTTTTTTCTATCCTAATTAATTCGTCCCCTATTCTGATTTCCCCCGAATGCCTCACCCACCATCGCGAGCTAGTCTCGCGGATTTTTTCTTCCCTTATTATTAAAGCTGCCTCCGTAGAAATAGATTTATAGCCTGCCGCCGCGCCTTTTGCCATCACCCTTTGGGTTGATCGCAGTTTTCTAATGTCTCTTACTTTTAGATTATTTCCCCATATAGCCGCGCCATACGTCATGGCCGGTTCTATCGCTCCCAAGTAGATTGTCCTTGCCGCCTCTCTAGTTAAACCCCATGTAAGTTTACATGCCACCCTAAATTGTTGTGATATTTTCCGCGCTTTGTCGCACACGTAGTCAACATGTTTTTTAAAGTTCAATTTTTTGTCAATGATTATTTCCAGATATTTAATACTTTCCGCGCATTGAATATACGTTTCCCCCATTTTAAAATTTGGCCTCGTCTGATTTTTTTCCCAAAAAATAACGCTGTTGTTTTCCCTGCGTTAAATTCTAATTTTACCTCGTCTCCCCAGTTTTTAATTATTTTTAACGCGTCGTTAACTGTTTCTTTTAACCCCTTGTACTGTCTTGATCTTCTCGAATGAGATGGACTGGTGTGCTAAAAGGCTAGCGGACTTACGGACGTCATCTCGCTTGAAAAGTACTGGGCGATCTCACTATTCAAGTCTAACGACGGAGAATCTCTCACCGAGGCCCACAAAGTGAGAGCAAGTACTTTTGGGTGGAAGACAACTCAGGCTAGATCCGCGGGCGAGAATTTGTGAGATTCAATCAGATACGAATCAATGCACTCCCGACGAAAGTCAGAACATTCCAATGGCGTCGTCGTGAACAACCTCTGTGTCGAGCTGGGTTCAGGAACGCTGAAACAGCCTAGCACATTATCCAGAGGTGTTCCAGGACACATAGATGGCAAGTGCTTAGGCACGATCGTTTTGTTTACTTGTTGGCGGATGGGTTACGAGAGGGGGATTGGAAAGTGTTCGTAGAGCTGCGATACGACACTGACGTTGGTATGCAAAAGCCTGATGTTACTGCAATCGAAGACAACCGTATTGCTATCATCGATGCTCAAGTCGTGAGTGGCTCGTCAGGTCTGGACGAGGCTTATCGGCTGAAAAAGTTGAAGTACAGCTCCTT
The DNA here is from genome assembly GCA_963932245.1 of Tachinus rufipes. Lineage (NCBI taxonomy): Eukaryota > Metazoa > Arthropoda > Insecta > Coleoptera > Staphylinidae > Tachinus > Tachinus rufipes. Next base: position 41,439,215 of record OZ010748.1, read on the forward strand.
GCGTAAAATAGGAACAGAGGCGGCGGCATTGGCGGTGCACGAAAGAGCGATCAGCCCAGTAGTAAAGTTTTAAACCTTAACAATCAGTTGAAAAGGAGTGTTGTCAGCAAAATTCTACCAAAGCCTGGCAAACCTGGGATTGACCAGTAGACTTCTCGAGCGTTTTGTGACTAATTCTCTACGCGGTACTGCTTTGAACTGGACAAGGTTTAACCAGATGACATGATGATAAATTTAATGCCTCGGATAGTCATGTTGTTACTTGGTTATGAAATACTACCAAGCTTTCATTCCCAAAACATCTAAAGTAACATCTAAGAGGGCAATCTCCGGGGTTTCTCTCAAGCTCAGTTGATCCCGCAAACTTTGAAATAATAGTATAGAACAGTCTCTGTGCTATGATAGTGCCGTTAGAACTTGTCAAGCAAAGAGCATCTCGGGCGGTAATGTTAGTTATCCCACCTGGGAAGAAAAGGATCTGACGAATCTTGGACGAATGCGATGAGGCGTGAGACGAGCGCAAGACGGGCTAGCTTAGGAATGATGATTGGTTATCCTTACGGATGGCGTTTCAACTAAGAGACAAGTTCTGACTTAGGCTAGCTAAATGCCTCGTCATCTAATTAGTGACTCGCATGAATGGATTAACGAGTTTCCCACTGTCCCTATCTACTATCTAGCGAAACCACTGCCAAGGGGGCTTATCAATTATTTTGGCTTAAAGAGTTTTCAGCAAGAGGTGCCAAAAAAGTGACCACAGGGACAACTGACTTGTGGCGGCCAAGCGTTCATAGCGATGTCGCTTTTTGATCCTTTGATGTCGGCTCTTTCTATCATTGCGAAGCAGAATTCACCAAGCGTCAGATTGTTCACCCGCCTATAGGGAACGTGAGCTGGGTTTAAACCGTCGTGAGACAGGTTAGTTTTACCCTACTGATGACCAGTCGTTGCGATAGTAATCCTGCTCAGTACAAGAGAAACGCAGGTTCGGACACTTGGTTCATGCACTTACTTGATAGGGTGATGGTGCAAAGCTACCATCCGTGGGTATATGCCTGAACGCTTCTAAGGCCGAATCCTGTCTAGACACAGTTTGCAACGATACCTAGGAGTTTTGCGAGTCGTGTGGCTCGAAACAATGTGACTTTACTAGGCGGTGGGCGTTCGCGCTCGCCGTCGCACGGCCGTGGTTCTCCGCCGTGCTATCGGCGGCCGTTGGGATCTATCCCCACACGGTCGCCAGCACAAACGGTCGAACGCAGAGGCATTCAACGACGTCAAAACTCAGAGTGGTCTGCAGACGACTTACGTACCTGGCAGAGTGTTGTACTCGGTAGAGCAGTTTCCACGCTGCGATCTGTTGAGTCTTGGCCCTCGGCTTGAGGATTTGTTTTGTCGATTTAATCGGACAAGACCCCGGCGGCGTTGCGCGGCGCGTTTGCTCCGTCCGCCTGTTTTGGGGCGGCGCCCGAGGAGCGGCGGCGGCTGCAACGAAAGCCGCGCGCAAACGCGTGGCGTTCAAAAAGCTTCCGTAGACGGTGGTTTGGGACTTTTTTTTTGCTAAGACGGTTCCCATACACGTTTTGGTTAGTTTTTGTGCGCGGCATCAAAAGGGCCTTCTCGCGTTCGAGAAAAAAACAACTAAACAAATAAACAACAAAAAGAAAAGAATTAATTGAACTAATTAGTAATTGATTAGACTAATTAAATATTAATTATTACAACCTAAAATTTATTAAGTAAGCAGTTTGTCGTATTGACAAGCGGTTTTAGTTATATCTGGTTCGGTCAAACCAAATTAATTAATTTACTTTATTAATGATTAAGTTATCTTAAGCAGACTAGCGCTGGTCATGCTTATAACTTTCTTTTAATTCCCACTAGCAGAGAGAGAGATGAATGTGATCGCCCATTAACTTTAGATTTATTTAATTAATTTTTTATTAGTTTTTACTTACGGTTTATTAGTTTGGGGGGCCGTGAATATCCATGGCACTTTGTTTCTAATTGTTTGAGGGCACTGATACACTTTGTTTAACACTCCCCAACCTTGTTTATTTTGTTTACAAAGTTGAGGTTAGGACGTCTTGGTAAACGTCGTTGAGTTGGTACTGGTGCCGTTGGCACGGGCACAAACTCACTACAGCAGAAAGATAGATTCCTGTACTGGTTGTCGTGGGTTGACTCAAATCCCGTGGGATGGCGCCACTCTGATTCGTGAACATTAATTAAATTAACGGTTGGTCACATTTATGATATTTAATAAAAGCGGGAATAATTGAGATTGGTCGAGGTAAAGTTGGCTAGGTTCAGGTGAATGTAAAGGAAGTTCTTTTCCGGCCGGCCATGGTGGAGTAAAGTTGTGGTGTATTTACCTACGGCAATTCTTTGATGTGTTAAATTGACCATCAAGATCTACCTTTTGAAGTTTGTTTGAGGCGCGTCTATGTGTCTATAGCCGCCGCCGCGTTTGTGAATTGGTTTGCATGACCCTGAAGATACCCACGAGGTTTTCCGTACCTAACCACGCTCCAGCATACCGCCGTCATATTAGCGAGAAGCAACCATAGTCAAAAGCCAGAACACCAGGTACTTATATTCATGTTTATTTGATCAGCAATTACTTAAATAATAATTGTTAGTTTTTTTTTTTTTTTTTTTATTTATTATAATTATTTGCATATTTACAATTTGTATTTAAATATATAATATTCCAGCAGTGCCGTCATCCATCTGTTAAAGACTCGAGGGGCCTGGTATTGGAAATAAATTTCTGCTGTCTTCTTTTGTTTTTTGTTTGTGTCTTAGTTTTGTGTTTGTTCCGTCATTAGGTGTTGTTTTAATTTTGTTTTAAATTGTTGAATGCTGGTAAGGTTTTTTATTTCATTAGGCATTTTATTGTATTCTTGGATTCCTTTAACAGCCAAGCGTTGATTTTTTGAGGTTGTTCTATTAAGTTCAATATTGAAGTCATTTTTTTTCTAGTGTTGTAGGTGTGAAATTCTTTTCTGCTTTTTAATTTCAATTCCGTTTTTATTTGTCCGAGTTTGATCTTGTGAATTAATACTATATTTTGTTGTTTTATCTTGTTTTTAATAGTTAGTTGTTTAGATAGTTCATGTAGTAGGTGTTAGTTTTTCCAGTTGAAAAATTGTTTTTATAGCTTTGTTTTGTTGTCTTTGCAATTTGTTTATGTTTCCTTGTTTGGTATTTGCCCATATGTTCATTAAGTATTTTGTTTGTGAGCTGAATAGTGCATTATAAATCATATTCCTTGTAGTTAGATTGATTATATTTTTTAGTTTATATAATGCGCCTATAGCCTTTGTATTTTTCTTAATTGGAGTTTGAATGTGATTATCCCATTTTAGATTATTATTTATTGTTAGTCCTAGATATATTGTGTTAGCTACCTCTCCTATGTTTATGTTATTAATCTTTAATGTAAAATTTATATTTCTTTTCTTACGTGTTATAAGCATGTAGTTGGTTTTTTGTCCGTTTATCGTGAGTAAATTGTTGCAATACATTTCGTTGATTTTATCTAGATCTTCTTGAATTTCTTGTTACAGTTTTATTTTTATTTTTTTTGGTGTGGATTAGGCTTGTGTCGTCAGCGTATATATATAGTAGTCAATAATATATAATATGTATAGGAGCGTGCAAGCACGTCTTCTTGTGGTATACCAAATTCACTATATGTTTTGGTACTTAGTGTGTTGTCAATTCTTGTTTGTTGATATCGCATTTTCAAAAATGTTTTTATTAATTGTAATTCTTTTTCTCTTATTCCCATGTTTTCTAGTTTTTCTGTTCATTTTGTTTTTGATATTGTATCGAATGCTTTTTTCATATCTATAAAAACTACCAGGCATTCTATCTGCAGTTCAAGATTGTTTTGTATGTTATAAATTAAATCCATAGTTGCCGATCCAGTTCCAGTATGTTTTTGAAACGCATATTGCCTTTCATTTATTATTTTATGATTTTCAATGTGTGTAAGTAATCTGTCGTATATGATGTTGTCTATTATTTTACCAATTGTTGATATTAATGCGATCGGCCGGTAATTTTCGGGTAACTGTTTATTTCCATTTTTGAATATTGGTTTAATTATAGTAGTTTTCATACACTCTGGATATTCACCGACTCTAATAGCTTTATTTATGAGCTTAGTTAAAATTGGTGTAATTTCTTTTTTAATTATTTTAATTACTTCTGTCGTTATTTTGTCTTCTCCGGGTGCTTTTCCATCTTTGAGTTTGTTTATGATTTGTGTAATTTCAGTGTTTGTTGTTTTTTTGAATAATGCAAGTGTTTCGATTCTGGTTTTGAGTGTATTTATTGTTGGTCTTGCGTTGTTGTGTATTTTTTTTTGTGCAAGCGCTTTTCCTATGTTTGAAAAATAGTTGTTTATTTCTTTGGCTATATCTTTCGGATTTGTTAATAGTGTTCCATCATCTTTCATTATTTCGGTGGTATTTTCTCTCTTGCTTCTTTTTTTTTATTATTTGGTTTATTTCGTGCCAAGTCTTTTAATTTGAATTTAGGCTTTTAAGTTCGGGCTCAAACCCAACTTAAACCATTTACCTGAACAGTAGCAGTAAGATCTGGAATGCTCCCAAAACTGGATAACTAGTCTGCATGGCCCATATCGCCTTTGCTTAGTACCACTTTCTTTACGATCTGTGTTCGACCCATTTCAAGCTTTTCCCGAGGTTGATGTACACAACACTCACATGCAAGGAGTCTTGGAGGAACTTTTTACGACCTGTTGGAGCTTGTATGACGGTCCCAGGAGGTGGAGGATTCTATCTTCAGTTTTCCTTGCAAGATAAGTTGTGCTAGAACTCCAGCCATGTTGTAAGTTTGCACGCTCCGATTTCAAATTTAACTTCTTAACTTTTACAATTTAATCATTTGCTTTTTTGCTAAATTGGAGCGTGTCAAGCCCAAGAAGATTTGCCAAGCAAACTTCTTTCTATGCCAGTGGCACCAAATGGTGTCACAAATTTTAAGTGTCGATTTAGTGGTAGTAGTCGTTGACCAACTTGAAGGGTTAGTTGGCCCTAGCGTGAACCTAGCGATATAAATCTGTAAATTCAAATTTAAACCTTTTTATATTATTGTTAAGGTAGTGTTCAAAAAAATTAAAAAGTTTGACAAATTAAACTTATTAATGCCAGTGGATTTTTATGCTACCACAAAATATTATGGTATATGTATATGTATATGTTGCGCAGTGTGACATCGTTACACCATTTATTTTTGTACATGATATAAGCTTATTTGCCTAGGTTTGTCTTAAAGTTATTAAATATCGTACGGTGTCCAACTGTTTCGGTCAATATTTTTGTTTTGTTTTTTATCATTATTGAGGGGTCAAGGGGACTTAGCGGTTGTTGAGTGGTCTTGATCGGTTAGTGGTGTGGGAGAGCATTAAGGGGTTTTTACTAATTTTGGTTGGCTTCTTTTTGTTCTCCGATGCCATTGACGGATTGGGAGGACTTGGCAGTTGTTGGGTCCGCTTGATCGGTCAGTGATGTGGGAGGTCTTTGATGAGCTTAATTTAATGTTAAGCCGCTCAAGAATTTTTTTTTCTTCCTGAACCAAATATATTTTTTTTAATGTCATGTCTTTTTTTATTAAATGGTCAGGTATCACAACTATGAGTTTTATACCTCAATAACGTCCTTCCTTCATGTTTAGTACGTGTCACTAGATTTCTAGTGGCTAGAGCCCAACATTTAGTAAGTACGCCTATTGAGTTTTCATCCCTGAATTTGAAGCGACCCACGACCCGCCAACCGAATTAGAGCGTCCGTCTAGCAAATGGTAAGACTTCAAACCGTTATAGTGCATTTGATGCCGGGTGCGCATTGCATTTGCGTATGAGTATGAGGACTCGACAGAAAAGTTACTACAGAGTTACCACTGCGTTCATATTTGTTTAAAATGGGCACCCGACAGTCTGAGTCGACCGAAGATGCAATGTGTGTATCGGCACCCGAAGTTGTGTATCGCTGTGTGACAAACCTCTCCCGCCGTCTTTTCGTGCTCCGGTCTGTCCCTCGGCACCGAGCAAAAACAAAACAGGCGGTCGTCGTTCTTGACGGTCCGCGGCAGCACCCCGACCTTCTCTTCACTTCGGGCGAGAAAAATTTAAGAGAGATCGATCAACACAGCAGCGAGCGTTTTGGTGCCGCGCAGTTGTTTGTGAGGTATGGAGAGAGAAGTGAGAGCAGGCCGATTCCGGGCAGCGCGTGTGATAGAAATAGTCGTCGTAAGGACGAAATTGAGAAACTCGTCGCGGTACGGCCTAGGTGCCGACCGCGTGCTTGTGGACCAGTTCTCCTCGATGGCAGAGTTGCGACGTGTGCTCGCCGCCTGTTTGCGCCGGTAGCGCGCCGCGCACACAGCTCCTTAGTTGATTCTGCCAGTAGTCGTATGCTTGTCTCAAAGATTAAGCCATGCATGTCTCAGTACAAGCCACATTAAGGTGAAACCGCGAAAGGCTCATTAAATCAGTTATGGTTCCTTAGATCGTACCCACACTTACTTGGATAACTGTGGTAATTCTAGAGCTAATACATGCAAATAGCATTTTCGACCGTAGACGGAAGGAGAGCTTTTATTAAATCAGAACCAATCGGCGGCGGCCCTTGCGGTCGTCGTAAAACTTGGTGACTTGGTGAATAACTTTAAGCTGATTGCACGGTCCAGCACCGGCGTCGCGTTTTTTAAATGTCTGCCTTATCAACTGTCTATGGTAGGTTCTGCGTCTACCATGGTTGTAACGGGTAACGGGGAATCGGGGTTCGATTTCGGAGAGGGAGCCTGAGAAACGGCTACCACATCCAAGGAAGGCAGCAGACGCGCAAATTACCCACTCCCTGCACGGGGAGGTAGTGACGAAAAATAACGATACGGGACTCATCCGAGGCCCCGTAATTGGAATGAGTACACTCTAAATCCTTTAACGAAGATCAATTGGAGGGCCAGTCTGGTGCCAGCAGCCGCGGTAATTCCAGCTCCAATAGCGTATATTAAAGTTGTTGCGGTTAAAAAGCTCGTAGTCAAATTTGTGTCCCGCGCCGCTGGTTCATCACTTGCAGTGTCCAACTGGCGTGTCTGCGGGATGTCCTGCCGGTGAGCTTAGCCCGCAAGGGCGGCTCAACTGTAAATCCCATCGCGGTGCTCTTCACTGAGTGTCGAAGTGGGCCGGCACGTTTATTTTGAACAAATTAGAGTGCTTATAGCAGGCTAGAACTTTGCCTGAATACTGTGTGCATGGAATAATGAAATAGGACCTCGGTTCTATTTTGTTGGTTTTAAGAACCCCGAGGTAATGATTAATAACAACGGATGGGGGCATTCGTATTGCGACGTTAGAGGTAAAATTTTTGGATCGTCCATTTCAAGTCTATACCCTGTCTATAAGCTGCAAAAGCCAAAAAAAACATGTTTTTGTTCTCAGTAGGCTGGGTAAAAAAGAGCATTTAAAAAAAAATAACCGCGAAAGTTGACGTATTTTGATGTATATTAATTGGAAAATATAAATTTGTTCTGTGTATTTGGGTTTTAAAGGTCTAAAACTCAAAAAAACTGCATAAATAAGTTTATTTTTCAACATAAACTTTACAAATGAACATTTAACAGTTTTCAGAGAAACTATACACCTAATATTATTAAAAAATTGAGTTTTCTAACAATTCTACATAGAAAATAGTCAGTGTCAACTTTGGCGGTTAAAAAAAAAAAAAAATTGCTCTATTTTGCTCGGCCCACTAAGAACAACATGATTTTATGCCTTTTGCGGCTTATAGACAGGGTATAGACTTGAAATAGCAGATTTGGATTCTACGGAAAATTTCTGAATGATTTCATTAAATTTATTTTTTTTTAGTTAAAATTGCGGTTTTTAAACAAAAAATGCGATTAAGTTAAAAACAACAAAAAAACTTTAAAAAATCGTAAAATTTCATATACCGATCAAAGGACTACTTATAAGTTATATAAACTAAAAAAAAATACATAAGCAAGTTGTCACGCTCCCTTTGGCCTACTATATTTCTTTTCTTCTTTATTGAGTAGGAGGAGGACAGGGCTTCTCTTGCCGCCGTAGCTCAGTGTAGACGGGGGTGGTAAAGAGTGAGCGCCACGGGATCTCTTTTGTAGTCCACCCTGTATGTTATTGATCACACCTCCTAATAGGTAGAACCCGATACCATATATGGATGTTAAGAAAAGAAAAAAAAAAAAAAGGCCAAGTTATCTAATATTTATTAGATTATAACTCTAAATTTAAAACAGAGTAAATTAATTAGAGATTAATAGCTCTAATTTAAATACAAAAAAAAGTATATTTATTAGAGATTATAACTCTAATTTTAAAAAAATATATATAATTATTAGAAAGATTCCGCTTCAATGATAATAAAAAAAAAAATCTATGTCAATGACTAAATGTCATTAATATTGTTAGAGAGGTCGTACACAACCATTATAATAATAGTCAACATTAGTCGAATCGCAAAAAGATCCAAAATCAAGCACACTTGCAAAACCAATAAAGTAATGCCAATAATGCTTCAAAACAAAAATTCGATATAATAATACACTGTTCAAAATCAATATTTGTTGAGTACAACACAATTTGCAAAATATCAGACTTGAATTATCTGGGTAAAGGTATACATAAAAGTAAATTATAAGATGGTTAATACTCACTGTCGTTATGTCCGGAATAGCGCTATCCCTGCACAAGACCCTGTAATAGAATGGTTTAACCCGACACAGATACTTCAATGTCTTAACAATAAAATTGTACTTTAGAATTCTACTTTTAAAATTGAATTAAAATTTTAAAATGCTTAAAGCTATACTTAAGTTCATGTGAACCTTGGTTCACAAACATGGATGTTAGCAACTATTTATGTTGCCCGATGTTCAATTGAATCATCGATTTGAATATGAAATAAATGAATCTACTTTCAGTTGCCAGTTAAAATATGACGGGTAATACAATAGTAAAATAGTGAAGAAACCTGGCTAACTGGTTAATACGTAATTGAAATTGAACCTGATATTCGACAGACAAAATACACATATAAATTAATACAAATCCCAGGAACGGACAGCTCCTTCCAACCAGATCCAGTTGTCACAGCTCCTGATTAATAGTCGTTAGATCTCGACTGTTTCTAACCATTTCCCAAGTCGGATTCCTATCCACTCCTATTCATTTTTGCTTGACCAGCTCACTCAAGCATACAGCAGTATAGAGTATGGAGGATGAAGCAATCAGATTTTACATTTAATCTGAAGATAAATGTGAATTCGAAGCCTATAACCACAAACTAAAATTAATTAATGTCTCTTTACCTTAAACTTTAATCCTACCTAAGTTGTTGTGCGGCTTCGTAGTGTTCGCGCGTGGTCCACGTGGGGTCAATAATCCGCATCAAGCGTTGGGTTGCACATTTGCATTTAACCAAACTTTTCACAAAATATTAATTTGGTAGGAAACCAAATCCTCCACAATAAATTGTGCACCCACAAAAATCTTCTAGAGCAGTTAATCGGCCCGGATGGCCATGGATTTATTCCACTTGCTCTATATGAAGACGGACACCCACGCTTAACGGACCACGATTCGCAAGAAAGTGATGCGCAATTAAATTATTCGCAACAACCAAGTGAATGCTGTTACCCTTTCATCAGTACACAGGATTGCCAACCACGCCCTGTCCCAGCAACTTCACGCCGCCTAATCAATATGGCGTTTGACAACACTGACAGTGAAGTGACAGTGCCTGTGTATGTGCACAATAACGGATTAAATATCAGATAATGGTAAGTAGACATTAATTAAGCAATAATAAAATTAATTCCCCAAATAACTAAGATTCAACTAAGATGTGAACTTATAACAACTCACATAACCTAAACTAATAATAACAACAAAATTGGTTGATAATCTGACTTATTAACACTAAACAATTTCTAATTATAATTCCCACTAATAATAATTATAATCAACTAATAACAATTCTATTTTTCCAGATGTTACATTGGTAGAAGGAAGTTAGCGGAATCCAAGATCGGCTAACTATCGATATCAGATGTAATCCAGCAATTAATCATCAATATCGACAGGTAAGCAACTAATTAATTAACTTCACTTAATCCCTAACATATCTGATAATTAAACTATTAATTAATTTAACAATTAAATAGTTCCAATTAAGTTGAAAACTATTAACTACCTTAATCGTTTCAGGTCCAAGATGTATATTTGGTTGCCGATCTCCAGATGAAAAATGGACCGTAACAAAGTTTCTCAATGCACCCCCCCCCCCCCCCCCCCCAGCTCTAGTCCGTTTGAAATGGAATTGCCCATATACAATTTACAGTTTATGTACTCATTGGTTTACTTCCTGGAACTTACTGGACCGTGAAAGGTTAAAAATATATCAAACAAACCGCGGTATTATACCTAAAATATGGAATGGGAAAGGGATAAAAATGGTAAAAAAGGGAAAACAGAGGAGTAGGAAATTAGGGGAACTGGATTCATCTGGAGTAAAAGAATGAGAATCAGGAAAACTGGATTTAACTACTATTTACATATTATTCGAGGGAGGTTTGTTACACTCCCCTCTTACTTAACAAACAAAAAATATTTTTTTTTAACTTTAAATATATACATATATATGTATACAATTCTTAAAACTAAAACCGCTTGGAATTGTAGACGCGAGCAAGTCTACCACCCGAAATTTCCTTAAACGACATATGTGGCGGCGCTACATTTAATGACATTAGGGACGGTATAATAGTCACGTTGGGCAAGGCTGCAACTTGCACAGGGGAAATACTTAGTTGCGGGGAATAAACGTTAATCCGCGGTTGCAGGTACACACATTTTCCATGGGCTTACTTGATCTGGCTCGGCATAGTTACTAGTTTTTCCAAAAATGGCGATACAATTTACCATCCCGAACAGTAAAATCAACGTTGGCGTTCGGATCGGTCTCGACGGCTTTAATTTTCCTTATATACCATTTATTTTTGGTTACTTGTAACAAATCTTCTTCTTCTGGTTTGCTGACTGGATGCTTGGATAGGGCGTCGGCGACGCAGTTGTTGATTCCTTTCGTATATTTTTCTTCTAAATCAAACTGCTGTAACTCCATCACCTACCTCGTGACTCGTCCAGCTGGGCTTTTGATGGAATATAACCATTTTAAACTTTGATGCTCCATTATTACAGTATATCGGTAACCTTCTAGGTATGGCCGCATCTTCCGGACACCCCATACAATTGCCAAACACTCTTTTTCCATGGTGGAATAAGTTTCTTCTGGTTTACTAATGGATCGGCTAGTATAACAAATAACTTGTTTATTGCTTTCTGTATCTTTCTGAAAGAAAAGCTTTTATTCCAGCGTTGGGGACGTCGGCTTGCAAAACAAAATGTTTTTGAAAGTCAGGACATGTAAAGATTGGAGCTTCGGTTAATAATGCTTTTAATTTTTGAAACTTTGTTTCTGCTTCTGGACCCCATGAAAACTTTCTGTGTTTTTGGAGCAACTTGCGCAGTGGTCCTACGACGTCAGAGATAAGAGGAATAATTTGTCGGTACCAAGAAGCAGCTCCTAGAAAGAGTCGAACTTCTTTTACGGTTTTCGGTGACTTTATCTCCAAGATGGCTTTTACTTTATCCGGATCTGTGTGTATGCCATCTTTCGTCACCAAATGTCTTTAATATTTCATCTCTGGTAAGCAGAATTTGCAATTGTCCAAATTTAATTTAAAGCCAGCGGCTTTCAATCGTTTGCAGACCACTTTTAAATTGGACATTTGTTCTTCAAAATGTTTTAGGTTCTAAAGCTGGACCAATAATGGAGTCAAGCAGTCGTTGGAACGTTGCAAGGGCGGAATGTAAGCCAAACGGCATTACCTGAAATTCAAATAAACCTTGCGCTGTAACAGTGAAAGTTGTGATAAGTTTACAATTTCTGTCCAACGGTACTTGCCAGTAGCCATCTTGCAAATCTAACGTTGTCAACCATTTGGCCCCTTGTAACTTGTCTAATATGGCATTAATGTAGGGCAAAGGGTAAGCATCTTTGCGGGACTCTTTAGTTACCATACGAAAATCGATGCAAACACGATTTTTGCCATTTTTCTTTTTGATGAGGACGGTTGGAGAACTCCATGAACTGCTGGATGCTTTGATTATACTTTTTTGCAACATGTGGTCTACTCGGTTTATTTGTTCCATGATTACTGGATTCCGGTAGTATCTATAATACTTTTAACTTTTACTAGAAGAATATATTTAAAATTAATAACTTTTTGACGACCATCAGCAACGCAGGCCATAGTGGGATCGGTAAATTTGATCCACGACATATGTTTTTCAGCTATGTCCCGTTTAACATAGAAACGAGCTGATCCAGTGTCTATTACGGCATGGAGGATAGTTCACAATGTTTCAACCTGTAATCTCCACTGATGTTCATCGAGGCTGGCGAGTAGAATTATTCTTCGCGACTGGTGGTGCCTTCGTTGGAACCAGTCGCACTTGAGTTTCCCTGGTTATTGTTTTTAAAATGATAACAGCAATCCTTGGTGCCACAAACGGAACAGAAAATGGTTTGTGGATTTCTGCAGGCGTTGCGGCGATGGCCTGGCAACCCACATCTCCAGCAATGAGTACCCCTGGAATAGTCGGAAGTAGGTACCGTTTTAGAAATCTAATTGAATTTAAATCTCTCTTCCGGGTTTTATACTGGACTGGTTGGTTTTGATTCATTTTTCCAGATTGGAAGATGACTGGAAATCGACAGGGGGTCAGTATGTTTCTTTGTCTTGTTGCACATTTTCATATTTATCGGTTAGCAGCATTAAACTAGCCAATGTGACAAAATCTCTTCGGCGGATATATTCTCGGTAATTAGGAAATAGATTGAAATATATTCTTTCCAATTTGGCAGTGGTATTATATCCCCCATGTCGGCGGAGAAGGGTTTGCATAGAAACATAATAATATTTTGCTTTCTCACCCGGTGCCAGAGTTCTTGATCGCATTTTGTCTTCTAAACGGATTAAAAGTCGAAAGAAAACAAAAAAGCTTCTAAAATCATTTAAAAATTGGGAGTATGTTTCCCAATCGTCTTTTCCGTTTACATTTGATTTATCAGTATCCTTATCAAACAACTAATTTATTGGATTTAGTAATGAAAAAAAAAACTTTTTTAAAATAATTAAAATCGAATGCAGACTACCAACATTGAGCATCATATCCGTATAGTTATAATTAAGAAACTCATACGGTTTAATCATATATAATATATTATATCGGGTCATTGTAACTGTTCTTTGTATATCAGCAACAATAGCATCTTCTATATCGGAATAATATCGAAAATACATTAAATATAAATTCATAAATGGATAAGTATCCAATATGTTCTCAACACATTCACCCAATTGTTGTGCAGACTGAAAAATGAATTATAAAATTTATTTTACAAAATTATTATAATATTACCAATGGTAAACGTGAGTTTCATTCACAGAAACAACTAACCAAAAATTTTCTATACAGACGTAACGTTAGCAATAAATTTCCAATTGTTGGTACGCATATAAGTTAAATAAATTTTATTAGGGCTATCAATAATAATAATAGAGTCCTGATTCGATGACAACCACTAGAAAACTAAGTAATAAATAGGATTGTTACACGTTTTTCATATTATTAAAAGCAATCATATATAAAGGCCACGTATATATCAATTTCATGTAATGTAATGATGTTTTTTTCTATTTTTGTCCAAAATCAATGCAAATAATTACAATAATACAATTTGATTTCTTTCTTTGCCTAAAAATAAAAGGTATTGACTTTTATTTTTAGGCAATTGGAACAAAAATGTTTTAACCTTATTCGATGTTTTTAAAACTATCAGAATTACTATGTCATACAAATTAAAATAATATTGTGCACTGTAGCAGCGACTACAGTTTGATAGCATAAAACGGTCAGTAATATTAACTATACCACCTGTAATACATCCCTAAAACGATGAATCAACAAAATGAAAGAATATATAAGCAAGTCCTTCCAGAAGCGAGCCCAGTCTTACATCGACCCATCGCCGCTCAGACGTTAATTAATTAATCATTTTTAATACTTTTATATAATACTTATAATTAAAAATATTGTCTAAAGTAAACTATAAAATAATAGTTTTTAAATATAAACTAATTAATTGACACATATTAACTCACGTAATGTTTATTTAATTTTTATTACCAACGCAAGGTTTATTAATAATATCAAACTGTATTTACATTATTTTATTAATTTAATTACTCTTATTAATATATTATAATATTTTTGTATTTAATCAACACAACACATTTATTTGTTTGAATTATGAAACAAACACTTGTTGCTTCCAATGAAAATTTATTACAGTACTCATTTATAATGATGTATTTATTTATTAATTAACCTAATTTTTAATTAAATTACAAAAACAATATAATTACTAAAATTGCAATACATATTAATAAACACTAAAAATATTATATAAAATGTTTTTATATTTCTAGTCTATGTCTATGTTTTTGTTGAATCTCATATTTCATTTTTTACGTTATTTATGAAGGAAATAACGTAAAATAAATAATGTTTTGAAATATCTGAGTTTTTTTTTTCATTTATTATTATGGTTACCACTGTCCGACAAATTTTGAACTAATGCTTTGTATAAGCTGTTTATCTCTCCGACGCACCGTTTTCAAGACAAAGATGAAGTTTTATTTTTTAGAGTAGAGAAAAGTTTATTGATTATTCTATCTTATATAAATGTGATTTTTGTAGACCCATCTGTTAGAATATGTTTGGTTTGTTGAGATAACCTATTTATAAATGGAATCGAGTGCCAACTTGTTGTTGGAGTGGGATCAACAATAGCATCTTCACTGTAAGTAAGTTGGTCATTGGAGGTAAAATTTAATGTTCTATCACTATCAATTGACTTTTTGTATACGTATATAGCAATTTTTTTTTAATCTATAATGACCAATATGTCTAGAAAAGGTAATCTATTATTATTACAATATTTTATTGTAAATTTTTTGATAGAATGATTAAAGTATCATCTATGTAAATTGATAATGATAGTACATCAAAGTCCAACTCATTTATTGAAGAACTAGCCAGTTTATCGTTTACTAATATGCAAGAATGGGGCTAATAGGAATTCCCATCGAGGTGCCAAATGTCTGTAGATAGAAACTATTATTAAATTGAAGATAACTATTATTGAAAAAATGCTCTATTATTTCCAAAAATAAGGATTTATCAATTAAAAGTATATGTTGAAGTTATAGACTATCGATTGTTAATAATTTTAAAAACCAAATTTGTAAGTATGTTTAAAAACAATGCTTCAACATCCAGTAAAATTAGTGTACGACCTTTTGGAATTGTTAGCGATTTTAGTTTGTCAATAACTTTCGTTGAATTTTTACACTATATTTCAAATAACTAACAAGGTTATTTAAAATGTTTGCAAAATATTTTGACAATTTATAGTCTGGAGATTCTATGCAAGACACAATTGGTTTTAGTGGTTTATTTTTTTATGGACCTTTGGAAGTCTATTATGCACATTTTTTAAATCAACTTTTATCCAGAATCTTGTTACTTCATTACCACATCTGAATTTTGCAATCATCTTTTTTATAATTTTTTCTAATTGCGTTGTACCTAGATTTTTTCACTTGTATTCTCTTTTCTTGTTTTTGTATTTCTCTACCTCTTCCTATATTTTTGTGCCATGTTTTTCTCCCAGAATCTCTCGTTTCTTCATTTTTTTGGGTAGCATACTCATTTATTTTTGAGGTTAGGGTATTTTAATAAAAAAATTTATACTTTATTGTGCTGATTTTACTTTTTTATATATTAAGACCGGTTTCGGCTAACCGGCCATCATCAGTTTTTTCTTTTCACAGGTGTTGTTGTGTGTTGCGGGTGGTGTCACACAACAAAAAAGAAAAAACTGATGATGGCCTAACCGCAGAAACCGGTCTTAATATATAAAAAAGTAAAATCAGAACAATAAAGTTTTAATTTTTTTATTAAAATACTCTATCCTCAATTATTTTAAACTGTGCAATAATCAGAAACAAATATTATCATTTATATTTCATGCAGTTTTGTAATATTTTACATTTGTGTCTCTGTCTCATTTTTTTTATACTTTATTGCTATTTTTCTTACTTCTACTCTTAACTTATCTTTATTGACTTCCTTCAGCACAATATAAGCTGGAGTTTCTCTATTTCAACCTAGCACCCATCTCTAATCTAATTTTTCTTGTTCGTTCCATCCACATATTTTTGACCCATACAATATCATACTCTTAATTAAACTATCAAAGTCTTTTTATTCTCTTACACTCTTCGCTCTTGCTGTTATTTGTGCAAAAAACATATTCCAAATATTTAAAAGATTTTACTTTTGTAATACCATGCTAAAGTTTTTTCATTTTTCTCATTTCCTTTGCGTCTTTTGCCAGTATTACCATGTCGTCGACATATGCTAACGACCATACTGTTTTTACCAACTACTACCCCTCCCCTCTTTTCTGCTTAAACCAGTTTTTTTTTCTACATCTGATATGTAGGTTGCAAATAAACTGGGACTCATTGGGCAGCCCTGTTTTACTTATTTTGTTGTTTATAATTTTTCACACATTTTCCCGTTGTATGCTGTACCCAGTAGTGTAATTTTCCTGTAGTTATTAACTAATATTTTGGTTCTACTTTTGTGTATCGGGTATACAAAATATTGACTCAGAAACCCTTATCTTTTCTATAGTCTTATTATTAACTCACTCAATCTCTCAATCAACTCTGCCGTACCATACAACCACGCTTCATTTTGTATCTCATCTATACCTGGCACTTTCTTTTCTTATTGCTTTCTTTGAAATTTCTTCCGCTTGCTGGATTGGCTCTTGTCTGTATAGTTTTTCTTTTTTTTTCCTCTAAACAAACTCGAAAAGTGTTTTTTCCACGCCTCCATTGGTACTCATTGGCCTCAATATCTCTCGGTTTTTATTTTATTTCGTTGTTTATGTATTTTCATGCTTCTGCTTCTGTCTTTATTTTTTAATTTATATTTTTTAATAAATTCATTTTTAGCTTTCTTGCATTGATTTTTGTATGTGTTCAGTTCTTTTAGATACTCTTTTGTGCGTTTGTCGTTTCTCCAGTGTTTTAACATCTTTTGGGCATTTTCTGAGTACATTTGCTGTTCTACCATTTGCTTTTTTTATACTTTTTTCCTTATTTGTTTCTATATGTATTTTGTACTATCACGCTTCCCTGATTGTTTCTTTTAATTCTTTTATTATCTCCTTTACATTTCTTCCATCTCCTCTAAATTTTAAGATTTTTTACACATTAGCACACTTTCTTTTGTCCAAATTACCTTTTCTTCATTTTTTTCTATATTTTCTTATCTTTTTACAGTTTCCCCAGTTAAACTCAGTTCTAACAGCTGATTCTACTCTTGTTCGTACTTCAAATGTGTCTACCTCTTCCCACGCTTCCTCATTCACAACTGCATAGTCTATTACTATTTGCCCATTTGTCCCTATATAAGTAAATTTCTTTTTTTTATCTTCTGTTTCCATTTAAAATGTCCTAACCCCTTTCTTCTATAATTTCTATCAGTTCCTTTCCTTCTTTATTTTCTGTGGGGCCTTTTTTTGTGTGGTCATGTTGTTTGATTCTTTGTTCCTTTTTTCCAATTCTTTCATTAAAGTCCCCTCTATAATCAGTTTCTTTCTTCTGTTAGAGATCTTAATGTTTGTCTAGTGTTTTTCATACTTTTGCTGCATATTGTTATTACTTTATATTTTTCTTCTCCCCACAAAAATTTTTGATTTTGTATTCCCTCGTTTTCCTATACCATACCATCTTTTTCTTTACTTGTTTTCTTTGGATTACCAGTACTTATACTTTGTTTGACTTTTTTTTTATAGCTGGTTGGCATTTCCAGATGTATTCGGCTGATATGTTGGGCTTCAACTTTTCCCATCCTTTTTTATCTATCGACCTCTCTACCATTTCAATCATATCAAAAGTTTTTACATATTCTCAGAACTCATTGTCGATCTCAGCAAAATTTTGCTTGTCTGTTTTTTTTACTGTCTTTATTTTTTGTTATTTTTTTTTTTTTTTTTGTGTATCTAAACCATGTCCTTAGTCCTTGCATGCGTTGTCTATTGTTTTTGTATTTGTGATACTATTTTCTTTTTTGCAATTCCTTGCTCTTGATCACTTTATTTGTTAACTACTCCATCTATTTCTAATTTTCTGTACTGTTCTATAAATGGCCCTCAAAACACAGTTACTACGCAAAATTCAATAAGAAAATAATAATAAACACATGTGTTAGTCACCCAGAAAATAAATGTTTCTTCTTTCTGCAAATGACAAATGTCTCTAAATTCGGGAAAGTGGGCAATAGATCCAATCCGTAAATAATAAGCAATCGGGTAACTGAAAGTTGGAATATATTCTTGAAGAAACTGGAAGACGGATTTTCAAAAAAAAAACTGGCATTTTATTCACGTTATAAACAAAACTGATAAGGGCAAAATAAAGAGATAGTTGATTGAAATACAGCAAAAATTATACATGTAAATAATTCTTATTTTTATGCGTTTGATTTCTACTTCATGTTAAGATGCGTCATAATTAGTCATTGAGTTATGTTTTCTTTTAAGAAAAGATATTGTGATTATTATTATTACCATCAGTAAAAAGATCTAGACGATCCAGTATTTATGTCGGTTTTTTTGTCTTATAGAGACATCTGTTTGGGTGCTGCATATGTTCCGTTTTTGATTCGGTAAGTTTGGAAGATGTAAATTATATTTGTTAATTTATTAACTATTAAAACAAATAAGGCAACTTAATTAATTTGTTTATATTAACTACAACTACATAGTATTGATAAGTATAAAATGCAACGACTTGCTTAAGGCGCGTCGTTTATATATTAATAATGTGTACAGCAGATTGTACACGTGCAGCTGTGTTGACAGAATCAGGATTGCTGGAAGCTGCCCTTGAGTCATCATATTACTTCTCCATCCTTAAGATTGAAACTCCGGAGAGATCAAAAGATTGCATCATCTGGGTTTGTCCTAGTTTGGGTTGACCCAGTTGATTCGATGATGGGTTTTTTATTGATGCAGCTCATTTTTTTCAAATAGTATTTAACTAAAACAATACAACTTATGATTATTATTAAATATAAGAGAATGATGTTTGACAAGTGCCAATTTCCTATATTTTCAGGTTCTTGTTGTAGCTGGATGGGTTGAAGATTATTGCGTATCTTTGATAGCTTTATCGGTCTCAGCTGTAACTCCGGTAAATCTACTTCTTGGGACGGCTCTCTTGTTAGGTAGAAGTCTTCTAATACCAGTGGTTGGCCAATGGTTGAATCGTTAAAAATTAACAGTTGGTCTTCAATAAAATATTGACAATTAGGGTTGTAGCTGAACAAGAAAATACCAGTAATTTCTCGAGTATCCCATGCTTCTTTACATCTGGATTTCACCAATGTTAATTTTGGGAATGCTTCTAAGTATTGATTTATTTCAGGAATATACTCTAACATTTTTTGTTTCATTAATTTTGTGTGGAGGCAACTTTGGAAGTAATTTTTCTTTATAATGTTACGCTCACAAGTAACATTTTGAAATGTCTTCTTTTGTCGTGTGCACAAATATTGGTCAGTCAAGTAATCGCAAGCATCAGACAGCGGTACCATATCAAACTCAGACTCAAGAACATATTTATTGTCAGGTATAATTATCTGATAGTCCTTAGCAGGTATTGGTAAGAAGTAATACAGTTCATATTTAGTATTTTCAAATAACGGTATTGTTAAAGTGTACAAGATCTCAGTATTCTTTATAATACAAGAAGGTTTAATTAGGTTTTTAAAATTTTGAATTTGTTGTAATGAAACTTCAAAAGGTAGTTTTGTTTTATAATAAGATGATATCTTACGTAATTCAAATAATAATTCTGTATCAGTGATTATGCTAGGGTGTAGAATTTTAAGTTGACAAAATGTTAAGGAATTTTCAACGTCTTGTACAATATTCAAGATAGTATTTAAAAAGTGAATAACTTGATTTAAAATATCTTTAGCAAATGGAATGTCTAAAAAATCGGGATTGGATTTTAGTCTTGCACCTAATTGGTTTATCCTCGATAGATGTAATAACTCGTTATGCTTTATGTTGATTATAGTCTCGTTAAATTGCTTAATGATTTCATTATTTATAGAGTACTGACCGTTCAACTGTGTAGCCAAATCATGCTGATTCTGCTTAATGATTTTTAAGGAAGTTTCTATTTTGTCGCCATCACTTGAGTCTAGATTACCCGTTATTTGTTTGATAATCGATCCGATACCATCAACAAGTCCTCGTTTATTACGTGTTTGTTCATGGAACCGATTCAATTTTTCGTCAATAAGATTTCTTGTATAATTAAGGATTTTATAGTAGTTATGTAATTCTTTTGAAAATGTGGTATCATTATCTGTTATGTTCTTAATAGTCTCCAAGGTGTTTAGGACATTTTTGTATTCGGAAATTAGATGAGAGAGTTCGAAAAAATGTACAAAAGTATGGGACGCCATTTCAAGCTTTGCACTTCCTAATTTTATGGGAAGTATGCCGGGATTTGTTGTTATATTTCGTTGTGCAATGGCTGTGGTGGTGCACCACATGATGAAGATGTACCTGCAAACATGGTATTATCGGTTTTAGATGTGTTCCAGTAAATATTTATATTTATAGTAGAGTTTTTGAAAATTAAATTTAACATATTTTTAACTCTAACATAGTCTAAACAATCTAGGCCGCATCCCAGTTTAGGTACAGCCAGGTTAGTTATGCTATTTATTAAGCAAAATTCTTTTAGAGTAGTTAAAGTTTTAAATACATTTTTATACGTGGGTTTTTGGAAATATTTATTTTTTGTTATTAGATATATTATGAAACGGTTATCATCCTTTAGGTAGCAAAGTGAAGTTAATTTTGGGTTTTGTGTTTTTAACAATTCTACTTGTCCAAATTTGGTATTCTAAGTCAGCACTTACACAGTGTGCCAATGATTGTTAGGTGCTAAAAATAGATCGCCTTTTATTTCAACAATTTTTTCATTGGGCACTATTTCTTGTGCCTTTTCTTGTTCCAAAAAGTTTATAAAATCTTTTTCTTTATTGCTTTTTAGTTTTAATTTTGTTGGACGTTTTATATTGTCCATGTGTAATTTGTGGAATTTTTGACCAGTCTTGGATTTATTTTTTTCTGGAACTATTGTTTTCCGAAGCGGATTAGTTTTTATAATTTGCTCCTTTTTAAAGCGATTTCTCTTTTTTGATCTAAAATTACTTTTAACAAATACCTCATTCGGCAACTCGGGTATGTCTTCTCTGGTTTTGTTCAAATTAGAAATGATTTGACATTTATTATCAACTAATCTATTATTTATTAATTTATATAATACTTGTAACTTTTCTTTATGGGAATTTATATAATTATTTAAAATTTGAGATTCCAAATTTATATCTGTAATTTCGTGCATGTCGAAATTCAATATATTAAAATATGTTAATTTTGTAGTAGAGTGGATTGAGTTATTATAGGCTATTATAGCGTATAGTATCTTTAATTCAATTGGGTCATTTTTAAAATCATTTCTATTGTTTAATAGGTTCAGATGTTCGAGCAACGTTGAGTGGAATCTTTCGATCAGCCCATTACTAGCTGGATGATGTGGACTACAGAAATGTAGGTCTATCTTATGTAATTTTAAAAGATCGGCTATTAGTCCATTGTCAAACTCTGATCCATTATCTGCTATAATAAGACATGGAGTTGAGTGATGAGAAAAGTAGCTCAGTAATTTTTTCATAATTTCGATAGCTTGCATATTGTCTAGTAGATATGCTTGTGCATACTTACTGAAGGCATCTATTATTGTTAAAAATTTATTCTGCTCATATTTTAAAACGTCAATGTGAACAATTTCAAAAGGTTTCGTGGGAGTTGGCGTGATGTTATATTTTAGCTTTAATGGTTTTCTATCGTATTTTACAAGTTTACAAACATCACAATTGTTGATAATATTTTGTTACGGTCCAATTTTCATCTGGACATCGGCAACCAAATATACATCTTGGACCTGAAACGATTAAGGTAGTTAATAGTTTTCAACTTAATTGGAACTATTTTATTGTTAAATTAATTAATAGTTTAATTATCAGATATGTTAGGGATTAAGTGAAGTTAATTAATTAGTTGCTTACCTGTCGATATTGATGATTAATTGCTGGATTACATCTGATATCGATAGTTAGCCGATCTTGGATTCCGCTAACTTCCTTCTACCAATGTAACATCTGGAAAAATAGAATTGTTATTAGTTGATTATAATTATTATTAGTGGGAATTATAATTAGAAATTGATTAGTGTCAATAAGTCGGATTATCAACCAATTTTGTTGTTATTATTAGTTTAGGTTATGTGAGTTATTATAAGTTCACATCTTAGTTGAATCTTAGTTATTGGGGGAATTAATTTTATTATTGCTTAATTAATGTCTACTTACCATTATCTGATATTTAATCCGTTATTGTGCACATACACAGGAACTGTCACTTCACTGTCAGTGTTGTTGTCAAACGCCATATTGATTGGGCGGCGTGAAGTTGCTGGGACAGGGCGTGGTTGGCAATCCTGTGTACTGATGAAAGGGTGACAGCATTCACTTGGTTGTTGCGAATAATTTAATTGCGCATCACTTTCTCGGGAATCGTGGTCCGTTAAGCGTGGGTGTCCGTCTTCATATAGAGCAAGTGGAATAAATCCATGGCCATCCGAGCCGATTAACTGCTCTAGAAGATTTTTGTGGGTGCACAATTTATTGTGGAGGATTTGGTTTCCTATCAAATTAATATTTTGTGAAAAGTTTGGTTAAATGCAAATGTGCAACCCAACGCTTGATGCGGATTATTGACCTCACGTGGACCACGCGCGAACACTACGAAGCCGCACAACAACTTAGGTAGGATTAAAGTTTAAGGTAAAGAGACATTAATTAATTTTAGTTTGTGGTTATAGGCTCCGAATTCATATTTATCTTCAGATTAAATGTAAAATCTGATTGCTTCATCCTCCATACTCTATACTGCTGTATGCTTGAGTGAGCTGGTCAAGCAAAAATGAATAGGAGTGGATAGGAATTATTATCCGACTTGGGAAATGGTTAGAAAGAGTCGAGATCCAACGACTATTAATCAGGAGCTGTGACAACTGGATCTGGTTGGAAGGAGCTGTCCGTTCCTTGGATTTGTATTAATTTATATGTGTATTTTGTCGAATATCAGGTTCAATTTCAATTAAGTATTAACCAGTTAGCCAGGTTTTTCTTCACTATTTTACTATTGTATTAACCGTCATATTTTAACTGGCAACTGAAGGTAAATTCATTTATTTCATATTCAAATCGATGATTCAATTGAACATCGGGCAACATAAATAGTTGCTAACATCCATGTTTGTGAACCAAGGTTCACATGAACTTAAGTTTAGCTTTAAGCATTTTAAAAATCTTATTCAATTTTAAAGTAGAATTCTAGAGTACAATTTTATTGTTAAGACGTTGAAGTATCTGTGTCGGGTTAAACCATTCCATTACAGGGTCTTGTGCAGGGATAGCGCTATTCCGGACATAACGACAGTGAGTATTAACCATCTTATAATTTACTTTTATGTATACCTTACCCAGATAATTCAAGTCTGTTATTTTACAAAATTGTGTTGTACTCAACAAATATTGATTTTGAACGGTGTATTATTTATATCGAATTTTTGTTTTGAAGCATTATTGGCATTTCTTTATTGGTTTTGCCAGTGTGCTTGATTTTAGATTTTTTTTTTGCGATTCGACTATTGTTGACTATTATTATAATGTTTGTGTACGACCTCTCTAACAATATTAATGACATTTAGTCATTGACATAGATTTTTTTTTATTATCATTGAAGCGGAATCTTTCTAATAATTATATACTCTGTTTTTAAATTAGAGATATACTTTTAATAAATATACTTTTTTTTAAATTAAAATTAGAGCTATTAATCTCTAATTAATTTACTCTGTTTAAAATTTAGAGTTATAATCTAATAAATATTAGATAACTTGGCCTTTTTTTTTCTTTTCTTAACATCCATATATGGTATCGGGTTCTACCTATTAGGAGGTGTGATCAATAACATACAGGGTGAACTTCAAAAGAGATCCCGTGGCGCTCACTTTTTACCACCCCCGTCTACACTGAGCTACGGCGGCAAGAGAAGCCCTGTCCTCCTCCTACTCAATAAAGAAGAAAAGAAATATAGTAGGCCAAAGGGAGCGTGACAATTTTGAATGTCTTTTAGCATATTTGGCCAATAGTATGTAGCACTTAATTTGTGGTATGTCTCAGTTATTCCTCTATGGTTACATTTTCCATTATGATAATTGTCAATTAGATCACGTTGGTCATCTAACATTTCAATGTCATCTAGAATTTTTGAACATTTTTTGAAACGTATTTTGGTATCAAAGTGTTCTTGTAAAATTGAATTACATTGTTCATATAGTTCGTTTGTTTGAAAGATGCAAGAATATAATATGTTTGGTACAACAAATAGTTTTATAAATTTAATAAAATCTTCTTCTGAGTTACATTCTGAAATTTGAATAATATAACGTTGTTTAGTGTTGTTAAATAATTTCGAAAGAATTGGTTCAAGAGGGTTAGTTTTGACCGAAAGGAATTGAATTTGGTTTTTTCCAAAATTTACAGGATCTTCACAAATTTTGATTGCACATACAGGATTTTCCAAACTTGTATGTATTGTATTATCATCTTCTTCATCTAAATTTTGATCGTCGGCACCAGGAGGTTCCACAGCTATTGAATTTGTTTCATCTGGATTATTAATAGTGTTTATGGACATTTGTTCAACAGATTTGATTGATTCTGTAATATTCAAATTTGGAGGTCAAGATAATGCATCGGCATTGCTGTTTAGTTTGCCCTTTTTGTAGCATATCTCGTAATCATATTCCTCTAGCTTGAGCCGCCAACGAACCAATTTTGAATTAGGCTCTTTAAGCAAAAAAAGCCACTGCAAAGGTTTGTGATCTGTAACTATTTTGAATTTTTGCCCATACAGGTAAGGCCGAAAGTATTTTGTTGCCCAAACTACTGCTAGCAATTCCTTTTCAATAGTCGAATAATTTACCTCGTGCTCATTAAGAGTTCGTGAAGCATACACAACCGGAAGATCATATCCAATTGGGCCTTGAGACAAAACGGCTCCAATAGCGTAGTTGCTTGCGTCCGTTGTTACAACAAATGTCTCTTCAAAATTCGGGTATTGTAAGATTGGGTCATTTACCAAAAGATTTTTACAAAGTTCAAAGCAGTCTTTGTAATCTGCATCGTTAATATTGATATCTTTATCTTTCTTAAGCCTTGCAGTTAGGGGTTTTGTTAGTTTAGCAAAATTATTGATAAACTTTCTATAGTACCCTAAAAGTCCAAGGAACCCTTTTAGTTGTTTAGACGTTCTAGGAATTGGATAATCAGTTATGGCAATGATCTTTTCTGGGTTTGGTTTGATACCTTGTGGTGTAATTATGTGGCCTAGGTAACTTACTTCCTTTAGAAGGAACTCGCTTTTGTCGAGTTGAATTTTAAAATTGAAAGCTCGTAAACGATCAAATACTAATTTTAATTTCTCAATGTGTTCTTGTAGGGAAGTAGAAAAAATAATGATATCGTCTAGATAGACAATACAGGATAAGCCACGTAGCACGTGATCCATAACTCGTTGAAACGTAGATGGTGCGTTTCTGAGACCGAAAGGCATGCGAATAAATTCGTAATGCCCATTCTCTACGGAGAACGCTGTTTTAGATGTATCTTTGTCATTCACTTCTATCTGGTGAAATCCAGAAGCGAGATCTAATGTGCTAAAGTATTGGCATCGACCGAGCTTATCAAGAATGTCTGTTATATTGGGTAGAGGATACCGATCAGCTATAGTTTGTTCATTTAGCTTCCGGTAATCTACGACTATTCTCCACATCCTCTCACCAGAGGCGTCCAATTTTTTGGGGACTACCCAAATTGGAGACGACCAGGGTGATTGCGAAGGTCGTATAATAACTTGCTCAAGCATATTTTTAATTTTTGTACCTCTTCTTTATGAATGTAGGGGTACCTATAAGTCTTTGTAAATATTGGGGTGTCATCTTTCAATTTTATATTGTGTTTAACAGCATTAGTGAATGTTAATTTGTTGTTGTGTACGTGAAAAATATCGGAGTATTCGTTGATTAATTTTATTAACTTAGATTTTTCTTCTTTATTGCAATGATTTAATCTAAATTTTGAAAAATCAATCTTGTTAGCGTTACTGGAAATGCAATTTAGATTTGGGATGACGAAATTATTTTCAGAAATAACTTTAAATGGTTTAGATAAGTCGACAGTGACATATTCACTACTGGAATTTATAATAGAAGCAAAAGCAAAATTATTTTCGATCTTAATTAAGCTTTCTGGAATTTCCATTTCATTAATATTTTGTGCAGGTAGTATAGCAATTCCATTGTCTATGTTTGAAACTTTTATTTTTATTTTTTGTTCAGATTCTGGTGAAATTACAATGCAGTTATTATAATCAGACAAATTTTTGAACTCGATTTTAATTTTTGTATGTGGTAATATCATTTCATTTGTATTTAAATTTAAAGTCGCATTTAATAATTTAAGGTTATCGATTCCTAATAGGCAATCAAAATGGTTATGAAATTTAAAAATATGAAATTTAAATGGAAATTCTTTTAATTTGAAAATGGATGGGCATGGTATTGATATGCTATATTTCTCTTGTGTTGAACCATGCGCTGTTGAAATAATATAAGGGTAATGTTTAACATGTTTAGGAATATATTTAATAACTGGTTGGGGGTTCATAAAAGATTTTGTCGACCCCGTGTCGATTAAACATTTAAGGTTAAAATTCTGAAAAGGAATAGTTATAAATGGTAACTGCGATTTATTATTGTCAATGTTCAATAATTCAATTGTTCTTCTTCCGAGGCTAGATTTTCTAAAAAATATTCCTCAGTTGTGCTATCGTCAGGTAATTGTTCCTGAAGAGGGTACAGATCTATGTTTCTGTTAGAAGTGTCATTTTTGTCGATATCTTGCTCGACATTAAATAACTCTTCGCTTGTCCAGTTAGGACGAGGTTTGTATTCTGGTTTTCTCATATTTTGTGGAAAAGCATTTCTTGTTGTCATGCTCATTGGTATTTGTTTTGGAGGTAAATAATTTTTGTTCGGTTTAAAAACGTTCGGTGATGGTTGTGTTGAAACAGCTGCATTAAATCTCATTTGATTTGCAGGTTTCTGTTGCATAAAATTATTTTTGTTTGTAAAAGGAACATTTTTATATTTATTTATATTAGGTTGAACGATCTTGACGTCATTAATATTAAAATCATTCGTGAGCATGTAAAGTGCGTTGTCTAGCGTTTTTGGATCTCTTGTGCTTAAATAGTCGCCAAGAGGATTGTTTAAATTTTTTAATAATACTCTTAATGCAAGTTTTTTTGCAAAATCAATTAAATGTTCAACACCTTGAACTAAATTTGTATTAATATAACTAATTTGTAAATTTAGGTTAGTTTGTATTTTATTATAAAATTCAAGCGGTTTTAAGTTATTCTGCTTCATCGAGCATAATTCAATTGTAAGTGTTTGCAAGTCGCGTTTATCCGCGTATGTCGCTATTAACCCGTCCTTCAGATCTTTCCAAGAAGATATATTATACGATGACAGCCTATCTGCTGCATCGCCTTTTATTTTATTTTTTATAGATTTTAACAAAAGGACGTTTTGAAAATCGGCAACATTATTACCGTTATAAAAATGAGTAAGTAATTGTTCACTACTAGTTATAAATTCGGTTAACATGTTCGGATTCCCGTGGAATTCCGGAACAATGTTGAGGTATTCCATTTTTAAAACCGGCAAGGCCATAATTTCGGTTGTGTTTAAATCACTATTGTCGGAATTATTAGATAAATCTGTATTTAATTGAGTATTGTCGAGATTATTAGATAAATCAATGTTTAATTGAGTATTATCAGAATTATCAGATAAATCTGAATCAGGGTTACCTGGGTCTGAGTTTCTAATGGGGGATCTCGATCTATCTCTACTTGACATTTATGACTCACCAATACTTTTGCATTTGCATCATACGATGATCCAGGGTCTGCCGGGGAGGTCGCTCGTCTGAATGTCCGTCAGGGTATCCGCGGAGTCGCTCGATTGAATTTTATAGGAGGTCTAAGGTCTCTGCCACGGAAGTCGCTCGCTTTCTTAATCCAATCGGGAGTCCAGGGAAGTCACTGAAGTCGATTCATATAAGGTCCAGGGTCTGCCACGGAAGTTCTTCGTTTGATGGGAGTTGTATTGTTGCACTTTTTATTTTATTTATATTTTTAAATATTATATTGTGGTCACCAATATAAAGTATTAAAATACACCAAAACTTTTTTAATCGATTTGTTATTGGTAATCCTACCGATTCTGCGCCAATTATATTTGTTAATTTATTAACTATTAAAACAAATAAGGCAACTTAATTAATTTGTTTATATTAACTACAACTACGTAGTATTGATAAGTATAAAATGCAACGACTTGCTTAAGGCGCGTCGTTTATATATTAATAATGTGTACAATCAGCAGATTGTACACGTGCAGCTGTGTTGACAGAATCAGGATTGCTGGAAGCTGCCCTTGAGTCATCATATTACTTGTATAGATAGGTTTTAAAGTTTTTTTTTGTTTTTGGCTGTGCAAATTTGTTTCTGCTCAAATTTGATGTCTGCTGTAAAATATTTTGCGCGAGTTTTGATAAATTGTTTTGTGCAAATGTGTTTTTTGAGCAAATTTTATAAACTATAAATATATAAATATTCCATAAAAATTAACATCAATTTTATGCAGTAAATGAGTTATATGCAGTTTTTAAAAACTAATAAGTTTCTTAATGAGTTTTTATTAGGTTATAAAAACTTAAAGCCTAAAATCTACTAACCACTTCACTAATTAGTTTGAAAACTGGAAAATAATTTTAAAAATTTAGTCCACTTCTACAGATTTCTTACACTTTAGAATTTATATAAAAAAAGAGTACATTTATATTTACAATTTTAAAACATCTCAACATAAGTTTTAGAACTTTTTGATGAAGTTCAAGGCACACAGTCTATAGATTGCGGGCAAGTAGTTTTAATTGGACTGGCCTACCCATCCACAAAGGTGTTAGTAATTCAAAAATTGGTAACTTATATTGGATATTTTTTATTCCATCACTTATTAAAAAAGTGTAATTGTTCAAAAATATTAAAATTGCAAAATGTTAAAAACATTACCCAAAACAATCTTACATTTGTTCAAGAAACTTTATTAAATAAATAAAATTATTAACTATGTATTTTGGTACCGTTTATTCCGCCTGGTATCCTATCTGGTGCGGTGAGTGTACCCAAACAGTTAGATTTAACTTGCCGCCTGGGTTTGTACCCTTGTTGAAAACATCGGTGGCAGGTAATAAGCAAGACAATAAATTAGTTAAAATGTTTAAATTTACATTTCATTTTAAAAATCAATCTTTGACAGATTCCTAACTTATACATTTTATCAAAATTATAACCATTTTAATTTTTTTTTAAACCAGTCAATTAGAACATATTAATTGTATTAAATAAATTAAACTAATTGGCTGAAAATTTATAAATTGAAGAAGTAAAGTTTAAAGAATAGAAAAAATTTAAAGAAAAGAATAAATTTTTCACCTCCTCATTCTTGCATCCGGGTTTGGGACCGGCTTTGGCAGAGTTAGAAAGTGAAAAAAGGTGGATAGTCAGAGAGAAAACCACTAAATCAAGAACTACAAGAATTAGAACAAGTATTGTAGATGAACAGTAACAAAAGTAGAAGACATTAGCGCAAAGAAGCAGCAAACATTAAGAGACAGTCTGACTGTTATTATAAATTCAATTATAATTAGCTTAGTAATAGGAAATAAAATTAGTTTAGAAACGAACAGTAACGAGATAAAGAGAGTCGTAGAGACTCTTTATAAATGTAGATACTGGTTAAATCTTATAGTGCCTCTTATAACAAGTAGAGAAAACGTGCAAGGCGTTGCAATACACGGTAGTCTCTACAAGTTTTTGATTGTGCATGTCGAATCGAACTAAATCTGATAAATAAAGTTAGCAAATTCGTTTTTTTTTTAAATTGAAGAAAACAACTAAAAATTATTCTATTACAGTTTAAGCAAAACTAATTTAGAAAAATTAATACAACCCCTACCCTGCTTGGCTGAGTAGTAAGCTAGAGTTTGGTTAAATCGTATTTGTGTGAAAGAATTAAATTAAAGCATTTTTGGGGGGTTGTAAAGAATTGGTATTAGTAAATAAAATAACCTTAGTTTTTTTTATTTGATCCATCCCATGGCATAATTTCTATAAACTATTTTAAGCTGAAATAAAAGTTCAATGTAATTTTTTTAAGTTTTGAAAAGAATGTATTGTGTTACAGCTGAAATAAAAATTGATTAGATCTTCTGTTCTAGTTTAATTTGATCATTGAGTTTTGTTACTCAGTTAATACAATTTAAATGTTTGCTTAATTCTTTGGTTACTTTGGATTCTAGAACTTAATCTGAAATAAGCAATAGAATTCTTTCATTTTGAAAAGATACTATTGCTATCGGCTGGAAACAATTATAATTGATTAATCGGGTCTTCTGCTCTAGTTTCTTTTTAAATTATTGGTTCTTTCGATTTTGTTATCCAGTGCTTATTTGGAAAATTTATTTATGGCAAATTAGTTGGATTCTAGGACGTAATCTGAAATAAGTAATGGAATCTTTTCATTTGAAATAGATTAAATTGCTATTAACTGAAAAGTAATTGTTTGTTGTCTTTAGAGGAATTATTACAAAACTTCCACAATATAATGCCAATAAATGTTAATCAAAAACAAGGCGATGTAACCATAATAAAATAATTTTGTTGAATCTCTTTTAATAACAAATGTACCATAAGCAGCATAGAGAAAGTTGCCGTTACATAGTTAATAAATCTGGTAAAATTTGAATTCAGTTTTTTTTTGTAGAATTTAATATTGAAACAAAATATTTATCTACAATTTTATGCAAAATAATTATTATTTTAAAATTGATAAGCGATTGAACAAATCATGCCTTGTAATTATTCTACTGTAAAGTGACGCTCAAACCTAAAAAAATACAATTCTGATTAGTTCCTCAGTTGAAACGCTGAAAAAAATTAATAAAAATAAATTTATCTAATGAAAAGCTAAATTTATTTAACAAAAATATTTGCTCATAATGTTTCAGTATAAACTCTAAAACATTTTTTTTTCTAATTACCTAAAATTGTGTTAGATTGAACCACTTATGGGTAAATTTCTGCTTAATCTTCAAATGTTAAAAAAGCATGATTTGGTTGGCTCTTATTCAGTTTAAACTCTGAAGTAACTGAAAGTTTGTAATGTCTGGTAGAAATTTTTCAATCAACTTACTTTTCCCTTGAAACATTGAAGAAATAAGTTGATTTGTCTTAGGTCTAACTAAATATATTTTGATTGTCGGTGATTTTTTCTTTACTTAGAAAGGTTTGTTTGTTGTGATTTTGTCGATCAACTTACTCTTTAGTTGAAACGTTGAAGAGAGTCTTTGTGCCTAACTGACATTTAGATTGTCGGTCATTTCTACTTTAAATAAAACTTTTAAGTAAGAAGAATTGTTTGTAGCGTTGCGGTTGAATTTTTGTCAATCAACTTATTCTTTAGTTGAACCATTAAAGAACTAAGTTGATCTGTCTTTAAGCTTAACTTTTTACATTAAATGTCAGTCATTTCTTTTTTAGTTGAAACTTTATAGTAAGAAAGGATTGTTTGTTGTGGTTTCGTCGATCAACTTACTCTTCCGTTAAAACATTGAAGATTTAAGTTGATCTGCCTTTGGCTTAACTAAAGTTTACTTTGAATGTCAGTCATTCTTCCTTCAGTTAAAATTCTGAAGTAAAAAAAGATTGTTAGTAGCGTGTGTTAGAACGTCAATTAACAAATTTGTGTTTATATCTAAATTTACTAAACTTAAATATTACATGTAACTAAATTAAATTTGAAAAAAGTAAAATTTTGTTATATTTATTTTGTCTCCAGTTGAAACGCTGGAAATTTTAATATTAAATAACGCTAACCTAAGCAAAATTGTCAAAATAAATTTGA
Organism: Tachinus rufipes; assembly: GCA_963932245.1. Lineage (NCBI taxonomy): Eukaryota > Metazoa > Arthropoda > Insecta > Coleoptera > Staphylinidae > Tachinus > Tachinus rufipes. The sequence continues at coordinate 41,471,747 of OZ010748.1, forward strand.
AAAACTTTGTAAAATTTGAGTAAGTTCAGTTGAAACGCTAAAGACTTATATGATTCAATTTGTCAGTAACTATCATCTTTAATAATTAAAGAAAGTTGCTTCTATTATGAACTAAAATCAGTTAAAACGCTGTTAACTTTAATAAAATAACCTATTTGAACAATTCTTCAGTATAAAAGAAAATTATGAAAAATTTAAAAGATATTATCTTTAATTATTCCTAACTTACCTAACCATTGATCACTTTGTTGTATCTATTAGGACATGATGCACACAATAAACCAACAATTGAAAGAAAATAATGATCACTTAAAGAATAAATACCTTGAAAAATCAAGGTTGATCATACCACAGAAGCTGAAATGTTCCAGACAAATTAACACTTTCAAAGAATCAAACAATTTCATACAATGAACCACACACATCAAACCGGACAAAACAGCTTTGTACATCCATACCAACCAAATTCATACTTAATCAAATTTGACAAAACATAAACCAAACTAGTAAAAATAAAGCAAAATTTAAATCACTTAATTAAAACACATAATACTTTTTAAAACCATAAATAACAAAGAACAACATACATAATGAACCACCATTGCTGGACCAGCTACTTTCATACCAACCACAAGAAAAAATTGATGAAATTTAAATTAAACCAAGAAAGCAACATGTTTTTTTGAAGATTTGGAAAAACCAACAATTCTTACTGCAAGAATTATTTGAGACCACTACAAAAATCAATTAATATAAGCTGGACACACTAGCTTAATTCATACCAATAACTATTAGTAGAATCAAGACTCAAAACCGTAAACAAATTCAAGTCAAAACAAGAATAAAACAACAATTTCGAAAAATAGAAAGCTACATATCCTGTGATACAACTAATCTAAATTATCCCCAATATATTGTCAACTTAGTCTAAAATATTGAATGTATTTAATTAATTATTCAGTTAAAAAATAAATGATGTAATGTAACTTAAAGAATTGAAAAAAACAGTCATGGTTGAGTCAACAATAAATGTGAAGTGTAACTATAAAAAAAATCATGTTAAAAGGATTATTTAGTCGAAATTTTTTGGTAATATTAATATCGTATAACCTAAAATAATAATAAATAATGTTTAAAAAATTATTTAGTAAAAAATGAGATCAAATTATCATACAGCATATAAAAAATTCAAAAATCTTGGTTAAAGTTGACAATAAGTCTCAAGTGCAAAAAAAAATTAAAAAATTCCTCAGTCGGAACTCTTAAAAAATGAAATAACGGTCATAGTGGTCAAGGTTATCTTTAAATAAATAGGTAAAAAGAAAGAAACGTTATAAATATTATTCAGTCAAAACTGTTGCTTAAAAAATAACTGCATTCAGTGAAAAATATTTTTGAGAATCGTTTTACCAAATAATTAAATAAAGTAGAAAAAAATAACGTTATATTATTCATTAATATTATTCAGTCAAAACTCATTTTAAATGAAGAATTGAAAAAATTATTATTACTTAAGGCTAAAAGTGTCAATGTAAAAGTATTTAGTCAAAAATATTTTTAAGGTAATAACAGTCATTTTACCTAAAAATTAAAAAAAAAATAATAGTTATGGTAAGGTTTTTTATTTGAATAGAGGTGCAAACGCAAGAAAAATTATACTTAAGTCAAAAATTTAAATAAATTTAGAAGCCACCTTGATTGTATTATTCTTAGATGAAACAAATGTTAATGTCGTATTTGCTGTTGGCATGTTGTAAGCGATAGATGCTTTTAGACATTACATTGTGATAAGTCCACGCATTAATAAATAGACAAATACATTATAAATTGTTTGGTGTTTGAAAATAAAAATATTAGTCAAGCACAGCTCATAAATAATTAAGCCTTGGGTTTGCTGCTCTAGTGTGCGCCGGGAGCATGCAGTTGCAAATGTCGAGTACAAAACAATAAGAGCACTAACACAAAAAGGTCTTAACGCTGTCCCTAAAGAACACTGGATATTGGAATTGTTTATCCCGATGTATGTCGGTTTTTGATTTTTCAGGAAGTTTAAAATAGAAGTTACTATATGTAAGTAGGTTAGATTAACAAAGGAGGAATTGATATGGCAATAATTGCGGAACCAAACAAAAACATGGCCATATACGGAAATTGGATATCGGTCAAAAACATGCGGTTATAAACGTTTATAACACAAACATGGTGATCAAAAAGTACGACCAGAACCGAGAAAGATTTGTGTGGATCGAGTTAAAGGAACTAGTAATTTACGCATGTTATTGGTCACCAAACAAACCTATGGCAAATTTTGATCAATTTTTAAGCAGGCTAGGAAGTACTGTTACGAAGCAAAAATACTGTAACATAATAATAGCTGGAGATTTCAACTCAAAAGCCACGATCTAGGGAGCCAAAGCAACAGACCAAAGAGGCGAAAAACCGCTAGATTGGATGGCGGGTTTGCACTTAACGGCAGCAAATGTAGAAGATAAACCATCTTTTATTAGGAACACCCAGGAGTCTAACCTGGATATTATTCTATGTTCATCAAAATATATATTTAGAATTTTAACAATCTTGTGACAAAGAAAAACTGGAGATAAAGAGGAGATGGAAAAGAAAAATGGAATTGCTGCCAAAATTCAGGAGCAAAGTCAAGGAAGGCCTAAAAGGAAACCAGAACGTTAAAGACACGATAAAGGTTATCATGACGGCACTCAGTGAAACTTTTAAGAAGAAGGGGCGCACAAATCCCAAAGAAACCGTCTACTGGTGGAGCGAAAAACAAAGGAAGCTGACAAGAAAAAATAATAAAAAACCAAACATCTAAGAAAAGAAAAAAATCAGCTGAAAACTTCAGGAGAAAGCAAGAAACTTTCAAAAAAGAAATAGTTGCAGCTAAGAAGGAAGCATGGAAGTCATTAGTAGATGAGGTGGAAGAAGAGGTCTGGGGTTAGGCTTTAAGATAGTCACACAAAAACTAGCTAGCAAAAGCGGTCATAAACTAGACAATAAAAAACAAAAAGACATTGCTAAGTTGCTGTTTCCAAAGATGCCGCTTTTAAGATGGCCAAATCCAATCAAAAAAAGAGAGACATTCTATTTACTATGAATGAACTATTGGATGCAGCAAACAAAATAAAAATAAACAAGGCGTCAGGACCGGATTAAATCCCGCCATTAATTACAAAGAAAGTGGTTAAGGCAGCTCCCGAATAAATACTATAGATGTTGCTGATGGCAAATTCCCAAAAGTGTGGAAACAGGCTAAATTGGTCCTTATAGAGAAACCGAAAAAGAATAACAAAGAGGAAAAAAAGTACAGGCCATTATGCATGCTAAACACTTTTGAGAAATTGTACGAACACCTCATTGCAGAAAGACTGAAGGATGAAGTGGAAAACCAACCAATTCGGCTTCCGAAAAGGCATGTCAACAATGGACGCGATGAAGGTAATAGTAGAGTCTGTAGAGAAAATAAAGGAAAAAGTCAACAAAAACAAAAAAAATGTGTGTTCTCTCTACCGTGGACATTAAAAATTCATTTGGAGCGGTGCCGTGGAAAGGAGTGGTGCAAGCGCTCAGAGAAAAGGGAATAAACCTAACTCTAATAGAAGTGCTGACCAGATATCTGGAAAACAGAAAATTACTAATTGAGGATACAGAAAAAATGACGATCACATGTGGGGTACCACAGGAATTAAACTAGAACCGCTGCTGTGGATAGTATCCTACGACAGGGTGCTAAGAGTAAACTTGCCGAAAGGCACTAAAGTAATATGCTTTGCGGACGATACCGGAATTGTAACTACAGGAAAAGACGAGAATGAAGTAGTCGCAAACACTAACAATGCGATAGCCAAGATAAAATCCACAATTGAGGACCTAGGCTTGGAGATAGCCGAGGAAACAACGGAATGTCTCATTTTGTACGGTGGTAGGAAACTCGGCAAGATTAATGTTTAGATGGAAGACACTGAGATTAAGTCCAAAAAGAAAATTAAATATCTGGGAATCTGGTTTGACCTCAACATGATAATAACGGAACACGTAAGGAAACGACTCTGAAAGCAGAGAAGTCAATAAGGGCACTAACAAATATTATGCCTAACATCAGAGGATCAAGTGAACCCAAGCGGAAACTCTTAGCAAGTGTAGCACACTTGGTTATCCTATATGGTAACCAAATTTGGAACAAAGCTATGTGTTTCCAAAAATATAAAACAATGCTAAACAGACAACAAAGGAGACTAGCTATCAAAGTAACCTGCGGCTATAGAACAACGTCAACCGAAGCTTATACTTGTGATAGCTTTAATAATGCTCATAGAACTGCAAGTAAAACTAAGAAGCAAAGAGTACAAGAAAAATAAAAGGAAAAAAAGAAAATAAAGGAAGAAATGATAAAAAAGTGGCAAACCTTTTGGGAAAAAAACTCAGGCATAGCAAATTGGACAAAAAGGTTAATTAAAAATGTAACCAAATGGACTAACAGAATGCATGGCGTTACGGATTACTTTCTAACTCAAGCCTTCAGCGGACACGGAGATTTCAAATCTTATCTCAGTTGTTTTCACATAACGGAGGAAAGGATGTGCAAAGTGTGTCAAGAGGAAGAGAGTCCTAAACACACTTTGTTTAATTGCAGCAGATGGAGTCTCATAAAAGATAATCTTGAAAAAGAATCACATTAATATTATTTAAAAAAAAAACGCCTCTAGTTTTATTTTGTGATGTTATATGCTATTGTTATTCCAAAAACAAATACGAAGCAGAATGGTTTCATTAGGCGTGTCAGCCAGTATAAAACTACTATATTTATTGAAATTACAATTTTTAAAAACCTTTTTTCCCCGCCATTATTAATTTTGCCAAAAGATTATTGCGGGCGTTAGCGATTAATTTACCAGCTCTTTTACCACAAAAAGATGGTGGTTGAGTGCCAGAACCTATTGCCTGTGCAAAAGGTTTCTTCTTTAAGACCCGGGGATCACTCTTTGCTTTACTCGTAGCTGCTTGCTGCTTGCTTGCAAAAGCACATTTATTTTTATATTTGTATATTTTATTGGATATTTTCAACTATTATTTGACTAAAATACTTTGACAAAATATAGATTGATTTTTACCAAATAAACTGGAGAAAAAATTTACCGATTATCAAATTATATGTAGAAATAGTAATGACGCCAAAGTTGCTATTTTATCACAATAGTGGAATTCAAAGTAGCGGTCGAGATACTCTTAAATGTGCAAAGGTCTCCTAATCTATCACAAACGACCTTAAAAAAATCTTTAAGTGCCTTACTACTGAAAACGCGCAAAACGCAAACTTTTTAGTTAGAAATCAATTATTACTTTGCATGGCTCAAGTGAATGATACGGTTTTAAAGAAATATATTTATTTTTATTTAAACATTTAGCCAACTATTTGACTATTGTCTTGTCTGACTACCGGCCCCACATTCTGAAACCCAGAAATAATATATTTGGCAAAAGCCGTAATAAAAATATTCAATCAAACAGCATACATTAACTAAATAGGTATTTCAGTACATATTTATTAGTAGATCTACTTATGCTTCAATCAAGCTTTTTTTATTTACCAAATTAAAAAAACAAAAAATTAAATAGCTAGTATTTTGCAAAAATAGAAAAAAGATGTAATGGACACTCATGCATTGACTGATACACATGCCAATGACACTTATTGTAAATATTCTACATTTACTTGGCTGGTATATTTTGTGTATTATGCAGATTCATCAAAAAAGTATACTATATTACAAAAACATTTCTTCTGGTGTAGTTTTATTCGTTAATGAATTTATGCATAATAAAATTAATAAAACCTTTTAAATTTGAATAAAACGCTTTATATAGTTTGTTTGCTTAATAAATATTTCAAACCAATTAAAAAAATTAAAACAATACACTTAACCCAATTTTATAATATTTACTAATCAATTATTCTAAGCAATTCCATTTTATTAGTATTAATCGGTAATGTCTAATACTATTAAACATTAAACTTAAAATGATGTTTAAAATATTTATATTGTTTTGCTTGCATAGAAACTTATGTCAATCAAGCGTTTTGGAATCTATTACATTAAATGAGGTACAAAATTGTATAATGTTATATAATGATGTTATTTTTTAATTGCATAATATGTATTTGTGTTTAAGGTACATCTGGATAAAAAACTTAGCAAATGCGCTTCAAGAATTGTTGATCTTTACCCGAACGCCGTTATCAATTTAAATTATCGCTATAGCGACAATATAAATGATTTTATAGATTTTAATAAAAACTCTTATAAAATTAACAAACTGCAATTTTTCAAGGAAATACAATTCAGTACAGTAAATGCATGTAACATTTCACAATTTGATTTGTTAGTTATAAACAATGAAACATGTTTGGAAAATGATTACGTTCCTATTAGTTTAATCGTTTATACCGTCGGTGATATAAATGATTTGTTTAAACAATATTGTCGATATTACAAAAATTCAATAATTTTGTTTATTGATAAATTTGGTAACATTTATAAAATTGCAAATGAACTTTATGAAACAGGGGACACTAAACTGGCAGAATTTTTATTCAGTTGTGATAATATAGATATTGCAATAATTTTAAAAATTTTAGTTTAAGTATTATGAAAATATTAATCATAAACCATTTACTAACACAAATAACTCTGATATACCAGGTATAGATGTTATGATTTTGCAGGAAATATCTAGATTATGCAAGTTTGTGTTTGTTAAAAATGTTAAAGATCAACCAGGTATAATTATAGGTGGTTATCCATATAGTAAAAATCAAGATCCTTACCCATATTACATATGTAACGCTGTGCACTTGGCTGAACAAATTCCAAATTGGCTTGGTTTTGTTAAAGTTTTTGACATACAATTAATGATTTTTATATTTACAACATTTATCATCTACATTGTAATTTACTATTTATTAACACGACTTAATGAGAAAACTGGTGAATACAATATTTTTACAAATTTATTAGGTATATTCTTTGCTCAAAGTATTACCATGCCTAAAAACACGCTAATAAAATATGTTTTATATACGTGGATATTTTTTTCGTTTATTATATCAAATGCATATTTGGCATTGTTTTTTGGACATCTTATACAGCCACAGTATGAGAAACAAATGTTAACAATTCAGGAATTGAGCGATTCTAACTTAAACATTGTTCCTTATTCCACAATGATTATTGATGAAGATGACAATAACACTTTTAAACTTTACATGAATCAAATATTAACATACAAGGATATAATGGAATATAGCAAAGAAATAATTCTTTATAATAATGTCAGCATTTTTGCATCTGAGATTTTGCTGAACGAAGTAGAAGATGAATTAAAAAAAGATGGCTTGCAAGGTTTATATAAAATTTATTTTAGTAAGACCTTAATGTCAATGTATATTGAAAGTATTACTATGTTGTCAATATTAAATAAATATATTCCAAGATTTACAGAAGCTGGTCTTTTACAAAAATGGGAAAAAGATATAATGAACACTAATGCATTGACTGAAGAAAGCAAATTTATGCCAATATCTATTCAACACTTATTGTTAATATTTTATATTTACTTGACCGGTATGTTTTGTGCATTATTCGAGTTTAACTTGGAATATTACGCATTTTACAAGAAAACAAAAAATAAAATGTTATTAGTGCGACAATGATCAATTTAATAATCTTGGCTTATGCAATAAAGTAAGAACAACGTTTTAAGTTAGTATAGACGTTTTAAGTAATCATTTACAGCCTTATGCATAGTTGTTTGGTTAGTATGCTACTAAAGCGATTCTAACTAGTAGCTAGTTATACTATCCTAAATGTGTCTTATGCATAGTTGATTTTTAGTATAATTTAGTTAGTAGTTACTAACAATAAAATTATGCTTTGGCAACACAGCCTTATGTGAGATGAAGTTTGCTTCATGTCCCATTTTTGCGCGGTAAAAACAAATAATGAAAAGTTTTGCACAAAAATAAAAATAAATATGAATAATAAAAAACTAATTAACAAATATGATGCAAATGTAAAAATATATGTTTGTTTTATTTTAAAATGTAATTTATTGTTATCTAACATAAATTATGCATTTATTGTAATTTAAGAGCTTGAAAAAATAAGACCACACACAATTAATTACTTTTAAGCTATAATAATTTTAAAGTATTATTAAAATGAACAAACAACCATTAGTTGTGTTCCATTTGACAAAATAGTCGCACTTGGTGGCACTAATTCAGTAATTTTTGAATTTAAACGGGTCTTACATTTTTGATGATTTTAAGTTAGAAAACGTCCTACAAACGCCAATTACTGTCTAGTTCTAGTTTATCATATGTAAAACGCTATTGCCTGCAAAATTTAAAAACAATTCTAAGCACCGGGTACATAAAGCGCTCAAATAGAAAACATATAATATGTTTAGTCATAGTAAGTTTTAAAAGAGTGAAATGCTGCTGCCATAAGGCGAACGAATAGGATGTGTTTTTATTTTGCTCGGCCGCAATAGTATGAAATTTTACCTTGGGTTCGGCTCGGACGGCACAATTTTTTGTGATTGCCTTTACACTCGACCGAGTCAACGAATAAGTGCGGGCGAACAAACCCGAAAAATTATCGGCTGCACGGAGCGGTGCCCATACACGACGGACGGCGACAAAGAGAGAAACGGCGCGCGTTGGGCGGTTCCCATACCCGACGAAGGATCAAAAAGCGATGTTGCTATGAACGCTTGGGCGCCACAAGTCAGTTATCCCTGTGGTAATTTTTCTGGCACTTCTTGCTGAAAACTTTTCAAGCCCAAAAGCCGTGCTTTGACGCGTGGCTCGAGAACACTGTGACAGCCGCCGCACGGAGCGGACGGCGCACGCGCTCCGCCTAACCGAGTAAGTAAGAAAACGATGAAAGTAGTGGTATTTCACCGGCGACTTGCGTCTCCTACTTTTGCTACACCTCTCATGTCTTCTTACAGTGCCAGACTAGAGTCAAGCTCAACAGAGTCTTCTTTCCCCGCTAATTTTTCCAAGCCCGTTCCCTTGGCAGTGGTTTTGCTAGATAGTAGATAAGGACAGTGAGAATCTCGTTAATCCATTCATGCGCGTCACTAATTAGATGACGAGGCATTTTCCTATTAAAATCTTATTCATTTAAATATATAAATTTGTTTCGGCTCAGTTATTAGTCTAGCCGTTGGACGCCGAAACCAGTGTGCAACACCGGTCCGGTAAAAAGTACAAAAAGTTACTATGAATTAAATTTAGCATAAATTGATAAAACCATAAAACAAATTAAAATTGCATTTAAAAAATGGAATGCTTAAACAAAACATTATGGTACAGCATAAACCACGTACAAGATAGGTAAGAATATATATAAATACATAGTTAAAAATAAAAATTGCCTGCACAATAGTGCGGGACACAAATTAAAAAAAAAAAGAGAGAAGTGACGAGTTAAAAGATAACATAAAAAAATTAATAAAAATAATAAAAATCTATCACAGTGTAGTTCAGAAAAGTAAAATATGGCGTTGGTTTATGTAATGCCTTAAAATATCATTATAAAAGAAATGCTAAACAATACAATGAAATAGTACAACATAAAACATTTTGAAACTGGAATGCACAATAGTACAGGACACAAGGTGGTTTGAACATTACAAATGACATATTACAAAACATGTTAAAATTTTATCACAGCACTTAATCACATAATCGCGGTGCGAGCAAGCGGGTATTCTTGCTTTTCGTCGTTCAGTTAGTCGGACAGTCGTGTCACCGGGATGTCAGAATGGTAAAAGAAGATAATAAATAAATTAGTCATGTTGTCAAAGTGTCCCGAGTGTCGTGTCTGTCCGGTCAGGTTAAACCCTTTTAGGGTTAGTCAGGGAGGCGTTGGCTGGGAGAGGGCGAGTTGGTCGGCCGGTATTACGTGTCCAGACGTGGTTTGAGAAAAAGCTGTGGATTATTATACCATCCAATATGCAATCGTTGACTATTTTAGCGACGTCGTGAAAAGCGATATTAATAGTCTTTATAAATTCTTGGTTTTTGTCGCAAAGGGCACCCCGGGCTCCGAGTACAAATGAAAAAACTTGAATGGAGTGACCGGGGAAGTCCCTTTGGACCGCCGCAATAAATTCCTGGGTGGAATAATAAGCCCGCTTGGCCTCATAGCTCGTCCTTAAGTCGTTTGTCCTTTGATGGCAACGTCTGACACAATAACACATCCGTCTCGAATAAAGACAAGATTGGGGATTCTCCGTCCCAACGATGTGTTAAAGTAGTATTCCACCCTGACGTCCCACCCCTTTTTCCTTCCCATGTTTCCGAGAAGTTCTACATCCCGGTCGTGTCTCTTGTCACGCATTCCCTTGGTGACAAAGCACCCCTGAAGCACGTGAGAAAGAGACTCGACCCATTCGCTGCCCCCTCGCATGTGAGTAGTGTTTGCAGGTATACCCATTGTAGGGAGCATGTTGGATCGGATGCGAATGGCTTTGATATATGTCTCGCCATTCCAGTTTCTAGGTGGTGTTTGAAACCACGCAGAACAAGCTGGAGAGGTCCGACATTGCCCGAGCCCGTTCCCGGAATAAGATCCCTCTAAGGCAAGTGAATTTTCCCGACGGACAGCGTCGGCTGACACCGTAAGGCCGCCGTTCAACTACACTAGCATGGCGTAGAGATGGTTGGTTAATTCTCCGAGACCTTCAAAAAGAAGGTCCCCTTTTCCGAGCGCTCTCAAATTGTCTAGCCTCCGTAACATAATTCCTCCAATTCTTTTTGAATAAGAGAATATATCTAGTCCCCCTTCCCTCACGGCGGCATAGAGAAACGCGTTGGACGTATGTACTGAAAGGTGCAGGGCCTTCTTGATACCAAAACGGACAATCCTGTCGGCCCTCCTCAAAAGCGCGCGATTGATTCCAGAAGTTTGGAATTGGTTGATAAATCGAGGAATTAGATACGTTTTAATAATTTCTACTTTTTGGTGGGGCTTGAGGGGCGCCGACAGAATTCCTTTTATGCCCGTTTTAAGGCTCTCGGTGTTAGGCTTGATTAATCCAGTCGGATTATACTGAAACCCCAGGTATTTAAAGCTGTCTACGGTAATAGCTTTGATTGGCCTACCGTTAATGAAACAGCTTCTTTTTCCCTGGGGCCTTCTTGACTGTGAGGGCCGTGCACTTTGCAGAGTTAAGCGCCATCCCGCGCTTTTCCAAAAATGTTACTATAAGTTTTAAGGTCTCCTGCGCCTCGTGACGCGAGGGGGCCAAGAACAACGTACTAAGTTAAACAGGATTGGAGACATGGGGTCTCCCTGTTTAACTCCCCTTTTGATTGAGATAGGCCGGGTTGTATTTGGCCCGCAGGAGATAGTGGTTGTGGATTCTTGATAGTTTGCGAATATATATCGGCCGGCTAATTCGAAGATCCCGCATCGTTTAAGGGCATCCTCAATGCATTGATGGGGGACGGTGTCGAATGCTTTTGCCATGTCAAGGGTGAGGATGGCGTGTAGAGCCGCCCTGAGCCTTTTGGTCTTGATCAACGTCTGCAGCTTAAGTCTGTTGGCCAGTCCACCGTCCAACTCCGTAAAGCCCCTCTAGCAGTTGTTCAGGGTGACCACCTTCCGACGTTCAGCCCATACTTTATTACATATCCTCAAAACCACCGAGGATATAGTAATCGGCCGTAAGTTGTCAACCTGACGGGGGTCCCCTGAGCCTTTGGGAATCAGGATTGTACTATTGACTCGCCAGATATTGGGTACATACGAAAGCATAAACATGGCGTTAAATAAAACCAAAAGGCGCAGTTTGGGCCATCGTTTGATGTCAGTAAAGATAATTATTGGCGTCAAGGATGGGATAATGAGTACTGTTACGATGAAAACGGGCGTTGAGTAGATGGCGATGGGTTGTGAGTTCAGGGATAAACTGAATAAAGTGACGGACGGCTCTGGATCAATCAAAGTGGAAGATAGAAAAATGTTGCGAGAGGAATGTGCAAAGTTGGTGGACCTAATAACATTTTTCGGTGGCGGTATGGCGATGGTCGAGAAACAGTTGAAGGAGGCGCAAGAAGAAGTTGTTCGATTACGAACAACAAAGGAAATGCAATCGACAAGAAGCGGAACGGCAAGTGCGGGATACGCAAATGCCGTCAAAATGAATGAGTTGATCATTCAGACAACTGAAGCTGGTAAGCTTAATGCGAACCAAGTTAAGAGTAGAATTATGTCGGTGATTGATCCAGTGGAAAGCCAAATAGGAATTGCGCGGATAACAAAACTCCAAAATGGAGCTGTGAAAATAAGTTGCCCGGATGCTATGGATGTGGACAAAATAAAAGCAAGCTTGACAGAAGATTCGTTTGTGAAAGTGGCAAGCAGAAATTTAAAACGGCCGTGGATGTCTCTGCTGAGAATAGAGACCGGCAAAGTGGTGGATTTAGAAAAAACCAAGGCGCATGTGATAGGAGTCATATATCGGCAAAACCAGTTAGTGCAGGCAAAGTTCGAGAGCGAAGAAGAATATTGCAAGAACATTGCGGTGAAACGGCTGATAAATCTTGGGCAACCGCAAGAATCGTATAAACGAGTAGTTATCGAAGTAGCGCCGGACTTTAGATACGATTTACTAAATAAACGGAAAAGTTTGAGTTTCAAACCGTTATGGCTGAAGACTATCGTGAGATGCTGCAATGCTTCAAGTGTCATGCATATGGTCACATTGAAGAGCATTGCAGGAAAAAAACGTGTGTTTGTGCGAAGCGCTGTCAAGCCGGCCACACCTAGCACGGATGCAATAGCCGAGTATTTAATTGTACGGTGTGCTGTCGATGGAACAAAGGAGCTGGAACCGGAAGGAAGGTGAGGTCGGATCACCACGCAAGGTTCAAGGACTTCCCATCCCAATTAAGGCGCCGCGCAATTTTGGATAACGAAATCGATTATGCTTGATCAACCAATAAATGCAGATATGGAAATGGACCAGGTAAGTGAGCCCTCTCAAATAGCAAAAAGTGCGCGCAAGTAAATCTAAATAGAGGCTTAACCGGGGTAATTATTTTAAATAAAATTATGCAGGAAGAGGAAACAGATGTTTGCTTCATTCAGGAGCCAAATATCAAAGGGGGAAAAATAGGAGGCTTCACCTCAAGTACGGGAGATTTTATTAAAACGGGAATAAACCGCGAGCAGCAATATTAATTAATAACAATAAGGTACATGAGGTAATCATTACAGATTTATCTAACGACCGGATTACGGTCGTTGAGATAACAAAAGGGTTGATTAGGTTTTTCGGTGTATCGGCTTATGTTTCCTCTGCGGAAAATAAGTCGGAGGATTTTGAGGTAGTAATTAGGGATATTAGGCAGGTAGTAAGGGAATTAAAAAATAAGGGTCAGGTAGTTCTAGGAATAGATGCGAACGCCAAGTCCGGATTATGGGGAAGCCCGTATGAGGACAAACGCGGTCGCAAGTTTGCAGATTTTTTAGAGGAAGAGGAATTAATTGTTTTGAATGTGGGTGACGTGCCAACTTTCGCCGGACCGGCCGGCCGAACAAGTTTCATAGATGTGACGGCTTGTTTGGCAGACATCGCGGCTTCGACCGGAGGTTGGTACGTGGATACGGAGAATGAAATCTCTGATCACAGAATTATTAGGTGGGAAATAGCCGGGGAAGGAACTGTTGAGATAAATCGCGGATTTTGCACCAAACTAGCGGATTGGGCAAGATTTGACGATTATATAGAGGAAAATAAATATAGGATAGTTAGCACGCTCGGTAATAGAACAAGAGAGGGTTTGAATAGGACGGCGGAAACTATAAACGATGTTATAGTGGAAGCCTGCAAGGCGGCAATTCCGAGAATGAAACAATTCTCGAAATCGGTACCTTGATGGACTGGGGAAATTAGCAACGCTAGACGGGAAGTAAGGCGCCTAAAGAGGCTGTGGAGCAAGGGGTGATTTAGATAGAGAAGATAGAAAACGGGAATATTATGTTAAGTTTGGGGAATATAAACAGTTAATTAAGGATACAAGGTTAAAAGAATGGAAGCGCTTCTGCACGGAATCCTCCTCGGAGAACCCGTGGGGACCCGCTTACAAAGTTATCAGGGGAAGCAAGCGTCGTAGGGTCGTCTCTAATGTCAAATTGGCAAACGGCACGTTTACCAAAACGATGGACGAGACGTGTTACGGCCTAAACATGGGGAGCATGCATTCACATTTAAAAACTCAATTATTGAAAAATTAATTTATTTTATTTACAATTTTATTTTATTTTAATATTTTATTTAGTTACTCCTGGGGGGGTACGGGATTATTCTTCTGAAAAGAAAAATAATTGATTAGTTAAATTAATATTATTTGAATTAAATTGTAACTCATCTTCATTAAGCATTTACGTTAGGCAGCCTTGTTTATAGGGGTAAGTGCGTCGGGTTGTCAAACTTGGGCGAACGACTGGTTGCCTGAAACATTGTTTATGTTTAATATGTGTTTGTAAATATATGTGTCGATATGAAATTGAAATACAAGTAGGTTGTTGCAAACACACATGTACTAATAATATCTAATTATCGGTTGGATACCCTGTAGGGAAATCCTTATTGAAGAGAGATAATTGTTATTGAATATAATTTCTTATTAAAACTTGTAAAATTAACTTACGTTTGCATTGGTTGATTTCTTCAAATTAGCTGGTTTATTTTCCCTGTTCCTTCACTCTTTATTATTTCCTTGTCCATTTTTAAGTGTTCCAACTTGAATACCTGGATTTGTTTGTCCCAAACGTTTATTCTCTCCTAACCTGAAATATCAAACATTTAATTAATTAATTGATCAGTGAAGCATTGTATGAATATGAAATTCTGGTTGCTTTTATGAAAACATATTTTATTACTTACCGCGTTGCTTCTACTAATTATCGTTGCTACCGATGTTTAATTACACTACAACTTGACACTTCTAGTAGTTCCAATAAACGCAATCGAACTCTCACATGAACTTCGCTCGAGGTAGTTCTAGTTGACAATTGTGTTGGAACTACTGGCGATGTTCAGTTACTTTAAGTGTTTAAATTCAAATTTGAATCATTTCCACGTTGTAGTAAATATGAAATTAATTATTTGTTTGCGTGTTTTGTGTTTCCTTTTAATTGCTTTACTTGTGCCGTTTGTATTTCCCTTAACTCCTTTTCTCTCTTTTTTTAATTTTCTTGGTTGGTAAAGGAGTACATGCGCACTGGAAATAATTGTCTCAGGAGATCCTGCAGAACCTGGACCCGGTCCTTTTTACCTTTGACCAGCATAGAAGCTGTTTCATAACGCAAGTTGCGGAATTTGTAATTGCTAACTTACGTTACCACGTGTATATCACGGATTTTATAAGTAGCATTTCATCGGTAAAATACAATTGTTTCCTTGTGCGTTTGTGCTCTGCCAGGTAAGTCAATTAATTCTTTCCCTTTATTTCTTTCATAAATTATTCCTTTTAAATTTATTCCAGGTCTTAACATAGGCCCTACTTATATGTTGATTAAAGCCAACGCCTTTATATGTATTTGTTGCTAATTGCAATTGCACTAAAATTTATGTGCCAACGCATAAACGTGATTCAATATTCTCAATATTGCTAAACCTAATTTGAACGCTGAAGTTAGAACTAATTGGAGAGTTGACCCACGTGTTCCCAGATAGAAGAAGCCTCTTTCCGATAATTATTAATTACTACGTTATTATTTTTTTTTTTAATTATTGTTATAGATTTGAAAACTCTAATTAATGTTTAAAGATATTTTGTTATAATTCATTTTATGAACCGGCCTGTGAGCTACCTTGAGTTTAGGGTGTATGTGAGTGTGAGTGAGGAACTGATAATTTATATTGATTTTATTTTATGTGGGATTGATTTGGGATACTTTGATTTTATTGCATCATTATATGTGTGCTCTGGTACTAAGTTTATTTAGTGTATCCTTCCCCAAATTTCCCACCCTCTTTCAGCGTGTTTATTGCTTCCACGGATGCTAAGAGAAAGAAATCAACCAGGATTAAGTCCAAAGCAATTGGAGCCCATCGGAATACCCAGTTAGTAGAACATCGGCTACTGGTGAGTAATTATATTTTTATATCTCGGTTATCTCTCTCTCTCTCTCGTGTAGTACATGCCTAATTATTATTTATATGTGATTTTGCAACACCGACGTTCCACGTGTATAGTGAACCACCCCCCTTCTCCTCTGAGCGTAGTCAGGGTAGTCCTTTCAGTTGTTGAAGGGCTTAGGGCGTAGCAGACGGCGGCGGCGTTGTTAGAAAAGTTTTTTTCCGGAGGATAGAATAATAGTAGATAGCGAGGCGAGTAGTATAAGAATGCCGGTTCTGCGCCTTCCACATTCCACATTTGTTGTCTCTCTCTAACACATGGGACTTTGTATTGCGGAAACAGTGTGTGTGAGTGAGACGGTCGGTTTTGATCAATTGACGCTAGATGGCGGCAGCAATAGCTAAAACTGGCGCAGGCTAGCGCTGCCGCATGAAGTCGGCGGCAGAGGGAGCTGCTGGCGGCATGCAGCCTGCGGCCGGATACCTGCGACCGAAGGAGGGGTGCCTACATACCACCATAAGAGCCGCTTGTGTGAGAGTGAGAACCAGAAATCGGAAATGGAAGGATGGAAAATATGAGAGGGGGAAATTCCAATGTTTTGTCTCAAGTGTGCGAGTGCAACGCGCGATACCAGCAGCCACCTAGCGGGAGCAAGCGAACGAGCATATATACAGGGTGGTCGAAAGACTTTGTATATACAGGGTGTGTCAAAAATAAATCCAAGATGGCGACCGGAAGTGGTTATCATTATCTTAGAATCAAAAATGGCGACCGGATGTTCGACTTCCGGTGCTGCAAATAAGGTCGTTATGGTACTCAAATGAAAGGTCTCATTGCGTAGGTTACGAATCTGAAATAAAAATGTTTACTTGACCTGCTCCTAAGCCTTTTTGACCATACGGTACTGATGACGGTATAAAACGCGCCTCTCCACTATGACGCGTGCTGTTATTGTTATTCTAATATGTAATAGGCTGCGGTTAAATACTCCACTATGACGCGTGATGTTATTGTTATTCTAATATGTAATAGGCTGCGGTTAAATAATGTGCAAAATAAATTTAATCGCAATAACTTGTTATCTCGTTGTTATTTGTGGTTAGACAAGATAATAATTTATTTGATTAAATAAATATAAAATATAATATATTTTCAACATTGTTAGCATTTTATTAAATTAAATTCAGTATATCCCCAACACTAAAATCAAGATGGTTGTGATCATTGATCTACAGGGATATGTGATTAATAAAAGTTTTGTTCCCAAAGAGTTAGCTGCATATAATAGTCATACAGATGAGATTACAAAAGTACTTTTTAATCAAGTTTGTGTTCTTTCGGATATCAGTGCAGAAGACCATCGTAATGTTAATCAGCTAGATTTTCGTCATCATGGTTTGATGTGGAATTCTATAGGACAATACGATGTAGATGACATTCCGCAAATATTGAGTGAAGTTATAAGAAAAAATGATGATGAAATCGTATATGTTCAAGGGAAAATGAAATGTGATTACCTAAACCAATTTATCTTAATTGAAGAATATCCATCCAATCAGGAACCATCACCACCGCTCAGAAGAAATGTGCAAGAATATGTTAATTGTCCATTTCATAAAATATTATACCCCCATTGCAGTGTTGAAAATGTGAAATTGTTATATAACTACTTATCATGTAATAAATAATTTAAAAATATCTTCATTGTAGTGTTAAAAATGATATAAATATTTTTCATTTAGAATATATATAATAGAATAAGTGTAGTAAGTGTAGGAAATATCGAATTTTAATAATATTATATATTTTATTATGAAATAATTTTTTAGTTTATTGCTAGCAATAGAGCTATACACATCATGTCGGACGAATCGATTATCTTGGCGGATATACTAGAAGATTTTGAAAGTTTTTTAAATCAAGAATCGCGTTTAATAAACGAGGTGAAATATCCTATCAATAAAAATAAAACAATTAATGTGTCGGTTGGTTTAAGCCCTACTAGAGGGTTTTATCAGTGCGTCAAGTTATCAGCATCTCAAAAAAACATTTCGTTTCTGAACGCTGAATGGAATCAAATAATTCAATTCAAAAATGAAATTGATGTTTATCTTAGAATGAAGAGGAAACCGCAACTCGCTGGGAAAAAGCGAAAACGAGTTTGCGAGACATGCAATCAAAGTATTGTACCAATTGTTATTATCAATGAGGGGGAATATACAAATAATCCATATAAAACTATAAAGGTAAGATGGAGTGTGCTAGTAATTATTAAAATAAATTATTTATTATAATTGTTTACAGGTTTTCGATAATTGCAATATATATTTGGAAGAGATGCGTAACCGTCAAAAAGTGGTTGTCATTGAAAAAAACGGTGTTAAGATTTCTTTGGATCAACATTGCTTTAACGCTCTTTGTGGATTATTTGAATTGATTGAAATGCGTATGGATAGGCTTAGTCAACTACATTTTTTTGATTATTTAAATCAATGTTTGGAGGAATCACGTACACAAATAACGGTCGATGCAACAGATGAAGAAAAAAAAGAAATAATTAAGCAGATTTCAAATCTGAAACAATATTACTATGAAAACAAAGAAATCTTATATGAAGTATTGCAGTTTAACTTCCCCGAAGTAATGCAATATTCACAATCTTCACAAAATGCGACCAGTTCTACTGAAATCGTTGAAACAAAAACAACGTAAGTCTAGTGAACTGTATGTAAGCCGATAAGAGCTAAAACATTGTATTAAAAATCAAATTATTCATATTAATAATACTAAAGAATTGTTTAAAAAATTTGAAACACAGCGACAGCTTTGCAAATTGCCTGCATAGTATAAAATAAACATTATAACACCACTCTTCAGAGGGATCATATAGATGGACAACCACCAGCAAGATACAAGTGCTGCGAATGAGTTATCACAGCAGCGTGCACTATATTCTTGTTGTACCGTTATAGACATTACATGTAAAAAATGTGTTGAGGAAGAAGACAATGTTAAAATTATATGCACCATTATTTTAGAAGTATTATTTGTAATTAGTTTGTTAATCTTAATATTTACCCCTATAATCTGGAGTGAAATGACAGTTCAAGGATTAATTAAATAAAAAAATAATAATAAACTGCATTTTTATTTCATCATTATTTCATTACAATTTATTACATGAATCATTTTACAGGTTAGAATAAAATTATATATAAAGGTAAGTACATAAAAATAAAATATTTATTTATTAATTAATTATTCCTTACATTTTTATATTTACAAAAATTAAATATTATTTAAATATCTTCATCGTAGTTATCAGAATTACTGAAATCAAATTTATTGGATACTAATGTTTGCAAAAGTCTTTGAAGTTGCAGTAGTAGCCCCTCATTTGGACATTGTATTCCAAATATTGTAAGGTCAATATGACCAACACGAGTAATTGTATTAGAAAATTCGTTGTATTCATAAAACATATTTTTTTTGAAAAAATACAAACGGCCGTTAGAAAATCGAAAAACTGAATCTATTTTTGAGGGAATTCCCCCAAAATCATCGATTATGTTACCAACGGCTTTTCTGTGATAACTACACTCATCAATTTGTAAATAATATCCATCATCGTAAAATACAAATGTTTTACCGCTATTTGAATTTACAATTCCAGTAATATTAGCTTCTATATCAGGTCTCCAAATGGCTATACTTTTTGTATGACTTAATTGAAAAGCTGGAAAATTAATAAAATACATTTTTTTATCAACAATTATAACAATTTGATCGTTAAGACTTTGATAAATGCCAGTAATTTTAGTAAAATTATGAGGTAAAAACGGAAACCATTTTGTGATCAGTTCAGGACGTTTATATGTATGTTCATTTAAATGTTTACTCCATACCCATAATTTGTAAAATACATATAAACGATTTTTAATAATTATGAATGTATTAACTTTTTTCAAAAAACATAAATTTGGATAAGTCTCAGTATCAGTTTTAACATTTGATTTTTCTGTAAATATTTCATTTTGAATAGTTGTTGTTGTTATTGTTGTATTTGTTGTTGTTGTTGTTGTTGTTGTTGTTGTATTCAAGGTTTTTTCTATTGGTTTGCCGTAAATACTCTGTACAGCCAATATATCATCCTCAGTAAGAATGATATCGTTATTTAAAGAAAAATTTGTATAAAATGAATTCATGATTGCAGTATGATTAGAACTATGATCAATACCCAAACTGTGTCCAATTTCGTGTATTAATACTCTTAACATGCTTCTTTTACTTGAATAGTTTGAGTTTGTCAAACTTAAATCCCAATCTTCGTCTTGATCTAGATGAATCTCTATCGTTTTATTTCTATTTGGATAATATGCATGTGCAAGGACTCCACCTCTACCATCAAATTGATCTCTACAAGGCAAACCCGATTTAACACAATAATGAAATTGTTTACCGATCGAAATAACAATGTTATAATTTGTAATACTTCGAACAAATTTAATGGGAATATGTTTTTCCCAAGCTTTAAATGCAACGTTGGCGATATTGATTAACGTTCTATTAGCCAAATAGAAATGCCATTTTATCGGGTTTACGTTTTCCCATTTAGTATTGACAAGATTGTACGGTATAGGATTGTCGCGTACTCCACATCTTGGTCGTTTCATTAATTCCAAGGTTTGATTATTTAATGTGCCATCTGCTGGTAGCTTATAATACTCTTGAAAAAGTGCAAGACTTTCCGCCACGTCATTATCCGAGATACTTTTTAATGCCGAATTATTTTCAGGTAAATCTAAATATCCAAATTGATTTAAATAATTTATAGCAAAATTATCACTTTTAACAAAAGATGTTATTATCAAAACGTAAAAAAAATAAAACATTTTATACGTGTTTACGGTGGAACTGCAAATGAAACACTGGAATATTTTTAAATATATTAATTATATTTATAGAGTTATAATACATTTTGTTTGTTAATCCAACTGTTGTGTGAAGCATCAAAACCTAACCATTTTACAAATAATTTATTTCCCTTCTTTCGCAATATTTTTTCCACTAAATATATCTTAGGATTTGATGTTTTCTGCAATTCCTCAGCGTAAAAAGCTCCTTGTATAGGATCTCCTTTTTCATCTTCCAATAAATACGTCACCGGGTTGGTAATTTTAATTTTAACAATTTTAAACAATTCAGTTGTCCAATTGGGTGTGTATCCTTTTGCGAAAAGCGTTTTCTGTTTACTCAGACGCACCATATCACCCACTCGGAAATTCCCTTTTCCTGCAATTTTTATGTGTGAGTAGACCGTTTTCAATAACAAGGTCTCTTTATCACCGCCAGGCTTTACATCAGCTGGTCGCATTCCTATCGTACGGTGACGTTGATTGTTGTATTCTAATGTAACTTTGTTTAAAATATCATACCAGCTGTAACGCCCACGCAAACTAAATTGTCTGTATAGTTTATCTTTTAGTGTGCGGATTAGACGCTCGACAATTGCAGCTTTCATTATCGTATATGTTGAGTAATGATTAATATTATATTTTTTCATTAATGCAGAAAATTGACTGTTATAAAATTCCTTACCATGATCACTTTGAATATTTTTCGGGCTCCGTCCACCGGCATTTTTCAATATTTTCTTCATGGTTTCTGCAACAATCACACCGGTTTTATTTTTTATGGGTGCAGTCCAGGCATATTTTGAGAAACAATCAATCACTACAAGTATATATTTATATCCTTTATTTTCACGGGAGAATAATTGAAACTCGGCAAGATCTATTTGCCACAGATCGTCAACACCTTTAAGTATCGTTCGTCTTCGAGCAAAATTCTTTCTTGCCGGTTTGTGTAACTCTCGCACTACATCCTCTTTACTCATTTTGACTTGAAGGGCTCTTTAATGGAGCAATCAACAGTTTGATGCTGTTTGTTTGACTTAATAATAGCGTATTTAAATCATTTTTAAACTGTTCCCATTTTATATCCATATTATTTTTAAGCTGTTCTATTTCATGATTTGATGTATTTTTATACGCTTCGAAATCTCTGGATAAACTTTTAATCTTCTCCGCCAGATCCTCATTTACTGGTAAAATTTTTGAGTTTATAATTTGCGGAATACTTTCAATAACTAAATTAACTTTTGAATTAATATTTTTAAATGATGTGTTCAAATCCTGCAACTGAACGACATTTACATTATCCACATATTTTTTGTTTGTGGCATCGCTTTCATTAATCGGAAATTGCAAATATTTTATTCTTTTGCCATCAAGGTTGAAATGTCCATCAGCATCACGTTTAAATCCAACGCCTGGTGGCCCTCTAACGGTCGTCAATGGTTTATTTATTTTAATCTGTGATGAATGACGTCCGAACTTATCGATGCTCATGATGCGTATGATGTGTAAAGAGAGCGTGCTTTGTATTTATTAGAAAATTACATCTTCTTCACGCAATTCCTCCTCGATTGAAGCAATCTCATTATTGTGCGAATTATTTCCTGCATTCTTCGATGCGTGCAATAAACACAACCTATCAACAAGTTCGCTTAAATTATTCCAATACTTGTATTGCGTAGGAATATGTTGTACTTGCAATTTAGAATCAAAACCTTTGCCGCTGGTATGAGAGCCGGTTGAATTATTGCGAGATTTTGTGTATGTCGGTGATCGATTTTTAAACATGGGCTTAATAATCTCGGTATATTTTTTACTTTTCGAACCCTGTTTTTGATTCTTTGGATCGTAATTGCGGTGTAATGCATGTGTTTTTTCTAATATTGTTTTATAGTTTTTCAAATCATTTTCGTTATAAATTTGATCGTCGGGTTCTTTCATAAAGAGAAGTTCATACAAGCCTTTAGTTCCAACGTACACAGAATCACCAATTTTAAAATTTTCACCATCGACCAGTTCAACATTATAATTTCCAATCGTCCACTTTTTTGTATGACTATCGATATTTATACCGGTGGACTCATCAAGTTTTCGATCATCTGAAAATCTCTTTCCGACATATTTTCTAGGCAAGTCCTGAAAAGTATCCAAATAAGCCGCATCCACATATTCTGTTTTATTTGATACATGAGGTACCTCTTCGGCACCATGCGCTACCTCTTCGTCTTCATGAGGTTTGTCAAGAGGTTTATGAGGCTCATGAAGAGGTATATGAGGCCCATGAAGAGGTTTATGAGGTTCATGAAGAGGTTTATGAGCAACCTCTTCGTCATCATGTGATTCCTCTTCACTCCCATGCGGTCTGCGAAGAGGTGTGTGAAATTCGTTGGCATCATGTTCATCATAAGGCTCTTCTTCATAATCCTCTTTACGCTTTGAGATGCCATGCCATTTTGCTAATTTTCTTTTTCGCTGAACCGGCACTTTAACTATATATTTATTTGCCCGACCGTGAGTAATAATTTCTTTTAAAGGTTCCAATAACGGCTTATATGTTTTGTTCAAAAATTCATCATTTTCTGATCGGTTTATTTTTATGGCAAACAGTTTTTTTCTTATAGCCTTTTTAATATTGATCAGTCGATGTTTAACCGCATTGTCCGTCATGCTCATTCAATCACTTGTGTGCATTTGATTGTTATAATCAATTGTCAACAATTATATAACGATCGAAACATTTGCGGTATCTGCCCTTATTCGGATCACAATCTTTGTTTATTACTATGAATCCGTATTTATCGGCCCAACACAGTCTACAGATTTTTTTAAATTTTTCAAAATCCATGTCGCTGCTCACATGATCTGAAAACGCGTGTTTCAAATTCATTTCATCTTGCTTGAATAATACAATAAAGTTGGCATTATCACGTATCAAGTGTTTGGGTATTCGTGTATAAGTCTGACATAAATAAAATGAATCGATGTTATTGTATCTCCCCATGCTAAAATATTCCCTGATTTTCTCTTGACCGTCGCACGCAACATCATCAAAAATAAAGATTGAATTTGGTTTGGCATTCTCGGGGCTCATAATTTCCTCATTTTCTTTAAACTGAAAATATTTTATTTTTCGTATTGACTTCATAACGTTTTCCAATAGACGATACTTTGGTTGATACAACGATTTCGAGTAAATATAAATGTTCTCAAAATGTAATCCGTTTTCACTAAACAATAAACTTAACATTGCGTTTGATTTTCCACAATTGGACGGCCCACAAATTAGGGATCGTACCGAATTTGGCAATAATTCCCCATGGCGCATCTCCGTCGCCAAACCCATTCCCGAGACGAACTCATCCATGTTCACAATCGGCAACGACTTTTTCTGCTTGACCACTTTCATCGTAATGCCATAAAATGGGGGTTGGATCTTAGTTATAAATAGAGGCGCTTCATAGTAAATCTTTTAAATGCATTTGTATCGCGGTGCAGGTATTATCAATTCTTTTATAAATAAGTTACCCATTGAATTACATCTACCAGGGTATCAATACTGCGGACCGGGCACAAAATTAAAAAAGCGTTTACAAAGAGGTGATCCAGGCATAAACAAGTTAGACGAAGCATGTAAACTACATGATATCGCATATTCACAAAACAAAAATTTGAGTGATAGACACGTAGCGGATAAACAGTTAGCGGAGGTCGCTTGGCAAAGAGTTAAATCTTCAGACGCATCCTTAGGTGAAAAAGCAAGCGCTTTTGCGGTGACAACAGCAATGAAAGTAAAAAGAAAATTGGGTATGGGTATGTCGTCGAAGAAAAAAAGAGGAAAGAAAGTTGTAAAAAAAAGAGTAAAGAAAGTTGAGTTGCGAAGCGTAATTATGATGAAAGCAAAAAATGCGTTAAAAGGATTTAAAAATAAAATTAAGCAAAAGAATGGTATAACTGAAGGATCACACATAGCCCTTAATGCGGCAAAACTTGCCGTGCGCAAAGTTGGTGGAAAGAAGAAAATTCGAACACCTCGTATAATTCCAGTACCTAAAGTCGGTGGTATCCTACCATTGATACCTATTTTTGCAGGTCTCAGTGCATTGGGTGCGCTTGCTGGTGGTGCATCCGGTATCGCAAAAGCGGTGAACGACGCCACAGACGCTCGTAAAAAATTTAGTGAATCTCAACGTCATAATAAAATGATGGAAGCTATTGCTCTCGGTGGAAAAACGGGAAACGGGCTCTATTTGAAACCGTATAAAAAAGGATTAGGACTCTATCTACAAACATCAAAAAACTTCTGAGTTCGCTACCTCGACGCCCGCTAACCGATAAGGACATAAATATGTTTGCACTAAAAGCAAAAATATCATATTTTAGAGGAGTCTTTATGCGTGATACCTTACCGATTCGATCTCATAAGAACGAGTCCGGTATTGTTAATCTCGATCGTGTGAGAGGTAGCGGTACGCATTGGGTTGCATACAAGAAACGTGGAAATTTCGTAAAATACTTTGACAGTTTTGGTGATCTTTCTCCCCCAAAAGAACTCTTAAAATATTTTCGAGGTAGTGAAATAACATATAACCATAATAGATACCAAGATTTTAATACGTTTAACTGCGGCCATTTGTGTTTGAAATTTTTAGTATAAATACGATTGTAGATTTTAGAGTCACACGCAGTCATGTCTCAAACGTTTACTCTGCAAAGTGATAATAGCGTGCTCTCGGAAAATTATTATCCACCAATCGAATTAGACCCTAACAAAAATTATTATTTAGGTCTGATTGGTTTTCAATCTTACAACACTATTCCCAATATAGAAGACGGTTGTAACAAGTTTTACTACAAACATAACGGTGATAAAGTAATTGAGATACCCACCGGTTCTTATGAAATTACCGATATCGAAACGTATTTGCAATCCATCCTAAAAGATAGATCAACTAACAAAGACATAGACTACAAATCGCTAATCAGCCTTAAACCGAACAATAATACCTTGAAGTGCGAGATTTTGTGTAAATACGACATAGACTTTTCACCGTCTGACAGTATCGGAACATTACTCGGGTATTCCAGTAAAATTTTAAAAGCAAACAACTTGAATTTATCTGATCTACCCGTTCAAATTATAAAAGTGTCAAGCATTAGACTTGAGTGTAATATTGTGACGGGTGCCTATTACGGTGATAAATTATCACATACAATTTTTGAATTTTCACCTTCGGTCGATCCGGGATTCGCTCTTAACATAGAACCACGAAATATTTATTATTTGCGGGTGAATGTGCGTACTATCGACAACATTACTATAACTCTTAAAGACCAAAACGGGTTACCTGTAAATTTTAGAGGAGAGAACATTTTAGTTAGACTCGAATTAAAATCGTAATGGGAATTCAATTTCACAATTCGGAAACTAATAAAGAAGCGATAACAACAATTAAAAATATCACTCGTCGTTCAACATCGATAAGACTAACACGTCACGATCTGTCAAGACTCGCGTCGTTGGGTTACAAAGTAAAATGGAAAAACTAAGTATTTTTGAAAAATTCAGAGAAGACGAGACTATTGTTAAGGAAGAATTTCATAGTTATCAACCGATAACTCAATCGTTTAACAACAACGATGAAATTCGCATTATAATACAACAACAGGATATACTCACCCTACCTTCCAATAGCTATCTATACATCTCCGGCAAAACCGATAATCCTGATGGAGCTAATTTTAAATGGACCACAAATGCTTGGGCATTTTTTTTTAGAGAAATTAGTTATAACATTAATGGAGTAGAAGTCGACAAAAATAAAGATGTGGGAATTACCACCACAATTAAGGGATACATCTCGTATAGCAAGGAAGATCTGAGAAGTTTGGAGTTGAGTGGATGGAATGAGACGTTAGATTCCGGAATGAAAACTTATTTTGATACAAACCAAAAGTTTTACGCAATTTTACCTCTCAAATGTCTTTTGGGGTTTGCTGAAGATTACAAAAAAGTGATGGTAAATGTAAAACAGGAGTTAATTTTACATAGAGCTACAACTGATATAAACTGTTATACAACCACTAAAGACCCAAAGATTAGCATAGACAAAATCGAATGGCACATACAACATATTCAGCCGAGCGATGAAGTAAAATTACAATTGTTAACCAACATTCAATCAGATGCTCCTATTTTGATTCCGTTTCGCAGATGGGATTTACATGAATTACCATCTCTAAGAAAAACCGATAAGGATGTTTGGTTAGTCAAAACTTCAACCCATCTAGAAAAACCTCGGTATGTAATAATCGCATTTCAAGAGGATAAATTGGGTAAAAAAGATAAAAATGCAAGTCATTTTGATCATTGTTCGATTAGAAATTTAACCG
The DNA here is from genome assembly GCA_963932245.1 of Tachinus rufipes. Taxonomy (NCBI): domain Eukaryota; kingdom Metazoa; phylum Arthropoda; class Insecta; order Coleoptera; family Staphylinidae; genus Tachinus; species Tachinus rufipes. The sequence goes on from OZ010748.1 coordinate 41,499,233, forward strand.
TGTATTTGAATTCGGAGTCTTATCCGTATGATAAATTAAATCAAGATGTGTTGAACGGTGAATACACTGCTTCTTATTATGCATACACAAAGTTCCAAAGCAGTTATTATGGACGTTTCAATAAACCGATGTTAACCTATGCACAATTTAAAACTCGCATGTTATATGTATTTGACGTTTCGAAGCAAAACGAGAGCATAAAGTCATCTACAATTGATTTAAAAATTGAGATGGAGGGACATCATGCGTTTCAAGATAACACCAGAGCATATTGCCTGATTTTGTATGACAGCGTAGTTGAATACAGACCGCTATCGGGGTTGGTTCGAAAACTCTTGTGATGGAAAAAGAGTGAGTTTCAGTGCACCCGAGATATCAATAATAATCAAAGCAGATTTACCAATCTTGCACATAAAAACCGTTGATGAGTATACTTTATATATAACATGATGATTATATTAGCTATCGATATGCAAGGATTTGTAATAGCAAAACAGTTTATACCGAAGGAAATAAGTATTGCAACAAATTATAAAAATATTCACACCTACTTGATGAAACCGACAATCGACTACTCGTTTTTAACATCAAAGGAAAAAATCCAAGCCAGATGGTTGGAAAATAATTATCACTCAATTTCATATTCCGGCGGACTCATCGATATGACCGAGATTATCAACATCTTTTACGGATTTACCCAGAATTTATCCGATGTGACGTGCGTGGTCAAGGGTGTTCAAAAGGAAGATTTTTTAAAAAGACATTTTCCGAATTTTACAATATTAAATTTAGAAAGTGAAATTAATGCGCCAAAGTTTGAAAAATGTATGCATTTCTGTGTGAATCACATGAATGAATTTAGTTATTGCTCATTTCAGAATGTTAAAAAAATTTGTACTTATTTAAATAATAATTAAACTTTATATAAATGTTTTTTTTTACTATATAAATATTAAGGATATATGTGCTGTTGACAATGTGTCATCATTATGTAATTATCTTAAAATTAAATGTTTTGTTTAATTTGTAGTATGTTTTATGAAATAAACTTTAAGACATAAATTAAGCATATTTTTTCTATAATTCAAATTTTATTTGGTGTCCCTTGTAGATTCGAGTTAGGGATGTTTCACTGTATAAAAACCTGCCTTCTTATTAACTCATTTTACCTATAATAAATAAATAAATAACTAAATAAATAAATAAATTAAAATACATTTTATAAATATTTGTTTTATTTAAGCATATTTAATTTTTAAAATACATTTAATAATAAATAAATATTTTTTTAATATTGTTAATTAATATTGATAAGTGAAACATGCATCGTTTCGGAGTGGCTCAAATGAGGGTGCAGCAAATTGGATGGGACAACTGTAACAAAATAAATTAAAAATTAGTTTTAAATATTAAATTGGTAAAAAAATGAATATAACAAATATATTTAATACTTACATTTTTTAACCTACTCGGTCGATTTTTACGATAGGAAATTGTTTGCCATTAACATGGTCAATCCTCGTAACTTCGAAATAGCAGGCCTCTTTATAGTTCTCATTCAGGTCGACGATGGCCTCATCAGTGAAAATGTCTAAAAATTTTTTTGGTAGCCAAGCAGCGAAATCAAAAGATGATACCAGGATTGAAGGTCCATATCTGGTTTCAATTTTGGAAACTTTATCTATCGTAAACTTATAGCCTATCTGTAGATCTACAAGGTTACGTATCGGTTTTGTTGCGAGCTGCTCCTGCTCCTGACATAGTTCATTTAATTTTGAAAAATCCATTTTGTATTATGTAGTAGTAGTAGTAATGTAATAAAACTAAACTCGATAATAATTAATTTCATTTATATACTCACATAAACTTTGATAAGGAAAAATGGTAAACCAAGACAAGACACACTATCAGATATTATCTATGTTAAAATATATAATAACAAAAACAAACAAATAATATAAAACCGCAAAATTTCTTAAACTAAATTATCTATTAGATTTAATAATAAACCGCAATTACATTTTTATAACAATTCAACCTTTGTGGTAACTAATCATAACACATTATCAATCGAAACAGCAATTTTTAAAATATAAATTACATAACAAGTAATCATATGAAAATAAAACATAATGAAGAAATACTATGTGAAAAATGTGGTGTTGTGTATAGTTGTGGAAATGCCTATCACCATCACATTAATAAGATAACCATGAAAGAAAGCACATCAAAACGTGATTTCAATAAAACTAAAATGGCAGATAATAGTATACAAACAATAAAAAAAATAAAAAATAAATGTGAACTATGTAACGTCGAATTTGATTCTATTATTAAATATAGAGGACATATGCGATCTCAAGAACATTTAAAAAAAACTAAATCAGTAACAGTTGATGGTGCTGAATTAATTGAGACTGCTTTTAAAAACCGAATAAAAACTTTTCAAATTAAAGCACCATCAACATCTATGACAGATATACCGTCGTTCCTAAATAAAAATAAAAAAACAATTCATTCCTTGATAGAACCTTTAGTTCAATCTGAGAAAAGTTTAAAAATAAATGTGGAACTTTATGGGGTATATATGAAACAAAACAGTGAAGGTGTAAGTGATACGGATTTAAAATCATTTAATACAAAAAATAGTATTGTTATTGGAACATCAAACATTGATAATATATTAGAAAATTTTTTCGCCATCATAAAAACTAAAAGTGAGGAGTTTCAAGAAAAGGATAGTGGTTGGGCGCTTCTATATATTTCCCATATCCAAATCAACGTAAATAAATACACTCCTATACGAGGATCGTCATATATAGATCTTCCACAACAAATTAAGAATAAGCATGCATGTATAAATATCCAAAACCCGGATAACGCATGTTTGGCTTGGTGCCTTACTGCAGCCCTACACCCAATACGTGGAGGACATCCTGAACGAACCTCATCATATCCGGATTATAATCGTGTTTTAAATTTAAAAGGTATTAGTTTTCCTTGTAAAATTTCGGATCTTAAAAAAGTTGAAATGTTAAATAATATTAGTATAAATGTGTATGGGTTAGAATTTAATTCAGAAAAAAAACAATATGACGTGATAGGGCCAATTTATTTTACTTCTAAAAAAGCCGAAAAGCATATCAATTTACTTCTTTTAGAAAATGAATCTACTAAGCATTATGTATTAATTCAAAATTTATCCAGGTTAATTTCATCTCAAGTGAATAAACATGAACACTCAACCCATTTATGCGACGGATGTTTAACTTTTTTTAGTAATAAAGAAAAGCTGAACATGCATCTCGCTAATGATTGTAATAAAATTTATACTGTACTGCCAACCACTGAATTAAAGAAAACTAAAAATGGAGATTTAAAACCTGAAAATATATTAAAATTTGTTAATTATAATAATAAAATGGCTGTACCCTTTGTTGTATATGGTGACTTTGAAAGTCTTTTAACACCTGTTCAAATGTGTGAACCCAATCCACAAATATCGTCAACAACCAACGTACGCCAACATGCTCCGTATTCTTTTGCTTATTTTATTAAATGTTCATATAATGATAATAATGATATATTTCGAACTTATGCCGGACTAGATTGTGCTAAGGTGTTCTTGGAATATTTAGTTGCAGATATTAAATCAATATATAATACTCATTTAAAATCAATTGTACCAATGACACAAATTACTCCGGATGAGCTACAAACATTTCTAAATACAACTGTTTGTCATATATGCGACGGGGTGATAAATAATAATATTGAAAAAGTAAAAGATCATTGTCATTTAACTGGCAAATTTAGAGGAGCAGCTCATTCACAGTGTAATTTAAATTATAAAATCCCTAAATTTATCCCCGTATTTTTTCATAACTTAAGTGGTTATGACGCTCACTTATTTGTGAAAGAACTTGCTTATGATACTGAGAAAATAAATATAATTCCTCAAAATAAAGAAAAGTATATATCATTTTCAAAAACGGTGTGCGTTGATCAATACGCTGATAATGATGGTGTTATGAAAGATATTAATCTAAAATTAAGATTCTTGGACTCATTTCGATTTATGGCCAGCAGCTTAGAAAAATTATCTAGTAATTTAACATCAGATCAATTAGTTGAAATTAAAAAATATTTTCCCAATGATAATCAATTTGAATTAATTAAAAAAAAAGGTGTTTTTCCATATGATTATATGGACTCTATTGAGCGACTACAAGACACTAAGCTCCCTCCAAAAAAAATGTTTTATAATTTTATGACAAATACTGATATCTGCAAAAAAGATTATGAATTTGCAAAAAGTGTTTGGAAGACATTTAATTGTAAAAATTTAGGCGATTATTCGGATTTGTACATAAAGTCGGATGTGTTACTTTTAGCAGATGTTTTTGAAAATTTCCGAAAAGTTTGCTATGAGACATATAAGTTGGACCCCTGTCATTACTATACTGCACCTGGTCTCAGCTGGGATGCAATGCTTAACTACACTAAAATTGAATTGGAATTGTTAACTGATATAGATATGCATCACTTTATTAAATCAGGAATTAGAGGAGGCGTTTGTCAATGTTCCCTAAGATATGCCAAGGCTAACAACAAATATATGTCAGACTATGATGATAAAGAACTCTCGAAATATCTCATATATTTAGATGCGAATAATTTGTATGGTTGGGCTATGTCACAATTTTTACCCTATTCCGGATTTCGATGGCTAACCACCGATGAAATTAATGTTTTTAATGTTAATAACATTTCCGATGATTCTGAAAAAGGATTTGCTCTCGAAGTTGATATTGCATATCCAGCTGAACTACATCTCGAGCATAATGATTTGCCCTATCTAGCAGAAAATATGGTTCCACCAAAGTCAAAATATAAAATTAAAAAACTAATTCCTAATTTATTAAACAAATCAAAATATATAATTCACTATCAAAATTTAAAACAGGCGCTAGATAAGGGTTTAAAAATCACGAAAATTCACCGTATTCTAGAATTTAACCAATCTCAGTGGTTAAAAACATATATTGATTTAAATACAAAATTACGTCAAATGGCTAAGAATGATTTCGAAAAAGATTTTTTTAAACTAATGAATAATTCAGTTTTTGGGAAGACAATGGAAAATGTTGATAAGCGTGTGGATGTACGACTGCTTAATCATTGGGAAAATGTTGGTAAGCGGAAAGGAGCTGAGTCATTAATTGCAAAATCAAATTTCAAAAGCATTAAAATTTTCACAGAAAATTTGGTAGCAATTCAGTTGGAGCGGGTTAAAGTAGTTTATAACAAACCTATATATGTAGGGTTCTCAGTTTTAGAATTATCTAAGTGTTTAATGTATAAATTTTATTATGATCATATAAAACAAATGTATTCCGATAAAGCGGCATTATGTTACATGGATACTGACAGTTTAACAATTCTTATAGAAACGGAAGATATTTATAAAGATATGTTATTAAATCTAAATAAATTTGACACAAGTAATTTCGCCTTAAATAATTCCTATGGTATTCCTTTACAAAATAAAGCAATGTTAGGAATTATGAAAGACGAAAATGGTGGGAAAATTATGTCGGAGTTTGTTGGTTTACGAAGTAAAATGTATGCAAATAATATTGAATGTGGTGAATGGTTAAAGAAAGCTAAGGGTGTTAAGAAATATGTTGTTAAAAAACACTTAACCGGCAACGACTATAAAAAATGTTTATTTCAAAATAAATTAATATATAGACAACAAAATTTATTTTCATCAATCAAGCATACTATTTTTACACAAACACAAAATAAGTTGGCCCTATCACCATTTGATGATAAACGTTACATTTGTGATGATGGTATTCATACATTAGCCTGGGGAAGTAAATTTATAAATTAATTAGGATTTCTTTCAATTACAAATTTGTTTGTGGTTTTGAAATATTATCTAAACACATTAAATATTATAATTTCATCAATTTTTTTTATAATAAACTAAGGAAATTACAAATTTGTTTGTGGTTTTGAAATATTATCTAAACACATTAAATATTATAATTTCATCAATTTTTTTATAATAAACTAAGGAAATGTTATGAGTGATGTATTGGTTTCCTGTTATTTATTATTCATTTTTGCGGACATTGTGGTGATGATGATGGCATGGAGAAAATGATAATTTAAAACATTCAATATCATTTAGTCAGTCTGCTAGTGTAGATGAGTTAATAACAATTTCTGCGTTATAAAGTAAAGTGAAAATCATGAATTTCGATAAATTGAATCAGTTCTGTAATGTGACAACCTATTTACCTGAAAAGAAAATATTGGAATTGGATATAAATTATAGATACATAATCGAATTAATTGAAATAAAATCTACAAGATATGGACCATCCATTTTGGTGAAAACACCGGAATTTGTAGTATGGTTACCAAAGCGATTCGTAACCTTTTTTACGGAAGATGTTGTAGAAGATTTCAATAAAAATCACAGTGGAGGTGCTTACATTGTTCTAAGCAATATCGAAGAAAGAAACGGAATTAAGTACCCCGTTATACACATCAACAATGTAAGTCTTAAATCAATTAAGTTATATTTTATTGTTTTAATTATTTTTTTTTGTTTATAGATAACGGAAGATGAATAAACCGCTTATGACATCTACTAAAACAGCTTTCAACTTCAAGCCACACCCATATATAACTAAGAAAAAATATTATTACTCCAAAATAAGTACTGTATAATTAATAAATAAATTTATTATCTTTTTATTACAAAATAAAATTATCGTTATTTTATTTTATACTTCCATAAGTAACAAAAAACATCACTCTTAATATTATTTTCAGCGCAGGTAAGCTTTTATTATAAATAAATATTTTTATTGTGTTTTTTTTTATTTTAATTATTCAAAACTAAAAAAAACATTTATACAATATTTATTTACTTTGAAAATATATTATTACTGATAATGAGGTTTTTACACTTTTTTTGCTTGGGAGCAGGTTATGTAGAACTTTTTAATTTTAGATTCATAACGTATGCGTCATTTTTGACACATCCTGTATATTAAACACCTTGTATATATATTCTTGATGTAGATAACGTATTCCTAGGCAACCAAACCTACATCAACACCCCTCCTTCGGTCGCAGGTATCCGGCCGCAGGCTGCATGCCGCCAGCAGCTCCCTCTGCCGCCGACTTCATGCGGCAGCGCTAGCCTGCGCCAGTTTTAGCTATTGCTGCCGCCATCTAGCGTCAATTGATCAAAACCGACCGTCTCACTCACACACACTGTTTCCGCAATACAAAGTCCCATGTGTTAGAGAGAGACAACAAATGTGGAATGTGGAAGGCGCAGAACCGGCATTCTTATACTACTGAGGCGCAAAGAGAAATTTGCGAACAAGCGGCGAACATCACGAGTGAGGTAAATGATTGCGACCTCACACGGGAGGAATTAGATAGAGCCATTGAAGGCATAGGGCCAAAAAAAGCACCAGGGCGGGATAAGATCACGATCGACATGGTCAAGCGGGCCATGACGACCGTGGGCAAGGAATTTTTTATTACATTTAGAGAATGCGTTAGCGAAAGTGTGTTTCCGGATTGCTGGAAACACACCGATGTTAGGTTAATTCCAAAGGCGGGGAAAGACAATGTAACGGACATGGGAAGCTACAGGCCGATCTCTCTGTTGCCTTGTCTGGGAAAGGTGTTAGACGATATTCTGATCAAGAGGATCGAATATCACTTAGAAACGAAAGGGGGCATTGCGGAAAACCAATATGGTTTTACAAAGGGTAAATCTACAGTTCACGCGGTTCAGACGGTTATAGATTTTATAAAGGGAGCCAAAACAGATGAGGAATACTGTGCGGTAGTGTCTCTGGACATTGCCGGGGCATTCGACAATGCGTGGAGGCCGATAATTATCGGAGAGTTAGGTAGATATGATGCACCAAAAAACTTGATCAACCTTACAAGGGATTTTCTAGAAGATAGGATTGCTAGAATTGAATTTGCGGGACAGCACGTAGACAGGGTAATTGAGAGAGGGTGTCCACAAGGGTCGAAATCCGGCCCGGGATTTTGGAAAATTATTCATGGGACTCTTTTGAGAAAAGCAATTCCGGAAAATTGCGAGATAATAGCTTTTGCGGACGATACCGTCTTGTTAGTTAGAAACAGGACACAGAAGGGCCTAATTAATGATGTTAATGAGACGCTAGGTTTAATCAAAAAATGGGGTGACGAGTTGCTTGCAAACTTACGTGGGGGCTTAGTAGAGAAGCCATGAGATCAATTTATCTGGGAGCCATAGAGCCGGCTAAGACATGTGGTGCGGCAATATGGGGGAATAATTTAAGAGTTAGGGATATTAGGAAACACCGATCAACGCAGCGGGCGATGGCGATCTGTGCGGCAGCTGCCTACAGGTCGGTGTCGGCTGAGGCCGCTCTCGTTATCGGGGACCTGATACCGGTAGAAGAGAAAATCCGCGAGGCTAGCTCGCGGTGGTGGGTTAAAAATACTGGAATTTTAGAGAGAGAGGAATTAGTTGGGATAGAAACTTATCTAATCTTAAAACTAGAAAAACAGAAGAATTACATTACAATAACATATATGCAGGTGCAATATAACACCTCGCTACCAAGATGAAAATTATAAGAGTTCATTGATTTATAATTTTAATTGATTTGTTAAAGTTTTCTGTTGTTTTACAATTACATAAAATTTTTTTATTTTAAAGTATATTATTGCAATAAAACAAATTAATAAAATTAAAACATAAGTTGCAACGTTAGAATGAAGTAAACCATTAAATTTGAATGTTAAAATTTCTAGATCCAATTTAGCTTGGTTTAATTCATCCCTTACAGTTAGAGGTGCAATTTCAAGGTGACCGGGCCGAGGCCGAGCCTCCCCCGATGACGAACCGTGGCTTACTTTCGACAACATCGGGAGGCGGCCGTCGATGAATCCGAAATTTCTCTTTCCGGAAAGGGACGAAGTATTCATTGCCGATCCGTTTAACTCTCTCGAATACGAGGAGTTCAGCATATTGCTACCGGTGGCTACAGCTCACAACCGTCAACCCCGCTTGCATCACCATCAGCAACGTCCTCCTACGAACTGCAGCAAAAAATGCGCAGAAGCATTGCAAGAACTATCAGTACTACTCGGCTCATTTCAATTAGAAGGGGAGTTAAACAGGGAGACTCCATGTCCCCAATTCTTTTTAACCTCGTACTTAAAGACCTACTTTCATGAATTCCAAATAGTTTGTGAATAGCCTATGTAACTGATCTGCTGGTCCTGGCCCCCTTGCGTCACGAGGTGCAGGACACTTTAAAATTAATTGTGACATTTTTAGAGAGGCGCGGGATGGCGCTTAACGTTAGAAAATGCACGCCTTCACAGTGGAGAAAACTCCGGGGAAAAAGAAGCTGTTTGCACGTAGCGCGGCGGCCTACTTTATTAATGGTAGGCCAATCAAACCTATTACTGTAAACAACATTAAATACATGGAGTTTCAATACAACTTCACTGGACTAATCCGACCAAACACAGAGGGCCTTAAGACGGGCATAACCCGTATCTTGTCGGCGCCTCTTATACCCCACCAAAAGGTGGAACTGATCAAAACGTATTTGATCCCGCGATTTCAATTTCAGACCTCTGGAATTAATTGCGGACTTTTGAAAGGGGGCGACAGAATCATGCTTTTTGGAGTTGAGAGGGCCCCGCATCTTTTGACACATACGCCGAACGCCTTTCTCTATGCCGCCGTGAGGGAAGGGGGACTGAGTATATTCTCTTATACCAAAAGAATTGGAAGGATCATGCTGCGGAGGCTTGATAATTTGAGAGCGCTTGGAGAATTAACCAACCATCTCCACGACAAGTTGGTGACGGTGATAGGCGGCCTAACGGTGTCAGCCGACGCCGTCCGTCGGGAATACTCACGTTTTGAAGAAATCTTATTCCGGGAATGGGCTTGGGCAATGTCAAACCTCTCGGCGTGGCTGCAAGCACCACCCAGCAACTGGAACGGCGAAACATACATCAAAGCTATACGCCTCCGTTCTAACATGCTCCCTACATTAGGTATACCTTCAAATTCTCTTTACATGCAACGTTGCCGAAGGAGCTGCGACCGGGTGGAGCCTTTTTCCCACGTGCTTCAGGGGTGCACCAAGGGAGTGCGTGATAAGAGACACAACCGGGTTGTGAAACTCCTTGGGAACATGGGATGGAAAAAGGGGTGGGACGTGTTACGGTTTGATTTTCTTTTATTAATAAATGGCGTTGTTGTATGCAACTAGACGTACTCGCGGATTAACAATAAAGTCGTATTGTCGGTCTTCGAGAAATAATTCTTATTGTTTATTTACGGGATATTTGAAAAAAGTGGCAACATCTACAAATAGCAATTGTTAGCATGCGCTAATTTTTTTATATTTTCTTTTGTTTATATATTAAATTGCAAACTCGAATTCTTTAGTTCAACTCGAGCGTGGTTATTATTAGTTTTCAATTTATGTATCGGCGTAATTGCCGGATTTCATTACCACGTGGAAACTATTCTACTAGCGAAGGATTTCGTAGTTATTTGGCTTAAGATTAACCCTGGTTTTTGTTTATTACAAATTAATTAATGGACTAGATAGTTACTTTTATGGCCACACAAGAACTAACGCCTTTTTCTTTCAATTTTCGTTTTTATATATACGTTAATGAAGTTTGATATTGCCTCATTAATTATCGAGTACATTACGTACATAAAATAAATTCGGTGAATTTATTAAAATTGCTGATTACAATAGAAGTAATATTTCGAAGATCGACATTCAATACACGGCAAGAAACATCGTCGCTATCGCAAGGATTTACATTCAATAACTTTGCAGTTCCAGGATTCAGTGATATTCCCGCACAACAAACAGATAAGATTTTATATTCTATATTTGAATATTATTTTTTTATTGCCATTATTAATATTTTTCTATTGTGGTAATAGAATTTATTTGTTGTTTTAAATATTAATAGGAATTGTTTATAATATTGATATTTAAAAACTAACTTTTGGGTATATGGTGTACATAGGACACCTTAGATTTACATTTTATTATAAGTATTAATACTTATTTTTATTACATTCTATATCTCGAATTAAGAGATAAGTATTCTTTTTTATATCATTTTAATTATTTTTGGATATATTTTTTTTGTGGTTTAAATTAATTGGTCATATATGTTATTGAACATATTTGATAAAATTCATAATCATTTTGTTAACATTGAGCTCTAAAAATTGATAAATTTATGTATGTTTGGTTTACCTATTTTTTGTATTTTTATTGCATATTATTTTCTTTTTTTTAGTAAATTTTTATATGATATATATTTGTATGTCTATCAGACCTTATAAATTCTTCCCAAGTTTTATTTTATTGTTGATCAATTTAATTTAGTGTTTCCATTTCGTAATTAGTAAGAAGCCGTAACTTAGTAAAAATTGGTATTTTAAAATTAAGTAGAGCCCATTTTAATTTATTTAGTTTTTGTTTTGAACACCCCCATTCCCAATTTCAGTTACCGGCAACCAATTTTTATTTTTCGTCAAAATTACTTTACATTGTTTGTTCGGCATTTTGAACACGTAACAGACGTTAGGGTAGAACGTTACTTCAACACGTTGCGTCGTTGGGACGGAGAATCCCCGATCTCGTTTTTATTTGTGACGAGTGTGTTGTTGTATCCGACGTTGCTATCCACTGGGAAGGGACAAACAATCTAAGGACAAGTTACGAGGACATGCGGTCTTATTATTCCACCCAGAAATTCATTGCGGCTGTCCAAAGAGACTTCCCCGGTCACTCCATTCGGGTTCTCCCATTTGTACTCGAAGCCCGGGGCGCCCTTTGCAACAAAAATCATAAACTCATAAAGATTATCAACATTGCTTTTCACGACGTCGTTAAATAGTTAACGACTGCATTCTGGGAAAAATAATAACAGCTTTTTCTCGAACCACGTCTGGACACGCAACAACGGCAGACCAGACAAGAATACCCACCTGCTTGCTCTGCGATAATGTGATTTAGTGCTGTGATTAAAATTTTAACATGTTTTGTGACTGTCATTTGTAATGTTCAAACCACCCTGTGTCCTGCACTATTGTACAGACCAGTTTTAAAATGTTTTATGTCGTACCACACTATTGTATTGTCCAGCATTTTATATAATGCAATTTTAAAGTAACTCATGGACCAACCGTTTTTACGCTTAACTTTATTATGAACCGCATTGTGAACTTTTTAACATGTTGTTTTTAACCCGTCACTTGTCCGTTTTGACCAGTTTGTGTCCCGCACTATTGTGCAGGCAATTTTTTTAATTATATTTATCTTAATTTATTTTGTATTTGGTCCATGCTGTACCATATTGTTTTGTTCAAACATTTTATTTTTAATGCATTTTTAAGACTAATAACTTTAATAATTTAATAGCCAAATACCTCGTCATCTAATTAGTGACGCACATGAATGGATTAACGAGATTCCCACTGTTCCTATCTACTCTCACTTCGAAGTCAACCTTCGCAGCGAACGGTCGGGTCCACAGCAGGTAGCAGCGACGGCGGCGCGGATTATTACGGTACGACGGATTTTGGTAAAACGGTATATTATTTTATTTTAATTTAATATGTGTTAGTTTTGCCAAGTGAAGTTAATCGTAATTGTGTGTGTTTGTTTACTTTTATCTGCATGTTTATTCGTGTGTTTGTACGATTGAATGTTATTTCGATAATTTCACATTTAATAGTTCTGATAGAAGTGATTCAAACAATTAGCAAAATCTGTAGAGAAAGTAACTAACTGCGAGAACACAGTTTTTGTTGTCTATCAGATTTGATAGACAACACCACAACTGGGGCAATCCCCCAAGCTCTTAATTCTAGTTTAATTAATCATAGAATAGTTTAATATTCGTAGTTTTAAATTCCCCAACACAGTTCTCGTGAACCAGTGTTAATTACACAACTTTCAACCCCCGATCAAAAGGGGTTGATCAACTTGCCTTTATAAATAACTAATTTAATTATAATGTATAATAATCAAATTTCATTTACAGCAAATAAATAATAAATTCCTTTTCAGTTTAATTTACTCTTTTAGTTTTCAGCTATTTTAACATTTCATTTTAGATTTCTATTATTTTAGCTCATTATTTTACAGTAAAGTAAGGGGTTATATATAATCCCGGGGCAATAAAGAAAAACCCAAACAACCACCTGGCTAATTACATCGTTACAACTAACAGGAAAACCCTCATTAAATCCAGGTACCCGATCCCGGGGAATTTTTAATCCGATAAAAGTGCCAAGATTATGGCAAAAATATAAATAATTTTAAATTACTAATATGGATTCGGATAAAAACGCCATAATGGCGGAATATGGAGATGTAATTATTATAGATGCCCTAGATGCAATCGAAAAACTCACGGGTAGAAAGGGACAGGACAAAAAACCGCTATTCAGCAAAACGGACAAAGAGGCAGTAGATGCTCAAATGGTCAATATTAAAAAAGGGACCACGAAGTTGGTAAAGGAAGTTAACCAGCTCGCACGAAAAGCGGAAAAACTGGAAGAAATTTTTAAGAGCAATGAAATATCCACGAAAGCAGAAAAAATTTTACTGCTAGAAAAGCAGGTAATAGAACTCGAAGAGAAACTAAAACTTGAGAAGAAAAAAAACTGAAACCCCAGACAACAAAAAGGCAAATAACGCCGAAGAAAAAAGAACCTCAATACAGCAAGAGGAAAAATGGAAGAAAATAGAAAGAAAACCGACAAAAAAGTTGTATTCGCAAATCACACAAATACCAGAAACAAAAGGAAAAGCATCCTACATTGAGTTTACTAAAACCGACGAAAAAGAAAATGCCATTAAAACGCTAAAAGAAAAAATAGGAAATAGCAGCGGACTCGCATTAACGGCAATTATTGACAACGGTAATGGAAAACTAAAAATCATAAGTCGAGATGATAAAGAAAAAGCGAAACTAGAAGAGATACTAAAGAAAGATAAAATTACAGTATCTTAACCAAAGCCAAAACAGAAAAGGTTAAGAATAACCGGCGTCCCAGCGTCCATTAAAAACAAAGAGGAACTGCTAACGAAAATCGTTGCAGAAAATGAAGAACTTAAAGAGCTTGATGAATCAGACTGCAAAGTTATATATTCAAAGCCATGCAGAGATATTAAAAAAGAAAACTGGACATTGGAATTTTCACAGAAATTCCACGAAATTATTTTAAGAAATAAAGGCGTCTGTATTGACTTTTTATGGAGAGTAGCGGAAACGGCAGAAGAACTCACCCGTTGCTACAAATGCAAAGGGTATGGACTCACCTCGAAACACTGCAAGGGACAAATCACCTGCAATAAATGCGGCAAGGAACACGCAGCCAAAGACTGCAAATCAAACCGACTCGATTGCAAGAACTGCAAATCAAAAGGGCTAAAAGAAAGAGCACAAGCAGCAATGGACGTAAAATGCCCAATATCAATCAAGATGGCCGAAGCAGCGAGGGCCGCCTACAATTAATATGAATAATAAAATTAAATTTATACAGCTAAACATGGGAAAAGGAAAGGCTGCTATGCACCTACTTAATAAAAAGATACTGGATGATGAGATTGACATCGCGCTCATACAAGAGCCATACCACAAATACCGGCCTCCAAGCAACTACAACTTGATAAAACCGCAAAATGATAGCAAAGCGGTCACAGTCTGCAAGACGGACATAAAAATAATGATTCTGGAAGAACTAAATAACCAAAACTGCGTAGCTATTAAATTAACCGAAGAGGACCTAGCAGTCATTAACATATATGACGAACCGGGCGCATGGAACCAAAGCGTCACCAAGAAAACGGAAGGAAAAATTTACAAAATTAACGGGCGAATTTTAATAGGTGGAGACCTTAACGCCAGAAACGTTATTTGGGGAGATAAAATAACTAACGACAGAGGAACGGGAGTCCAAAACTGGGTTGTACAAAGAGGCCTAATTATTGAAAATAAATCTAATTGCCCACCAACCTTTGAAACCACAAACGGAGAAAGCTGGATTGATATGACAATCACCAGAGATACCGAAACAGACGAATGGAAAGTCATCGAGGAAGAAACCAATAGCGACCATAAATACATCACATATAATAATAATAATAATAATAATAATAATAATTTATTAACGCATCTGCATTTACATGTTAAGTTACATAAAAATTGTTTACAAACAGTGATTACAAGTATGACAAACAAACGAATAAATACATACATACATTCCTACACATTGGCTAAGGTGTTACGATAATCTCTTTAAGTTAGCAATGAACGTATGAAATACCAACAAAGTCGACGTCATTTGATACATAGTTAGCGTGTCGTGCAATACGAGACAGTGAGCTGTGCCGACCATAGTTAGTCCTACTAAAGGACATATGCAAAAAAGGGCAATTCCTAACCGCACGTTGGGGAACATGAATATCTATCATATTCAGGATCTGTTGACAGCAGATTAGCCCGCTCAGAACTTTGAACAAAAATTTCATGTCCATTTCATTTCTTCGTTTTTCCAACGCAGACAATCCCAAATAAATTCCGATATTTTCAGATGATAAATACACACCAGTAAGACTGAGTTTATATGATACTAGTTTGTAAAATTTATTTTGAACTGACTCCAATCTGTCAATAGAAGTTTGGTAGGATGGGGACCATATTACGCTACAATACTCTAGATGTGATCTCACCAGAGAATTGTACAAGATAAGAAGAGCCCGCATGTTACTAAAATCAGCAGTAGCTCTATTAAGAAAGCCGAGCATCTTGTTAGCTTTATTAATAACAAAATCTAAATGAAGATTAAATGACAGTTTGGAACCAAGCAAGACTCCTAAGTCACGGATTGAGTCAACTTTTTCTAAACCGGTACCGTTCAAAATATAGATGAAATTAACAGGATTTTTGCTTCTTGTAAATGATATATACTGACATTTTTTTATGTTAAGATCCATGTGGTTAAGAACACACCATTTATTGACCGCTAGTAAATCCCTTTGCATGGTAAGACAATCAGCAATAGTGCTAACTCTACAATATACCTTTACATCATCTGCAAATAACAAGTGGTGACAGTTTAAAATATCAGATATGTCATTAATAAAAATTGAAAATAGGACAGGTCCCAAATGGGACCCTTGTGGTACACCTGATGTCGCCTTAATGGAATGAGATAGATAAGTGTTAATTTTAACTTGCTGGACACGTTCACTTAAATACGACTTTAACCATTTAATCAATGGATTACCGACACCATATGCGCTCAATTTGTTTAAGCAGGTCGTGGTTAACAGAATCAAAGGCTTTACTGAAGTCCATGTAGATTGCATGGACCTCGTCACCACTTTCCAACGCTTTTATTATATAATTAGTAAATACGAACAAGTTTGTTTGAGTTGATCTTTTCGGGAAAAAACCGTGTTGTTGATGAATAATTATATTTTTAAAAGCACCAAAGAAGCGATCATAAATTAATTTTTCAAAAATTTTTGGTAGTACCGACAGGATTGTTATTGGCCTGTAATTAGTTACATTCGATTTGTAACCGGATTTAAAGATTGGTACAATATAAGATTGTTTCCACAAATTGGGAAAATTTCCTGATAACAATGAAAACGAATAAGTTTGGTGGAGTGGGTAAGATAACGTTTGGCAACAGTTCCGAAGAAACAAGGAAGGTAAGTTATCAGGTCCAGGACTACTATCAACTTTCAGTTTTGCCAATGCTTCCAGCACACAGTCTAAACTGACTGAAATATTAGTTAAGTTTACAGATGTATTGGATACAAACGCTGATTGAACGTGTGAAGAAGGTTTATACACCGATGAGAAAAAATTTGCAAAAAGATTGGCAATATCAGCTCCATTCGTAGCCGTATTATTGTGTAAACACATTGAGGAGGGAATGCCGTAAGATTTATTTTTACTCCGGACAAAAGACCAAAAAAGTTTTAAATTATCGGGTATAGACTGTTCAATATTATCCAAATACTTCCTATAGCATAGTAAGGTCTCGGATTTGCAGTTAGATCTCAATCTTGTAAAGACTGCATAGTCGGAAGCTAAAAGTGATGTTTTCCACTTTTTATGAGCTTCTTTCTTGGATAGAACTAAATCAATTAGCTTTCTGGAAAACCAAAGTGGAAAGCAGCGACGTTTGCTAACTGTGGTTTTAGGTACATACAGATCGATTACAAAATAAATAACGTCATAAAATATATCAACCGCATCATTTACAGATTCACATATATTAAGAATAGACCAATCAGTACGGGCTAAGAATTGATTAATTTCTACGTAGTTAGCACGTTTAAAGTTATATTTTAAGTAAGTTCCATCATCAATAGCAGCACATTCTTTAATTACAACACTAATAATAAGAGAAGGATGATATCTGTCGCATGGAATAATACAAGCGCATTTAGATACTTGCATAGTATCACTATTGGTAAGACATAAATCTAGAATAGTATTAAAATCATTGGGTATAGAGTTAAACTGGTTTAAACCTAAAGCACTGACACTATCACAAAAAAACGCTTCCACCGTAGATGAAATATTA
The DNA here is from genome assembly GCA_963932245.1 of Tachinus rufipes. Lineage (NCBI taxonomy): Eukaryota > Metazoa > Arthropoda > Insecta > Coleoptera > Staphylinidae > Tachinus > Tachinus rufipes. The sequence continues at coordinate 41,516,946 of OZ010748.1, forward strand.
GTTGGAGTTAACCCAGCTAAGTTTTCATCATCAGGTGACCAGTTGATATTGGATAGATTGAAATCACCGGTGACTACTATTCGACTTTCGGGAAACTTCAAGATGGCATTTTCAAGTACTTCTACATGACCAGCGTATAAATCCATAGGGGATCTGGGAGGTATATAACAGCAGCTAACAATTAGTTCAGATAGCTCAAAACTAATTTTTACAATAACCATCTCAATGTTATCATTCGAAGGTACGACTGTAGATTTTAAGTTTTTCTTAACCGCTATTAAGACTCCGCCACCACTGCTTTTGGAGCTGGTGTTAACATTTCTGTCCATCCGATAAACAATGTACCGGTCATCAATAAATTCATTATCGGATATAGAAGGGAGAAGCCCGGTTTCAGTAAGAGCCAAGACATGAAAATCTTCCGTCAAACACGAACAGAAAAAATCAACTAACTTAGTACGTAGACCTCTCACATTTTGATAGTAAACAGTGAGAGTATTAATGGATTTTGAGTTAGTTACTACTTCTGCGTTCCCTGGTATAGGACAAACAGAACAACCAACGCAAAGAAAATTGAGATAAAGAGATGGGACGTAAAGAATGCAGACTGGGCAAAATTGGGACAAATAATCGCCCAGGAATACAAATTTAATGCCGAGAATGGCGCAGAAGAAGAAGCCCAAAAATTTGAATTAGCATGCCGTAAAGCATGCAAAAAATCGATACCCCAGAAAACAAAAGACACAGCAGAAACAAAGGATTGGTGGAATGAAGACCTAGAAGAAAATAGAAAAGAAATTAAGAAAGCAAGGAAAGAATTCCAAAAAGCTAACTTAAACAGGCAGGAAAAAGAACAAGAGTTCAAAAAAAAAGAAACGACTACAAGAAAAGGATCACAAAAGCAAAGAGCAAACATTTCCAAAAATTTATCACCGCAAAATGCAATGGAGATCCATGGAAAACTGCATATAAAATAATAGGGAATAAAAACAAGAAAGCAACAATATTAGAGAGCATCTGCGATGAGAATGGGGACTGGACCCAGACAGAAAAAGATACGATGCAAAAGATGATGGAAATTTTTTTTCCAATCGACGACACATCGAAAGATAATGAAGAACAAAAAAGGATGAGAGAAAACGCAAAACGCGTCAGATATCCAGGAATTGACGTACCTTTTTCTAGAAAAGAAATAAGGGAAACCATAAAGAAGTTTAACAACAACAAGAGCACGCCAACGGGCGACATCTCACAGAAAGCTCTGAAGTATATCGAAGAACACGCGGGAGTACAGCTTACAAAAGTATTAAATCTCTGCATGGAAGAGAAAAAATTTCCAAAGAAATGAAAAAAAGCCCAACTAGTATGGATCCCAAAAAAAAGATGGGTCACTAAGGCCAATCAGTCTATTGCCAACACAAGGAAAAGTATACGACAAACTAATTGCGCAAAGGCTTGCTCATCAACATGAAAACAACGGAATGCTAAATGATAGGCAATACGGATTCCGGCAGGGCCGGGACACAACAGAAGCACTGGATAAGATCATTGAAGAGATCAAAACAAATAGGATAAACAAAGTCCATACGCTCGTGTTTATGATTGCATCAATTTGAAGATTATAATATAGAAATACTTGCATAAAATGAAGATTATTGCAGGAACAAAGATGATCCTTAGTCCAGATCAAGAACACTTGCATAAAGTGAGCTTCATTGGGACGTGCCTCCTAGTGATAATCGCCATTTTATGCAACAAAATTTACATGCTTACTTTCTGCAAATCCAGTTCACAATTGTGTAAACTTTGTTGCCACTGTTAACGGTTAAACTAGTGAAGTAAAGTGTGTAACATAATTCTACAGTTAATATGAGATGGCGTTGTAGTCAACAATAAATTTTTAATAGATTAACTGATAGTTGCTTTACTAAAGAGTATATCCCCTTTAAATGTCTCTGAAAAGCAAGCTGGGTAAAAAATAAGAATGACGGTCAAGGTTAGGAGATGTATTATATTAATAGCAAAATAATCTTTTTTTAATAATATTTCAGATATTTTTATTTTCAAAAATATTTGTATTTAATGATGGTTTTTTAAAGATTTTCTTATATTATTATGATCATTAATTAAATCGCAATTATATTAAATTATTAATAATTTCATTTAATACGCGTTTGAACAAATAATTGAAAACTATATATTATATAATATTTAAGAGCAAAGAATTTCTTTTATAAGTGTTTGAAATCACATTTATATTTTGCTTGCTTGGCCTTGCCATAAAAAAAGGGGCCACTCAATTGGGTATTCAATCTTAAAGTACACATTTTTTGTAAGCATTTATCTTTTTATAGCTTTCCGGTCTCACTGTCCTTATTAAGTAAATATATTAAATGTTATATTAAAGATGATATATGTAGAATGAATAGTGAATATTATAAAAATTAGAAGAGATATTTAATTAGGCCGATTACAATAAGGATAATTAAAATTGCAAGTTGACGGCTTTTATGACATTAATGTAAAACATATAAATATAGTTTAAAATATGTTTATGAAAATTATTTTATAGTACCCCAGAACATTGTACCGTTTGGTCGATTTTGTTTAATAATTTAAGGGTACAAAAATTGCACAAATGTAATATATGTATCAAATAAATGCAAATATAGTAGGTTATACAATTAATTTATTGTACCCCAGAACAATGTACCCTATCGTCCCCTGCTAAACAAATAAAAGTACAAACATTGCACAAATGTAATATGGGTATCAAATGAAAGCAAATATGGTAGGTTATACAATTATTTATTGTACCCCAGAACATTGTACCCTAGCGTCCCCTTGCTAAACAAATAAAGGTACAATTATTGCACAAATGTAATATGGGTATCAAATGAAATTAAATATGGTAAGTTATACAATTATTTTATTGTACCCCAGAACATTGTATTCTCTGAGAAATCGTGGTATTACTATTTCGCACACCTTACTATTTAATGGTTTTTTTTATGGCGTCTATGAATTTGTATAAGGTCACACCTTTAATTTTCCATTGAGCATAATCGTCTGATACCTTATTTTGCAATTCCACATACATACCACTTGTCCGTTATGGGTTCCTCAACTATTATCACGCCAACCGCTCTAATAGCGCGTCCGGCACCACATGTAGCTTCCCTTCTTGGTGGAAAATATTCATTTCAAATTGGCTCAAACGCATTGCCTACCTGGCAAGTATTCCAGCCGGATCCTTAAGATTTTGCAACCATAGCAGCGAATGGTGGTCCACTATGGCTGTAAATTTTACTCCTTCAACGTACATACAAAACTTTTCAACTTTAAATAATAGAGGTAAACATTCTTTTTCCGACTCATTGTAGTTCGCTCGGCCCTAGTGAGAGATTTACTGGCGTAAGCTATTACGTGGTCTTCTCTATCGTCCATAACCTGCGTAAGAACGACTCCAACACCAAAATTAATTAAACAGTTAAAAATGCAAATTTTTATTTATACAAAGTTAAAAATAACTAAATTTAGTCTTAAAACATTAAAAAAATTTCCGCGACCCAACCTAATACCTTCCACAACACAAGTGGGTCGCGACCTGGGGTTAAAAAATACTGCACTAGAAAATGTATATGTGATTTAAGTGCATCATATTATCATGGTAAGCAACTTATATATGACTATTTTAAGATATTTGCAATCTTTTGTATTTTATATTATGAAACAATGTAGTAACACTAATTACTCAACTCAATAAATTTGCTAAAATTCCAATTAATTTAAGTTTTTATCATTTAAATAATATAACTTGTTTAATTAATTTTAGTTGATTAGACACAATATAGGTTTTACTTTGTTTTGTATAAATTTGTGGCGCTGGCAACAAAAGTTTTGAGAAACTCATAACTCTGCAGAATTTTACTATATTTGTCCGCTGTGCATTTTCTACTTGTGGAACTTGAGCAGCAACAACGTCTAAGGTACATTGTCCAAATTACCTTCCTAAATATTTCCTTCATTCCTGCTGAAGTACGTTTTTTCAGTTTTATATGCAATCCTACTGATAACACCAAATGTTTTATCTTTAATACTCCATTAACTTTTTCAACAAATTGTTTTTCTGAAGGTGTAACTAAGCGACTAATTGAAACACATGTACTCTCCTACACCAATATGGTAACTGTTGAGAAATTTTTCAGCTTCAAATTTTGCTCGCATAAGCTGTCATAAATTGTGCTATTATGTACCAATCCTGGTCATTGTGTCACATCTAAAATTAGCAGATTGGAATTAGAAACAATTTGCACATTAATTGAAAACCAGCTCTTTTGATTCAACAAGAAAATGTGCAATTTCAAAAAATCCGTGCCTTACTTTTAATAGAGTTGAAGTAGTATTTGGCATTTTAGTAAACTTACCAGTAAGCAATGCAATTTAATTACCGACACAATCTACAATATCTTTTATTATTTTTATCTGAATTGTACCTGTTTTATTTATTGTATCGACCTGATATAGGAGATATAGTTTCTTCAAAATATTGGCCATTGATTAAAAGATTATTTATTATGTAAATATTATTTTATTATTGACCACTTACCACCCAGTAACTCTAATTTCTAATTTAATTACATATGCTTGCGTTTGCGATTTGACGGGATAGTGTGACTCGTTGAACTCATCCGGTGAAAACGCATCTCGTTTTGCAGGAGTATTAGTAACGCATATTGTGAATGATCTAAAGACACTGAGTACTCCATACAATAGTGCGTAAGTTACAAACTGTGAGCGTAACGAATTTATTTTATGGTTCTAACATCAAAATTACAACTGATTTGAAATTAATATGTTGAGTATATATATCTATTACAATTGCTCATTTAGCGTGTGAAAAGAATGTGTTATAGTTTGCGACACTGCTGCGTATAACACCTCTCTACATAAGAGTAAAAATTACAGTTGATCACCTTAATTTTTTGTTCAATTTCTGTTAAATGGTTGATGACCTTCTTTACATTACCATTAACCTTTTCTGTTAGGTATGGATATACATTTCTTATAAAATACAGAATTAACATAATAATAATTGTAAAGAGAAAAATAGTAAATAAAGTAATGTTGCCATAATGAAAGTTTATAGAGTCAATCGAATTGATTTGGGTTTTTGCATGATTTAACTGCACATCTATTTTTTTTAACTTGTCTAAGTGAATGTTGTCTAGTTGGATTGGAACCATTTCAGCTTTATCGTAGTCTTCATTCGGACTTTTTGGCATTTGTATGTTGGGCAAATTGATATGTTTTACTTGTCGAGTTTCATTTAAGACTGATTTATCTTCATCTTCTTGGCATTTGCTGGTTACTGTAGTGTCGGATGGTGCAATTATAATCTATTTGTTAACATTCAACTTTTGTATTTTCGTTCTCGATAGATGGCATTTTGTAGGTTTGCAATCTTGATAGTTGTTATTGTTATTAGATCAACTTTACAAGGATTGTTGTCTGTTACTAACTTTGTTGTTTCTGATTAACACAAATAGTTCAATTTGTTAACATTTTTACACTGGATGTTTAATAGTCTACATCGTCTTTCACTTAAAATAAGGTATTTTGTTTTTGTAATAATTGAGTGATACAGGTTTTGTTTTAACATTGGTAATGGAAAAATTTGATAATATATATACTGTATCTTTTCTACTAAAGGTATTTCCAGTAGGAATATAACTTGATTTTTGGTTATATATCCTTTAATATTTATTATTGAATAATAATTGATAATATTGTCGTCTTCCATCCAGAGGATATATTAACTCATTCCATATCTCATCATGAGTAGAATTTGATGGGTGTAAAATATTGACTTTAGCAAAGGCAATAGCGTTTTCTATGTTGTTCAACACTTGTAAGATTATTTCAATGGATGTTAATAATTGATTGAAAATAGAGTTCAATAGTATAAACGTATAACTTTCTGCTGATTCAAAAGTTACTTGTTTCATTACAGGGTCAATTTGTAAAATTCTGTTTTCCATAAGTTTTTGGTTGTGTTGTAATTTCGTCATTGAGTCATTAAATATTGTTAAATCATTTTCAGTTAGCTGAGCTGGTGTTCAATAATAGATTTGATGTTGTGTTGTTTATCATTTAATTTTGAAATTGCTGTATTATAGTTTCATCTAAATTACTAGTAATAGATTTTTATACTGGTCCTAACCCGTTAATTAAACCACGTTTTGATCTTGTTTTATTTGATGGTATCAATTGCTTAAATTTAAGTTGAGCTTGTCGTACTTTATAATCTAAAAGGTATCTATAATTAGCATAAATAACTCAATGTGTAGTATTATAAAAACATATGTTTAAATTATTGTAGTTACTAACTAATTTATCAAATTCTAAACTTAAAGTAGATATATCATAGATTTGTATTAATGTCCAATAATCTATGGTGTTTTGGGCACTTCCCAATTTCAAGGGTAGTAATCCTGGATTGTCTGTTATATGGTTGAACTTGATGCTTGTGCATTTTGCAAAGTTGGTGGTTGCGGCAATGATGGTGAGGTTCTTCCACTATTTTTATTAGTTGCTTCTTCTTTTTGGATTATTGCTTTATTACCAGGTAATAATTTCTTTAGCTTGAAAGAATCATTAAACTTCTCTCCTATTTTATTCTTCCTTAATTTATAACTTATTTCGTAAACAGTTTGTCCTTCTAAGAAAGGGTTGTTTATTTGTTGATTTCTTTTATTTGCAACTCGATCTTTATTTTGTAATAGTTGTTCATTTATTTTATCGTATGTTAATGATAATTTTTTTTTGTGGTTTTGTAAGTAGTTACTATACATTTGTTTGTCGTAAAATAAGTCATATGGGTCTCTTAGTTTGGTATGTTCCAATGTAAGTTAAGTTTGTACCAGAGTGTATTGAATTCTTGTAACCAATAATTGTGTACTTTATTAATTGGTTTATAGGTTTATTATGGTTGGTTTTTAGTAATCTGATATGTTCGCCCATTGTCGAGTGAAACCTTTCAATGATTTCATTGGAGTCTGGGTGGTTAGCTGTAATAAAATGTATCTTTATTTTGTGGGTTTCTAGTAAATCTTTTATTATGTGATTGTAAAATTCCATTCCTTGATCGTATGTGATGGTTTGTGGTGTTCCGTAGTACGAAAAGTAATCAATTAATGCATTTAATATATCAACTGCATTTTTTGATTTTACTTCTATTGCTTGTAACGTTTTATTTTTTATCACGTTATATGACATCACAGTCCATACATTCTCCGGTTATTGGTGATAAAGATCGACTAGCTAAATTAAAAAAATTAAAAATTATTATAATACTTAGCTTATCAGGAAGTTTGGCCAGACGGAGAGGTTAGCCAGTATTATTAGTCCATTCCTGTTGGTCCTGTGAGTGCTAACTTGACCAGATAGGATTATTGAACTTCAGCGATTAACTTCTATTATTTCCACAACCACAGACTGTAAATACCTGTTAAGTATTATTTAATCATGATAATTATTACATCGGTACTCACCCCCAATACCAGAAATTGTGTTAAACCTTGATATTTACAAACAGTAAATAGAACTTCTTTGAAGCGGTTTTTGTTAGGTTAGAGTTGTTTGTTTTGACTGTCAGAATTACTAAAGTGTTCGAAGCTGCAAACTTTTGTTGCATTTGTCAGTGCTACCGCCACCTATTGGTGTTATCTAGTAGCGGTAGGTGCCTGGAGCTGTTGGTAGATGGCAGCAGCTGGCGACTCAGAAATTCGTTGCGCCGATTTTAAAAGTCCTTTTTTTGACTTTCAAAGCTGATAACAAAACAAGGATTGCAAAAAAGTGCTTTTAGGTTTCTGACCGTATCACGGTTAAGTCGAGTGGTAGCAGAAGTGACACCGCATGGCAAACGTCCACCACGTCGTTGCAAGCCTCAACATCATCAGAGGTAATATAAGTCATCCTGCATTTTCTGCTTTACAATTCGTGTTTTCTTTTAGGCTTATAACTGTGGCTATATTACCACGTTATTATTTTGTGGATGTAACATAACTAGCCGTTTAATGAATCATCTCGTTGGAGATCCTCCTGCGTTGATCGCACTCGTTAATATGTACTTATGGAATTAAGAAACCGGGAAGAGCAATTATATTGCACTGCCAAGCATCGGTGATCTCCCATTTCCATGTCGAAGTGAACGAAGGAGCCTGGTTGAGTTTCCACGCTGCCGTATCCATGTCTACAGCTACCACCCACACTTTGGGAACAGATAAGTCCAGTTTTGCCCTTGATATTTTGAAATGCCCAGTGTACTGACACTAGGATTACTTAATTAATTATCTGTTTATATACGTAAGAAATGTTTCGTAGAGATTTAGAGATTAAGTATAACCTTTCAATATGTCACTTCGGTGCATACAAATATCAGTAACCCTATGTAGTATGAATGAACCTTCACGCTAATGTGTCAGTGGCATTAGTGTGTGTCATCACTCAGTTGGAGTCGCTTTTATGCCCTACTTATTTGGATCTGACGAGTCGTTTAGATTTATGTTTATGTGCATTTAGCACTAGTTAGGATTAGGACAAATTAAATTAATTTTGTTAACGTGGGTACCACATGTGTTTTTGTGCATTCAGCACTAACAACCAAAATATCCTAAAGTAATACGTTTATTGAACATTTGCTGAACGATAGATGGTTGGGAGGGTTAACGGTTGCGCTATGCACTTAGTACCAATGTGTTTTAGTTGCTTGTTTAATATCTGTCTCATTGAAGAATTAATTAAAACCTTATTTTATGTAACGCGTCAGTAAGCTTACTCTCAGCGGAATCCTTAAGGTTTGATATTTCTGTTGCGGCAACAACAAATAATAATGCGAAATTTATGTAACGCGGATAGTTAACCACCTAGATTAATCTGTTGCAAGCTAAGGACATATACAAGTTTTTGTTTGGCATGTATCGTCCAGTTTGAACAACACATCGGGTTAGTTTTTTTTTTTATTCATTCATCAAAATCTACCCATATGGGTGTATGATTTACTAATTACATATCTAGTTTATATATTTCTCTCCATTTCTTCCTGTCCTGTGTTAGTGCCTTGATTTCGTTCCACTGAATTCCTTTCTTCTCTGCTTCCACTTTTACGTTTTCATTCCATGTTTTTCTTGGCCTCCCTTGATAGTTTCTACCTGTCGTTTTAGCTTCATATACCTTTTTTGTAAGTCTATCGTCTTTCATTCTACATATATGCCCCATCCATCTTAGTTGCCCTTCCGTGATTTTTTCTATTATCGGTTCTATCACCAGGTTTCTTTGGAATGTTTCATTTCTTATTCTGTATCTTCTAGTTTTGTTTTCAATCTTCCTTACGAATCTCATATCTATTGCATTAATTCGTGATTTGTGTTTATCTGACATCGTCCATGTTTCGCTACTGTACATGATGGAGGGTCTTATGACTTTCTTTAGTATGTCCGTTTTTATACTTTTTGGAATTTCTTTCTTCCCGAAAAAAGTATTTTTCATCATATTGAAAAGTTTTCCCGCTTTCCCTACTCTCTCGTTTATTTCACTATCTAATCTTCCGTTACACTCAATAATTGATCCTAGATATTTGAAGTTTTCCACCTGTTCTATTTCCATTCCATGTAGCGTTATTCAAAGTTTTCTATTCTCCCCAGCAATTATCATTGTTTTTGTTTTTTCTATATTGATCTTCATATTTATCTTCTTAAGCTCTTTGTCTAGTATTTCGATGTTGTATTGTAGGTCTACTTCTGACTCGGCTATTATAGCCATATCGTCCGCGAACATTATTTCTCCTACTTGTATCTGTTCCATTTTCCAATGTCCTAGTTTTAGTGTTTTCATTTTTCTTTTCGCAGTTTTGATTGCATCATCTAGTACTAGGTCAAATAATAATGGGCTAAGAATGCATCCCTGTTTAACTCCAATCTTTGTTATGAATTCTTTGGATTCCTCGTTATTCATTCTGACTGTTCCTATTATTTGTGTACATTGCTTTTATTATTTCGATCGTTTTCTTATCTATTTCTCTTTTTCTCAGAACCTCCCAGATTTGTTCTCTTTTAATTCTGTCAAAGGCCTTTTCCAGGTCAATAAAGCATACGTGCGCCTCTCGTCTTTTGTTTATTATTTTTTCACTGACTTGTCTTATTACGAATGTTAGGTCCTGCGTGCTTCTGCCTCTTCTGAAGCCACATTGTGAGTCTTCGATAGTGTGTTCTACTTTATCTCTTATTCTCTTTTCGAGTACTCTAGCCATAATCTTCCCTGGTATGATGCTTAAAGTTATTCCTCTGTAGTTGTTACAATTTCTCTTGTCACCTTTTTTTATGTAATGGAATTACTACCCCTTTATTCCATTCTTTTGGCACTTTCATTGTTCTCGTGATTTCTTTTATTATTTTAGTTAGCTGTTTCTTTCCTTCTATTCCCATGTATTTCATCATTTCGGCTGTTATATTATCTATAATATATATTATTTCTTCCATTCTTATTTCTTCGAATTCCGTATCTTCATTGGTTTCATGTTCTTCTATTATTACATATTGTTCTTCATTCATTTCCGAATCTGCTGCTGTTAGTTCTTCAAAATATTGACGCCACCTTTCCATTATCTTCTCTTCTTCTTTGATTATGTTTCTTTCGTTATCTTTTATATTCATCATGTTGAACCCATTCTTTTTCCTCATTTGCTTCAAAGTGCCGTAGAAGAGTTTTTGGTTTTCTCTGTAATTGTCTGCCATTTGTTCTCCGAATTTCTTCCAAGATTCTTTTTTCGCTTCTAATATTACTAAATTCACTTCTTTTCTTTTATCTTTGTATTTTCTATAATCTTCTTCTTTCTTTGAATTTAGGTATTTTTTCCATTTTACTTTTTTTTCCTTGATTTTATCTCTTATTTCTTCGGTCCACCATTCTGATTTTTTCTTTTCGTGATTTGATATTTTTGTTATGCCACAGGATTCTTTTGCTGCTTCGAGTACGCTATTTTTGAAGCTTTCCCATTTATCTTCAATATTGCTTCTATTCGTCTGCTTTTTTAGTTTTTCATTTAGTAACTCTTGATACTTCTCTTGATATTGTTTTTCTTTTAGTTTGTAGCTTCTTATTTTTTCTTTAATCTTTTTTCTCCTCATGTTCTTTGCTTCAATATTGATATTCATATCTATTTTCACCAGGTAGTGGTCGCTTCCTATCTCAGCTTCTCTCGAAACTTTCACATTTTTAACGTTTTTCCATTTATTTTTGTTTATTAAGAAATAATCTATTATGGATTTCTCGTTCCTCGCAGGCTCTTCTCTGGTGTATTTGTGAATATTCTTGTGTTTGAATTTGGTGTTTGTTATTATCAAGTTATTTTCTATACATAATTCGATTATTCTTTCTCCGTTGTTGTTTCTGGTCATTTCCCCTTCCTTTCCCATGTATTCTTCAATCACTGCATTATGGTTTCCCACTCTGCCATTTAAATCTCCTAATATTATGACGTTTTCATGACCTTCATCTATTTCATTTTGTATATTTTTGAAAAAAAAAATTTTCTCGCTTTTACTTGCGTCATCATTCACCCCGTAAGCTACTATAATTGTCCATTTCTCATTTCCTATATCGACTTCCACTGTCATGATTCTTTCATCTATATATTTTTTCTTCGATATGTTCTTTATTCTCTCTGGTTCTATTATCAGGCCTACACCTCCTTTTGCTCTATTTTTATCTTCTGTCCCTGACCATATTAGCCTGTAACCCTTGTGTATCGTATTTATCCCCCTTCCTTTCTTTTTTGTTTCCGTAATTCCTAGTATTGCTGTTTTATGTTTTATCATTTCTTCGACTATTTCTTCCTCTTTTCCTTTTACGCTTCTTACATTACATGTTCCTATTCTAATTTTATTTTCGTATTCAGTATCCTTTTTCGTTTCCTTTTCCATAGCATTTCCTCTGTTTCTTTTTTCTTTGGCCGATATTTTTCTTTTTTCTTCTAAATGTTTTTTGATTTTTTTGCACCCTGTTCCCCCCTTTCTATCAATCCTTTTTCTTTCTCGTCCCATGTGTATTGTATTCCATTCATTTCCATTTTTCTGTATCCTGTTTTTACTCTATTTCCCTTTTCTCTCTCTTCTTTGGCAATATTTCTAATTTGTTTTTGAATATTTCTTTCTTCTATTGTTAGGTCGTTATCATTTTTATAATTATAGTTGTCATCTGATTGGAGATCTTTATCATCCACTTCTTGTTGAAATAGTTCTTCAGATCTAAAATTAGTATTTCCTATTTGTTGAAATGGATTTTGTTTAAAAGTTCTTCTAGTATTTGCCGATGTTGTGTCCATTGGTTCCGGACGGTATTGATTTGAGTTATGTGGCATGTTATTTTTATTGTGAAATGTCCCTTGATTAAATATTCGTATTGGTGGTTGATAATAATTATTATACGAGTTAAACGGTCTTAAGTGTTGTTGTTTAACTTTAGGTTGGAACGCATTAAATCATTGTTGTCCCGATGAACTACTATTTTGATTCATAAAACGATAAAGTTGTTGTTGTTTATTTAAATTCGGTATAAACTTATTATTAGGTTGATAATTGAAATATTGAAAATTAGAGTTGTTTTATTAAAATTATTCGATTTTAATTTATTTTGCGAGTAAGAAAAGTTTTCTTCTTTAATTACAAACTTTTAAGCTTGTTCTAAGTTTCTTGGGTTTCTTAATCTAATAGCTAGATTGTTGTGTAATATACGTAAAAATGCGTTAAGCGCTTGCTGTTCAAAAATTTGAGTTTTTATTATTCTTGTGTTCACGTTTGGCTCGGATAACTGCAATTTATTTAATAATAAACTTAATAATTCCTGACATTTATTGCCAAATGATATTGCGGATTCATTTTTTTGTTTAATAAATATACCTAATCAAATTGTTGTACAAAAAAGAAAAACTACTTTTTTTTGTTTTTGAATTAATTTAAAAAATAAATAAAATTATTATAATATTTATAATAAATATAGATCCTGAACATGTGATCGAAAGTAACCAATCGTAGAAGAATATATTTTCCCACTACAACGATCACGTGCCCAGTGCCGTGTTAACATCTAGACCGGAACGGGATTTATACTAAACTAACCTTTTTAAAAATAGTTATATTTGTGAATTCTGGCTGGCAACACGCACCGACTTCGTGAGGGGCGACTATGTGGCTAGCATTTTCAAGTTTTGTTACAGTTTGTTGTACATCATTAATATTGTTATTATATTAATACTAAGAAATGCAAACAAACTAAGATATCCTAGAGTTATCAAAAATACACAATTTAAAGTGATGGAATAGCATAAATTATTTTAAATTGCATTCCAACTTCATAAATAATCTAATTAAATGGGTGAATTTTTGTTATAATTAAAACTTATTCACAATTTATATTAACAAATCCAACTTCGATTTAATTTGAGATCAATTGAAATAAATTGACAATTTATTAGTTTCTTGTTTATTTAATACTTTTGTTGCTTTTTGTTTAAATGTTTTTGTTACTGTTGTTCATCTTTCTTTTCATTGCGCTCTTGCAATATTTTATTCGATATATAATTGAATGGTTTTTTTTGTGATTCTACATCGTTCGATGTATTTATTCCCGAGGTTATCAAGTTCTATAGATATACTACATCCACTTTAAAATTTAGTTAATATAATTATAAAAATTATATTATAAAAAAGTGCATTTACGCAAAAAATACATAATTGTATGTTAAAAACTTAAAAAGTAAATAAAGTTAATTAAATTTTTTAAATTTAATTTTGAATCAACTTTATTTTAAATTTTTGGTATTATTGTATAAATTATATAACTGAACCATATTTAAATACCTGTTGACCTTAGGTGATTTTGAGGGGTTATAATTGGGATCAAATAAATTATATTGAAAAAAACTTTTTTCAGTCAACCCGGCTTTAAAATTATGTTATGTTAAATAAGGTTTTTGATATAAATAATTTAATTTTTATAATTATTATTTTTAATATCGTTCCAAACGCAATTCTAGTTGAATAATTTTTTAAAAAATGTATCGATATAAGTTTACCTTTTGGTGGGGTTTGAGGGGCGCCGACAAGATACGAGTTATACCCGTTTTAAGGCCTTCTGTGTTTGGTCGGACTAGTCTAGTGAGGTTGTATTGAAACCGCAGGTATTTAAAGCTGTTTACAGTAATAAGTGTGATCGGCCTACCGTTAATGAAGTAGGCTGCCGCTCTACGTGCAAACAGCTTTTTTTCCCCGGGATTTTCTCCACTGTGAAAGCCGTGCATTTTCCGACGTTAAGCGCTATCCCGCGCCTCTCTAAAAATGTCACAATTAATTTTAAGGTCTCCTGCTCCTCGTGTCGCGAGGGGGCCAAAACCAGCAAATCATCTGCATAGGCTAGGCAAGAGACCTTAATGTCACCGATACCCACTCCTAAACTATCTGGAATTCACGAAAGTAGTTTATCAAGTACGAGTAAAAAGAATTGGGGACATGGGGTCTCCCTGTTTAACTGCCCTTCTAATTCAAATGAACCGGGTGGTATTTGGTTCACAGGAGATGGTGGTTGTGAGTTCTAGATAGTTATCCAGTATGTTTCGGCCAGCAAGTTTGGGGACCCCGCACCGTTTGAGGGCATCCTAAATACATTGATTGGGGACGGTATCAAAAGCCTTAGCTATGTCTAAGGTCAGGATGGCGCGTAGAGCCGCCCTGAACCTTCTGGTTTTTATCAACGTTTGCAGCGTAAGGTTGTTAGCCAGTCCGTGAAGCAGTTGTTCAGTGTGACCATCTCCAGACGTTTGGCCTAGATCTTGATACAAATCCTCAAAACCACTGAGAATATTGTAATCGATTGCCAGTTGTTAACCTTGGTTCGGTCGGCAGCAAGATTGCCGCGGAAGCGTTTGTATTCTTCCCGCAAATTTTGTTTTTTAACCGCCTCCTTTGTGCATCCCAAATGCTAAGCCAGATAATTGCACAATTGGGTGGACGGCCCGGAAAGTTCAGCTCAAGGTCCGCCATCCTATATTCATCGACAACACTCCATAATCAACGGCGTGTGGTAAGGGCTGCGGCTTCTTCCTCTCTCCGGTTGTACTCCTCTAGATGGGCCTGCCTAAAATGCTGTTGCAAACCCATCAGCGAAGCAAATTGGTAGTTGCACAAGTCGCACCCGTGTGTAAGTTCTAGAACAAGGGCATTTGCAAGATCTCTGCAATAACGCGCGCGATGGCGTTTGCGCGCCTTGTCGTTGTTGTAACTTTTTCCGCATTCACTCGGAAACAGGTTTATTCTTAGAGACAAAAAAAAAACTACACAAAGCACAGTGCCCGCAGTAGGGCGGGATGAAAGTTTAAAAGTTAATGTTGCTGTGCTTAAACTCGGCCGAGTACGGCGATTTTTGTTTAAAAGGCCGGACCCTTAATTACTGTTTGCACTATATACACTCACGTTATAAGTTTTTTCCGAAAACAGTTTTTTGTTTTTTTCTTCTACTACATACCGGGTTTCTTGAGATAGCACATACGTTAAATAGGTTGATGAGCGGCCTGATGTTGGTTGATAGGTGTTGATGCCCGTTGGGGAGTCATAAGTAAACCATATTAAAAGTAAATTTTTAGTATAATACCTTATAAAGTTGTAATGTGTCGTGGAGGAGTTGGCGAGTTCGTCGGTTCTCGAGTAGTAAATGCTCACAAAGTCGGCGAGGGGTTAGGGCTGGTCTGGGTAGTTAACCCCTCCAGTGCGACATCTCTGGCGAAGCGGCAACTTCACTTACATGCTTATCTGCTAGACAGGTCGTTCAAACCGCGGGTTCCCCGTCACACCGGGAGTTAGGTCCGCTCTCGTTCATGCTCCCTGCCGGTATTTCAAACGCTTCAAACGTAGAGTGCTCACTTATAAGCCTACACTCACTATTATAACCGAGATGGTCTTCTGTTAGCAAGGCCGCCTCCCGCGACGTGACCTCCAGTTCAGGGCACGTTGTGGCTGTAGAGGCGATAAGACGGGGTCGTACGGCGGTCGTACTTCCCCCATTGAAGGGTCATGCTCCACAATCAATGGAAAACTCGACCCCTCTATCTCTATCTCTACCTGGGGCTCCTGTTCTCCCTTAGTACTCTTATCAGTTCTCAAACTAAAGAACTACGGAAAAGAGTCGCCGTTCCAGGTTTTACCCTGTACCTCACTAATTTTAGGCGGCACTCCTATTTCCCAAAAGCTTGAGATGGGGCTGCATCTACACTTAGCTCTAAGGGATACAACCGTGAAGTACTATTGTATCCCGTAGTGAGCATACTGAGAATGCCCCCGGCAACACTTGTGGTAGCAAGGTAACTCGTTAACATGTGACGAGTTGCCGTCGTGGGCCATTAACGGAACACCACTACTTTACTCTTTGCCTCTAACTTTACGGGTAATTTGAGTAGAAGCGCAGAAGATCGGTTTGCCCACTTCCTCGGTTCTAGGGGTAACACAATAATTAAAAAGTTTTATTAGAATCACTAGTAGAAACATTTAGAATTGTAAATGAAAGTATTAATGAAATAATTCAACAAATAAATAGTCATGTGAATCAATTTATAGATCTTAGGGAACAGTCAAATAAAATGAGATATCAATTATTATATATAAACTCAACCTATGACAAATTGCAACAGCTATTATTGGGACCTTTTCAAAATGTAATATTCTATTTCCTACCATATTTGACCGTGTCAAACTCTTAGGAGTATTGAAATCCATTGATTTAACGGAAAATACCAAGTTGCCTTATCAGTTAAACATAAACAATGTATTTTAACTAGAATCATTATCTTATTTAAAATTTTATATTAAAAACTATGAAATTACTTTTGTATTATCAATACCCTTAATTAATGACTTGTATTACGAACAATACAATTTGTACAACATTCCAATGTTAATAAGCGAGAGTCAATACTACCAGATTCAATTACAATATAAAACAATTCAATTAATGACAACAAATTTGTTATTCCAAGAGAGTGTAAATCGTTTCAAGAAAATTCTCTCTGTCAATTTATAATTGAACATACCATTAATGATGACACTCCATGCGAAGTCAAACTTGTTTCAAACTATGGTGAGTTGAATAATTGTATCAAAGAAATAATTGAAATTTGAGAACCCGAAATTAAATATATTTAAGATATAATTTTTGTCATCAGTCCAAAAACAATCGAAGTAAAAAAAAAACAGCAACAATATTGTTAAAACATTGGTCATAAAAGGGACATACTATGTGCATCCAAAAGATTAATGCAAATATACTTTATTATATTATTTAGTAATAAAACAATTCATGTTGTCATCGAATCGGCCAACCTACACAATTTCAATTTTTTACATACTTAAGTATCTATGATAACATAACGCACCTTAGATTAGTTGAAATTGCACCTCTAACTGTAAGATTTAACATTCAAATTTAATGGTTTACTTCATTCTAACGTTGCAACTTATGTTTTAATTTTAATAATTATCTTTATTGTAATATTATACTTTAAAAGAAATATTTTATCTAATTGTAAGAAAACAGAAAACATTAACAAATCAATTAAAATTATAGATCAATAAATTTTACTTATAATTTTTATCTTAGTAGAAAGGTGTTATATTGCACCTGCAATTATGTTATTTTAATGTAATTCATCTGTTTTTCTAGTTTTAAGATTACATTAGTTTTGACAGTCACCACAACATCTGCTGACTCAAACAAAACAAATACGAGTATAAATAGAAAATAATTGTAATTTTTGTTAGACAATAAAGATCTGTGCACGAACCACGCCACGACTAAATTTATATATTTTATGTTTTAAATACTTATTTTATTAAAAATAAAAATATAAAATAAAGATTATAATTTTATCGAATACATTATGATTGAGTTAAGAAATAAGACTAAGATTAAATTAACAAATATTTACTTATATACTAAATGACATTGTTAAGGAAGCAATATCCTTTGTTAGCTTCAATATAATCACGTCACTTGCAACATGTGCTTACAAAGGAAATATGCAAAAACACACACTTCTTACAAAGTTGCATTTAGTTACAAAGTAACGGTGAGAAACGTTTCCATAACATCTTTTTCCTTAAGAATTTTTAATATTAAAAATGTCAAAAATTCTAAAGACTTCTTGTTTTTCTTAGACTTTGAATGGTAATTACTTCCGAAGTTTGAAAACAAATTTTATTGCTGGTAGCTTCGTATGATGTGGTTAAGTGTATAGATGGTCGTCTAGCTACATTTGTATTTACACTGCAATTATTAAATATTTGAGGACAACATAATCTTTATCAGGACAGGATGGCTCATTTAGATAACCAAAAAAAATTTCTTGTACAACATTTGCAGGCTTTTCAGATTACAGGTAAAAGTATTGTTGTAATTGTGTCGCACAGCAAATGGTTTGTTGATCATCTTATTGAGGTTGTTGTCGTATTCTCTATTCTATTTAAATGATTTTTCGTTTATTTTTTTTTACCCAGAAGAAAAATAAACTTGGAAATCATAAATTATGTTAGAAATATGTAAGTGTATCTGAATTGTATCAATTTTGTCAGAGTCAGCAAAGATTCTTGTTGTGCCAACAAACGCACTACATTTTGGTTTAAGGGTTAACAATGAATTTTGATTTATAATTTTTGTTTTTGATTGTTGGTTTGGACAATAATTTGTAATTGGCGTTTGGTTTGCTGTTGTAATAAATCAATTATTATTATTTAATTTTTGGACGTTGTAGTCATCAATTGCGGTGACAACCTTGTCACAGTGTGTTGGTATTTTGGAGTTCATAAGGATGACAACTTTAGAAAGAGAATTTTCAAAAATTGTTCTTGGGAAATGGTTATAACATGTTGAATTTTATTTTCAACTAACTTTGAGCAATCTGCTTTATTTATTGCTACATATAGCTTAGTATCTCTAGATATTGCCACAAACTTATATTAGGATGATTGTATGAAACAACTGAGTTTTTTTGTTTTCTAGTTGGTATTGAAAAAACATGATATACGTCGTATTTTGAATTATTAATTATCGAAACATGTTGTATAAATATTACACGTTTATTAGTTTGAAATGCTTTAATTTTAATAAAACTCATTAGATTCGAAAAATGTCTATAGTTAGAAAAGGTAAATTTCCATGTAACAATTTTGATAAAATTTTATTTATCTGTGAGACAAATAAATTTGGATCAATTACAGATGGTTGAATAATCTTTAACCTTGCAAATGTTATGCTATTTATTATATCATTTAAAATGTCTAAAATAATGACATCTGATTGAAGTATCTGTTCAATCATTAAAAAGGCTTTGAATTGTAATTTATAAAAATACTTAGATTTTTTATTTTGATTCACCTCCTTTTGAATGATTTTAATATTCTCGATGAATACCGATTTATCAATAACTAATTTTTGAACAGTGTTGTTAAAGTTTTTTATTGTACTAGAAACAATTTGAATTTGTTTTTTTATTAATCGTTGCAATTCTTTATCATCTTTTCAATTGTGTTTATGCATTTGTCATAGTATTTGCCGTCTGAAGCATCTAGGCTTCCAGTTATAACTTTCCATGCGGTACTAATGCCATTTATAATTCCGCGTTTTTGTCTATTATTAGTTGTTAATGTGATCTCCAGGAAATTTTCTTTAACCTGATTATTAATTGTTTTTAGAGAAGATAAATGAGTTAATTGAAGTTTAGTAAATGTTGTACTTGTGTTAACTTTATCTAACATTGTTTCAATATAACTTTGGGTTTTTAAATTTTGTTCAAATGAAGAACGTACTGTGATATTTTTATAAACAATTAATTTCCATTTATTGTTAGATATTTTTAAACAATCTTCTTGTTGATAGAAGATTCCAGTTGAAGAATCGACTGGATCTATTTTAGCTCTGGTTTGTAGGATGGCCCTGGAACAATGGCTAATTTGAGTCTATCGAAATTAATTATTTGAGTTTGTTTTGAATTTATTTCAACTTTGGCTGTGTTTGTATTTGTTAGCCTTATAATTTTAAAGGGAGAATTATATTTCTTTTTCATTTTATATCCGATCTGTGACTTTTTAACGTACTCAAGATCGCCTACGTTGTATTGAATTTTATTCGGTCTTATGTGTTTATCAAAGTTAACTTTTGATTTTTCTATTGACTTGTCACTAATTGTTTTAACTTTATCATAAATAAAAGTAGCTGCTTGTTTAGTATCATTAACGTAGTTAGTTTAGAGTTGATCTTCATTATATAATTCTTCATTATCTTCATTTCTTATATGACCAAATACGATTTCTTCTGGCGTGAATTTAGTTGAACTTGATCTACTACGGTTATATGATTTTATAACAAATGCCAACCCATCTAGTATAGACCTGTTTGAATTGTCTAAATTGTACGCTCTTAATGGATCTAAAAGAGTTGCATGAAATCTTTCTACAGGGTTAGACTGAGGATGTGCAATTACTCTAAAAGTTAATCAGAATTGATATAATTTAGCTAAATCTCGCAAATAGTTATTGAATTCTGTTCTTTTAGGAATATGAAAGTGCTGAAAGTAATAGAGAAGTTGATCAATGACTAGAGCAGCTCTTTAACTGGCTACGGGATAAGCTTGTGCATACTTATCGAAGAAAATTATTGCATATTGTTAATAATATATAATTATTCCGATTGATTTCTAATAAATTAATATTAATATGCTTGAATTGTTTACTAGGAGTTTTTGTAATGACTAAAGGGTAATTTAAATTTTGCCTATTAGTTTTTGTTTTTTTTACAAATACCGCATGCTCTTATAAAATTTGTTACATCATTTTTTTAAATTGGGCCAAACATATCTTTCTCGTATTCTGTTATATGCTTCATTTATGCCTTTATGTACTGATGTTTTACTAGAATGATAGTTTCTATAATTTGATTTTGTTTGTTTTCTGGAACTTCTTGAACAATGTTATAGCAAATAGTAAAAGTTATATTATGATTTTTTTTTTAAATAACTTAAAATATCGAAAAAAGGTAAATGATCAATGTAGCTTTAATAATAATTGTCTAAACTTAATTTGTCTTTTAACTAATACAAAATTTTGAAACAGTTTTTTATACTTAATGCTCTACTCAAAAAGTTGGAATTTGAATGAAAAAATAATTATGATTTGGATATTTAATACTTTTCTTAATTGTCAATAAAATTGACAAATTTAAATCTTTATGAATTGGATCAGGACATACGTCTTCAAGTAAAAGTTGGAAATATTTTTTTTCTGGAATTTCATTTTTTGAAATAAAGGATAGTATATTGTTATGAGTAGCATATCAAATTTTGTCATTAGTTGATTTAATTATATTGGTATTGACAAGTGATTTAAGTTTTCTTCATCAATGAAATTTTGAAATTCTCTTAAATCTGTTTTATTTATCAAGTTATCTGTTTCTATAGTACCCATATATTTATCTATCCCATGATAAACACATACTTTAATATCTGAATTGATCAAGTCCGCATCCTAATCTCGGGATCGCTAATCTTGTAGTATTTTTTATTAGACAAAAATGTTTTATTTGACAAATGCATTAAATAAGTCTCTGTATGAAGTTTTTTTGAAATGATAATTGTTTGTAATTAAATAGATTAAATAATTATTATCGTTTTCTAAGTAACAGTAGCTGCTTCGCGGAAGTTAGGGCAGTCGTATTTGGCTTTTTTTGCCTCCCAGATGGTGGCAAGATGGCCACGAATGTGGGGGAAAGGTAGACAGCAAAGTCCGGTTAAAAAAAGTGCCGTCGACATGTCGGACGTGGGGTTCATTCTCGACGACACATTTTATTGACTGTTTACCATGCTGTGATATTTTATTGACAATTTCGTTGCGCCGGTGAATCCGCTCCCAATACGTGAGGTGACACATTTGCATTACGTGGGAGAGGCTTTCGACTTTTCAGCATCCGGCACGGCATTCTCTTTGATCCCGAGGGTTATATGGAATACCGGCGGTGGAAAGGTTGGTAGTGCAAAGGTGGACGGCGTTGACAAAGTCTTGGCCAGACCAACCTCGTGACGTGTGTCTGAGCCAGGCGGTGCTGGCAGGGTCTAGGCAGGATTTTTCAAGGCCGCTTGTACTGGGTTCGTACTGTATTTTCTCTTTCCAGATTTGATTGGTGGGTGTAGGACTCGCTAGTTTGAAAGGTCGCTCGAAGAAAGATTTCTGTAGGTCGGTTTGCAGTACGTCCTGAATTAAGCGGTCCGTGGAGTTTTCAAAATTGACTGGCTTTCTTAATTCTAGAATGCCAAGACTACCATCTTTGGAGGGCTCTAGTTATTTGACCAAGCCAGGGGCCGAGGTTAACCATACCGGGCTTCAAGTTTCCAGTGGCTGCAAAATGGTGCTTAAAGTACTTCGCAGGTGAAAGGGCATTTACTGGGTTGATCTAAGATCCATTTAGTCAAAATATAAGTTTTGACCGCACTACGGCCTTATGGTTATGGAAGCGGCCACCGACTTGTTTGGATTCAATTCTATACCCCATCGGCGAAAGAATTCCGTAGTGCGGTGGAGCTTTGCTGGTAATAGCTCGTCATGGTCTTCTAAAAAGACTAGATCGTCCGCAAATGCTATTATTGGGCATTTTGCACACTGGTAAGGGAGCCGCCGGTGATGTCATCTTTAAGGCGGTCGATTACTAGGTTAAAGAAGAAAGGACTTAGCGGGTTTCCTTGTTTGACGCCTCTTAGTATATTAATTGATTTCGATTTGTTTGGACTTGATTGGATAGTAGTGGATGCACCAGATAAAGATTTGGCGATGAAATTGATCATAATACATTTGTCGATTGAGTGTTTTTAGAGGGCCTGGATGATGGAATGGTGGGAGACCGTGTCAAAGGCTTTACGGATGTCTAGTGACACGACAACGTACGATTTGCCCTGGTTGGTTCAGGACCTGATGTTATGGTCCAGGGTGGTAAAATTGCACAAGGAGCCAAGGTGGTTAGGGTTCACCTCAATAATAAAATAACTCTGTGCAGCAGGGGTGGACTGCGGAACCAATGGTGATGGAGTGCCTGTTTGACGGGTCAAGTTTGTCTCCATCTTTTAGGACGAGTATTGTTCTGGACACGTTCCAGCTTAAAGGCAAGACGTTGCTGAATAAGATGCAATTAAACAGCAATTCCAGTAATGCGGGTTGACATCGCTTGACGGCTTTGACCGTAATTCCGTCCGTTCCGGGAGCGGAGTGCGACTAGTTTTTAGTACTGGCCACAATTTCCGACTTTGAAACGGGACAAAAACATGGCAAACTAACTTTTTGGCCTACGATATCTTCGTTGTCGGGTAGTGATTCTGATTCCAAGATGCTTCAATAGAAGTTAGTTATGGCTTCAATAGTGGGACGAATTTCCTTGGAAAGCAGCGGTTTTCCGTTAAAGATAGTTTTGGTGAGGATTTGTTTATTCTTTCCAAACAGGTCTTAAGCCTTTTTGTATTTAGCAGCACGGAATCCGGAGCCGGTGTTAGATTGCCCATAGTTTTTGGCAAGCTTTGATTTGATGAGTGGCAAGTTTAGAGCCGAGCTTAATTTGCAGCCAAGAATCCATCTCACCAGCAAGCTTGTGTTGATCCACGATGGCCATTTCGATCAAACGGCGGGTTTCAATATCGGCGACGTTGGTAAAGGTGCGGAACAACACCAGATGGTGAAAGAAAGCATCATGTTGAGGTGTCGGTCCAGATGGTTCAAATGTTGCTAGCTGGTCTTTGTTCACGTTCGGTACGAGGCCGGCGAAGAAATATACCGTCAGCTGGATGCAGATGTTTCTAGCTGGGGGCGATTGAGGATTCTTTTAAGTCGCAGGTTTGACGACAATAAGCGGGTTTGTTGTTTGGGGATGGTCGTCTAGACGTCCGGCTACACGCAGGGCTGGTGGCAGGCTGCTGGGGGGAGGCGAGTTATTTCCTAGAATTTTCCTCTTGCGGAGGCGTTGGGCGTCAGTGGTCAATGGTGAAAATGGAGGTGAGCTAGCGACAGTATCAGGTCTAGCATTAGCAGAGGGAATAATATTGGCGGAGGGTTTGCGCCGTTTAGCAGCGGAAGAGGAAATGGGGGAGTTGGAAGTCGATTCCTGTTGTCAACTTTGGGAGAAGGAAGGAGATCATGAGGTTTTGGGATGGGTAGAAAAGAAAGTTTGGGAACAAATCTGACGGGTTTCTGATTCGGATCCTCAAGGGGTTGCAGCGACCTTGAAGAAAAAGCTGTGATAGATGAAGTAGAAATTGAACGTGCTCTAGGTAGAGCAGTGGAGGCAATAGTTTATGCTGGAAGGGCTATTGGTGGTTGTATTTCCAAACTTAGACCTAGTTTTGGCGCGTAAGGATTCTTTTTACAAATTTCAAGATACTGCTTGTAATTTTTTTTTTGAGCTTGTAACAAATCTGATTTCTTGTCAGACCCGTGGCTTAAGCCATCTGTAAGGATGACCAATTTCATCGCATTTGTCCAGGATTTGCCAGACCCCTTCCTTCCCGAGATAACTAGCATCACCGCCCGAGATGCGCTTAAATTAACAAGTTCTAATGGCATCATCATAGAACAGATACTGTTCTAAGCTATTATTTCGAAGTTTGCGGGAATAACTGGGCTTGAGAGAATCCCCGGATATTGCAACGCTTTTGGAATGAATGCTTGGTAGTATCTCATAACCGAGTAACAACGTAACTATTCATAGGAATACCGCGTAGAGAATTAGTCGCAAAACGCTCGAGAAGTCTACTGGTTAATCTCAGGCTTGCCAGGCCTTGGTAGGACTTTGCTGACCACACTCCTCTCTAACTGATTGTTAAGGTCTTAAACTCTACTACTGGGTTGATTGCTCTATCTAGTTTTTTTAACCGATATGCATTGTCCAAACCTGACGTGCCACCCACAACTTGAGCATCGATGATAGCAATACGATTGTCTTTGATTACAGTAACATCGGGCTTTTGCATACCAATGTCAGTATCGTATCGCAGTTCTACGAACACCTTCCGATCCCCCTGACGTAATCCATAACGAGTGAACAAGACGATCGTGCCTAAGCACTCAAACTCCATGCGTCCTGGAACACCTCTGGATCACGTGTTTGGCTGTATCAGCAGTCCTGCACCCAATTTGGCACAGAGGTTTTTTACGACGACGCCCGCAGGATGTTCTTACTCTCGTTGGAAATGCATTGATTCGTATCTAGTTGAATCTCACAAATTCTCGCCCGCAGATCCAGCTTGAGCTGTCATCCACCCAACTGGTACTTGTTCTCACTTTGTGGGTCTCGGTGAGAGATTTTCCGTCATTAGACTTGAACAGTTATATAACCATCCACCAGAACGTTTTAAAGCTTTGAATTTAAAATTATTCAAAAAAACAAATTCAAAGTCCACATTTCTCAGTAAACCTTGTTACTTCATAAAGGATTTTTTTGATTGTACTTTTAATTAAATATTATTTTTTGTATCAAATATGTATATGCAAATTATTGAATGCTTAATTTTACTATATATTCATTGACTTATTACATACAACTTATTGTATTTTTTTCTATACGTTGTAATATGTAACGACTAAACTATTGTTATTATTACTGTGATTTTGCCCAGTATTTTTTAAGCGAAGTGACGTCCGAAAATCCGCCAGGTATAACCGCTAGCTTTCTGGCACAGCAGTCCATCTTTTTCGAAAAGGACTGGGTACCCACGCACTGGCGCACCAGCTCCACCATTGTTGAAAGAATCAATTGTAGTGAACAAATGCATAAATTAAGATACAAAAAGTTTATAGCGGATGGTGATTCAAGTGTTTATGCTAATTTTATAGATAAAGTTTCAAATGGAAACCAGGACATTAACATTTAAAACTAAGTACTACTATCAATGGCCCATTTCATTCTAACTAAATTGTTAATTTTTCCAGAATTAGGCGTCTTTCTTAAGTAGTAAAGCTACTGCTAACCTTTAGTGACATCCGATCACTGAAAAAGATGATGACTGTGGAAAGTAATTTGTTACTGAGCAAGGCCTGAAGCTGCACAAACAACGTCTTTATTGTCGGCAACGGCCTTTAGGCTGAACTGACTCCCCTCACAATGACAGAGAAGAAGAAATCTTTAAAGACAAAATAAATGCCAATATTGCCCCCGCTCATTTGCGTCTTGAACGAATGCAAGACTCATCCGGTGGAGTACAATGCCAAGGGCAACGAAGAAGCATCCACCGAAGGACATAGATGCCCCTGGGACCCGCTGGAGCGACGCCCGCAATGGCTCCGCGACCAGCCTGATGCCAGTCTGCGCGCTTGGTTCGAATACACCGTGACAATCAATCCATTCAGACACGCTCTCCACTACATATGCCACATAGACACACTCTTATCTGTATATGCCACACAGACATTCTACTCATCCTATGTTTTAGCACACCGCCTATAGAGTAGGTTTAATGCCAGCGCTTCTCTTTGTTTAAATGCCGTTTTTGCATACTCGGTTAGCTCGTTGTAGTTGCTTTCCATTGCTAAAAACTCCACGCATTTTGAATTTACGTTACCCCTTTCTAGCTCTCTAAGAAGCAGTGGCCTTATCA
The DNA here is from genome assembly GCA_963932245.1 of Tachinus rufipes. Taxonomy (NCBI): domain Eukaryota; kingdom Metazoa; phylum Arthropoda; class Insecta; order Coleoptera; family Staphylinidae; genus Tachinus; species Tachinus rufipes. The sequence goes on from OZ010748.1 coordinate 41,543,665, forward strand.
ATTTATAGTTTGTACATTCGCTCATTATATGTAGCCAATCTTCTATACCACCGCAAGTACATTTGCCTAAGTTCGTTAGTCCTCTTCGCTTTAGGAATTTGTTTATGGACCGGTGTCCAGTTATCAGGTATCCAACAAATAGCGTGGGGTCAAACCTGTATGTATGTACAGCATGGTTTTACCAAGTGTGTTTTAGTGCCGAAATTACAATAGTGGTTTAACTCACACATGCGTGGATTAATGCTAACTGTGGATTAAAATATCTGGATAGCTAACTAGCGGAAATAGGCGATTAACGATTTAACTAGCAGTTTAAATAACCTTAAATTATGTGCGTTATGACAGTTATTACTTATAAGAAATGGGATTACTGCAAACTTACTATTGTTTATAAGTAGTTATCTATATTTATTAATTTGCATTTTTTTTGTTAGATATTCAATATATTTATTAATTAAAATTTTAATGTTAAAGTTTTGACGCGTCAATTTATAAGTTATGATTTTAAATATTTTCTTGACATAAAATATAGGAACGATTGTAATACGCGTTCCCACTAACTAGCGATTTAAATTTTAACTAGCAGTTAGTAAACTTGCAGTTTGTAATATTGGCCCTAAAAGGACATACGTTCTCCCACATGAATGCCAAGGTATGACATTTTTTCTTTTTAAATGCTACTGTGCTGCTTTCTGTCTTAACTATTGGGTTCCGTCCTGTGAAGCTTTTCTTGAGTAGCATCATCATAGTCTTAGTATTTGATACCTTGACAAGCACGTTTTTTCCCAGTCTACCACTATGCCCATGTATTGAGTTGCCATTACTTCTAGGAGCCTCCTGCTACTGCCTTCTACTAGCAGCAGGAGATCATCTGCGTAAGCTACAAATTTGCAGCTGTTGGATTCTAAGTTTTTGAGGAGCTTGTTCATTATCAAATTTTATATAACAGGCCCAAATATGGATCCTTGCGGACACCTTCTTCCAATTTGCCTCGTCACGGCTTCTCCAGGCCTCTGTACGCATACGCATCGTTAGCTAAAATAGCTTTCCCATAGCTGAGTCTCTGCGTACTCTACTTGCACCAGTTTTCTTGTTACAGCAGACCATTCCTAGTTGTCAAAGGCTCTTTGGAAGTCTACGAACACTCCTAACACGTACTTGCAGCTTGAATCTTGCACTATCTTTTTTGCTTCATCCCAGGTATCTTCAGTTGATCGGCTTTGGGTATACTGATTTTTGTTTGGGGACCACTTTGGCAGCTCTCTGAGCTTTTTTACCATTATCTTTTTTAGTAATTTTGCCTTGCTAGGAAGAAGGCATATTGGCCTGTACGATCGTGGTTCAGCTTTGTCTTTGTCTGGCAACTTAAGTAAAACCGCCAGAGTAGAGGGTTTTAGCCGGTTCTGGATCCACCGCACCACCGCACGGGGTGGGGATAGGAGTGGGGAGGGTGGCGGAGTGGGGGTAATCCAAGGGGTGGGGGTAAAAGGGGCGGGGTAACCCAAGGGTGGGGGTAAAAGGGGCGGAGCTCCGCCATCTTGGCCGCCATTTTGTTTTCCGCCATCTTGGACGCCATTTTGTTTTCCGCCATCTTGGCCGCCATCTTGGACGCCATCTTGGCCGCCATTTTGTTTTCCGCCATCTTGGCCGCCATCTTGGACGCCATTTTGTTTTCCGAAATCTTGGACGCCATCTTGGCCGCCATTTTGTTTTCCGCCATCTTGGACGCCATTTTGTTTGCCATCTTGGCCGCCATTTTGTTTTCCGCCATCTTGGACGCCATCTTGGTAGCCATTTTGTTTTCCGCCATCTTGGCCGCCATTTTGAATCACCCTATATAATTTTCCCGCCATTTTTTTGAATTTTTTTTAATAGAACACCCCATATATTTATTTTTGCGCGACATCTTTCTGATAATAAGTCAACTATTTACCATGCATACATCAATTTTGAATAATGTTTGTAACCAGTCAGACAAATACAAAGTTTCCACCACAATTGATAATATGAGTCACAACTGATATAAAAAAAGTGAAAGTTTGTTTTACATTTTTCGAACAATGAGTCAACTATTTACCACAAATACAAAGTTTCCATTACAATTTTAAGACTGGTACATGTGAAAGTGCACTTTCTAATTGGTTAAACATCTGTATATACATCAATTTGAGTAGTTGCACATTAACAATCATTTAAACTTACATTAAAGCAATAAGTTAATAGTTATTGAAGTGCTAGATCACAATAATTTTAAATATACCAATGATTAAATTGATGAGATATTCATAATATCTCACCGTTTAATCATTAGTTATATATACTAATGATACATTATTTATTAGCGTAGGTCTCTATAACTTTCATTTTTAATTGCTTACTATTTTAAAATAATTTTAAGAGTTTCAACCTACATAATGACTAAGATGGTTAAAAACTTTCATTTAATAGCCTCGCATATTCTAATTTAAGAGATCACTTTCACTTTTAATAGCTTTTGAATAATAATTTTTATATAATTAGAGTAATATTTTTGTTTTAATTTCCATAAACACTTAATGTAACCGAGCTATTGGCTACATTGTCTCACATTAGACATCATTAAAATATAAATGAAGTGTTGAATTGTAAACAAACTGAACAATTAATTTTGAATATTTCAATGTTATCTATTAATTATTAGTGTATGTCTCTATAACTTTTATTTTAATTGCTTACAATTTTTAAAATAATCTTATGAGTTTCAACTTACACAATGACTAAGATGGTTAAAAACTTTCATTTTTAATAGCCCTACATATTCTAATTTAAGAGTTCACTTTTTACTTTTAATAGCTTTTGAACAAACATTTTTATATAATTATAGAATTTTTTTTGTTTCAATGTTCACAAGCATCTAATGTAATCGAGCTATTGCCTACATTGTTTCATTTAATAACATTAGACATCATTAAAATATAAAAGTGTTAAATTGTAATATGTATAAAACAGATTAATGCTCGTATTCATAAAACATTTTTGTAACGATTCATTATCAAACAAATCATTATAATTTAATGAACATTAAAAATATAATGATATTCATAAATAAATTGTCATTAGTTAAATTATTTAGTAACTTTTTAGTTACTTTTGTTTTTATAAGTTATTAATATATTAACCTATACAATATGTCCTCAAATACTGTGAATTAATACAGATAATTAGACATTTTTAAATCAAACAGATGTGTCAATTTAATGATTCGTTTTGTCTTAATGGACCACAAATAGTGCGTTAAATTTAATAAATAATTTAATGAACATTATTGCTAATGAGTGTTTATGAATACAAAAATTCGATTAAACGTTTCGTTATATTTTTAACAAATCATTATATATTTAATAACGTTTTATGAATACGGGCATTAAAATTTTCAAAAATTGTACGGCAACTTAAAACACAATTTGAAAAATTACTTAATGATGCCAAGGAATGTGCATTATCCCTATTATAACGATCATTTTATATTTTATTATATTATGATTTAAATTCACAATACATTTTTGAAAGTTGTCATTAGTGAATTATTATAATAAATACCCCGCTTCCATTAATCATTGTTTTCAGTATGAGAATTTCTCATTATCATATAATTGCTGTTGATAGGACAAATGTTATAAATTCTTATTTTCTTTACAACTCTTTTTTTTACTTCTAGACCACTCCAATACGAGGCAGTGTGTGCAGTTTTTAATCATTAAATTGACACATCTGTTTGATTTAAAAATGTCTAATTATCTGTATTAATTCACAGTATTTGAGGTTATATTGTATAGGTTAACATATTAATAACTTATAAAAAACAAAAGTAACTAAAAAGTTACTAAATAATTTAACTAATGACAATTTATTTAATATCATTATATTTTTAATGTTCATTAAATTATAATGATTTGTTTGATAATGAATCGTTACAAAAATGTTTTATGAATACGGGCATTAATCTGTTTTATACATATTACAATTTAACACTTTTATATTTTAATGATGTCTTATGTTATTAAATGAATTAATGTAGGCAATAGCTCGATTACATTAGGTGCTTGTGAACATTGAGATGATGAAGATATGTAATATCATTTGTAACTTCTTTTTAATAATTTTTATTTGTTTGTGATAAAAGACTGTAAGCGACATATGATTTTAGAGTTTTTCTTCTTTTTAAAACTTTATGTTTCAACCACATTAGTTTGCATAGTGTCTGTGTTAAAAAAATGTTAAAATGTTATATGATTATTTATTTTAAAATAAAGATATAATTTTTTTCATGTAAACATTGCTCTCTCTCTCTCTATAACTCTCTTACAATGTCAACTTTAATATCACACATTATTATAATTTTTATAGCGTTTTTATTTCATGTATTATTATTATTATTAGAAATTAAAATTACAATATTATACATGGAATATTATCATACAAGTTAGAAATATCTAATCTAAAAATTTAAATAAAATTTAATTATTATTTAAATTCAATCTCTGATATATATATCAATGAACCCACCGGAATATGGAATTAAGTGGTAATTGTTTACCAACCATCTATCTCGGATTTTTTCATTTGACGTTAAAAACGTGTAGTCGATTGTCGGTTTCATCAAATAGGTATGAATATTTTTATAATTTGTTGCAATACTTATTTCCTTCAGCATAAACTGCTTTAAAACTGCAAATCCTTACATATTGATGGCTAATATAATCACTATGTTATATGAGGTACACTCTACTAAATAAGAGCTTTTTAATTGATGGATGATTGATAAAGCATTTTTTTATATTTAAGATTCATGCTCCACTTACTTTACCTTACCCTTTCTAAAAAATATTGAGGTTATGTTACAATATTGAGGTTATGTTACTCATTTACGGAACAATATATGATACCTTAGCACTTACAAGCTCTAAACCATATTTTAAAATTGATTAAAATTCACCGCATCATTTGCTTTGAACAGTCTGATTTTCTTAAAAATATATAGATTTAAACATCGCGATGTGTAAATCAGTCAAAAATTATTTTGAGAAAGATTTCTTTAATGTATAATGAACAAACAAAAACTATTGAGATGATATTGGTAGGAGACGTTCGTCTGGATTTTTAATGAGAATCTCGCTACCATTCAATATTAAAGTTGTATATGATAAACCAATTTACATTGGGTTTGCAGTTAAGATTTATTGAAACTACTTATGTATGATTTTAACTATAACTTTTGAGAATCTCGTTACCATTCAATGAGAGCGAGATAAACCAATTTAGATTATTAAACTATTTATATATGATTTTTATTATTACTTTTTAAAACCTCTATATTATTATGATGATAATGTGACATTGTGCCATATAAACACTAACAGCCTTAAAATATGAAAGAAAGTGTTGAATTGTAAAATGTATAAAATAATCAATTATAAATATTTTAATGTTATCGATTATTTATTAGCGTAGGTCTCTATAACTTTTATTTTAATTGTTTACAATTTTAAAACAATGTTCAAAGTTTCAACTTACACAATGACTTAGATGGTTAAAAACTTTCATTTTTAATAGCCTTACATATTCTAATTTAAGAGTTCACTTTCACTTTTAATAGCTTTTGAATAAACATTTTTATATAATTATAGTAATATTTTTGTTTCAATTTTCATTTCATAACATTAGACATCATTTAAATATAAAAGAAGTGTTGAATTGTAATATGTATAAAACTGATTTAAAATTTTCAAAAATTGTACGGCGACTTGAAGCACAATTTGAAAAATTACTTGATGATGCTAAGGAATGTGCATATGGTAGCGATGATCCTAAAGACATAGATTATAATCAAAAATATCAAAATCATCTAAATAAAGGAATCGATTTATGTTACAATTATTTGTGCGGTGAAATAACTTTAAAACATTTTTATGAAAAATTAATAGTGAATAAATTGAATAAACATTTTGAATATTTAGTAGAGGGGATTTAAAAACCTTTGTCATTAGACACCTTACATGTGGATTAAGATAATTAATTAATGGTGTCCATATATATGATTTTTTAGCATCAACATATTTACAAAATTACTTACTTACTGAAAGCGTTTGACATTCCACTTTCCAAAAGTATTTTTTTCTGAATGAAGCGGATCAGATTCAAGGAGTATTGAATCTTCGGATATATTTTATAATTGCAACGTTAAGAGCAGCGATCGAAGTGGAATTAAGCGGATGATTGCAACGCAAAATAGAATTTGTTTTGAAAGAAGAATAAAGAAGGCTTTCACAGTATTGGGACCCATAGCTACGCTCAAACATCATAGAAAAATGGAACATTGCTTCAATCGATCGTCACAGTTGACGTACAAGGCTTTATTCTTCAAGATAATTTTATCCCCAAGGAGTTATGTATAACTACCGATGGTAAAGACTTTAGCGTTTACCTATTTAAACCCGAACGATACTTCAAGAATCTCAACCATGATGAAATAACCCAAATTTGTTAGTTAGAGACGCATCATCACGATCTTCGATACAGCAGCGGTTACTTACCGTCACATAAATTCGAAAACATTCTAAAATCTTGACTATCGACTGTGATCACATTTATGTGAAAGGTAATCAACGGAAATATGTAATTAAAAATTTATTTGATAATATAAATGTTATAAATTTAGTAACTGAAATAGACAATCTCTATCATACAGAAATTGTGAATCATAACTGTTTCAAACACATTAGTTTACATAGCGTCTGTGCTAAAAAAAAAAAATGTTAAAATGTTATGTGAATATTTATTTTAGATTAAAAATATAATTTTTTATGTAAATATCACTGTTTCTCTCTCTCTCTCTCTCCTCTCTCTCTCTCTCTCTCTCTCTCTCTCTCTCTCTCTCTCTCTCTCTCTCTCTCTCTCTCTCTCTTGTCGATTTTAATGCATCATCCGTACACATTTTATTAACATTTTGAAATGAACAATTACTAAATTTATCAGTGTGATTTACACAGAAATGCAAACATTTTTCAAACTTTGATGAGTAAATTTTATGGTCTATATGTAATACTGTAAAATTCGGGAAATTTCTTTAAAAAATTCTTCTTTTAAACACCCTTGACCACGCACATTACATCGGATAAATTCTGAGTAAATCCATAAAAGATGTTATCAATCTCTGATATATCAATGAACCCACCAAAACATGGAATTGAGTGGTAATTGTTTTCCAACCATCTAACTTGGATTTTTTCATTCGATGTTAAACGATGAGTAGTCGATTGTCGGTTTCATCAAGTAGGTATAAATATTTTTATAATTTGTTGCAATACTTATTTCCTTCAGCATAAACTGCTTTGCAACTACAAATCCTTGCATATCGATGGCTAATATAATCATTATGTTATATGAGGTGCACTCTACTAAATAAGAGCTCTTTAATAGATGAATGATTGATGAAGCATTTTTTTATATTCAAGATTCATGCTCCACTTACTTTACCTTACCCTACCTAAAAAATATTGAGGTTATGTTACTCATTTACGGAACAATATATGATACCTTAACACTTACAAGCTCTAAAGCATATTTTAAAATTGATTAAAATTCACAGAATAATTTGCTTTGAACAGTCTGATTTTTTTAAATTTAAACATCACGATGTGTAAATCAGTCAAAAAATAAGTTTGACAAAGATTTCTTTAAATTAATGAACAAATCAGTTTTAGGTAAAACAATGAAGAATGTAGATAAGCGAGTTGATGTTAAGCTGATGATCCATTAGGATAATATTGGTAAGAGACGTTTGTCTGGATTTTCAATGAGAATCTCACTACCATTCAATCTTAAAGTTGTATATGATAAACCAATTTACATTGGGTTTGCAGTTAAGATTTATTGAAACTACTTATGTATGATTTTAACTATAACTTTTGAGAATCTCGTTACCATTCAATCAGAGCAAAATATACCAATTTACATCGGGGTTTACAGTTTAAATTATTAAAACTACTTATGTATGATTTTTATTATAACTTTTTAAAACCTCTATATGATGATGATAATGTGACATTGTGCTATATAAACAATAACAGCCCGACATTAAAAATTCAGACCAACAGCGGAACAGACAGACATCTAAACAGACAGCTGGTAGACTGACAGCTGAACAAACAGACAGACAGCTAAACAGACAGCTGATCAGACAGACAGACAGCTATACAGACAGCTGAACAGGCAGACAGACAGCTAAACAGACAGCTGAACAGGCCTGTTCAGCTGTCTGTTTAGCTGTCTGTCTGTCTGTTCAGCTGTCAGTCTACCATATATATATATATACATATATACTTTTTTATATCAATTGTGACTCATTATCAATTGTGGTGGAAACTTTGTATTTGTGTGACTGGTTAGAAACAAAATGGCGGTCAAGATGGCGAACAAAATGGCGGAAAACAAAATAGCGACCAAGATGGTGAAGCCCCGCCCCTTTTACCCCCACCTTAGATTAGCCCCGCCCATTTACCCCCACTCCACCACACCACCACCTTTCGACCAATTTGAAAAAGTCGACCTCTTTGATTTTGAACGCAAAATCAAAGAGGTCGACTTTTTCCAAATTGGTCGAAAGGTGGTGGTGTGGGGAGTGGGGGTAAATGGGCGGGGCTAATCTAAGGTGGGGGTAAAAGGGGCGGGGCTTCACCATTTGAACGCAAAATCAAAGAGGTCGACTTTTTCAAATTGGTCGAAAGGTGGTGGTGTGGTGGAGTGGGGGTAAATGGGCGGGGCTAATCTAAGGTGGGGGTAAAAGGGGCGGGGCTTCACCATCTTGGTCGCTATTTTGTTTTCCGCCATTTTGTTCGCCATCTTGACCGCCATTTTTGTTTCTAACCAGTCACACAAATACAAAGTTTCCACCACAATTGATAATGAGTCACAATTGATATAAAAAAGTATATATGTATATATATATATATGGTAGACTGACAGCTGAACAGACAGACAGACAGCTAAACAGACAGCTGAACAGGCCTGTTTCAGCTGTCTGTTTAGCTGTCTGTCTGCCTGTTCAGCTGTCTGTATAGCTGTCTGTCTGTCTGATCAGCTGTCTGTTTTAGCTGTCTGTCTGTTTGTTCAGCTGTCAGTCTACCAGCTGTCTGTTTAGATGTCTGTCTGTTCCGCTGTTGGTCTGAATTTTTAATGTCGGGCTGTTATTGTTTATATAGCACAATGTCACATTATCATCATCATATAGAGGTTTTAAAAAGTTATAATAAAAATCATACATAAGTAGTTTTAATAATTTAAACTGTAAACCCCGATGTAAATTGGTATATTTTGCTCTGATTGAATGGTAACGAGATTCTCAAAAGTTATAGTTAAAATCATACATAAGTAGTTTCAATAAATCTTAACTGCAAACCCAATGTAAATTGGTTTATCATATACAACTTTAAGATTGAATGGTAGTGAGATTCTCATTTGAAAATCCAGACAAACGTCTCTTACCAATATTATCCTAATGGATCATCAGCTTAACATCAACTCGCTTATCTACATTCTTCATTGTTTTACCTAAAACTGATTTGTTCATAATTTAAAGAAATCTTGTCAAACTTATTTTTTGACTGATTTACACATCGTGATGTTTAAATTTAAAAAAATCAGACTGTTCAAAGCAAATTATTCTGTGAATTTTAATCAATTTTAAAATATGCTTTAGAGCTTGTAAGTGTTAAGGTATCATATATTGTTCCGTAATGAGTAACATAACCTCAATATTTTTTAGGTAGGGTAAGGTAAAGTAAGTGGAGCATGAATCTTGAATATAAAAAAATGCTTCATCAATCATTCATCTATTAAAGAGCTCTTATTTAGTAGAGTGCACCTCATATAACATAATGATTATATTAGCCATCGATATGCAAGGATTTGTAGTTGCAAAGCAGTTTATGCTGAAGGAAATAAGTATTGCAACAAATTTATAAAAATATTTATACCTACTTGATGAAACCGACAATCGACTACTCATCGTTTAACATCGAATGAAAAAATCCAAGTTAGATGGTTGGAAAACAATTACCACTCAATTCCATGTTTTGGTGGGTTCATTGATATATCAGAGATTGATAACATCTTTTATGGATTTACTCAGAATTTATCCGATGTAATGTGCGTGGTCAAGGGTGTTAAAAGAAGATTTTTTAAAGAAATTTCCCGAATTTTACAGTATTACATATAGACCATAAAATTTACTCATCAAAGTTTGAAAAATGTTTGCATTTCTGTGTAAATCACACTGATAAATTTTAGTAATTGTTCATTTCAAAAATGTTAATAAAATGTGTACGGATGATGCATTAAAATCGACAAGAGAGAGAGAGAGAGAGAGAGAGAGAGAGAGAGAGAGAGAGAGAGAGAGAGAGAGAGGGAGAGAGAGAGAGAGAGAAACAGTGATATTTACATAAAAAATTATATTTTTAATCTAAAATAAATATTCACATAACATTTTAACATTTTTTTTTTTTAGCACAGACGCTATGTAAACTAATGTGTTTGAAACAGTTATGATTCACAATTTCTGTATGATAGAGATTGTCTATTTCAGTTACTAAATTTATAACATTTATATTATCAAATAAATTTTTAATTACATATTTCCGTTGATTACCTTTCACATAAATGTGATCACAGTCGATAGTCAAGATTTTAGAATGTTTTCGAATTTATGTGACGGTAAGTAACCGCTGCTGTATCGAAGATCGTGATGATGCGTCTCTAACTAACAAATTTGGGTTATTTCATCATGGTTGAGATTCTTGAAGTATCGTTCGGGTTTAAATAGGTAAACGCTAAAGTCTTTACCATCGGTAGTTATACATAACTCCTTGGGGATAAAATTATCTTGAAGAATAAAGCCTTGTACGTCAACTGTGACGATCGATTGAAGCAATGTTCCATTTTTCTATGATGTTTGAGCGTAGCTATGGGTCCCAATACTGTGAAAGCCTTCTTTATTCTTCTTTCAAAACAAATTCTATTTTGCGTTGCAATCATCCGCTTAATTCCACTTCGATCGCTGCTCTTAACGTTGCAATTATAAAATATATCCGAAGATTCAATACTCCTTGAATCTGATCCGCTTCATTCAGAAAAAAATACTTTTGGAAAGTGGAATGTCAAACGCTTTCAGTAAGTAAGTAATTTTGTAAATATGTTGATGCTAAAAAATCATATATATGGACACCATTAATTAATTATCTTAATCCACATGTAAGGTGTCTAATGACAAAGGTTTTTAAATCCCTTCTACTAAATATTCAAAATGTTTATTCAATTTATTCACTATTAATTTTTCATAAAAATGTTTTAAAGTTATTTCACCGCACAAATAATTGTAACATAAATCGATTCCTTTATTTAGATGATTTTGATATTTTTGATTATAATCTATGTCTTTAGGATCATCGCTACCATATGCACATTCCTTAGCATCATCAAGTAATTTTTCAAATTGTGCTTCAAGTCGCCGTACAATTTTTGAAAATTTTAAATCAGTTTTATACATATTACAATTCAACACTTCTTTTATATTTAAATGATGTCTAATGTTATGAAATGAAAATTGAAACAAAAATATTACTATAATTATATAAAAATGTTTATTCAAAAGCTATTAAAAGTGAAAGTGAACTCTTAAATTAGAATATGTAAGGCTATTAAAAATGAAAGTTTTTAACCATCTAAGTCATTGTGTAAGTTGAAACTTTGAACATTGTTTTAAAATTGTAAACAATTAAAATAAAAGTTATAGAGACCTACGCTAATAAATAATCGATAACATTAAAATATTTATAATTGATTATTTTATACATTTTACAATTCAACACTTTCTTTCATATTTTAAGGCTGTTAGTGTTTATATGGCACAATGTCACATTATCATCATAATAATATAGAGGTTTTAAAAAGTAATAATAAAAATCATATATAAATAGTTTAATAATCTAAATTGGTTTATCTCGCTTTCATTGAATGGTAACGAGATTCTCAAAAGTTATAGTTAAAATCATACATAAGTAGTTTCAATAAATCTTAACTGCAAACCCAATGTAAATTGGTTTATCATATACAACTTTAATATTGAATGGTAGCGAGATTCTCATTAAAAATCCAGACGAACGTCTCCTACCAATATCATCTCAATAGTTTTTGTTTGTTCATTATACATTAAAGAAATCTTTCTCAAAATAATTTTTGACTGATTTACACATCGCGATGTTTAAATCTATATATTTTTAAGAAAATCAGACTGTTCAAAGCAAATGATGCGGTGAATTTTAATCAATTTTAAAATATGGTTTAGAGCTTGTAAGTGCTAAGGTATCATATATTGTTCCGTAAATGAGTAACATAACCTCAATATTGTAACATAACCTCAATATTTTTTAGAAAGGGTAAGGTAAAGTAAGTGGAGCATGAATCTTTAATATAAAAAAATGCTTTATCAATCATCCATCAATTAAAAAGCTCTTATTTAGTAGAGTGTACCTCATATAACATAGTGATTATATTAGCCATCAATATGTAAGGATTTGCAGTTTTAAAGCAGTTTATGCTGAAGGAAATAAGTATTGCAACAAATTATAAAAATATTCATACCTATTTGATGAAACCGACAATCGACTACACGTTTTTAACGTCAAATGAAAAAATCCGAGATAGATGGTTGGTAAACAATTACCACTTAATTCCATATTCCGGTGGGTTCATTGATATATATCAGAGATTGAATTTAAATAATAATTAAATTTTATTTAAATTTTTAGATTAGATATTTCTAACTTGTATGATAATATTCCATGTATAATATTGTAATTTTAATTTCTAATAATAATAATAATACATGAAATAAAAACGCTATAAAAATTATAATAATGTGTGATATTAAAGTTGACATTGTAAGAGAGTTATAGAGAGAGAGAGAGCAATGTTTACATGAAAAAAATTATATCTTTATTTTAAAATAAATAATCATATAACATTTTAACATTTTTTTAACACAGACACTATGCAAACTAATGTGGTTGAAACATAAAGTTTTAAAAAGAAGAAAAACTCTAAAATCATATGTCGCTTACAGTCTTTTATCACAAACAAATAAAAATTATTAAAAAGAAGTTACAAATGATATTACATATCTTCATCATCTCAATGTTCACAAGCACCTAATGTAATCGAGCTATTGCCTACATTAATTCATTTAATAACATAAGACATCATTAAAATATAAAAGTGTTAAATTGTAATATGTATAAAACAGATTAATGCCCGTATTCATAAAACATTTTTGTAACGATTCATTATCAAACAAATCATTATAATTTAATGAACATTAAAAATATAATGATATTAAATAAATTGTCATTAGTTAAATTATTTAGTAACTTTTTAGTTACTTTTGTTTTTTATAAGTTATTAATATGTTAACCTATACAATATAACCTCAAATACTGTGAATTAATACAGATAATTAGACATTTTTAAATCAAACAGATGTGTCAATTTAATGATTAAAAACTGCACACACTGCCTCGTATTGGAGTGGTCTAGAAGTAAAAAAAAGAGTTGTAAAGAAAATAAGAATTTATAACATTTGTCCTATCAACAGCAATTATATGATAATGAGAAATTCTCATACTGAAAACAATGATTAATGGAAGCGGGGTATTTATTATAATAATTCACTAATGACAACTTTCAAAAATGTATTGTGAATTTAAATCATAATATAATAAAATATAAAATGATCGTTATAATAGGGATAATGCACATTCCTTGGCATCATTAAGTAATTTTTCAAATTGTGTTTTAAGTTGCCGTACAATTTTTGAAAATTTTAATGCCCGTATTCATAAAACGTTATTAAATATATAATGATTTGTTAAAAATATAACGAAACGTTTAATCGAATTTTTGTATTCATAAACACTCATTAGCAATAATGTTCATTAAATTATTTATTAAATTTAACGCACTATTTGTGGTCCATTAAGACAAAACGAATCATTAAATTGACACATCTGTTTGATTTAAAAATGTCTAATTATCTGTATTAATTCACAGTATTTGAGGACATATTGTATAGGTTAATATATTAATAACTTATAAAAACAAAAGTAATTAAAAAGTTACTAAATAATTTAACTAATGACAATTTATTTATGAATATCATTATATTTTTAATGTTCATTAAATTATAATGATTTGTTTGATAATGAATCGTTACAAAAATGTTTTATGAATACGAGCATTAATCTGTTTTATACATATTACAATTTAACACTTTTATATTTTAATGATGTCTAATGTTATTAAATGAAACAATGTAGGCAATAGCTCGATTACATTAGATGCTTGTGAACATTGAAACAAAAAAAATTCTATAATTATATAAAAATGTTTGTTCAAAAGCTATTAAAAGTAAAAAGTGAACTCTTAAATTAGAATATGTAGGGCTATTAAAAATGAAAGTTTTTAACCATCTTAGTCATTGTGTAAGTTGAAACTCATAAGATTATTTTAAAAATTGTAAGCAATTAAAATAAAAGTTATAGAGACATACACTAATAATTAATAGATAACATTGAAATATTCAAAATTAATTGTTCAGTTTGTTTACAATTCAACACTTCATTTATATTTTAATGATGTCTAATGTGAGACAATGTAGCCAATAGCTCGGTTACATTAAGTGTTTATGGAAATTAAAACAAAAATATTACTCTAATTATATAAAAATTATTATTCAAAAGCTATTAAAAGTGAAAGTGATCTCTTAAATTAGAATATGCGAGGCTATTAAATGAAAGTTTTTAACCATCCTAGTCATTATGTAGGTTGAAACTCTTAAAATTATTTTAAAATAGTAAGCAATTAAAAATGAAAGTTATAGAGACCTACGCTAATAAATAATGTATCATTAGTATATATAACTAATGATTAAACGGTGAGATATTATGAATATCTCATCAATTTAATCATTGGTATATTTAAAATTATTGTGATCTAGCACTTCAATAACTATTAACTTATTGCTTTAATGTAAGTTTAAATGATTGTTAATGTGCAACTACTCAAATTGATGTATATACAGATGTTTAACCAATTAGAAAGTGCACTTTCACATGTACCAGTCTTAAAATTGTAATGGAAACTTTGTATTTGTGGTAAATAGTTGACTCATTGTTCGAAAAATGTAAAACAAACTTTCACTTTTTTTATATCAGTTGTGACTCATATTATCAATTGTGGTGGAAACTTTGTATTTGTCTGACTGGTTACAAACATTATTCAAAATTGATGTATGCATGGTAAATAGTTGACTTATTATCAGAAAGATGTCGCGCAAAAATAAATATATGGGGTGTTCTATTAAAAAAAATTCAAAAAAATGGCGGGAAAATTATATAGGGTGATTCAAAATGGCGGCCAAGATGGCGGAAAACAAAATGGCTACCAAGATGGCGTCCAAGATGGCGTCCAAGATGGCGGAAAACAAAATGGCGGCCAAGATGGCGTCCAAGATGGCGGAAAACAAAATGGCGTCCAAGATGGCGGCCAAGATGGCGGAAAACAAAATGGCGGCCAAGATGGCGTCCAAGATGGCGGCCAAGATGGCGGAAAACAAAATGGCGTCCAAGATGGCGGAAAACAAAATGGCGGCCAAGATGGCGGAGCTCCGCCCCTTTTACCCCCACCCTTGGGTTACCCCGCCCCTTTTACCCCCACCCCTTGGATTACCCCCACTCCGCCACCCTCCCCACTCCTATCCCCACCCCGTGCGGTGGTGCGGTGGATCCAGAACCGGCTAAAACCCTCTACTCGCCAGAAACCGCATTTTCCACTCGTTGTGAAAGTATCTTCTTTGTAGACAGCTGTTGAGGATTCCCAAGACTGCCTGCGCTATAGCTTTAACTAGCGACTTGACCATACTTGCAGTCATTCTATCTTGCCCCGGCCCCTTGCCCACTTTTAACGCAGCGACTGCATTCGTCAACTCTTTTTTTGGTAATTTCTGCAGGAACAACTCTTCCTGTTCTGTACGGTGCCGCCATACTTTTCGGAAACCATTCCCAATCGTCTTTTTCTAGTGTTTGGCCTTGCTTTTGCGTTTTTTGTATTCCCGCGCTGCATTTCAGTGGTTATTTATTGGTCACTTACCCGCTCTCTTACCGATTGTAATCTTTCCTGGCCTTTCTAGCTGCGGTTTGGGCATTCTGAAGTTCTTGAGTCCACCTATTGACCGCTCTTGTAGAGTACCGTCTGCGTTTTAGGCTGAGCTTATTAACCGACATCAGCTCCATAACTACACAGTCCACAGTGATACCGTTGCTTGCAATTTTGCCTACCTTAGCCTCAAAATTCCACTCAGCAGCTATCTCCTTCACAAATTTAACATGCCATGGAGTGCTGGCTTTACTGTCGTTCCAGACGCATTTAGCTCGTCCTTTACACTGATCATTATGAGGACCGCATTGTGATCACTTTGATGTCATTTGCAAGATAAAGTCCTGTAACTCGCTTCCTCTCACCTTACTCTTGGTCTACCTTGTGGCGTCATACTTGCTATGCCAGAGTGGCGACACTGCATTTGCATCCATTCCGTACAGGATCGAGGCTGCTGAAAGTTCTCTCTCGACTTTCTCTAGATATCCAATGGAGTTTTCCATAGACGCACCAAAAGTACAATACACAGGGCATACACAGAAATCAATACCCAGGCCAGACACTTGCGCACAAGCTCTTTCTTTTTCCACAAGTTGGGTTATGGGGGTCAAGTTGAATTTCCCGTCCGGCACAAACACTGCCGCTTTGGCCACTCCTGCGTTAGCTACACCCACGTAACTCCCATCTTTAAGGTACGGCTCCTGGAGGATTAAGATGTCGAGCTCCTCTTTGTTTGCCAACCTGGCAAGATCTAGCATCACTGCCTGTGATCTTTGGCAGTTTAGCTGCACAAATTTTACCACTGTGTTGCGGCTATCCATTTTTGGATTTGTGTGCGACCAGCTCCGCCTGGTAAGTAGGGCATCTCTCACTGGCTCCCGAGTATTTGTCATTAACCCTCTTGGGTTTGCACACTGGACACAAAGTATCCGGGTTTTTGCATTTTTCCGCTATGTGTCCCTTCTCCCCACATTTTCTACATAACCTTCCGGTAGTACACCTGAGGAAGTGACTCACACTTATGCACCCATAACACCTTGGGGTCTCTCTTGCTCTCAAAGAACTCGACCCTATATATACTCGGCCCGCTTTATGTATTTTCCTTGCCGTTTCAGCTGGGAGCTCTATGATTGCGTTTCCTGTTTCATTCTTTTTGCTGCTGCTGTTTACGAACTTGTGTTTGCTCTTTGTATGCCTCTTTTGTTATTACGTCCTTTAGATTTTTGGCATAGAGTTCTCTGGCCAGGTCATCGTCTGTAATCGCCGCTCTCACATCATATATGATAATTCTGGGGTTTGCTGGCAGCGGCAATTTTCTTGCAGCTCTGCAGTTTAATTCTATCCTCCTCTGTTGGGGTTATAATTACCAAGCTTTTGTTGCTTGTTCTTAAATTCTTCACCTTAACTCCCATGGTTCGATTCTGCAAAGCTCGGTGTCCTTGGTAACTGTGCTAGTTTCTACCTCTTTACTTGTTTTGACAACCAACGCGAACGTTTTGGGCTGGCTACGGTTCGGTTGAATGTGAATTGGCTTAGGAGCCGACTGCTGGCTAGGTACGGCAATTGGCGCTTTTTGTGCAGGTGCAGGGTTTGGTTTGGAGAGTTTTCCCGTTTCTTTGAGAATCCTCATTCCTTCCAGTATTCCGGACAATCTTTTGTTACGGCACATGACCCTCTGCACTAACAACTCGCACTCAGCGAATCTGCTAAGTATGAACCCCGTAGCCGCTTTGGATACTTGTTTGTTCGAATCTTTGCACAAGTACTGGCGCAACTCTTCACCTATGGCCATTAGCTTACCTAGTACTTGCCCATCTTCAACCCTCATCCTCTTTGCATTTTTATTCGTAGCATTCTCAGAGGTCTTCATATTGACGAGTGAGTTAAAACGTCGCATTTCTGATATCTAACTATTTGGCGTAGGTTTTTTACACTGCCAATTGAATCCGCTTTCTCTCATTTTCCACATTATTTCCCTCGTGGTCTCCATCTAGTGCTTCTGGTACCATGTTAACTAGGTTTTCACTATCCTGATTCGCACTTGGGGAGTCTTCGTTTTTCCGGTGCTGCTTCCTTTTCAGCTGCTTTCGCATTTCTATTGTTAGCCATTTTCCTACTAATGATTGTTCTGAGAAAATTGTATTGTGATGGCGGAGGCGCCACTCAAAAAATTATTGTTTTTGAAAAAAATTTAATAATATAACCGCCACTGTGTAGAGGAGCGTTTATAAGGCACTCTTCCGAAAACTCAAGATAATCGGACCACAGATGTGGTCGATGATCAAGGATTTAACTTTGCCACGTGTCACACAAAATCCACAGTTTGTCACTGAATTAACTGAAATTTTTACAGAACGTCAAGGACACAACTCTGAGTATCCACAAAAAACTCTAGTTTTAGCCGACCCGACGTAGCCGTGCTACTACGCGGTTCACGGACACTTTCACTTATTGTCTCTAATATATGTTGAACACACCACTCTTCTACACCACTGATACAAAAACTGTGTAAAACAGGCTACTATATCTTATTAAAAAAAGCGTATTTACAGTAGTAGATAGGGAGGTGTAAATTTTGTTAATTCATTCATGCGCGTCACTAATTAGATGACACGGCATTTGGCTATTTAAATCATTTATTTCTTTTATAAAATTACATTTTGGCTTAGATAATGGCCTGCCGTAGGCTTTTCAGATAATAATCAACAATTAACAAATACATAAGGCTATTAATGTTTGCCACTTTATTTTAAAATTAATGCTGGAGGCGCAGCTCCTAAATGTGGTTTCTAAATATTTGAATGAAGCGTTCTAACTGTAGGAGAATTGAAAAATAGATGTCGGTCTTTGCTGTACCAAGATTGAATTCTGTAAACTTAAAGTAAAAATTACTGTCGGTCTTGGGTGTTTGTCGGGACGTTACACACGCATACGTGCACATATAATTAGATTTCCAAACTGAAACTAACTACACATTAAAATTGTTGCGACCGATTACATTGATATGGCAAAATGTGTTATATGAGGACGCACACGACTAAAAACTGCCCTGGAGAAGACACTATGGGTAATTACACTCAAGATACAATCAGCGACGAGTTTACATATGTCGCGCTTAGAGAGATTCAAGAAGCGGCATAGGTGGTCAAAGGTTCCGCGAGCACCCAGAATTAGAAGAAGAACTTTGACTAATTTTCCAAGAAAATCCCTTCTTACTGATTTGAGGAACGATGGTTTGGAGTATTTTCTCTTTTTTAACTCGTAGCTACCCCAGTAGAGGGGCTATGCGGGTTCTGGATCAAAATGCCATAAGGTTTACATGGGGGCTCTAATATAACTTTTTGCAATCGGGCTCCCTACTTTACCGACATTTTTTTGGCGCGAAATTCAAATATTTAGCAATGGCGTCCCTACTTTAACGACATTTTGGTGCAAAAATCAAATGTAGCAAGTTGTTCATATGGCCGACCTCACATTCTGTCAAAGGGGGTGATCCGGGGGTGCATCCGGTATACGCATTCTCTCGTTATACCTCCATAAGAGCTCCTTGTGTGTGAGTGAGAACCAGAAATCGGAAATGGAAGGATGGAAAATATGAGAGGGGAAAATTCCAATGTTTTGTCTCAAGTGTGCGAGTGCAACGCGCGATACCAAGACGGTACTATGACGTGTGGCGTAAGAGGCAACCCAAACAACAGCAGCTGCAGCAACAGGCAACCCAAACAACAACAGCAGCAGCAGGCAACCCAAACAGCAGCAGCAGCAGCTACCTAGCGGCAGCAAGCGAACGAGCATATATACAGGGTGGTCGAAAGACTTTGTATATACAAGGTGTGTCAAAAATAAATCCAAGATGGCGACCGGAAGTGGCAATCTTGATCCCAGAATCAAAAATGGCGACCGAAAGTGCAACGTCCGGTGTTGCAAAAAGGGCCTTCATGGTACTCAAATGAAAGCGCCCGTCGCTTACGTCACAAATCTAAAATAAAAACTTGTACTTGACCCGCTTCTAAGCGATAAAAATTGAAAAAACTTTCTGGATGGTTTAAAATAAAGAAACAAATGATAGCAGCAGCAAGAGCAATAGCAGCAGCAACAGCAATAGCAGCAGCAACAGCAATAGCAGCAGCTAGCAGCAGCAACAGCAATAGCAACAGCAGCAACAGCAATAGCAGCAGCAACAGCAATAGCAGCAATAGCAATAACAGCAGCAGGTTGCCGACAGCAGGGTTCCGGCAGCAGGCTCCCGGCGGCCTTGCGGCCTCGGCACTCATTAAAGCAGGTGGTGATTTAGACCACTTTAAATCTAACATCTGACGTAAGTTTAATTTAAGCTTATGTCTGAGCTAGATTATTTCTGTTATTTGATAATATTAAATCATGATTTCATGCATAATTTTATTTTTATTATTGTAAATAATTTCCTAACAAGCGACTCAATGCGCTACGGAAGGAGATACTTTTGCTGTAGTATCGGATAATATATCTCAAGCTGCCAGCGTGAAGTAGGATTGCGAAGAGCACCGCAGTTGCGGCGGTGTCCAGATCTTCCCATCGGACCATGAAAATTCAGGAGAGGGCCACGTGGAGTTCCTGCCGGTTCGTACCCATATCCGCAGCAGGTCTCCAAGGTAAAGAGCCTCTAGTCGATAGAATAATGTATTTAAGGAAAGTCGGCAAATTGGATCCGTAACTTCGGGATAAGGATTGGCTCCTTGCTGCGAGGCCCGGTCGGCGTTCGCGTCGGCCGGTGTCCTCTTCGGCCGCCATTCAACGGTCAGCTCAGAACTGGCACGGACTGGGGGAATCCGACTGTCTAAACAGGGTAAACGTTTGACTCCGCGGCGTTTGCCCTTAGCGCTCCTACTTCAAATTACCCCGTTGGAGGCTGAGGCAAAGGAGTCATTCTTAGAATTGATGTGGAGTAGTGGTGTTCCGAAAGGGCCCACGACGGCGACTCGTCCCACGTTGACGAGAAATCTTGTCTACCACGAGTACGGTGATGCCGGGGACACACTCAGAGTGTTCACCATGGGATACGTTTGTACCTCACGAGCGTATCTCCTGAAACTGGGAGTTCTGATGCCCTATCCCAAGTCTTTGGGCAAAAGGCTCACCTTCCAGATTTAGTGAGGTACAGGATGAAACCTGGAACGGCGACTTTTCTCCGTAGTTCTTTAGTTTGAGAACTGATAAAAGTACTGAGGGAGAGTGGGAGCCCTACCGATTTTGGCTGTCGGTACCCACTCGTTTGGCGTTGGTCTCTCAGTGACCGTGTCGTTACCTTAGTAGATAGGGGGGTCGGATTTGTCCACTGTTTGTGGGAGCATGACCCTTGAGATGGGCGGGCGTACTACCGTAGTACGACCCGGTCCCACCGCCTCTCCAGCCCGAATGTGCGCCCCATAGGGGTCACATCGTGGGAGGCGGCCTCGCTGACGGAGGAACATTTTTGTCATAATAGTGAGTGAAAGTAAGCCACCGGAAAGCCTGCGGGTATGGGTGCGTCCTATACCGAGTGTCATGGAGACGAATGCGGACAACTTGCCACTGTAAACGGATAACCGTCGGTGGACGTCAGAAGGGTACCTATGGTTGTTTAGAAAGGTGGACTGGTGGTGCTTCCAACGATGCCCTAGGAGACGAAGCGTTCTCGAGGGAGCCAGGGCGGGTCGAGAGGACGCTGCGCTCCTCTCGAGCTCTCCTAGCTTTTGGGAGTAACTATGACTCTCTTAAGTTAACCTTCTACTCTGTGTGCGGTCTCAAGAAACTAGGTGTTCAGTGTTTGTAAAAACCGGGAAAAACTATTTGTGGGAAAAACTATTTTGTGAGTGTATGTGAACGCGCGCGGTACGCTTTTAAGGGTCCGGCTCTTAAGGGGACAATCGCCGTATCACGGCTGAGTGTAAAACCTCGAACAATTTTTTTTTACTCAAACTGTTCTTACCCGCCTAGCGCGGGCCCGAGGTTTTCGTGTTTAGTCATTGTGCTGTAGCGTGAACGTGTTTATCTGTTTAGTGTTTTAACAACTTTTAGGCATAGTGTTTGACTGCGAGTGTGGCAAAGCATACGATAACGACAAAGCGCGCAAACGCTACCAGCTGCGTTATTGCCAACACCCCGCCAACTGACGCGAGGTGGTCTTAACGGAAGAGTGCGACTCATGCGTGGCGCGGTTTGCGACCAAGATGGGTCTGCAACAACATACAGGGTAGGCCCATCTTGAAAAATATAACAGACGCGACGAACAAGCTGCCGCGGCGACAACAACAAAGAAGCGGGTCTGGAGTGTTGTCGAAGAATTCTCCATGGCTGAACTGGAAACAGGCTACCATGGCCCCCTCAGCTTCTTGACCGTATACCTTGCAGAAAAGCTTGACCGCTCAATAGATGCGGTCAAGAAACGTTGGCTACGGCCGGAATATAAGCAGCTAAGAGACAGAATGGCCTTAGACCGGGAAGAGGCGGAAGAGCCTCAGTTCCCTACCAATGATCAGCCCCCGGAAGTGCTCCAGGCAACTTTTAGGAGACTCTCGAGGAGCAGGTCCGAGTCAAACCTTTCATCAACGCCCCAGGATCTCCCGAAATAGTGGAGTTCAGCATCCTAGAGACACTGAACCCAACTGTGGTCGACAAAACCTCGCTTCTTAACGTTTCTTCACCACCACCTCCTCCGACTCCGACAACCTGTTCTGCTGACGTCAGAAGGCAACTGAGGCGCCGGTCTACCATGATGATCGAAGCTGCCACCACCGACCGTTTTGCCGACAACACCCACCAGCCATCTTGAACAACCAGGTAAGGGTGTTTCTCAGACAATTACTGGACATTAATCCCGACATGACAGACGTTGACGTTATTAGACAGTTACTTAATCCCGACGCGACGATTGCCCGTGCTGCCCTGGACGCGTTTGCCGCTAGATTGGCTAAACCCACCAATAATAGACTCGGCGTTTGCACTAGAGCAAACGCAAATCCCGTAAGGGTCGATCGCTACAAGGCAGCACAAAACCTTTATCTGACAAACCGCAAAGATCTGGCAGAAAAAGTCATCGAAGGGCATGGCCTGGTGGCCGCTAGCGTCTTTCCAGTGCTAACGGACATTGAAACCAGGTATGCCGAGATCCTGGAGACCGTCGGTATAACCGACTCGGTCCCAGTTGCCGAAGACCGCTTTACCGTGGACATAAGCCATCCTATCACACTTGAGGAAGTCCACAGGGCCATGGCGAACAGCAGATCTCTTGCCAAAGGACCAGACGGACTGACAATGACTGACCTAAGACGGTGGCCCAAGCTAAAGCTTTTGTTAATTTTCAATGCTATGTTGATGCTATCCCACATCCCCAAGGTATGGTCAGTAAACCGTACCGTATTAATCCCCTAAGGCAAAGGGAACCCCCTTCTAGTAGACAGCTGGCGCCCCATTACTATCTCGTCAGCTGTTCTCCGCACCTGTAATAGGGTTTGGGCGGAACGCTTGAAGGGGGTTACTCTTAACAACTGCCAACGGG
The DNA here is from genome assembly GCA_963932245.1 of Tachinus rufipes. NCBI lineage: Eukaryota > Metazoa > Arthropoda > Insecta > Coleoptera > Staphylinidae > Tachinus > Tachinus rufipes. Next base: position 41,567,423 of record OZ010748.1, read on the forward strand.
GTTTTACAGAGGTTGATAAGGGTTTGGCGAATAGCTTAACTCTTCAAGCATTGATAAAGGGCAAAAGACTCAGAGTGGAACTCCACTGCGTCTTGACACTCGATTTGGCAAAGGCATTTGATACCGTGCCGCACCGTATTATTGAGGACGCCCTCAAACGTTGCGGTGTTTCCCCACTGGCCACCCAGTACATTCTTGCGAACTACAGGGAGTCCACGACAGTCATCTCATGTGGTCCCAACACCAGTAGACCCATGTCCATTAAGAGAGGGGTGAAACAAGAAGACCCTATGTCACCCTTCCTCTTCAACTTTATAATGGACGAGCTGCTTTGGGAATTCGTATTGGAGACTCGGAAGTGGCCTGTCTAGCATACGCCGATGACCTTCTGGTTCTCGGACCAACAAAGATTGAGACCCAAGAGACCCTCCGACTAATTTCCACTTTAGTTGAAAAAAGAGGTATGGCGCTCAATGTGGACACATGTACCGCTCTGACAGTTGAGAGAGTCCCAGGTAAGAAGAAGCTCTATGCCCGTACAACAGCGGCTTTTTGCATTAACGGCACCCCCATAAGACCGATTACCGTGCAGAGCATCAATTACCTGGGGTTCAAATACAACTTAACGGGTTTAATTAAACCGGACAATACGTTTCTTAAAACAGGCATCACCCGTATTTTGTCAGCGCCTCTCAAACCATTCCAAAAGCTGGAACTCATCAAAACGTACCTCATCCCAAGGTTTATTCACTCTTTCCAAACCTTGGGAATCAATAGAGGTCTTTTGAGGGGCGCTGATAGAATTGTTCGATTCGGAGTGAAGAGAGCCTTACATTTGTCCACGCATACCACTAACGCTTTCTTGTACGCGGCTGTGAAGGATGGAGGACTGGGGATATTTTCCTATGATCAGAGGATCGGAGGGATCATGTTGCGACGCCTTAACAACTTGAGGGCTCTCGGAGTGGGGGATTCTCTAATGGAGGGGCTTGGAGTAATCTACACTCCAAGCTCGTGAAGCTAAGCGGTGGCATGGATCTTTTCGCCAACGCAATTCGACGCAAAGCTTCACAGGCCTTAGAGACCTCCTACTCTAGGAATGGCCTCTACCAATGTTCGTCGTGATAAGAGACACGACCGGATCGTGTTTTTAATTGGCGAAATGGCCTCTCGTAAAGGGTGGAACGTGTCCACCGAACGATATTTCAACACCGCCATCGGGAGGAGGATCCCAGATCTAACTCTTGAGAAAAACGGCAACGTAGTAATATCGGACGTGGGCATATACTGGGAGGGAACCAATGACCTAAGGTTCAACTACGAGAAAAAGAGGAATTATTACTCCGCCCCAGAATTTTCTGAAGCAGTACGCAGAGAGTTCTCCAACCACACCGTACAGGTGTTACCCTTTATTCTTGGTGCTTGGGGAGCTCTTTGCAAATCCAACTCTGAACTAGCTTCCCTTATCGACCTAAACCGATCGGATCTGGGTAAGCTAGTAAGCGACTGCATGCTGGGGGTATAATAACCCATAGCTTTTTTTCCTCCCATCTATGGTCCAGAAATCAGTTGGCCCACAACATTCGGCGTCCCCTATCCCCCAACGTACAAATTCGAGAAGACTGACATAACCCCGACAATAACTGACAAGACTGACTTTTACCACCGAGTGGACCCTTTAACCCCACTCGGCTTTTATTTTAAAAAAACACCCTTACCACCCAGTGCGTGTTTAACCGTCCTTATTGTGCCTATTTGTATCTTTTAATATGTTGTTATGACGATTCTGTTCTATATTCATTTATATTTTGTAACGAATCTAGTCATCTTATATATATTTGTTTTTTTTAATATGTTTTTTTACTACTCGACACTCACGTTTATTCCATGTACAAAATTATCAGCTTCTACTGCGTAGAAACAGTAATTTTTTTTTTCTATATACTTTTGTAAAGTCCCACGGCAGGACCAATAACTTTGCCGAAACGTATTTATATATATATTTGAATAAATAAAATTTATTAGCCAAATGCCTCGTCATCTAATTAGTGACGCCACACATGCATGAATTAACGAGATTCCCACTGTCCCTATCTACTATCTAGCAAAACCACTGCCAAGGGAACGGGCTTGGAAAAATTAGCGGGGAAAGATGACCCTGTTGAGCTTGACTCTAGTCTGGCACTGTAAGGAGACATGAGAGGTGTAGCATAAGTTTTCCTATAATACTGTTTGTGTCCACATATGAAACATGATTACATTTTGCATTATGAATGGTTTTTGCCATATTTAAATTATGATTATATATAAATGAATCGAATCCTTTTTGATTTGTGTATGGGCATCCTAAAACTAAAACATTAGTATGACGGCTTACGTTTATAATGTTCTCTAATTCTTTATATGATACTTTCTCATTGTGTATAGCGTTTGATTCACCGGCAAATAAAATTAAATAATCTTTTTTACTAAAAGTGTGTATATGCTTTTCAAGATTTTTTACAACATACTTGAATGTAGCGTTTGATTTTATTATGGTGCTAATTTTGTAATTTGTTTTTGGTAGATATGTACTTAATAATTCAACAGCATTTCTGCCATAACTAGCAGCAAGTATTAAAATGTTAGAATAGTTTGTTTTGGTTGTCGATCTATTTGCTTTTGTAGTATTATCTCCATTTTTGATATGCGTGGATCTATACGTATTACTTGTTATGGAGTCATTTGCGTTTTCAGTTTGAATACTGACATTGATATTGCTTTTTATTTTAGGTGATGTTTGAGTAAAAACATTATTCAGTTGTTTAGCTTGAAGTTTTTGAAGAGTGTCTTTTAATATATGAATAGCTTCATCTTTGCCTTTCATTTGAAGTTGTAACGACCGTATTTCTTCGTGCAATGTATTTTGTTGTTCTATTAACGCCTCTTTTGTATTTTCGAAGTCTGCTGACTTCTTTCTTAATTCTGTCAGTACATCTGTATCTCTTTTGTTCTTGCTTTCGCTGCCCGAAACAGTGCTTATATTACTTATGTTTTTGCTTGCACTCAGATTTTGCAAATTACCGGTTATCTGTTTATTTGAATATGTTTGTTTGCTGATACGTTGGCGAGTATTTGGTCGTTCATTATTGCTCGGCATATTTATTTATTGTATATCTGTAGTTTAATAAATTTTATAAATTAAACTATTGATAACATAAAAAAAACAGGGACACTTGACTTCACACCACAGGGTCTATTGTGGTGGCTAACAATTTAACACACAGAAAAAGACCTCGGAAAGTAAATGGAAGAGTGGGTTAGGATTAAAATGTGAAAAGTAACAAGTATTTAAATAAAGTAAAATATAAAATATAAAAATGTTTGCCCGTAACGAGAATCGAACCCCGGCTCGCCAGCTAGGATTAAACGTCTCACCAATTGAGCTACGGCGGCCCGTGCTAGACTTTAAATTTAAGTAAAACAGTGCATTTTTATTTATTTAAATTTGCAACGTCATGTGTAAGCATTTATTATTATTGCAGTGTAATAGGTTATGTTATTGTAACAAATACACTAGATAACACTGAGTAGCAATACTTAAACTATTAATTTATTATATTAACACTTATTATATTATTTTAAAACAGGACCTTTCGATTATAATAAAATCCCGACCTACAACCTATTTAAATGAACCCAAAAATTAATTAGATGCTAAAGGTAAGTTGCTAGAACCTTAAAATATATAAATATAATAATAATATAAATTAATAATAATAATAATATCATAGAGATATCTGAGGAATTCCGGATGTTATTGTGGTAACGTTTATCGAGTTGTATTTTAAAAGCGATTAGACATTTATTTTAATTAAAACATGGTATAAGAGATTTATTTTAATTATTAATATAGAAAAAATTGTAAATTGATTATGTATAAAAATTAATCAGAATAAATATTTTATATGCGCGTACAAATAATAAATAATAATAAAATTTAATAAGTGTAATTACTACAACAATTGCGATAAAAATTAATAAGGAATCTTTTAACGGTGCATTGCTTATCACATGTAAATTACAATAACCGACCTTCAACACGTTACGACATGCTCAGCTGTACAGGATAAAAATAAGACAAATAAATTACAACGATTATACTCATCAAGATGGGCTTGCCTGGTGTGTTGTTGCACAACTATCTTAGTCACAAACTGCGCCCGCACAGGTCACATACTTCGCTCAGGTCTATCTCGCGGCGGTTTGCTAGATGCTGGCAGTAGCGCAGCTGGTAGCGTTTACAAGCTTTCTCATTGTCATATGATTTGCCGCATTTACAGTCAAACATTTTGCGCACTAGTATGTACCGGTCACAAAACAGGTAAAACAGTCATACACACTACACAAAAGACAAAAGTAAGGACACAGGTCTGCCAGTTGGCGGGATAAACAGTTTTTAGAATGTGAAATAGTCTGTATCTACACTCAGCCGTTTACGGCAATTGTTCTCTATGGGGCCGACCCCTCAGTTGCAAACACGAACGCGCCCGTATTATAGACAATCACCGATTTTCTCTACACTACACACTCGGCTACGCAAGACCGCACAAAAGTTGGAAGGTTGATGGGCGCCCTGATGAGATTTAATTGGTCCTAAAGCTTTTTTTATGAGACCATTAGGAAACCATGTTGAGTAGTATCGTATGTAGCCGACAATTAGTAAAATGTGCAATGTAAAGTTGGCGGGTCCGTCGATTTTCATTTGTTTTGTGTCCTCAAAGTCGGTGAGGAGTTGAAGCACTTGTATCGTCGCAAACCATTTTTAAAAGAAATACATTGGATCCTATGTAGCGTTGTAAAACATCCAAAACACGTACAGTTCGATGCCCCAACAGGCTACAAACTCAACGAAGACTTTAATGAGTGCAAAAGCAACGAACCCATTGAAGACTTCAATGCTTGCTTAAGATGCAACGGCACCCGGCAACTATGGGATGGTGGAGGCGCCGGGCATAATCATTTTTTGTTTTAGTTTCTGCGATCCCGATCCAAAATTTTTCTAAAAAGACGCTTAAAATGGCGCTAAAGACGCCTAAACCGACGCCGGATGGCCCCTTATAATTTTCAATGGTGCAGCAACGTGGTGTTCACAAATAAGGGGCCTTTCGATGCGGAGGCCTATGTTAATAAAACATAACCTCTTCTGCGACGTGCACACGACCGAGTAGATGTTATTTCGGTCGAAAATCGCGGAGCACACTTTCATGCGATTCTAGACACGTCCGTCCTCAACGAAACCACACAAGAGAGTCTTTAAGAGAGTCATAGTTACTTCCGATGAAGACACCGGCCGACGCAAACACCGACCGGGCTTTGCAGCAAAGAAGTTCCGCGGGACGCCAGGGCACGGGACCGAGCTCGGTTCTCGCCTTGCCCAGGCCCGGCACCTCAGCCAGGACCCGCTTCCCGACCAAGCCCGACACACCGCGATCCTCAGAGCCAATCTTTATCCCGAAGTTACGGATCCAATTTGCCGACTTTCCTTACCTACATTATTCTATCGACTAGAAGCTGTTTACCTTTTTTTTTTTTTTTTTCTGTGTGGTTTTGGAAAAGCTCTTCCAGCCTGTGTGTGGGGCTCTCACCCACTAAAACCCTACTTTCACTTGGCGCTATAATTGCTTTGCCTGGAATTAGCTCATGCCTTTCTTCAGACTAAGTACGCCCGGACACGCATTCTGCGCACCCTAGATATATCCGTCTTCCCTTATTCTTCATTTACTGGATTGTGATCCTTTATCATTCCTCTCTTCGGTTTCCATGTACTGGATAATTCTTTTGATGTATCCGTAGATCATTCCGTCTCCATCATTATATCCATTATGTTTTCTGGTATTATTTCATCTTCAACTTCTATCTCTATGTTTTTCTCTTCTTCTAAGCATCTTCTACATTCAAAGAAAACATGTTTTGGTGTTTCTATTTCATCACACCTGATGCACTTGTTGTTGTCTTCTTTCTTAATTCTTGTTAGATATTCCTTATTTTTTGAAGGGTTGCGCCCCTTTTTTCCTCATGTCCTCTTTGGCTTTCCTGAATCCTGGACATGCCATTTCATCTGCTTTGTGTCCTTCTTTATCGCAGAAGTAACAATGCGCGCTATTCTTGCAGCTTTTAGCCACGTGTCCTGTAATTCCGCATTTGTAGCAGATATTTTCTTTCTTATTCTCTTTGCATGTTTTAGCATCATGCCCAAAGTTCAAACAATTATAACACCTTGTTGGTGTTTGGAATTCTTTAATTCTCCCTTTCAACCAGCCTACCTTTAAGCTGCCTTTTTTAATTAATGTATTGGTGTGCTCGATCGGAAGATTTAGCACTGCTTGTTTATTCTTTCAGAAACCTTAATCTCATACTCATCTTCTTCCATTTTGATGCTACATTCTTTTTGTATTGCATCTTTAACATCCTTTTTTATTGTAGTCTCATGTAGATCTAACAGTATACATGCCTTTTTTCCGCTGAACATATGTGCAGCTACCTTATCACCTAGCTTATTTGTTACTTCTCTCGTGAATTTCTCACTCTTCCTCTCTCCCTATTATGTTGATTTTAACATAGCCCTCTTTTGTCTTTGTTATATTTTTAACTGTTTTTCTCTCATTTACTTCCACCTTACTTTTCATTTCATTTACCATGTCAGCGTAGGTTCTTTCCTGCCCACTGCTTGGTTTGACAATAATTGTCTTGATTCTTCTTTTCTTTTTGGATTCCTGCTATTCTTGCTTCACGTTTTTGTTTGCATTTCGTTGTTTATTTATTCTGACCTGAATTTTATTTTTCATGACATAGTCTAAAACAATTCTGATTTCTTTGTTATGCTCCTTAGCCTGCGAGATACATCTTATACTTTTACAGTTTTTGTTCTGTAATTTCTCTTTAAATTTTGTCATCACCTTGTGCAAGTTTTCGATGATTTCATTCCTCTCACCTATTTTTGCTCCAATAACGAAATACATCCTTTTGTTTCTGCTTTTCCAGGTTCATATCCTCTATTTCCATAGTGGTGCAATTTTTGATGGTGGCCAAACCACCACTTTTAATCCATCCGTTTTTGATTGCTTCCTTAATTTGTGGGTAACCTTCTTCTATTTTCTTTATTACACCACCCTCTATTGTTACACCTGTGTCTACTATCAGAATTAGGTCTTCCTCTTTCTTTTCTAATAGGCTTTTCATATTGTAATCCTCTTCTGTCCACTTAAGGTTTATTCCTTCTTTTAATCTTTCTAAGTCTCCTGTAGTGCTCATTATCTCTTTTATTTTAAGCTTATTTTTCTTTCTCTCTTGTTCTTTTTCTTGTTCAAGACTTGTTATTTGTTCTGTCTCTGCTTTTCTCTTACTATTTACATACCTCTGCGCTTCGGTTGTAAAAATCTCAATATCCTCTTTTTTAACTCTACTTATCTGTGAGTCAATTTTATTTTGCCTCCTTTATTTCCGTCTTTGTACTTACGTGCTTCTTTATAAGCGAAGACAGAGTTTCGCTTTCTTTTCTTATATTTACTAATACCTCTTTTATTTTGTTTATAATTTTAGTATCCCATGGTTTCTACTTCCATCTTTTTTCTTTTCCTATTCCCTTCTATTTCTAAGCCAGGTACCGTTTTCATGATCCAGTCGCTTAGGTCTGAGATACTACTACTCACGGAACTTGCCCTGCTTCTTGTTTCTCCTCCTTTAGCTTTATTTATATTTTTTGGCATTTCCGGTTTATTCTGTTAACTTCGCACTTTGCGATTTTTCGCTGTCATTTTCTTACTTCTCTTTTTCCTCACTGCTTTGAGCTTCCATCTCAATACTATCTTTCCTCCTTCCTTGTTACTTCACTCGTAGACTTGCCCTCCCCAGAATCCGTAGGGCAGCCCGACTTGTCGGGGGAGGATTCTGCACTTCCAGTGCTACCTCCCTGGGATATTTGTTTAGTAAACGATTTATCCATCATTATGTTAAAATTCTTTGGTCCTTTGTCATAAGGCCTGCAAGCAGGTTGTTTATCATCGGCAATCTATTGGGATAGGGAGTAGGATTTTGGAATAAGGATACACGAGATTTTTTGGGTTATAGGAATACTTTTTATTTAAGAGGTTATGCTCCTCTGTGCAATCCTGTTGGTCCGCGTGAGATATTTTATTTCGCTCCACCACCCTCTGTTTCCAGAGGAGGCCCCCCTATCCGCCACCCGGGGACGCGCTCGGTAGGGGTTACAGGTGCCCCCCCCCGAGAGAGGCTGTTTACCTTGGAGACCTGCTGCGGATATAGGTACGAACCGGCAGAAACTCGACGTGGCTCTCTCCTGAATTTTCATGGTCCGAGGGGAAGATCTGGACACCGCCGCAACTGCGGTGCTCTTTGCAATCCTCACCATATCTCCCTGCTAGAGAATTCCATGCATAAAGGATGCTCATACAGAAAAGAAAACTCTTCCCAGACCTCCCGACTGCGTCTGTTCCGTCTGCGCGCACCTCCGCGACCCTCCTACTCATCAGGGTGTAATAAGGCGCGCAAGCGCGCCCATGCTGCCACTGACGGCCGAGTATAAGCACGACGCTTCAGCGCCATTTATTTTTAGGGCTAGTAACTTTGGCAGGTAAGTTGTTACACACTCCTTGGCGGATTCCGACTTCCATGGCCACCGTCCTGCGTTACCAGTTGCAATCTTGATGTCAAGCGGTACGGATCGTTCCTACCCTTAAGCTCCCGAACGCAATTTATACCTGCGAGATTTTACCTGAAGATTTAATTAGTCTACCTGGTGAGATTACGGATACTGAGTACGGTTACGATGAAAACTGGCGTTGAGTGGATGGCGATGGGTTGTGAGTTCAGGGATAAACTGAACAAAGTGACGGACGGCTTCGGTTCAATCAAAGTCGAAGATAGAAAAATATTGCGAGAGGAATGTGCAAAGTTGGTGGACCAAATAACATTTTTCGGTGGCGGTATGGCGATGGTTGAGAAACAGTTAAAGGAGGCACAAGAAAAAATTGTTTGATTACGTACAACAAAGGAAGTGCAATCGACAAGGAACGGAACGGCAAATGCGGGATATGCAAGTGCCGTCAAAATGAATGAGTTGATCATCGAGACAACAGAAGCTAGTAAGCTTAATGCGAACCAGGTTAAAAATAGAAAAATGACGGTGATAGATCCAGTGGAGAGCCAAATAGGAAATGCGCAAATAACAAAACTCCAGAATGAAGGTGTTAAAATAAGTTGCCCGGATGCTATGGATGTGGACAAAATAAAAGCAAGCTTGCCAGAAGATTCGTTTGTGAAAGTGGCAAGCAGAAATTTAAAACGGCCGTGGATGTCTCTGATGAGAATAGAGACCGGCAAAGTGTTGGAAACCAAGGCACATGTGATTGGAGTCATATATCGGCAAAGCTAAAAATAGATGGAATGAGAGGTGGGTCAACTCGACGGATGGACGCGTTACGTTCAATTTCATCCGAGATGACTCAATTATTGACGGTTTATGGGAATTTTAAGAAATTTTTAAAGAAAATAGGAAAGTCTGACACGGATGACTGTTCATGCGGGAAAGGAACAGATAGTGCCAAACATGTCATGTTCTCTTGCGATTACACGCAGGAACAACGTGACAGGGCGGACTTGGCAGGGCTGAGGTGGCCAACGAGTTACGACGAGTTGGTCAGTATCAGAGGGGAAAAAATATTTTGGGAAACACTTAGGTTATTTGCGGGATCTTTAGAGATCTTAAAATAAATAAGGTTAGAATTAAACTTATAGTAGAAGCTCCTATTCTGGTTTGCTGTGCGCGCGGCGGTTAAGTTGGCTCACTTAACTCTACGGGATTCATTAAATTGACGGGAGTGGTGCCGGAGAATACCACACACCACCAGGCAGACAAAAACAGGCGAAGGACGGGCGTGGGAAACCGCGCTTTATCTTTTTATACTGTCTTTTTTTGCATGTTATTAATTGTTTTTGTTTTTTTTATGTTCTAGGATTGTTTTTTTACAGATTCTTGGGATTGGGAATTGCTTTATTATTGTCATATATTGGGATATAGTGACGGGTGGAATAAAATATAAAAGAGGGTTGTTTGTTATTTCCTAAAAACTTTATATGGGTGGGGCAAATGTTTGTTTGTATATTGTATGTATATATTATATATGTATTATGTATATGTATATGTCATGTATGTGTTATGTATGTTTTGTGTATGTGTATATGTATTATTGTAACATTGTGCCTGTTTATGTTGCATGCAATTGGATTTATTATAATGTTACGGTCCATTTTTCATCTGGAGATCGGCAACCAAATATACATCTTGGACCTGAAACGATTAAGGTAGTTAATAGTTTTCAACTTAATTGGAACTATTTAATTGTTAAATTAATTAATAGTTTAATTATCAGATATGTTAGGAATTAAGTGAAGTTAATTAATTAGTTGCTTACCTGTCGATATTGATGATTAATTGCTGGATTACATCTGATATCGATAGTTAGCCGATCTTGGATTCCGCTAACTTCCTTCTACCAATGTAACATCTGGAAAAATAGAATTGTTGTTAGTTGATTATAATTATTATTAGTGGGAATTATAATTAGAAATTGTTTAGTGTCAATAAGTCGGATTATCAACCAATTTTGTTGTTATTATTAGTTTAGGTTATGTGAGTTATTATAAGTTCACATCTTACTTGAATCTTAGTTATTGGGGGAATTAATTTTATTATTGCTTAATTAATGTCTACTTACCATTATCTGATATTTAATCCGTTATTGTGCACATACACAGGCACTGTCACTTCACTGTCAGTGTTGTTGTCAAACGCCATATTGATTGGGCGGCGTAAAGTTGCTGGGACAGGGCGTGGTTGGCAATCCTGTGTACTGATGAAAGGGTGACAGCATTCACTTGGTTGTTGCGGATAATTTAATTGCGCATCACTTTCTCGCGAATCGTGGTCCGTTAAGCGTGGGTGTCCGTCTTCATATAGAGCAAGTGGAATAAATCCATGGCCATCCGGGCCGATTAACTGCTCTAGAAGATTTTTGTGGGTGCACAATTTATTGTGGAGGATTTGGTTTCCTACCAAATTAATATTTTGTGAAAAGTTTGGTTAAATGCAAATGTGCAACCCAACGCTTGATGCGGATTATTGACCCCACGTGGACCACGCGCGAACACTACGAAGCCGCACAACAACTTAGGTAGGATTAAAGTTTAAGGTAAAGAGACATTAATTAATTTTAGTTTGTGGTTATAGGCTTCGAATTCACATTTATCTTCAGATTAAATGTAAAATCTGATTGCTTCATCCTCCATACTCTATACTGCTGTATGCTTGAGTGAGCTGGTCAAGCAAAAATGAATAGGAGTGGATAGGAATTATTATCCGACTTGGGAAATGGTTAGAAACAGTCGAGATCTAACGACTATTAATCAGGAGCTGTGACAACTGGATCTGGTTGGAAGGAGCTGTCCGTTCCTTGGATTTGTATTATGTTATATGTGTATTTTGTCGAATATCAGGTTCAATTTCAATTAATTATTAACCAGTTAGCCAGGTTTTCTTCACTATTTTACTATTGTATTAACCGTCATATTTTAACTGGCAACTGAAGGTAAATTCATTTATTTCATATTCAAATCGATGATTCAATTGAACATCGGGCAACATAACTAGTTGCTAACATCCATGTTTGTGAACCAAGGTTCACATGAACTTAAGTTTAGCTTTAAGCATTTTAAAAAATGTCATTCATTTTTAAAGTAGAATTCTAGAGTACAATTTTATTGTTAAGACGTTGAAGTATCTGTGTCGGGTTAAACCTTTCTATTACAGGGTCTTGTGCAGGGATAGCGCTATACCGGACATAACGACAGTGAGTATTAACCATCTTATAATTTACTTTTATGTATACCTTACCCAGATAATTCAAGTCTGTTATTTTACAAAATTGTGTTGTACTCAACAAATATTGATTTTGAACGGTGTATTATTTATATCGAATTTTTGTTTTGAAGCATTATTGGCATTACTTTATTGGTTTTGCAAGTGTGCTTGATTTTGGATCTTTTTTTTGCGATTCGACTACTGTTGACTATTATTATAATGTTTGTGTACGACCTCTCTAACAATATTAATGACATTTAGTCATTGACATAGATTTTTTTTATTATCAATGAAGCGGAATCTTTCTAATAATTATATTTTTTTTTTAAATTAGAGTTATAATCTCTAATAAATATACTTTTTTTTTGTATTAAAATTAGAGCTATTCATCTCTAATTAATTTACTCTGTTTTAAATTTAGAGTTATAATCTAATAAATAATAGATAACTTGGCCTTTTTTTTTTCTTTTCTTAACATCCATATATGGTATCTGGTTCTACCTATTAGGAGGTGTGATCAATAACATACAGGGTGGACTTCAAAAGAGATCCCGTGGCGCTCACTCTTTACCACCCCCGTCTACACTGAGCTACGGCGGCAAGAGAAGCCCTGTCCTCCTCCTACTCAATAAAGAAGAAAAGAAATATAGTAGGCCAGAGGGAGCGTGACAATAACTTGTTTTTTTTTTCTATACACTTGTATAGTTTTTTTTGTCAGCCTTCAGCAAAACTATTATTTTGTTTTATATATATTTGACTTAGCTTTTTTTTATAGTAATGATTGTATTGGCCATCAGCCGCAAAACTAATTTTTTTTTTCTTTTCTTTTTTTTTCTTTTGGTTTTTGTGTTTTTTTTGCTTTTTTTTAACTTGTATTTTATGCTATACTCTGTAATGCATTGTCTGTGTGACTATAAAATAAATCTGTTTTAAGTTATCATTTTTCAGGACTTGTAACTTTGGCAGGTGAGTTGTTACACACTCCTTGGCGGATTCCGACTTTCAAGGCCACTGTCCTGCTGTCTTAAGTTACCAGTTGCAATCTAGAGCTTAAGCCGATCAGACGTGTCTGACCCTTGAGCTCCTGGAGCGTGACTTTTTCTACCTGACCTGTTTACTTGTTTTTTTTGTTGACGACTACTGCGAGATGACGGACACGATTATGGAATACAAGAATTTAGTTACTGTCGGTGATTTTTTAAAGTTCAATCAAGAACGGCTTGCGGAGATTGAAGTAATGATACCGCAAACGAGCGAGCGTATTGTGCTTAATACGCGGACTCAAATCAAATCAAGTTCGACGGTATGGTAAATGCTGTAAACATTTTATGTGGCATGATGGCCACTTACAAAGTGCTTCTGAGAGAGAACCCCGCGACAGAACTACGCGGCGGCATTGAAAAAAACAAGCTGGTAATTGAATCTAGCGAGAACGCTAAATTAAATGCGAAGCAAGTTAGGTCGCAAGTGCTGGCGGTGATTTCGCCAGTGGAACAGCAGATAGGGATTGGCAAGATAGTGTCAATAAATAGGAATGCGATCAGGATTAACTGTAAAGGCGCGGATGATATAGCAAAAATCAAAGAATCCGTTAGTAACTTGGACTGCGTGCGTGTTACGCAAATTGAGAAGAAAAGGCCGTGGGTTAAACTGTCGGACCTAGAAACCGGCAATTTTTAAGATAAAGAGAAGCTGCACGAAGACGTGTACAACACGATATTCCTTCAGAACCGATGGATTAGCGACATGTATAATGGGGAGGAGAAAAAGTTCCGCGATGATATTTGTGTGAGACGGGTAATCTCAAACAGATATAATGTGACCAAAAACATTGTAGTGATGAAGGTGGCGCCTACCTTAAGGAAAGCGCTATTAAAACGGGCTCTATATTACGGATCACACGCGATATGGACAGTTGATTGCCGCGAAGTTCTACAGTGCTACCAATGCTACGCGTTCGGACACATGAGTAGCAAGTGTACTGAGAAAGATCAAGTGTGTGGAAAGTGCGGTGACAAAGGTCACAAATTTGCGAACTGCAACAAAACCGTGCCGTGCTGTGTTGTGTGCAGGAGATTCAATAAGACACACTAACGAGTGAAACAACTGCCGACGGATCATTTTGCGAAGGACACCAACTGCCCGTCCTTGAAGAAACGCCGCGAGATGATGGATGAATTCATCGACTATGATTAATAATCCATAACCGGGTAAGTGAGTCCAATTACTTGGTGAAATGTGCGCAGATAAACCTCAACAAGAGCATGTCAGGGGTTAACTTATTGCCGGAAATCATAGCATTAAATAAATTAGATGTATGTTTGTAGAGTAAGAGGCTTCACCTCAGAAATGGATGTTTTTTTATAAATTGGGAAATCAACCGCAAACGGCAATTTGTATTCACTCGGGTAGAGTTTATGGGGTCATTCTTACGGATTTATGTTCAGAGTTAATTATGGTTGTAGAAATCCAGAAAGAGATAATTAGGTTTTTCGGTATATCCGCTTATATATCTTGCGTAGAGAACAAAAGGTTGAATTTTGAAAATGTAATTAGGGATCTTAAGGGAATTATAGAGTCATTAAGGAACAAGGGGCAAATAATATTAAGTATAGATTCAAAATCAAGATTATGGGGAAGTCTAACGGAGGACAAACGTGGGCGTATATTCGCGAATTTAATCGACAAGCAAGATTTAATTGTATTAAACGTGGGAAACGAACCAACTTTTGTTGGCCCGGGAAACCGAACAAGCTTAATAGATGTGACGGCTTGCTCGGTCGACATTGCGGCCTCTGTCGAAGGTTGGTTCGTGGACACAAAAAGTAAGATCGGATCATAGGATCATTAGATGGAATATTAGCGGACAACAAGATAGTCTAGAATAGAAGGGTTATTGCACAAATAGGGCAAATTGGGACAAATTTGACAAATTTATTAACAATAATAAACAGAGGGTGAACAAAATAAATGAGGATAAGTTAGGCGCGGGAATTAATAAAACAGCAGAAACAATAAATAATATTTTAATTGAAGCTTGCGAGGAAGCAATTCCAAAAGTGAGAAAATTTAATAAATCGGTACCATCGTGGACAAGCGAGATAGGTGACATGAGACGCAAAGTTAGGAAATTAAAAAGGGAATGGAATAGAGCTAGGGGGGACATAGATAGAATAGAAAAAAAGGGAATTTATTATGAAAAGATTACTTAATACAAAAAATTAATTAAAGATACGCGACTTAGGGAATGGAAGAGATTTTGCACGGAGTCATCGAGCGAAGAACCGTGGGGGTGCGCGTATAAACTCATAAGGGGCAAAAAGCGGCGCAACGTTGTTTCAAACGTCAGATTGGAAGACGGTACGTTTACCAAGTCGATGGACGAAACGGCGTCGGCGCTACTAAGTAATTTTTTTCCGGGAGATGGTTCAAACATAGATAGCGAGACGCAGAAAGAAACACGCGTTAGAGCGGAAAATGCAATGGGGGGCAAAAATGACTGTGATCTTACTCGGGGGGAATTAAATTTAGCGATAAAAGGAATAGGACCAAAAAAAGCACCAGGGCGCGATAAAATTACTGTTGACATAGTCAAACGGGCTATGCTGACCATGGGGGAAGAAATATTTGTTTGTTTTAAGGACTGTGTAAAAGAAGGTGTCTTTCCAGTGATGGGGAATATTGCGCGGTAGTTTCTCTAGATATTGCGGGAGCATTTGACCACGCTTGGTAGCCAATTATTATAGACGAGTTAGATAAAATTAATACGCCGGGAAATTTAATTAAATTAGCTAAAGATTTTTTGAATAACAGAAGCGCGCAAATAGATTACGCGGGTCAATCAGTCAGTAGATTAATAGAGAGGGTGCCCACAAGGGTCAAAATCAGGACCGGAATTCTGGAAAATTTTGCATGCGACGTTACTTCGGCGGACAGTTCCAGAAAACTTCGAAATAATACTTTTTGCGGACGACACGATACTTTTAGCAAGATCGAGACAATACAAGGGTCTAAAAATGACGGTTAATAACGCGTTAGAAATAATTAATAATTGGGGAAATGAAGTAAAGTTAGATTTTAATGCGGATAATACAACGGCACTATTTTATGGGAAAATTGGTCAACAAAAACCGAATTTTAAAATGGGAGACATACATTCACTGCGCGGAATCAATGAAATATTTAGGGATAGTAATTGACGATAAACTTAACTAGAAAAAACCTGTAGAATATGTATGCGATAAAGCAAAGAAAGTGTCGCAACAGATGAGGGTTGCGTGCAAATTAACATGGGGCTTGACGAGAGAAGCCGCAAAAACAATATATTTGGGAGCAATAGAACCCGGGATGACGTAATGTGCCGCAATTTGGGGAAACAACCTTAAAGTTAAAAACATAAATAAATTAAGATTGACACAAAGGATCATGGGAATATGCGCGGCCGCTGCATATAGATCGGTTTCAACTGATGCGGCATTAATCATTGGGGATTTGATTCCTATAGAGGAAAAAAGAGATTAAGAAACAAAGAGAAATTAGCAGGGACAATGAGATAATCAAAATAAAAAGACGCGGAATAGATACACCGGTGCATCCGGCCAAAGATAGGGGTATTAGATTTGATATGGTAGATCAGGAGTATTATAAGGAAAACGTTATTTATACAGACGGATCAAAATCAGGGAACGATGCGGGAGCTGTACGAACTTCAGTTTAAGAAAAATAATAATTCAAATTGCACTCTCATCATTTATACATCTAAATCTAAGAAATTACAAATAGAATTTAAAATAATATAATTTGTCGTCGCTACAACAGGCAACAATAATTAGCAACAATAAAATTGTTTTATGTGCAGTAGGTCAGGGAAAAACTCCTATCTTTGCCGGCCGTAATTTGGCTAATCGCACCGGGCTTGCGAGGACAATGAGGAACTTATCTCTCTCGGTCATAGGACGTACACGTATATTTAATAAATTTGATGGCAGTAATTTTTTACACAATTTATAAAAATTAAACTGATCAAAACGGGTGTATATGCATTTAGCAAGGGGTTTACTGGTCATACATACAACCTGAAATAACAAGAAAATTAACTTATCCAACAGTACATCAGTCCACAAGAAAGGCTTACTTAATTTAGTAAAATTATAATAAATTATTAATTAATTTTAATAAGATTGATCGAATTCGATGATCATTCGATCAAAAAGTACTAATCTTTTGTCCGGTAGGATAATCTGCAAAAATAAGTCTCCCCGCAGACGTCTATCTTGCCAAAATAAGAAAATAAAAATTGTGAAGGGGTATAAGGATAAAACAAAAGAAAAACAAACTAATGAATAACAAAATGAAAACAATAACCAATTAACATTTTATCCAGTTAGATTTACTGGATAACAAGTAAATTTTAAATTTGAATAAATTAATAACAGCTTTCCCATGTTTGGCCGTAGTGTCTATGTTCTTCATTTTGACTGTGTCCTTGTCTTTGCCCGTATCTATGGCCTCGCCCTTGTCTATGATTTCGTCCATTCCGTTACCTCGCCTGTGTCCGTTAGCTTGTCCGTATCTTTGTTCTCGTCCGCGTCCTTGTCTCTGACCGTGTTCGTTACGTTGTCCGTGTCCTTGTCCCCGACCGTGTCCGTTATCTCGCTCGTGTCCTTGTCCCCGACCGCGTCTTTGTTTCCGATCGTGTCCTTGTCTACAACTTTGTTCTTGTGTTTGCTGGAAAAAATAAATGTTATAGTTGTAAAAACTAAAATTAATTATAAATCATTATCTGATGTTTAAGCAACAATTTTTGTCGGTAAAATTGTAACTTTTTTAAATCTTTCTTTTAAATTTACAACAAATATATATAATATATATATATATATATATATATTCTTAAGTGAAATAACTGACGTATTATATTATTGTGAAAGGGTTAACGGGAAAACAACGTCAAAACATTAATAATGGCTCCTATCTCATGTTGTTAAACAATTTTATTTTATTCGTCCACATTGTTATTTTGATTCCAATTGATTTTACAAATAACAAAATCAATTAGCCATATATATATATATATATATATATATATACATCAACATACATATATATAAGAATAAAATTATTATTTCAATTTTAATTAAAAATATAAGTATCAGTATATTTACCACAGAATTTTCGTTATGTTAATCTAATTCATCTGGATTCTAGAACATAATATACATTATACATAAGAATCGAATCTACAATTTTATTACAATCAGCTGATTTTTCAACCATGATTTTAACTGGTGTTTTATAAAGACAGGTGAGACGTTTACACTACGCTCCTTGGCAGCCGGCAGCTATAAGTCGATAGGCGGTCGTGGTGTTGCTAATTATAAAGAAAATCATTAACATGGGTAAATATTGGGCTCTAGTCACTTTACCAAAAGCGACAAAGTCAAATTCTATTTGCAACTTCAAAAAAGGTTTATTCAATATAAATGTATAACATTTTGCAAAGGAAATGAACATAACATGAAAATAATTAATAATCTATCAATTAAACAATACAAATCGCAAATACCGTTGTCAACTATGCTGACAAAAACATAAACATAAACAACATAAATTTAATTAATACTGGGCGATCGGTCAATAACTTGTCCCCTCGATTGCCAAACATGAACAAAATAATTTCTCCCAAAAACAGAGATAAATAAAATCTTCCTGAATTTGTTTATCTTAATTGAGCACTAACATAGTTTTATTATTTAGTGTTACCCGAACCATGTAACTCAAATAATTCAAATAAACATTTCACTCGACTATCGTAGTCGTAACAATTAATTTCCTACATTTGTAAATTTTTGTTCAATATATAATATCGTAACAATTAACAATATGAACAACAATTTGTCAACGTAGTGTAAGCTTACTCTTACAATAAACAATAATCTAACAAACTTATCAATTTTAGCGACATATATATCAAACACAATACATTATTAGACATGTGAAGCATATGAGTTCAATCATACCATTTTATTTTACTTAAAATTTTTGTGAACACTAGTGTTACACGTTTTATTAATAATTAACGATAACTTAAATAAACTTATCTGGTTTCAAACGACATAGTCCAGTATGAATTAAATTGATGCCATCAAGCTTAATCAGACCTATCCATTCTCTTTAATTGCATCCGAATCGGGAAGCCAATATGATTATAATCCCTAAAGGTTGATGATGGTGTCAACATGGAAATTATTTATGACATTAATTTTTCCATCAGTATCATCTCTTTCGGAGCATTAATATTTGTGCAGGAATTTGTCCCAAACTACAAAGCCTAAACATACATGGCACATAGTAAAATAAATTAAGTGATTATCAAGATTACCTTACATGTTGGTAGGCTTGGATAAAAAGCACATGACTTTAGGGCTTCTCAATTTAATGAATAATTATAGATATGCTACAATAACAAATTTGTAATAATTAATATAAATAAATTGTAATTAATTAAATTGATTTATTATCTTGTATGTTTAGTTTAACTTGCACATTATAGATTTTTAATTACGTGCGTGGTTTTAAACAACCAACCTCTTGGTACCACAGCACAAATAGGAAAGAGATAATTCTCGAAAAGAATTTCCATTATCAGATTTTAAATAATTCAAAGTCAAACGTCTCAATTCTTAAGCGCACTTACAGAGTTTTACTACAAGTTACTTTGCAAGACTGCTGCGAGATGGAGAGACATGATTTCTCAATAATACCAACAGACTTTATTAAACCGAACAACAAACGTCACTTGTCAAAACAGAACCAAAACAAAACAAACACATAACATCACCCCGATCGACTGTAAACAAATGCATTAAATTGCTGTTGTCACCGCCGTGCGAGTGCTAGTGTAAGGTTGTTAATGCACATGCATCATTTCCGGAATGTTACTGCTTTTAGGGTGAGTAGAAAAATAGCAAAAAGATCTCTATTTATTCTTGTATATCTTAATTAATTTACCTAAGCTTTACTAAGTACTTGTAATACTAATTATGCACAGTTTACAGAGAGGATGCTGTACCATTCCAGTGAGCGCTCCACCAAAAGGAATTCAGCTTATTTAAGAGAATACCAGCTAACCGATTAGTTTGGCCGAACATCACAGGTAAGCTAAATATTTAAATAATTGATAGGCATGATTATTGCCTTATTAGATATAATTTTAAATTCTCATTTTGTTGTAGCAATACATAAACAGATGGAATTAATGGATTTGAAAATGATAAAATCCGTAACGTTGTGCTGGTCCAGTGCAACGTTATACTGGTATACACATGTCATTACAATAACAAACAACTTTAGTTTTTTTAAACAGCAACATATGTTTTTTAAATCCAAATCTGATTATGTAAAATAATAATATACTTTTATAACAATTTTCTTCTTTTTATTCTTTTTTTTTTAGCCCATTGTTGTCCACTTGGTCGCCAGGAAGTAATACAATTTGTTCAGTTCCACTTGAGTTCTGAAATTCGCGCCATGATGTGTGTCACACGGGTTTTTCTGCGGATTTCTTTGTTCTAAATTCTGTCTCTCAAGCTTACGCCTAACATGGCCCGTTCCATCGTTCGTTGCGTAGAGCGTAATCGGTTTGCACTTTTAAGTGCCATAGTTCTTAAACCGTATGTTGTTACCGGGAGAATACATTTTTTATAGAATTATCGCTTAAACCATTGGGAATTGCTTGATTTTTTAATATGTAGCCCAAATTACCAAACGCAGCCCAACTATGTTGTAACCGTCTTGAAATTACTGCCGTTTGGTTGTCCTTACCTAACATGATTTTATGTCCCAAATATATGTATTCGTTTGTGACGTCTCTTCCGTATGGACGTGAAGAGTCACCTGTGCTAGGGTATCAGCAGTCGTGATCACAGGGTTCCCACTTAATTGGCCGGAGACTGGAGGTGCTCGGGCGCCACCACACCAGAGTGTGGACACTATGTACGAAGACAGGTTGTGTGTCAATTAATGTTTATTCAAAACCATATAAACAAAAGAAAAGAAATTATCACCGTGCTTCTACACCCAGAGGCAATATTACAAACATATACAAATTTACAGGAACAACGGGGATCAGCAATGCGATGGCAAAGGATGGGACAAGATCGGGAGTTGTTGGTGGAGACCTGGAACTGGATCGGGAGTCTGGAGGTGGCTCGCCTTTCAACCGCCGCACACCTTTGGATAAATAAAAAAAAATGGAATGTTAAGGAACAAATCGCTGGTTTGACTTACGGTTTCAACTGGTTCGGATTCAAGACGGGTGAATTCAGAATGCAAGGTTGCTATTGTATTGCTGAGTGCAAGACAGATTTATTTTACTAGGATAGGACGGCGGTAGGAAAAGGAAAAGGAGAGGGGATAGAGCAAAGATTCTGATTGGTTAAGGAAAGGTGGAAAATCAGGGATGCCAAACTAAACTGTTGGATGTATAGGGGGTGGCCTATACATCCAAAAATTAATAACTAATTAAACTTAAGATTAACTATTTACAAACAAGACAATTATTAACCTAATTACATCCCCCAAACCCCGGTTCAATCGGCCCACTAGTTTGGACGCTAAGTCAAAAGAACCGTAGCTGTACGAGTTGCCTACAGTCTAACATTAACTATACAATTTTAATTAATCGAACTAACACCTAATTAACCTAAATCCGGAAGTTCCCAGTCTACAGGCATAATTTAAATCATTAAGGTAAACCCCACATGGGACGCCTATGGGCCCCGCGACTACATTCAGACCGATGTGGTAGTGCCACGCTATGCGTGGCAGTAAGTAAACGCAGCCCGAGGTTCAGGCAGAGATATAGATATAGGAGAAGGGGCTTTGAGCTGCGCCAAAGATCTAATAATGAAGGCTGCCATTTTGTCCGATGGCTGACGTTCGTTGTGAAGTGAGTAGTTCAGTGCACTTTGCGTGAATATGTTCTGTGCTTCGCGTTGTTTACTTTTGATTGTTTGGAATTGATTTATTGCATTATTATTCCAGAATTGTTATTATAATATAATAATAATAGATATATGCTTGTGTTCTGTTTATTTCATTTAAAAGTTATGTTTTGTGGCTTCAAAAAAGTTTAAAATCTATAACCAAAAGAAACAAAATCTAGTATTTTTAAATAGAATAAATAAACTTACACATGAAATGAAACAATGGCTAATCCTTCATTTGAATTAACACATCAACTTATATACTTATAAAATTAACTACTTACATATGGAATGAAACATTTTCTGGCTTCATCCTTTTGATATTAGAACAGCCTTTCACTGAACAAGGCATTTCAAACACAGATCACTGTTCACAATGTCACAAACTCAAAGATTATATTTACGCGTTTACGAATATTATTCACAGACTAACTGGAGATAACTGATAGTCATTAACAATGAACTTATTTATATATTAACCTGGCAGTCAAAAAAATATTCAGTATATATAAGCTGTGTTCCATTTATCAAAATAGTCGCACTTGGTGGCATTAATTCAATAATTTTTGAATTCGATTTTTCAAACGAGTCTTACATTTTTTATGTATTTTGTTGTAGAGTACGTCCTACAAATGCCGAATATTTTCTGGTTTGTTTGTTAAGCAAAGAGACGCTCTTGCCCGCAAAATTTAAAATTCTCTAACGCACCGGGTGCATGAAGCGCTCAAATGGAACAAACCTAATGTAATTAAGGGGAGCAAATATCTGAAACTTTCAAGTAAATTGAACGAAATTACAATGCGATTACGTCATTAGCATAATATAACTGGCTACGGTAAGTCTACAATAAAATTACAAACACAAATAATATATCTGTACATCCAAAATCCTAAAAATAATAACGATTTTTGAAGAATAATAATAAAATTAGATATTAATTAATCTCAAACAATTCAAATAACAGTAATGTAAACAACGTGCACCTCATGTCATTTATAAAATACTTACTTCACTCCGAACGTGACGTCAGTCATCGGGCAAAATGGCAGCCTCAATGCCATGGGTACACAATTTAGGTGCGTAGTTGTCAAAGCGCATTCTCCTATGTCTATATCTCTGGGTTCAGGATGCGCACTGGTGGTTGCCCGTTCTACCCTATTCTACTTCATTGGTGCTAACTTAACAATTTTATTATATATTTATTACTTTCAGGACCATATCGTGCCCTCTAGAGCAGCGACAACACGTTCAACTGATGATTAAAGCAGTTAATCTACGATGAATCATTATTTTTAAAAATATAAGTATAGGAATCACAGTAATATTCAAATAATTAAAACTTTGAAACGTAACATACGCATTAAAAATCCTAAAACTTTTATCGCAGAAAAATGAGACTAGTGTGATTGTAAGAGTGGTAAGAATGTGAGAATAGTGAACATGTGATTGTAGTAAGAATGTGAAAATAGTGAAAGGTAAAAGATGCCACAATTTGAGAGTATTGACGGTAGTAAAAATGTGAAAGTAGAAAGAATGTAAAAGTAGTGACAATGCAAAAATAGTAAGATTAGTGAGAATGTGAAAGTAGTGACAATATGAAAGTAGTGAGAATGTAAAAATAGTAAGAATAGTAAAAATGTGAATGTAGTGAAAGTAATAAAAATGTGAAAATAGTGAGTATGTGAGCATAAAGAGAATGTAAAAGTAGTAAAAATGTGAGAGAAGCGACAATGTGAGAGTAGTAAGAATATCAGAGTAGAAAAACTGCAAGAGTACTAAGAATGTGAAATTATAAAAGATGTGATAGTAGTTAGGATGTGAGAGTAGTGAGAATGTAAAAGTAGTAAGAATGGGAGAATAGTAAAAATGTGAGAACAGTAACAATGTGAAAGTAGTAAAAATATGAGAAAAGCAGCAATGTTAGAGTAATATGAGTAGTGAGAATGTGAAAGTAAAGAAATAGTAAAATAAGTGAGAATGTAAGAATGTGGGAATAGTGAGAATGTGAGAGTAGAAAAAATCTAAAAATAGTAAAACGTAAATCAGGTAAAAATGTGAAAATAGTGAGAATAGTAAAAATGTAAGAGTAGTGAGAGCAGTAAGAATGTGAGAGTAGTAAGATTGTGAAAGTAGAAAAATAGTAAACGTAGTGAAAATGAGAAAACAGTAACATTGCAAAAATAGCAAAAATGTTAATGTAGTAAGAATATGAGAATAGCAAGAATGTTAACGTAGTGAGAATTTGAAAGTTTAAACTATAAGTAACGAGAGTAATAAGAATGTGGAAAATTGAGAATATGGTAGAAGCTACAATGTGAGTGTAAGAATAGTAAGATTGTGAGAGTAAAGAGATAGTAAGAGTAGTATAAATGTGAGAGTAGTAAAAATGTGAGAGTAGTAAAAATGAGAGAACTTTAATAAATTAAAAATAATGAAAATAAAAAAGTATTGAAAATGTAAGATTAATGAGAAAGTAATAGTAGTAATTTTTACATTTTCACTATTTTTACATTTTTGTTTTTTTCTATTTTACTACTTTCATATTTTTACTACTATCATATTCTCACAATAATAATAATAATAATGTTAACTGTTTTTATTATGTAATTTTACAAAAAAGGCAAATTTCATCACATTAATGGTCTTCCACTTAACCTAATTTTAACAATTAGTTTGAAGCATATAAATAAAAATTAACAAACGGGTATTTTTTGATTTTCTGATGGCTGACTAACATCTTCTATTTTCCAGTTATTTTATTGTATTTCATCAAGAATTGTAGCCCATTACTTCACTAAATTATTACTGGGATTTCCTCGTTTATAAAGAACAATAATACAAGCCCTAATTCCTATGACGAAGGAGGTTCAGCAAGTTACCCGGGCCGTTTGGTCAGGGAGGACTCG
The DNA here is from genome assembly GCA_963932245.1 of Tachinus rufipes. NCBI lineage: Eukaryota > Metazoa > Arthropoda > Insecta > Coleoptera > Staphylinidae > Tachinus > Tachinus rufipes. Next base: position 41,592,229 of record OZ010748.1, read on the forward strand.
CTGATTCGTTTATTGTAGCGTCCGTGCGGCCCAGAACATCTAAGGGCATCACAGGCCTGTTAAAAAATCAATTTCAAGTTAGCAGTTTTGTTCGTTATCGGAATTAACCTGACAGATCGCTCTACCAACTATGAACGGCCATGCACTACCACACTGAATCAAGAAAAAGCTCTCAATATGTCAATCCTATAATTTTACTATTCTCACACTGTCACTAATCTAACAATATTACTATTCTCACATTTTCAATATTTTTATATTTTCACTATTTGTTTATTGCCGCTTCTCTCACATTTTGACTATTTTAATTTTTTTAGTATTTTACATTTTTTTTATTTTTACATACTCACTATTTCCTCGTTTTCACTACTCTTACATACTCATTATTTTTACGTTTTCACTTTTCTCACATTCTTACTACTCTTACATTTCCACTACTTTCATTATTTTTTTTTTATTTTCAGAATTTCACTACTCACTCACATTTTTACTACTCTTACATTTTTACTATTCTTACATTTTTACTATTCTTACAGTCTTACTCCTCTCACATTTTAACTTCTCTCACATTCTCACTGTTCTCTCATTTTTACTACTCTCTCATTCTTACTAATCTCACTATTCTGAAATTGTCACTATTTTATAATTCTTACTATTTTTACATTTTCAATTTTTTCACATATTTTCTATACTTTCACACTCTCATTACATTCACATTTTTATTACTTTCACATTCTACAACTCTCACATTTTTACTTTTATTACATTTTCACTACTTTCTTATTTTCACTACTCTCTTATTGTTGTTTTTTTTCTCACATTTTCTCTTCTCTTGCGTTTTTGATACGGTTACATTACTCACTACTTTTACATTTTTGCTATTCCCAGATTATTTCTGTTCTCTAATTTTTACTACTGTCACATTCTTTTTATTCTCACTATCTTTCTACTCTTACAATCTCACTACTCTCACATTGTCGCTTCTCTTACATTCTCACTACTCCCACATTCTTACTACTTTTACATTCTCATTATTACCACATTCTTACTACTCTTATATTCTCACTGTCTAACTATTCTCACATTGTAGCTTTTGTTACATTTTCAATATTCTCAAGTTCTCACTAATCTTATATTCTCACTATTCTTACATTGTCACTACTCTCACAATTCCATGACTCTTAACTTTTCTCAAATTCTCACTACTTTTACATTCTTACTACATTCATATTTTCACTATTCTCACAATATCACTGTTTTCTCATTTTTACTAGTCTTACATTTTTACTATGCTCACTATTCTCACATTGTCACTATTCTAACATTACTATTCTCACATTTTTATTACTTTTACAATCTTACTACTCTCACATTTTTTTCTACTCTCATATTCTTTTTTCTTTCAAATTCTCACTACATTCACAATCTTATTACTCTTACATTTTTACTATTCTCACATTTTTACTACTTTCATATTCTCAATACTCTCTCGTTGTCGATTTTCTTACATTTTTACTACTCTCAAATTTTTACTACTTTAAATTCTCTTTATTTTCACATATTACTTTTACATTTTCACTATTCTCTCATTCTTACTACTGTCATATTCTTACTACTCTCACTACCTTTCCAATCTCACAATCTTCCTACTCTCACATTGTCGCTTCTCTCCTCATTACTCTCACATTCTCATTATTCTCACTAATTTCATATTCTCACTATTCTCATATTTTTATTACTCTCACAATATCACACCAAGGCCGTATCTGAGGGGGGGTTGTGGGGGTCAAACCCCCCTCCCGAAATGATGCAAAACGTTATTCTCGGTGGTTTCAACCGTTACGGTACACGTAAAGATTTAAATTAATATTAATTTAAATATTTAAATATATCAATTAAAAAAATACCTAAATAGGTTTACGAATATAACTTTATTTCAAGTTTTGCGCGCTTTTAATTTTTAATAAAATTTTGGTCTAGTAATAATTTTGTCGGTGATACAACTTGCAGCCAAAAATTGCGTTTTTTTGCCTACGACCTAATTAACTAACAAGCAGAGAAAAGGTTATACGTCAGCAGTGGCATGATACTGCTAAAGAAAGAGACAGCAACTAGCATCTCACATGCACATGTCACATTGGATCTATCTACCCAGACTAACCACAAAAACAATGTTTTACCCAACGGGCATATACATACGGGCATGGGCATATTGGCAAAAATTGCGTTTTTCTCGACTTAACACTGGTTTAAAATGTGTACAAACTTGAAGAAAAAAGAAACTTGAGTGACAAACTACAAATTAATAATAAAAGGTTTTAGAATGAATCGATAGCAAACGCCCAAATTTAAAACTGACTTATATTAAACACTGTTTTGGAGTTTGGCAGTCTAAATTATCAAAGTTTATTAAAAATTGTAATTTTTGAAACCAAAATTTAAAAATTTACCGGCACGAAGAAGACGTATGTTAAAAAACCGTCAACTAATGCAATTTTGCACATATAAAAGCATGTTTTTATCCATATTTAAGAAGAAAAAATAATCGTCAACTTTTTTTTGGGAAAATTTTCAAAATTTAAGAAATAAAAATTTGGCTGTGAAATATTATTTTTTTGAACAATTGTAAAGAAAAAGATTCTTACAACTTTTTCCTAAAATTGCAACCCTGACAAGTTACAAACAATAAAAAAATGTGAAAAACTAAATTAAAAAAATATCAAACGAGCCGTAGTTTTGAGAAAAGATACGCTAAACATTATCGCGCATTTTGTTTAAATAAAAATTCTAGTTCACTTTCAAACTATATTTTAGATTGTAATCATTCATTCCCAAACATAATTCAGTTAAAAAATTTACATATCTGTACAAAAGGTACTAAGCTTAATCTTTTAGAAGCCGCCAAAATTTAGAAACATTCCCATAATCCGCTCGTTAACCTTTTGAACGAACAAACTGATCTAATTTAGTATAATCCACCACTTTTTAATATTCCGTAAAAAAAATTGTATTCTTCTGCCAATTCTTTGTATTCTTCTGACAATTCACCAATTGCTCTATATATGTATTGCTTCATTTATTTTTGTTTCTCACTTGATAATGACTGTAAAACGTTGAAACTTAAGTCGTGAAATGTATTTTGTAAAATTGTATATACCTTATATATGGGCAATTCCATTTCAAACGGACCAGGGGGGGGGGGGGTGCATCGTTTCTATAACTTATTAGTAGTTCTTTGATCGGTATATGAGAGTATGTAACACATAAAAAAAAATCTACAATTTTTTAAAGTTTTTTTGTCGTTTTTTAACTTAATCGCATTTTTTGTTTAAAAACCGCAGTTATAACTAAAAAAAAAAAAATTACTAATGAAATCAATCAAAAATTTTCCGTAGAATCCAAATCTAGTCTATACCCTGTCAATAAGCCGCAAAAGCCATAAAACCATGTTTTTGTTCTCAGTGGGCTGGTCAAAAAGGAGCATTTTTTTAATTGATTTTAACCGCCAAAGTTGACGTATTTTGATGTAAATTAATTGAAAAATATAAATATGTTCTATGTATTTGGGTTTTAAGAGTCTAAAACTCTGCAAATCTGCAAAGTAGGCCTATTCTTCAACATAAACTTTTACAAATGCACGTTTAGCCGCGCTCAGAGGAACAATACACTAAATATTATTAAAAAAATTAATTCTGGAGACAATTTTACATGGAAAATAGTCAGTGTTGTACTCATCGTCTATAGAAAAGTCCATCTAAAAAGAAATGATTACAACATTTTCAGACAAAAAATGCGTTAAAAATTAATTATTTTTTATATTTACAAAAAATATTATAAACACACTAGGGTGTGGTTTAAAACTTTTTTTTAATAAATTTTGATAAGCGCTAGGAGGATTTATGTTTGAATGCCAAAAATAATAATATTTTCTAATTTTCGCGCCGATAGATCGAGTCTAAATTTGTGCCGCAAGCGCAAAAACTATCTAACAAAGAGTAAAATGACCCAAAATTGGTTCAAACAACAAAAGATGACTTTGTTAAACTTCTGAAATAAGCTTAAAAAAATATAATCCAAATAATCTTTAAGAAAAAAAAAAAAAAAAAAAATTAAGTAAATGTTGAACAAATTTTTTTTTAGATGGGTTTTTCATTGCCAGATAAGCACGACACTGACTATTTTCTATGTAAAATTGTTTGCAAAACTCAGTTTTTTAATAATATTTGGTGTATAGTTTCTCTGAAAACTGCTAAATGTGCATTTGTAAAGGCTTATTTTTGCAGTTTTTTTGAGTTTTAGACGCTTAAAACCCAAAAACACAGAACAAATTTATATTTTCTAATTAATTTACATCAAAACACGACAACTTTGGCGGTTAAAAAAAATTAAAAAAATGCTCCTTTTTGCCCAGCCCACAGAGAACAAAAACATGGTTTTATGGCTTTTGCAGCTTATAGACAGGACATAAACTTGAAATGGCCAGATTTGGATTCTACGGAAAATTTCTGATTGATTTCATTAGTAAATTTATTGTTTTGAGTTAATATTGCGGTTTTTAAACAAAAAATGCAATTAAGTTAAAAAACGACAAAAAAACTTTAAAAAATCGTAGAATTTTTTTTATGGGTTTTATACCCTCATATACCGATCAAAGGACTACTAATAAGTTATAGAAACTAAAAAAAAATACATAAGCAAGTTTCTCAATGCACCCCCCCGCTCCCCCAGCTTTTGTCCGTTTGAAATGGAATTGCCCATTACAATTAAAAAAAAAAATTATTAAAACTCAAGATTAATAATAGGGCGTTCTTGGTAAAGGTTTACTATAATCCCGGTTCACCAAATTCAACAAATTTTTTTTTTGGGTTCTAAATGTGTAGATTTTACTAAAATCACAAAAAATTTGCAATTTTAAACAACAATTAAAAATCCGTTTTTCACAAATTATTTGGCAATTTTTGTTACAATGCTGCTTAAAGTGCAGTGTGTATTTGTACATAAACGCCTATCCTCATTCTATTTAGCAAGTATGGTTCACATAATAAAAATATTGTGCAAATCGGAATGAATTTACTAATTATAACTCAAATAAAATTACGTGATTTTTGACAAAATAATGCCAAAATTTTATTTTTAATTTTTTTACGGACCAGGGTGAGGTTTGCCCAGTCGCGCGCGCGTAGTAAATTCATTCCGATTTGCACAATTATATTTTTATTATGTGAACCATACTTGCTAAATAGAATGAGTATAGGCGTTTATGTACAAATACACACTGCACTTTAAGCAGCTTTGTAACAAAAGTTGCCTAATAATGTGTCAAAATCGTATTTTTAATTGTTGTTTAAAATTGTTTAACGACGAGAGCGAGGCAATTTTTTTGTAATTTTAGTTAAATACACACATATAGAACATAAAAATAATATTTTGTTAAAATCGGTGAACCTTGACTATAGTAAACTTTTTCCTAATGTATACACAAGAATAACTACTTAAATCGTTCATGAGAATTTAAGATCTTTCCTATAAAAAAATTAAACAATTCCCTAACTACAATTAAGATTAATAACTAGACTTTAAATTTGACTTTTTCTTAAACTGACAGCGCAATTAACCAAGAAAAAAAACTACTGATTGTCACTCGTCGCACAGGATCAAGGCTGATAACCCCGATGGTATCGATATATCTTGACCGTCTCCATGCTTGAAACTCGTAATCGATACTTCCAATCAAATTCTTTTTTCTACTTTGTCCAGCGAACACTCGTGATGGTTGGTCACTCATCGATGCACTTACGCTACGCGATACTACCGACTTGATGGTGAAAAACTGGATCCTGATGACGGCTTTATGATCATCTAGAGGTGCAGAAAAAATCGTGTTGGAAAAGGACCTCTATCGTTGATGGCGTAGCTTCCACGATAATATCCTGAACCGCTCCCAATAGCGCGATTTCTTCCACAACGTAGTTTGGGGTTGGCGGTAGACTAAGGGTCTTTATACAGATAAAGTAGGAGATGAAGGCAGTCTGAGTGGAGTGCTGAGCTTGAACAAAGTTGCTCTCAAAACTTAGACAATCTATCTATATGGTGGGCTTTTGGGACATAAAAACAGGTAATAAAATAAATGTAAATTTCATAGTGCATGTCGATCCGACACGCGTCATAATACTTTAACTAGGACGTCACATAACATAACTAATGGCCGATCTCACCGACACTACTTAAAAGTTAACCACTAGTTAAATATCTAAGCTCTGGTTAGCGCGTTGCACAGTCCATTTAAACGCAATCTTAACCCGTAACTAATGGATAAATATAAATCGCCAATATCGAGGGCTTTCCGTGTACTTAACCCCAAATTTGTAATTTTTATAGCAAGTGTCAAGTAAAAAAATATTAATATAAGATGGAAAATATAATAATTAGACAGGATGATATTTCATTTGATATTATTATTATGAATACAATTAATAATGTCATTCCAAGACAAGTTTACTATAATAACAAGTTTCATTTTTATTTATTACATTATAAAAACGTAATTTTAATAAAAATATAGTTTGTTATTGCAGTAACTTAAATAAATTTATTTTCTTTTCATTGTTTTATTTCCAGAAACCGATAAACAACCGCAAATGTCAAACAATTTAATTTTATGGTTATATTAATATTAAGTTCTACACACAATACAACGAAAGCGCACGCCAAGTTTAGAGTCAATATAATGTATATTGGTTGATATCTGATGTGCCGCTCGATAGTCAGAAACTCAACTATACTTAGCGTAAGTATCTGTTTTAAATGACTGGTGAGACGCATATAAAATTTAAATATTAGTTAGCTGTAAGCAAAACTTACGTAAGTATTGATTTAAGAAGTGTCGGTGAGATCGACCATAAATCATACTGATTCTAGATCGGGTGTGATGGTGAAACAATCTGCTGACGTACGTCATCTTCCATGGGTGGATTTGGATTTTAATACTTGGATCCAGATCAATGAATGAATTCGGGGTGGCTTCAAATACCATATTGGCTGGAGACCTTCTACAATTGGTAGACCTTCAACCGCAGCATCTCACAAGACGTCTCCAGTGAGACGCTTGATCTAAAAGATCTTCGGACGACCCAGGAAACGTAAAGGTACAAAAATGGCCGTCAGGAGGTATTTCTTTATGTTAAGTTGTTAAAGGTCAAAATGGCATGTTACAAGTTTACAGCATTTATTACTTTGTCCAACCGGGCATTTAATCCTAAGTTACTCTTCGACCTAAAACAAGTAAATCTTGGTTGGTTTCTAGCTGCTAGTCTTGGTACATCAAAGTTCAAATTGCTTAATAGAATCGGACTGTCCACATCTCCATAAACCAGCTTAGGAGCCAGCAATATATCATCGTTTTTACAACGATCTTGAAGAGAGTCAAAACCAAAACGGCTTAATAGGACATCTGTACGACCACGAGGCAGGTAGTGGCCATTTTCTCGGTAACACATATACTTTAAATAACGTCTTTGAACTTTTTCCTAAGTATAAGAATAAGTTGTGTAGTATGGAGACCACACCGTACTACAGTATTCTAATTTACTTCTGACAAGCAAAATAGAGTACGTTCAAAGATTTTGTATTAGAGAATGGTTTTGCTGATTTTATAATAAACCTCAGCAATTTTAATGCTGAGTTGAGAATATTGTCTATGTGACTACTAAATGATATTTGACTGTCAAACAGCACACCAAGATTTTTGTAAGTCGTAATCTTTGATAAAAGTTGGTTGTCAATGGTATAATCATAAACTATATTTGATTTTTTGCGGATCTGATGGGCTATTGTTATATGTCGCGTTTTGTTACTTCAAACAATTCTTAAGATTTACGTTTGATTAATATGTAATTTAAAATTGTAATAACAATTGTAGGTAGCAAAATAATACTCGTTTTTATTCTTTTCCTGTTTTAAGTTATATATGTGCAGAAATAGCGCTATTCTGAACATAAACCATATCTCATAATTTGCGAGTATTTGATATAGTATTTCAAGGTCAAATTTACTTCTATACATGATTGATTAATGTAGACATAATTTTGGACATTTGGCCTATTCGCTATTTTGTTTGTTACCTGTTGAGAAAATAAATGTTGTTGAAGGTGTAAAAAACTTTGACCGTCTCCTATACAAGAGCAAAAGAGAGCAACATTTTGAGCGTTACAAATTTTATCAAAAAACTTATCGCATATAATCTATGTCAGCAGAAGCTGTTACAACTACATTTGTTTGGAAAAAAAATTAATGTCTTGTAACTCTGCTACGATAAAAATCGTAATGGTCAGTTTGACCATACGGCGTCACTCAATGGAGATAGGGCGGGGTTAACAACGAATATTTAATAGAATAGAAATTTGGTTTTGCGTGACTCGACAACAGATATGTAAAATAAAATGTAAAAGACTCACCCCTAATCGTCCGGTACTTGCACAGGGCTCCGATTGCTTTTGGTTCTTCTGATTGGCTCTTCCTCCTTCTGGGATAGACCGCGAAAAGCAATAAACGGCGGATTGTGAAGGAAAGTTATAAATGGTAAATAAGGAAGGCTTGATTATCCAAACAAATATAATTTGAAATATTGGGGTTGAACATAAAAGTAAACGGTCAATAATGCTAATGATTAAATAAAGAAAAATACTTGCCACACAAAACTTTCATACTAGTAAATCCAGCAAAATTAATAATAATACATATAATATAACAAATACAATAAACTAAATTAACAATTAATGGACTTGGTGCCACACGTGGTCACCTCGTAGGGAATGTCCGGCAATGTTATAGGTTAAGTTCAGCTATGATATATAGATTTAAGCAATTTGTATATATGTATAATCGTACAGACGTGATCATAGATTTAATGACAATTTTAATTAAATGCCACATTGAACATCATTCCGCACTATACAGCATATAAATGATAATACATAATATTGATTGCGATGTGTAATATTAACATGAAGGTCTAAGACCTGAAATAAAAGGAAAAGAAAATTGGATAAAAATCAAAGAAAAAATGAAGGGATAATATAAAGGACTTACCTGGCATGAAGCACACAAAACACAACAAAGGATTTATTAATTTTAGCGGTGAGGTGTTGAATTTAAAATTCCGTGATAAACACGTGTTTGTAAAAAATCAATTCAATTACCCAACAATCTGTAATCAAACTACGTCCAGCCAACTAGCTGTTCACCGGTAAAAAGATGGATTTCAGTTCTCTCCAGGACCTCCTGAAGAAAAATTTTTCATTGTGTGCATGCACTACTCTGCCAACCAAGTAAAATTAAAAGGATATAAAATGAAAGAAAGTTAACTAAGGACAAAAGGAAATGATAAGGAAAACATAAAAACACAAATCATTAATTAATCGGATGCTAAATAATTTAAAATCAGAGAAATAATTTGAATCGACTAATTCAACTTGTCTTGAGTTGAATTAGTCGTAGTAGTTCGAGCGAAAAGTAGGTAATTTTTACCGATCGATTTCAGACTGGTGCTTGAAGAATGAAATTAGTATATTTATATATTATGAATGAATAAAAGTGACGTTCCATTTCTGTGTCAAGGGATTTATATACAATAATTAAAGGTAAGTAATAACAAAATCTATTAATTAAATTGATGTGGCTGATGGCCAGCAATTACTAATTTAATGATCGAAGATTTTATTAACATCAAATTATTTCTGACAGGTGACTATTTTAGGTTAATGGAGGAAATCAACAAGGAATATTAATTAAAATGAAATGGGATAGATTAAAATAAATGGAATGGAATGGTATAATAACAAAGCAATAATAAACAAAAAGGAAAAGCTGGAACAATATGGATTAGATGGATAAGCAACGATCTAAACTGTCGAGGAAAAACCAATCATCGTAAACCATAAGTAAATATTAAATTTACATTTACAAAATAGATATGGTTACATTATAATGATGGAACAAGTCTTCAACATTTTTCCACATCCCAGTCACATCACACAAACCAACTCTAATTGCAATTAAAGTAATTAATTATTTTAACATAATATTTGTTGTTAACAGGAAACCCATGTTCGAGCTTGCAGCAAATGCAACCCGATGTGCAGTACGACACCCACAATGCCTACTATGAATAAAGATAAGTAGCCATTTATAAATTTTACAATAAAACTGATATAATTATTTTTCAGATTCTACTGCCATTTCAGAACGTAACAACTCTTTAACTTCTATTACATACACTCTAAATAATTCAAAATACACTTTAAATGTAATATCTTTTTTAATGAAATCTAATATTATTTGATATATTTTACTCTGAATACTAATTTTAAAGTTTTGCAAATTTTTGTGATAAGTGTTATTAATTTCTAAATGCTTATCTTATAGTTATCTAAAAATTCCATTGATGTTTGGTACACTAAATCACTACTTACAATGTCCCACCATCTAATCAGTATTTTTAAACTCTTCAATAATTTCCAACCTCTACATAGCAATAAAGTAATTTATCGGGTAGGGTTCCATAGCATTTATCATTTACATTAAACCAAAAACAAGTTTTAGTCCTACTCTGAGAGAAAATATTCACTCTTGTAATCGTCGATACTAATACACGATTCCACTTAAATCCTATTAATAATCTCATCAACTGATTATATATTCTAATATTTTTTTGTTATAGGAGAACTCTCAGCTAAGACTTGCAGAGACGAAAATAAAATAAAATAATTAACTTCAGAATCGAATTGTAAGCATAAATTCAATTATTCATTAACACCACTAACCAAAATTAGTTAGATAATGTAATATAATTAACAAATAACCTCCACACTAACCTAATTAGCGTGCGAATAAATAAATTATTAAATCTGCTATCGTCACGTACAATTTTTTTAGGTGTACATTGGGTTGCCTACGTTAAAATACCATATTTATTTTATTTGTTTCAGAAAACCTGTCCGCAGACTAAGCGGAATTGTGATGTTATAAACAGATAAAATAACCTACACCAACAAGCAAAACTTTACATAAAAATAAAGATTTAATGATATCTATGGAGCATGTATGTAAAAGCCTAATGAACAAAACTGATTGGAAGAAAAAGCTAATGCATAAATATAATTTTGTTCTGCATTAAAATGTTTATTATTATTTAAAATAGATTATGTATTTATTGCAATTAAAAGACTACAGAATATAAGACTATAAGCCATAATTTCTACATTTAAGATTCAATAATTTTAATCTGTTATTAATATTAATAAATAACCATTAGGTTTAGTCGGAGTAAGATTTAAAACTGTTAACTGCAGTGAAAATTGCAGCATCAGATATGTTTGCTGCTGCCATATTAATTTTATATTACACGATTTTAATTGTACTGCCCTATTACAAAATAATTAAAGTAGTTTAACTATTAAATCGAATAACATTAGTTTATTTTATTTATTATATTTTACATTAGGAGTATCAAAACAAGATCGAACTTGGACGTCTATTTATTTTATCTTTATGACATGTTTTTTTTTTTTGTTGTGAGTTTTATAAACTAGGATTATTAACTATACTCTCAGTTTTTAAGGCAATTATGGATGCGGAAGAAAGCATCAACTTTGTTCTTTTGCTTTTTCTTCTCTAGTTGATTTTATAATCATACTCTTTAAAACGTTTAATGCAATGAACAAGTAAACTGTTTTGTTCTTTCAGATTTTAAAGCCAGATTATAAGCGATGGAATAATGTTTAAATTTTTTATTAAACAATTGTAAACATAGATAGAAGTGTTGTTTTACTTTTCCATGTCTATAGATTTGCAGTTATCGATCTTACCATTTGTTTACTAGGCTTAATTTAATTATTGATAATTTGGTAACTACCTATAAATATAACTAACTTAGGTATGGATTTTACTCTTTTTACATCTTTTTCTTCTTAAAAAATGTGTTTCTCTGAACGACAATTAAAGTAATAGGAATTACCGCTTCTCGATTTACACTACTTAATTTATTTACATCTGTCAATTCTCCATATCGATTTTTTTTGTTTATTTATAAAACATTTATTAATTGTAAATAATAGTACAGAGTTTTTTTACATATGTGGCTGTGGTTATAGGCTTGTGCGTTTTCCACATTTGAATTACATCCTTTAGCAAAAAATAAAAAAATTATACATTCTTAGGAAACATGAGTAGTACATTAGCTACATTTGTATACATTGCATGTGTAAAAGAATAAAAAAGTATGCATTAAATGAGATACATTGTTGTAATTAGCATTAACATTTGTTGTAAAAATTTACATTTATCGTGAGTGTTAAAGTGGGCGTTGACATATAATTGAAAATTCAAGCGGGCGTGGTTACCTGAAAATAAGCGGTGTGTTATCCAGGAGTTCCTGTAGGTTGCGAAGGAGCTTCTCCGTGTCCGTGGGGGGTAAGGAAATTTTTTTTAGGGTACCGGATAAACCTGATAGGTTTGGATATAGCCACGTGGCTGGGCGACGACCGAAAGCTTGCCGAGGTGGCAAACTTGCCCTAGAGGTGCTGAAGGCGTGAGGTGATAGGAGGCTCGCGATTGGAAAGATGTGGGTATGTCGTGCCAGGGTCAGAGTGATCGCCTGGTAATCTATTAGGGGCCGGATAAACATTTTATAAGTGTGAATGAGGGTTTTTTGTTGATATTTAAAGGTACCACGGAGTGCCTTGAAGAGGTTAAAACGTTGTCTGACCTGGTTGCATATTGCCGAGCTGGTGACTGACGGGTTGAGAGTGGAGGAGAGGGTGATGCCCAAATACGTGACCTTATTAATGGGTGATATGGCCTGGTTCCAGAGGTTGATACGAAGGTGGGAATTGTTGTGTTTGATATGGAGGTTGGGGTGATGGAAAATAATGAGTTGGGTTTTGTGTGGGTTGGCGGTGAGCTTCCATTTCTGGAGCCAGCGTTGGAGGGAAGAGACGAAGGTTTGGAGGAGTTTCCAAGCGACCTCGGGGGAGCGATGGGATACCCACGCCGCGGTGTCATCCGCGTACTGCTGGAGTCTAATCCGTGGGTCAGACGGTTGGGGGATGTCAATCACGTAAATGTTGAACAAAGTGGGGGATAAAACGAAACCCTGCGGTGAGAGAAAAGGGGTCTGATAATGAGTTTCCGCATCGGGTTTGTGTTGCTCTATTAACCAGAAAAGATTTGATTGAAGCTATTATGTAAGGGGGGGGGGGGTATTACTATTGATTAATTTAAGAATGAGACCGTCGTGCAATAGTATCGTACTTATTACTTTATCTTATAGCCTGGTTACACAGTGCGAGCTAGCATCCGAGCTGGCCTAGTCAGTAACTGCAGTGCAGCTACTTGCACCGTGTGACCGCATCATACGAGTTACTGTCCCTTGCCGATGAGGGAAAGAGCGTTTGAGGCGTGATGTTTAGAAAATATTATGCTACATTATTGGTTAAAAATTTAAATACCCCAGCATTGTCCGAACGGAAGTAAGTTTTGTCTATTTAAGCGTCTTTTCTGCCTGATTTGATGACTTCGAAGTATTCTGATATACGCACATTTTCAACTACATATTGAATTTATCACAATACAATTTAAACAAAATATGATATTATATCAATTTATTTTAATTAAGTTTTATCAATGGAGTATTTCATTTTTCTATTTGATTTGCTGCTGTGTAAATTCGGCAAAATATATTTGTTTATTTTTATGTGATGACGTGATTTCAAAGAAGTGAACTTTTGTAAAATATTCAGAATCTTTGTATACAAATTATAGATAAGTAAGAGATAGATATAAAAAAATTGTTTCAATATAAAACTTTAATTTCCTGTACATACATAAATTATGTTTCGCGACACAGAATCTATAGGCAGAATATAGAAAATAAATATAATTATAATTATAATATTGACAGTAAATTAAATGACATTGACAATATTAATTAATTATGACGCACAATAATTAAATATATAACAATAGATTTTAATTTATTTTTAATTAATTAAAACTTTATTTTTTGGTCTTTTTTTAATTTTTATAATTTATATCTGACCGGTTTCGATATATTTGTACCATTTTTAATTTATGTTATTGAAAATGATATAAATATGTATAGGGTTTTCCAATAAGAGGTTTTATTTTAATATTTAAAGAAAACGGATATTTTTTAAGAGATATCAATAAATGCTTATTTCATTGTAAAGAGGAAAGTATGCCATTAATATTTGAAAACGATATCAGTCAAATGGCCGCCACAATTACGGTTGCAGTACCACATTCTCTTCATGAAATTTTTCATGACCAATTTGCACATTTGCGGCTGTATGTCCTCGATAACTTCACGAATTCCATCTATAAGGTCTTGAATCGATTGTGGAGCATTGGCATAGACCTTATCTTTCACGTGGCCCCAAAGAAAAAAGTCTAAAGGTGTTAAATCACAAGATCTCGGTGACCAATTGTGATCACTTTTTCAAAAAATAACACGGTCAGGAAAGTTTTCTTGCAAAATTGCGATTGTTTCGTTGCTTGTGTGGCACGTAGCGCCGTTTTGCTGAAAATAAACGTCGTCCACATCAATATCTTCAAATTCTGGCCATAAGAAATCCTTAATCACAGCTCGGTAGCGCCATCCATTCAACGTAACAGTTGCACCAGCTTCATTTTCAATAAAGTAGGGTCCAAACACACCGCCAGCCCAAAAACCGCACCAAACAGAGACACGTTGATAATGCAAAAACAATTCTGCTTATTAACGTAGCCTCTGAGGTAAAATTGAGCCTCATCACTGAAGATGATTTTCCGATGAAATTCCGGATCATTTTGATGCACTTGAAGAACCCAATCAGCAAAGATACAACGTTTATGGTGATCGACCGGCTTGAGTTCTTGTGTTAACTGAACTTTAAAAGCCTTGAGACTTAACCTGGGTTTTCTTCAACACTACGGGCTGCATCAGCAATACTCTGATGTGTTCTTGAGCGATGCACACGGTTTTGATTCTTCACATCACAAACTTGTCCTAACAGCTCACATTTTTCAACCAAGTTTACTATTGCCGGCCGAGAAGGTGCTTTACGACGACCAAAAAGTGCTTTAGTTTTGCGAACTGTGACTGAAATTTTTTTACCATTTTTGTAGTGAATTTTAATCATTTCAATGCGTTGTTGAAGCGTGTATTGTTCCATTTTTAATAATGGCGTAGTTTTTACTTGTCAAATGTCAAAAGATAATAGTCTACTATTTAAAATGAAAGTTCTTATTGGAAAACTCTTTATATCGAAACCGGTCTGATGTAAATTATAAAAATAAAAAAGACCAAAGAGTAGAATTTATTATTATTAATCATAAATAATATATAAAAAAGTAAATAAATAGCTCATAATATAATAAATAAAATATTTCCATAATCAAATTGCACTATATAAAGAATAATTTTAGTTTCTAGACGGATTACGTATAGTTAAACTTCGGCAATGCCTTGGATCTAATATTTCTGGAAGCAAACATCTTTCATAAAATATAGTCAACTTTTTAATAAATTCTTTGCAAAATAGCTCATCTTTTACAACTTCAATAATTTCAATTCCAATTTGTGTGTATATTACAAAATAAAATAAATTACGCCCCGTGATGTGCATTTGCCCTTGTACTTGATAATAATATGGATGATTCTTTTTTAAAATAATGGTATCATTATCTATTTTTGCAAATCTTATTTTTTTTTGTAAAATACCTTCTTTTGGCGATAAATTTTGAGCACTAAATGGACATTTTATCTCAACAACTATATCCGTATCAATTAAACCATCTGGACTAGCAGCTAGAAATGGATGACATTGATCCACAAATAAACCACATTCACTTACCGTCTTATGAATTGTATATTCTAGTGCTTTGATAGCTTCAGGTTCGTGAGTTATACCATATGCCGTTCCAATACTACTTTTAAAATTTCCATACAAAAGTGCTTTTATTGTATTTGCACACGAAGTTGTAGCTTTTAATCGGCAAATTTTCCCAAAGTTAGAAGCAGTAATTCTAATTTTTCGATGATGAAACGAAACAGGATTTTGATTTTGACCTAACGTTGCCTTCTCAATTTTAATGGATCTTTCTGGAGTCATTTCCAACTCTTTTAGAAATTTTAGCTTCTTTTGCTCATATTCCATCAAAGGCAAATCTTCTTCGTTAGAAGCTGCATTTGGTCTATAATCCGCATCAAATGAGACAACTGCTTCCAGTCGTTTTTTATTTTGTCTGATCCTATTTCGAATTACTGCTTTTTTAGCTATAAATGTTTTTGTATATTTTCCAATTCTTTCCTTGTGCAGCATAGAAATATATTTATGTTTTGCCGTAAATGCCAAAGCAGCAGCTTCACATTGCAGATTATAGCCACCTCGCTTGCAATAATTAATTCTTTTGCCTCCCACAAATTTGGCAACAACTGAATTATAGCATTCTGCAATATTTGTGTCAACATAAGTTAATAAACTTACCACATTTTGAATTGTTCTATAAAATGTATGTTGAATATCCGTCCCCAATCCACAAGTTTTCATTTGTTCCACAGTTAAGTTAACAATTGAAGGATGATGGCAAAAATACTTCAAACTTGCACAATCTTGGTGTTCCCCAAAAATATGAGAAGGAACGTTTTGAAGATCTTTTGTTAACATTACGATTTTATCAGCTTCTGACGTCGGTTCTTTCCTTCTGTACCCTACTGCTTTTACAATGCTTTTTGGATGTTTTTTAATAATAGATCCCTTAGCAATGGAGGAACTCTGGATCCGTTTGAACTTTTAGTTCTACTTGCTATTTCTTTTAATTTACCACACAAATTCCTCAAAATGTGGTTTTTACACTCTATCTTCTTTATAATTGTTTGATGTCCGTATGGTTGAGCATCTACAAGTTTTCGATAAACACTGCTATCGCCATCAGCTATAAGAACCGTGTATTTTAACTGATGCATATGTACACTTTGGCAAAATCCTTCTACAATGATATCTGTTTCCATAGCAGTACTACTTTTATTATAATTTTTAAAACATTTGTGTTCCGGAATTTTGTTGCCCTGGTGTTTTTGACAAAAAGAACAATATTTGTTTTTTATGCCAATAAATAGAGGTTTCTTCGTAACAGCCCCCATAATACAGGCAACTCCCGATGAGGCATTGTAGTTAGACCTATATGAACGTTTACTCCAAGCACCGTCTGCAATAACTGATATTTCAGAAATCCCGTCTGTGTCAATATTGCCTGCTTGTATGGCCAAAGCGTGTTCTTCTTTGCCGTTTTGTTTTAAACATTCCCATAAATTTGAATGTACATCATCTGCAACTTTTTTGGAACATGTATTATATGTATTTTGGGACATATTTGGGATATTAAGGTGCCCTAAAATTTCATCCAACTGCGAAAAACCGCATCCAGATGATACAATACCAATAACTGCTGCATTATTTGTGTCAGTGGCGCAATTTTTGTGATTATCAAGGTCAATTTAAATTTTTCGACAACACATTTGACATTCGAACATAACCACACTTCTGAGACCCAATTGGCATTCTTTAATAAATATGCAATTTTGCCATCCACAATCAAATGGCTTATGAACGGAAACCTGCAGTATTTGTTTAAATAAACCGTCAATATCAACAATTCTACGTCCAGACAAAATCGGTGAATTTAAGTTAGCCTGGACATCATATCTGCTATTAATTGCTGCATTTGTTGAAGGTGTGGGCAAATTTGGATAATCTTCCTCTAAGAAGGTTTCCGAGATTTGAACATCGCTTCCTTCCACGGCCTGGCTAAAAGTAGATTCCGCATTTGGTATGTCCATATTATCGGCATTGGATGTTTTGGAATCGTTTAACCTTTTGAGTTTTAGTGCTGCGGACACCCTGCAATGTTTATTCTACTTTTATCATTTATTTATCAATTTTATTTGTAGAAAACCTTCATAACCTTAGTCCCAGTGCCCTCATCTACTAAAGCAATTAATTTATCCCACAACAAATAAATATAAAAATAAAAAAATGAATTTATTTTGAATCTTGAATGGTTGTTAAACCCGTATGACACTGTCCATAATTATGTCTTGAATTATATATATATATATATATATATATATGGGTAATTCCATTACTTTTCGACTAATTTAAAAAAGTCAACCTCTTTGATTTTGCTCAAATTTTCAGGGATCAAAATATGGATGAAAAAAATGAGATTCCCAAATTTTGGACCTTAGAATATTGCCTGTTTAAAAAGACACACATTTGAAGGTCAGAAATTTCACAATAAATCGTCTTTTTTAGCTTATTTTGTATCTCAATTTTGAAAAACGATGACTCAAATTATTCCTTATTACATGTACTTTAAAACCCATGTTTTTATGTTTAACATCGTGGCATTTTACATTTTGATATATTAAGCTTCAAACATTATTTCAAAAAAAACCGTAAATTTAGCAAAATCGCAAAATTTTGCTTTCTTTAAACCGTTCTAACTTTGTCAAATTTTTACAAAATTTGATCCGCAAGGTCTAGATTTCCTTGTGTTTAATTTTTTTTTTAAGTGATCACACAATACTTATAGAATCAATACGTATACACCATTATTTTGATGCAGGAAGTTGCACATGTTTTTGCGATTTTCAAAACTTGTAATTTTCAGGTCCCAAAGAAGCGCTGTCACCCTATGTCGATTTTAGTCAAAATTTCAATAAATACTCTTTAGAACACAAGAAAAAAACTTATCTATATGAGAAATGGTATATCGGGCATTATCAAGAATTTTTTAGTATTCAAAAATTGTCAAAATTGGCAAACTGCACATTTTTGTATCTCAGTTTTTCTCTGGAAAATGATAAGAAGGTCTACGGTGGCTTAAAATATTCCATATTGCATGTACATTAAAACCTATATTTGTATATTTAATGTTGGGGCAGTCATTTTGATATATTAAGCTTTAAACATTATTAAAAAAAAAACGTAAATTTTGAAAAATTGTAAAACGATGCTTTGTTTAAACCTATTTAACTTTGTTAAATCTTAAAGAAATTTGATCTACAAAGTCTAGATTTCTTTGTGTTCAATCTTTCTTTAAAGTAATTATACGAGATTCATAGAATCAATTTATATTCACTATTATTTTTATGCAAGAAGTTGCACATGTTTTCGTGATCTTCAAAACTTGTAATTTTCAGGTCCCCAAAAAACGCTGAAATTTTGACTAAAATAGACATAGGGTGTCTATTTTAGTCAAAATTTCAGTAAATACTTTTATTTATATAAAAAATGGTATATTGGGTATTATCAAGAAGCTATTGAGAAAATGCAAGTCGTTGTGCTGCGTCGCCTGGTTGTAGGTGTTGTACTTTTGATAATAATATGAGTGAACATTTTCACTAAAAAACGAGTCAAAAAAACTGTTTTCTGTCGGGTAATATCTTGAAAATTTGACAAAGTTGGAACGGTTTAAGTAAATCATAATTTTGCAGTTTTGTAAATTAAAATATACGTATTATTTTTATAAGTCTTATGTGATCATTTTAAAAAAAGATTAAATACGAGGAAATCTAGACATTGTGGATCAAATTTTGTTAAGATTTGACAAAGTTAGAATGGTTTAAAGAAAGCAAAGTTTTGCGATTCTGCTAAATTTACAGGTTTTTTGGGAATAATGTATGAAGCTTTATATATCAAATTGACTGCCACGACATTAAACATAAAAATATGGGTTTTAAAGTACATGTCATAAGAAATAATTTAAGCCAGCGTGGACCTTTTTATCTTTTTCCAGAAGCCCAAAAATCGAGATACAAAATAAGCTAAAAAAGACGTTTTATTGTGAAATTTCTGACCTTTAAATGTGTGTCATTTTAAACAGGCAATATTCTAAAGTCCAAAATTTTGGAAATCTCAATCATCCCTGAAAGTTTGATCAAAATCAAAAAGGTCGACTTTTTCAAATTAGTCGAAAAGTAATGGAATTACCCATATATAATTATAGATCAGACCATTTACGTGTGTAAAACGCACAAACTATCAAAGTCACAATTATATCTTGAAAAATTAGAACATGTTCTATTTTTCCATCTATAATCGACGCGAACGTGATGTGCGCATATCATTTTGTATTTTCTTATATTTTTTAATTTTACCACTGCAGCTCCACATATAGCAATTGCTACTACTTTTTTAATTTGTTCTGTTTCCATTTTTCATTATTTTCATTAATTGTATAACTAACTGTAGCAATAATCAATTCAAAACAAATGACATAACCTGAAAAGTGTAGTAAACATTGAAACTTGATTTGACAAAGCATAATTATAGACAGTATCAAACGGGTTTTAGAATAAATTACTAAGGTTATGTTTTCATATCTAAAAATTACGACACATACCTCTTCATCTTATTTCGGACACTTAGATTGCGAGATTTATAACGCGCCATAGTTGATATCAAAAATAATAAAACCACAAGATTTACAGTAACTAGGAACAATGCGAGACGCAGGGTTGCCAGTATGGGTAATATATCGCAAATTGGGCGATGTAAAAAGGGGTTTTAGGGAATTTTTAAACATTTTACTTTATAAACAATTTTTTAAGAACTTTAAATTATATTATTATATATAGAATGATTTTATTTAGCCAAAACGAAAAACAGCTTAAATAAAGGCCGCAGTTTTTGTGCCTATTTTGCTGGGTTTGTCACGATCAAGCCGAGCGCTTACATACGAAAGCTACTTGAGAGTACGTGTAAGAGTAAAGAAATAAATTAATATAAATTTTACCCCCAAAAATTTATATACAATTTACAAATTGGGTGATTTGGGCGATATCTGGTGATGTTTTTCTTTTTGATTAGATTGCTAAAGCATGCCGACATATGCATAATGTGACATATTTTACTTCTTATATGATAGTAATTTCAGTAACAAAATATACAATGAATTTATAAGAGTATAAATACAAAATTAATTTATAATTAAATTGGTAAATAAAATCTTTTGGGTTGCTGGTATAACCGTGGTGGTATTCTCTGTTTTTAGCTTTGCATCTCCTTTCAATAGTAAATATAATAAATCTGTTATTGTTGAACGACATGGTGAGCGAAATGCAGACGGGTAGTGCGTGGACACATAAAATATCAAAACTTACTTCCAACTAGGCAGAGCCAAATTTTTAATTTTATTATTATACGGAAGAGGCAGCACCTGCTTGTCGTTCAATTTTAATTAAAACAAAGTCAAATTACTCAGTTAATTTAAAACATAAAGTTATGAATTTTTGTATATGGACTAATTTATCTATTGTCTAGGTATACTCGGTCAAAAATTTTAAATTAAGATTATAATATGACAAATCTGAAGAGGTAGCCCAAACAGTGCACAAATTAATTATTTACGCAAAAACAAAAAAAACAAAATCGCAAAACTCGATCGTATTGACTTTACTAAATGTTTAAGGAATCTATGTTTCAAATTTCAAAATTATATGTTTATTAGCAGCAGAGTAAAATGATTTTATGTTAACATGGAGTTTCCTATGTGCTATAGGATCTATCAAACCGCCTTAACTGAATTGTTCCAGTTTCGTTAATTTGCAAACATGGCACATTTTTATTCCTAACAGAATTCTCTAACGTCTCTCCAGAGGATGCCACTTTGTAAAGGCATTTAACTTCCACTATATGTTCATTGTCTACAATACCTAAAAATCATGAAACATTTTATATTTAATAGCAGTTAAATAAAACAAAAATTACCATCGGGTGAGGCTCCTAGAAAACCAGTATTCAAGTCGATAAATAAACCTGAAGCTTGAACCTTTTTTCCCGTGATGTCTTCAAATTTACTACACTGTAGCAACACGTTCATTTATACGGCCATATTCCGTTGCATTAGTTTTAAAAGTCTTGAAATTTAAAACTCTTTTTACCAGACTATCACATGGAGTTGTTGGTTTGCGACGAATAACTGCTCTAAAATTGGACGTTTGCAGTGACTTTTTGTCAATGTCAATTTCAGAAGTATTTGGCCCATAATCAACATTTTTCGCTTGCATACTTTTTTTGGGGTTTTTTCGTGGAAGTTTTTGTCCTGGCTTACTGTTACGTTTAAGGTACAATTCTTCTGAATTGATATATTCATTAAAATATTTTCTACGGTTTTGCTGAAAATGTTTAAACTAAGTATTTCTGTGCCATGCAACACCTTCGTTGTATCTCAAACCTGTCAGATATGACCTAATTTCAAAACTATCTCTTTGTATTAGATTTAATTTTTTGCCCATGTTGAATCTAGCAAGTATATTCATAAACATTTCGGCTCGGTTATTAGTTTTGTTACCAATTAATTTATTTGCTTTTGTTAATAAAGAGTTTAGTGCAGCATACAAATGATGATGCGCTCCACTTAACAATAATTCTGAACTTCGATCGTTGATGGTTTTACCAGAATTATTACACAAATAATCCGAACAGTCTACATGGTTGCCAAAAACATGATTAACAGTATTACGCAAATCTTTCTTTAATCGATTAATGTTTCCATGGGCATTTGCGTATATTGCTTTATGTGCGGTTTTAACTAAATCTGTTATAACAGTTTTAGTAAGTAATTTTCGCACAAGTAAAGTGATTCCTTTAACATTTTTCTTTATACTGAATAAATGTTTACTAAAGTTTTTAATTGCATGGTTTGTGCATTCAACTTTTACTACTTGAGCTCCATACGCAACACTGTTTTTAATACGCATGTATACTAAAGAATCACCATCTGCTATAATGGTTTTATATCGTAATTTGTGCATAGCATGCTTTGATTAAAGCCTTCTACTAAGACAGAAGATGGTTGCTGGAGCGGTTTCTAAACATAAATACAAAAGATTAGATTCAGTAATTAAAACTTACTCTCTTATATAATTCTCGGGTTGGATGTTAATTGGTTTGTTTTGGGTTATGTTCATTCAGGTTATTTTGAATATTATTGTTTAATTAATACTCACTTATTCAACGGTCCGGGAATTAAAATTCCAATAGTTCCAATATTGTCCAGTTCACTATTTCCATTTCTATTTCCCATCATACTATTTGTTTTATCAATTTCCCATTTCATTCCTTCTTTGTGTTATTTATGTTGGCCCTAACCTTAAAGCAACAATTTTATAAACATGTGGTTGTTATGGATATTGAATTGACAGTCTTGTGTATAATATTTTGATTTGTTTTTTACCTATTAATATTTTATCCTGTTCCGTTCATTAGCACTTTAATTTAATTAATTTCACTGTTTATCACTTCACAAACTGTTATTTTTGTTTTACTATATAGGATTTAAGTATATTTCCTACAACAGAATAGTGTATTTAGTGTTGGCACATCTGGATGCTACGTCATCAAACGGGATGCGGCGTTGCCGGATGGGCAGTTTTAAATGTTCTGCGCATCATAATTAAAGCAGTTTGATAAGTAATTAACCAATGATTGTAAGGTTGATAACTGTATTTGTGTTTGTTTTATTGTTGATAATCCTTTTCCTAAGTTTCGTTTCTATCATTCTTCGTTGTAGTATTTTTATTTGAGACACTCATGCGCAGGGAAGATTTTGACTTTTCCTCCCAGTGGGAAGTAGGATCACGGGCCTTTTCGATTCGATTCGATTTGGCTTTTGCCTTGATCACATTGTTTTACATACGGATTACGGGTGTAATACATGCGAATGTATGTATTATAGTCAAACTTTTTCGTTTCCTTTGTGTGTGAGTAAGTACTTTTTCCCAAATTATTTCCCTTGTTTATGTTCATTTTTTTTTGTGCCGTAAACTTTTACGAATCCCATATTTTTGTATTAAATTCATTAAAAAAAGTATTGTGACTCTATTATTAACCAATATAAGTTTGTTGTTATCTGCGGAGATTTTAATATTCCTAATTATGTAAATTCAATTGATGGTGGCGCAGAAGATCGAAAAACGTCCGAGTTAAACAATTTTATGATTTTAAACAATTTAAGTCAACATAATAGAACACTAAATGTTAACAATTGTCTACTGGACCTAATTTTAATATAAAAAAAAATTGACTGTGTTTTTGGTGATGATTTACCTATCATTAAAGTTGATAATCACCACCCGCCCTTTGTATTCTTGCTGGAACTAATTTCTGATTCAAGTCATACCATACATAACAATCCGAAAGTAGAAAAATATATTTTTAGAAAAGCTAACTTTAATTTATTATATAGATTGATTGAGGAGTGTGATTGGTCTGATGTAATACGCAGTAATAACGTTAACACCTCTTGCGATAAATTTTATTTGTTAATTGACCAAATTTTTAAACATTGTGTGCCCAGAAACAAATGCAGTAAATCTCATAGTCGCTACCCATGTTGGTTTAGTCAGGAAGTCATTCGGTTAATTAGAACAAAAGAACACTATAGACGATTATTTTAAAGATCTAGACTTACATTCTACAATGTTCGTGTTGTTAGTTTACGCAAAGAAATTCGCACAAAACTAACAGAGATCACAGATCATTCATAAATAATGCAGAACGATCAATTTATAATGATCCTAAACAGATCTGGTCTTACATTAGTTCAAAAAAAGGCAGTTCTCGTATTCCTGGTTCTATGAATTATGAGGGTGATATCCTAGACTCAGCTTCTGATATTGTCAACTGTTTTTCTAAGTATTTTTCGTCTGTTTACTCCAAGAACAACACGTCATTAAACTCTGATAATACAATCTTTAGTTTAAATAGTATATTTTTTATTAACAGTATTACAGATACTGATATATTATTAGCTACAAAAAATATTAAAAGCAATTTTACGTCCGGTCCGGACAACATTCCAGCATTCTTAGTATGCGATTGTATACATGCACTTTTAAAACCGCTAATACATATTTATAACCTTATGTTAACAGAAGCATCTTTTCCTAAAATCTGGAAAGTAGCGAGAATTACGCCCATTTTTAAATCAGAATATAAACAAGAATCATAAATTATCGCCCTATATCAATACTAAATAACTTTGCTAAGATTTTTGAATCCATTTTAGCTAACAAAATTTACTACAATGTTGAGTCTAAGATATCTACAAAACAGCACGGTTTTATGAAAAAACGTTCTACCTCGACAAATCTTCTAAACTTTACAGAATATATATCTCAGCAACTTGATCGGCGTCTTCAGGTTGATGTAATATATACCGATTTTCGAAAAGCGTTTGACTCAATAGACCATGATATACTTATTTCAAAGTTACATTGCTGGGGTTTTAGTAGTAGCTTAGTTAGCCTAGTACATAGTTACTTATCAGACAGATCTCAATACGTTGAGTATAATGGTTACCGGTCTGAAGCATTTTGCCCTTCTAGTGGAGTGCCTCAGGGGTCAAACCTAGGACCTCTATTATTTTTGTTATTTGTGAATGATATAGTAACCAACATCTCTTCTCAAGTTCTTATATACGCAGATGATGTTAAAATATTTAGATCCATTAATACTACAAATGATTGTTTGGCTCTACATGAAGATTTGAGGCAAATTCAACAATGGAGCAAAATTAACTGTTTTAAACTTAATATTAGTAAATGTAAATGTATGTCTTTTCATCGTAAGCAACAACCTATTCTTTATGATTATGTTTTAGATAACCTTAGTTTAGAGCGAGTCGCAGTTATTAAAGATCTAGGTGTGTTATTCGATCAAACATTGTCGTTTGTACCGCATTGCGATTATGTGCGTAAAGATGCAATTAAAATGTTAGGTTTTATTCGAAGAACATGTGAGCCTTTTAGTAAGACTGCTGTAATCCAAAGATTGTACGAATCATATGTTAGATCAAAGTTAGAATACGGTGCAGTGGTTTGGTTTCCATCGTATGCTGTTCACATACATAAACTTGAAAGGGTTCAAACATATTTTATGAGATATCTGTATTATAAAACCAATGGTTGTTATCCAGATGAATCTGTAACGTATAATGACATGTTATCAATGTTTAATGCAAAATCCCTAACAACAAGGCGAAATGTCATTATACTTAAACATTTGCATCAGATAGTAAACAACAAAATTGATGATCCTAATTTGTTGACATTAATTAATATCTACGTCCCCCGAATTACAAGTAGAACCGCAGTAACATTTTTTGTTAACCGTTGCAACACCACTCATCACTATAATTCGCCGATTAATTCAATGTGTAGACTTTATGCTAGTGTTCAATATTGCATTGATATATTTAATTGTAGCCAGTCTGTATTTGTAAAAACAATTTCAGAATTACTGTAACTTGTTATTTTTTTTTTCTTATTATTTTATTGTTATATTGTTATAATGTTAGTTTTCCAAATTTGACTAATTTTTTTTTCTTTTTATTTGTATAGAGGTATTATATGTCCGGAAAATACGTGTACAACGTTTGACGACAGACTCCTGACGTCAAAATAGGTCGATCTAAGCCGACTTAGTTATATCCAAAATTGTCTCGTTTAGCCGGTAGAGGGCGTCAAAAAAAACAAAAGTATAACAAAGTTGAAAGTATCTATTGTAAGAAACTAAGTAAAACAAAAACATTACTTAAGCAAATGTGTAAAATGACCGCCATCTTGCTGAATACACTTATTAACACTCTTTAAAAAATGATATTGAACCCTATCTAATGTCTCGGGATTATTAAAATGGTTGCCTGCATTTAAAATCCGCTGCAATAAATCATCGCGTGTGTTTACCGGAGTCTTGTAAACTTCTGTTTTAATAGCGCCCCACAAAAAGAAGTCACACATATTCAACTCAGGAGAACGTGGTGGCCATTTTACTGGTGCATCATTGCCTCTTCCAATCCATCGGTTGGGATATTGATGATGTAAGTATTGCCGAACGGCAACGGAAAAATGGGGCGGGGCACCATCATGCATATACCACATTTCCCTCCGAAGTAAAAGGAGCAAATTCTCCAGAAGAATTGGTAATGTGTCTTGCAAAAAATTTAAATAAATATTTCCATCTAACCTGTCTGGAATAACAATGGGACCAATAAGGTAGTGATCAATAATACCTGCCCAAATATTAATTATAAATTGATGCTAATGATGTGCAACTTTAATGGCATGTGGATTTTCATCGGAATAAATATGTTCGTTGTGCAGATTGGTTACCCCAGATCTTGTAAAGCATGCCTCGTCAGTAAACATAATTTTTCTACAAAAATTTGGAACAAGGATTCTTTTGTTTCTAATAAATTGACAAAATGTAAGCCGCATGGGGGGATCAGTCGGTAAAAGTTCCTGGACTTTTTGTATGTGGTAAGGATGTAACAACTGTTCTCTTAAAACCTCATTGACAATCGTTTTAGGAACATTTAACTCACGTTCTAAGAGACGGGTACTGGTACTTGGTTCTTCTTCAACTCTTTCCAGAATCATCTCTTCTGTTTCCACAGTTCGAGTTGTTCGCATACGACCCCTGCCTTCAAACTTTTTCTCAAAACTGCCCGTTTCCCGAAGATGACGCTCAATATTGGCAAATGTTTGGTGGTTTGGTATTCGACGGTTAGGAAACCTCTCCATGTAAACCCTAACACTCTGACGCCCATTTCCTTGACAAAACCCGTATACCAGGAGCATGTCAACTTTCTGAGAGTTTGTATAATTTTCCATTTTTAATGGTAAAATGAACTTGTAATTCAAGAATGTTGATCGTATACTTGAGTAAATTTCATAGACTGGTGACAATTTGTCAATAATTGTCAAATTATTAAACGCCATAGCAACAAGGTCACTTAAAAAATTATTGTTACAAGTAATTTCTTTTTAATATTTACAAATTTTTGACGCCTTCTACCGGCTAAACGAGACAATTTTGGATATAACTAAGTCGGCTTAGATCGACCTATTGTGACGTCAGGAGTCTGTCGTCAAACGTTGTACACGTATTTTCCGGACACCCTGTATATCTCTTAATTTGTCATTTATTATTTAATCTTTAATGGGTGCGTTTTTAAATGACGAGCACTCGAACAATAAAATGGGCGTTATTAAATACAACCCGAACAAGTGTTCGAACAACATTTGCACGCACCTAGTCAAGAGGTGGTGCATGACGGGCATGTACAGTGTTACCACATAGCAAAAATAAAATAATATATTTATCATGGTTATATCAGAACATGGGTACGGTTTTATATACATTATAAAAATATAAGGTATACAAGAAATATGCGCTCATACAAAATATGTGTGAATCTAGAATAATAAGATTTTAAATATTTTACTTGATGCAGATTTGAATTGTATTAATTGACAACACTGGGCATGTAAGCAAAACAAACAACATAACCTTAGAAAACATGTTTTTGACGTTTGAGTGCTATATGCTGTTTTTAAATTACCCTGCACGAACAAACAAAAAAGTAGTTCGTGCAAAAATTGTTCGAACAGCAAGAGCACTTTAAAAACGCACCCAATATATTATTATACATTTTCCCTGTTATTAGTATGTATGTACTGTTGGGAAATAAACTTATTATTATTATTATTATTATTATTATATTATTATTATTATATTCTACAAATCAGCCGTGGCCATTAACCGGCTTGTTATTATATTTATTCCCACATTAATTTTTATTTATTTTTTTTATAATTTTTATAATTACCATTATAGAGGGTGTACAAAATTTCTGTATTCATTTTCTCCCTATTCCATCCTTCTCATTATTTTTATACTACTATTTGGAATTAATGGTTTAATTTTATTTAAAGTTTAATTAAAAATATCTATGTTTAGAAGGAATTAACAAAAGTATTTTTTTACACGTACTATCTTCGTGGTTAACCGCATCATAGACAAACAAGAAAGATTAGGCCGACGGAAGGTTAAACAGTAGAGCACATAAGAATCTAAACTTGGAATAACATAAAAGTAAACAAATATATTAAATAAAACAATATAAAAAGAATCTGGGTGAGACAGAATGTGTAGAGCAGTTTTGTTAGCAGAAATATAGCGGGGCATAGCATTAACTTTAGCAAGGAAAAAGTTTGGCCCTACAGAAAAAAATCAAAAATGGCTAAATCTGGTAATTGTGCCGGCTATCCCACATTACTTCTCAGAGAAACCAGATCTTCAGGAATCATTTTTGTGTGAGTTGTAGCCCCGTTCTGTTGGAACCACTTTACTCCTCCAATTCTTCTTCTTTGGCAACCTCTACCAGTGTAAAGTGCAGAAAATTGTTTAACATTGATACATAACGTTCAAATTTTGCAGTTACAGTTGCGTCTTTTTCCTCAAAAATAAATACGGCCTTATCACTCATGAATCAGTCGTGGTTATTTTTGGCCTAGTAGCGGAAATGTTGCTTATTAACGATTCCATAAATGAAAATGTGCTTTGTCGCTACTAAAAAGTTGCTGCTAGTGAAATCTGTGCTAGCATTTGTTCATATACAAATTTTGGTGGTTTGGGTAATCTGCTTTGCGCGTCATCATTATTTTGTAGGCTACGGTTAGATATTCCCAAAGCAACAGAATGCCGTCGAACAGAATGTTTTGTAGAGTGCCAAACAGTTTGTTGCGTCGTGATCACAGACTTTTTGTTTGTGAAATACGCCAGCACAACAAAGCCTTATGTTCTCTGCTTCAAAATGATATGACTGACGGATTACAATGATATTATGTGCAACTGCGATCAACCACCACAGTCCGAGCGGTAACCGTCTCAAACAACAAAACCCGTTCTGCTGCACCTTGTATAAATAACATCATTACTGAAGTAATTCACAATTCAACGCGTTTAATAAATGCTCTATAAAAGCAGTAAAATTCTAATTACTTATTTACTAATTTCTGAAAGACTAGTTGTGGCTGCTGCTATGGCTATATGCATAGGTTTTTATCTATGCAATTTTGTCAATTCTGCTGATCATGCTTTTTGATCTCCGTTACAAATAATTATTTGATACTTCCTGTTATATTAAAATAGTTTTAGAATATTTTCTTGTGACTATATACCAGGTAGCTAGAGCGTCCTGCTTAAATACCATTATAATTGGGTTGAAAATAATATGTTGACTCTAAATACTAACAAGAATAAATTGATCAGATTCTGTAATAAAAGCAACACAAAACTTTATATTACTTAACATTTCTAACACAAAAATTAAAAAACTTGATTAAATATTTGCGTTTTATATTGACTAACATATGAAAATATTTTGTTACTAGTTTAGCCTATACTATCATATAGTTTACTGAGGTGGAGCGGTATCACTGCATGCTATATTAAGCAAATTAAAACTTTATAAAATACAATCTTAAAAATTAGTTTTGAGAAATTCTACTTTTTTTTTAGCAAAAAAAATATTTTTTTTTGCATATGCAAAACAAAACAACAACTTGGCCCATTATGTTATCATTACTTCAAAAACAGCAAATTTTGCTCATCAGCATCTCGAAAATAGAAGACCACATAAAGATCCAGATCGATTTCATCTAGTATATTCCGATTATTATCTTAATCATTCATTTGCTCACTGACTGTTTGCACCTACATTCACAAACAACAAGCATATTTTAGATTGACAACGTACAAAATTCATGGCATTGCTTATATTAGCATTATTCTTACACTCAATCTTTTCGATAAGACTAATTTTGTAATAGACCGTTCTCTAAATAAGGTAACTCCAAACTTTTTTGATGACTTTTCTAAAAGTTTTAGAAAATTTCTTTAAGGTAGTAAAAACTGAAATAATTTTGTTAGGAGATTTTATTGTACATAATACTGAATGGTTAAGTCTTGGTTCACCTAGAAGTATATCACGAGCAAAATATGTGGGTTGCTGAATAAGTTAAGTAATGTTGTGAGAAGCAGCAAAAATTATAGTTTGTTTTTCAAATAGTATTGTAGAACATGAGTATTTTGTTGTGCGAATAGAATTGTAGAAGATGAGTATCTTCTACAATACTACTCAGACAACAAGCTAGCTATGCGCCATAGATTTTATATAAATTAATAAAAACCGAAAGTAGCTGCGACTCTGTGTTAAATTTCTCAAATTAGGACTATTTTTTTTACAGAGAGTAAATTTACCGAGCAATTTAAAAAAAATAAACTTTTTGTTCATTGTAAGTAGAATTACATTACATAATCATAAAACTTTTACATTTTCTTCAGATAACAGTAGAGGAATAGTTGTTATTTGAGTTTTTTGTTCGAGGTTAGTATATAAAAATTTGATATTTTTTAATGAAAATCATGTGTTATTGCTTAAAATCGACACTGTGAATAAAAAAGTTATGACAAAATAAATGTGTAGCGATTTTTGCAAAAACACAGTATGCAAAATAAATCAACGACTACATTTTAGAAACGTCATTTTTTTAAATGAATAGTTTTATATGCTGTAAAAATTATATATGTACTTTGCGAGATAATGTAGATTTATTTTTGTTACATTATATTAATTTTCTCCGTAATTAAAAGAAATAAAGATGAGTGTGGAACCAAAATTAATTTCTTAACAAGAGTTTAAAATATAGGGGTTGGTTATGTACAAAACTACGTTAATCTGTACGTGTATTTTTGTGAGACCGCCTTGAGTCTGAGACTTGTCATTTGTCTATGAACCACCCTAACTGTTTTTTGATATAATACATGCAAGTTTTAGTTTACTTGTGAAGTAGTAATTTAAACTAAAAAATTGTAAAACTTTTGTTTACTATCACAGTAAAGACAAGTCTAATTAGTATATTGCATACTGTATTCAAGTAATAAATAAAAAAAATAGTGTATGCTTAAGTTAAGTTAATAATTTTTTTCTATTTTTGTTTATTTATGTAGTTGTGTAAAGTGTATATATATATATATATATATATATATATATATTTGTTCTGTCGTTCTTTCAAAATACATATGATGTTTTCTATGTATTGTCACCAATATATTAGTCATTGCATTTAAAAGATATTTTATAGGATGGTAGAACTGGGCTGCACAAGTGTGTTATTTTATAATTTATGAATTTATAAAAAAACTAACGTAACAACAATGTAATTTATAGAGACCGGATTAAAAAGCATTAAAATTACGAAAAAAAGCGCTTAAAAAGGCATGAAAATATAACTAAATAAGCATTAAAAAGCACCAAAAATGTAAAAAAGCATTAAAAAGGCATGAAACAATTGAAAAAAAAAAGAAAACTTAAAAAATCCAAAACTATAAAATATTTTAATAAAGGTTTTATAACATTTATATTTACAACAGTTTGAGTGATGATATTTTTCACACACATTTTAAATAATATAAAAAAAAACTTTTAAATAACTAAAAGTAACTATCTACGAAAACAGTTAATAATTAAATGTTGCTCTAAGTGTTCAACTGTAAAATTCTGTCTTCAATCACTTAAAATGTTTTTGAAGGGGAAAGATTTTATTCGACATGCACACTTGCACACTTGCATATTGGTGCATGTTTAAATTTTGCTTTAAAGCTGGATTCATATCAAAATCTGGAACATTCTTTCCACTCAAAATACAGTTTATTTAATTTAATGTAGACATACCTCTATTTTTCAAAAATATATCTTTGGATTTTGATTTCACTATTTGCCTAATACAGCCTAGTACTTTTAAAATTGCATCTTTGAAATCTCTAATTATACTTAGACTTCTATTTAACGTATTTTCCTGTTTTCCTAGCGATTTTATGGCATGACTCACAAAACCGAAAACTAAATTATATTGAAGTGTCTTATTTTTTAGAACTGCTTGGAAGTTTTTCACTGACTTACTTGCAGGATCCAAAAATTGTATTACAACGATTTTAATTTTTTAAAAATTGAGAGAATCTACGACCTACCGGTCATATTCGGTTAGGAACTATAAAATACAGTTATTTGACTTGCTCGAAGAGGTGGCATTAAAATACGCTATGAGCTCAGTCGGGATTTACACAATTATATTAATGCAAGATCTCGATACGTAAATTTTGCTCTACGTTTTCTAAATAATAAAATAATATAAGCTTTTTTTATTTACATTTCAATCCACTAAATTTCATAAAAGAACAGATTTATCAAAAAAAATGTACCAAAACTGAAAAAAAAAGCTTAAAAATAAGCACAAAATCTTAAAATAAGCACCAAATTAAAAAAAAAAAAACACTAAAAAAGCAAAAAAAGCGTAAAAAACTTAGTGCCAAATGATTACATTCTTCACAATTCGTGCATATATTTAGACATATTTTCGATGCTTTAACTATTTAGCGTAAGCATAATAGCTAGGAATCCGGTCTCTAGTAATTTATATTAACTGCTGCAAATTTGAAAACAAATTTTAATAAAAACTTAGCAACAAATATCCTTTCACATAAATGACAACTTCCTTGTTTGTTATAGGTCATTATAAATATACCGTTAGATCGGCAAGGAAAAAACACAAATTTCTATAACAAACGTGAACAATAATTGAAGGATATTAACTAACTAATTGAGTATTTCATTAATTAGCAGTAACTGTTTAGCACAGCTCTTACTCAAGTTTGAGTCCATAATATGTTAACATTTCAGTTTTAAATTTTGTCGTTATTATAACCGCAGTCGTTCCATAAATCAACCAAGATTTTCAACAACCGATCATAGCCGTAACCTAACCGCCGGTTACTTCGGTTAATATACGGAACGCGCTATTAGTCCTGCGTGGATTTGAAAACCGTATAGAATAACTTAAACGGCGAGTATTTTATTTATAATTATCTAGCAAATAAAATTCCATTAATTTTTTATTTAATTTACAATATTATCAAGACATTGTCCGCCATAACCTGTCAATTTATAATATAACTAAATTTATTCATTATGGTTTTAATTAATATAGCAGCAGTACCAAAGTGTTAGAAAAATTAAACACGCGGGAATTTTAAATTCCACATTTTATCATACATTTACAACTACGAGCAGAACAATTGTTATTTTAGCACAACAAAAAAGTCTACTAATTTTGAGGTGCAACACTTAAAGTTTAAGCAAATATTTCGAAAAAAAACAATACAATTTAATTTTAAAATTTAATAGACAATTGAAGGTTTTGAATTTTTATATATTTGAGTACACTGGAAATTTTATTCTCTACACATTGCAAAAAAAAAACGATAAAAAAAAAGTTAAATTGTTCTGCTCGAAGTTTTATGAAACTTCAAAAACCGAGCTCTGAAGAACATTTTAATTTTGACCAACCCTGTATAATCCCTCTTTTACAATACAATTGACTTTTTTAAATAATTATTATATACGGAATCAACAGTACAAAGTTTGAAGCGGTATAAAATTAATTTAAATTTATTATTTTTTTACATCTTTGTCAGTCTCTCACCAACACCCCCACCGCGGGTGCGACTGACGTTTATTTTAGACACCATTAATACCTAATCATTTACTAGAACCAAAAATTATTCGGTATAAAATCACTACCAAAAATGCAACGCCAGCTCCCGGACTAATACTTATCAAATGATAAAAGTGTTTTAAATTTTTTATCGGTTTGCTGTAGTAGCGCAACGCCAGAGCTGTTGCTTTGTATTCAGCGGTCCCGTGTTCAATACCCGAATAAAAAACTTTTTTAATTAATTAAATAATTTTTAACATTTTAATAATGGATTTTATGTCATTAATTTAACTGTTAAACTACTACAAATAAATTGCATAAATTACTATTAGAATTTATTAATTGATAAAAAATACATCCAACGCCATTTTTTGTTGCTGGGTGATTTAAGGGTAGTTAATATTGATGAAATTGAATTTTAAAATTTGTTTTCGATAGCCAACACACGTAAAATGATCATATTCAATTACACAAATCAGATTTGATTTGTTACTGAGATATGAACCAATGAACTGTGCGCTAATTATCTTACCGCTATTGCTTATCGCGGGCTTTACAGAGTGAACCAACTGAGCAAACTAAATGATAATAATTTATTTCGATAGGTAAATAAGCACAATAACAATATCCATAAAACCGATGTAAAATTAATACAATTGATTGCATAAATTACCATTAAAGTTTATTAATTAATAAAAAGGCAACACAAGATATTGTTTGTTGCCAGGTGATTTAAGGGTAGTTAATACTGATAAAAATGAATTTTGAAAATTGTGTTTGATCGAAATCAGACTTAATTAGTTACTGAGGTATGAACCGATAAAGTGCGCGCCAATTAAATAACCGTCATTGCATGTCGCCGGTCGTACAGAGTGATATTACAATTTTTTACCCCTATGTTCGAATAAAATGTACATTTGATTTATGCGTCTTTAGATTAGCAGCTGTAAATATCCATGTTGATTATCACTTTATTTTCTATTACTGTAATTATTTTTTGTAGTTTATACTGCGTATACACTTGCAACAATGTCTTGATTATCTTTGATAATCTTTAAATTTAATTTAATTTATTACAAGAGTATATATGTGGTCCTTGCATATCAACCAAAATGACATTTTGTGTCATTAAATTCTGTTTGCCACTTGTGCGGCAATAAAAATAAAATGCTGTTTTTTATTAAACATAAAATCAATAATAACAATGTACAAAAATAAATTTAAATCATAATATAAATAAATGTGTGCAATTGCTACATATAAACATAAAAAAATGGTATATTTATTTCGATAAGAAATAAATAAATTCAAGGTGATAAAAAATATTGTAACAAAATTAAAATTAAATAAATTAAATGTAATAAACTACAAAAAATATATACAGTAATAGAAAATAAAATAATGATCAACATGGATAACTACACTTAAATCACTTGGCAACAAACAATAGCTTGTGAAGATTTTTTTATCAATTAATAAACTTTAATGCAATCAATTGTATTAATTTTACTTCGGTTTTGGGGATATGATTATTGTGCTTATTTACCTAACGAACACAACTTTCAAAATTTGATTTGGTCAGTTGGTTCACTCTGTAGAGCCAGCGATAAGCAATAGTGGTTAGATAATTAGCGCACACTTCATCGGTTCATATCTAAGTAACTAATCAAATTTGATTTGTGTAATTCATATATTTAATTGTAATTCTACATGTGTTGGCTATCAAAATAAATTTTCAAAACTCAATTTTACAAAACGGCAACAAAAAATAGCGTTTGATGAATTTTTTATCAATTAATAAATTTCAATAGTAATTTATACAATTTAATCGTAGTTAGTTTAACAGTAATACTGCGTACACATTTGCAACAATCTGCCGTATCGCAACACCGTCGCGTATCATCGTCGCGTACCATCACTCCGCAACACAACTGCGAACCGCAACATCGACGTGTAACATATTCCCGCAACACAATGCCGTTCCATTGCCGTATTTTTGCGCCCTGCCGTACTAACTTGTAAAGAGAGCTGCAACATCGTCGCGCAACGTTCCTTTGATCCGACGGCATAAAACCGACAAGCGATGGGACGCTAGAAAAGTCCCATGTTGCGAGGAAATGTTGCGCGAGGATGTTACGCGACGGTGTTGCGGTACGGCAGATTGTTGCAAGTAAGATTAATTACATAAAATCCACTATTCAGGTATTGAACACGGGACCGCTGGATGCGAAGCAACGGCTCTGACGTTGCGCTACTACAGCAGACCGACAACATTTTTAAAACACGGGAACATTTCTGTATTTTTAATCACCGGCACTTCATCGGTTCATATCTCCGTAACTAATTAAATTTGATTTCAGTCCATATGATCATGTTGAATGTACTTGTTTTAGCATTCAAAACTGATTTTCAAATTTAAAATAAGTTGATAAATAACCGAATTAAAATGTGTTTGTCTATTTACTTTAATTACTCTAATCTCGGTAAGTAATTATTTTGAAGAACGGTCATTATGACGCGTGCAATCTATATAAAAAAATATTTAAATGCCGTATTCAGAATTAAAATTTGACCTTTGCTAAACAATTACTGCTAATTAATTAAAAACTCAATTAGTTAGTTAATACCCTTCAATTATTGCTTGCGTTTGCTATAGAAATTTGTGTTTTTTCCTTGCCGATCTAACGGTATATTTATAATTGACTTACGTCTCATAATAAAGGAGATAATGTCATTTATGTGAGAGTTTATTTGTTGCTAGGTTTTTTTTAATTTGTTTTCAACTTCGCAGCAGTTATTTATGTTACATGTATGGATAAAATTATTAACCACATAAATAATTATTAAATTCTAATTTATGAAATCGTTTTTTTTTTAAATAATACACGGAATATTATTTATTTTAGCTACCTGACTTTATCTATTATAACCTAGTATAATAATTTAATGCACCATATAAATCAAAAAATACAATAAATCTTTTCAAAAAAACCTGGGCATATGATGATAACATAAGGATTTTACATTCATTTAAAAAATACAATTTTTTTGTTAAACTTTCAGTATCTCTTTATTAAATTATGACTTTTATATCGCTAATAGCATTTTTATATTAAATGTGTGTTGTACAAAACTAAAAAAATAAATGATTTTCTCTCTAGTTAGACTTATATATATAATTCATATTTATAATTTAAAGAATAAATTATTATTATAATATTTATAATAAATATAGTTCCATGTGATCGGTGTCAACCAATCGTGGAGGTAATAGACGTTCCCACTATTACATCACGTGCCGAGTGTCTATGTTAACATCGAGACGGGAATTATTCTAAACTAACGTAGTCAAAAATAGTTATATTTGTGAATCCTGGCTGGCAACACGCTCCGACTATATGCGGGGCGACTATGTGGCTAGCGTTATTAAGTTTCGTCACAGTTTGTTGTAATTAATTAATATAATACAAAACAATATTATATTAATACTGGGAAATGGGAATATATAAATTAAAATCCCAGAGTTATTATAATAAACACAACTTGAAGAGATAAAATAATATAAATTAATTTAAATCTTCATAAATAATTTAATTAAAATTGTGTGTGAATTTTTGTTATAGTTAAAACAAATCCACAATTTTTATTAACAAATTCAACATCGATTTGATTTGCGATCAATTGAAATAAATTGGCGATATATCAATTTCTTGATTATTTAATATTTTGCTCGTTTTTCTTAAAATGTTTTTGTATAAGATATCTGAGGTTATTCGTTTTTCCTTTCATTGCTCTCTTGCAATATTTTATTCAATTTATATTTGGTTATATAGTTTTTTTTTGTGGATTTGAATTGTTCATTTATTTATTCCCGAGGAAGTTTGTGCCTTAATTAATTATATAGGCAAAGGTTGTCAATTTAATTGATTTCAATTTTATATTATAAAAGTATTGCGTCCCGAATGTGCAAATATTTATAGTTAAATACATAATATTGTAAGATAAAAATTCTAAAAGTAAATGACATTGATTTAATTTTTTTTGTAAATTTGCATTTATTGCTTAAAATTATAGAACTGAAGTTTAAATAACTTTTTGACCTGCGGTGATTTTGAGTGGTTCTAATTGTGATCAAAATAATAGTTTCAAATAATTACATTAAAAAACTTATCTAATTAATACAAACATATTAAAATTTAACAAATAATAGTTCTTTTATTCTTCAATATTTTTTACATTATTTGATGTTTATTTATATTATTATATAAATATAAACCTGCATATTTAGGCGATTGATTTTTTAAACATAGTTTGTTATAGTTAAATAAAACATATTTACTATATCATGAATACATTAAAAAAAAAACCGTAATTAGTTTCAAACTTCACAAGGCCATCATCGGGCGGTGATACAAACAAGTATGAATATAAAAAAAATTACAAAGCATATATACTACAGTGAAACATAAAATAAACAATTTTCCTGCATTGGAATTGTTATGATTAAGAGGGCGGTTTTTTAAGTCTCATAAAATTTCGAGCAGAATTCACGCAATTTAACGTTTAACGTTATTTTGCAACGTGTAGAGAATGAAAATTGCAGTGAAATGAAATATATAAAAATCCAGAACCTTCAACTGTCTATTAAGTTTTGAAAATAAATTGTATTTTTGTTTGTCGAATTATTTGCTTAAACTTTATCATCATATTTCATTGCACTTCAAATTTATTGGACATTTAATTGTGAAAAACAAATTAAAATGACCAAAAATATTAATAAGATATTAACATAAAATAATAAATGGTTTGTTAATATAATTACTAAAAGGCGTATACATATGTTCAAGCCGGTCGTTTAAAAGTGGTGAATTGGTTTTCTTTTTTATGTTTGTGAATTTTTAAAGCTTCTAATAAGTCTAAATTTTTAATTTTTTTGGTGTCTAAATTTCGGAAAATGTGATTTTCATTAATTATATGATTTGCAAATGTTGATTTTGAATTAACGTGTAAATATGATTTTTTAGGTACACTAAAACGTTGTTTAAAATTTCGACTTATATATAAATACACTTTTACAATCAGTACATGTTAGCTTATAGACTAGTGATCCTTCTAGTTTATTATTTCTTTCCTTGGCGTTATAGAGAAAATTGCTTACTTTTGTGTTTGATTTAAAGGCTACTTTTCAATTTTGTTTTTTTGAGAATACTTCCTATTTTTTCCAAGATTGGGCCAAAATATGTGATGCTTCAAATTTTTTCTCATTTTTGACTGATGGGAAGATGATGAAGATTTAAAAGTTGGGATTTTTTTCTTTCTACTTATTATTACATCAATCATTTGAGCCCATAATTTAACGCAATTTGTTAAATTGTTTGAAACTCAAGCTTTTGGTTTTTTTTGCTGAGTGGAACTGTCAAGGTTCTATAAACCATAGAATTATATGCGGCTACCTTATGAGATATAAGGTGATTGGAGTTTTGAAAAATTGTGGGATCTGTATATATATATTATATGATAATTTGCTATTTTCTCTTGTTAAAGTGAGGTCTAAAAAGTTAATTTGGTTATTAGTTTTCGATTCTACTGTAAACTGAATGCGCGGATGAATAGTATTTATAAACTGTAGGAAATTTTCTAACTGTCGAGATGAACCTGTAAAACCTGCTAAAATGTCATCTGCATATCTGTACCAAAATTTTATATGTTTTTGCGGGGTTTGAAGAAAGAATTTTTGACTCTAAACATGTCATAAAAATGTCGGCAAGAAGTGGACTAAGTGGTGATCCCATAGGAAAGTCAGAGTTTTGTTGGTACAATTTAGAATTAAATTTAAAATAATTTTGTTTAATGCATATTTTAAAAGCTTGCATGAGTTCTGACTTAACGGAAATGTTGATTGAAGATTTATCAAGGAATATAAGTTAATTTTCTAAAATAACAATTGTTATAGTTCTGCTCGTAGTTGTGAATGTATGATAAAGTGTAAAATTTGAAATTCCTGCTACTATATTAGTTAAAATAATGATAAATGTCATTTAAAAATTGACAGGTTATGTCAAACTGTGGCTTACTTTGTGAAAATTTGCTTTGCCCATTTTAATTTTCCATTCAAGAAAAGTTGTGGTTTTTGATAGAACAATAATTGTGTTATGTAGTTTTACAAAACATAACAAAACAGTTTTTTAGTATTTAGTACTAGTTGGTTTGGTTCATCTATAAATTAAGCTGCATAAGTACATAATTAATATCATTTAATAATTTTTTTTTATAAGAATTTGATATAACTATCGACGTGTCATCAGCAAACATCATTACTTTTTTCTTTCTTGTATAATTGGGAAGGTCAATAATATACATAAAAATTATTAACGAACTTATTACACTGCTTTGTAGAACACCATAATCGTTTTTATGTTTATTAGATTAATCAATTATAAATTTTATATTTAACAGTCAAAAGCTTTGTGAAAATTTAAAAAAATATTTCTATTATCAATTCTTTTTTCATAAGTTGTTATATATGTTTGCGGTTTCTGCTATGAATATTATCATTAACAATTTTTTAAAGTTAGTTTTGTTAATTGAATTATTAATTAATTTAGAGAAGTAGTTCTTCTTAGTTATTTCCAAAACTTAAAGGAAAGATACTTTATAAATATTTTCCATACTCTGATAATGAAATGTGTTTTTTATTCAGTTAAGCTTTTTTAAGTTTTGAGATTGAGATTTATGTTCTTGTAATCCATTTATTTTTATTGTGTTAATTTTTTGTTTTTCTAAAACGTACATGACAAGAAACGTCATAACATTATTTAAATGTAGTCCAAAAATGATTAAAGTATTCTTTTGTATTATTCAGTTTGGTTGTGGACAATAATTACTAAATAAATAATTAAATTCAACAATATTGCTGTTATTTAATCATCTACTTTTGATTGTTATACTTTTTTTTAACATATGAACTGATGTCAAACGTTTTAATAATTAAGCAGTGTGACTTGATCAAGCGTTGGCCGGGGACCGATGATGAACGGCCGGCGGGTCGACGAGCGGACCGACCGGGACGCGCTGTGCATCGGCCGCGCGCAAACCGCATTGACTCGCGGCGCTTTTGGGCGGACCGCTGAGCGGTGCCGGTACGTGCAGCCGACATTTTTTTTTTAACAAATTTTTGTTTATTTATTTTATGCAAATCTCGGGGCGAACGAATCGGATTTGTTCTTATTTTGTTTGGTTGCAATATAACAAAATTTTAGCGCGAACATTGTACTAGGTTGAACAACTGGCTGGTTAGATTTGCAAAACACGCAATACACGCGAGTGAGTCGAAAAAGTGCTGGCGGACAATCCCGAACATCGTGACAACCGCCGCACGGAGCAGACGGCGCACGCGCTCCGCTTAATCAAAGAAGCAAACGATAAAAGTATTGGTATTTCACCGGCGACTTAAGTTTCTCACTTATGCTACATTTCTCATGTCTCCTTACAGTGCCAGACTAGAGTCAAGCATTGCAAAGCCTTGGCAAACCTTTTCCCCACACTTTGTTACACAAACATCTTATACTCTACACACTACACACACTAACAAGCACAGAGCCTTTGAACTAGATTGGCGTTTGTGTTGCTACTGGTGGGATAGCTCTAGCTACTGCTTTTTCTCTAATTTTGAAAATGTAGTTTGAAAACACTGATACTACAAGCAGCTCCGCGCACTTAACAACTACAACGAGTCTGAAAGTTTCTTGCAGCACTGGAGGTCTTTTGGGTTTGTAGAACCGGCACACAACACATGCACTTCTACCTTACCACACACACACATTTGTTTTTAGTAGATAATTTTTTGCTGTGCAGGAAAGCATTGGGGTAGATCTACTTTGTCAAGTTAGTTGTTCCAATGCTTGGTAAAAACAATATTAACTTGGTACTCTGCCCACTTCTGCCAAATTCTACTCTGACTGCTACTTGCGTAACAGGATTTGCGCAGCGCAGCACTTGTACTGCATTTTAGCGCGTATCTTGCCCATTTAGTGGAGTACTACCTCGTACCTCCAAAGCATTTTACCCATTTACGGTTTCAGTACGACAAACACGGTCTGTCGGCGTTTAAGCCTATGTTCTTTTTTGACTACTTTGTACAGTCCTTAGACAGCCCTAGCTAACTTTTTTTGAAGCTTGACAAGCTGCGGTTTGAACGTCATACGTTTGCTTACAAGTATACGTACCTGGGGTAGGTAACTTCTTTGAAGAACATAATAGTGGCGCTTCCCATTTTGACAATTGGGTTTGTCTCAGTTAAAGTTTTATTGAGGAGCACTGCTACCCCAGGCCGCCACAACACTCATGAAATGGGAAGCCACTTCTTTGATTCTTTTTCTGCTTCCACTTTCTATTATTCTTAACAATCACTGGATAGGGAAATTGTTTATTTTGATGTTTGTTGGTCTTCGTTGTTTTTGCAATTTTAAAATAAAAGTTACTGTCTGTCTGTTGTTAAAAATAAATAGAGTACGGCACAAAATGCAGAAGCACACAAACTAAAAGACTTTAGCAGACTAGACTAGAAAAGTGACTTAAACTACTATTTCTATATTACAGAAAGATGTTTATCACAGAAGGTTTGATGGTATGATAAAAGTACACCCGGTAAAAGATGAAATAATTGCTGACTCAAGTGGACTATATGCTTGAGACGAGTCGTCACACGCTCAATAGCAAACACATAAAATAAAAAAAAAACATTTTACGGCAAATCCGTATCACCAGTGCCGACGGTCATGTAGGGAAGAAACAGGTGAAGCATGTCTAAAACTAAAACAAAACAACAGCGAGGGTGAAAAAACGGGAGAAAAAGTTATTATGCTGCCCAAAATACAATCTTTGTCGATTTTTGATTTTTTTGCGATCAGTGAAACTCAAAGTTTTATTATAGGAGGTCATTTCAATCAAAATATCTACCGCGTTCCTCCAGTACCAAAGGAAAAACTTTAACCGATTT
The DNA here is from genome assembly GCA_963932245.1 of Tachinus rufipes. Taxonomy (NCBI): domain Eukaryota; kingdom Metazoa; phylum Arthropoda; class Insecta; order Coleoptera; family Staphylinidae; genus Tachinus; species Tachinus rufipes. The sequence goes on from OZ010748.1 coordinate 41,635,689, forward strand.
CTTGGGGAATTCTTTCCTTATTGATTTGAGGAGTAATGAGTCGGAATATTTGTTTTACTTAAACTTGTAGATTTTCTGAAGGCTACGAGAACCTTTCCAATGAACAACTAGCTCAGATATTACTATATCTTGTTTCCTTTGACGGTAACATTTTTCTATCTGAACTCTCCATCTCTTTTTGCCAGCCATACGTCCGACAAGTTTGACTAGATGGTCAACGTTACGATTTAAAAAAAAAGGTGTAAGAACGGTTCCTATACACGTTTGGCTGTTCACTTATAGTAATTGTAGGCAAATCAAGTCTCTGGTCCACTTCCAGGTAGTGCATCCTGGTTACTGTTCCTCTTCAAGGAATTTGCAAACGGACCGAAGCGAGTCGGGGGAATCGGGTGGGTACAGTTTTTATTAAAACTGTCCGATCCTCGTTAGGAAACTCCACGAGAAAGCAAGGCGTGCATGGAGGCGCCGGGTAGTAGTTTTAAGTTTTTTATTTTATATATTTCTAATCTAAATTTTTATTTTATTATTATTTATTCAACTACTACTTGTTTATTCAGTTTCATATTTTTAATTAAAATCTTATACATTCCTTTGAATATTTTTGCTTTTAAGTTACTTGGAAAATCCCACTTAGTAACAAACAAATACTTTCTCTAAAAGAAAAAGTTTGGAAGGCCCGTCTGTAGTCAAAGTTGAGCCTCCCTTTAAAACAGCGATTGTTTGTGTGTTGTGAGGCCATGGAACGATTTGGAAGTGAAAATGTTAGCCATGAAGGAGGCTAACTTTGACGGTGCTGCTGAGCAGTTCAATAAGTACTTGGTCGAAGGCTCAGGAAGGAGTTATGAAGCCATCAAGGGCAGAAGGAGGTACCCGGAGTACAAGGCAATGGTTGCGTAGCAGATTTATGGTGCCTCAAACACTACTGAGGACCGAGGAAGCGGATAGGCAACCCGGTCCGAGTGGCGTTCTAAATAGTAAAGAAGATGAAGATAATAGAGCCAAGTATGTGGAATTTAGCATTCTGGAGCCAAACACAATACCAACGGCTCCAGAAATATTGCTAACACCCACCATTTCCACTCCACCACTAGAATCCACACGGCAATATGGACCAGGCAGCTTCATTTACGTCCTGATATAATCGTCAGACACTTAAGAGACATGATTCTTTTAGTGACAGACAGGTGGTTTTTGGAAAATTTCACTGAAATGGCGGGGACATTAGAGGACATGAAAGCATGTATTAATGCATACGCGGACAGACTGACAAGTGCAACTTACAAACGTCAAGACAGGAGACAGACGAACGCGACAAGACACGAGACAGGTCGCATGCGAACGGACAGATACCGCGCCATTCAGCAGAGTTATTTAAGAGACCAGGCCAATCTTGCCGGGAAAATCCTGGATGGGATAGACCCGGCCTCCTCCAACGTCACCCCATCGCTAGAAGCCATCGAAGCTGATTGCTCGAGTATATGGGAGTCTCTAGGCGTAGCTAACGGGGACCCATTTTTACCAGTTGATCCTCCTCTCGATTTCTCACAACCAATTACTACGGAAGAGATCGAGAGAGCGGTCAAAAATAGCCGCTTGCAGGCAAAAGGCGTCGATGGTCTTTCGATTGATGGGGTGAAACAATGGCCAATTTCCAGATTGGTCATAATAGCAAATGCCCTGATGGCCTGCGGCCACATAACGGACGTTTGGCGACAGAATAGGACGATCCTTATTCTTAAGGGTACCACTGACCTGGAATTGATCAGTAACTGGGGCCCAATCACAATTTCTTCTATTGTGCTTTGTATATGCAACCGAGCCTGGGCGGATCGGTTAAAAGCAGTTGATATTAATTTGCTTCAAAGCGGTTTTTAGGTGTATGGTTAACTCCATCATCGTCCAATCCGTAATTAAACTACACCAAGCAAGTGCCAAACCACATTGTGTCTTGACATTGGACTTGCGGAAAGCATTCGACTGCGTGCCTACCACGAGCATTTGCGGGCCTTTAAAAGAAAGGGGGTGAATGTCTGTGCCCTTGAATACGTTTTAACTAACTACGAAGGAGAGGTCCAGCATATCTTGTAGTCTTCTCAGGGCCCGAGAACTTGCAGTAAATAAAGCGGCTAAGCAGGGCGACCTTATGTCTTTTGCAATTTTTATCTTAATCATTGACAAATTGTAATGCTGGTTTCCTTAGGAACTAGGTCTTCCTTTTGGGGACACAAGGGTTGCATGCTTGGCTTACGCGGATGATCAGTTTTTGCTTGCGCCAACCACGTTTGAAGCGCAAGAACTCTTCCGAGCAATGAAAGCATTTTTTAATAAAAAGAGGTCTAGAGATCAATGTCGAAAAATGTACGTCGTTGGTTAGGGAACCGGTACCTTTCTAAAAAAAATATTTGTTTGCGTAGAAAGGTTTAAGTGTTTGGGGTTTCAATACGATATATTTAGAGGGAAAGCTCTGAATTTGGTAACTATGCGAACCAAAGTGGACAACATACTAACGGGTCCTCTTAACCCTAACCAGTAGTTCATCACAAAAAAAGGCGCTGAGAGGTGCTGATAGAATAATTTGCTTTGGGATCAAACAGGCTTTACATTTTTCCAAACAAACCTTGAATGTTTACCAACCAACCGGGGGGACTCGGAGTATTTTGCCCAAACCAAAAGATACCCTCTATCTTGTTGCACCGAGTAAATAATGTGGCTGATTTTGAGCCCGACCACATCCTATCACACGCCCTCAATACACACACTATCAAATTGAGGAACAGATTGAACAAGCTTGTCGGCGGATTGCTCAGAACATCTAATGCAATTAATGATTAATGTTGAAAATGTATACGCCCTGGAGATGGAAATGGTATCAACCAGTCTGCCAGCACGCAAGCTTATTCAATCTGGATTCATAATCCACCGAAAAACTGAACGGGAGAAGACTATGTTAAAACGGACCAACTCAGAACAAATTTACTTTCGACCTTGGACATCCCCGCCAACTCACGAGAGCTTTGGCTCTGCATGGGTGGATGTGGTAAGGTGAAGTCACTTTGCTATGTTCTTGAAGCATGCGTTGTCTCTAAGAACATCAGAGACAAGATATACAACGATCTAGTCGAACTTGTCGGACGCATGGCCGGCGAAAAGGGATGGACAGTTCAGTTTGAGAAAATCTACCGACTCGCCAATGGTCAGCGTATGATCTCCGACATATCTAAAATTGTTGAAGATTGTGTTCTGGGCAGCATAATAACTTACAACGTCTTCTCCTGCTTAGTTTATAGTCGTAATCACCCTTAGACCTAGTTCACCACATTTTTATTTTTCACCAACTTATTAGTCTTAAACAAGGTTGTTTTGTTTTAGATGTAGAATAGTTTTAATTGTTTGTCGCTACATGACCGTAGGCGCTGGTGATACGGATACGCCGTGCAATGTTTTTTTATTTATTGCGCGTGTGACGTCTCGTCCCATGCAATTAGTCTGCATGAGTCTATTCATTCATTTCATTCTCATCCTATCAAAAACTTTTATCTTACCATCAATTTCTGTGATTATTCTGTGATAATTTGATCTAGTCTTCATCTTTTTAGTTTGACTGGTGGAGTCTTTTAGAATATGTGTGCTTTTGTGCATTGTACTGTACCCGTTTTTAACTTGTTTACGACAAGCATTAACTTTTATTGTAAATTATAGAAATTTTCAGAAACACTGAAGACCGACAAACATCGGAATGTACTATTTTCATAATCAGTGTTCACTAGGGACAGAGTTAAGTTTGTGTTACGTGTGCGCGTGCGGCCTTTGTGTGTGTGTTTGCGTTTATTACCACAGTTGTATGCGGTAGTTAAAATTTACTAAATTAAAAAGCTCTTTTTTTTTGTTTTTCTGAACAAGGCTTCGGGCTTTCTATGGTAGAGTTAGTAAATAAAATAGAAATCTTGTTAATCTATTCATGCGCATCACTGAAGTTTATTACATGAATACGATTTTATTTTCAGCAAATAATAAAACTCACATTTAGATTCAGTTTTCTAGTTCCAGCCACCTAACATTTTTTTTTCTAGATTTTTGCATTTTAGATTTTAGCAAAGCACGAGATTAAATATAATTCTGGAGTAAAATAGAAAAAGCCAAGAGAAGCCGCCTGCCTAATTACCCCATTAGCCTCTTATTTGGAGAAAAAGCAATAAGTTCATCGTTAAACCGGGCGATTAATTTATACACACGCCAAGATAGTGGCAAAGGTATAATTTAATATTAAAATTATTAAAAAAAAATAAGAGTACAAATATGGATTCGGACAAAAATTCAATTACTGCTGAGTATGGGAATGTCATCATATTAGAATCCCTGGGGCAATTAAAATTTACACGGGCAGAGACGGACAAGACAAGAAATTGTTATTTATAATAAAGAAGCAGCAGATGCACAAATTGCCAACATTAAAAAATGCACCACAAAATTGGTCAACTTACAAAAAAAAGCGGATAAACTCAAAGAAATGCTAAATAGTAATGAAAATACCACTGAAGCAGATAAAAGGATACTACTGTTAGAAAAGCAGGTACAGGAGTTGAAAGAAAAACTAAAACTAACGGAAACGACATAAAAACCCGATACTACAAATGCAAAGGGTACGGGCACACGTCAAAACATTGCAAAAGGAAGATCATCTGCAATAAATGTGTCAAAAAACATTTAGCCAAAAACTGCAAATCAAATCAACTTGGTTGCAAAAACTGCAAGTCAAGAGAGAATGTACAGTATACCTATGGAAAACGGCGTACAAAATAATTGGTAGCAAAATAATGCCAATACTGGACGGCATCAGAAACAAGACAGACGCTAGAAGAAACGATAAAAAAAAACTTTCTAAAAGACGAAGTCTGGAACGACAGCGCAGAACAAAGAGAAATGAGAGAAAATTGAAGCTGCCTGGCTTTTAGAAACAAGAAGTACAAAGGGAGTGTTCCAGCACACCAAAATCGACGGCAAAAATATCAAAGTAACATAAGCCATTAAATATCTAGTAATAACCATAGATAGATAGCTAAACTGGATGCCGCACATTAAAAACATTTGGAAATAAGTTTTTTTATGTATTTTAACGTACGATAAACCTCACTATGGCCAAGCATTTATAATAATAATAATAATAAACTTTATTCTTAAAGATATACAAACAAACAATAAGATTAAATGTGTGTAAATAAATAGATAAGAATAACGTCACAAAAAATTGATACATCTTGATAAATTTCTATACTTTGTTATCAAAGTAATTAAAATATTCATTTAAATTATACGGTTCAATTTCAATTAGTAAGTTTTTGATAGCACTTTTTATTTCGATAGTTTTTTAAGATCGCGAAGTTTTGGTGGAAGTGTGTTATACAATTTCATTGAACAATATTTCGGAGTTTTTTCAAATAACGCTAAGCTATGTTTAGGATAATTATAAATTTTATTTACATTTCTTGTATCATGCACGTGCTTGCTTAGGTGTTCGGAGAATGTCAGTCGATTTTTGTATATATATATATATATATATATATATATATATAAGAGGCATTCAAAAATATAAGATGCAGTGAGTGTCAGTAGCCTTTTTTCTTTAAATATTCCTCTGCAAGTTTGTCTAAATGACATACTAAACATTACTCTTACAGCTAATTTTTGAACTTTAAAGACTTTTTCAGCGTGACATGATGATTCCCAACAAATTATACCAAAACGCATAATTGAATAAAAATTGGCATAGTATATAATTTTCATTGTTTTATCATTTATATACAATTTTAGTGCTCGGAATGAAAAAGTTATTTTGTTTAGTTTTGAAATTAATTCTGTAACATGGTATTCCCAATCAAGGTTGCAATCTATTTGAATATCAAGAAATTTGCAGTTATCGACATAATTAATTTGGGTTTGGCCTAAGTGGATATTTGTCGGTAAAACTTTTTTGTCATTTTTTGTTCTAAAGAGCATACAGTTTGTTTTATTTTGATTTAAAAACAATTTATTTTTATTCAACCAGTCATGAGCCTTGCGAAATATAAGTTCAGCATGTTCCGTGAGATTTTGGTAACTTGAATTTTGTATTAAAATGTTGGTATCATCGGCGTAACTAATTATTGTCTCCGAGTTAGTAGATTGAATACCAATAAAATCATTAACATATATAATGAAAAATAATGGTCCCAATATACTTCCCTGTGGTATCCCTACTTCTAGTTGTAAGAATGTAGAGTCACTGTCATATCCCCTACCCTTTATATTTACTTTTTGCTGACGATTTGTAAGGTAAGATTTAATTAATTTATGACATGTACTTCTTATGCCATATTTATATAACTTACTTAGAAGAACGGTGTGGTTTACACAATCAAATGCATTGGATAAATCTAAAAAAATTTCTAATGAAATTTCTTTGTTATCCAAGGCACTGGCAATAGAATTAATGAGCTCAGATGCGGCGGTGTCTGTAGATTTACTTTCTCTAAATCCGTGTTGAAACTGGTTAAAAAAGTTTGTTCTTATTAAAAAAATTGATTAATCGGTTTTTAATGACCTTTTTAAACAATTTGGAAAAATTTGTTAATATTGATATTGGCCTATAATTACTAATTATCTGAGTGTCGCCCGCATTATAAACAGGTTTAATAATTGAAAATTTTAGGTTATCTGGAAAACTTCCAGTTTCCATCATCATATTAATAATCAGGGCCAATGGTTTTGCAATAACACGTATTGAATATTTAATTACGCTCATAAAAATGTTATCTACATCTACAGCAGATGAATTTTTAAGAGACATGACAATGTTATAAATTTTATTTTCTGTAACTGGTTGCAAATAAATTGAGTTTATATTTGAATTTATATGATCAAGAGTATTAATTGAGTCTGGAATTTTAGTCAACAGTTTATTAGTTATATTTACAAAATATGTATTAAACTCATTTACCTTATTTTCCAATTCTTGTTGAGTTAGGTGTTGGTATAAATCATATTTTTGCTTTGCAGGTCTTAAACAATTTACAGCTTGCCATGTAGCTTTTGTAATATTTGAACTATTTGCAATTTTATTTTCAAAGTAACTTTTTTTAGATGATTTTAGTGCAATGTTATATTGCTTTTTAACGGTAATAGGTTTGTTCCAACCGACACCAAACGCGGTTTGGGACCGTCAGGAACTATGCACACAAACAATTACTGTCTATAAAAGATTGCCTAAGGATGACAAATATTTGTTTGTGTGCACAATTTGGACGGTTTGCAAACTGTCCAAATCGTAGGTTGGAACAGACCTATTATATTCTGGTTTGAATGAGACATCCCTTTTCGATAACATATCAAGCACATATAAATAATTTTTTAAATTTGATAACTCTGGAGTCAAGTAAATTTCATTTAAATGTTTACTTTCAGTTTTTTGTTTTACATATTTTCGTGGAAAACATTCATTATACATTAACAAAAATAAATTAAGAAATGCATTCCAGATTTCATTGACGTTGGTTTTGTTATATAAGTTAGCCCAGTCTTGTTCTTCCAAGTTTTTTAAAAAATGTTGTAAGCTATAATTACTTATCACGCGCTTGTAACAGAATGCATCTTTATTTTGATTAAATGTAATGTTATTAAATGATATCTTGTGGCCATAGTGGTCAGACATGTGATAATTTATTATAGTACAATCTGATTCAAACGGAATGTTACTTATAGTATTATCAATGCAAGTTTGGGTACGATCTGTTACTCTGGTATACGAATTAACTAATGGTGTCAATCCATAGCTGCTTAGTAGTGAAATAAATTCTAATCCCCTGAAATTATATAATACACCTGCAAGTTCCATAATTTTTTCAAAAGAGTATCAATTTTGGTAAAAAACGTCTCCAGATTGCCGCTGGGAGGACGGTAGATGGCAATAATTATAACTTTAAATGTGATCATATCAAATTCGGCCGCAGCACATTCAAAAATATTACTTATTGATATACTATTAATATCTTCTCGAATTAAACTATTTATGCCCACTCTTCCATATACAGCAGAACCCCCATGAGGATCCACTTCTCTGCAGAACGATGATGTCAGACAAAAACCGTCTAGATTGTATTCTTTTAAATGATCCGTCAATTTCCAGTGTTCAGTTAAAGTTAAAAACTGGCAATCAGTAGTGTTAGCAATTAAATGATTTAAGGAATCGATTGAAGTATTTATAGATTGCAGATTTTGATTTATTATTGTTAGTTTCGATTTTATAAGTTGTTGTGCATTGATTTTGGTTGGTGTTTTGGAATTAGTTGGAATAGAAAATGATTTATAGACACATTTTCGGGCCATATTTGTGGTTCCATAATTTTTTCTGAGTATTCCGATGGAATAGATACTTTATAAGACGTATATTGTGTGGGATACTTAGATCGTATTTTTTCACTTCTAATGTTTTTAATTCCTTCTTTATTTAAGTGATTTAATAAATCTTCACTTGTTGTATTAGGATGAAGGTGGTAAACGTGAAAATGAGCATACCTTGATGTTCCTTTTATACCGCTTGACTGTGCAGTTCCAATTATAGCTTTGTTTAGACGTCTATTAACTGTTTTCCATTCTTCCTTGTTTTCTGTTTGAATTATTTCATTTGTTTTTTGGGTGTTTGTTTGAAATATGTTGTCTTCTTTTGTAGAATCATTGATATCTGGGTTGCCTACGTTAATGTTTGAGAGATTTTTGTAGGATTCTGCTTCTGGGATTTGTTTGGGTTGCGGTGGTGGATTATTGAGAGTCAATGCGCGACTGTAGGTTTTTGTATTAGAATTTTTGTTTGTATAATCTTTCCCAGGTTCCGCTAAAATGCGTTTGGATTTATTCAAAGTTTCCTGTTTACTTAATTTAGGTTTTTGTTGCAAGTTGTTTATGTTTTGTTTTATTTCATCTACATTTAAGGCTAGGTTATGTATTATATTATACTTCTCATTAAATTGTACGTCTTGACAATCAAGCCGATCTTTAAAACTTTATGATTGTCTACATCTTTTAATTTTGAAAATTCATGATGTGGCTTTAAAATATTACTACTCAGATATTTTCTGCATTCAATGCAACACAAGCTTTTAATTTTTTTAACACAAAGTACCACATTCATATGCAACGTTTGCATATTATAAGTAGTGATATTCAATTCTAAAATAGTAGTTATTTTAAAACCTGTTAATTTGTTTTCAAAATTTTTGTCTAAAATATGAGTACAAAGTACATTTTTTTTTAATTTTTAAATTAATTAATTTGCAAGTTTTAAATGAATTGATAAGAATTAGCTTTTTGAGTGTTACATTGCCTAATAATACCAAATAAATTTTTACGGATTTTAATTTAATAATCAATTTTTAAAAAAGTAGGTATTGGGGCACCCTAGCCTGGGAATTTTTTCCATACCGTGGGAACTTTTTCAAGACCGTGGGAACTTTTTTCAATCTTTTGATAAATGCCGCCAATCCATATCGCACACAAACCGGAAGTAAACCACGTTAGAAACCGGAAGTATACTAGTGTACATTTATTGATATAGTTTTTTTTTTTATGTTTTCTATTTACTTTTTGACAGGTGTCACTCATTTTGATTAACACCTGGCAATCATCACAAAAACACAAAAAGGTAAGGGAGAGAGACATATTATTGATTAAGGAAAGGATATAAGTCAAACACCCAATTATTGAAATATTATTTAATAGTTATATAAAACAATACATGTTAGAAAATTATCTAAATACATACAAATTTTTAAACAACTAAAATCATTTACGTGGTTTACACAATAAATGCGTAAAAGATATTATATAAAGCTACGTTTATGAATACTTTGAATGTTTGTAGCCGTAGGGCACAGAGTCAAAACTGTCTATGCGTCGGCGTTTACCAAACACTACTCTAAAAACTTTATTCTCATTTTTGCTCACTACTTCGTGTTCTGCTGTACGTCGTATATTTCGTGAAGTTATATATACAGGAGGTTTATCTTCTAAAACCATGTCACGCAAACTCTCAAAATTGACCAGTTTTTCAGTGTCAAAGTTTATTCGAATACCTTTAACCTTACAAATTACAAATGATTTTTGTGAAGTAGGATCAAATACTTTATAAGAGTAATTTTTGGGTCCCCCAGATACAAACTCTGTAATATAGCTGCCTACACCATATCCTTCCAACTCATCTGTCATCTCTCCAAGCGAGGAGCCTATGATTGGTTCCTCTTCACCCTCTCTGCTCACGTAGATAACAGAATCAGTGTCGTAATATAATACACGCTCACCGAGAAGCTCGAGATATTCGTACAGTTTCAGTCTTGCCAAAGTGGTTGTATATGCGGCTATACACACATTAACCGTACTTAGTATATTTGCAGCCTCTTCTTTTTGCTCCCAGTTAACAATAATGGCGTTTTCATCGATTTCCTGTATGTGGTTAACAACCAAAGAGGGATCAATAAGTAAGTTGTACAAGTCTTTGGGTTTTCGAACTATGCTAGTTTTTGACTGATTTTCTCTTTGACCAAATTTTCCCCAGAACGAATTTAACATTAACTTAGCGAGTGATCTAAGTCCAGGGTTATTTAAAATATTATCGTAGTTAAGTTGTATTCCTTCGGAATTTAAAAACTTTTCAATGTATTCAATTTTATGTATCTCAGTTTGACAACTTGAAGGCCAACCGGATGCCTGTTGTTTAGTCTTAATAAATTTGTTCATAAAATCTGCAAACAACCCACCCAATTTTGTAATAGAGTTGTATTGTTCAATGTTATATTGCCATACTTCGTAAATCTCCATTACACAATAACCTCGTTCTACAGCAGTGTTTATTTCATCAATTACCCAAGTACCAACTAGAGCCCTGTCATCATCCCCGTGTTCACACTCTTGCTGATTTTGCATTTCGCTACACATACGACACAAAGAAAACATGAGTTTATTGTTTTGTTTTATGGGTAGTACAGGGTGATATAAATTTTGTGGTGGAAGCACTTTGCATTTTATTATTCCGTCTAGCTTAGAGATATTCAGTTTTGAACACGCTTCCGGACCTACATGTACAGTGGGGTGACCAACGGGAAATTTACCATATTTGCATACCCAAGGATACAGAGAACACACATCGATGTATCTGATTTTTTCGCCGGGTTTCACATTATAGTAGAGTTTTGCAGCACCTGTTCGACCACCATAAAATGCGTTACGAGGATTTAAAATAGCGTGGTTTAAAAGTGGATGTGACTTTAGGGCGCGTATATCTTGATTATTTAATTGTTTTTTTCTAAATTCGCACTCCCACATTTCTACAACTTCGTATCCTTTAGACCGCAATCGTTCTGTTTTTGAAATGGTAAACTCATAACGACGAGAGAGTGTGTCCGATGTGTCGTCAAACAGTGGTATATCACGATTTATAGGCATACATAATGGATGACCATGATAGTAGCACCCATGAAATTCAAAAACTTGTCGTGTTTCTTCACAGAATCCATCAACTCGTACTCCTTCAACAAGAGTTTCTCGACTTTTGGCTGCGTGGTAAATTGAAATTCCGCGCTGTTGCTCTTCCCATATAAGCCATTGAATTGCTATGTTTGACTGATTATCACGCCATCTGTAGCCGCCACGCGGAATAATACCTATGGTGTTTGGTTTTAGGTAACCACGTCTATACACTAAGTTGCAAGCTGATGCTATGGTCACTGCTTCCATGTACGGGCAAACATTACACTCAGTCAGAAACATATCGCGGAATTTAATGCATGCATTTTTTAAAATATTGACATCATTCACGCAATAATCAACCAGATCGCGCTGCATATTAAATTCGTCGTTTTTATGCGTGTCGTACCACTCAATAAACTTGGTGTGATCTTCGGAACGCATTGTATTGGGCGAGTAATATTTGATGTCGGGTAGCTTTCCCACATATGACACGTTCTCAAGGGTGTTAAACAGATGAGGAAAATAACCTTTTATATATGGAGTTTCCAAATCAAACGCTTTTGGTAATTTAGCCAGGGCCATTGGAAAATAATTTAAGGAATCTATAAACCGTAAACTGTCTATTTCCATTATCAAAATTTTAGTGCCGCGCATTATGAGGTCCGGGGTAATCACTGTTTTATCTAACACATATTTCAATAAAAATTGTGCATCAAACGACTGAGCATTGTGAGCAATACACACTATATTTTTGAACTTATTTCGTGCGTCTAGTAAATATTTTAGAAAGGTACCAATAACGTTTGATTGAATTACTTTCTGTCGAAATCCACACTTTTGGCAAAAGTATAAGTTTTTTTCTCCGTAGCACATATAGCAGCACTGCTGATAAACGCATAGGTTAGGTTCATGAATTGTAATGTCTGTTTCATTACTTAACCTAGTTTCTTGCCGTGTCTCCAAATCGTAAAATACAAATAGAAACTTGTCTTTTGGCGGCTTTCGCGTGTCCACTGGCATAAAACACAAGTGAGTAGTAGGAAAATGTCCTTTACAAATTTTGCAGTATATTTCACCACACACGTGATTACGGTTGGCTTTAATAGTCTTTAAACATTTGGTACACTTTCGGATGATTTTACACATTTTATCCTGATGATTTTTAAAACACGCATCGCTTCTAAATGATCTATTGCAGTATTCGCAAGTAATGTTTATAATTAATTTACATGGTGGCGACTGTTGGCAGCACGGACACGATGCTGCACATCGATGTCCATTTTTATTGTTGTAAGGAATATGGCATATTTCACAAAAATAGCTGCATGCAAACGCCGCAGTTAGTGATGTAATTACATTAAAGTGATCTTGATGATATAACAAATATAAGTTATGTTGTGCATTTACATCACCTTCATAAATTACAGTACGGCCTCCAGATCCATATTTGTAAACCACTATTTTAAACATAGGCATCAGGTGCTGTTGAAATATACACAGCTCAGGTATTCCGCATCCACCATTTTCGGAGATTGTAACACCTGATTCCCGCATTAGTAATGTTACTGCCTTGTCCTGAACCTTACCAATGTTGCGCCGCATCTCTCTGTAGTTGCTTGATTTTGTAGCATGAGCCATTGCCACAACTAACGCGCGAGGAAGACACATATTATCTTTGTTATTGATGACAAGTATGCCTTGTTTTTTTTCCGCACTCTTCTTCAAACGTTGAATATGCGCCAGCTCGTTGTCTTCCCCGTCCTTGAGGCATTCTTACTGTAGTGACACTCAGACAAAATGAATCGGTATTCATACCTTCCGAATTGCTTTGAAAAATACCACTTAAAACCGTCCATATATCATCCACTGTAACTTTACCGGCCTCCCGAAATGCCAGCCATCCAGGTATCTTCTCTTTAAACTCTTTTGAGCAGAAAGTAAATCCTATTTGGTCAGTAGGTTCTACTCCAGCTGTTGCGTATAGCACAATTTGCTCCACGGCATCTTTTACCCATTTCACAGGATTCTCTATGTTTTCGGAGATCGGCCGAATTTTAAACTCAATTTTGCGGCCTCTCAAACCGAAGCGGCGCACCACAGTTGAGAAATCTTTGACAATTTCGTATTTATCCATCTGTAAAGACCAATTTTTATTATATAAATACTTATAAACACTAAACTGTTTATAAACACATTACATGATATAATTAATGGAACGAATGGTTGTGGCTCCATCTAATGTAATTTAATAAATTATTTAATTGTTTCATCATTAATTTTTATTAGCTTTATACATAATTTTATATACTCAAACACACTTCTTACGTTTGTTATAATTTGTCACTCAATATAAAGAAATGTGTAAATTACAAATAATAAAGTTACACAACAATACATCAATAATAAAATTATATAAATTATTTTTAGTCAACTATTAATAATTCTTATATTACATTGTGACATTCAAATGGTTTACTTGCAGTTCTCTTGATAGCTATTAATGGCAACAATTTCCCCTGATCATGTTTACATTTTAAACATATAAAAACACTATATATACCTAACTCTTTAAAGATGACAACCTCCGTTTCAGAGAGGAATTAAGACCATCAAGAGTTGATACTCGCCACTCGTAAGAGGACTTGGCGTGTTTTTTCATGAGGGAAAGAGTGGACCACTTGTTAACCTCTTACAAATATTATCTACATATTAAAATTATTATTAATTACAATAGTAATTTTATGAAATGTAGGCATACTCAAGCGGTTCTCTAATAGCCTTTAGGCGACAAATTTCCCAGATCATGTTTACATTTTAAACATACGGGAACACTATATATACCCAACTCTTTTAAAGGTAACAATTAGCTTTGTACACATAGGATTACAATTACCAGGAGTTGATACTCGCCCCTCGTGAGAGGTCTTGTCGTGTTCTCGTGCGGAAAAAAGTCGACCACGAGTTAGCCTCTTAAGTTATGCTTTTTATTAATATACCTGGTTTTTTTAAATTTTTTAACTACATTATATGGATTTTTATATAATATGTAATGTTCTTTTTTTTTTTTTTTTTTTTTTTAAATATTACTTTACATGTATAACTTTCGTTAGGTAAAAAATCAGTTTTAGTACATGGTGACCATGTACTTGTATCCCGATATTGGTGAAATAAAGAAAAAATGATATTATAAATCAATACGTTATAATATGTATATTACAAATTAAAAATGTAATTATTATTGCAAAATATGCAAATTTGAATTTTTTTTTCTTTTAATAATCGTGCAATTGATAATTAAATTATGAAACTAAATTACTCGATTACGCCAGTACTGGGAGACCCCGAAGAATTGTTGTGCAGCGTTAGTACCTAACTCAACCACCGAGAAATTATAGGTGCGCCATTGGCGCTTGAAATGAATATGAATAAGAGTTAATTCAACAAGAAATAAATAAATAAATTTAAAAAATGATAAAATGTGGACATGGGCACTCAAGAAATTTTGTTAAAATACACCAAAATTATCAGGGGGGCCAAATACCGCTGCAACTAGGCGCTCCGTTTGATACATAACGCGGCCACCAAGCATTGTAGATGTCACCGCGCGAGATCTCCCACTCCCACATACAGAAAGGGGGCTCGGGGGCCCACTGGAAACTTACTTACCTTTTGCTTATAGCGATGATTTTGTAAAATAATTAATTGGAACACAAATAAAATAACACTCAATTAAAACACTGAAGAGTTGTTGATCCAAGGAACTAGCGAAGATAACTGAAGTATATTATAAATTTGTTACAATCCGGGTATCTCCAATTAGAACTTTTTATTTTTGTTTGTTAGGACGTAACCTTGCGCCGAAGCTAACACGGTCAGTGGCCCTCCAGAAATGGTTTGCGGCGGGTAGTGCAATACCGCAAACTCGGTCTTGTAGTTCTTCACTCTCACACAAGCTACACAAGCTCTGGTAATTATTTTTAATAATTAGCCAACTCATACAATCACACAGATTATCAATTATCCTTCGTCTTCTTCTTAGGGTTCCAGTGTGGCCGGAAATTACCAGGCCCTGTTGCACCTTCTTCGTACCTTCCAGTTTCCCTTATCGCTCTTAGTACAATGAGCAACATGCCATTTAGCTTGGCGTACTCATGTACGATCTTACTGCGATTATTCTTATGTAATAATCTGGTAATTAATTATGCAGTTAACATTACTGTTTCTATGATGTTATTTTGCTTGCGTAATTGCGTGTGTATTATTTCTGTGTTATAATACTTTACTTTGGCTCTCTCTATATTCTATTATTAATAATATTATTTGTGTGGTGTTTATAATATTATTATTCGCCTTCTGCCTTCAGGCGCGCGGTCGGGTGAGGCCGCGTATTGTGCTTAATACTTGTTCTCGCTGCGTGGTTAGCCAGACCACGCCACCCTATAGAGGATGAATCGCGTTCGGGTCTCGTTGCGGGCTAGGCGGTGATCGCTGAGCGCGGCAGGGGTGAGGTGCGGCAGGCGTGTGAAAGCAGCCGGATGAATTACCTACTCGGCTGTATTGGCATGTCCCGTACGCTCTGGGGACTTCGTGCGGCGGCGTCGGTGTTACCTTCTCTCGCGCGAATTACGGTCGCGCCAGCGAAACCAGACTCTTCCTGATAAGAAAGCGTCTACCGAGAAATGTAACAACACCAGCCACCTGCTGCTTAGCTCAGCAAATTGATTTATATAAATGTAGAAGCACGTATTAGAATTAGTCAGTTAAAAACTAGATCTTCATCGGGTTATGAGTGTTGCCAATGTGCGGGTAATTACCCGAAAAGCGGGTATTTTTGATCATCAAAAAATTTTATGCGGGTAATGATAATTTGCGGGGAATTTGCGGGTATTTTATTTTTGGTATAATTTTTTTTTAATTTTGATGTATTATAACAAAAATTATTAATGTAACAATATTTTTTTTACTGTTATCTATTATATTAGGTATATATTATTACCAACCATTAATATTCAGCGGCGGCAACGCACAAATGATTCGCTAATAACTAATAAATGCGCCTACAGCGTGAAATGGCGTTCTAAATTATGTATCTTGTTTGATACTCAAGACACACACCCTCAAAAAAAAGGTAAATAAGTTTTTCTCCTTAAAATTATAATTAACTGTTGTAATTTTAAACTAAAAAAACATGCGGATAAAGTTTTGGGTATTCAAAATTTTTAATCGGGTAAAATCGGGTATTTGCGCTACATGGAGCGGGGAATTGACATTTTTCAACTGGCAACACTGGTTATGACCTATATTGTAATTTTAAATAATTAATGTTGTTTTAATAATAAATAAAGTATTATCTTAAAATTAAAAAGTGTACATTAATTGGAAAACCATAATTGGCGCTGCGAACAGGATTCTTCGACGGTTCAATAAGTGAAACGGATTGTTTTTACAATTAACGAAGAATCAAAAGGACACAAGGACATAATTCGAGAAGATTCCATCAGCAAGCCAGATCCGAAAGGGCGTTGGACCGCATTCATCGAGAATAAATCCACCGACACGGAGTACGTTCTGATTGCCAAGGAAGCGATGAAAATTACCGGAATAATATTCAGCATTATCCAGTAAGTCCAGTAATCCCTTCAACATATCCTTAATATAAGTATAACGATTCACAATTTGATTCTGTATCTTTGTGACGCAATTGATTAATTCAATTCATTATTATGTCCTCTGAATAAGACAAATTTGGATTTGATTTTATAAAAATATAATAATTAAAAAAAATTATAATTTTATTATCTCTGCTTAAGTGTATGATTTTTTGATGTCAGTTAGTTTTGATAAAGAACAAGAAGTAATATATATTGGTAATTTATTTGATCTTGAAATTAAATTCACGACCATCATGAACATGAACATCATCATGAACATGGCGAACATCATGAACAACATCATCATGAACATAGTGATGTTCGCCATGTTCATGATGATGTTCATGTTCATGATGGTCGTGATTGTTCATGAACATGGTGATGTTCACCGTATTTAAATTAATTTTAACCCCCTCCTAAAAAATAATTCGAGCCACTGGTTTGTCATTTTTTTTATTTAAGTTATACCTATAAACTATTACTAGGGTAAGAGTTGCGGGGTGCGGGGAGTAATTTTCAATTAATTTTTTGAAATTTTGAGCCGTTCTCGAGATATACCGAATTTTATGGGATTTTAACACTTAGAATTTTTTTATCAAAATAGTACGTATAAAGTATTGTTTAGGGTGGGGGTACGTAAATAAAGGTTATAAAATATTATTACTCAATGTGAAAATTGACTGGGGTGTATGGCGAGGGGGAATTTTGGATTTATTTTTGCGAAATTTTGAGCCGTTCTCGAGATATATCGATTTTTATGGGATTTTAACACTTTATAAAGTATTGTGTAGGGTGGGGATACGGAACTGAAAGTTTTAAAATATTGTTACTCAATGTGAAAATCGACTGGGGTGGATGGCGAGGGGGAATTTTGGATTTATTTTTGCGAAATTTTGAGCCGTTCTCGATATATATCGATTTTTATGGGATTTTAACACTTAGAAGTTTTTTAACAAAATAGTACATATAAAGTATTGTTTAGGGTGGAGGTATGGAACTAAAAAGTTATAAAATATTATTGCTCGATGTAAAAATCGACTGGGGTGTATGACGAGGGGAGAATTTTGGATTTATTTTTGTGAAGTATAGAGCCGTTCTCGAAATATTTCGATTTTAAAAACATTGCAACACTTTAAAAAAATACTAAAGTTTTATCAAACTTATCCTTATTAGCTATTGTTTAGGGAGGGGGTAGGGATTAGGTATTGAACCAAATGCAATAAATTATTGTTAACTAATGTAAAAGTGGGTGTGGGTTTGTGTCTAAAAATACATGTAATCTTATGTGATAATGTGTCTTCACCCTATATTTATTCAAAACTACATTGTTTCTTATGTAAAACACGCACATATTTGCTCATTCGAAAGGGCCCTTAGTAAGGTTTTATTTATCTTGATGATGATTGGACGGAATAACAATGAATTTTATTGGTTGACTAGATTTTTTATGCATAGGATAGGTATATAAACAAAGAAAATTGTTACCGGAGCGTATTGGCCGTAATTAGTAATTAATTAATAATTATAATTAATTACTAATAAAAAGAAAAATCATCAGTACGCAGTTCATAATTACCAATAAAACAAGTAATTAATGAAAAAGAATAATAATTCGTAATTATAATTAGTATTCATAATTATAATTAACAATAATAATTATTAATAAATAGCATTAATAATTATTACAACAACAACAGCAATAATTATTATTAATAACATCAACAGAGTTCCGCGCGAGAGAAGGTAACACCGACGCCGCCGCACGAAGTCCCCAGAGCGTACGGGACATGCCAATACAGCCGAGTAGGTAATTCATCCGGCTGCTTTCACACGCCTGCCGCACCTCACCCCTGCCGCGCTCAGCGATCACCGCCTAGCCCGCAACGAGACCCGAACGCGATTCATCCTCTATAGGGTGGCGTGGTCTGGCTAACCACGCAGCGAGAACAAGTATTAAGCACAATACGCGGCCTCACCCGACCGCGCGCCTGAAGGCAGAAGGCGAATAATAATATTATAAACACCACACAAATAATATTATTAATAATAGAATATAGAGAGAGCCAAAGTAAAGTATTATAACACAGAAATAATACACACGCAATTACGCAAGCAAAATAACATCATAGAAACAGTAATGTTAACTGCATAATTAATTACCAGATTATTACATAAGAATAATCGCAGTAAGATCGTACATGAGTACGCCAAGCTAAATGGCATGTTGCTCATTGTACTAAGAGCGATAAGGGAAACTGGAAGGTACGAAGAAGGTGCAACAGGGCCTGGTAATTTCCGGCCACACTGGAACCCTAAGAAGAAGACGAAGGATAATTGATAATCTGTGTGATTGTATGAGTTGGCTAATTATTAAAAATAATTACCAGAGCTTGTGTAGCTTGGGTGAGAGTGAAGAACTACAAGACCGAGTTTGCGGTATTGCACTACCCGCCGCAAACCATTTCTGGAGGGCCACTGACCGTGTTAGCTTCGGCGCAAGGTTACGTCCTAACAAACAAAAATAAAAAGTTCTAATTGGAGATACCCGGATTGTAACAAATTTATAATATACTTCAGTTATCTTCGCTAGTTCCTTGGATCAACAACTCTTCAGTGTTTTAATTGAGTGTTATTTTATTTGTGTTCCAATTAATTATTTTACAAAATCATCGCTATAAGCAAAAGGTAAGTAAGTTTCCAGTGGGCCCCCGAGCCCCCTTTCTGTATGTGGGAGTGGGAGATCTCGCGCGGTGACATCTACAATGCTTGGTGGCCGCGTTATGTATCAAACGGAGCGCCTAGTTGCAGCGGTATTTGGCCCCCCTGATAATTTTGGTGTATTTTAACAAAATTTCTTGAGTGCCCATGTCCACATTTTATCATTTTTTAAATTTATTTATTTATTTCTTGTTGAATTAACTCTTATTCATATTCATTTCAAGCGGCAATGGCGCACCTATAATTTCTCGGTGGTTGAGTTAGGTACTAACGCTGCACAACAATTCTTCGGGGTCTCCCAGTACTGGCGTAATCGAGTAATTTAGTTTCATAATTTAATTATCAATTGCACGATTATTAAAAGAAAAAAAAATTCAAATTTGCATATTTTGCAATAATAATTACATTTTTAATTTGTAATATACATATTATAACGTATTGATTTATAATATCATTTTTTCTTTATTTCACCAATATCGGGATACAAGTACATGGTCACCATGTACTAAAACTGATTTTTTACCTAACGAAAGTTATACATGTAAAGTAATATTTAAAAAAAAAAAAAAAAAAAAAAAAGAACATTACATATTATATAAAAATCCATATAATGTAGTTAAAAAATTTAAAAAAACCAGGTATATTAATAAAAAGCATAACTTAAGAGGCTAACTCGTGGTCGACTTTTTTCCGCACGAGAACACGACAAGACCTCTCACGAGGGGCGAGTATCAACTCCTGGTAATTGTAATCCTATGTGTACAAAGCTAATTGTTACCTTTAAAAGAGTTGGGTATATATAGTGTTCCCGTATGTTTAAAATGTAAACATGATCTGGGAAATTTGTCGCCTAAAGGCTATTAGAGAACCGCTTGAGTATGCCTACATTTCATAAAATTACTATTGTAATTAATAATAATTTTAATATGTAGATAATATTTGTAAGAGGTTAACAAGTGGTCCACTCTTTCCCTCATGAAAAAACACGCCAAGTCCTCTTACGAGGGGCGAGTATCAACTCTTGATGGTCTTAATTCCTCTCTGAAACGGAGGTTGTCATCTTTAAAGAGTTAGGTATATATAGTGTTTTTATATGTTTAAAATGTAAACATGATCAGGGGAAATTGTTGCCATTAATAGCTATCAAGAGAACTGCAAGTAAACCATTTGAATGTCACAATGTAATATAAGAATTATTAATAGTTGACTAAAAATAATTTATATAATTTTATTATTGATGTATTGTTGTGTAACTTTATTATTTGTAATTTACACATTTCTTTATATTGAGTGACAAATTATAACAAACGTAAGAAGTGTGTTTGAGTATATAAAATTATGTATAAAGCTAATAAAAATTAATGATGAAACAATTAAATAATTTATTAAATTACATTAGATGGAGCCACAACCATTCGTTCCATTAATTATATCATGTAATGTGTTTATAAACAGTTTAGTGTTTATAAGTATTTATATAATAAAAATTGGTCTTTACAGATGGATAAATACGAAATTGTCAAAGATTTCTCAACTGTGGTGCGCCGCTTCGGTTTGAGAGGCCGCAAAATTGAGTTTAAAATTCGGCCGATCTCCGAAAACATAGAGAATCCTGTGAAATGGGTAAAAGATGCCGTGGAGCAAATTGTGCTATACGCAACAGCTGGAGTAGAACCTACTGACCAAATAGGATTTACTTTCTGCTCAAAAGAGTTTAAAGAGAAGATACCTGGATGGCTGGCATTTCGGGAGGCCGGTAAAGTTACAGTGGATGATATATGGACGGTTTTAAGTGGTATTTTTCAAAGCAATTCGGAAGGTATGAATACCGATTCATTTTGTCTGAGTGTCACTACAGTAAGAATGCCTCAAGGACGGGGAAGACAACGAGCTGGCGCATATTCAACGTTTGAAGAAGAGTGCGGAAAAAAAACAAGGCATACTTGTCATCAATAACAAAGATAATATGTGTCTTCCTCGCGCGTTAGTTGTGGCAATGGCTCATGCTACAAAATCAAGCAACTACAGAGAGATGCGGCGCAACATTGGTAAGGTTCAGGACAAGGCAGTAACATTACTAATGCGGGAATCAGGTGTTACAATCTCCGAAAATGGTGGATGCGGAATACCTGAGCTGTGTATATTTCAACAGCACCTGATGCCTATGTTTAAAATAGTGGTTTACAAATATGGATCTGGAGGCCGTACTGTAATTTATGAAGGTGATGTAAATGCACAACATAACTTATATTTGTTATATCATCAAGATCACTTTAATGTAATTACATCACTAACTGCGGCGTTTGCATGCAGCTATTTTTGTGAAATATGCCATATTCCTTACAACAATAAAAATGGACATCGATGTGCAGCATCGTGTCCGTGCTGCCAACAGTCGCCACCATGTAAATTAATTATAAACATTACTTGCGAATACTGCAATAGATCATTTAGAAGCGATGCGTGTTTTAAAAATCATCAGGATAAAATGTGTAAAATCATCCGAAAGTGTACCAAATGTTTAAAGACTATTAAAGCCAACCGTAATCACGTGTGTGGTGAAATATACTGCAAAATTTGTAAAGGACATTTTCCTACTACTCACTTGTGTTTTATGCCAGTGGACACGCGAAAGCCGCCAAAAGACAAGTTTCTATTTGTATTTTACGATTTGGAGACACGGCAAGAAACTAGGTTAAGTAATGAAACAGACATTACAATTCATGAACCTAACCTATGCGTTTATCAGCAGTGCTGCTATATGTGCTACGGAGAAAAAAACTTATACTTTTGCCAAAAGTGTGGATTTCGACAGAAAGTAATTCAATCAAACGTTATTGGTACCTTTCTAAAATATTTACTAGACGCACGAAATAAGTTCAAAAATATAGTGTGTATTGCTCACAATGCTCAGTCGTTTGATGCACAATTTTTATTGAAATATGTGTTAGATAAAACAGTGATTACCCCGGACCTCATAATGCGCGGCACTAAAATTTTGATAATGGAAATAGACAGTTTACGGTTTATAGATTCCTTAAATTATTTTCCAATGGCCCTGGCTAAATTACCAAAAGCGTTTGATTTGGAAACTCCATATATAAAAGGTTATTTTCCTCATCTGTTTAACACCCTTGAGAACGTGTCATATGTGGGAAAGCTACCCGACATCAAATATTACTCGCCCAATACAATGCGTTCCGAAGATCACACCAAGTTTATTGAGTGGTACGACACGCATAAAAACGACGAATTTAATATGCAGCGCGATCTGGTTGATTATTGCGTGAATGATGTCAATATTTTAAAAAATGCATGCATTAAATTCCGCGATATGTTTCTGACTGAGTGTAATGTTTGCCCGTACATGGAAGCAGTGACCATAGCATCAGCTTGCAACTTAGTGTATAGACGTGGTTACCTAAAACCAAACACCATAGGTATTATTCCGCGTGGCGGCTACAGATGGCGTGATAATCAGTCAAACATAGCAATTCAATGGCTTATATGGGAAGAGCAACAGCGCGGAATTTCAATTTACCACGCAGCCAAAAGTCGAGAAGCTCTTGTTGAAGGAGTACGAGTTGATGGATTCTGTGAAGAAACACGACAAGTTTTTGAATTTCATGGGTGCTACTATCATGGTCATCCATTATGTATGCCTATAAATCGTGATATACCACTGTTTGACGACACATCGGACACACTCTCTCGTCGTTATGAGTTTACCATTTCAAAAACAGAACGATTGCGGTCTAAAGGATACGAAGTTGTAGAAATGTGGGAGTGCGAATTTAGAAAAAAACAATTAAATAATCAAGATATACGCGCCCTAAAGTCACATCCACTTTTAAACCACGCTATTTTAAATCCTCGTAACGCATTTTATGGTGGTCGAACAGGTGCTGCAAAACTCTACTATAATGTGAAACCCGGCGAAAAAATCAGATACATCGATGTGTGTTCTCTGTATCCTTGGGTATGCAAATATGGTAAATTTCCCGTTGGTCACCCCACTGTACATGTAGGTCCGGAAGCGTGTTCAAAACTGAATATCTCTAAGCTAGACGGAATAATAAAATGCAAAGTGCTTCCACCACAAAATTTATATCACCCTGTACTACCCATAAAACAAAACAATAAACTCATGTTTTCTTTGTGTCGTATGTGTAGCGAAATGCAAAATCAGCAAGAGTGTGAACACGGGGATGATGACAGGGCTCTAGTTGGTACTTGGGTAATTGATGAAATAAACACTGCTGTAGAACGAGGTTATTGTGTAATGGAGATTTACGAAGTATGGCAATATAACATTGAACAATACAACTCTATTACAAAATTGGGTGGGTTGTTTGCAGATTTTATGAACAAATTTATTAAGACTAAACAACAGGCATCCGGTTGGCCTTCAAGTTGTCAAACTGAGATACATAAAATTGAATACATTGAAAAGTTTTTAAATTCCGAAGGAATACAACTTAACTACGATAATATTTTAAATAACCCTGGACTTAGATCACTCGCTAAGTTAATGTTAAATTCGTTCTGGGGAAAATTTGGTCAAAGAGAAAATCAGTCAAAAACTAGCATAGTTCGAAAACCCAAAGACTTGTACAACTTACTTATTGATCCCTCTTTGGTTGTTAACCACATACAGGAAATCGATGAAAACGCCATTATTGTTAACTGGGAGCAAAAAGAAGAGGCTGCAAATATACTAAGTACGGTTAATGTGTGTATAGCCGCATATACAACCACTTTGGCAAGACTGAAACTGTACGAATATCTCGAGCTTCTCGGTGAGCGTGTATTATATTACGACACTGATTCTGTTATCTACGTGAGCAGAGAGGGTGAAGAGGAACCAATCATAGGCTCCTCGCTTGGAGAGATGACAGATGAGTTGGAAGGATATGGTGTAGGCAGCTATATTACAGAGTTTGTATCTGGGGGACCCAAAAATTACTCTTATAAAGTATTTGATCCTACTTCACAAAAATCATTTGTAATTTGTAAGGTTAAAGGTATTCGAATAAACTTTGACACTGAAAAACTGGTCAATTTTGAGAGTTTGCGTGACATGGTTTTAGAAGATAAACCTCCTGTATATATAACTTCACGAAATATACGACGTACAGCAGAACACGAAGTAGTGAGCAAAAATGAGAATAAAGTTTTTAGAGTAGTGTTTGGTAAACGCCGACGCATAGACAGTTTTGACTCTGTGCCCTACGGCTACAAACATTCAAAGTATTCATAAACGTAGCTTTATATAATATCTTTTACGCATTTATTGTGTAAACCACGTAAATGATTTTAGTTGTTTAAAAATTTGTATGTATTTAGATAATTTTCTAACATGTATTGTTTTATATAACTATTAAATAATATTTCAATAATTGGGTGTTTGACTTATATCCTTTCCTTAATCAATAATATGTCTCTCTCCCTTACCTTTTTGTGTTTTTGTGATGATTGCCAGGTGTTAATCAAAATGAGTGACACCTGTCAAAAAGTAAATAGAAAACATAAAAAAAAAACTATATCAATAAATGTACACTAGTATACTTCCGGTTTCTAACGTGGTTTACTTCCGGTTTGTGTGCGATATGGATTGGCGGCATTTATCAAAAGATTGAAAAAAGTTCCCACGGTCTTGAAAAAGTTCCCACGGTATGGAAAAAATTCCCAGGCTAGGGTGCCCCAATACCTACTTAAAAACTTGCACCCCGCATTATTAAGCATATGCCAAATTTCCCGTGTACCTTTTAAAGTTTCAATCCACCCAGTTTCTACTGGCATATCTTTTTTTATTATAGCAGTTTTTCTAATTTCCAATTTTTATTTTTTTTTTGCCTTAATTATAATAATATATTGATGTTAGGATACATAGGTATTTACATAAGTCATGTATAGTAAGTAATTTAATCTAATACTAAAGAAAATTAATAAAGAAAATAGTAGTTTGCAGTCTGCTCTGTATTTCATTCCAGCGACAATTCTGACTGCACGCCTTTGTAACGAAAATAGTCTGTACTTTATTAAAGATTGACCCTAAGCCAGGATGCCTAACATTAGCGCTGAGTTACAGATTGCAAAGTAAACAGTCCTTAATATATGGAGAAAACACAGTTAGCAAGGCTTCTTAAAAGATATGTATTTTTGTTCAGCTTATTTGCAACCTGTTCCCCATGTTCCTGCCAGTAAAGTCCTAAAGTCCCTAAAGTTTACATGTAAACCAAGAAACTATTGTGTCTGTTGTATTTGTAGGTCTACGAGTAAATTGAATTTTAATGGTTTTCTCAAGACTTAATCAAAGTGAATTAATTTGAAACCACTGCAGTTTGTTGTCTTGTTTTGCTTAAAACAGTACCCTATTCAGTTGTTTTGTTGCGATTACTAATGGTAGTGTCATCGGCATATTGTACAATTTGACTTACTTTATTGAAATCATTAATATACACGAGGAACAACAAGGGGCCAAGACATAACAGTTGCGGATGATACATGATTATGATTTACATATTGTTTCCTATTACATAAGTACAAAGACAGTAGCTTAATGCTATTTGGAAATATTACAATTTACGAATTAGAGTAGTGTGAGAGACACATAATTGTAGGTGGTAGTAATAATAATAATAGTATTTAATTACGGAAATCTCCTTTATACAATATTTGAAAACATATTTTAATAAAAAAAACAACAGTCTAAAATTAGCGTACAAATATCTACATTTATACATATAAAACAAACAAAAAAAATTATATTGTGGAATATGCCTCTTCGTATTCTTAAAATGCTGCCATCCACTTTCTTCCTTACAATTAATGGTACTAATTTAATATTTTTACAGTGATTTGCTAATTTATTGCAAAAATTTCTCAATAAATGATTTTTGCATTCAATTTTTTTTACAATTGTTTTATTATAGGGATTATTTTATTATTTTATTTATTGTTTTATTATAGGGATTATTTTACTTATTTTTTTTTATAAACGCTGCTATCGCCATTTGCAATTATTTTTTTTATACACTAATCCATACATTTTGACACTACTTTTAAAACCCTCTAATAATATTTGTGACTCCATTGATGATCCTTTCCAATTTTTAAAACATTTATGTTGTTTTGCTGTAATCAAATATAAAACCTTTTTTGTTCTATAGCCAATTATTGTACAGCCAGACACGAATAGTGTGGCCCCTATAATATGCAACTTAGTATACACAAAATTTTTGTTGAATGTGGTTAAACTGATGCCTTTGCCCGTTTTAGCATCTTTTAACCCCAGAACAATGTCACCCATGAAATGTTTAAAATGTTAGCGCAAATGAAAAATACTAAAACGGGCAAAGGCATTAGTTTAACCACATTTAACATAATTTTTGTGTATACTAAGTTGCCTATTGTAGAGGCCATACTATTCGTGTCTGGCTGTAGCTGCCTTTGAGTTAGTGTTATAAATTTGCCTCTAGCTTCTTTTAGCCAAACTTCCATCACAAACCACTATAATAAATAGAAGTCTTTCCGGAGTTACGTCTCCTGCTTCTATAGCAAGTTTTTTCTTCTTCTGCTGCATCATTAATTGATTTAAGTGAATTCACTTCCCATTCTTTGTGAATTGTATTTCTTTTGCGTACAAACGTTTTTGCTTCATACAAGATAAATTTACCGCCGCTGACAATTGTTTTATGTTTGAAGAACCGGATCGATTTACTTGTTAATATACTTTCTTCAAAATTATATACACATTTTGCATTTAAATGTTATTTTAGATTGAAAACCTATGATTTTTGTTGTTGATTAAAGTCTTGGATGATAAAGAGAACCCTATGGCTAGAAAATGGTTTCCAAGTTTAATATGCGATTCAATTAAAAAAAATTGCAAATCAACACCCACGTATTTTATATTCTCCAGAATGAATGTTGTCATTTCGTTCTGGTAGAATATTGTCGTTGCATTCAGTAAGAATTCTATCAATATTATTGTCATTAAGTCCTTTTTGAATATTCTCACTGGGTTCTGAATAAATATCACTCATGTTCTCAATATTTTTTTAATATTTTCTTTAAATTTGCGTTACATTTCTTGATTTCTTGCAATAAGCAGATACATTTGTTACCTCGTCGGTACACAGGTTTGGAATTTATTTAATTTTTGGTGTTCATAGTTGAAACGTTTTTCACAAGGGTGGTTTTGAGTTGATAGTACAATCTAGGCAGGATCGGTATACGTCACACCGGTTGAGTAGGTATTGATAGCGGTATTCAGGACGATGTATAGCAAGGTCCATTAACGTCATAGATTGTTCAAGGCAAGAAATATCTAGGAATGAGTCTTGCTCGGATGAATCAATATTATATATGTATTTTTTGTAAAATAAATTAATATTTAATAATAGACTTTACATATTTACTTTAATTGAAACTGAAATAGTTATAAATTTGATGGACACATTGATATGTTTATTAAATTTTATTTATTACCGGCAATCTAATTAAATTAACTTGTGTTTGGCCCATAGTTGTCTTCCCTAGAAAAGATTTCCCTTAATTCCCAAAAATAATAAAAAATATTATATATATTATAATAAAATAAATATAACCGCAATAATAAAATAAATGATTAGAAGACAAAGAAGGGTATTATCCAGGTATAATATAATATACTTGTGTGCAGAGTTTAAATTAAATCTCAGCTGATTTCTATAGATTGTCATCGTACCAAGTACAAATGCGTACTAATAATATTGGTGGAAAGGAGTAGTATTGTTTTTAGGTAAAATGTTGGTTTATAATTGGCTATTTAAATATATCACTCTAATTTTAGATACCCCTCTCACCCGATGTCCCGCAGGTGAAATAAATATTCCCGGATTATAGACTCTTAACTTTTCATCACTAACATAATAATCACCTTCCACAATCGCACATTTACTAAATGATATCAGAACATATTTTTTCAAATTTAACATATTTTGATTTTTTGTACACCACATACTCAAAACATCTAATTCAGCTTGAAAACACGCTTGATTTACATGACTTTAAACCACATTAAATAATTTTATGTCATCAGCAAACAAATGAAATTTCACATTCTTAAAATTTAGGCCTATGTCGGTAATAATCAATATTGGTCCACAATAAGACACTTGTGGCACACCAGACAATACATTAATAGGGTTTGATACATAATTACATATTTTGACAAACTGCTTTTGGTTGATACGCTACTCAACCATTTTAAGAGTGATTTGCCAAAACTCAATAGCTTCTAACTTTTTAAGCAATGTAGCGTGATCAACTTTGTCAAATACTTTAGTAAAGTTTGTGTACACAAAGTCGATTTGTAACCATTTTTTAATTTCTTCTAATATAAATGATTGGTATTCCAACCGTAGATTTGCCAATGCAAAAACCATGTTGTTCATTAATGATTGAGATTTTACATATCTACATAAGTTGTTCTGCAATAAGTTTATCTAAAATTTTTGGTATAGTTGATTGCAATGCTACGTTACAATAGTTTTCTTTTCCTGTTTTTATCTCTATTCTTCTTACTATAAACTTGTTTCTTTTCTCTTCTGTTTTTTTGTTAAGCTTGTTTTCTATTGCTCTTGTTTTACTCTTATTTAGTTTATTTATCTCTACTTCTCATATTTATCATATCTTTCATATTTCTTATTTTTATTTATTCATTTTTTTTCAGTATCATATGTTGCATCATTTGTTTAATTTTTTTCATTTTTTTATCTTTGCCGGGTCCTAGTTTTTATGGCTTGTTAGTTCTTACTTTTCTTATTTCTTCTATTTGTTTTTGCTCCGGTGATCTAAGAACTTTTTTAAATATTCCTGGTTCTTCCGCACTTTTTTATTCCTTTTTCTTTCTGTAGACATTTGAATTTTTTATAATTGGGCTTTGTAGAGTTTTGGAGGCTTTGACGCTTGACATATAGCCGTAATATAATTACAAACTCTAAAGTAGCGATCCAGGAGACCGGCAAGTTTGATAGCAAAAAGGGCGGCTAAGACGGCTCTAGTTTTAACTCTAAATTAATGAACCGCCTAACAGTGGGCCACTTTTGGTAAGCAAAACTGGCGCTGTGGGATGAACCAAACGCCGAGTTAAAGCGCCGAAATCGACGCTTATGGAAAACCATAAAAAGCGTTGGTAACTATGGAAGTCGGAATCCGTCAAGGAGTGTGAAACAACTTACCTGCCGAAGTTACTAGCCCTGAAAATAAATGGTGCTGAAACGCTCCGATGAGGAAGTTCCGGACGATCTGGAACTTCTGTGAAGGTTTGAGCGGCGCAGCCAAGATGCATCGAGGCACGGAGGGTACCCAGGTTCGGTGATAAAACACCGAACAAGTTGTATTCAAACCCCAAATTCTTAAACTTGTCTACCCTCATCTGTCGGATGGGTTTCCCACCGATAAAGAAAGCCGGCGTAGTCGTCGCAAAGAGTTTTTTCTTTGCGGGGACTCGTTTCGTCACCAAAGCCGTGCATTTCTCGACGTTTAAGCATAGTCCTCTTCTATCTAGGAAAAGGTTGCATGCCTTTAAACTATTAAAGCAGAAACTATCCTGCGCTTCAAATCTAGTAGGTGCGAGTAGTACCAGATCGTCCGCGTAGGCAAGACATGCGACCTTCGAATCCCTAAAAGTTAGCCCTAGTTCACCAGGGAGCCAGGCAATTAATTCATCCATTACAAGGTTGAAAATGGACGGCGACATAGGGTCACACTGTTTAACTCCTCTAAGGAGGTGGAATTCCCGGGACCTTACGGGTTGACAGGATACGGTGGTACTGGCTCCCTGGTAGTTTCCGCCGGAGTGCACCAAATATACTTTTGCGGGGAACGCAGTCGAAGGCTCTGCGCAAGTCCAAAGTAATTATGCAATGGGATTTTGAACTTGCGCGGTTTTTTTTTATAATTGACTAGAGGGTGATGGAATTAACCATACACCCATCCACCTCTCTAAACCCGCTTTGAAGCGAGCATATTTTGACTGCTTTCAATCTCTTCGCCCATATGCGATTGCATATTCGGATAACTACCGACGAAATGGTAATCGGCCTCCACTTTCCAACCGATTCCAGGTTGGAATTGCCCTTTGGTATTAAGATCGTCCTGTTCTGTCTTAAAATTGTCGGAATGTGACCGCAGGCTAGCATCACATTTGCGATAATCCCAAGCCGGTGCTTGGGCCATCTCCTCACAACATCGATTGTTAGTCCATCGGGTCCTTTCGCGCGAGAACTGCTAGATTTGACGGCGCCATCGATCTCCTCTTGTGTGATTGGTTGAGAGAGATCGATGGGTTTGTCGGGTGGTAAGAATGGATCTTCATTGGCAATGCCTGGGGATTCCCATATATTCCCGTATTCCGCCTCGATGGACTCAAGCGATGGAGTGATATTTGACGCAGTAGGGTCAATCCCGTCAATAATTTTACCGGCCAGATCGGCCCTATTTTGCCCGTAAGCCTGCTGGTAGGCCTTATATCGGTCTGTTTGCCTGCGATCTGTATGTCTCATGTCCGTTTGTCTGTCCCTTCTGTCTTGACGTCTGTAGGTCGCTCTTGTCAAACTGTCAACGTACCTGTCAAAAGCATAGCAGGGGCAGCATTATTTCTATTCGAAGTTCTTCTTGGAGATTGATGGGTGGGAGTGGACGTGGATCTTCTGATAAGTCTGCGAATGATAGACCTGGCATTGGTTGGTGATGCCAGGTCCTGCAGCGGAGATTGTGGTGTCATAATTTCCGCAATAGCCGGGGCTACGGGTTCCGGCTGCAGTATGCTTATCTCTTCTTATTCCAGATTCCCGTCGTCTCCTTCGCTTGGGAGTAGGAGCTGTTTATATGTGGCGTTTAGCGCATGCTTATTGTACTCCCGATTTGAAGGCACTTCTGGTGCCTCCATATCCCACTGCTCCTTCTTCCTGTTCTTCTGCTGCTTTTTGTAATTCTGCCTTTAGTCTCTCTACTAACGCCTTGTAGTCGGTCATCCGTCTCTTACCCTTAACGGCATCGACAGACCTTCCCGACTCTAGGGATAGATAAATGTTGATATGCACACAACTACCCGCAAAGGCCGCTTCTTTCCAGCGGGTTCCACGGGCGTCTTCGTCCCTCGGTGGATGCCGAAACGGCCGCACCGAAGTGTCCTAGACCCGATGCGCCTTACATTCGTGTTACCGCCGCCCTGCGTAGGATGCAAATGAGCGGGGGAAATACTGGCATCTGTTTTGGTGTTCCTCTTCTCTGTCATTGTCAGGGGGGTCGGTTCCGGCTGAAGGCCGTCGCCGACAATAGAGACGCTCTGATGAGTGGGAGGGTTGTGGTTGTGCGCGCAGCAGGAACGGCCGCAGGCCCGTCTGGAGCCGCCGCCGATGCAGATCTTGGTTTTAGTAGCAAATACTCCAGCGAGATCCTAGAGGTCTGAAGTGGAAAAGGGTTTTGTGTGAACAGTTGTTGCACACGAGTCAGTCAATCCTAAGCCCTAGGCAAAAGCCGATGTTGATAAGCCGCAAACGTATGCAGCGTGTGTAAGCGCCTGTGACCGTTAGGCGATAGGGAATCCGGTTCTTATTCCGGAACCGGGCAGCGGAACCGTATTTTGTGTCGGGTCCTCGTAAGTTGACTCGACGGGGTGACCTAAGAGAACCTGAAGACGCTGTTGGGAGGTCTGGAAAGAGTTTTCTTTTCTGTATGTATGACGCAATGTAATTTCTGCTCAGTGCTCTGAATGTCAACGTGAAGAAATTCAAGCAAGCGCGGGTAAACGGCGGGAGTAACTATGACTCTCTTAAGTGGTTTTGTTGCGTACGGACGTGTCCAAAATCGCATAAAGTGTGCTTCGCAATTTTCGACCGTAATAACATCAACTCGGTCGTGTACACGTAGTAGAAAAGGTTATGTTTTATTAAAACAAAGGCCTCCGCATCAAAAGACCCCTTATTTGCAAACACCACCTTGCTGCCCCATCAAAAAATATAAGTGGGCTCTCCGCCGTTGATTTGGGCGTCTGTAGCGCCGTTCAAAGCGTCTTTTTAGAAAAATTTGGATCAGGATTGCAAAAACTCAAGGATGAATTTGACCGGCGCCTCTATCATTCCGTAGTTGCCAGGTTTGCATCCTATGCAAGCATTGAAATTTTCAGTGGGTTTGTAGCTTGTTGGTGCATCGAATTTTACGTGTTTGGGATGTCCTACAACGCTACATAAGATCCAATGTTTTTCTTTAAAATGGTCTGCGACGCTGCAAGTGCTCCAACTTCTCACCGACTCTAAAGACATACAACGACTGAAAACCGACGGACTAGCCTACTTTACACTCCACATTTCACCGATCATCGGCTACATACGTTATCACCTAACATGGTTTTCTAATGGTCTTCTGGAAACAGCCTTAGGACCCATTAAACTTCATCTGGCCGCCCATCAACCCTGTGTAGTGTAAAGAAAATCGGAAAAACCGGTTCTCACCAAAACTCAATTGTGTATGATCGTTTGTAGTACGAGCGCGTTCGTGTGTGCAACGGAGGGGTCGAACAATTGCCGTAAACGGCCGAGTGTAGACACAGACTATTTAGCATTCTACAAACTGTATATCCCGCCCAAGGCGGGCCTGTGTTCCGATTTTTGTCTTTTGTTTAATGTTTATGACTGTTTTACTTGTTTTGTGACCGGTACATACTAGTGCTCAAAATGTTTGATTGTGAATTCGGCAAATCGTATGTTAATGAGAAAGCCCGTAAACGCCACCAGATGCGTTACTGCCAGCATCCAGCAAACCGCCGCGAAATTGACTTGAGCGAGTAATGTGACCTGTGCGGGGCGCGGTTTGCAACTAAGATGGTTGTGCAACAGTAAACAGTATAATTGTTGCGACAAACTTTTAGTTGCAAATACTTGCAGGGGATTCTGGAGCGTAGTGGATGAGTTTTTAATGGCAGAAATCAAAATTAGCTACCAGGGTCTCCCCGGTCTTTTCATAACCTATCTCTCGGAAAAACTTGATCGCTTTAAAAAAGCAATCAAGAAACGTTGGCAGCTTCCGGAGCCCCACCTTCCTCTTAACGGTCAGCCCCAGGAAGTGTCGTCCATCGTTTTGGTAAACGTGCCGTTTGCCAATTTGACATTAGAGACGACCCTACGACGCTTGCTTCCCCTGATAACTTTGTAAGCGCTTCCCCACGGGTCTTCCGAGGAGGATTCCGTGCAGAAGCGCTTCCATTCTTTTAGCCTTGTATCCTTAATTAATTGTTTATATTCCCCAAACTTAACATAATATTCCCGTTTTTTATCTTCTCTATCTAAATCACTCCTTGCTCTATTTCACAGCCTCTTTAGGCGCCTTACTTCCTGTCTAGCATTGCTAATTTCCCCGGTCCACCAAGGTACCGATTTCGAGAATTGTTTGATTCTCGGAATCGCCGCCTTGCAGACTTCCACTATAACATCGTTTATAGTTTCCGCCGTCCTATTCAAACCCTCTCTTGTTCTATTACCGAGCGTGCTAATTATCTTATATTTACTTTTCTCTATATAATCGTCAAATCTTGCCCAATCCGCTAGTTTGGTGCAAAATCCGCGATTTACCTCAACAGTTCCTTCCCCGGCTATTTCCCACCCAATAATTTTCATTTCATTTCATTTTCTGTATCCACGTACCAACCTCCGGTCGAAGCCGCGATGTCTGCCGAACAAGCCGTCACATCTATGAAACTTGTTTGGCCGGCCGGTCCGGCGAAAGTTGGCACGTCACCCACATTCAAAACAATTAATTCCTCTTCCTCTAAAAAATCTGCAAACATGCGACCGCGTTTGTCCTCATACGGGCTTCCCCATAATCCGGACTTGGCGTTCGCATCTATTCCTAGAACTACCTGACTCTTATTTTTTAATTCCCTTACTACTTGCCTAATATCCCTAATTACTACCTCAAAATCCTCCGACTTATTTTCCGCACAGGGAACATAAGCCGATACACCGAAAAACCTAATCAACCCTTTTGTTATCTCAACGACCGTAATCCGGTCGTTAGATAAATCTGTAATGATTACCCCATGTACCCTATTGTTGTTAATTACTATTGCTGCTCGCGGTTTACTCCCGCTTTTATAAAAAACTCCCGTGCTTGAGGTGCAGCCTCCTATTTTTCCCCCCTTGATATTTGGCTCCTGAATGAAGCAAACATCTGTTTCCTCTTCCTGCATAATTTTATTTAAAATATTTACTCCGGTTAAGCTCCTAGATTTACTTGCGCGCACTTCACTATTTGAGAGGGCTCACTTACCTGGTTCATTTCCATATCTGCATTTATTGGTTGATCAAGCATAATCGATTTTGTTATCCAACATTGCACGGCGCCTTAATCGGGATGAGCAGTCCTTGAACCTCGCGTGGTGATCCGACCTCACCTTCCTTCCGGTTCCAGCTCTTTCGTTCCATCGACAGCACACCGTACAATTAAACACTCGGCTATTGCATCCGTGCTGGGTGTGGCCGGCTTGGCCGCACTTCGCACAAACACAAGTTTTCTCCCTGCAATGCTCTCCAATGTGATCATATGCATGACACTTAAAGCATTGCAGCATCTCACGGTAGTCTTCAGCCATAACGGTTTCAAACTCAAACTTTATCCGTTTATTTAGTAAATCGTATCTAAAGTCCAGCGCTACTTCAATCACCACTCGTTTATACGATTCTTGCCGTTGCCCAAGATTTATAAGCCGTTTCACCGCAATGTTCTTGCAGTACTCTTCTTCGCTCTCAAACTTTGCCTGCACCCACTGGTTTTTTCGATATATGACTCCAATCACATGTGCCTTGGTTTTTTCTAAATCCACCACTTTGTCGGTCTCTATTCTCATCAGAGACATCCACGGCCGTTTTAAATTCCTGCTTGTTCAATGTAGTCTACACGAACGGGTCTAAAACCGAAGACGGTACGGGCGCTGCAATCGCGATTTATAGATTAGACAGAGAGATGGGATGCGAAAAATTAAAACTAGATAGGAAATGCACAGTATTGCAATCGGAACTGGTTGCAATTAGAGCGGCGGTCAAATTCATCGGCCATCAAACGGACGTAGATTGCCACGTGGTTTCTGATTTTAAGTCGGCGCTTCACGCCCTTAGAACAATGAAGAAACCCACGGAGCTAATGACTGAAAGTGACAAAATGATCAGGGAAAACGCGGGGAAAATATTTTATTTTATTGAATAAAAGCGCACGCGGGAAACGTCGGCAACAAAAGGGCCGACGCTCTCGCAAAAGATGCGAGCAGGGATGCAGGCGAAACGATTTATGATAGGGTACCTTTTTCATTCGCAAAAAAGGTTATTAGAGGGGAAGCTAGGAATAGATGGAATGAGAGGTGGGTCAACTCGACGGATGGACGCGTTACATTCAACTTCATCCGGACGGTTGACGAAAGACAGAAGATAGACATAAATATGACATACGAGATGACGCAATTATTGACGGGTCATGGGAACTTTAAGAAATTTTTAAAGAAAATAGAAAAGTCTGAAACGGATGACTGTTCATGCGGGAAAGGAACGGATAGTGCCGAACATGTCATGTTCTCTTGCGATTACACGCAGGAACAACGCGACAGGGCGGACTTGAAGTTGGTCTTGGCAGGGCTGAGGTGGCCAACGAGTTATGACGAGTTGGTCAGTATCAGAGGGGGAAAAATATTTTGGGAATCACTTAGGTTATTTGCGGGATCTTTAGATATCTTAAAATAAATAAGGTTAGAATTAAACTTATAGTAGAAGCTCTTATTGTGGTTTGCTGTGCGCGCGGCGGTTGAGTTGGCTCACTTAATTCTACTGGATCCATTGGATTGACGGGAGTGGTGCCGGAGAATACTACACACCACCAGGCAGACGAAAACAGGCGAAGGACTACTGCTCCAATAACCTAATATCACTATTAATGCAAGATATTTGGTTGGTTACGCTTATGCTATAGTACCACACAAATTGCTTTTGAATAAGTACCTGAAAAGACAAGAAATTAAATTGCAGTTTTACAGGAATGATACTTTTTAAATCTTGATTGATGTTGGTAAACTATAGAATTATTTTCAAGATGTGATATTAGTTGATAATCAACTATTATTTCAAGCATGTTTTCAATTATTACTAGCATTTGTATTCCTCTGTTTTCAGGAATTTTTGCATCTTTTACGTTCGATACTAGTATAGTTGCTACTTATTAAAGATAACGTATTACACTTGTTTCCAAAGAAGTATTTATCAAATTTGAAATAGGATAACCTATTATGTGCAACAATTTTTTAATAAGACTAAATTTATTTCTAATGCTATTAACTAATTCACTTAATTCCTTGTACATAATTTGGTGAAACATTTCTAGATAAATGTAGGTTGTTGGGCCAGAAAATAAATATGTATCTATGGCATCAGCATCTATTTCATGTACAATTTGATTAATACAACTAGTAAAAAATTATTGAAGTTTTCCGCATTGGAGGTATTACAAAAAAATAGATTTATCAAAAATAATATTGATAGAAGAATTACAGTTACTTCTCTTAATTAGTTGTTTTAGTGTTTTCTACATTCTTTTTGAGATATCTTTATTATTGTCAATCTCCTAATGAAAGTAATTTTTTTTTCATTTTTAATTATAGCAACAACATTGTTGCTAAATGAGATTTTGATAGTTCTAGCATCAATAGCTCTTTGTAATTTTCTAAAAGGACTAGATCGTCCGCAAATGCCATTATTAGACATTTTGCATTGCTGGTAAAAGAGCCGCCGGTGGTGTTGTCTTGAAGGCGGTCCAAAAGCTCGTCAATCACCAAGTTAATGAGGAGGGGACTTAACAGGTCTCCTTGCTTGATGCCTCTTTGAATATTGATTGGCCTTGATTTGTTAGGGCCCGATTGGATAATGGTAGTTGCCCCAGATAAAAATTTGGCAATAAAGTTAATCATTTCCTCGTCGATTGAATGTCTTCGGAGAGACCGGATAATGGAGTGGTGGGAAACCGTGTCAAAGGACTTGCGGATGTCGAGTGACACGACATTGAAGGGTTTGCCCAGGCTGGTTCGGGATCGGATGTAGTAGTCCATGATGGTGAAATGGCACAGAGTGCCATCAATGTTGATAAAACCGCGCTAATTGGGGTTAAGCTTGATGGCGGTTTTAATTTTTGATGATATAATTCTGTGCAGCAGGCGCTGAACTGCGGAACCAATAGTAATAGGGCGCCAGTTTGACGGGTCGAGCTTATCGCCATCTTTTGGGACGAGTATAGTTCTGGATGCGTTTCAGATTGGCGACAGGACGTTGCTGAACAGGATGCAGTTAAACAGCGATTCCAGAAGTTTGGGTTTGCATCGTTTGACGGTTTTAACCGTGATTCCATCTGTTTTGGAGGCGGAGTGCGACTAGTTTTTGGTGCTGGCCACAATTTCCGACCGCGAAACAGGACAAAAGCATGACTGGCGTGTTTTTTGGTCCACGATGTTTTCGTTGTCGGGTGGAGATACAGATTCTAGGATGCCTCTGTACTGGTTGGTGATTGCTTCGATGGTAGGACGAGTTTCCTCAGAAAGTAGCGGTTGGCCGCTAAGGATGGTTTCTGTGAGGATTCGCTTGTTTTTTCTAAACAGGTCTTGGGCATTTTTGTATTCAGCGGCGCGAGAGCTTGAGCCGGTGTTGGATTGCCCATAGTTCTTGGCAGGCTTTGATTTAGCTCAAGGCCTGCGGTTACCGGAAGGACGACTGGAGTCAGTTTCAGAACGAGTGGTGGCAGGCTTAGGGCCAATGTCGGCGGCAAGCTCGTCTGGTTGACCCACGATAGCCATATCGATCAGGCGGCGAGTTTCGGTATCAGCGACGTCGGTAGAGGTGCGGAGGGACACCAGATGATGAAAAAAAGCATCGTGTTGTGGTGTCGGTCCTGATGGTTCACGTGTTGCCAGCGGGTCTTTGTTCGCGTTCGGTACTGGATCGGCAAAGAAGTAAACCGTCTGCTGGACGCAGATGGTTCTAGCTGGAGGCGATTGTGGATTCTCTTGGGTTGCAGGTTCGACGACAATAAGTGGGTTTGTCGTTTGGGGAGGGTCGTCTAGGCGTCCGGCTGGGCGCAGGGCTGGTGGCAGGCTGCTGGGGGAGGCAAGTTATTTCCTAGGATCTTCCTCTTGCGATGGCCTTGGGTGGTAGAGGCCAATGGTAAAGATAGTGGTGATAAAGATGTGCTAGTGGCAGTAACAATTCTAGCATTAACAGAGGGTTTGATAGTGGTGGAGGGTTTGGGTCGTTGGAAAGCGGGAGAGGAAATAGGAAAGTTGGCAGGTCGTTTCCTATTGTCAACTTTGGGAGGAGGAAGGGTTACAGAGGGTTTTTGGATGGGTGGACAAGGAGGTTTAGGGGCGAATCTGACAGATTTCTGTTCTGTACCCTAAAGGGGTTGCAGCAACCTTGAGGAGAAGGCTGTGGTAGAAGAAATCGAAAATGAGTGTGCTCTGGGTCGAGCAGCGGAGGTAATGGTTTTTGCTGGAAGAAGTCCAGAGGTTTTCTTAGATTGACCGCTAGTAGAGGATGGCCGCTTAGTGACAGTACTAGTGGGAGCGGAAAGCTTGCGGGTATTGCTGGAGGAGGGACCCGCCGTAGGGTCCTTTGGGGCAGGCGCCGGAGAGGCTGGAGGCAAAGACGGCTTCTTGGTTGGGCCATTGGTAGTTGAATCCTCAAACATAGTGCCAGCTTTCGCGCGCAAAGACTCTTTTGCAATTTTTAGGTACTGTTTGAATTTTGGTGTTTCGCGCTTGTGACGGATCTGGTTTTGTCAGACCCGTGGCTTGAGACATGCGCTGGATGAAGGGTTGTCCAGATCTGCATTGCACTTCGATGTCAGCAAGCGCGGTGAGTAATTCGCTTTCAGGGGCGGAAAAGCTACCGCTGAGTAATTTAAGGTACTCGACTTCATGGTGGTGTTTTTCATGAGCTCTGACGGCAGTGAAGTTACTGAAAGCAACTCCACAAAACTTTCAAGCGGAGCGGTCACGGAATCCGCAACGTGTTAAGCGAGACCACTTTTGGTTTGGTAGTGGCGCTGGCAGAGTTGGCATGAAAAGCCAACAGAGGTACCTTTGGAACCGACGATAAGCGGGACGGAAAGATTCTCGTCTGCTTTGGGCGTAATTATAGGTTGTACTACGTCGGATTGAAAATTCGCGGGCAAGCCCGCAAGCCCGCGTCTGGATTTTTATGAGTGGTCCCCTCGGGAGATGATTCACTTTTCGGGAGTGATGAAGAAGGGGGAAGATTCTCTATTACAGTGGAGTGAAAAATGTTTTTATGTTAAATCGAGAACAATGGTTGTTCAAAGGAAATGTCGTTACTTAATTTAAAGAAAACGTAAAAAGAGTGAAGCTTAACGGTTAGAATATGAGTTATTAGAACAAAAATTTGTAGAAAGAATTAATTAATGCTAAATTAGTATTAGTAGAAGTTATGGTAAAGATCAAAAAATGTTTAAAAAATAAAGTTACTAGGCGACTCCTTATTGACTTTGTTTGTGGTGGAGGTTTCCTTACGGGGGTCGGATAGCCCTGAAAAGGATTATACACACACCGACTCCCCCCAACTTGTCTTGTTTTGTTAGCAAGATCCTTGAAGAGGATCCAGTGTCCAGGGTTCACGACGCGGACGTGGAACTAAGACTTGATTCGACACTAGTTTGCAAACGGGACCATCACAAGAAGTAATGCGTGCACACCGTATACGTTTAAACAACTAGTTCCTTAACCCAATCGAACCCCAAAAGAGTCATAGTTATTCCCGCCGTTTATCCGCGCTTGCTTGAATTTCTTCACATTTCTTGACATTCAGAGCACTGGGCAGAAATCACATTGCGTCAACACCCGCTGGGGCCATTGCAATGCTTTGTTTTAATTAGACAGTCGGATTTACTCAGTCCGTGCCAGTTCTGAGCTGATCGTTGAATGGCGGCCGAAAAGGACACCGGCCGACGCAAACGCCGACCGGGCCTCGCAGCAAGGAAGTACCGCGAGGGGCCAAGGTACGGGACCGAGCTTGGTTAGACGCCGAGGCGTCTTGCCTTGCCCAGGCCCGGCACGTCAGCCAGGACCCGCTTCCTGACCAAGCCGGACACACCCCGGTTTTCAGAGCCAATCATTATCCCGAAGTTACAGATCCAATTTGCTGACTTCCCTTACCTACATTAATCTATCGACTAGAGGCTCTTTTTTTTTATGTGGATTTGGGAAAGCTCTGCCAGCCTGTGTGTGGGGCTCTTACCCACTAAAACCCTATTTCCACTTGGCGTTATACCGCTTAGCCTGGAATTAACTTGTGCTTTTCTTCAGACTATGTACGCCCGGACACGCATTCTGCGCACCCTAAATGTATCCGTCTTCATTTTTTATTCATTTATTAGATCTTGATTCTTTATCCCTTCTCTCTTCAGTTTCCATATATTGGATTATTCTTTTAATGTACTTATAAATCATGCTCTATTTCTTCTCCGTCTCCAACATTATGTCCACTGTATTTTCTTGGGTTATTTCTTTGTTTATTGCTGCACTTGTTATAGTCTATTTTCTTGATTTTTATTAGGTATTCCTTAAAACAGCCGTGTCTACTCAAGAATTGTGTTAGAAAGTAGTCTACTTTTCCATGTTTTTGTCTGACCCATGGCCCTACTTCCTTTATTCATGCTTTAGTTCAAATTGATTTTCCCGTTACCTTTTGCCAATTTGCCTGCCACTTGTTCATTACCTCATCTATGATTTTTTTTTCTTGCTTCTTTCTTTCCTTGCGATAGACCTTTATAATCTGCCATTTACTGAATCGACATTATAGATGCTATTACTAGTATTGCATCCGTCGAAATTGTTCTGTATCCGCTTGCTATCTTTATTGACATTCTTCTTTGTTGTGATACAATCATACTCTTATACTTTTCAAACTTTAGTACATGACCCCATATTGGTGCTGCATACAAAATAATCGAATGTGCCACTGATCCGAGGATTCTTCTTTTATTAGAAGCTGGTCCGTTTATGTTTGGCATTAGTCTACCTTTATTGTCTTCTCCGCTTTGTCTGTTTCTTAATTTCTTGACATGCTCCTTCATTTCAGCATTATAATCAAACCAGACTCCTAGGTATTTTATAGCCTCTTTTGTTACAAACTCTATACCTCCAATTTCTAATTTTACTTCTTTGACTCTTCTGCCTTCATATGAAATCACAGCTTCTGTTTTGTTTTCCGCTATTTTTAATACTTTTTCTTCGATTTTTCTTTTCACCAATTCTAACATTTGCTTTAGATTTTTGATTTTTACAACCA
This sequence comes from Tachinus rufipes, assembly GCA_963932245.1. NCBI lineage: Eukaryota > Metazoa > Arthropoda > Insecta > Coleoptera > Staphylinidae > Tachinus > Tachinus rufipes. The sequence goes on from OZ010748.1 coordinate 41,677,924, forward strand.
CTGTCGTATCATCTGCAAAGCATATCATATGCACTCTTTCTGGTCATTCCAGTTCTAGCAATTCATTGAAATATATATTCCACAAAAGCGGTCCTAGAATGGATCACTGCGGAACACCACACTTCATTAGCATTTGCTTTTTTTTTCACCTATATTTAACTTCCTATTAGTTAAATAACTATCTTTTATCTTCCTTGTTACATCTTTAACCTCCATACACTGGAGCGTTGACATGATACCCTCCCATGGCACTGTATTGAAGGCATTTTGAATATCTAGGGTTACTAATAGACAGAATTTCCTATTTCTAATGACTTTATTTTTAGCCTCCTTAACTATGTTCATATGCTTTTCCATAGCTCCAATCGTTTATTTGCTCTTCCTGAATCCATACTGATCATTGGACTGCTTCTTTTTCATTTCATCTTTTAATCTGTTAGTGATTAAGTGTTCATATAATTTACCAAAAGTATTCGTCAGACATAGCGGTCTGTATCCTTGCGGTTCTTCTGCTTTTTTGGGTTTCTCTATCAATCCTAATCTGGATTCCTTCCATCTATCAGAGAATATCCCTGCCCTGAGCTGCTGGTTAAATATCTCCAGTATTGCTTCAGGCACCTCTTTTTCTGCCTCCTTTATTAGCTCTGGTGGTATTTTATCCGGACCTGCCGCCTTTTTAAACTTAATCTTGTTTACAGCTTTTTCCAATTCTTTTCTGGTGTACATGTCTACCTCTCCTACCTCTATTTTCTCTCTAATACGTATCGTATACGTTGGAAACAATTTCTTTGCCCACAGCTTTTGCTGCTCATCAGTTTGGGTCATACAATTTTGTATCCCAACCCCCATATGTCGTTGTCTATTTCCTTGCAGAGCACCTGCCAAGATTCTCTTTTTGCATCCATAATTGCAAATTTATACTTATTACGTTTTATTTTGTACCTTATCTCTTATATCCTCCTTTTGTTCTACGATAATATCAGGGTTCCTATTCCTTCTATTATCTCTAGGGTATCATTCCACCGGTATATCCTTTGATTTCTCATCATACCTTTCTTTCTTTTAAAAGACATACTAACAGCCTTGTTTATACTCTCTATGAAAGTATCAAGATCCAAATTTGTTTTGTTATTAACCTTTCTGAAATTTATTATTCTTTTCTTGTTTATTTTTTATCATTTATGTATATATCCACTTTTTCTTTTATTTTCAGTCCCAACCTCATAATAGATATTTTTATGTGGACTTAGATTATCTTCGTCCACAATCCTCCAGTTCTTTATTTCATTTATGATGTTCTGACTACATATTGTAATATCAATGCAGGAGCTTGATTTTCCTCGGACAAAAGTCGGGGTCTTTCCTTCATTTGCAACCATCAGATTCATGCTACTCATCCACTCCACTAGTATTGCTCCCTTTTTATCATCCTGATCACTTTCCCAGAGCCTTGCTTTTGAGTTAAAGTCCCCCGCTAGGACTACTTTCTTTTTATGCTTTTTGACATTATCTTCTAATTTTGCAAGTATTCCTCAAAATCCTCTACTGTTTTGCTTGGTGACCAATAGCAAGAATATATGATTAACTCCTCCTGTTTCATCAAAACAAAACCTCGGTTACTATTATCACATCCATATGCTTTGATATTTCTATTGTAAATGCGGATAACCACATCCCTATCTTTATCCACCATACAGTGTCCACTTTCTGTCATTTTTTTATTTGGCTCTGCTATTATGCCAATATCTACTTTATTTGAGTTAGCATTTTTGTGAAAAAGGTCCATCGCTGCTTTCCCTCTTCCTACGTTATTTTGTAATATTTTCATTATTTCGTGTAGGGTTGTACCCCTTTTTTCCTCATATCCTTCTTGGCTTTTCTAAATCCTGGGCATGCCATTTCATCTGCCTCGTGTCCCTCTTTATCACAGAAGTAACAGTGTGCGTTGTTTGTGCAACTTTTTGCCACGTGTCCTGTAATACCGCACTTATAGCAGATATATTCTTTCTTATCCTCGTTGCAAACTTTGGCATCATGCCCGAAGTTGAGTCAGTTATAACACCTCGTTGGCGTTTGAAATTCCTTTATTTTCTCTTTCAGCTAGCCTACCTTTAAACTGCTTTTTTTTATAATTGCATTGGTGTGCTCGAGCAAAAGATTTAGCACAGCATATCTTAAATTTTGTTTATTGAACCTTTTGGATACCTTAATTTCATATACGTCTTCTTCCATTGTGATGTTACATTCTTTTTGTATTGCTTCCTTTATATCTTTTTCTATCGTGGTTTTATGTAAATTCAACAAAATACACGTTTTTTTCCCGCTAAACATATGTGTAGCTACTTTATCACCTAGCTTCTTTGACACTTTCCTTGTGAAATTCTCACTATCTTCCTCTCTACCTATTATATTAATTTTAACATAACCTTCTTTTGTCTTTGTTATATTTTTTACTGTAACTTTTGTTTACTTTCCCTTTGTTTTTCATTTCATTCACCATGTCAGCATAGGTTCTATCTAGTCCACCGCTTGGTTTGAAAATAATTGTCTTAATCCTTCTGTTCCTTTTAGCTTTCTGCCATTTTTGTTTCGTATTTTCATTTACATTTCGCTGTTTGTTTATTTTAACTTGGATTTCATTCTTCATAACATAGTCTAGGACTAATCTGATTTCTTTATTGTACTCCTTGGCCTGCGAGATGCATCTTACCCTATTACAGTTTTTATTCTCTAATTTCTCCTTAATTTTTGTCATCACCATGTACATAATAATTTCATTCTTCTCGCCCACTTTTGCTCCAATTATGAATACGTCTTTTTGCTCCTGCTTCTCCAGATTCATGTCTTCTATTTCCATAGTAGTACAATTCTTGATGGTAGCAAGCCCACCATTTTTAATCCATTTGTTTTTGATTGCCTTTTTAATTTATGGGTATCTTTCTTCTATTTTCTTTATAACTCCACTCTCTATTGTTACACATGTGTCTACTATCAGGATTAGATCTTCCTCTTCCTTTTCTAATAAGCTTTTGATGGACTCTATCTTACTATTATAATCCGCTTCTGTCCACTTTAGGTTTAATCCTTCTTTGGGTCTTTTCTAGTCACCTGTAGTGCTCATTATCTTCTTTATTTTTAGCTTCTTTTTTTTTTCTCTTCTTCCTGTTTTTGTTCAAAGTTTTTGTTTGATCTGTCTCCGCTTTTCTCTTACTATTTACGTACCTCTCCGCTTTAGCTGTAAAGATTTCAATGTCTTCCCTTTTAACACTGCTTATTTGTGAGTCAATTTTATTTATCGTTTCCTTTATTTCCGTCTTTGTGGTTACGTGCCTTTTTATAAGCGAGGTCAGCGTTTTGCTTTCTTTTCTTATGTTTACTAGTATCTCTTTTATTTTATTAATAATTTTGGTATCCCACTCTATTTCAGTGGTTTTGACTTCCATCTTTTTTCTCTTTCTAATCCCTTCTATCTCTAAGCCAGGTACCGTTTTCATAATCCAGTCACTTAGGTCTGAAATACTACTACTCACGGAACTTGCCCTTTTTCTTGTCTCGCCTCCTTTAACTTTGTTTATATTCTTCTGCACCTCCGGTTTTTCGTCTTCATTTACCTTTTCACTTTTACTTTTTTTTTGGCACACTTTAGTTTTATCTGATTTAGAACTAGCGGGACTTCTTTTTGGTGTCTTCCTAACTTTTCTTAGTAACTCCTTTTCAAATTCTGTTAATTTTGCACTCTGTGATTTTTTACTGTCGTTTTCTGATATTTCTTGGGTCTCCTCCTTTTTTTCTTCTTCTTCACTACTTTGTATTTCCATCTCATTACTATCTCTTTCCTCATTCCCTATTACATCACTTGTATACTTGCCCTCCTCAGAATCCGTAGAGCAGCCCGACCGGTAGTCGGGGGAGGATTCGGCACTAGTAGTGCTACCTCCTCCTCCTGGGGTACTTGTTCTGTAGACGACTTTTCCATCATAATATTTTTTCTTTGGTCCTGTATCATTAAGCCTGCAAGCAGGTTATTCATCGCCGGAAGTCCAATGGGATTGGGGATTAAAGGATTTTGGACTAAGGAGACACGGGATTTTAGGTTATTGAACTACTTTTTATTTAAGAAGTTTTGCCCCTCTGTGCAATCCTGTTCGTCCGCGTGAGCTATTTTATTTCACTCCACCACCCTCTGTTGCCAGAGGGGGGGCCCCTATCCGCCACCTGGGGACGCGCTCAATAGGGGTTACAAAAGTACATTTGATACGGTTTCGATAACTGGGCCAAAATATGTGAGACAAGTGAATCTTGAATCGACTGTTTCTTTTATTTCAGGATATACTTTTTTAAAGGTTTTTTTCTAATTTTCTTAGTTATTATCTTCTCTATGGTATTAATGGGGTAGCCATTGTTGAGTGCAGTTTGTTTGATTGTCTTCAATTCTAGATCTTTGACACGCTGAGAATTGTGCCATCTGTAAACGTTGGTTTCCTAAAAAAATTTAATTTAATTTTTCTCTTTTCTTTTGTTAGTGTAAGATTAAAAAAGTTAATTGTTTCATTATTTTCTGATTCTACTGTAAATTGAATCTGGGGATGTATGCTGTTTATAAACTGTAAGAAATTGGAAAATTGTCTTTGTGTGCCTTTGAATCAAGCTAAGATAACATCTACAGGGAGTTTATAAATGAATGGGATTATGTAATCACTTTAAATATGCCGCCTCTTTAAAGTTGTTTACTATACTACATATGTTCATATGTTTGCTTGACAGCTGTCAAAGTTGATCTGTCAAAACAAATAATATAGTCGACAATTTAAAAAAAGCGGCACATTTAAAGTGATTACATAATCCCATTCATTTATAAACTCCCTGTACATATCTATACCAAAAATGGATGTGTGATTTAGCTAACCGAGATAATAGTATTTTTTCTTCCAAGTATGTCATAAAAACCGAAAAATGTTTAGCATGCAAATGCGGAGCACTATTGAAGAAATTGTGATCGGGCGCCACTTACCGACTGATTCCAGCTCAGTAGTACTATTGGGAATTAAAATTGTCCTATTCTGTCTCCAAACGGCCGGTATGTGGCCGCAGGCTATTAAAGCGTTCGCTATAATGACCAATCTCGAGATTCGGCATCGTTTCACCCTATCAATCGACAAACCATCGACTTCTTTTGTGTGCATCTTTGGTGGCTTCCAGAGAAGTGGTAACGTTGGTAGAGGCCGAGTCTATCCCGTTCCAGATTTATCTGGTATGATCGGCCCGGTCTCTATTATATCTCTGCTGAACGGCGCGGTATCCGTCCGTTTGCCTACGACTTGTCTCGTGTCTTGTCTAGTCTGTCTCCTGTCTTGACGTCTGTATGTTGCATTTATCAGTCTGTCCGCATATGGGTTTATTGAAACTCTCATGTCCTCTACTGTCTCCGTCGCATCAGTGAAAATTTCCAGCAGCAACCTGTCAGTTGCGTCTGTCACCGAGGTAGTTATGTCCGTTAAATGTCTAATGGTTTTTTCAGGAGGTGAATTGAGATGTTCTTTCTCTGCAGCTGACAACTTCTGAGCGGCATGGTCTACTTTGCCTTGGTACAAAAGCCGTCGTGGAGGTTCGGGCTGCAGGAATTGGTTGGAGTTGGGTCTGGAACGGGGCTTGAAGAAGTCGAGTCTTGTAAGCCGAGTAACTAGCGCTTTTGGTGTCATTCTTGACTCTAGTGGTGAAATAGTGTTGTGTTGGCTCATTTCTGGAACCAGTGGTGACGTTACTGGTTTCAGGATGCTAAATTTCACATACTCGGCTCTATCGTCTTCTTTTTCTTCTTTGTTTGGGACGCCACTTGGAAGTTGCCGGTAGGTGTGATTTAAGTCCACTTTCTCGGTCCTTGGTAAGGTTTGTGGCACCATCATTCTGCCCGTGGCGTCCTCATTTTGTCTTCTATTTCCAGAGCCCTTGCTTCTTTCACTGCGGCTTCGCGTAAACCCGTGCAGTGCAGTTTTTGCTTGTGCTGCTGCAGACTTTTGTCCGTAGCAAAGGTTTTGCCACAGCCACAAGCCACTATCTTCCAGTGTCTCTTAAACAAAATACAAAAATTGAAAATATATGTGTATGCACACTCACAGACTTGAAGGGAGGCCCGACTTTGACTTAAAAAGTGTCAAAACATAAAAGGATTAACAAATCTGGTAATTAAGGGACCCCCCTAACCCTTTCTCATTGAAAAAGTATTTCTCGCTGCTTGATGGGATTTTTTAAGCAGTTCTTAAACTAAAGTATCCAAAAAAATACGTACAAGTTAATGAAATTAAATTGAATAAAAAGGTAGTAGATAATTGAATAAATTTCTATAAAAATTTACAAAAAATAAATGATAAATTAAAACTACTACTAGGCTCTTCTTTGCACACCTTAGTCTCTTGTGGAGTTTTCTCACGAGGGTCGGACAGTTTTAATAAAAACTGTACCCACTCGATTTCCCCGACTCGCCTCGGTTTGTTAGCAAGCCATTGGTAGAGAAGCCAGTATCCAGGGTGCACTACGTGGAAGTGGATCAGAGACTTAATTTGCTTACGATTAGTATAAGTGGCTGACCCGACGTGTATAATAGTATTTTGTATAACAAGAGTGGATAGTATGCCCATATCGCACAAAGACGAATTTGGAGCACGACGCTGCAGGCGGACAATGATACCTTTTTATTATTACAAATGGGTTAATTATATTTAACTACATAAAGATATCCCATTGAATATTTATTTAAATTTCAACAATGACGAAAGGCGATAACAGCTTTGATGACATTCTAGTGCAGCTTGGTGATTTTGGCAAATACCAAAGAATCAATTTCAGCTTGATTATGGTTGCTGTTTCGATTTATTCTGCATTTCATATTAGTTTTGTGTTTACTGCTAGGGATATAAGCTATAGGTGTGTTATACCAGAATGCGAAAACATCAACAATACACAATTTCATACAAAATGGCTTAGCAACGCTATACCATACGATGGTGCAAAGCCAGCCAAATGTTTCAAATTTTTTTTTTTTTTTTTTTTTTTTTCCTTTTGTATCTTCTCTAATGTCAACATTACTTTGATCCCTACTTTTATTAGAAAGAAGGTCGTACAAAACTTCCTGGTACAATTCCATAAAAGAGACGCTTACATCAAAATCATAAGCAACATTATCGGTAATGTATTTAAAGATGTCATCTACTGCTCTTGGGATGACACCCATCTCTCCTACACCATCATACGTAGTACCCATAGAATGGGTTTTTCCAGAGCCAGTTTGACCATATGCTAAAATGGTAACATTATATCCTTTAAACAAATTTCCGATAAGCGGTTCCACACAATTCAAATAGAACTGTTCTTGGTTGGTTTCACAACCAAAAACATGATTAAAAGTAAACGCTTTTTCTGATGTAGTAACTTTTACTTGTTGATGTTCAGAATATACCTGTAATGCTTCCTTGCACCCTTTTGATATTTCTCTTGGTACCAATGGTCTTATTCTTAAAGCAATTTGGACTGTTGTAGTATCTGCCATCTTGTCTTAAATATAAAATGTTGTACACCTGGAACCAAAGGACAATCACCAGAATTCAGCAAAGCCGAATCTCAAGATTTGCTGAAGATGTTAAAATCTTGACGTTGATGTTAAAAAAATTGAAAGCAGACTATGTTATTGTGTCGACCAAAACTAAAATAATCCCTCAATATGCTTTGATTGCAACATACAACATCATCAAATATAAAAACTGAATTTTCTTTAGTTTCTTGTCGTGATGAAATCTGATCACTGTTATCATATTCAAAATAACCCATACCCTTTATAGGTTCAATAACTTTTTTTAAATATTGATATTTTGATTGATGTAATGTTTTTGAGTAAATATAAACATTTTGAAATCTTAAACCGTTTGGATGTAAAAGTAAACTAATTATAATATTTGTTTTTCCACACCCAGAACAACCAATAATCAATCCTCTTTTACAACCACCACTAAGCAACTCACTATGTCGTTGAAACGTATTCTCAGAACAATCTACATCTTGATTGTTAATTGGTAAAGATTGAGTTTGTTTTACAACTCTCATTATGCTTCTAAATCTGTAGTTAAACTGATCAATTTGTCAATACTTCATAGAATATATAAGTACACCTACATTCTGTATTGTTATTTAGTATATTATGTTAACTCGTAAAAGAAAGACTAAACGTACCAAAAAAATTAACGGACGTGGATTTGTCAACAAATTAATTAATAAAACTACACGGGAATTTCATATTCCGGGATACAATTTTTGTGGTCCAGGAACAAAATTAGAAAAAAGACTCAAAAGAGGTGATAAAGGTATAAACGTATTAGACGATCACTGCAAACAACACAATATTGCATATTCAAAATATTCTGATATTTCTAAACGACACGAAGCGGATAGATTACTAGCCAGACAAGCTGCAATAAGATTAAAAGCACCTGACGCTAGTTTTGGTGAAAAGTTTGCTGCACTAGGTGTGTCTGGTGTTATGCGCGTAAAAACCAAATTAGGTATGAGTTTAAGACGTCAAAAAACTTCAAAAAGAAAAATTTCAAAATCAAAGTCTAATGTAATGTCAGCAAAAATTAAATTAGGTAAAGGTGGTAAACGTAAAACAAAATATAAAAGAAAAAGAAAAATACCTTCAGGGATTATTAAAATACCACAAAGCGGGGGTTTCTTAGGAGCTTATCGGAATTGCAAAAGCTATAATAAAGAAAAGAGCATTAAAAAGACAACTAGAAGAACAACAACGACATAACAAAGTGGAAGAAGATGTATTAAAATCCAAAGTAAATAGCAAAGAGGGTTATAAAATTGGTGATGGTTTATATGTGAAACCATATAAACGTGGTCACGGTCTTTACATTTATCCTTATAAAAAAAACTAATAAGAAAGCTACCACAAAGAGCATTAACCAATATTGAATTGTATAAATATGCAAAAAACATTCCATATTTTAGAGGTGTATACATGCTAGATGAATTACCAACTAAAATGAATGCAAAAGAATGTGGTATTGTAAATTTAGAAACAAAATCAAAAATTGGTTCTCATTGGGTAGCTTATATTAGAAATGATAATAATATTAAATATTTTGACAGTTTTGGTAATTTAAAACCACCTTTAGAATTAGTAAGATATTTTTATAAAGATGATAAAAAGAATATTTTATATAATCATGATGCTTTTCAAAAGTATAACACTTATAATTGTGGACATTTATGTTTAATATTTTTATATGAAAATACATTATGAAAAATCCATCATTCTTATGTTTGATGTCAAACGAGTATGTCTTATAATATTACTTTTACTGGCAAAAGTTCAATCCTAGAGGCAGATTTCAACCCACCTTTATATTTAAAACAAGATGAAAATTTTGTCTTGGGCCTAACAAATTTTGAATCATTTTATTCAATTGCAAACATAGATGAAAGCAATAACAAATTTTACTATGGTGACAATAAAGAAATTACAATTCCTGTAGGATCTTATGAAATTACTGATTTAAACACATATTTACAAAAACAACTTCAAAAGCATGACAAAGATATCAAAATTAGAGGAAATAATAATACATTAAAAGTGCATATAAAATGTACAAAACCTATTGATTTTACTAAAGAAAATTCAATTGGAACATTGTTGGGTTTTAGTAAAAGAATTTTACCAAAAGATATTTCCAATGAATCAGACTTTTCAACAGATATTTTAAAAATAAATTCTTTATGTGTGGATTGTAGTATAACAACCAGCTCTTATAGAAACGGAAGATTGGGTCATACATTGTTTCAATTTTTTCCCACGGTACCACCAGGTTATAAAATTGTACAGTCCCCTGAGACGGTTATATATTTACCAATTAATACATCAACTATTAATAACATAACACTTAAAATAGTGGATCAAGACGGAAATATAGTCAATTTCAGAGGAAAGACCATCACAGTAGGACTTCATTTAAAAAAAATTTCTTAAATATGGTAGTGCAATATCATAGTATGCGTAATTATGGTTACAAAAACTTACAACATAACTTGACTACAACAACTAATTCCATCATTAGACAATCCGCACGCAGTAGATTAACATCAGAAAACATTATATTTTTAAAGTCTTTAGGATTTAAATTATATTAAATAATGAGTATACTTAATGTTAAAGAAAATGTCTTTATCGACATCTCAATCACAAGTTTCAAACAACAATGAAGAAATCAGAATTCCAATTCAACAACAAGATATGTACCCATTGCCAAGTGAAAGTTACATTTACATAGAAGGCAAATTGCAAGCTGATGATTCTAAGAAACCAAAAAAAACAAAGTTTATTAACAATGGTATTGCGTACTTATTTAGTGAACTTCGCTATGAATTAAATGGTGTTGTTATTGACTCTACTAGAAATGTTGGTTTAACATCAACATTGAAAAGTTACTTATGCTTCAATTCTAATCAAAAATTACAAAACGCTGGATGGTTTTCAAAAACTGCTACAGAACAAGATGACATGGTAGATACGGATGGAAATTTCAATGTTTGCATACCACTTAAAATGTTATTAGGCTTAAGGATATGAGTCAATTTGATGATAATGAACTCACAAATCTTCGAGTTTATTTAAATTCTGAAAGATATCCTTATGATAATTTAAATTTAAATTTCAAAACAAATCAAATTGCTCAATTATATGAAATGTATGCAAATTTTCAACAATCTTATTATCACAAAGAAATTGAACCTCTTTTTAATCGCAAGGAATTTAAGGAAACAACACCAATAGTACTCATCGATTGTAGTAATCAAAACGAAACATTACAATCAAATGCTGTTGAAATTAGAATTGAATTTGACACAAGTGTACCTACAAAAGCCAACACTTCTGCTGTATGCCTCATTCTTCACGATAAGATGATCAGTTACAATCCATTCACCAAAGCGGTCAGACAGTTGTAAATGGATAAAGAATTTAATAAAAGATTAATTATTCATAAGATAAAATTAAAGAGGTTAATAAAACAAATTCATTTGTACTCTCTTAAAAATAAACTTTTTAAAGAGTTTTCTAAATTGAAAATAAAATGTTAGTTATTGACGTCCAAGGATTTAATATTGGTTCTAAAGAGTTTTCACCGAAAGAATTGACAATTTTTAATGGCACTCAAATTGCCCACTACGTATTCAAACCTCCCATTCCATTCCACTAATTGGAAGCAGAATTTAAAAAGCAAGCTATATGGTTAATCAATAATCATCATTGCATCAATTGGAGTCAAGGATTTACACCACAACATCAATTTAAAAATATACTACAAGACATCAAAGATGATACGATTTATGTTAAGGGAAGAGAAAAAGTTATTTTTTTACAAAAATTTACAACCATACCTATACAAGAATTTGATGAACATCCAGCTTTAACTCTAACGGAATCAAAATGTTTATATCACTCAAAACATGTCTCTATGTGTGCATTATCAAATGTTTATCAATTGTATAATGATTTTGTATTGAATTAATAAAACATTTTTTGTAATATATATATTTTTTATTAAAACATCAATACATAAATTACAGGTAAAGTTTAATATCAGCAGCAAAATTAAATAATACATCTACTTCTTGAAATCTGGTGTATAGACAATTCAATGAAATAAATTCATTTAAAAAATCTGTGCAAGTATTTATCCCGTATTCATATTTTTTCATTAAAGTTTTTACATCTTGTTCAAAAAATGGGTGTATAATCCTATTATTAAACCGACCAGCATCCTTGGATAAATTCTCAAGATTTTTATGTATGTTTTCAATTGTATTGTTCACTTCTATCATGTTGGGCTGATTTAAAATATCATTTGAAAGAATTTTTTTTATTTCTTTTAAATATTTAAATAAAACATTGGACTTTTCAAATTTTTGACAAAATTGTTTTAATGTAATATGATGTTCTAAAACTTTTTGACACAATTCCACCCCATGTGTATACATATCATCAATTTTTCTTAAATCCATTTTCAAATCTTCATTTTCTATACTTCTTCGCATTCGATCACAATCTTCAGAAAGTTTTTTTAATATATGCATTACTCTAGTTATTGACGAAAATAAATCCACTGGTGTTAATTCATTTTTTTGACGAATGTTGCATTTTATGTGGTTTGGTAAAAACTCTTCTATATCATAGATAAAATCATATAAAATGTCAATTTTTAATAATTGCTCACAAAACTCTTCTAATGAAATTATACCGAGATGATAATCGTAACAAATCTTCATCCCCAAACCATACTTTGTTTCTCTCATTTGATAAACTTCATCACTTTCAAAACTATCAAGTCGATTTTGGGCACGACAAGCATCCATACAGAAAATGTAAAACCGATTATGTAAAGTTTCTATTGCACTTTTTAAATCTGTTGGTGTTGGTAAGTTCATCTCAGCGTATGTAGCCCACATGGTTGAAACTCTAGAAATTCAGGTAATACTGCTCATTTATATCTATATTCCCCCACCATCAAAACGTTAATTACACTTTCCACTACCACTACATCGTTCAAGGTAAATTCTGTTCCTGTGTCCTTCATCCAAAACAGATGATATGATTTTATCTATTTTTCAATACGTTGTGCAAATCTACTTCTATCTATTGCTTTAAGCATCCAAACCCCCTTTCTAGCTTGTTGATGTGCAAAGTTCCAAACATACATATATTTTATTTTGTTTTTGTCTACAAAGTGTACACGTTTCATTTTACAATATGGTTTATAGATCTAATAATAAAAATAAAACTATTTATTCTTAAATATATTCATTTAATATATCTTTCTTAAAATCATCTAATATTATTACAATGTGGATTTTTTACACTCATCATACAGTTTTAACCGTAATATTTTTAAATTATGATTATACACAATAAGATTAGGGTCTAGTTCCAAATTGTTCAAGTCTTCATCAGAAATTCCACAATAATTTCTTCGTAGGCTTGTAAATCCACGTTCATCATACCAAACAAAATGTATGCTTTTTGTTGAAAATACTCCGTTGCAATATTGGGGAGCATTGGAACTTCTACACCATTGTTTATAATAAGAATCTCTACAGGAGGTAAATATGCAACTTTTTCGAAAGACATTGATGTAGTGATGCTTAACGTTGAACTGAATAGTATAAAATTTACTTTAAAACTTATAGGAGTTCTAACCGATTGGTTTGTAAGAGGTCGGATTACAAGAATAATGTGTTTCACACAAAAATCACATAATAATTTTGTCTAAACACAACATACGAAGGAAAAGTGGTTGGAATTGTTTCTCAATAATCCTATTATGATATTTCTGAATGCGCATTTTCTTAATAAATTTGTTGTTGTGTAACAAATTTTTACGACATATGGACCACCATTTCCGATTTTCAAAATATATAGCACTCATACATATACCCATATCAAATTCTCGTATAATTGAATTTGAAAATGATTCATGTGATCCAAACTCCATATTTGTTTTAACTATTATATTGAATACGATGTGTCCATTGCATTGTAAATAAAAGTTATTCATTTGATCTCCTCCAGAATAATATTCTGTTTCAATTGGTGTAAAGTTAAATCCTATACTCTTTGCATATTGTATAACTAAATGTGCTTCTTTTGTGTTTGTAAATATATCAATATCTTTATAGGAATTTGTTCGGTTTAATAAATATGATGCAAATCCTCCACAAATACACCAGTACCCGGATACACACTTCATTAATTTAAGAACTTGATTTAAAATATTTATATCTTCATTCTTAATTACATTAATGTTTATTAATTTAGATATTAATTTTATATTAATTTTATAAAAATAATTAATGACATCCATGACTACTACTACCTTTTATAATTGAAGTTATATTCAATAGTTAAAATGCAGCTGAGTTACATTATATAAGTAAAATTGAACACGTGTGACCATGAAAAATGGGGTTGGCCTTGAAAAAAGTGCTGTTGACCTTGGAAGGGTGTGGTCATGGCCTTAGAGGGGTGTAATGGCATTGAGGAGGCGTAACCATGGCCTTGACCTTGGAGGGGCGTGATGGCCTTGAGGAGGAGTGGCCATGGCCTTGACCATGGAGGGGCGTGATGGCCTTGAGGAGGCGTGGCCATGGCAATGGCCTTGACCTTGAAAAAAGTGGTGGGAGGTGCCCTAGCGCGCACCTTCTTTTACTACTAACCACATCATACGAAGTTACCAACGATGAAATTGGTATTCAAACTTCGGAAGCAATTACCATTCTAAAGCTAAAAAAACAAAACATCTTTAGAATTTCTAACATTTTCAATATTAAATATTTTTAAGAAATGAGATGTTATGGAAACGTTTTTCACCGTTACTTTGTAACTAAATGCAACTTTCTAAGAAGTGTGTTTGATTGCATATTCCCTTTGTATGCACGTGTCGCGAGTGACGTGATTATATCGAAGCTAACTGGCAATCCATCCCCATTGGTTCCGCAGTCCAACGCCTACTGCACAGAAATATTTTATTATTGAATTGAACCCTAACCAGCGCGGCTTTATTAATATTGATGGCACCTTGTGCAACTTTACTATCCTGGACCATTACATCAGGTCCTAAACCAGTCAGGGCAAATCCTACGGTGTCGTGTCACTAGACATCCGTAAAGCCTTTGACACAGTCTCCCACCATCCGGGCCTTCCGGAAACACTCAATCGACAAAGGTATAATCAATTTCATCGCCAAATCTTTATCTGGTGCATCCACCACCATCCAATCAAGCCCAAACAAATTGAGGTCAATTAATATACAAAGAAGCGTCAAACAAGGAGACCCGCTAAGTCCCTTCCTTTTTAACTTGGTAATCGACCGCCTTAAAGACGACACCATCGGCGGCTCCCTTATCAGTGATGCAAAATGCCCAATAATAGCATTCGCGGACGATCTAGTCTTTTTAGAAGACCATGAAAAGCTATTACAAACAAAGCTTCACCGCACTACGGAATTCTTTCGTTAACGGTGTATAGAATTATACAAACCTATATTTTACCTAAATGAATCTTGGATCAACCTAGTGAATGCCTTTTCACCTGCGAAGTACCTTAAGCACCATTTTGCAGCCACTGGAATCTTGAAACCCGGTATAGTTAACCTTGGCCTCTGGCTTGGCAAAATAGCTAGAGCCCTCCTGAAGCTGTACCAAAAGTTCATCTTTTTCAGAAATCAATTATATTCTCCCCCGCCTGGTCTATGGTTTCCAAAATGCAAAGATCAGCGCAAAGTCACTGTTGTTGACCGCCTGATAAATAGCATCGTTAGACAAATCCTTCACATGCATGTCCACACCTCCGACGCTAACCTATATGCAAGCGTCAAAGATGGTAGTCTTGGTATTCTAGAATTAAGAAGGCACCGCATGTATACCTGCAAAAGCCAGTCAATTTTGAAAACTTCACAGACGTACTGCAAACCGACCCTCTTCGAGCGGCTTTTCAAACTATTATATAATTGTGTCACCTCATGTATTGGGAGCGGATTCACCGGCACAACGAAATTGTCAATAAAATATCACAGCGTGGTAAACAGTCAATGAAATGGGTCGTCGAGAATGAACCCCACGTCCGACATGTTGACGGCACTTTTTTTAACCGGAGTTTGCTGTCCATCTTTCCCCACACATTTGTGGTCATCTGCGACGTCCAGGTCAGCTGGAAAGGAAACTCAGGCCTCCCTATCATCTGGAAGGCAAAAAAGGCCAAATACAACTGCCCTAACTTCCGCAAAGCAGCTACTGTTACTTAGAAAAAGATAATAGATATTTAATCTAGTTAATTACAAACAAATATCTTTTCAAAAAACCTTCATACAAAGATTTATTTAATGCATTTGTCAAATAAAACTTTATTGTCTAATAAAAAAAATATATATTAGCGATCCCGAGATGAGGATGCAGACTTGATCAATTAGAATACAAACAAGTAAAAAATATTTTAATTTATATCTTTGTCGATTCAGATATTAAAGCATGTGTTTATCATGGAATAGATAAATATATGGATATTATAGAAACAGATATTTTGATAAATAAAACTGATTTAAAAGAATTTCAAAATTTCATTGATGAAAGAAAACTTAAATCACTTGTCAGTACCAATATAATTAAATCAACTAATGACAAAATTTTATATGCTACTCATAACAATATAATATTCTTTATTCCAAAAAATGAAACAAAATATTTCCAACTTTTACTGAAAACGTATGTCTTGATCCAATTCATAAAGAATTAAATTTGTCAAATTTATTGACAATTAAGAAAAGTATTAAATATCCAAATCGAAATTATTTTTTCTTTCAAATTCCAACTTTCCGAGTAGAAGCATTAAGTATAAAAACTGTTTCAATTTTTTTTATTTGTTAAAAGACAAATTAAGTTTAGACAATTATTATTTAAGCGACATTGATAATTTATCTTTTTCGGATATTTTGAGTTATATTTATAAAAATCATAATATAAATTTTACTATTTTTTTTGTTGACATTTTTAATATTAAAAATTCTTAAGGAAAGAGATGTTAAGAAACGATTCTCACCGTTACTTTGTAACTAAATGAAACTTTGTAAGAAGTGTGTGTTATTGCATATTTCTATTGTATGCACATGTTGCGAGTGACGTGATTATATCGAAGCTAACAAAGGATATTGCTTCCATAACAATGTCATTTAGTATATAAGTAAATATTTGTTAATTTAATCTTACTCTTATTTCTTAACTTAACCATAATGTACTCGATAAAATTTTAATCTTTATTTTATATTTTTATTTTTAATAAAATAAGCATTCGAAACATAAAGTATATAAATTAAGTTGTGGTGTAGTTCGTGGACAGATCTTTATTGTCTAACATAAATTACAATTATTTTCTATTTATTTTTTGTTGAAATATGTAATGTTTGTATGATATGATACTATCAATTAAAGTTGTTATGGTGATATATAAATATAATAATAATCAATTAAAGTTGTTATGGTGATATATAAATATAATAATTGTCACTTAATTAAATAAAGTTGTACACAATAACTTTAATCTCCCAATATCTTATAGATAGACAAGACAAGACTCTACACGGACGCGACACACAATCGCAATATATTCGATAAATTTTTATTTATTTCATATATAAACCAAAATTTATTTTTATTATTTTATATACCTCGACGGACGCGACATACAATCGCTTTTTAAATAAAATTTTATTATTACTATTATTATTTGTTGACCAAACATTTTTGCAAGGCCTATGTGATTTTGTGAAATTAAAATTGTTTTTGAGCAAGCCTCGGCCGGGGACCGACTCTCACATAAAGGATGAACGGCCGGCGGGTCAGCACTCGGACCGGCCGGGGCGCGTCATGCATCGGCCGCGCGCATCCCGCATCAGCTTGCGGCACGAGCGGCGCTTTCGGTCGGGCTCGGCTCCGCTGGACGGTGCCGGTACGTGCGTGCGACCGACATAGGTTCTTGACGAGTTTTCGTTTATTAACCTCGGGGCGAACGAATGGGATGTGTTTTTATTTTGCTCGGCCGCAATAGCATAAAATTTTACCTCGGGCTCGGCTCGGACGGCACATTTCTTTGTGATTGGCTTTACACTCGACCGAGTCAACGAATAAGTGCGGGCGGACAAACCCGAAAGTTTATCGGCTGCACGAATCGGTGCCCATACACGACGGACGGCGACAAAGAGAGAAACGGCGCGCGTTTGGCGGTACCCATACCCGACGGGAACATCGAAGGATCAAAAAGCGATGTTGCTATGAACGCTTGGCCGCCACAAGTCAGTTATCCCTGTGGTAACTTTTCTGGCACTTCTTGCTAAAAACTCTTCAAGCCCAAAGGCCGTGCTTTGACGCTTGGCTCGAGAACACCGTGACAGCCGCCGCACGGAGCGGACGGCGCACGCGCTCCGCCTAATCGTGTAAGTAAGGAAACAATAAAAGTAGTGGTATTTCACCGGCGACTTGCGTCTCCTACTTTTGCTACACCTCTCATGTCTTCTTACAGTGCCAGACTAGAGTCAAGCTCAACAGGGTCTTCTTTCCCCGCTAATTTTTTCAAGCCCGTTCCCTTGGCAGTGGTTTTGCTAGATAGTAGATAGGGACAGTGGGAATCTCGTTAATCCATTCATGCGCATCACTAATTAGATGACGAGGCATTTGGCTATTAAAATCTTATTTATTTAAATATATAAATTTGTTTCGGCTCAGTTATTAGTCCAGCCGTTGGACGCCGAAACCAGTGTGCAGCACCGGTCCGGAAAAATGTACAAAAAGTTACTAAAAATAAACTTTAAATGAAGCATAAATTGATAAAACCATAAAACAAATTAAAATTGCATTTAAAAAAAGAATGCTTAAACAAAACATTATGGTACAGCATAAACCACGTACAAGATAGGTAAGAATGTATATAAATACAGTTAAAAATAAAAATTGAGGGTCACAAATTAAAAAAAAAACAGACAAGTGACGAGTTAAAAGATAACATGTTAAAAAAATATAAAAAATAATAAAAATCTATCACAGTGTAATTCAGAAAAGTAAAATATGGCGTTGGTTTATGTAATACCTTAAAATTGCATTATAAAAAAAATGCTGAACAATACAATGAAATAGTACAACATAAAACATTTTAAAACTGGCCTGCACAATAGTACAAGACACAAGGTGGTTTAAACATTACAAGTGACATATTACAAAACATGTTAAAATTTTATCACAGCACTTAATCATCGCGGGGCGAGCAGGCGGGTATTCTTGCGCACCCTAGATGCATCCGTCTTTCCTTTTTTTTTATTTATGATCTTGATTCTTTATCCCTCATCTTTTCAGTTTCCATATATTGAATTATTCTTTTAATATACCCATAGATCATGCTCCATTTCTTCTCCCTCTCCAACATAAAGTCTACTGTATTTTGATGGGTTATTTCTTCGTTTATTTCCTTCTCTAGGTTCCTCTTGTTTTCTTCCCATCTTTTGCATTCAAAGAATACATGCTTTGGCGTTTCTGTTACATCGCATGTGCTGGACTTGTTATTGTCTTCTTTCTTAATTCTTATTAGGTATTTCTTAAAACAGCCATGTCCACTCAAGAATTGTGTAAGAAAGTAGTCAACTTTCCCATGTTTTTGTCTGACCCATGGCCTTACTTTCTTTATTATTGTCTTAGTCCAATTTGATTGTCCTGTTACCTTTAACCAATTCGCCTGCCACTTGTCCATTACCTTATCCATGATTTCTATTTTCCTTGCTTCTTTCTTTCCTTGTGATAGTCCTCTATATTCTGCCATGTATTGAATCGGCATAATAGATGCTATTACAAGTGTTGCATCCGTCGAAATTGTTCTATATCCGCTTGCTATTCTTATTGACATTTTTCTTTGTTGCGATACAATCATACCCTTATACTTTTCAAACTTTAGTACATGCCCATATTGGTGCTGCATACAAAATGATCAAATGTGCCACTGATCCGAGGATTCTTCTTTTATTAGAAGCTGGTCCTTTTATGTTTGGCATTAGTCTACCCAGCGCCTTTACTGTCTTCTCCGCTTTGGCTGTTATTTTCTTAACATGCTCCTTCATTTCAGCATTGTAATCAAACTAAACTCCTAGATACTTTATAGCCTCTTGTGTTACAAACTCTATGCCACCAATTTCCAATTTTACTTCTTTGACTCTTCTACTTCCATATAGGATCACAGCTTCTGTTTTGTTTTCCTTTTTCTTCTATTTTTCTTTTCACCAATTCAAACATCTTGTTTGCTTTAGATGCTAAATCTTTTTCTGATTTAGACGTTACCACCACTGCCGTGTCATCTGCAAAGCATATCATATGCACTCCTTCTGGTCTTTCCAGTTCTAGCAATTCATTGAAATATATATTCTACAAAAGCGGTCCTAAAATGGATCCTTGCGGGTCACCACACGTCATTAGCATTTGCTCTTTTTCACCTATATTTAACTTTCTATTAGTTAAGTAGCTATCTATGATCTTCCTTGTTTCATCTTTAACCTCCATACTCCGGAGCGTTGACATGATACCCTCCCATGGCACTGAGTTGAAGGCATTTTGAATAACTATGGTTATTAAAAGACAAAATTTCCTATTTCTAATGGCCCTATTTTTAGCCTTCTTAACTATATTTATAAGCTTTTCTATGGCTCCAATCGTTGATTTGTCTTTCCTAAATCCATATTGATCATTGGAAAGATTCTTTTCCACTTTATCTTTTAATCTGTTATTGATTAAATGTTCAAATAATTTACCAAAAGTATTTGTCAGACATAGCGGTCTGTATCCTTGTGGCTCTTCTGCTTTTTTAGGTTTCTCTATTAATACCAATCTCTTCCATCTATCAGGAAATATCTTTGCTCTGAGCTGCTGGTTAAAGATCTCCAGTATTGCCTCAAGCATCTTTTTTACTGCCTCTTTTACCAGCTCTGGTGGTATTTCGTCCGGACCAGCCGCCTTTTTAAGCTTAATCTTGTTTACAGCTCTTTCCAATTCCTCTCTGGTATACATGCCTACTTCTCCTACCTCTATTTCCTCGTTATTTCGTATTGGATACGTTGGAAACAATTTCTTTGCCCACAGCATTTGCTGCTCATCAGTTTGGGTCATTCTATGTCCAAATCTTAATTTATTTGATACAATTTTGTATCCTAACCCCATATGTCGTCGTCTATTTCCTTGCAGAGCACCTGCCAAGATTCCCTTTTTGCATCCATAATTGCCAATTTATACTTATTACGTTCAATTTTGAACCTTATCCTTATTTCCTCCTTTTGTTCTGCGCAGGTATCTGGTTTCCTATTACTCCAATTATACTCTCTTCTTACGTTGGTGCATTCCTTTTTAGTTATTTCTAAGGTATCATTCCACCAGTATATCCTTTGATTTCTCATCATACCTTTCTTTCTTTTAAAAGATATATTAACAGCCTTGTTTATACTCTCTATGAAAGTATCAAGATCCAAATTTGTTTTGTTATTAACCTCTTTTTTAAGTACATTTCTGAAATTTATTATTCCTTTTTCGTTTATTTTCCATCCTTTATTTATATATCCACTTTTTCTTTTGTTTTCAGTTTCAACCTCGTAATAAATATTTTTATGTAGATTTTCTTTGCCTACAATCCTCCAGTTCTTTATCTCATTTATAATGTTCTCACTGCATATTGTAATATCAATGCACGAGCTTGATTTTCCTCTGACAAAAGTCGGGGTATCTCCTTCATTTGCAACCGTCAGATTCTTGCTACTCATCCACTTTACTAGTATTGTTCTCTATTTATCATCCTGATCATATTCCCATAGCCTTGCTTTTGAGTTGAAGTCTCCCGCTATAACTACTTTCTTTTTATGCTTTTTGACATTATCTCCTAATTTTTGCAAGTATTCCTCAAAATTCTCCACTGTTTTGCTTGGTGACCGATAGCAAGAGGGAAACTTTGGAGGGAACCAGCTACTAGATGGTTCTAATAGCCTTTTGCCCCTATACCCAGTTCCGACGATCGATTTGCACGTCAGAACCGCTACGGACCTCCATCAGGGTTTCCCCTGACTTCGTCCTGACCAGGCATAGTTCACCATCTTTTGGGTACCAGCGTGTGTGCTCTGGGCGGCGCGCCGCCAGCAGCCGTCCTGCTTCAGAATCGGCACTAGGTTCGAGTTCCAAGTGACGGGGCGCGCTTGCGACGACCGGGCACGAATTTTTGCGGCTCCGTGCCTTCGTGATGCCATCGAACGCGGGCCGGGCGCCGCGGGTCCCACAAATGCGGCAAACCGCACTCGCGGGGCTACCCATCGGGCCTCAGGCGTAACGGCTCGCGACGTTCATACTTTGGGAGAAGTGCACACATTCATCGTCGCACGAGGTACGGGGTAGGACTCTCTTAAGTGGTTTCGTTGCGGACGGACGTGTATAGAATCGCATAAAAGTGTGCTCCGCGATTCTCAACCAAAACAACATCTGCTTGGTCGTGTGCACGTCGCAGAATAGGTTATGTTTTGTTAACATAGGCCTCCGCTCCGAAAGGCCCCCTATTTGCGTACATAACACCACGTTGCTGCCCCTTTGAAAATTATAAGGGGGCTCTCCGGCGTCGATTTGGGCGTCTTTAGCGCCGTTATAAGCGTCATGTTGGAAATTATTGGATAAGGATCGCAGAAACCAGAAGATAAATATGCCCGGCGCCTCCACCATCCCAAGTTGCCGGGTTTGCATCTTATGCAAGTCTTCAATGGGTTCGTTGCTTACGCACTCATTGAAGTCTTCATTGGGTTTGTAGCTTGTTGTTGCATCAAATTGTACGCGTTTTGGATGCTTTCAACGTCTACATAGGATCCAATGCTTTTCCTCTAAAATGGTTTGCGACGATACGAATGCCTCAACTCCTCACCGACTTTGAGGACACACAACGGACGAAGACCGACGGACCCGCCAACTTTACACTGCACATTACACCAATTATCGGCTACATACTATACCACTCAACATGGTTTCCTAACGGTATACTAAAAACAGCCTTAGGACCCATTTTATTCCATCAGGCCGCCCATCAACCTTTTAACTTTTGTGCGGCCTCGCGTAGCCGGGTGTGTAGTGTAGAGAAAATCGGTGAAACCGGTCTTTACCGAATCTTAATTGTGTGCATTCGTTTATAATACGGGCGCGTTCGTGTGTGCAACGAAGGGGTCGGCCCCTTAGGGAACAATCGCCGTAAACGGCAGAGTGTAAAACCTCGAACAATTTTTCTGTACTCAAACTGTTCTTACCCGCCTATCGCGGGCCCGAGGTTTTCGTGTTTAGTCATTGTGCTGTAGCGTGAACGTGTTTATTTGTTTAGTGTATTAACAACTTTTAGGCATAATGTTTGACTGCGAGTGTGGCAAAGCATACGATAACGACAAAGCGCGCAAACGCCACCAGCTGCGTTATTACCAACACCCCGCCAACCGACGCGAGGTGGTCTTAACGGAAGGGTGCGACTTATGCGGGGCATGGTTTGCGACCAAGATGGGTCTGCAACAACATACAAGGCAGGCCCATCTTGAAGAATATAACAGACGCGATGAACAAGCTGCCGCGGCGACAACAACTAAGAAGCGGGTTTGGAGTGTTGTCGAAAAATTCTCCATGGCAGAACTGGAAACAGGCTACCATTCCCCCCCCCCCCCAGCCTCTTGACCGTATACCTTGCAGAAAAGCTTGACCGCTCAAAAGATGCGGTCAAGAAACGTCGGCTACGACCGGAATATAAGCAGCAAAGAGACAGAATGGCCTTAGACCGGGAAGAGGCGGAAGAGCCTCAGTTCCTTACCAATGATCAACACCCGGAAGTGCTCCAGGCAACTTTTAGGAGACTCTCGAGGAGCAGGTCCGAGTCAAACCTACTGGAGGGAGAAGATGATGTTTTCGTCGACAACGCCCCAGGATCTTCCGAAATAGTGGAGTTCAGCATTCTGGAGGCACTAAACCCCACTATGATCGACGAAACTTCGCTTCTCAACGTTTCTTCACCACCAGCTCCCCCGACTCCGACAACCTGTTCTGCTGACGTCAGAAGAGAACTGAGGCGCCGGTCTACCATGATGATCGAAGCTGCCACCACCGACCGTTTAGCCGACAACACCCACCTGCCACCTTCAAAACCTGACGTGGCCTTGAACAACCAGGTAAGGGTGTTTCTCAGACAATTACTGGACATTAATCCCGAAATGACCGACGCTGACGTTATTAGACAGTTACTTAATCCCGACGCGACGATTGCCCGTGCTGCCCTGGACGCGTTTGCCGCTAGATTGGCTAAACCCACCAATAATAGACCCGGCGTTCGCACTAGAGCAAACGCAAATCCCAAAAGGGTCGATCGCTACAAGGCAGCACAAAACCTTTATCTGACAAACCGCAAAGATCTGGCTGAAAATGTCATTGAAGGGCATGACCTGGTGGCCGCTAGCGTCTTTCCAGCGCTAACGGACGTTGAAACCAGGTATGCCGAGATCCTGGAGACCGTCGGTATAACCGACTCGGTCCCAATTGCCGAAGACCGCCCTACCGTGGACATAAGCCATCCTATCACACTTAAGGAAGTCCACAGGGCCTTGGCGAACAGCAGATCTCTTGCCAAAGAACCAGACGGACTGACAATGACTGACCTAAGACGGTGGCCCAAGCTAAGGCTTTTGTTAATTTTCAATGCTATGTAGATGCTTTCCCATATCCCCAAGGTATGGACAAGAAACCGTACCGTATTAATCCCCAAAGGCAAAGGGAACCCCCTTCTAGTAGACAGCTGGTGCCCCATTACTATCTCGTCAGCTGTTCTCCGCACCTGTAATAGGGTTTGGGCGGAACGCTTGAAGGGGGTTACTCTTAACAACTGCCAACGGGGTTTTAGAGATGTTGATGGGGGTTTGGCGAATAGCTTAACTCTTCAAGCATTGATAAAAAGCAAAAGACTTAGAGTGGAACTTGACACTCGATCTGGCAAAGGCATTCGATACCGTGCCGCACCGTAGCATTGAGGACGCCCTCAAACGTTGCGGTGTTTTCCCACTGGCCACCCAATACATTCTTGCGAACTACAGGGAGTCCACGACAGTCATCTCATGTGGTCCCAACACCAGTAGACCCATGTCTATTAAGAGAGGGGTGTCTAATCTCCACTTTCCTGGAAAAAAGAGGAATGGCTCTCAATGTGGACAAATGTATTGCTCTGACAGTTGAAAGAGTCCCAGGTAAGAAGAAACTCTTTGCCCGTACAACAGCGGCTTTTTACATTAACGGCACCCCCATAAGACCGATTACCGTGCAGAGCTTCAATTACCTGGGGTTCAAATACAACTTAACGGGTTTAATTAAACAATACGGCCCTTAAAACAGGCATCACCCGTATTTTGTCAGCGCCTCTCAAACCATTTCAAAAGCTGGAAATCATCAATACGTACCTCATCCCAAGGTTTATTCACTCTTTCCAAACCTTGGGAATCAATAGAGGTCTTTTGAGGGGCGCTGATAGAATTGTTCGATTTAGATTGAAGAGAGCCTTACATTTGTCCACACATACCCCTAACGCTTTCTTGTAGGCGGCTGTGAAGGATGGAGGACTGGGGATATTTTCCTATGATCAGAGGATCGGAGGGATCATGTTGCGGCGTCTTAACAACTTGAGGGCTCTCGGAATAGGGGATTCTCTAATGGAAGGGCTTGGAGTAATCACGAACCACCTACACTCCAAGCTCGTGAAGCTAAGCGGTGGCATGGATCTTTCCGCTAACGCAATTCGACGCAAAGCTTTACAGGCCTTAGAGACCTCCTACTCTGGGCATTCTCAGAGTAGGAGGTCTCTAAGCCTTGTCGTCTCCGGCTTGCACAGACAGGCTTAGAAAACCACCTGGCAACTGGAACGGCGAAACATACATTAAGGCTATTAGGCTCAGATGCAACATGCTCACACACGACATTGCCGCGGAGGATGCGACCCGAGGGGTCTCACGTCGCCACTCGCTCCCCGACGGCTCGGAGACGTGATGAATCTCCCGTTTCGGACTCTCGGGTTTCTCAGGTTTACCCTTGAACGGTTTCACGTACTTTTGAACTCTCTCTTTAAAGTTCTTTTCAACTTTCCCTCACGGTACTTGTTTGCTATCGGTCTCGTGGTGTTATTTTGCCTTAGATGGAGTTTACCACCTGCTTCGGGCTGCACTCTCAAGCAACCTGACTCCAGGGAGAGACCCTTCCGACGTGCGGCGGCAGTCCTGCGGGGCTAGTACCCTCTGTGGGTAAGTGACCTCGTTCAAGAAGGACTTGGACTCGCCCCGCGACGCCGGGTTAACGGATCCTTCCAAACACTACACAGTGCGATTCAGTGCTAAGCAGGTCCCTGTTCACTCGCCGCTTCTAAAGGAATCCTTGTTAGTTTTTCTTCCGCCGCTAAGTAATATGCTTAAATTTTGCGGTTAGTCTGCCATGAACTGAGGTCAAACAAGAAAATTTTTGGTTGCCGCTCTCCGTGCATCGCACCGGCCGTCGCGCGCGCGCGCTTGGGATTAGTCGTCCGGCGGCGGATCGTTTGTGACGACCACACCAGGACACGGCAATCACGAAGTTACGAACAAAATGGGATAAAAAGAGTAAACTAGGAATATTTGTAGGAAATGGAGAGTGCCAAAAAGAGTACAGAATCTGGTATGAATGTAAAAATAAAATCAAAGTAGAAAGAGATGTATTTTTTTATTCAAAAGCAGATGTTTGTGACAGGAATGTCGATAAGGTGATAGACGTTTGTCAAAGGAATAAATCAACTGATAGTGTGACAATTCATGTGTTAGACACTTATGATTGGAATAAAACAGTTGATACTTTGACAAATACATCAGATAGTCAGATAAATAATAACTATATATATATATATATATATATATATATATATATATATATATATATAAATAAAGATCAGATAACAGATATTTTTACAAAGTCATTTAAAGATACATTTCAGAAATGAAGGCATATGTTAGGTATTACAAAATGTATTGTTTAATAAATTATTTTTATGAAATTTAAACATTAAGTGAGAGTGTTGAAATATGTTATGTTTATATGATCTAGTTAGTATCAATAAAGGTTGTTATGGTGATATATAAATATAATAATTGTCAGTTAATTAAATAAAGTTGTACACAATAATTTTAATCTCCCAATATCTTATTTCTTCATAAACCTACTGCTGCAATATATAACAACATTTTTGTTTCGTTTGCTGATTCAGCAGACGTTGTGGTGACTTACAACAAGCCGCAATAGATATTTCTTATCGTCACGTAATATGAAATTCAAAATTAACATAATTTCAGGTGCAATATAACACATCGCTACCAATATTAAAAGTATAAGTGAAATTTATTGATCTATAATTTTAATTGATTTGTTAATGTTTTCTGTTTTCTTACAATTAGATAAAATTATATTTTTTTTAAGTATAATATTGCAACAAATCAAATTAATAAAATAAAAACATAAGTTGCAACGTTAGAATGAAGTAAACCATTAAATTTAACTCTCTCGAATACGAGGAGTTTAGCATATTGCTACCGATGACCACAGCTCACCACCGTCAAGCCCGCCTGCATCACCATCAGCAACGTCCCCCTTCGAATTGCAGCGGAAAATGCGCAGAAGCATTGCAAGAATTATCAGTACTACTCCGCTCGCTCCCACTGAACGAAAAACCGCGGTAGCCCCCACACCAGCTGACGCCTTAAACCTGCAGGTAAGGGTATTCTAGCAACAAATTTTGGACGAGAACGCGGATATGACGGACGTTGACGACTTGACAAACCTACTGAACCCTGACATTTTGGTAGCTAGAAATTCCCTGGACAGTTTTGCTGCCAGACTGGCCAACACTAACACTCGCAAGCCTGGCAATAATCAGACAACCGCCCTTTCCACCATTGACGGCAATAGAGCGCAGAACGTGTATAAAACCGTGCAACGCCTCTATCAGTTAAATAGGATAGACCTAGCTAACAAAATTATTAACGGCAACGACTTGGCAGCCCCCAACTTATTTTCGGAGGATTTTAAGACAAGCTACAAATCTATTCTTAAGACAGTCAAATTGACCAACTGTGTCCAAGTAGCTGACAATCTGCCCATGGTGGATATCAATCAACCAATCTCCCTTGAGGAAACCCACCAGGCTCTATCTAACGCCAAGTCACCGGACGGTCTAAAACTAACTGACATTAAACAATAGCCCCTGCGCCTTTTGGTGTTATTCAACGCAATGTTTATGCTTTCATATGTCCCTAAATTCTGGCGAGTTAATCGTACAATCCTGATCCCTAAAGGCTCAGGGGACCCCCTTCAGGTTGACAACTGGCGGCTGGTGATTACAATATCCTCGGTGGTTTTGAGGATTTGTAACAAGATCTGGGGGAAACGTCTGAAGGTGGTCACACCACCCGGCCCATTTCAATTAGAAGGGGAGTTAAACAGGGAGACCCCATGTCCCCAATTCATTTTAACCTCGTACTTAAAGAGCTACTTTCATGAATTCCAAATAGTTTGTGAGTAGGTATCGGTGACACTAAGGTCTCCTGCCTGGCCTATGCAACCGATCTGCTGGTCCTGGCAAATTAGAGAGATCATGCTGCGGAGGCTTGATAATTTTAGAGCGCTCGGAGAATTAATCAACCATCTCCACGGCAAGCTGGTGACGGTGATCGGCGGCTTAACGGTGTCAGCCGACGCCGTCCGTTGGGAAAACTCACGCTTTGGAGAAATCTTTTTCCGGGAATGGGCTCGGGCAATGTCAAACCCCTTGGCGTGGCTTCAAACACAACCCAGCAACTGGAACGGCGAGACATACATCAAAGCCATACGCCTCCGTTCTAACATGCTCCCTACATTAGGTATACTTGCAAATTCTCTTTACATGCGACGTTGCCGAAGGGGCTGCGACCGGGTCGAGCCTCTTTCCCACGCGCTTCAGGGGTGCTTGGTCACCAAGGGAGTGCGTGATAAGAGACACAACCGGGTTGTGAAACTCCTTGGGAACGTAAGGTGAGACGTGTTACGGTTTGATTTTCTTTTATTAATATATGGCGTTGTTGTATGCAACTAGACGTACTCGCGGATTAACAATAATGCCGTATTGTCGGTCTTTAAGAAATAAATCTTATTGTTAAAATTATTCAAAACATTGCTAGCTAATATAAATAATATACTGTTTATTTACGGGATATTTAAAGTGGCAACATCTACAAATAGCAATTGTTAGCATGCGCTAATTTTTTTATATTTTTTTTTGTTTATATATTAAATCGCAAACTCGAACTCTTTAGTTTAACTCGAGCGTGGTTATTATTAATTTTCAATTTATGTATCGGCGTAATTGCCGAATTTCATTACCACGTGGAAACTATTCTACTAGCGAAGGATTTCGTAGTTATTTGGCTTAAGATTAACCCTGGTATTTGTTTATTACAGATTAATTAATGGACTAGATGGTTACTTTTATAGCCACACAAGAACTAAGGCCTGTTTCTTTCAATTTTCGTTTTTATATATACGTTAATGATGTATGATATTGCCTCATTAATTATCGAGTACTTTAAGTACATAAAATAAATTCGGTAAATTTATTAAAATTGCTGATTACAATTATAGAAGTAATATTTCGAAGATCGACTTTTAATACATGGCAAGAAACATCGTCCCTATCGCAAGGATTTACATTCGGCCCGCTAAGTTTTGTTCCAGGATTCAGTGGTATTCCCGCAAACAAACAGCTAAGATTTTATATTCTATATTTGAATATTATTTTTTGATTGCCATTATTAATATTTTTCTATTGTGGTAATAGAATTTATTTGTTGTTTTAAATATTAATAGGAATTGTTTATAATATTGATATTTAAAAACTAAGTTTTGGGTATATGGTGTACATAGGACACCTTAGATTTACATTTTATTAATACTTATTTTTATTACATTCTATATCTCGAATTAAGAGATAAGTATTCTTTTTTATATCATTTTAATTATTTTTGGATATATTTTTTTGTGGTTTAAATTAATTGGTCATATATGTTATTGAACATATTTGATAAAATTAATAATCATTTTGTTAACATTGAGCTCTAAAAATTGATAAATTTATGTATGTTTGGTTTATCTATTTTTTGTATTTTTATTGCATATTATTTTCTTTTTTTTAGTAAATTTTTATATGATATATATTTGTATGTTTATCAGACCTTATAAATTCTTCCCAAGTTATATTTTATTGTTGATCAATTTAATTTAGTGTTTCCATTTCGTAATTAGTAAGAAGCCGTAACTTATTAAAAATTGGTATTTTAAAAGTGGAGTCCATCTTAATTTATTTAGTTTTTGTTTTGAACACCCCCATTCCCAATGTCAGTTACCGGCAACCAATTTTTATTTTTCGTCAAAATTACTTTACATTGTTTGTTCGGCATTTTGAACACGTAACAGACGTTAGGTTAGGTTAGGTTAGGTTACTTCAACACGTTGCGTCGTTGGGACGGAGAATCCCCGATCTCGTTTTTATTTGTGACGGGTGTGTTGTTGTATCCGACATTGCTATCTACTGGGAAGGGACAAACAATCTAAGGACAAGTTAGGAGGACATGCGGTCTTATTATTCCACCCAGGAATTCATTGCGGCTGTCCAAAGAGACTTCCCCGGTCACTCCATTCGGGTTCTCCCATTTGTACTCGAAGCCCGGGGCGCCCTTTGCAACAAAAATCATAAACTCATAAAGATTATCAACATTGCTTTTCACGACGTCGTTAAATAGTTAACGACTGCATTCTGGGGAAAATAATAACAGCTTTTTCTCGAACCACGTCTGGACACGCAACAACGGCAGACCAGACAAGAATACCCACCTGCTTGCTCTGCTATAATGTGATTTAGTGCTGTGATTAAAATTTTAACATGTTTTGTGACTGTCATTTGTAATGTTCAAACCACCCTGTGTCCTGCACTATTGTACAGTTCAGTTTTAAAATGTTTTATGTCGTACCATACTATTGTATTGTCCAGCATTTTATATAATGCAATTTTAAAGTAACTCATGGACCAACCGTTTTTACGCTTAACTTTATTATGAACCGCACTGTGAACTTTTTAACATGTTGTTTTTAACCCGTCACTTGTCCGTTTTGACCAGTTTGTGTCCCGCACTATTGTGCAGGCAAATTTTTTAGTTATATTTATCTTAATTTATTTTGTATTTGGTCCATGCTGTACCATATTGTTTTGTTCAAACATTTTATTTTTAATGCAATTTTAAGACTAATAACTTACAAATGAAATTTAATAGCCAAATACCTCGTCATCTAATTAGTGACGCGCATGAATGGATTAACGAGATTCCCACTGTTCCTATCTACTCTCACTTCGAAGTCAACCTTCGCAGCGAACGGTCGGGTCCACAGCAGGTAGCAGCGACGGCAGCGCGGATTATTACGGTACGACGGATTTTGGTAAAACGGTATATTATTTTATTTTAATTTAATATGTGTTAGTTTTGCCAAGTGAAGTTAATCGCAATTGTGTGTGTGTTTGTTTACTTTTATCTGCATGTTTATTCGTGTGTTTGTACGATTGAATGTTATTTCGATAATTTCACATTTAATAGTTCTGATAGAAGTGATTCAAACAGTTAGCGAAATCTGTAGAGAAAGTAACTAACTGCGAGAACACAGTTTTTGTTGTCTATCAGATTTGATAGACAACACCACAACTGGGGCAATCCCCCAAGCTCTTAATTCTAGTTTAATTAATCATAGAATAGTTTAATATTCGTAGTTTTAAATTCCCCAACACGTTTCTCGTGAACCAGTGTTAATTACACAACTTTCAACCCCCGATCAAAAGGGGTTGATCAACTTGCCTTTATAAATAACTAATTTAATTATAATGTATAATAATCAAATTTCATTTACAGCAAATAAATAATAAATTCCTTTTCAGTTTAATTTACTCTTTTAGTTTTCAGCTATTTTAACATTTCATTTTAGATTTCTATTATTTTAGCTCATTATTTTACAGTAAAGTAAGGGATTATATATAATCCCGGGACAATAAAGAAAAACCCAAACAACCACCTGGCTAATTACCTCGTTACAACTAACAGGAAAACCCTCATTAAATCCAGGTACCCGATCACTGGGAATTTTTAATCCGATAAAAGTGCCAAGATTATGGCAAAAATATAAATAATTTTAAATTACTAATATGGATTCGGATAAAAACGCCATAATGGCGGAATATGGAGATGTAATTATTATAGATGCCCAAGATGCAATCGAAAAACTCACGGGTAGAAAGGGACAGGACAAAAAACCGCTATTCAGCAAAACGGACAAAGAGGCAGTAGATGCTCAAATGGTCAATATTAAAGAAGGGACCACGAAGTTGGTAAAGGAAGTTAACCAGCTCGCACGACAAGCGGAAAAACTGGAAGAAATTCTTAAGAGCAATGAAATATCCACGAAAGCAGAAAATAAAATTTTACTGCTAGAAAAGCAGGTAATAGAACTCGAAGAGAAACTAAAACTTGAGAAGAAAAAAACTGAATCCCCAGACAACAAAAAGGCAAATAACGCCGAAGAAAAAAGAACCTCAATACAGCAAGAGGAAAAATGGAAGAAAATAGAAAGAAAACCGACAAAAAAGTCGTATTCGCAAATCACACAAATACCAGAAACAAAAGGAAAAGCATCCTACATTGAGTTTACTAAAACCGACAAAAAAGAAAATGCCATTAAAACGGTAAAAGAAAAAATAGGAAATAGCAGCGGACTCGCATTAACGGCAATTATTGACAACGGTAATGGAAAACTCAAAATCATAAGTCGAGATGATAAAGAAAAAGCGAAACTAGAAGAGATACTAAAGAAAGATAAAATTACAGTATCTAAACCAAAGCCAAAACAGAAAAGGTTAAGAATAACCGGCGTCCCAGCGTCCATTAAAAACAAAGAGGAACTGCTAACGAAAATCGTTGCAGAAAATGAAGAACTTAAAGAGCTTGATGAATCAGACTGCAAAGTTATATATTCAAAGCCATGCAGAGATATTAAAAAAGAAAACTGGACATTGGAATTTTCACAGAAATTCTACGAAATTATTTTAAGAAATGAAGGCGTCTGTATTGACTTTTTTATGAAGAGTAGCGGAAACGGCAGAAGAACTCACCCGTTGCTACAAATGCAAAGGGTATGGACTCACCTCGAAACACTGCAAGGGACAAATCACCTGCAATAAATGCGGCAAGGAACACGCAGCCAAAGACTGCAAATCAAACCGACTCGATTGCAAGAACTGCAAATCAAAAGGGCTAAAAGAAAGAGTACAAGCAGCAATGGACGCAAAATGCCCAATAACAATCAAGATGGCCGAAGCAGCGAGGGCCGCCTACAATTAATATGAATAATAAAATTAAATTTAAACAGCTAAACATGGGAAAAGGAAAGGCTGCTATGCACCTACTTAATAAAAAGATACTGGATGATGAGATTGACATCGCGCTCATACAAGAGCCATACCACAAATACCGGCCTCCAAGCAACTACAACTTGATAAAACCGCAAAATGATAGCAAAGCGGTCACAGTCTGCAAGACGGACATAAAAATAATGATTCTGGAAGAACTAAATAACCAAAACTGCGTAGCTATTAAATTAACCGAAGAGGACCTAGCAGTCATTAACATATATGACAAACCGGGCGCATGGAACCAAAGCGTCACCAAGAAAACGGAAGGAAAAATTTACAAAATTAACGGGCGAATTTTAATAGGTGGAGACCTTAACGCCAGAAACGTTATTTGGGGAGATAAAATAACTAACGACAGAGGAACGGGAGTCTAAAACTGGGTTGTACAAAGAGGCCTAGTTATTGAAAATAAATCTAATTGCCCACCAACCTTTGAAACCACAAACGGAGAAAGCTGGATTGATATGACAATCACCAGAGATACCGAAACAGACGAATGGAAAGTCATCGAGGAAGAAACCAATAGCGACCATAAATACATCACATATAGGACAAACAGAACAACCAACGCAAAGAAAATTGAGATAAAGAGATGGGACGTAAAGAATGCAGACTGGGCAAAATTGGGACAAATAATCGCCCAGGAATACAAATTTAATGCCGAGAATGGCGCAGAAGAAGAAGCCCAAAAATTTGAATTAGCATGCCGTAAAGCATGCAAAAAATCGATACCCCAGAAAACAAAAAACACAGCAGAAACAAAGGATTGGTGGAATGAAGACCTAGAAGAAAATAGAAAAGAAATTAAGAAAGCAAGGAAAGAATTCCAAAAAGCTAACTTAAACAGGCAGGAAAAAGAACAAGAGTTCAAAAACAAAAGAAACGACTACAAGAAAAGGATCACAAAAGCAAAGAGCAAACATTTCCAAAAATGTATCACCGCAGAATGCAATGGAGATCCATGGAAAACTGCATATAAAATAATAGGGAATAAAAACAAGAAAGCAACAATATTAGAGAGCATCTGCGATGAGAATGGGGACTGGACCCAGACAGAAAAAGATACGATGCAAAAGATGATGGAAATTTTTTTTCCAATCGACGACACATCGAAAGATAATGATGAACAAAAAAGGATGAGAGAAAACGCAAAACGCGTCAGAAATCCAGGAATTGACGTACCTTTTTCTAGAAAAGAAATAAGGGAAACCATAAAGAAGTTTAACAACAACAAGAGCACGCCAACGGGCGACATCTCACAGAAAGCTCTGAAGTAAATCAAAGAACACGCGGGAGTACAGCTTACAAAAGTATTAAATCTCTGCATGGAAGAGAAAAAATTTCCAAAGAAATGAAAAAAAGCCCAACTAGTATGGATCCCAAAAAAAAGATGGGTCACTAAGGCCAATCAGTCTATTGCTAACACTAGGAAAAGTATACGACAAACTAATTGCGCAAAGGCTTGCTCATCAACTTGAAAACAACGGAATGCTAAATGATAGGCAATACGGATTCCGGCAGGGCCGGGACACAACAGAAGCACTGGATAAGATCATTGAAGAGATCAAAACAAATAGGATAAACAAAGTCCATACGCTCGTGTTTATGATTGCATCAATTTGAAGATTATGATATAGACATTCTTGCGTAAAATGAAGATTATTGCAGGAACAAAGATGATCCTTAGTCCAGATCAAGAACACCTGCATAAAGTGAGCTTCATTGGGACGTGCCCCCTAGTGATAATCGCCATTTTATGCAACAAAATTTACATGCTTACTTTCTGCAAATCCAGTTTACAATTGTGTAAACTTTGTCGCCACTGTTAACGGTTAAACTAGTGAAGTAAAGTGTGTAACATAATTCTACAGTTAATATGAGATGGCGTTGTAGTCAACAATAAATTTTTAATAGATTAACTGATAGTTGCTTTACTAAAGAGTATATCCCCTTTAAATGTCTCTGAAAAGCAAGCTGGGTAAAAAATAAAAATGACGGTCAAGGTTAGGAGATGTATTATATTAATAGCAAAATAATCTTTTTTTAATAATATTTCAGATATTTTTATTTTCAAAAATATTTGTATTTAATGATGGTTTTTTAAAGATTTTCTTATATTATTGTGATCATTAATTAAATCGCAATTATATTAAATTATTAATAATTTCATTTAATAAGCGTTTGAACAAATAATTGAAAACTATATATTATATAATATTTAAGAGCAAAGAATTTCTTTTATAAGTGTTTAAAATCACATTTATATTTTGCTTGCTTGGCCTTGCCATAAAAAAGGGGCCACTCAATTGGGTATTCAATCTTAAAGTACACATTTTTTGTAAGCATTTATCTTTTTATAGCTTTCCGGTCTCACTGTCCTTATTAAGTAAATATATTAAATGTTATATTAAAGATGAAATATGTAGAATGAATAGTGAATATTATAAAAATTAGAAATTAATGAAATTTTATATACAGAGATATTTAATTAGGCCGATTACAATAAGGATAATTAAAATTGCAAGTTGACGGCTTTTATGACATTAATGTAAAACAAATAAATATAGTTTAAAATATGTTTATGAAAATTATTTTATAGTACCCCAGAACATTGTACCGTTCGGTCGATTTTGTTTAATAATTTAAGGGTACAAAAATTGCACAAATGTAATATATGTATGAAATAAATGCAAATATAGTAGGTTATACAATTAATTTATTGTACCCCAGAACAATGTACCCTATCGTCCCCTGCTAAACAAATAAAGGTACAAACATTGCACAAATGTAATATGGTGTTACGGTCTAAAACGGTGGCAGTACCTAAAAACAAAATTAAATTTAATTTTTATATTTATGTTATTTACTTTATACTTATCTGTTGCGTGTTGTCTATATACCATCGTTGATGCCAAGCTGTTGCTTTGGTTGCCGATGATATGTGGCTCGTTAGGGGGGTCTTACCTACGAAACCTAATATCGTTGAGTCAACGCTAATATGTTATTATTATTTTTATTTTCAATTATTTGTTTTGTATATGGGCAGTAGGAATAATGTAGAGGAAGGGACAAGTGCTCATCAGAGAGCTATAATTGCTAAATTACCTGATATTTATTTGATTACTTACGGTTGTGGTCGTTCCTTCACTTTTCTGCGATAATTGTTCTGCTGAAATACTCCTTGTATAATTATTGGGTCCCTCTTATTTTGTTCCTTAATTTGTTCCTCAATTCCTTCTTTATTCCTTATTTGTTTCCATTATTATTATTTTATTCCTGTTTTATTTTAGTTCCATTTTGTGTTGTTGTCATAACCTATACCATACATCAGTTAGTTAATTCATTTGTTCATTTCTTATTCAGTTTGTTATTTTGTAGTAATATTAGCTTACCTTAATTATTTTTTTTTATCCATATTTAATTAATTGTCACTGTTAACTTGATCACCTGTCATTAATGCGCGGTGGCAACCGCGGTAGCTAACATTAATCGGCCAGCTGTTCAAGTTCACTTTTTCCCCACTAGGTTCAACGGACTCGCTCGGTTTCTCACTCTTTCTTTCAGAGAATCGAGTTGGTACCAACCTAAAGATTTAAATTTCATTCCCTCCAATTTCAAATATTCATTTAAATTCTTTCTTTTAGTCATTTGTATTTATAGTTATTAACTAATTGATTATGTGTTATTTCCTTCTTGTTTCCTTTTAGTTTTGTCTATCCGTTTATGATTTCTTTTCCTTTTTAATTTTCTTGTTTGGCATCACACATGCGCAAGGTGATATTAATCTGTAGGAGATCCTACAAGGATAAGATCTCAATCCTTTTTCTCGACTACCTGTTGGATGGAACAGATCGCTTTCGCGGATTTTTAACGATTGAATTTAATGCTCCTCGTGTTCACGGATCGAGCAAAAATTCAGTTAGTAGTCAAGTATATACAAGTTTTTAATTTATTTTAAATAAATTAATATTAATAATTATCATCTCCTTGCGTGTGTTTGTTTTGTCAGGTGAGTTTTTATTTTCATTTTATTATTTTAATTATCCCCTCATGTCTTTTCTTAATCTCTTCCAGATTAATCTGACCCTCACACCCCCCTTATTTTTACCGGAAATAATTGTTAAGTGCTATATCAGTTTGCTGGTTACTTTTATTTCTGTCCCGAGTGTTAGTTATTTTAACTGCACTGGGTGTTTTGTCAACCCTTGTCAGGGGACTGAACGTGAGCCCGAGTGGCCCTAGTTGCAGGAAGAGAGTCGCGGACGCATCAAAAATCCCGGCTCGGCCAGCACGTGTTGCAGGATCTTGCGAATTGCAAGAGACGGGAGCCACGAGGTTCCACCAATTTATATCTGTTTATTTTTTTTTAATTATTATATCGTTACTGTATTATGTTTATTAGTTGGAAGTGAATGTGAGTGTGTATGTATATATATATAAATTTTTCTTTTCAACTGAGAATTTATTCACAAGTGGGAATTTTCTACGTACTATTGTAATTCTTTTTCTTTTATTTTTAATTAATTATCAACATTATAATTTGCGGTAAAAGTTTATGTATTTTTCCTTCTTTCCCTTCCACCTTTTTTTTCAGCAGTTTATTGCTTTTATGCACGAGGGAAAGTGAAGGAAAAAGGAAGGAAAAGTTCCATACGTCCACCGATTAACCGTGGACCATAAACGTGCCAATAAAGCAATTGGAGCCCAAGGTACAATTACAGAATATCATAGGGGTAAGTCCTTATACTTTCTATTTATTTTTTTGCTGCCCAGTATATTTTTTTATTTGTATTATTTTTGTATGTTGACCCCCCCCTACTCCACTGAGCAAACTTGGTTAACCCTTCAAGTTTACAAGGGTTAGAGTGGGTGTAGCAATGGGTATCAAATGAAAGCAAATATGGTAAGTTATACAATTATTTTATTGTACCCCAGAACATTGTATTCTCTGAGAAATCGTGGTATTACTATTTCGCACACCTTACTATTTAATGGTTTTTTTTATGGCGTCTATGAATTTGTATAAGGTCACACCTTTAATTTTCCATTGAGCATAATCGTCTGATACCTTATTTTGCAATTCCACATACATACCACTTGTCCGTTATGGGATCCTCAACTATTATCACGCCAACCGCTCTAATAGCGCGTCCGGCACCACATGTAGCTTCCGTTCTTGGTGGAAAATATTCATTTCAAATTGGCTCAAACGCATTGCCCACCTGGCAAGTATTCCAGCCGGATCCTTAAGATTTTGCAACCATAGCAGCGAATGGTGGTCCACTATGGCTGTAAATTTTACTCCTTCAACGTACATACAAAACTTTTCAACTTTAAATAATAGAGGTAAACATTCTTTTTCCGACTCATTGTAGTTCGCTCGGCCCTAGTGAGAGATTTACTGGCGTAAGCTATTACGTGGTCTTCTCTATCGTCCATAACCTGCGTAAGAACGACTCCAACACCAAAATTAATTAAACAGTTAAAAATGCAAATTTTTATTTATACAAAGTTTAAAATAACTAAATTTAGTCTTAAAACATTAAAAAAATTTCCTCGACCCAACCTAATACCTTCCACAACACAAGTGGGTCGCGACCTGGGGTTAAAAAATACTGCACTAGAAAATGTATATGTGATTTAAGTGCATCATATTATCATGGTAAGCAACTTATATATGACTATTTTAAGATATTTGCAATCTTTTGTATTTTATATTATGAAACAATGTAGTAACACTAATTACTCAACTCAATAAATTTGCTAAAAATCCAATTAATTTAAGTTTTTATCATTTAAATAATATAACTTGTTTAATTAATTTTAGTTGATTAGACACAATATAGGTTTTACTTTGTTTTGTATAAATTTGTGGCGCTGGCAACAAAAGTTTTGAGAAACTCATAACTCTGCAGAATTTTACTATATTTGTCCGCTGTGCATTTTCTACACCAAATGTTTTATCTTTAATACTCCATTAACTTTTTCAACAAATTGTTTTTCTGAAGGTGTAACTAAGCGACTAATTGAAACACATGTACTCTCCTACACCAATAAGGTAACTGTTGAGAAATTTTTCAGCTTCAAATTTTGCTCGCATAAGCTGTCATAAATTGTGCTATTATGTACCAATCCTGGTCATTGTGTCACATCTAAAATTAGCAGATTGGAATTAGAAACAATTTGCACATTAATTGAAAACCAGCTCTTTTGATTCAACAAGAAAATGTGCAATTTCAAAAAATCCGTGCCTTACTTTTAATAAAGTTGAAGTAGTATTTGGCATTTTAGTAAACTTACCAGTAAGCAATGCAATTTAATTACCGACACAATCTACAATATCTTTTATTATTTTTATCTGAATTGTACCTGTTTTATTTATTGTATCGACCTGATATAGGAGATATAGTTTCTTCAAAATATTGGCCATTGATTAAAAGATTATTTATTATGTAAATATTATTTTATTATTGACCACTTACCACCCAGTAACTCTAATTTCTAATTTAATTACATATGCTTGCGTTTGCGATTTGACGGGATAGTGTGACTCGTTGAACTCATCCGGTGAAAACGCATCTCGTTTTGCAGGAGTATTAGTAACGCATATTGTGAATGATCTAAAGACACTGAGTACTCCATACAATAGTGCGTAAGTTACAACTGTGACCGTAACGAATTTATTTTATGGTTGTAACATCAAAATTACAACTGATTTAAAATTAATATGTTGAGTATTTATATCTGTTACAATTGCTCATTTAGCGTGTGAAAAGAATGTGTTATAGTTCGCGACACTGCTGCGTATAACACCTTTCTACATAAGAGTAAAAATTACAGTTGATCACCTTAATTTTTAGTTCAATTTCTGTTAAATGGTTGATGACCTTCTTTACATTACCATTAACCTTTTCTGTTAGGTATGAATATACATTTCTTATAAAATACAGAATTAACATAATAATAATTGTAAATAGAAAAATAGTAAATAAAGTAATGTTGCCATAATGAAAGTTTATAGAGTCAATCGAATCGATTTGGGTTTTTGCATGATTTAACTGCACATCTATTTTTTTTAGCTTGTCTAAGTGAATGTTGTCTAGTTGGATTGGAACCATTTCAGCTTTATTGTAGTCTTCATTCGGACTTTTTGGCATTTGGATGTTGAGCAAATTGATATGTTTTACTTGTCGAGTTTCATTTAAGACTGATTTATCTTCATCTTCTTGGCATTTGCTGGTTACTGTAGTGTCGGATGGTGCAATTATAATCCATTTGTTAGCATTCAACTTTTGTATTTTTGTTCTCGATAGATGGCATTTTGTAGGTTTGGAATCTTGATAGTTGTTATAAAGTTTAATAAATCAACTTTACAAGGATTGTTGTCTGTTACTAACTTTGTTGTTTTTGATTGACACAAATAGTTCAATTTGTTAACATTTTTACCCTAGATGTTTAACAGTCTACATCGTCTTTCACTTAAAATAAGGTATTTCGTTTTTTTTAATAATTGAGTGATACAAGTTTTGTTTTA
Source organism: Tachinus rufipes (assembly GCA_963932245.1). NCBI lineage: Eukaryota > Metazoa > Arthropoda > Insecta > Coleoptera > Staphylinidae > Tachinus > Tachinus rufipes. The sequence goes on from OZ010748.1 coordinate 41,718,618, forward strand.
ACATTGGTAATGGAAAAATTTGATAATATATATATATATATATACTGTATCTTTTCTACTAAAGGTATTTTCAGTAAGAATATAACTTGATTTTTAGTTATATATCCTTTAATATTTATTATAAAATAATATTATAATATTATAATAATTAATAATATTGTCGTCTTCCAGAGAATATGGCAATTTGTACCATTTTGTTTGTGAATTTATTTTAATTAACTCATTCCTTGTCTCATCGTGAGTAATAATTGATGGATGTAAAATATTAATTTTAGCAAAGGCAATAGCGGTTTCTATGCTGTTCAACACTTGCAAGATTATTTCAATGGATGTTAATAATTGATTGAAAATAGAGTTCAATAGTATAAACGTATAACTTTCTATGATTATGATTCAAAAGTTACTTGTCTCATTGCAGAGTCAATTTGTAAAATTCTGCTTTCCAAAAATTTTTGGTTGTGTTGTAATTTTGTTAGTCATTAAATATTGATAAAGCATTTTCAGTTAGACTGAGCTGATGTTCAATAATAGATTTAATGTTTTGTTGTTTATTATAGTTTTCAGCATCTGATTGTTGATTAAACCACGTTTTGATCTTATTTAATTTGGTGGTATCAATTGTTTAATTTTAAGTTAAGCTTGTCCTACTTTATAATCTAAAAGGTATATATAATTAAACATTTTATTAGCACAACTAATTCAATGTGTAGTATTATAAAAAGATATGTTTAACTTATTGTAATATAGATAGATAATATAGATTTGTCCAATAATTCATGGTGTTTTGGGGACTTCCCAATTTTAAGGGTAGTAATCCTGGATTGTCTGTTATATGGTTGAATTCGATGCTTGTGCATTTTGCAAAGTTGGTGGTTGCGGCAATGATGGTGAGGTACCTGCAATAATAGGTTGTTTTAAATTCTTTAAATGTACTGTTCTTCCACTATTTTTATTAGTTGCTCCTTCTTTTTGGATTATTGCTTTATTACCAGGTAATAATTTCTTTAGCTTGAAAGGATCATTAAACTTTTCTTCTATTTTATTTCTCTTAAATTTATAACTTATTTTGTAAACAGTTTGTCCTTCTAAGAAAGGGTTGTTTATTTGTTCTTCTCTTTTATTTACAACTCGTTCTTTATTTTGTAATAGTTGTTCATTTATTTTATCATATGTTAATGATAATTTTTCTTTATGGTTGTGTGAGTAGTTACTATAGATTTGTTTGTCGTAAAATAAGTCATATGGGTCTCTTAGTTTGGTGTGTTCCAATGTAAGTTAAGTTTGTACTAGAGTGTATTCAATTGTTGTAACCAATAATTGTGTACTTTATTAATTGGTTTATAGGTTCATTATGGTTGGTTTTTAGTAATCTGATATGTTTGCCCATTGTCGAGTGAAATCTTTAAATGATTTCATTGGAGTCTGGGTGGTTAGCTGTAATAAAATTTATCTTTATTTTGTGGGTTTCTAGTAACTCTTTTATTATGTGACTGTAAAATTCCATTCCTTAATCGTATGTGATGGTTTGTGGTGTTCCGTAGTACGAAAAGTAATCAATAAATGCATTTAATATATCAACTGCTTTTTTTTATTTTACTTCTCAGTCCTTTCAAACTAGAAAACAAATCAAAGTTTTAGAGAAATTTTACCCACAGCTTAGCGACCTGTATACATACGTGTATTTGGACTGTCTGAAGACTATTTTCACATAGCGCACGCATGAAAAAGGGTTTTTGCGTTTTTGAATAGTTTTTTGCTTTTTTTGCAAAAATTATGCATTTTGGCCAAAAATTACGTCTATTACGTCTATTAAAAGTTGTAGAGCAACAAATTTTCAATTGATATAGGTCATTTAAATTTTTTTATAATTCTTTGTTTTTTCGCTAGAGAACGCGGAAAATAAAGTCATTATTGAAAAAAATCGAAAAACCAAATTCCGATTGATATACAATCGGAAATTTTCCGCTCTAATCATTTTTTCAGAAAATGCATAGTTTTTTTTAGTTAAAAATCTAAAAAATCAGCAAAAGGTTACAATTTGCAACACTATTCAACATTCTTTAACGGAAAATGCTTTTACTATCGAGAAATCTAAACAGCTAATATCAATCGGAAATTTTTTGCTCTACAACTTTAGTCTCTTGTAATTTTTCAACAAAATGCATAGTTTTGGTTCTAAAAACATAAATACTTTACGCTTTCTAGCAGAAAAACAAAAAAATATAAAAAAATTCAAACAATAATAATAATAATAAAAATAATAATATATTTTAATCTTAAAAATGTAGTAATACAGCAGACAAGTCAAAATTCACAATATAAAAGTAGCACATTGTATGTATTTTACATAGTCTATTACAATACAGTAGTTACACATTAAAATATAAAATAAAATAAAACATATAAAATCATTACATTTATAATTTAGTAGCATAAAATTCATTGAGTTCATAAAACGGATTATCTAATAAAATATCAGAAAGTTTTTGTTTAAATTGAATGTATGGCAACATTTTCAATTCTTTAGTAAAATGGCGAAATATTTTAATTCCCATAATATTGCGACTTACACTATTTATATGACTTGTGTGTGCCGGAATAATCAGCTCCGTACGGTTTTTAGTAGAGTAAGTGTGCAAATCTGCATTAGTTTTATAATCTCCACGCATTTTCTTTTGTTTTGCAAAAAAGCCAGTTCAAATATGTATAAATTTACTAATGTCAATATTTTTAACTTTTTAAAGTATAGGCGACAGCTATCTGAGATTTGAATATTAGCTATTGCGCGAACAGCACGTTTTTGAGAAATTAAAACATTTTTTGTATGTGGTGACGAACCCCAAAATATTAATCCTTATTTTAGGAGTGACTGTATTTCGCTAAAATATGTTATTCTTAAAATATCCAAAGTGACGCAATTTCTTAAATTCCTTAGAAGATATATTTTGGAATTTAGTTTTTTTGAAAGAATGTCACAATGTTTACGCCATGTAAGAGAATCTTCCAACTCCAAACCAAGAAATTTGATAGATTCAACTCTTTCCAAAAATACGTCATCAATTTTGATCTCAAATAAAGGAATGCGTTTCTGTGGATTGTGTATAACAATATATTTTGTTTTTTTTGGCGTTAAACATTAATTTGTTTGCTTGAAACCATTTTGTAAGCTCATTAAGCACATTGTTTATTTCCAATACCATATCTACAAGTCCATCCTTGAAGATCAAAATTGAAGTATCGTCTGCATATATAGTTGTTGTGCAGTTTTTTAAGAAAATTGGAAGGTCATTAATATAAAGAATAAATAAAACAGGTCCAAGAATAGAACCTTGTGGCATCCCAGACATTGTGTTTCTATTTGGACGAAATCCATGTTGATTATTTAGTAGTTATATTTATCAAGAAATGGTTGAAGAGAGTGCAGCATTGCATATTCAAATAATTTAGAAAAGCACGATAACAGTGAAATCGGTCTATAGTTTTCCATATTTAAATGATCATTCTTTTTATAAATTGGTACTATTACGGCAGTTTTAAGTCTTTCCGGAAAAATACCATTCAAGGAAAAGTTTATCAGATGTTTCAGTGGTTTTAAAAGTTCACTTTTAAACATATTAATAAATTCATTAGAAAAGCCACATATCCCTGTAGTTGTCTTAGCTTTCAGTTTATTAAAAAGTTGATTCATATCATTGTCGTCTAATGGGTTTAGGTAAATGGTGTTATTTATTTTTAATTCTTCAGGAAAATTATGTTCAACAAATGGTATTTTATTTCTTATATTAGGAGCACAATTTGCAATAAACTGGTTAAACACATTTGCTATCTCTAACGGATCATCAATAGTTGTATTATCAATATTAATTTTATCGATATTATGTTTATTTTTATTTGCATTTTTAAATTTGTTTACGCAGAGCCATAATGCCTTTGATTTGTTTTTTGAAGCGCTGATATAATTAGAATTAAATTCGATCCTTTTATTGTTAATATTTTCTTTGTATTTCTTAGAGTTGCTTTTAAAAAGTGGTTTAAGAATTGGATATGATTTTTGTAGGACGTACAGATCATCAAGATTCCTTTTTTCTATTAATAATTCGTTTCCAAACCACTTACTTTTATTTTTATGTTTAGTTGTTTTAAACGGGAAGCAAAGATCAAAATAATAAAACAACGTCGTCAAGAACATTTCAACTTTATTGTTTAAATCATTTTTTTCGTACAAGTCCTGCCATGTTTTATTTTTTATTATAGATTTAAAAAAGTCTTTATTTTCTGTATTAAAATTTCTATATCTAATACTTTCTTCACTACATTGTAATTCAGTTTCAAACGTAAGTTTTATCATTTTGTGATCAGACATGTAACAGTCTTTTACAAGTGCTGTAAACTGGGTTTTGTGAATATTTAAAAATATATTATCTATAATTGTAGCGGAGTTGAAAGTCACTCGCGTATGTTGTAGTATTGATATATTAAGAACATATGATAACAATAAATCTTGTAGTAATAATGAATCTGGGTTACAAGTTTCAAAATTAATATTAAAATCACCACAAACAAATATTGGATAATCAGCAGTAAACAAATTGTAAAGCACTTCTGTTAACATTGACATGAATACGTTTGTGTTACCTGACGGTGGTCTGTAAATGCTAAATACATAAAATGGCTTGCTTGTTTTACAAAAAATGCCACATATTTCAACTTCCTTTTCTATGCAAAATTCTTGAAGTGGTAGCAGCTGAATATCTATAATATTTTTAACCCATATAGCTGTACTGCCTCTTTTAAAGATTTTTCTACAGAAACTATTTCCTAATTTATAATTTGTTAAATACGTACTTTTTATTTTATCATCGCGCAACCATATTTTACTTAAACACACAATATCAGCATTTAGGATTTAAAACAACATCTAATTTATTAAAATCAAAACTTATCTTAAATGCACTATTGTCGCCGGTTGTTTTCAATTTTTCAGCACTAAACGATGTTTCAGGTACCACGATTTTAAATATGATTCGACATCTTCGGGTTTGGTGTCATTCCTCACTCTTCCAACATATAGCCAGGCTTTTTTTGATGCACCACAAAACACTCTATTCACATTTTCTTCCGTTCCGATTATTGCGTAGAAATAATTCTATTTCCTTTCTTTTCAGGTTTTGTTTTTTGTTTGTTTCTAGTTTCTTCAGCAGTCGCTGTTGGTATCCTTACTTTTTGTGTGTTTTCAGATATTTTTGTATTTGTAGTTTGTTTAGAGGACGAGCTGTCGATAAGCACTTTGATATTTTCTGTCGGGTTTTTAATACTTTTCACTTTATTATTTTCAATTTTTTTATTCTTTGTGCTACTTTCTTTGTTTTTTAAAAGATCAATAATCAATGCTTGATCATCAATGCGTCCTTCCATTTGTTTGATGAGTTTTATATATAACTCTTCATTCATTATACCACGTGTATCATTTTTTTCTTCTAACTCATTGTTTATATATTTTAATATTTCACTTTCACTTATTTTTTTAATTATTAATTCAATTAATTCATACTTTCTTAACTTATTTAGCTGATCATTTTATGTTTTACCCTATATTGATTAGAAATTTTTTGGTCTACAACTTTAAATAGAGATAATTTTTGGCCAAAATGCATAGTTTTTGCCAAAAATGCAAGAAACATTAAAAAACGCAAACTTAACATATGCTGCATTGTAAATATATATATATATATATTTATATTATATATATATATATATTATATATATATATATTACTCCAAAACCACCCTTTTGCATGCGTGCGCTAGGTAAAGTAAAGTAGTTTATTAGTGCTATATAATTTATTACAAATTTTTTAATTAAGTCCAGTAAAATATTAAATCTAGATATTACAATAGTAACATAAGCACACATATACTCAATTATAAAATACACATTAAAATTTGTTCTGATAAAATAGTATAATGCCCGTATTCATAAAACGACATTAATGATATAATGATTTGTTAAAAATATAACGAAACGTTTAATCAAATTTTCTTTTTCATAAACACTCATCAGCAATAATGTCATTTAATTTAACTATTTTTGGTCCATTAAAACAAAACGAATCATTAAATTGACACATCTGTTTGATTTGAAAATGTCTGGTGAAAATAGTCTTCAGACAGTCCAAATACACCTAAATATACAGGTCGCTAAGCTGTATATAAAATTTCTCTGAAAAATATTTAATTTGAAAGGACTATCTATTGATTGACCTAGTTTAGTAAAAGCATTACAATTACAATTGTCAAAAATTTTGTGGTTTCCAAAGTATATAAATCAATATGCATTTTTTCAAATAGTCTATGAGGTGTATCTGTTAACATCTTTTTTACTCGAGGATATTTACTTGTACTTGCTTTTTTTAGAGGTTTTGCAGTTTGCTATGAAGTTTGCAACATGTTCTTGCATTAAAGCAAAATAATATTTTCTCTGTAACTGTTTAACTGTTTTTGCAATTCTTCGGTGGTTAATTTTACTCTGGTGTTGATTTTTAACTGCATCAGTTATTAGATCAGCCTCATGTAATAATTCTCGTTGTTCTGTACAGTATTTATTTCGGGTCCATTTTTATTAAATAATTTTTGTGTTTATTGAACAAATTTTTGCTTTCAAAATGAAAGTAGTATTTTTGTTTTTCTAAAATGTATTTGTTTAAAACTTTAGTTATGTCTTCTTCATGGTGTTCTTTATTTATTTGAATGTGATATCTAGTTATTTTTCCAAATACTTCTATTTTTCGTGGTTTTGCTTTTGTATATAAAATATTGATTGGGCTATATTATCTGCTGATATTTTGATAATATTTTATTCATTATTTTGACTTATGAAATGTATAGTTTGATCTTCTAATTGTCTATCATTTAACAAGTTTGTAAGTTCTTCTTCATCACAATTATTGGTTAACAATTCTGTTTGATGAATATTAAGTTGAATTCTAAATAAAACGTCAGCATTTGTATTTACGCTTCCCTTTTTGTATACTGAGTCATAATCGTATTCTTCAAGTTTTATCTTCCATCTTTGTAGTTTGGAGTTAGATTGTTTGAGTTTTGATAACCATATTAATAGGCTATGGTCTGAATATATTGTGAACTTTTGTCCATAGTTGTAATAATAATAATAATAATAATAATAATAATAATAATAATAATAATAATAATAATAATAATAATAATAATAATATTTATTAGTGTTCTATACACAAAGTATTTACACACGTCAAAAACAAGAATAATACAAGTTAATATTACAATACATAAATTATTCAACTATTGCAAAATTATGCTGAAAAAAATCTGCAAAGGTATAGAAGGCATTACTTATCAGCATATTTTTGATAGATATTTTGAACTTATTAAACTCTAGAGTCTTGGTATGTGTAGGTAGCTTGTTGTAAAATTTGATTGCATAGTAATTGAATCCATCTCTACTTTTAAGCAGAAGTTTAAAGTCAAACCTTATATGATTGTTTTGCCTTGTGGCATAATCATGCAAAGAACTCTGTGTGGTATATTGGTTAATATTGGAACAAGGAACCGTTAAAATACCCAACGCAATAAAACTAAGCTTACAATCATCTCTATACCCAAGACCATTTATAATTCTGATTGCTCTTCTTTGTATCTTAAATACATTTGCTAAGGTAGGTGCATGACCCCAGTTTAGTATACCGTATTTTACGACTGAATAAACATTGGCATAATAAATTGAGAGCAATAGTTTTTGTGAAGTAATACTTTTTAGTTTTCTCAATAGATAAATATACTTAGACACTTTATAGCTTACATAGGTGGTATGAGCTATCCAAGTAAGTCTATAATCTAGCATTAATCCTAAAAACTTAACTACTTCAGTGTTGGTGCTAATTTGTCTTAGTGAGAAAATTAGATGCTCAGTCTTACTGTCGTTGAGATTTAATTTGTTTGATAAAAACCAATCATTTACAACCGACTGTGAACTACACATCTACTTTTAATTTAACTATATCTTTATTAGATCTTACAATGGTTGTATCATCTGCAAATAGTGTAAAATAGGCTTGGGTATCACAATATGCAAATCATTAATATAGATTAGAAATAAAATTGGCCCTAAAACAGAATCTTGTGGAACACCCATGTTCACATTTTGCGTTTCTGAATTTATAGAGTTCACTGTTACATACTGCAAACGGTCACTCAAATATGATGACATAAGATCAATACTAGATTTACTAAAGTTGTTATGTTTTAGTTTGTCAATTAAAATATGATGAGATACACAATCGAAAGCCTTACTCAAATCGCAAAACAGAGCATAAGTATGGCTACCAACCTCAAATCCATTTAAAATTTCATCTTTGCTTTATTGCAAATACTGTAGATCTATGATGGCGAAAACCATATTGATTTTCACATAAAATATTATTTATTTCCAAATGTTGCTTTAGTTGTAACGCTAAACATTTTTCAAATATTTTCCCCACTATAAGTACAATTGAAATAGGTCTAAAATTACTATAAACAATTTCACCTTTTTTGAATACTGGAATAACTTTTGCCAGTTTTAAAACACTTGGAAATGATTTGACATAATTGATTCATTAATAAGATTTGTTAGGGGAATCAAAATAATATTTAAAATTGATTTTATGATTTTGCTATTAATATTGTAACAATCCATGCAACTAGAATTTTTTAGAATTGACTTGATATCACGTAGTTCAATAAAGGTAACTTCTCTAAAATTAAATTGATTTGAAGATTGCGGTGATTTGCTGGCGTAACTTATAAAACTGATAGCACTTGCAGACAAGTTATTGGAAATAGTCGGAGCTATGTCAACAAAATAATTATTAAATTGATCCGGTGTGAAAGATTTATTATTGTTAATGTTATGGCTACTGCTTTGATTGATTTGAAGTTATCATGTGCTTTTTTTTTGGCTAACCGTATTGCAACTTGATAGTCTTTTCTGAGTAGTTTTAATTGAGTAGCTATAAGATCAGAATGAACATGCTTATTTAAATTATTTAGATCTTGAATTTTTTGTCTCATTTGGAATAGATCATATGAGAACCAATTTACTATGTTTGTTTTATGTAATATCTTGGTTTTCTCTGGAATAACCTCAAGCATAGCACATGCAACAGTATTTATAAATACGTCAAATTTTGATTCTATGGTTAAATTGTGATTGGCAACAAAACTCCAGTCTACAGCATCCATTTTGTTGTACAATATTAAAAGTCCTTCGTCTGTAATAGGTCTGTAATTAATGCGTTAATTAGTTTTTTTTTTTAACTGTGACATAAGTTGATGCAAAACTAATTGCTAAATGATCTGAAAAACCTAAATTAATGGTTTTAATATTGTATTTTGCTCTGCTTATATTGGTAAATATATTATCTATAGTATTATTTTTCCTTGTACTTTCATTTAGTTTTGAATACAATCCAAACGAATGAAATAATGATTGCAACTGTACGGTAATATTATTATTTTTTTGGTTAAATAATACATTAAAATCACCTGTAATAATGATTTGGGTATTTATAGTGACTAGTATTTGCAAGGTTTCAGTTAGCTTGTTAAAAAATATGTCCATATCACCAGATGGTGGACGGTAGACTGTAGTTATAATAGTTAAGTTACTGGTTTTTATTGCTGCCAATTCAATATTGTACGGGACGGTTAATCTGTTTATTGATAAGATTTGATTACTTACAATGTTTTCTTGCAACAAAATAGCTGCGCCTCCACGTTTACCTTTTTCACGGTAAAACCCTGAAACAATATTATAACCTTCAAGTTTAAAAAAATCAAGTTCATCTTCATACAACCAGTGCTCATTTAAACATAAACAGTTGAAATTATTATTCTCCATATTATCAGAATTATAGGAGTCCTTTAAGTAAGCATCCAGTTCATCAATTTTATTATTAATACTTTGCGTATTTATAAGCATTAGTTTTATCGAACTTAATGATGAATTCTTATCTGTCTTGGTTGATTGAGGTTGAGTTGAGGATCCGGCGGTGAATTTTTCATTGACGTTCGAAAAAAAATATTGATAAACACCCCCTTTGGCCAGAAAGCTGAATCCATCACTGCTGCTTCAATTTCAGCGGGTATTCCAATTTTAAATGAGGTATATCCTTCATGTTTTGTTTTTAATGATTTGACAATGCAATTTGTCGATGTAGCAGTATCAAGAAACGATTTTACTTGTTGTGGAGTACAATTTTCACTCAGCCTAGATATAAACATCCATTTGCGTTTTGTAACCGTTGCAGTAGGAAGAATACCTGTTGTTGCAGACCCTCCATTTGTCACCAGAAGGCTCGTTGTATTTGTGTGTAGTATTTACATGATTTGTTGGTGTGCTTGTACCTTCTGGTGCTAATATATTTGCATACGTAGCACTTCCACGGGAAGTAGAACCATCTATGTGCTCCGTGATGGAAATAATTTTGCTATTTAAATTACTTACAGTTTTCTCTGTACTATCTTCTCTATTAGGAATCAATGGTTTTACAGGAATCTGACGTTTTGGTTTATAATTTGTTTTAGATATGTTATTGTTTTTTATAGAAATATTTTTAGTATTTAATAATTCTACTTGTTTGCAAAGATTTTCTATAACAATGTTCTTGCTTACCACTGTAGTTTTTAATTCATCCACTTCTTTTTTCAGCGATATTAAAAGCCACTCCATTTAAGTCACATTTTATACATGCACCAACTCCAAGTTTATCTTCAGATTTGTTGCAGTTATCATGGTAAAATATATCACAAATGTTGCATTTATAAAAATTCTCAAATATCACTTTATCACAACTTGCACAAATATAATTTAAATCAACTATTGTAGTATTAAGTTCAGTCTCAGACAAAGAGCGGCCCAGTTTACTTGCCGCCATGATGGAATACTATTGTTGTAAGGCCTGAAGTACTTTACGGACCAGACGACTGCCAGGAGTTCTTTTTCAATTGTATTGTACTTTTGTTCTGACTCATTTAGAGTTTTCGATGCGTATCAAATGGGTCTGTCGGATCCAACGGAGCTTTGAGATAGTATTGCCCCCAAGAATACATTTGAAGCATCTGTTGTTGCAATAAAAAGTTTTTATAAAAACAGAGTATTGTAATAAAGGTAGATTAGTTAGAATATTTTTGCATCTATTGAATGCGTCCATAAATTCTTTATCATTCTCTATTTTGTTTCCTTTTTTTAGACAATTCGTCAAAGGTTTTGTGATTGAGCGTAATCCTTTATAAATTTTCTGTAATATCCGGTTAGACCTAAAAATCCTTTTAATTTTTTTGTTGTTTTTAGTGGTGGATATCAAACTACTGCATTAGGCTTTACTCTATTTGGTGTTATAATATGTCCAAGGAATTGAACTTTTTTTTAAGAAATTCGGACTTGTCCATCTGTACTTTGAAGTTTGCCTTCCTTAATCGTACAAAAACTAGTCTGAGTTTTTATAAATGTTAATGAAGTGACGTCGAATAAATTACTATATCGTCCAAATAAACGATACAAGCTTCATTTTGAATTTCTCTGAGGATGTTGTCAAGGACACGTCTCGTGTGCATTTTTTAACCCAAACGGCATTTGTTTATATTCGTAATGTCCTCTTGGTGTTGAGAAAGCAGTTTTATTTATATCTTTAGATATTCAGACGCGAGATCTAAAGTAAAAAAATATGTAAGTTTTTCAAGCTTGTCTAGTATATCTGCTATGTGTGGTAGTAGATAATTGTTATTTACGCATTTCTCGATTAGTTGCCTATAATCAACTACCATGCAATATTTTTTTTGGTACTATGATGATTGGACTGCTCTAAAGACTGTCTGATGGTTGTATAATGTAATAATAATATAATAATAATAATAATAATAATAATATTTTATTAATTCTGTTGACTCATTCACTGAGTATACATGTCAAATTTATATGAAAATACAACATATATATATATATATATATATATATATATATATATATATATATATATATATAAATATATAAATATAAAATTACAAAAAAAAAATACAATAAAAAACAATATACATAAGTTATTGCACAAGTTAAAATAGTAGACTTAAAAGAACAATTACAGTTAGTTAAAATATTATAAAAAACACGTCATATCTACTTCATTGTACTCTTCCACAGAATATAAACATAAATTTAAAAGACATTTTTTCACAGTTATTTTAAAGATGGAATACTCTAAAGCTCTTGTTGATTCTGGTAGTTTGTTAAATACTATTATTCCCATACAAAGCGGGGATTTTGCAAACATTGAAGTTTTATGTTTAGAAACTTCAAGCAAGTGTCCATGTCTAGTAGGGTATCCGTGTTTGCTATTGTTTTGATTGTAGTTCAGAATATGTTTTTTTGTATACATTAAAAGACGATAAATATATATTGTAGGTAAAGGCATAATGTTTTGTTCTTTAAAATGTATTCTACATGATTCATGATATCTAATACCTACAATACTACGTAAAATTCGCTTTTGTAAAATAAAAACTCTTCCTGCTTCAGTGCTATTATACCAGCTTTCTGTTATATATGACAATAACGAATGAACATATGCAAAATAAAATGATTTTAAAATATATGCACTGCTGGCAATTTGCTTTAGACGTTGAATAGCGTAATTTGCACTTGCAAGTTTTTTGCAAATCTTATCAACATGGTCAGTAAACGATAATTTATAATCAATAGTGATTCCTAAAAATTTTGTATTGTTTACTTGTTGTAGGGTTTGATGTTCGTATTTAATTAGCAAACTGCTATTGTGTTCTTTTTTTGCAAAATGAATAAAAACTGATTTGTCTTTATTCAATAGCAGATTATTTTGTTGACAGTAGGAACGAGTGTTTATTAGTATGTTGTTCAGGTTTTCTACAACAATCTTCTCCGTGTATGCACTTTGAAAAAATGTTGTATCGTCAGCAAAGCTAATTAATTCTTCGCATGGTACAACACATTTTAAATCATTGCAATAAATAATGTATAGTAATGGACCTAGTACGGAGCCTTGCGGTACCCCCTGTTCAACTTTTAGTGTAGTTGACTGTATGGAATCAATTTGAACATAGTGGTTCCTTGACATTAAATACGATTTAATCCATTTTAACGGTACGCCTCTGATACCATACATTTCTAATTTCTCTAATAATATATCATGGTTTACACTATCAAATGCCTTTGATAAATCTATAAAAACTCCAACAGATGTTTTGTTAGAATCCATATCTGCATATAAATGTTGAAGCAACTCCATAACAGCATCCGTAGTTGATTTTCCTTGACAAAATCCAAACTGATTTTTAGCAAAAAGTTGATTACCTTCGAAGAAATTAGTAATTCGATTTGCTACTACTTTTTCAAATACTTTAGATAGTGTTGGGAGTAGAGAGATTGGTCTGTAGTTTTCAATGTTACAGGTAGATCCTTTTTTGTGCAATGGAATAATCTTGGCTGTTTTTAGCTTATTGGGAAAAACGCCCTGCTCAATCGACTCATTTACTAAAAATGTAATTGGTTCAATTAAAAATTCGGAACATGCTTTTAATAGTTTTGTGTTAATTTCATCAATGCCAGATGCATTTGAAGATTTAAGTTTCATAATTATGTCATTTGCTAATAACTCTTTGGTTTGTTGCTCAGTTTCTTCCTGTTGAGCATGCGGCATTCTATAAGCCTTTTTAGAAACTGGAATATCGTCGTTAGTTTTTATTTTGTGTTTCATTACATTGGTGAACGTGAGTGGTAGTTTTGTACAATTAAATATATCTTTATATTTATAGCATATTCTTCTAATAGCTTGTTTTTCTTCTTGATTTAGATGTTTTAATTTAAGTTTTTTTTTCATGCAATTAATCGAATTGCAATCAATCCGTTTCAATAACATTGAAAGGTTCTATGTCGATCTCTTGTAAGATGTCATTACTATTGGTGATAGTTAATAATGCGTGTTGGTTTTCTATTTTAACTAAGCATTCAGGAACTTCTATATCGTCTGCCAATTTAGTGTATTCTATTATACCATAATTTTTTGGAATAAATAGGTAATTCAAACGGTCCGTCGTCATAATAGTTATCGTAATAATTAGATTCATTTTTATAATTATAGTTGTCGTCTGATTGGAGATCATCATCATCCACTTCTTGTTGAAAAAGTTCTTCAGATCTAATATTAGCATTTCCTGTTTGTTGAAATGGATTTTGTTTAAAAGTTCTTCTAGTATTTGCCGATGTCGTGTCCATTGGTTGCGGACGGTATTGATTTGGGTTATGTGGCATGTTATTTTTATTGTGAAATGTCCCTTCATTAAAAGTTCGTAGTGATGGTTGATAATTATTACACGAGTTGAATGGTCTAAAGTGTTGTTGTTTTACTTTAGGTTGGAACGCATTAAATCATTGATGTCCCGATAAACTACTATTATGATTCATAAAACGATAAAGTTGTTGTTGTTTATTTAAATTCGGTATAAACGTATTATTAGGTTCATAATTTCTTATCGGTGCATTATTTTTGTTATTGAATTTACCATTATTGAAAATTGGAGTTGTTTTATTAAAATTATTCGATTTTAATTTATTTTGCGAGTAAGAACAGTTTTCTTCCTTAATTACAAAATTTTAAGCTTGTTCTAAGTTTCTTGGGTTTCTTAATCTAATAGCTAGATTGTTGTGTAATACACGTAAAAATGCGTTAAGCGCTTACTGTTCAAAAATTTGAGTTATTATTATTCTTGTGTTCGCGTTTGGCTCGGATAACTGCAATTTATTTAATAATAAACTTAATAAATCCTGACATTTATTGCCAAATGATATTGCGGATTCATTTTTTTGTTTAATAAATATAGCTAATCGAATTTTAATATAAATAAATTTGTGTTGTACAAAAAAGAAAAATACTTTTTTTTGTTTTTAAATTAATTTAAAAAATAAATAAAATTAATATAATATTTATAATAAATATAGTTCCTGAACATGTGATCGATAGTAACCAATCGTAGAGGAATATATTTTCCCACTACAACGATCACATGCCCAGTGCCGTGTTAACATCTAGACCGGAACGGGAATTATACTAAACTAACCTTGTTAAAAATAGTTGTATTTGTGAATTCTGGCTGGCAACACGCACCGACTACATGAGGGGCGACTATGTGGCTAGCATTTTTAAGTTTTGTTACAGTTTGTTGTTCATCATTAATATTGTTATTATATTAATACTAAGAAATGCTAACGTACAAACTAAGATATCCTAGAGTTATCAAAAATACACAATTTGAAGTGATGGAATAGCATACATTATTTTAAATCGCATTCCAACTTCATAAATAATCTAATTAAAAGGGTGAATTTTTGTTATAATCAAAACGAATTTACAATTTATATCAACAAATCCAACTTCGATTTAATTTGAGATCAATTGAAATAAATTGACAATTTATTAGTTTCTTGTTTATTTAACACTTTTGTTGCTTTTTCTTTAAATGTTTTTGTTTCATGTTGTTCATCTTTCTTTTCATTGCTCTCTCGCAATATTTTATTCGATTTATATTTGATAGTTTTTTTGTGATTCTACATCGTTCGATTTATTTATTCCCGAGGTTATCAAGTTCTATAGATGTGGATGCAGTATACATCCACTTTAAAATTTAATTAATATAATTAAGTATATAAATTATATTATAAAAAAGTGTATTTACGAAAAAAACACATAATTGTATGTTAAAAATTTAAAAAGTTAATAAATTTTTTTAAATTTAATTTTGAATTAACTTTATTTGAATTGATATTATTGTGTAAATTATAGAACTGAAACAATGTTTAAATAACCTGTTGACTTTCGGTGATTTTGAGTGGTTATAATTGGGATCAAATAAATGATATTGAAATATAAATAAAATATTTTCAGTCAACCCGGCTTTAAAATTATGTCAGGTTAAGTAAGGTTTTTGATATAAATAACTGTTATTTTTAATATCGATTTTAAACGCAATTCTAGTTGAATAATTTTTTAAAAAATGTTTAGATATAAATAATGAATTTCGGTAAATATTTAAACAATACAAGTAAATAATATCTATATTAAAAATAAACTATTTTTATTACAAAAGATAATTGATTAGTTAATAAATTTATTTATGTTTGTAGAAACAAACATAAACAATATAAGTTTCTTTAATAATTTCTGTTATAATCTGTATTACTTTTTTATCGTTTGAGTTATCAGTATTTTTCTGAATTGTTTTTCTAATTTTAATTTTAATTTGTGGTATTTAGGAATTACTTACTATGTCAGAACAACGTAATAATACCTGAATATCAACGAGAGACCACAATCTTTAAAACTATTACATTGAAAATTAAGCAGTCGGTGAACATTAACCTGAATAAAAAACAGAGATAGAGTTATTCAGGTGCTCCTCCCTGATTTTCTAGTTTTAAGATTAGATTAGTTTTGAATGTTTAGATTAGCAGCTGTAAATATCCATGTTGATTATCACTTTATTTTCTATTACTGTAATTATTTTTTGTAGTATACACTGTTGATTATCTTTGATAACCTTTAAATTTAATTTAATTTAGTACAAGGGTATATATGTGGTCCTTGCATATCAACCAAAATGACATTTTGTGTCATTAAATTCTGTTTGCCACTTGTGCGGCAATAAAAATAAAATGCTGTTTCTTTATTAAACATAAAATCAATAATAACAATGTACAAAAATAAATTTAAATCATAATATAAATAAATGTGACCGCTGTGAAGTTATCCATAACTATATCCATAAAGGTGATGTCAGTCAAAGTGCATTTTCTCGCTTAAAATGCATCGGAGAGCAATTATATTTATACCGCTGGATAGCCTGAAAAACAGCGCTTTCAATGGTATATAACATGTTAATGCGCGCAATTAATAGCCTAATTAAAAATAGTGATTAGCAGTAATTAGCAACGGGTCACTCCGAAATTGTTAATTTTTTCTGAAAATATACGCGTTAGTGAGATAAATCGATTCGTAAAAAAAAAATTGTTTGGGCCCATCATTTGCTCCTTCTACAGCTAATTGAAAATAGATAAAAAAAAGTAAATTATCGTTAATTAATCGCTTATTAAGCGTCGCATGGCAACGATACCAATACCATTGAAAAGACAATAAAATTCTGCATCGGTATCATATAACACATGCCATAAAAATGCAGCAAATTGCTAATTGCATTTATTATGCAGTTTGTTGTAACTGCACTTTATGCACTTTTTGGATCAATTTCAATATTATGGATGGGTGCAAAACAACATAATAAATCAGTTAAAACAATAATATGACTTTTGGACCCACTTAGTTTTTGAGATATATCGGTTTAAAGATAAATGCAAGCGTTATGCAGTTTCCTGTTATAGCACTTTTTGCATCACCTTAGATCAGTTTTAAGGCTTTGTATGCATTGGAAATAACGTAATAAAGAATTTAAAACTAACATTAGCTTTTTAGCGAAGTTTTTGAACAAGATATTGCAATTTAACGATAAATACCAAAATGCATTTATCTATTGCCGCGTAACCATAAATGTAGCGCCAGTTAAAGTGCGTTTTCTCGCTTATAGTGCATCGGAGAGCAATTATATTTATATCGCTGGATAGCCTAAAGAACAGCGCTTTCAATGGCATATAAGATGATAATGCGCGCAATTAATTATCTAATTAAAAATAATGATTATCAATAATTAGCAAAGGGTGACTCAAAAATAGTTATTTTTTCTGAAATGATGTGCGTTAGTGAGATAAATTGATTCGTAAAAAAAATTGTTTGGGCTCATTATTTGCACTTTCTACAGCTAATTGAAAATAGATAAAAAAAGTGAATTATCCGTAATTAATCGCTTATTAAGCGTCGCATGGCAACGATACCGACACCATTGAAAAGGCAATAAAATTCTGCACCGATGTCATATAAAAAATGCTAGAAATGCAGCGCGTCGTTAAATGCAATTATTATGCAGTTTTTTGTAAATGCACTTTGTGCACATTTTGGAGCAATTTTGACGTCATGGATAGATGTAGAATAACATATTAGATCAGTTTAAACAATAATATGACTTTTGGACCCACTTAGTTTTCGAGATATTACCGTTTAAAGATAAATGCATTTATTACGCAGTTGATTGAAATTGTACTTTATGAACTTTCGGGATGAATTTTGACATTGCGGAATGTTGTAGAATAACATGATACATCGTTAAAGTTAAAGTTTCAAAATATTTTGATTTATAGATAAATGCATTTATTATGCAGTTGATTAGAACTGCTTTTTATGCATTTTGTGCAATTTTTGTATCAAGTTTGACTTTATAAATAGATGTAGAATAACATGATAGATCAGTTAAAACTATAATATGACTTTTGGACCTACTTAGTTTTCGAGATATTACGGTTTAAAGATGAATGCATTTATTATGCAGTTGATTGTAACTGCTTTTTGTGCACTTTAGGCACGTTATGGATCAATTTTGATATATTAATGTTGTTATTAGACCTTTGGACCCACTTAGTTTTCGAGATATTGCGGTTTAAAGTGCAAAATGCATTTCTCTATTGCCGTGTATCCATAAAGGTAGGGTCAGATAAGTAGCATTTTCTCGCTTATTATGCATCGGAGAACAATTATATTTATACCGCTGGATAGCCCGAAGAACAGCGCTTTCAATGGTATATAACATGTTAATGCGCGCAATTAATTAACTAATTAAAAATAGTGATTATCAGTAATTAGCAACGGGTCACTCCAAAATTGTTAATTTTTTCTGAAAATATGCGCGTTAGTGAGATAAATCGATTCGTAAAAAAAAATTTGTTTTGGCTCATTATTTGCTCCTCCTACAGCTAATTGAAAATAGATAAAAAAAAGTAAATTATTGTTAATTAATGGCAACAATACCAATACCATTGAAAAGACAATAAAATTCTGCATCGGTATCATATAACACATGCCATAAAAATGCAGCGACTCGCTAATTGCATTTTTTATGCAGTTTGTTGTAACTGCACTTTGCGCACATTTTGGAGCAAAATTGACGTCATGGATTGATGTAGAATAACATATTAGATCAGTTTAAACAATAATATGACTTTTGGACCCACTTAGTTTTCGAGATATTACCGTTTAAAGATAAATTCATTTATTACAGAGTTGATTGAAATTGCACTTTATGAACTTTCGGGATCAATTTTGACATCGCGGAATGTTGTATAATAACATCATACATCGTTAAAGTTAAAATTTTGAAATATTTTGATTTAAAGATAAATGCATTTATTATGCAATTAGTTATAACTGCTTTTTATGCATTTTGTGCACTTTTTGTATCAAGTTTGATTTTATAAATAGATGTAGAATAACATGATAGATCAGTTAAAACTATAATATGGCTTTTGGACCCACTTAGTTTTCGAGATATTACGGTTTAAAGATGAATGCATTTATTATGCAGTTGATTGTAACTGCTTTTTGTGCACTTTAGGCACGTTATGGATCAATTTTGATATCACCCAAAGACGTAGAACAACATAACACATCAGTTAATGTTGTTATTAGACCTTTGGACCCACTTAGTTTTTGAGATATTGTGGTTTAAAGTGCAAAATGCATTTATCTATTGCCGTGTATCCATAAAGGTAGGGTCAGATAAGTAACATTTTCTCGCTTATTATGCATCGGAGAACAATTATTATTATACCGCTGGATAGCCCGAAGAACAGCGCTTTTAATGGTATATAACATGTTAATGCGCGCAATTAATTACCTAATTAAAAATAGTGATTATCAGTAATTAGCAACGGGTCACTCCGAAATTGTTATTTTTTTCAGAAAATAAGCGCGTTAGTAAGATAAATTGATTGGTAAAAAAAAAATTGTTTGGGCCCATTATTTGCACTTTCTACAGCTAATTGAAAATAGATAAAAAAAGGGAATTATCTTTAATTAATCGCTTATTGAGCGTCGCATGGCAACGATACCAACAGCATTGAAAAGACAATAAAATTCTGCACCGGTATCATATAACAAATGCAATAGAATGGCAGCGCGTCGTAAAATGCATTTATTATGCAGTTTTTTGTAAATGCACTTTGTGCACATTTTGGAGCAATTTTGACGTCATGGATAGATGTAGAATATCATATTAGATCAGTTTAAACAATAATATGACTTTTGGACCTACTTAGTTTTTGAGATATTACCGTTTAAAGATATCAAAATTGATCCATAAAGTGCATAAAAAGCAATCACAACCAACTGCATAATAAATGCATTCATCTTTAGACCGTAATATAACGAAAACTAAGTAGGTCCAAAAGTCATATTATAGTTTTATCTGATCGATCATGTTATTCTACATCCAGTTATAAAGTCAAAGTTGATACAAAAAGTGCACAAAATGCATAAACAGCAGTTCTAACTAATTGCATAATAAACGCATTTATTTTTGAATTAAAGTATTTCAAAACTTCAATTTTAACCATGTATCATGTTATTCTGCAACATTCCGCAATGTCAAAATTGATCCAGATAGTTCATAAAGTGCAATTTCAACCAACTGCTTAATAAATGCATTTATCTTTAAACGGTATTATCTCAAAAACTAAGTGGGTCCAAAGGTCTAATAACAACATAAACTAATGTGTTATGTTGTTCTACGTCTATGGGTGATATCAAAATTGATCCGTAAAGTGCCTAAAGTGCGTAAAAAGCAGTTGCAATCAACTGCATAATAAATGCATTCATCTTTAAACCGTAATATCTTGAAAACTAAGTGGCTCCAAAAGTCATATTATAGTTTTAACTGATCTATCATGTTATTCTACATCTATTTATAAAGTCAAACTTGATACAAAAATTGCACAAAATGCATAAAAAGCAGTTCTAATCAACTGCATAATAAATGCATTTATCTTTAAATCAAAATATTTTAAAACTTCAACTTTAACGATGTATCATGTTATTCTACAACATTCCGCGATGTCAAAATTGATCCCGAAGTTCATAAAGTGCAATTTCAATCAACTGCGTAATAAATGCATTTATCTTTAAACGGAAATATCTCGAAAACTAAGTGGGTCCAAAAGTCATATTATTGTTTAAACTGATCTAATATGTTATTCTACATCTATCCATGACGTCAAAATTGCTCCAAAATGTGCACAAAGTGCATTTACAAAAAACTGCATAATAATTGCATTTAACGACGCGCTGCATTTCTAGCATTTTTTATATGACATCGGTGCAGAATTTTATTGCCTTTTCAATGGTGTCGGTATCGTTGCCATGCGACGCTTAATAAGCGATTAATTACGGATAATTCACTTTTTTTATCTATTTTCAATTAGCAGTAGAAAGTGCAAATAATGAGCCCAAACAATTTTTTTTTACGAATCAATTTATCTCACTAACGCACATCATTTCAGAAAAAATAACTATTTTTGAGTGACCCTTTGCTAATTATTGATAATCATTATTTTTAATTAGATAATTAATTGCGCGCATTATCATCTTATATGCCATTGAAAGCGCTGTTCTTTAGGCTATCCAGCGATATAAATATAATTGCTCTCCGATGCACTATAAGCGAGAAAACGCACTTTAACTGGCGCTACATTTATGGTTACGCGGCAATAGATAAATGCATTTTGGTATTTATCGTTAAATTGCAATATCTTGTTCAAAAACTTCGCCAAAAAGCTAATGTTAGTTTTAAATTCTTTATTACGTTATTTCCAATGCATACAAAGCCTTAAAACTGATCTAAGGTGATGCAAAAAGTGCTATAACAGGAAACTGCATAACGCTTGCATTTATCTTTAAACCGATATATCTCGAAAACTAAGTGGGTCCAAAAGTCATATTATTGTTTTAACTGATTTATTATGTTGTTTTGCACCCATCCATAATATTGAAATTGATCCAAAAAGTGCATAAAGTGCAGTTACAACAAACTGCATAATAAATGCAGTTAGCAATTTGCTGCATTTTTATGGCATGTGTTATATGATACCGATGCAGAATTTTATTGTCTTTTCAATGGTATTGGTATCGTTGCCATGCGACGCTTAATAAGCGATTAATTAACGATAATTTACTTTTTTTATCTATTTTCAATTAGCTGTAGAAGGAGCAAATGATGGGCCCAAACAAATTTTTTTTTACGAATCGATTTATCTCACTAACGCGCATATTTTCAGAAAAAATTAACAATTTCGGAGTGACCCGTTGCTAATTACTGCTAATCACTATTTTTAATTAGGCAATTAATTGCGCGCATTAACATGTTATATACCATTGAAAGCGCTATTCTTCAGGCTATCCAGCGGTATAAATATAATTGCTCTCCGATGTATTATAAGCGAGAAAATGCACTTTGACTGACATCACCTTTATGGATATAGTTATGGATAACTTCACAGCGGTATAAAAATTTATTTATTTTAACAAAATTGTTTTGCTAAAAGCAAATAGTTTTATTCAACAATAGATAACAAATGATTATTATATTATAATAATTTGTAATATAAATTAGTGAATATATTTTTGTAGTAGATTCACGGATTCAATAAATCAATTTTAATGCTCCTAACTGATGGATATTATAATTAGATATCTGGTCATATTAAAATATTTTTTTATAAATTATTGATATAGAAAAACTTTTGTAAACAATAGCTTTTTTGTATGTTTGTATATTAAATAAAATTTTATTACTTTAATCAGTTATGAAAAATTCCGAGTATTATTATTCTTACAATATCACTGAAATCGGGTTAGTAGGTAAAAAATTTATTTTATATATTTTCTATGTTTATTTACCGCTGTGAATTTATTCATTTAAAATGCATTTTCTCGCTTATAATGCATCGGTGAGCAAGTTAATTTATACCGCTCGATAGCCTGAAGAACAGTGCTTGCAATGGTATATAACATGTTGATGCGTTCAATTAACTGCTTAACTAAAAAAGTGATTACCAGTAATTAGAAAAAGGTCACTCAGAAACAAAAGATTTTTTTTTTCATATTATAGCTTTAACTGATCTATTATGTTATTTTGCAACTATCTACGTCGAAATTGATCCAAAACATGCATCAATTGCAGTTATAATAAACTGCATAATAAGTGCATTTTGAGACTCGCTGCGTTTCTATTACATTTGCTATATGATATTGATGCAGAATTGCAACGCATAATATACCATTAATTAAGAATAATTTACTTTAATTTATCTGTTTTCAATTAGCAATATAGGGAGCAATTGATGGGCCCAGAATCTTTTTTTTGCAAATTAATTTCTCTCACTGACGCAATTATTTTCAGAAAAATAAAAATTTCTGAGTGATTCTTTGCTAATTATCACTAATCACTATTTTTAATTGAGCAATTAATTTTTGCGAGCATTAACATGTTGTACAACATCGAAATTGCTTTTCTTCAGGCTCCATTGGTATAAATATAATTGCTCTCTGCTCACCATTTGCTAATTTAAAGTAGATATAAAAGTAAATTATCTTTAACTAATCGCATGCGTCGCATAACAAAAATAGATACACCATTAAAAAGCTAATAAAGTTCTGAATCTATATTATACAATAAGTACAATGAAATACAGCAAGTCGCCAAATGCATTTATTGTGGAGTTTGTTGTAACTGCACTTTATGCACTTTTAGATCAATTTTTATGTCAGAGATAAATGTAGAATAATATACTAGATCAATTGACAAAAATATGACTATGCATTTTCTATTATTGCATTTTCTGCATCAACTTAGATTTATTTTGACGTCATGGATGTGCGTAGAATAATATAATACATTAGTTAAAACTGTAATTAGACTTTTAAAAATCATTAATAACTGCCGATTTACAATATTTTATCTAATGTCTTTGAGTTCTATTTCTTCACTCAACGCTAGAATAGTGTTTGCTGCAATTAATAAGCGAGCAAATGCATTTTTAGCCAGTCTAGTTATGATGGTGTCTTTACATTAGTATAATAATTAAAAAAATTTACGAAACTCTATTAAATTCAAATAGTTTAATTATAAGAATAAAATATTAGTTTATTATATTTATTTTATAATTACGATTAATAAATTTGAATATGTACAGATTTATCAATACATTTATTTATAAAACTAATATTTTTTTAAACATTTTAGAATAAAAAAATTATTATTTAAAAAAATTGTTTTGTTTTAAAAGAAAATACTTTTATTCAATTTATATAAAAATCATTTATTGTATTAAAATAATGTTTAATATAATTTAGTGAATATTTATTTACAGATTTACTAAATTTTAATTCTCGTAACTGATTTTTTTATAAATGATTGACAGAAAAACTTCAGTAAACAATTCAATTTATTTGCGTTTCCAATTTGTTTTTATTTACAATTGTATATATAATATTTTTATGTGTCGGTGACAGTATAAAATAATAGTTATTTATTTAATACATGATTTTATTGACAATTTATACTATTAAATTTAAAAAAATATTTAATTATAAATGGCAGTTATTTTTTAAGAGTACCTCAATAATAAACTTTTTGTGTATAAAAAACAATTAAATAAATAAAATTTTGTTACTTTAATCTGCTATGAAAAATTCCGTATATCAATATTTTGTCCTTACAAGGTTACTGAAATCGGCTTAAAAAGATTATTTTATATATTTTCTCTCTTTATTTTACATATAAACTGTCTTTTTCTTTATAAATATTTTACCTGGGCATATAGAAATAGTCAGTAAACTTGCAACCTCTACAGGCATTGCGTTATTCGCATCACATTTAAATATAAATGAATGTGAAGCATATAGTTTAAATTAATTAGTAGAAGAATACATTTTTTATTTTAATAATGATGCTGCCAGTATATACCTACAACCACCTGACTGCAAAATACAATGGAATCATCTCTACAAGCCACAAATCAGCATCATCAATCGTCATCATTGCAGAAAAAATATCCATCAATAATATATCTGGTAGAAGAAATAAATGATTTCTAAATAAGTACAGAACCTGCATGACTATAAATAAATAAGTAAATTGAACATCAGCCGAAGAAAACATTATTTTCTCATAATACTGAACACATAGTTTACATGTCAGTAAACTTGCAACCTCTACAAGCATCGAATCATTCGCATCACAATAATTGAATATCAATATCTGTCCGTGAACATATATTTTGAATTGCATAGTAGAATAACATTTCATCATATTATAATACTGAAGATGCCAGTGTATACAACCACCACACTGCAAAAAACCTAATGGAAGGTGAATACTTTGATATAGAATATCATCTCTATAAGCAACAAATCAAATAATTGATTTACTGGAGTCATCACCGCAAAAATAATGCATCTGATAGAAGAAATAAATTATATACTATTTCTAAATAACTACAGAACCTGCATGTTTGTAAATAAATAATTGAATTGAACATCAGCCGAAGAAAACATTATTTTACTATGATACAGAAGCCGTTTAATTTAAGCAAACATTAGCGGAGCACAAATGAAACAATGAACATTATTTATCAAAATTATAACAATGGTACTTCAAATTTACAATTACCAACTATTATCTACGTTTGAACGCATAGACATGAATTAAAATATTTATGTACGTTTCCATAATATTTTTTTAAACTTTTTGAAATTGCAAGCAAAAATTATTTAATTCTTCAATATTTGCAATGCATTCGTAAATAATTTCAAAGAACACCAATATTTCAAGTTTGTTTTACAAATCCTCTTTAATAAATTGTTTTATGTATTAAATTACATATAATTTGTTGCAATCTTAAATTGAATTGCGATAAGTGGCGATTTTCTTTGTGATCTACTTGAACAATTTCATTTTTTTTCCACTTGTTTTTACTTTTTTGTTCATTCTAGCATGTTCTATTTGAGTTTTATTTTATTCATGATTGTCTCCTAGTTAATGCATGGTAAAATGTCAATAAAACTTCCTGACAATATTTTTTATTTTATGTGCATATTTGTATCAAATTTGACATATTTAGTGCATATTTTGGCAAAATTGCGTTCATATATATGCGCATATTTTTAACCTTTTGAGTGTATATAACTCCCAGCTTTAGGTATCAAATGTACAGGCCTGTTGTGAGTATCTTTTGATGCGTAAATGGATGTTTTTGTGTAGAAGTAAAGGCAAATTTTGAGTATATGGCATGGATGATTCTCCTCTTACTTGCATGAGACTGTTACACTAGGGGTCTCGAGTTTGAGTCGTTTACCTGGATAGCCAATTTTGCTGGTTCAGAAAAAAATGCGTTGTGATGATTACGCTTTTTTTAATTAGAAACAAAAAATTCAGTAGGTTCCCAGGTCATACTGCCTTGTATTGGTTGCAATTCCTGAATATTGAGACAAAATTTATACTTTAAAAAAATGAATTTACCATTTAGACATTTCTAGACAAGCTCCGTTGTATAGGTCTTAATCACAAATCTGTAAGTCTTGACAATAGCTTTCTTGATGATAAAAAAATAATTCCTCAAGGGTATGCTTTCTTGCCGTATTTATTTTTGATTTACATTAACAAATTTTTTCAAATAATTAAATGATTTATTCATAGTTTTGCATTTTCCACAAAGTGATTTGAAATTTCTTGGTTAAAATATGTAGCATCTATAAACAAAGGCTTCGAAACAATATTTAAATGGGATAATATTAAGTTGATCAGTTTTAACTCTAAAAAACTCGACTTACTGTTTTAAAATCAAAATTAAAGGTATTGCAGTACAAAATAAACTAAACAACAAATCTATATTTTAATCTTCTTCAATATGTTTTTAGGGGTAACAATTTCACATAATCTTCTCTAAAGTGGCCATGTTGTAGAAATAACTTTGATAGTGTCTAGGAAACTAGGATTTCTTAATAGATGTATATAGTTACTTCTGTTCAACTTTTGCATATATGTGTATCAGACTGGTTCTTAAAATTTGTGTGTGCAATTTTTGTGTGTGAACTTTATGCAAAAAAAGTAAGCCATGCCGAATTTCAGACTTTAAGATTCAAAGAACACATATTGCACTATCTTGAAGTTTTCAAAATTAATATATTTAATAAGGATCTTAGCTTTCAGATTTGAGTCAAATGCATACTCTGGATACCAAGAAAACAATTGAATACTTGCTAATTAGGTTCCACATAAAACTTTACATCAATATACTTTTTTTATTGCATATAGTGCTCTTATGACGGTTTTTAGTGTCCAAGTCTTCTAACACATGATTGCCCTGTTCATATTCCGTTGGGATTGGATGAATGTCTAATTTAGTTAGATGTAGAACAAGATTTTATTTGAACTTGATGTCAATCAATTGTCAGTTTCCGATACCTTTTTACTCCATACAAAATAATATATAGTAAGTTTTCATTTGGTCCGACAAATCAATATAAGTAATTCTTTTGAGTTCAGCAGTATGAACCGTACTTAAAGTAAAAACGTCACACTTATCTTTCCATTTTTAAATAATTACGTTTGAGTTACTCTCGGCAGCAACAGTTTTATCTTTTCTTAGCTTTTTCTCTGTTATACGTTTTGGATTTAATTTTCGGTTGGGTCTTGGTGTTCTTTCTAGATGGGTATTTTTCTTTTGGTACTGGTGAGTTAACGCCGGTATAGATGATACGTTCACTGTCTAATAATAATAATAATAATACTAATAATTTATTGCCTAACAGGTAAAACCATATTACAGACAACATTTTAAAAACCACAGTAAATACATTAAAATTACAAATAAATACATAAAAAATTAAAAGAAACATACATTTGAATAAAAAAATTCTCGAATACATTTAAAAAAGCACTTGAATCCGGATTAAAAGTATCACATTTAGTCGAAATACTATTAAACGTTAAACACATTAAAAAACACGAAGGTCTTTTTTAATGTGCTTTTTAATGTAATTTTACTATTTCCGAATTTGTGTAGAAAAGAAAGAATTGAAATCAATTTTCTTGCTGCCAGTAGAACTACATCAAATTTCTGAAGGAGCTCACCATGGACAAATCTTTGAGGTAGATAATAGTTAAAAGACCATATATACTTGAAAAATTTCCGGCAATAACGTAGCTAGTGGCGTGTCCGCGCTTTTTTTTTCTTGTAGGTTTTGCCGCACTCACAGTCAAACATTGTACGTACACATATTGGGAACAAACACAAGACAAATTGAACAGTTTTTAACTAAAATGACTCAAAAATGTTGGTCCCGCAGTAGAGGGTATTTATTGTAAAATAGATATTTAAGTCGGAGCTCTAGACTTGGCCCTTATTTGTAGTCAGTTGCACACCTGGATTTGCACAATAGCATTTATACACTTCAACTGCCTGTTGGTAATTAATGATCCTCAAGCTGGTTTAAGGAGTCTTTGATAAATAAAACCATAGTAATATAATTTATGAATCCGTTGACGTTTTGAAAAAATGTATAAAAGAGAATAGACATGCATATCTTCAAAGTTGGAAAAGAGTTGGGGCTGTTGCAGTAACGTGGCCCATGACATATACATTTGTTTGTAGCAGATAGGCCTCTGCTGTGCAGGAAAGCATTTAGGCTTCTATGCCCCGTTACAAAGAACGCCAGAAACACGCTTGGCTAGATCCACTTTGTCAATTTGGCTGTTCAAATACTTGGTAGTAATATTATTGAGATATTAGGCCATACCCTTAGGAGTCGCAGCTCCAGTTTAACAAATTAAAAGATGGTAATGAAATAATAAAACAATTTACTACGTTTTTATCACCATTTTTTTCTTACGAATACATTACTAGTTTTGGCTTTACTGAAGCTTACTACAAGTAAGTAATATGAGTTAAAGAATAAACAACAACAACATATATATATATATATATATATATATATATATATATATATATATATATATATCTAAACTTCAAAGCAAGATTACAGTAATGAGCATGCGGTACTAATGGTAAAAGGATTATATTACAAAATAGATTAATATGTTGATTAATTAAAAAAAAAGGATTAACTAATGGCTTTAAATACTGGGGAATACATTAAATCTATTTAGTCATTTAATAAGGGTCCGGCGATACATTTTTGTTTAAAAATTTTCAATGCTTCTTATAAATTTAATTTCAGTTTATTTTGTAAATTATGTAAAATTTTTACGTCTTTCAGTTTTGGAAAAGTATGTTGATGTACCTCAACGTGATTGGCAAACGTTGAATCTGTTTTATTGTTTTGAAATGATCTTTTACGTTCTTTGTACCGTGTAATAAAGATCCTCCCTGTGTGTTCTATATATACGCTTGCTCCAATCTCCACATGTTAATTTATATACTCCTGATTTTTTAAATTTGTCCATTTTTTCTTTGCGTTAAATAAAATGTTTGATAATTTTGACGTTGACTTAAAAGCAATTTTTATTGTTTTTTTATAAGTTAAGAAAGTACATTTGCTACGGTTTCGATAACTGGGCCAAAATACGTGAGACAAGTGAATCTTGAATCGACTGTTTCCTTTATTTCAGGATATACGTTTTTGAAGGTTTCTTTTCTAATTTTCTTAGTTATTATCTTCTCTATAGTATTAATGGGGTAGCCATTGTTGAGTGCAGTTTGTTTGATTGTCTTTAATTCTATATCTTTGACACGTTGGGAATTGTGCCATCTGTAAACGTTGGTTTCCTAAAAAAATTAAATTTAAATTTTCTTTTTTCTTTTGTTAGTTTAAGATTTAAAAAGTAAATTGTTTCGTTATTTTCTGATTCTACTGTAAATTGAATCTTGGGATGTATGCTGTTTATAAACTGTAAGAAATTGGAAAGTTGTCTTTGTGTGCCTTTGAAGCAAGCTAAGATAACATTACATATCTATACCAAAAATGGATGTGTGATTTAGCTAGCCGAGATGATAGTATTTTTTCCTCTAAGTATGTCATAAAAACCGAAAAATGTTTAGCATGCAAATGCGGAGCACTATTGAAGAAATTGTGATCGGGCGCCACTTACCGACTAATTCCAGCTCAGTAGTACTATTGGGGATTAAAATTGTCCTATTCTGTCTCCAAACTGCCGGTATGTGGCCGCAGGCTATTAAAGCGTTTGCTATAATGACCAATCTAAAGATTCGGCATCGTTTTACCCCATCAATCGACAAACCATCGACTCCTTTTGCCCGCGAGCGGTTATTTTTGAATTGATGGGAGGATCAGCTGTTATAAATAGTTCTTCGTTGGCTTTGCCTGGGGACTCCCATATACTTGCGTACTCTTCTTCGGTGGCTTCCAGAGAAGTGGTGACGTTGTTAGAGACCAAGTCTATCCCGTTCCAGATTTATCTGGTAAGATCGGCCTGGTTTCTTTTATATCTCTGCTGAACGGCGCGGTATCTGTCCGTTTGCCAGCGACTTGTCTCGTGTCTTGACTAGTCTGTCTCCTGTCTTGACGTCTGTATGTTGCATTTATCAGTCTGTCCGCATATGGGTTTATTAGAACTCTCATGTCCTCTACTGTCTCCGTAGCATCAGTGAAATTTTCCAGCAACAACCTGTCAGTTGCGTCTGTCACCGAGGTAGTTATGTCCGTTAAATGTCTAATGGTTTTTTTAGGAAGTGAATTGAGATGTTCTTTCTCTGCAGCTGACAACTTCTGAGCGACATGGTCTACTTTGCCTTGGTACAAAGACCGTCGTGGAGGTTTTGGCTGCAGGAATTGGTTGGAGTTAGGTCTGGAACGGGGCTTGAAGAAGTCGAGTCTTGTAGGCCGAGTAACAAGCGCCTTTGGTGCCATTCTTGACTCTAGTGGTGAAATAGTGTTGTGTTGGCTCATTTCTGGAACTAGTGGTGACGTTACTTGTTTCAGGATGCTAAATTTTACATACTCGGCTCTATCGTCTTCTTTTTTTTCTTTGTTTGGGACACCACTCGGAAGTTGCCGGTAGGTGTGATTTAAGTCCACTTTCTCGGTTCTTGGTAAGGTTTGTGGCACCATTATTCTGCCCGTGGCGTCTCATTTTGTCTTCTACTTCCAGAGCCCTTGCTTCTTTCACTGCGGCTTGGCGTAAACCCGTGCAGTGCAGTTTTGCTTGTGCTGCTGAAGACTTTGTCCGTAGCAAAGGCTTTGCCACAGCTACAAGCCACTATCTTCCAGTGTCTTTTAAACAAAATACAAAAATTGAAAATATATATGCACACTCACAGACTTAAAGGGAGGCCCGATTTTGACTTAAAAAGTGTCAAAGCATAAAAGGATTAACAAATCTGGTAACTGAGGGACCTCCCTAACCCTTTTTCATTGAAAAAGTATTTCTCGCTGCTTGATTGGATTTTCCAAGCAGTTCTTAAGCTAAAGTATCCAAAAAAATATGTACAAGTTAATGAAATCAAATTGAATAAAAAGGTAGTAGTTAATTGAATAAATTTATATAAAAATTTAGAAAAAATAAATGATAAATTAAAACTACTACTCGGCCCTTCTTTGCACACCTTAGTCTCTCGTGGAGTTTTCTCACGAGGGTCGGACAGTTTTAATAAAAACTGTACCCACTCGATTTTCCCGACTCGCCTCGATTTGTTAGCAAGCTCTTGGTAGAGAAGCCAGTATCCAGGCTGCACTACGTGGATGTGGATCAGAGACTTAATTTGCTTACGATTAGTATAAGTGGCTGACCCGACGTGTATAAAAACCTTTTTTAAAGCTTATCGGAATTTGGCAAAGTCGTACTTGGCTTGCTTGGTTTCCCAGATAGTGGGGAGGCCCAAGTTAACCTCCCAGCTAACGTGGACGTTGCAGATGGCTACTGAGGGAGGTTACCGAGGGAGTATAACAGACGTTGGGTTCTTTCCCAACGACACACTTTTTGGACAGCTTACAGTGTTGTGACAACTTGTCTACTAATCACGTAGGAGATACTCTCAATTTTCCGGCATTCGGTACGACATTGTTTTTGATTTTGCCGGTTGGATGGGATTCTTGCGGTGGGTAGGTTAGAGGCGCAAAGGTGGATGGCATTGACAAAATCACGGCCGGACCATCTTTGTGGGGTATGTCGGAGCCAGGCAGTGCTATCTGGGTCTTAGTTTAGTGACCGCTGGTACTGGGTTCACTCTGGATTCTCTTTTTCCAAATTTGATTGTCTAAAGTTGGACCCGCTAGATTAGTCAATCGCTTAAATAGCGATTGCTAAAGGTCGCTCTGTAGTACGTCGCAGGTATATTCCTAAACTCAGGCCATCATCTTTGACGCTTGCGTATAGTTTTTTACGGAGATGTGGTTTCTTTTTTTGGGGACTCCTACTACCACCCTCCTCCGTCTATATGCCTTTTTTAGGCATGATTCTTGCATTCCTCTGGCCTTTCATCTCATTCTCACTCTTTTTTTCGACTTCCAATGACGTTTTGTGCTGATTAAGTTTGGCCGCTCGGATTTTTGAGCTTAGCTCCTTCAACTTGCTTTTTAGCTTTCTGTCGTTCGAATTTGCTTCTTCTACACCCAGTGCTTAAAGAGTCTGCCAAGTTCTTAATCCTAACCTGGGCATTTATGTTAGCTTTTGTGAACGCCAGGAGCTTATGCACGCACTCCTTTTATATACAAACAACAGGTATATTTTATACAATAATAAATATTTTATTAGTATCGCATTAGGGAAAACCGGCCATTAAGTAATCTGGAATTCCTTAATGTAATCCTCTTAATGTAGGACGTTTTGAGGCATATTTATTACAGGGTCAAACCCTGTCCACCTGGATAAGATTAAATTTATAAAAGTATGTCTCGACAGTCGCCACACGGTCGCTAAATAACGACCGAAGTGTACCTCACTAATGAATAATCAGACACAATTATCGCGCACACTTTTTTGTTTTTGCAGTCTTTGTATAAGTGACCGGTTTTACTACAGTTTTTGCACAGTTGTTCTTCTTAATGCATTTTAGGCTTCTGTGTCAGTAGCCGTAACAACGGAAACATTAAAGGACCTTGTCATAGTCCGTCGGCTCGATTCTTCCGTGCCCGAGGTATATACGAAGAAGTTCCGCTGGCACTTGCAGAACCATTAGCACTATTCTACCCGTAGCTTTCAACAAAATCAATTTTGCGGTACTTACGTGTTTTTTTTTTTTAATCTGCGTGCCTTCTTTTTCTGCTACATTCACTTTTAAATTAACTTATTTTCTCATAAGTTTTGTCGAGTTGAATTTTTTTGCAAATTTTAGATGTTGGCACTAGTTTCATTTTTTTTCGTTTGTCTTTAATAAACGCTATAATGTATGCCACACTTTTTATTACAAATCTCAAATCTTTTTGTTGCCAATTTGTTATCTCAGGTAGTGAAGTATATCGCAGGTAGTAAACAGGTATAAAACTCCGTCGAAAAATTTGGAAAAGTTTTCTTTTCTAATGAACATTCCTTATTCATGAAATCCTCTAACTGAAAGATATGGTAAGGATTTCAAAGAGCACCGCAGTTGCAGCGGTGTTTCGATATTTTTCTAAGATTAATACAAATACTATATACCCATATCTGTATAAAAATAAACAGCCTCTAGTCGATAGAATGACGTAGATAAGGGAAGTCGACAAATTGGATTTGTAACATTGGAATAAGGATTTTCTCTGAGAACTGGGGAGCGTCGGACTTTGTTGAGAAGCGGATCTTGGCTGACTTACCGGGCCCAGGCATGGCGCGCCATACTGGGCTTGATCCCGTGACTTGGCCTCCCGCAATAATACTTTGCTGCAAGGCTCGGTCGGCGTTTGTTTCTGCTAGTTTCCTTTTTGCCTGCCACTCAACGGTCAGCTTAGAACTGGCACGGACTATGGAAATGCGACTGTTTAATTAAAACAAAGCATTGCGAAAGCCTCAATAGGAATGGACGCAATGTAATTTCTATTACATTAAGTTTTTCCTGAAGTCTAAGGTTGAGAACGTAAGCAACACATTCCTGTAGTATGTAGTTCCTTTTTTTTTAGACCCAAGGCAGAAGCAAAGAACATAACAGTACATACATTGTACATATTTACCACAAAGCTTCACATGTAGTCTACGTGTGCTGGATACTTGTTTTTTTGTACAAACTATCTGAATGTAAATATAACTATTTGATAAAATTATAACTCATTATGGAATCTTTATTTTCTACTAATAATCAAGCAAGCCTAATGCTAAGAATTACTCCCTTTTCAAATTAATTCAAAAACAGTCATTAGTTAGTCAAACCAGAAACTGTTTTATGCGTTCTGATTCACACGAAAAAAAACGCTTTGTTCATGCACTACTTTGTTCATTGAAACAAGAGCTATAAATCAAAATATAATAAAAGAACAAAAAATAATAAAACATTCTAAAATAAAATCAAAATTTCTTTATGGTAATTACAAAATAATAATAGATAGATCCGTTTTTTTGTACAAAAATGCTTTGAAAACGCATTTACATCAAAAAATTATATTTATCATACAAATAATTTAGATAAAACCAAGGATAAAACTGTTAAAAACACTTTTGTATAAAAAACTACTCAATTGTTTTTAGATATTATTTAAAAAAATGCTTTGGAAACTCATTTACTATTTAAATATTACCCATAAAATACATGAAATTGATCAAGAATCAATACTCATTGTGTACACGTCTTAAATTGAGCTATTCTAATACTTTTAAGAAGATTTATTTTTGTTTGCTCCAAAAAATCATTTTAACTAGCGCTATCTAAAACTGTTTTTGTAAACAACTAGTTCAATCACATTCTAAGTAAACATGTGTTCCTTAGATCGATTTATAAAAGCAGTTATAAAGCGACATCTTACACAATTCTTGTTAACTAAACTTACACTAATAAACATTATCTTCACAAGATGGCACAAGACTATAACATAGGCGTAGACAGAATATTTTAAAAACAGATTAAATTTTATTATTTCAATATTATAGCTATTTTTGCTAAACTAAAAAATTAAAAATTCAATTACTAAATAATTATAATCTCTTTTTTCTCAGAAAAATAGTATTTTATACAGGGTGTAGATTAATTGGCGGATAAACGCCAGGTAACTTTATAGATCGTGCCAAAAGAAAACGAAAATCTTAATTCCAAAATGCTGAAAAACTCTTCGTTTGGCCTCACGAGGTCCTCAAAGTTTCAATTTTGTCAATACAAATATTGTTTTAAATGCGTATATTATGTACCAATTTGCTTTCTTTTTTAGTATAATAAAAATTACGAGGTTTATTGAAACTTAATAATAAAAAAACATTGAAAAATGTGCAAATTACGTTTGAAGAATAAATTAAATTTAAATTAAAAATACGCTTGGCAACGTAGCAAAATTTTTAATAAAATTCAAATTATAAAGTAGGCAATGCAATAAATGTCAGGGGGTTAATTCTGATCTCCGGTGACTTTTGTCATCAGTGACTTTTAAATTCAAATATACTTTATTCTTTTGATAATCATTAATTTAAAATTGTGTGAGGTTGCACATTGACGACACATACCGCATTATTAAATTATGAATGGTGTTTTGATGCATTTGCGAAATATATTATGTTGCGTTCGTCTAGTATGCGGCGGTCTGCCTTATGTCTGTCTCGAATTAACAACTACGTTGCCATGTCAATCCCGTGACCACCCTTGACAAAAACCATCGGTGACTTTTGTCGTTTCACCATGCGGCTAAAATGCGTTTTCAAAATAAATGTGTGAATCCAGCAAATAGGTACTATAATTGTTATTGAATTATAGAACAATTTGTACATTGCAGCTGATACAACTATTATAAATTATTAGATTCTGTCATAAATAAAAATATTAATTATTTCAATGCACAATTGATTGTTTGAAAATATATTTAAAATAATTGACATGAATATAGCAACTCTGACAGATTTAACATTTAACGCCGGCGATGCTTGAGAACGTCATAAATTCGATATCGATACGTGCTGTAAAGTGTTTATAAGTAAACGGTGGCCAATTTGAACATTTGTAGTTTATAATAAAAAATAAAATTTGGTGTGTATATTAAATTGAGTTTAGAAAGTTTGCAACGTTGCCAAGCGTAACAAAACTTTGAGGACCTCGTGAGGCCAAACGAAAAGTTTTTCAGCATTTTGGAATTAAGATTTTTGTTTTCTTTTGGCACGGTCTATATAGTTACCTGGCGTTTATCCGCCAATTAATCTACACCCTGTATATAAATATTAGTCTAAAAGTCTAAACATGTTACATATATTTATTGGTTCAAACTTTAAAAATAGATTTATATAGCCGCCATGAATATATGTTGTGCGTTCAAATTTAGAGGCACATATAAGATTATTAATTTTAATTAAGTTTGATTCATCATTGGTAGTAATCCAGTGTTCACATAAACAAATAGTTGAAAATTTATTATTCAATTTGTGTAAAAAAGATTCGAATTCATCTTGAACATCAAAATGAAATATATTTACGTTTTTTGTTGTGTATTCGTTTTTTTTGTTTAGGGAATAGATGTCCGATTTTTTTACACAATCTTTGTTGGAACTCTCTGCAACTAGAAAAAAAACGATTTACACCAATATTCTTCTGCCAATTAATTCAGAACTTGAAATTTGTTCTTCATACTGCATAGGGACTGTGACTTTAAATGAAGCATACAAATCTCCATTTTTTCATTTTAATTTAATGCATTTTGCACCCATTATATTTAATTTTAACAAATAAGATAAAAGATCATTTTTAGTAGTAAAAAATTCCAGACAGCAAAATAAATATAATAATGCAAGGCGCTGCTTTTAAACTTGATCCGCGGACTTTCCGTATGTTATACAAGATTTCCTAGATCGTGATTTAATTCTATTTGCACAATTATATTTTAATTTCTTGCGTTTATCTGTATTTCCTTTGCATTTCTTTTATTATTTTTTTGTTTCTACGCTTGTTTTTGCCGTGCTCGACTATTTGCGGTCATTGGCTTTCTCAATTTTATTATTTGTAATATTGTGATTTAGTTTATCACTTTGTAATTCAATTACCTCTTGATATTCTTTCTTAAGATGTTTAATTTCACTTTAAAGATGTGTCTGTTAGGTTCTTAACTTCCTTGTCAATTATCTCTTTAATTATTCCTTTAAATTCTTCACTTTTTAAAAAGGATATTAGTGGGTTTTTACTTAAAGACCTTAAATCTATCTATGGTTATTTGATTTATCTCCTGTATTTGGTTTTAATATGAGAGTAGAATGGATATGATACTATCGGTCTTGGATGTACGTGGGGATGACATAAAACTATAATCTCTAAACTGAAATTTCACTAAATACACATTAAAAGTTAACATTAAAAAATTAAATTTATGAAAAAATATTCTAAACTAAAAACATCCATAGACGCGTTTCGAGGTTTACCTCTCATCAGTATGGCTTTATTTATTTAAACTTAATAATTGATTTTTAACTTACTTCGTCAACATTGTTCACCACCACAATTCAAAGTGAATATTTTAAAGGGCGTATTGACTATTTATACTAACTGACTTAATGACTTTATTTAATGGCTTTGGTTAATAGCATTCTGAGAATGAACAAATAAACTAATTATTTCGGGATATTTACCTGATGGTAATGACATGAAATAGAATTAAAAAAGGAAATTTGAAAATTAAAAATAGAATCTATTTTTTGCATAAATTATGATTACTATTATACAATTTCGTGTATATCAGAACATGTATAAAACATATAAAGAAGAGATGCAATGTCCTCTAATGAGACAGTTGTAAATCAATAATTTTGAATAAAGCCTAGTTCTTTCATTTACTTGTTGGTCGTTTCTTACCAAAAGTTGATCAAAACCTCCATCGAATGCTACTTCCCTTTTGAGCACTAAGGCATTGGGAAAATAGTTTGTCACCTCATGTACTGCTGATGTAATAGCACTTCAGTTCGGAATATTTTTTTGTCCTAACACTTGTGAGGGTCGTTGCCAAAGTACAACCGGCCGTTCCAACTACATTGTTCACGCGTTCCGTGAAGTTGACTTAAATGTGGTATCTTGCATTGTACCAAACTCTTCTGACCTGGTATTTTTCCATCAAGCGTTTGAATACTCTTCCGGTGAACTGAGGCTCATTATCTGCCATTAGGATCTTTGGCATGCCAAAACCTAGAAACACATGATTTTTGAGGTACCTCACCACTTTGGGTGAAGTAGCCTTTCTGAGATGTTGTATCAGGGGGAACTTGGAAACCCAATCTGTTACTACCAGAAGCCAAGGATACCCCTTTGTTGATCGAGGTAACGGTTTCATTAGGTCTAAAGAAAGAATCTTAAAAGGAAAACTTGTCTGTCTCTCCTTTCCTATCACAAGCTACTTTGGAATGGTTCTGTGACGCACATATGTTACACTGTCTCACACAAATAGCTTTTTTGTAAAACCTGCGCTATTCTGTCTGCTGAAACAACTTTTTCACTCTGTTGTCGTAATAGGTATTGGCGATTCCCGATCAAAATGAATTTTAGCCAATCGGGGTATTAAGAAGCTCTCTCTTTACCTTACCGTCCCCGGATTTGGTTTTAAATATGATCGTCGTGGTCGCAGCCCAACGTGAGGCATGCTACACAATAATAATGATTAGATATCAATTATCAGATTTCAATAACACTCATTCCATATCTATAAAATCTGCTATTAATGCAAAACACCAGTTGTCAATTGCAATCATTATCGTTAAGATTATATTATAATTCTAAATTTGTTAGTCGTAACTATCAGACGTTATCAAACATTTAAATTGTTAATCGTAATTATCAGTTATAAAATGAACAAAGTATATTTAATGTCAACAGTAACCATCAACTCGTTATATTTAAGTCATCAATCGTAAGTATAAACTGTAAATCAAAGTAATTAAATGACAATGATGTTTTATTTATTAGCTGCCAATTCAAGTCATTTTGAATAACACTTTCATGTATGCGTCAAAAAAATTATATTATCAAAATTGTAATCAATATGTAATTGTTAATATCATTGTCAATTATCATGAGTTTTCAAAATAATGTTTTTTCTCATATAGTATATCAATTCGATTGTGTTTTAAAATAAATCATTAATATAAATGTGTAAGAAAGTAATAATATAACATTTTTATTAAGAAATTTTTAAATGTAAAAAGCACATCACAAACTTCATAAACCAGTCCAAATGTGAATAAAGTATTTCAATTTAAACAACCCAGTATAATAATATTAAATAATTTTATATAGGCTTCAAATATGAAAATTTTATAATAAAAATATAAAATAACAAACTAATGTAATTAGTTTTATAAAAAATGATTAACTGTGGTAAAAACTTAATAATGGTTTCATATTAAATTTATTTACTAAGAAAAATACGACGTAAATACTAACAACGCAATATATTAATATCAAACAATGACTTATTGGCTTGAAATATTAAAATTTTGTAATAAGAATTTAATTATGTAATGCTCAAATTAATTTACATTAATAAACGTGCAATTTAAGAACAATAATTAGTCGGATTTATTTACAACTTACGATGCAAATTCCCTCGATGATCATCTTAAGTCCAACTGCAACTCTATTCTTACATCTATTATGGAGATCTAATACTTTTAGGCTGTGGTCTGAGCTTAGATTGTTCATAACCGAAATATCAGTTTGCGCTGTAATATTTTTAAGCAACGCTATATCGAGAACATCATCTGGATGCCCACGTGAATGATGATTA
The DNA here is from genome assembly GCA_963932245.1 of Tachinus rufipes. Taxonomy (NCBI): domain Eukaryota; kingdom Metazoa; phylum Arthropoda; class Insecta; order Coleoptera; family Staphylinidae; genus Tachinus; species Tachinus rufipes. The sequence continues at coordinate 41,758,486 of OZ010748.1, forward strand.
GTTGGGATGTTTGGGCCTAATACAGTATATTCCTTTTTTGGGACATACTTTAACAGTACTTTGCCTTTAGCATTTGTTAGTCCGCTATGCCTAACTGGACGTCTAGTAAAACATCGAGATCAGCTGTTACTAACTGTTTAGTTGGCGACTGATTTGCTGAAATTAGTTTTATCAGTCCCAGACCAGGTACAGTTATTGCAATCAATTTAGCCTCTAATTCGACAATTGTCGGCTTAGGGATTTCCGAGTGGTCAGCTGATTGTTTGACAAGGATCGCGGTTCCACGTCCTTGTGCACCAAACGTGTTTCTCAAGTACGAAAACGTGTTTGGGATATTAAGCGTTTTTCATTAACATCACATAGCGGTATTTATCTTTCCTTTCTCACCATTCTTACGGTTGAAACTATTTCAAAACCTCTTACTGCAAGTTGGTCTTAAACATCCCCAGCTAAGAAACAGTCGGGGGAGCCCCTAACAACCTTGAGGGTTTTTCGCTTCTATCTTTTAATAAATAATCGATTATTTGATGGAAATCAGCCAGTTGTCTTAGCTGGCACTAAACCCGGTTGGCATGTTTGATTTGGTCACTCTATGTGCCAGAATCTATAATATGCTGTAAGATAGTGTCTCACATTATTAAACATATCACTTAAATTAATAAAAACGATATTACTTGATATGTCGTTGTTTTCGTCGGTCTTGCTGGCGGCGAGTTCTCTTTGCTGGTTCCGTTTGAGCACTGGTGCGTACCCATCCTTATCTATGCGGGTTCTTTCTGGGAGTTCATGAAATTGTGGGAGACGTTGGAGGTCTTAGAGTTGAGTCTTAATCCTCGTATTCCATCTCTCCGTTATCATTGGAGTTGGTAGAATCCTTTTCGAATTTGATAGGCTTCACGGCTTGCCTTTTTAGTAAAAATATTGTTAATTCTTTTGGTTCCTGCGGTAGAAACACGGAACAAGCTTGTGGTTTCCATACGGTGGAAGTTGATGCGTCTGCTGACGCGCGGACACGCTTCATGAGCGTCTGGATATCATGCTGCGCTTTTTGAGTTGATAATAGAAGATCTTAATCTTTCTGGCCTGCTGTCTTCCGTTGTCGTTTGGACGTCTATTTTGGCGTTGTTCCGGGAAATAATGCCACTGATTGGGAAGGGTTTTTTATTTTTGGTTTTACGGAAAAAAGAATTGGGAGTGGAGAGAAAAGCGCGGAACGAAGATGATTCAGAACTTGCTACAAAGAGCGGTGACGGAAGGAGAGGTTGAGAATCCATTGTATCATCCTCCTTTCTGCTGCGGCTGGGATGTGGTTGATGTGGGATTGCTTAGCGATGGATAGGGTAGTCGATTAAGGGACAGATAAACATTAAAAGTAAAGTATGAAGAAGGATTTATGGTTGCTACTTAAATGTGCCCTGGAAAGTCTTGAGTAAATTAAACCTTTGGCGGACTTAAGAACAAATTGCTGAGACAATAACTCGTTGGCTTGAAATATTAAAATTTTGTAATAAAAATGTAATTATGTAATGCTCAATTAAAAAAAATCGACCAAATTAATTTACATTAATAAACGCGCAATTTAAAAAAAAAAATTGGCCGGATTAATTTACAACTTACGATGTAAACTCCCTCGACGATCATCTTAAGTTCAACGATGTGGAATTATTGTGGATGTGAAATACGGAATGACGGTCTGAAAAATGAACGTCAAAGCCAAAGCATTTGACCAGCATAGTACAGCAGGAGGAAAAAGGTTTTTTTTTTTGTTTTACGGAAAAAAGAAATGGGAGAGAATTCAGAACTCGCGGCGTTGGCAAATTTGCCTTAAAGATGCTAAAGACGTGAAATAATCGGGGGAATGTTTGAGAGTGCCAGAAGGACAAAGAGCGGTGACGGAAAGGGAGGTTGAGAATCCTGCGGCTAGCAATGGGATTGCTTAGCGATGGATAGGAAAATAGCCTGGTAGTCGATTAAGGGACAAATAAATATTAATAGTAAAGTATGAAAAAGGGTTTTGGGTTGTTACTTAAATGTGTCCTGGGCAGTCTTGAGGAAGTTAATTCTTTTGCGGACTTGAGAACAAATCGCTGAGGCAATGACTGATTGGCTTGAAATATTCAAATTTTGTAATAAGAGTTTAATTAAATAATGTTCAATTAAAAAAATCGACCAAATTAATTTACATTAATAAACGCGCAATTTAAGAAACAAAATTGGCCAAATTAATTTACAACTTACGATGTACGATGTTTAACAAAGACACAACTTTCATTATATCGTCAGATTTGAGATCTTTTTTTTATATTTAGTGCTGCAAAATGTTTAAAAACGCTATTGTAAACTTTTTAGTTTTTACAATAAATTTATTTTGGTCTATTTGGCTAAAATGCTTTGAAAAAGCACAAACAATACTTTAAAAAAAATTCTCAAACCGAGATTTTAACTTTGCTTTAAGGCTGAACATAACTTCATGTAATTCTGTTGCTGTTGTTAGATAAACTTAACCTTCTTGTAGGCACAATTTGTATCATTTGTGCTGGTTTCATGTTAAAAAAATTAAAACGTTGCAGTTCTTTTTTACATGTTGTACTTGTAATATTTCGATGTCATGCGTCAATTTTTTACACATTTTTTTTTAAATCCTTTTAATTCTCAATGATATTATCGGTTGGTGGCACTTCTGATGCATCTTGAACGCACTGTAACTATTTTTAAATAGCACACAACGGTTTGTGGTTTAATAAGCACGACTACGCACCAAATAAGTATCTGATTTTGGAGTTTGGTCGATTCTCGTAAGAATACCGTCTTGCTTGTTAGAACGGTGCAGTTGCGCTTGCGTATATTTTTGTCACGTTCTAGCGCACGTAGTTATATGTACAATTATGGTTGTTTTTAGTGTTTTTTTTGGAATAATTATTATATTTAAAATAGTAAAACATTGTTGTTTTTATAGACGTAAGAACATAAGAACACTTAACATGTCAATAATATTTCATAGGTAGGTTTTGCAATTTTCTCGTTAATTTTCTAAGCAATGTCATTATCTTCATATCGTATTCCATTATTAGAGGTTTTTTTTAATAATTATTAATTATAATTTGACAAGTACTAATTTTTTGCATGTTAGTTAGTTAGTTTAGATTTTTGGCTTATCAGCCTAAGAAAACTATTAATGCCGATTCTTTCTTCTAACTATAAAAAGTGTAAAATAATATGCTGCAAAATGGCATTTAAAGAATAAAATTAAATAAATAAATAAATAAATAAATAAATAAATAGACAAATAAATAACAAAGGTAAAATAAACATTCACAAACTTATAGAGACTATAGCAAAAATGACTAGATAATTCCAACAGTGTCTACGGTGTAAAAGGTCTTAAACACTGCTGGATTTTACGATACAAAAACATTAATCACAATAATTTAACAATTATATCCATATACCCAGTCTGCTCCGTCAAATAAATTTGAGCAGACGATTGACTTTAAAGGTCTGATCGCCCAAGACAACCGACAAACTAGGTAATAATTCAGAAGCAGCTCTATGTTGTTCCAAAAATTGCCTACAATCTAATAAAATATGACGAACAGTTAATGGAACATTACAGGTATCACAAACTAGGAACATTTCAGATGCCAACAAATGCCTGTCAGTCCATCGACAGTGACCGATGCGAAGTCACGTGAGAATAACCTCTTCCCTACGCTTCGGCCTGCATGACAAACGCTTTTAATACACCGCAGCTTGTATGTGGCGTTGATTCCCACTTCCGGGTGGGGTCAGGTTAGGAGCCTGATTGGTGGTTCAACCGAGCAAAGTGCCTGCCAGCTCAGCGAAGACGGGCGGGTGTTAGTGTGAGCGCCACGAGCTTAATCTCTTGAGTCCGCTCGGTGCCACCGTGCTCCGTGGGAGAAGCTCGAACCCACAATCGTACCTAGAATTAATTCCCCTTCCCCAACACAAAAAAAAAGAAAGATAGAACAAGAATAACAAGTTTTATGTCTGCGGTCGGTCAGGCCAAAATTTATTGGTTATTAAAATATAAAACATTTCATAACGTAGAAAACAAATAAATAGGGTCACCGTTAACCCCCTATGCAAGCTCCCGAAAGTAATTCTTGGTTAACACGTAGTCTACTATGACTATTACCAGAGGTGTCCGCGGCGACGCGCAGCGCTACGAGCCCCCTTCGTTCACCCCCAGTTTTCCAGAAATTAAAGGAAAATAAATAAATAAGTTACGAGTGAGGATCTTGCACTAGGTTGCACAGATGTTAATGACACCCAATTTAAATAAAACATTAATGGTACGCTTTTGATAGCAATACCCAAATAGTAAATCTTAACACACGCTTATTATAATATAAATATTGAAAACGTCATAAGACGTACGTTGGATTGGTGTGAGGCACCACTACTTGCAAAACAAAATAATTAAACATAAATAAAGAATTTGAATCAAGCCTTGCCTCCTGCGTAGTTCCTCTCTGCAAATCTGCAAACTCCAGCTTCCCGGAATAATTCACCTAATTCATTCAGCCACTCAGGAATGATTGAGAAGGTCGGGTGGTTTCCACAACCCCCAGGTTATATATATATATATATATATATATATATATATATATATATATATTATTGAAGTTTAACGACTTTTCTTTAATATTTGTTAAAAAAGTTAACGGGTTGAAAGTCTTTTAAAATTTTAAATATAATAAAATACAAAAAATAATTAATAATTTTCAACTACCAGAAGATTTTGTAATTGTATCTTTTGACGTAATATCTTTATTTACCAACATCCCTCTGGACTTAGTACTAGACATTATTACCACTAATTTTAACCTTATTGAATCACATACTTCTATGAATCTTGAATTGTTTGTAGAAGTTTTTAAGTTCATTTTCAACTCTACTTATTTTTCCTACAACAATCAGTTTTATAAACAAATTAATGGTTGTCCAATGGGCGGCTCTATCAGCCCAGTTATTGCTGAAATTGTAATGAATTCTTTGCTTAATTTTTGTTGCTCTACAGTCCCTTTCACTTTTCCTTTTATTTATCAATATGTAGATGATAGTATTACCGCAATTCCTTATAACTTGACCCAATACACTTTATCTATCTTTAATTCTTTTAATCCACATCTTCAATTTACTGTAGAAGAAGAAACACAACGTAGCGTTCCTTTTCTTGACACATTGTTAGTTCGTGGAAATGAAAATATTATTACCCTTGATTGGTATGTCAAACCTTCTAGCTCAGGTCGTTACATACCTTTTTCTTCTAACCACCCTTTCAAACAAAAAATTAATACCGTATTAGCTTTAAAAAATCGTATTTTAAAAATTTCACATCATACTTTTCATAAAAAAAACTTATCCATCTTGTTTGACACACTTACAAATAATGGTTACCCACGTCCACTTTTAAAACAATTTTTATATTACAACACTGTTAACAATAACATTACTCTACCTCGTGTGTCTTCAAACCAAGTACTTCCTTTATTACCTAATGATAAAATAACTTACAAAAAATTACAATATGTTGAAGGTCTTTCTCATAACTTAATTAGACTTTAAAAAAAAACAACCCTAATTTATTTATTGCTAATTGTGTAAGTAAAAGCATTAACTCATTATTTTCTAAATTAAAAGATCCCACACCCACCTCCTCTCAGTTTAACATTATCTACAAAATTCCTTGTAAAGATTGTAATAAAGTATACATAGGCCAGACTTCACAAAAACTTAGTAAGAGAATGGCATTACACAAAAGTGATACCAAACTAAAGCCTAACATTACTGGTTTAAGCGTTCATTACAGCACTACCGGACACCAACCAAATTATTCTGACACTTCTATCCTTGAACATGAACCAAATCAATTTAAAAGAAACTTTTTAGAAATGTGTCACATACAATCTAACAATAATGTATTAAATTTTAAAAAAGACGTAATTGGACTTAGTAATATTTATACTTTATTACTCTCTTATAATTCATATAACTCTTAACTCCACCAATTTTACAAAATCTTTATTTATTATAAATATAATAAAATATATTTTACAATGTTGTTCCTTTTCTACTAAATCTATCATCTACCATCTTTTCAATTGAATCTACCATCTTTATTATATACTTATTTTATACTTTATCTTGCACTTTTATATTTATTTAATTTTAATTATAATATATATATTTATTTCCCCAACAACAACCACCTTCTACTAACAGACATCATAACTTACAATTCCAAGATGGCTTATTTGACAAATTGTCAAATTAATTAATTTATTATTTATAAAAAAACATCACTCAAAAATATCAAAATTTAAAATAAAATAATTTTACTAATAATATATATATATATATATATATATATTGTCCAGATAAAGAATTGTTTGGTGAGGTTTAATTATAATGGCTAATTATGATAATTACTTTATAATATTATAATTTTATATACAAATAGTTGTAAGTATTTATTTTTAATGTCCATATACATTTTTTGTTAGTTATGTATTTTTTTAGGCCTGATGAAGTTATTAACCTAATAACGAAACGTCGACACTTATTTAAATATATAAAATATATAATTATTTTTTGTATTTTATTATATTTAAAATTTTAAAAGACTTTCAACCCGTTAACTTTTTTAACATATATATATATATATATATATATAGAGATAAAAACGCTGGTTTAGGAGCGCTTCAGCGCACGCTTTCTACGTCGTAAAAGCGTCTAAGGATTGGAAGCGTACGCTCCCAATCCGTGCATATAAACTACGTGTTAAGAGCGTCCAACGGTTAGTTCAAATTAAGTGTTAATAGATGGCATTAAAATCAAGATTGACAGAATTTGTTAGTACATTACTGTAGCCACACATTTGCGCTTTTGTAGCGGATATATCTACCGTTATAAAATTAAATCGAATAGGGTTATTGACATACAAAATGTTTTTTTTTTTACAAGTTTTTAATAAACTTTCTTTTAAAATTTTAGTAAGCCTGTATTATAAATCAACTAAAATATTACTTAATATAATAAAATATAAATCTTATAACTAGTTTACATGATAACACAACAGATTGTATTTATTTTTCAGGCTTGAATTCATATTTTGTTAAAAGTTGAAGTTTAAGGTCAATCATTTTTCTAGGTCTCACACCAAGTTTAAGGTCAACGCTAACGTTTATACATGCTATAATGAATAGTAAATACTAAACAAATTAAAAAATAATAAAAGTTAGTAGACAAGGATAAGTACGCCAACTACAAAGATAATGTCAACAAAGGTGTCGCTTCTAATAAAAATTAGAGGTGGCAAAAGTATTATATTAATATTTATAGAATTTTATGATTTTAATGAATTTTAGTATACATCGGAATTTAAATATGCTAATTACAAAGATATAGTCAGTATAACAAAATTCTTGTTAGAGACGGTAAAGTTAAAACATTAATGTACACAGCATTATATGATATTAACGAAGGCTGCACAATTATAACATTGATGCACAACATTCTCATCTTAATCAATGTTTGTAAATAGAGGTACTTTACAAATCTAGTGATAGAGTTAAAATAACAAAATTCTCATTGAAGGCGGCGCAATTATAACATTAATGCACAACATTTTATGATCTTGATGAATTTTGATAGATAGAACTACTTTAACATGACAATTACAATGATAAAGTCAAAACAACAAAATTCTCGTTGGAGGCGACGCAATTTTAACATGTATGCACAACAATTTATGATCTTGATGAATTTTAGTAGAAAGATGTACTTATGTATGATAATTACAATGATAAAGTTAAAATAACAAAATTCTTGTTGGAGGCGGCGCAATTATAACATTTATGCACAACATTTTATGATCTTGATGATTTTTAGTAGATAGAAGTACTTAAGTATGATAATTACAATGATAAAGTTAAAATAACAAAATTCTCATTGGAGGCGGCGCAATTATAACATTTATGCACAACATTTTATGATCTTGATGAATTTTGATAGATAGAATTACTTAAACATGACAATTACAATGATAAAGTCAAAACAACAAAATTCTCGTTGGAGGCGGCGCAATTATAACATTTATGCCCAACATTTTATGATCTTGATAAATTTTGATAGATACTTAAACATGCCAATTACAATGATAAAGTCAAAACAACAAAATTCTCGTTGGAGGCGGCGCAATTTTAACATTTATGCCCAACATTTTATGATCTTGATAAATTTTGATAGATAGAATTACTTAAACATGACAATTACAATGATAAAGTCAAAACAACAAAATTCTCGTTGGAGGCGGCGTAATTTTAACATTTATGCACAACACTTTATGATCTTGATGAATTTTGATAGATAGAATTACTTAAACATGACAATTACAATGACAAAGTCAAAACAACAAAATTCTTGTTGGAGGCGGCGCAATTATAACATTTATGACCAACATTTAATGATCTTGATAAATTTTGATAGATAGAATTACTTAAACATGACAATTACAATGATAAAGTCAAAACAACAAAATTCTTGTTGGAGGCTGCGCAATTATAACATTTATGCACAACATTTTATGATCTTGATGAATTTTAGTAGATAGAAGTACTTAAGTATGATAGTTACAATGATAAAGTTAAAATAACAAAATTTTCATTGGAGGCGGCGCAATTATTACATTTATGCACAACATTTTATGATCTTGATGAATTTTAGTAGAAAGATGTACTTATGTATGATAATTACAATGATAAAGTCAAAACATCAAAATTCTCGTTGGAGGCGGCGCAATTTTAACATTTATGCACAACAATTTATGATCTTGATGAATTTTAGTAGAAAGATGTACTTATGTATGATAATTACAATGATAAAGTTAAAATAACAAAATTCTCGTTGGAAGCGGCGCAATTATAACATTTATGCACAACATTTTATGATCTTGATGATTTTTAGTAGATAGAAGTACTTAAGTATGATAATTACAATGATAAAGTTAAAATAACAAAATTCTCATTGGAGGCGGCGCAATTATAACATTTATGCACAACATTTTATGATCTTGATAAATTTTGATAGATAGAATTACTTAAACATGACAATTACAATGATAAAGTCAAAACATCAAAATTCTCGGTGGAGGCGGCGCAATTTTAACATTTATGCACAACAACTATGATCTTGATCAATTTTAGTAGAAAGATGTACTTATGTATGATAATTACAATGATAAAGTTAAAATAACAAAATTCTCGTTGGAGGCGGCGCAATTTTAACATTTATGCACAACATTTTATGATCTTGATGAATTTTGATAGATAGAATTACTTAAACATGACAATTACAATGACAAAGTCAAAACAACAAAATTCTCGTTGGAGGCGGCGCAATTTTAACATTTAAGCACAACATTTTATGATCTTGATGAATTTTAGTAGATAGAAGTACTTAAGTATGATAGTTACAATGATAAAGTTAAAATAACAAAATTTTCATTGGAGGCGGCGCAATTATTACATTTATGCACAACATTTTATGATCTTGATGAATTTTAGTAGAAAGATGTACTTATGTATGATAATTACAATGATAAAGTCAAAACATCAAAATTCTCGTTGGAGGCGGCGCAATTTTAACATTTATGCACAACAATTTATGATCTTGATGAATTTTAGTAGAAAGATGTACTTATGTATGATAATTACAATGATAAAGTTAAAATAACAAAATTCTCGTTGGAAGCGGCGCAATTATAACATTTATGCACAACATTTTATGATCTTGATGATTTTTAGTAGATAGAAGTACTTAAGTATGATAATTACAATGATAAAGTTAAAATAACAAAATTCTCATTGGAGGCGGCGCAATTATAACATTTATGCACAACATTTTATGATCTTGATAAATTTTGATAGATAGAATTACTTAAACATGACAATTACAATGATAAAGTCAAAACATCAAAATTCTCGGTGGAGGCGGCGCAATTTTAACATTTATGCACAACAATTTATGATCTTGATCAATTTTAGTAGAAAGATGTACTTATGTATGATAATTACAATGATAAAGTTAAAATAACAAAATTCTCGTTGGAGGCGGCGCAATTTTAACATTTATGCACAACATTTTATGATCTTGATGAATTTTGATAGATAGAATTACTTAATTATGACAATTACAATGATAAAGTCAAAACAACAAAATTCTCGTTGGAGGCGGCGCAATTCTAACATTTATGCACAACATTTTATGATCTTGATGAATTTTGATAGATAGAATTACTTAAACATGACAATTACAATGACAAAGTCAAAACAACAAAATTCTTGTTGGAGGCGGCGCAATTATAACATTTATGCCCAACATTTAATGATCTTGATAAATTTTGATAGATAGAATTACTTAAACCTGACAATTACAATGATAAAGTCAAAACAACAAAATTCCTGTTGGAGGCTGCGCAATTATAACATTTATGCACAACATTTTATGATCTTGATGAATTTTAGTAGATAGAAGTACTTAAGTATGATAGTTACAATGATAAAGTTAAAATAACAAAATTTTTGTTGGAGGCGGCGCAATTATAACATTTATGCACAACATTTTATGATCTTGATGAATTTTGATAGAGAGAATTACTTAAACATGACAATTACAATGATAAAGTCAAAACAACAATATTCTCGTTGGAGGCGGCGCAATTATAACATTTATGCCCAACATTTTATGATCTTGATAAATTTTGATAGACAGAATTACTTAAACATGACAATTACAAAGATAAAGTCAAAACAACAAAATTCTCTTTGGAGGCGGCGCAATTTTAACATTTATGCACAACTTTTATGATCTTGATGAATTTTAGTAGATAGAAGTACTTAAGTATGATAGTTACAATGATAAAGTTAAAATAACAAAATTTTTATTGGAGGCGGCGCAATTATAACATTTATGCACAACATTTTATGATCTTGATGAATTTTGATAGATAGAATTACTTAAACATGACAATTACAATGATAAAGTCAAAACAACAAAATTCTCGTTGGAGGCGGCGCAATTATAACATTTATGCCCAACATTTTATGATCTTGATAAATTTTTAAAGATAGAATTACTTAAACATGACAATTGCAATGATAAAGTCAAAACAACAAAATTCTCGTTGGAGGCGGCGCAATTTTAACATTTAAGCACAACATTTTATGATCTTGATGAATTTTAGTAGATAGAAGTACTTAAGTATGATAGTTACAATGATAAAGTTAAAACAACAAAATTTTCATTGGAGGCGGCGCAATTATAACATTTATGCACAACATTTTATGATCTTGATGAATTTTGATAGATAGAATTACTTAAACATGACAATTACAATGATAAAGTCAAAACAACAAAATTCTCGTTGGAGGCGGCGCAATTATAACATTTATGCCCAACATTTTATGATCTTGATAAATTTTGATAGACAGAATTACTTAAACATGACAATTACAAAGATAAAGTCAAAACAACAAAATTCTCGTTGGAGGCGGCGCAATTTTAACATTTATGCACAACATTTTATGATCTTGATGAATTTTAGTAGATAGAAGTACTTAAGTATGATAGTTACAATGATAAAGTTAAAATAACAAAATTTTCATTGGAGGCGGCGCATTTATAACATTTATGCACAACATTTTATGATCTTGATGAATTTTGATAGATAGAATTACTTAAACATGACAATTTCAATGATAAAGTCAAAACATCAAAATTCTCGTTGTAGGCGGCGCAATTATAACATTTATGCACAACATTTTATAATCTTGATGAATTTTAGTAGATAGAAGTACTTAAGTATGATAATTACAATGATAAAGTTAAAATAACAAAATTTTCATTGGAGGCGGCGCAATTATAACATTTATGCACAACATTTTATGATCTTGATGAATTATAATAGATAGAATTACTTAAACATGACAATTACAATGATAAAGTCAAAACAACAAAATTCTTGTTGGAGGCGGCGCATCTATAACATTTATGAACAATATTTTATGATCTTAATGAATATGGGTAGATAGGAACATTTAAGTAACCTTATTACAATGATAAAGTAAAAATAACAAAATTTCTGTTAGGAGGCGGCACAATTTTAAAATTATTGCACAACATTCTATGATCTTGATGAATTTTGGTAGATAGATGTACTAAAGTATTCCAAATACCATGATAAAGTCAAAATATCAAAATTTTTGTTGGAGGCGGCGCAATTATAACATTAATGCACAATATTCTATGATCTTAATAAATTTTGGTAGACAGGTACATTTAAGTAAGCTAATTAGAACAATAAAGTAATAATATTAATTTTTTTGTTAGGAGGCGGCACAATTATAATATTATTGCACAATATTTTATAATCTTGATAAATTCTGGTATATATAAGTACTTAAGTATGCCAATTACAAAGATTAAGTCAAAATAACAAAATTATTGTTAGAGGCGGCGCAATTATAACATTTATGTACAACATTTTATTATCTTGATGAATTTTGGTGGATAGAAGTACTTTAGTATGACAATTACAATGAAAAAGTCAAAATAACAAAATTCTTGTTGAGTGGCACAATTATAACATTAATGCACAAATCCCTATGATCCTAATGAATTTTGGTAGACAAAAGTATTTAAGTATTTTATATACAAAAGTTAAGTTAATATAATAAAATTTTTGTTGGAAGCGACACAATTATAATATTAATTCAAAACATTCTATGATTTTAATGAATTTTGATAGACGGGGTATGCTAATTACAATGATTAAGTTAAAATACAAAAAAAATTGTTAGAAGCGGCACAATCATAACATTTTTGCATAACATTTTATGATCATGATGATTTTTAGTAGACAGGAATACTTAAGTATCTCAATTAAATTATAATAACAAAATTCCCGTTGGACGCGGCACAATTATAACATTAATGCACAACATTTTATGATCTTAATAAATTTTGGTAAACAGCGGTGCTTAAGTATTCCAATTACAATGATTACAGTAAAATAATAAAATTCGTGTTAGAGGCTGCACAATTATAACATTAATGCAGAACATTCTATAATCTTAATAAATTTTGGTAGACAGGGGTACTTAAGTATACAATTACAATCAAAACGTCAAAATAACAAAATTTCTGTTGGAACGCGGCACAATTTCTTAATTCGACACAATTATAACACTAATACACAAAATTCTATACTTTTAATAAAGTTTGTTAGACAAAATTATTTAAGTATGTTCATCACAATAATTAAGTTAAAATAACATAATTTCTGTTAAAGGCGGCACAATTATGACATTGATGTTCACAACATTTTATTATTTATGAATGCCACACACAATAAGAAAGTCAAATTATCAGAATCTATTGAAAAACAACATTCTTATAAATAAATAGATTAGATTTTAAAATTATTATTATGGTGTGCACTTTTCAAGCTAGATGTTAAAAATAAATTAATTCATTTAATCATAATCGGCAGCTTTAACAAAAAATACCTGTAAATTAAAAAAATACTATTAAACAAAAAAAATTGTCTTGGCTACCGTTTATGGTTGTTTAATTTTTATTTTTAACATCCCACTTGAAAAATAAATCCCATAATAATAATCTTCAATTAATACCGATTATAATTATTATAATATTTTAATCAATAATTTATTTAATTAATTTATTAAAAAAATAATATTGCTAATTTTAAAACATCTTTTGTCACGTTTATGTAACCATTATACATGATTTGTTGAAATAAAAAGTTTGGTTACCCTTGCATTGCAGTGGCAATGTCAACAAACTTTCTATTTTTTTTAACCATAAAACTCATTCAATACTAAGAATAGGTCTATATTTAGAACTACTTATTTCAATGCCTAAAACTAAATTGCACTTTTTTTGCAATGATAAGTAATTGATTCAAACGCAGGCTTAACACGGGCCATAATTTTAACTAGTTAATGTATTCTAATTTGAAATAAATAATATTTCATATTTTTTATTAGTTTATCTATAGTTAGATTATTTAATGGTAAGTCAATTATACCATATCTATTGTTAATGTTTAATTATCAAACTAAACGTGTATGAAAAATGAGATCGTGAAAGCTTGCGTTCTAAAAACGTTAATATGCACAATATACGTTTTAGAGGCGTTTATTTGCACAATATACGTTTTAGAAGCGTTTATTTGCACATAACACGCTCTAGAGGCGTTTACACATTAACGGCAAAGCCGTGAACTGTAGTATAGCCCTAGCGGTAAACATTTAAACTTAATAGGATAAGCATGCGGTTAGACGCCCCTAAACATGACTAATTTGTAGTTTTGGGGGCGTTTAGCCATAACTGTAAATAACTTAGACAAGAACCAAATGTATTAAAATAAAAACTCAATAAAATAGGTTTCTAATTTAACCTTTCGGCAAAATAACGAATTGCTTGATCATTTTTCAAATTTATTTTGCAAACTATTTATTAATCTTCTAATTTAATAATAAATTGTTGTTGTTTTTACGTATGAAGATAGTACTGAAACACTATGGCACTGTTAGTTTATAAAGTAAATTAAACGCTCCCAATCCTCTCGAGAGCAAACGCTCCTAATACAGAGTTTGTGCCTATATATATATATATATATATATATATATATATATATATATATATATATATATATATATATATATATATATATATACAATGCAACATGCAAGACCATTTTAGATACGCAACGCAACATGCAAGATCACAAACAACATACGAAGTCGTGGTCTCGTATGTTCTATATACGCAACGCAACATATGAAACCATGGTGAAGGCGCCAAAATATATGTGATCTTTTATAGGCGTGACCAGCTCTTTGGTGGGTTGCTTGTTTAGCAATGATAGAAATTTGTGACCGCCTACTATTTTCTTTCGTTATTGCAACGTTTTATATTAATTCAATTTGCATCAATTAGTTTTAATTAAATTTTTATCCTGTGCTGCAATATGCTGATTAATTATACAAAACACGCAGTACTATTTATTTTTATTGGAATAATCCTTAATTTTATTTTAATACCTAGCGACGGCAAGTGGCATAATAGAGATATTGTTATCATTATATTGTTTGAAACATCTGCTGCTTAAGCAGGCTATTGATCTGGCATGACTTTAAGATAAACACAAATTCACGGCGATGTAATATAGTATCATTATATTATTTATTACTGCTTTTACTTATTATAATGACGCCGTTTAAAGCGATTAACATTATTGTAATGTTAGGTGCTTTCTTTTTGTCACTATTCTCAGTTATTCTTACCTCACCTTACTTTAACTTACTTAATAAGTCGTCCCATTTGTAACATAGCAAGTAAGGCAAAGTAAGTTTTACCTCCCCCATTCCCCTGGCGGCCTATCACGGGATGAAAATTAATAAAGTTATAATTTAAAAATGTGTAAAATTGTCACGGCAAACACACAAGGTGAGTTAGATAATGTCAAAAGTGAACAAATAAATTAATTTGTCTCGGGCAAACTGGTTTTTTAAACGACATTATTTTTTTAAACAATCTTTTCCAGCATGGGGATTTAAAGAGATCTCGAAGAAAATAATATAAATATTGTAAATAAGAGCACCTATAGACCAGGCCAGCATTTTTCTTGAGTATCAAACAAATCGAGAAAATTCAGCGAAAGTTTTTAAAATAGGGAATATACCCAGAGAGAGGAATACATATTTTATTACAAGAATTCAATATATTATCCATAGAACCAATCTGCACAAAATTATACTTGGAACTTATATATAATCCAAATGGTTTAAACAAAATACTTATAGTGTACCCAAAGATTTATCGGCTTTATTACTTTGGCTTATCGGATTAGCTCATTAGTAGTTTCCTTGGGGGTCCATTAAATGAGTACTTAAGAATCTCCTATCTTTTATACCTGTACGGAACGAGATATTACCTGAATGCTATAAAAACAAGGGTTGTATTAAAATCATTTAATTTTGTTTTCTTTTAAAAAAATTGCATTACCCCTTCAGTACAGGTATAAAAGATGATGAGATTTATTTAGATATCTCGGTTGTAATGTACATTATAATATATTACATAATATACTTTTATGTTTTGAACACTGTAATTTTTATCAGATATGTTACATAACTGCCGCAATGGAACTAGCATAGGAACACCATTAAGTTGCCATGCCAGATCCTCATCATAACACTAATACATAATATATCATAATACCTGTCACATAATTAATACAACTCCAAGGTAAACTCTAATACTAGTGTGTTTATAACTGCTCTTTACTAGTGAAATGTGCCCTGCATACATCTTCAAAGCCTATCTAACGGACCAGTGTAAGCTTGACAATATTTTACAGTAATTGTGCAACTTTAGGTCCTCAAATGCCTGTGCACACAGCATGCTTTCAACGGATGTTACGTATAAGATCTCAATACTATACGTCGACATCTAAAATGTAGAAAGGTCCAGAATCCATATGTAAACGGGTTTAAATTTGAACCATCAAACACAATATTGGTTTCGTTTAGAGGTCATGTGCTTTCCAAAAAAAATATTTTTAATCTCAATTCTTTACCAATTACTGTGTATGTACCCAAAGATATTCAATGTTTTAACTGCATGCGGTATGGCCACACTTCCAAGATGTACAAAAGCAGTGTAAAATGTCGTTCTGAACAAAACGTTTAAAAATTGTAGAAACTCTGATTCTCTATTACATTTTTTGCAAAAGCCCGCACTACACCAATGAGTTTAGATCTTCATTAGCTAAACGAATTTGCTCTGAATAAGCCCGGAAATCTAAAATCAAACAAGCTATGGCTTTTATGGCTATTCCTTGAAACTTAAAGTAACTTTAACAATCCTACTACGCAACTGGAAATAAAAGAACCAAATTTATAAAATGCAAATTAATTGGAAGAACATTTAACGGTTCTTAAGGAAGACCACAAGGTAAATTATGTTTAACTTACCTGATTAGGTATCTCCTGATCAAATATATTTTATATTAAATTATGCATACTATGTAAGTTGACAATAAAAAATAATAATTATTATTATTTTTCTCAATCCCTGCTCGCGACTGAGTTTCCTCGGCAAATGTATTCTTAACTATTTCTACAGCTTTATCCCAATCTACCTCTTGCCTATCATAATTGCTCAGTCTTATTGGCAAGTCTCCAAAGAAATTCCGTTCCCATAGGGTACTCCTCCTTATACTGCGTACACAATTCCAACAATGTACCGCAACACCGTCGCGTAACATCCTCGCGTACCATCACTCCACAACAAAATTGCGTACCGCAACATCGTCGCGTAACATTTTCTTTGATCCGACGGCAGAAAACCGACAAGCAATGGTACGCTGTTACGGGGTGATGTTACGCGACGGTGTTGCTGTACGGCACATTGTTACAAGGTGTAGGCACTATTAGATGCAAGACCGTCTACCGGTGCATCATTTATTTATAACCTTGTAGAAATCTTAGTAAAGGCTCTCGAAGAGTTCTCCATTCACAACGCAAACAAATCAATCCCGTCTATGTCTTACCTTTTCACGTATCTTAACAGTGTCATCTATGAATCATGCGTCTGGTTAGTTCGAATATCCAATCTGGATATAACAAAAAAAACGGAATAAAAATAGAATTTCAATATTTTGGTTTATTTTTTTCCACAACTTAATAGACAAAGGTTATGGTAGAGTATCCTCTTTTTTTAGTCGTGATATTTTTTTAAATCAAAAATCTCTTTGTTTAATTTTTTACTTTGTAATGTTCAGTTCTCTATGTCTAATCTGGTTTGTGGATGTTGCCAAAACATTTTCCCCAAAGCTCGCGACTTTGCCTCAAAACGCCAATGGTGGGACAAGGAATGTTCTTTTGCTGCCAATAAAAGAAAGGCTAGGCCCAAGCAAAATGGCTTTTGATTCGCAAAAAGTATAAATTTTTTTGCCGTTTTCTTGACTGATCCATTATGATTTTAATTAATGTACGGCAGTACCAAACTGTTAAAAAAATTAATACACGCTAGAATTTTAAATTTTACATTTTATCATACATTCACAACTACGAGCAGGACTATAACTATTGTTATTTTAGAAAAATAACTTATAGCACAATAAAAAGTCTACTAAAAGCAAATATTTTGACCGAAAAATTACAATTTAATTTTAAAATTTAATAGACAATTGAAGGTTTTGGATTTTCATTTGTTTCATTAGACTGGACATTTCATTCTCTACATGTTGCAAAAAACCGATTAAAAAGGATTTAAATTGCGCGAGTTCTGCTCGTAGTTTTATTACACTTCTTAAACCGCGCCCTTAAGAAAGATTTATTTTGCGAGCGCCATCTATTTGCTTACCTTAATATTTGTGATGAAATAGAGTTCTGTAAAATGACCGTTACGTTTTCAACTTTACAAACAACTAAAAGAGTGAGATAGCCAATCATAATTTCTTCGAACCAATCACGGCTTGGCATTTTCCTTCACTCAGAAATTGAATTTCAAAAAAACGTCTAATTTCAACGGAAAAGTTCCAAGTTTTTGCTGTCTTTTATTCTCTGTCGTTTGGTGTAATTGCTGTTACTGTTATAACCACATATCAGTTTATATCACTTTATTATAACTGTTGTTATTTATCTATACTTTACTGTGTATGTGTAAAATCTTAAAAACATGGAAAAGAAAAGTAAGAAGTTCGAGATAAAGCAGACGAAAACTAGCCGTTTGAGGTTGGCTCAAGCTAACCCATTATTGGGTGGTGATGAAAAGTTTAAGGAAATTAGCAAAAAAATACAAACTGGAACAATAAAACCATCTGTAAGTAATAAGAAGACACCAATTCCATGGAACAATTATAATAAAATAGAACACAAAAATGATATATCAAAACGAGCTGCTTTTGATTTTAAACGTCCAACATTAGAAAGTTCTAAATCATTATCACATAATAAACGATCAACATTAGATTGTAAACCGCTTAAAACACAACTCGATCATAATTTTAAAATGCCAGTTCCACAAGTTGTGAAAGTTTTCAACAAAATACAACCTAGACGCTCATTATCAGCCGAACATTTTGAACGAAAACGTCATTTAAATAAACCTTTACCTGAAAGAATTTTAGAAAAATCTGAAATTACTCAGTCTTCCATAGAATTAAGTCATGACAGCTCGGTAATGAAAAGCCAAAAATTTGTAACATTTAAAACACCCGAAGCAAGCAAGAGAAGAATCCGTTTCTTTTCAACACCATCTAGTGATCTGAAGTTGTATCATTCTACACCTATCGTATCGTCTACACCATCACTACATGATTTACAGAAAAGATTGAATGATTGGTTGCGAAAACGGGGTAAATCAGTAGCTACTTTTCATCATTTGAAGTGTTTTGCAAGACAAACACCAGTTATTGTTATTGATGATGAAAATAAAGAGAATGATGAACCAGAGTCATTTGTACGGAGTGATAGTTATGATAATTTGAATATTAAATGTAATGCAGTTTCTAAAGATACAATTAAAGTGCCAGAATTAATACAATATGAAATGATTGTTAAAGATGCACTTATCGATTTAGAAAAATTGATTACAGATGTAAGTCATATTAATTTATTTTATGTATATTCTAATAATTGTATAATGTTTTAGGGATATTCTTTAGATCAGTGTGAAGCATGGTTGGCGAGTATACGTCAGAAATATAAAAAAGTTTATGAAGAATCGAATTATTGGGAATGTCGAGCAGCTGTTGAGCAAGCTAGGGGAAATCTAAGTTCAGCTGTTGAATGTTATAAAACTGCAATAGTCAAAGGAGCTGAGGTAACATATCATATGCATTAGTTTTAATTTTTTTTAAATTAGGAAATCATTTTATGTTGACTTTTTTATGTGATGATTGATTTGTTTCTAGGTTGATGAAATTGATGAATCATTAGATCATTTACTGAAGAAGTTTAGTCTCTTAGATATTGAAGCTGCAACTGAAATTAATGGTAAGAAGGATCGATTAATAAAAGAGGCACGAAACATCTTTAAATCATCTATCATACAATTTGCAGTTCAAGAACGCAACATGAAAAAGTAAATCATTCATTAAATTTTGTAATGGATGCAATTCTAATTATTATTTTTTGCAGATCCAATGATGACGAAAGAAAATTTGTAGTCACTCCTGTTCGTAGAAGTACACGCCAATCTCGTAGTAAATATGTATCTACACCTGGTGTTAAATTATGTAACAGTTTGCAAAACTTAGATGAATCTTGTAAAGAATCACTGAGTTTTAAAAATAATAATTTTTTGTAACTTTTTATTTTATTGTTATAAACTTATTTGATATTATATATATGTAATATATTTAAATTTTATTATTCTTTTTTTATATAAAGACATTTTTGAAATAAATTTATTGAACTAACCACTATGATATAAAGACCTTTAAGGTTTTAGGTGTTATTTATTTGACCATTTTAATCATAAAAGTGAGTATACGGAGGATGAGAAAACGCAGATAAAGTTGTAGCTTACTTATTCGATTTTCAAAAATGATGTATCAGATTAAATGACAGAAAGACTATGATTAGATTATAACAAATTTTTGTATTAGTTGTCTTGGCAACAGTTGAACGTTAGTAATTTTTTTTTCTTATGGCACAGTTTTTTTTGATATATTTTTATCAATCCAAGTCTTTCTTTATGTGTTGGTATAAAAAATGTAATGAGGTTACTAATACAAAATTAGAGTAAAAGTGCTACAATGTGTTCAATGTTTAAATTTATTTAAAAATATTGACAACAAAAGCTACTTGTCTAGGAAACCAATTGAAACAATAAATTTATAAAAAATAAAATATATAACTATTGTTCAAATTGACCACCATTTTGTTCAATGCATTGTTGACATCTATTGAATAAATTTGCGATACTTGGTTGCGGCATGCATTTGATGCATTAACGATTTGACATCTTTGAGCTCCGCAGAGGAAGAAGTTCATATGCGTCAAATCAGGACTCTGAACTTTTTTCCTAGTGTCTCACAATTTTGTACAATTTATTTTACAGACATTCTGAGTGCTTCTTTGATGTTTTCGGTTGTGACATTTGAGGTTGCTCTGGAGCGCCCCAAAACTTGACGTAAGAGAATATTGCTATTTGTCGGTGCATATGTGGCGTTCTGAAAAAGAGCGTTGTCAGCCGAACACAAAAATACGTACCGAGTGCACCTCAGTGCATAAAAAGTGACACAGTCGAAAACGCCATTAGTAGTTAGCAGAGCTGTAACAAATCATTTTTAAAAAGATTTAAATTATAAGTCATAAATCATTTTTTGTGTAAAAATGATTTAAATCATAAGTCATAAGCTTTAGTTCTAAATATAAATTATTTAAATCATAAGTCATAAGCTTTAGTTTTAAATATAAATGATTTAAATCATAAGTTAAACTTTACTTTGAAATAGAAATGATTTAAGTTTTAATTCTTTTTATTTTCAATGATTTAAGTTTTAAGTTTTTTTATAATTTTTTTAAGTTTCTTTGAAAGTTTAAATCTATTGAGTTTAAACATAAAGCTAAAATATATATATATATATATAAGCACTTTCTTTGCCACAACTAACTCGACTCGACTCAAGGGCGTTTTCAGACAACTAGTCTTGGGGGGGTAATTAAAAAAAAGATAAATATGTGTTTTATAGTACAAAAAACAACATAAAAAGAACCGTTTCTAACGTTTCAAAGCGTTGGAAAAATTTACCGGTTATGTTATTTGTTTCGAATATGAAATATGGGTAATTTTTAACAATAAAAATTGATAAGCAAAAAATTTTTAGGGCAGTAATTACCCGATTACCTGAGATGCTGTATTTTTTAAAGCCGCATTTATTGACTATTTTTTGAACAATTTATGTATTATGCAGTTATCGAGCAAAGTTTTCTTATCATAATTGTAATTTTTTTTTTGTATAAGCGTTTTCAAGTTTTTAATTGTGTTTTTGTAAACATTCATTGTTATTGTAGTTTTTTGTATATACTTAAAAGAAATTCTTCAGTGTCCCTGGCTATCACTTTTTGCGCAGAAAATTGCGTCTATTTCTTCTTGGATGGTGGAAAGCTTTTATAAACTTAGTGCATAGATCCTTGATTTAAGTGAAAACCTCAGTGATGTACTTAGGTCTCATCTACAGTTATAGAAGAAATCATCTTGGGATAAAACAATCAAATTTTACTCGCATATTTGTCATCTAGAAAACTAACTGAATTAAATTGTAATGATCTGGCGGCTTACTTATTTAGACGTTTAGTTATTTACTTGTTTACATGTGTATTTGTTTAGTTGGTTACTTCTTTACTTGTTTATTTGTTTACTTGTTTACCTGTTTACTTGTATACTTGTTTATTTGTTTATTTGTTTACTTGTTTACTTGTTTACTTGTTTACTTGTTTACTTGTTTACTTGTTTACTTGTTTACTTGTTTACTTGTTTACTTGTTTACTTATTTACTTATTTACTTGTTTTCTTGTTTACTTGTTTCTTGTTTACTTGTTTACTTGTTTACGTGTTTACTTGTTTACTTGTTTACTTGTTTACTTGTTTACTTGTTTACTTGTTTACTTGTTTACTTGTTTACTTGTTTACTTGTTTACTTGTTTACTTTTTTATTTATTTAGTTGTTTACTTGTGTAGTTGTTTACTTGATTACTTGTTTACTTGTTGTTCTGTTTAGTTGTTTAGTTGTTTATTTGTTTACTTGTTTATTTTTTTAGTTATTTACTTGTTTAGTTGTTTACATGTTTAGTTGTTTTGTTGTTTACATGTTTAGTTGTTTTGTTGAATACTGGTTTATTTGTTTATTTGTTAACTTGTTAACTTGGTAACTTGTTAACTTGTTTATTTGTTTACTTGTTTACTTGTTTACTTGTTAACTTGTTAACTTGTTTATTTGTTTACTTGATTACTTGTTTACTTGTTTACTTGTTTACTTGTTTACTTGTTTACTTGTTTACTTGATTACTTGTTTACTTGTTTACTTGTTTACTTGTTTACTTGTTTACTTGGTTACTGGTTAACATATTTAGTTGTTTACTTGTTTACTTGTTTACTTGTTTAGTTAATTTGTTGTTTACTTGTTTACTTGTTTACTTGTTTACTTGTTTACTTGTTTACTTGTTTACTTGTTTACTTGTTTACTTGTTTACTTGTTTACTTGTTTACTTGTTTACTTGTTTACTTGTTTACTTGTTTACTTGTTTACTTGTTTACTTGTTTACTTGTTTACTTGTTTACTTGTTTACTTGTTTACTTGTTTACTTGTTTACTTGTTTACTTGTTTCACACAAACAACTGTATAACAAAACAAATAAATAACTATATTATGTGTATGTTGAGATAATATAAAATAAGTAATTTATCCGCCGTCGGACCATTACACCTTAATCCAGTTAACATATTTTAAGTTTTAATCTTAATGCATTCAATTTAATTTAAAACGAGTTATCTTGTAATAGTGATCAGTCAGATTATTTGAATACTAAATCTTTGTATCTATTGATAGCTTATTTTATGCGGTGCAATAATATAAAATAAGAAATTCAACTGCCGACGGATAAATACTATAAAATTTAGATAATATTAAATGTTACATTATAGAAAAAATGTTAAGTTAAATACTTAAAAAATTGCAATTGCAAATTAATTAAACTATTATTATGCGCAAAAAAGGTTTATACTTAATAAGTGAAAAAAAAAACAATAAATACAATAAATAACAAGAAAAGATTACAGAATAAATTGTTTACTTGTTTACTTGTTTTTTTGTTTACTTGTTTACTGGTTTACTTATTTAGTTGTTTATTTGTTTACGTAATTACTTGTTTACTTCTTTGCTTGTTTACTTGTTTGAGTATTACTTGTTTACTTGTTTACTTGTTTACTTGTTAACTTGTTTACTTGTTTTGTTAGTTTGTTGTTTAGTTGTTTAGTTGTTTAGTTGTTTAGTTGTTTAGTTGTTTAGTTGTTTAGTTGTTTAGTTGTTTAGTTGTTTAGTTGTTTAGTTGTTTAGTTGTTTAGTTGTTTAGTTGTTTAGTTGTTTAGTTGTTTAGTTGTTTAGTTGTTTAGTTGTTTAGTTGTTTAGTTGTTTAGTTGTTTAGTTGTTTAGTTGTTTAGTTGTTTAGTTGTTTAGTTGTTTAGTTGTTTAGTTGTTTAGTTGTTTAGTTGTTTAGTTGTTTAGTTGTTTAGTTGTCTAGTTGTTTAGTTGTTTAGTTGTTTAGTTGTTTAGTTGTTTAGTTGTTTAGTTGTTTAGTTGTTTAGTTGTTTAGTTGTTTAGTTGTTTAGTTGTTTAGTTGTTTAGTTGTTTAGTTGTTTAGTTGTTTATTTGTTTAGTTGTTTAGTTGTTTAGTTGTTTAGTTGTTTAGTTGTTTAGTTGTTTAGTTGTTTAGTTGTTTAGTTGTTTAGTTGTTTAGTTGTTTAGTTGTTTAGTTGTTTAGTTGTTTAGTTGTTTAGTTGTTTAGTTGTTTAGTTGTTTAGTTGTTTAGTTGTTTAGTTGTTTAGTTGTTTAGTTGTTTAGTTGTTTTGTTGTTTAGTTGTTTAGTTGGTTAGTTGTTTAGTTGTTTACTTGTTTACATGTTTACTAGTTTATTTATTTAATTCTTTACTTGTTTAGTTATTTGTTTACTTGTTTACTTCTTAACGTGTTTGCTTGTTAACTTGATAACTTGATAACTTAATAAATTGTTTATTTATTTACTTGTTAACTTGTTTACTAGTTTACTAGTTTGCTTGTTAACTTGTTAACTTGATAACTTGTTTATTTGATTATTTGTTTACCTGTTCACTTGTTAACTTGCTTATTTCTTTGCTTGTTTATTTGTTTACTTGTTTACTTGATTACATGTTTACTTGTTTACTTGTTAACTTGTTTATTTGTTTACTTGTTTCACACAAACAACTGTATAACGAAACAAATAAATAACTATATTATGTGTATGTTGAGATAATATAAAATAATTAATTTATCCGCCGTCGGACCATTACACTTTAATCCAGTTAGTATATTTTAAGTTTTAATCTTAATGCATTCAATTTAATTCAAAACAAGATATCTTGTAATGTGATCATTCAGATTAATTGAATAATGAATTTTTGTGTTTATTAAAAGCTTATTTTATGCGGTGTAATAATATAAAATAAGAAATTCAACTGCCGACGGATAAACACTATAAAGTTTAGATAATATTAATTGTTACATTAAAGAAAAAATGTTTAGTTATATACTTAGAAAATTGCAATTGCAATTCGATTAAACTACTACTATGCGCAAAAAAATATTACAATTAATAAGTGAATAAAAATAAAATAAATAACAAGAAAGAGTTATAGATGAAGCTTGTTCAATTGTTTACTGGTTTACTTGTTTATTTATTCACTTGTTTACTTGTTTACTGGTTTACTTGTTTATTTGTTTACTTGTTTACTTGATTACTTGTTTACTTGTTTATTTGTTTACTTGTTTATTTGTTTACTTGTTTACTTGTTTACTTGTATACTTGTTTACTTGTTTATTTGTTTACTTGTTTATTTGTTTACTTGTTTACTTGTTTACTTTTTTACTTGTTTACTTGTTTACTTGTTTACCTGTTTACTTTTTTACTTATTTTGTTGTTAACTTGTGTAGTTGTTTACTTGATTACTTGTTTACTTGTTGTTCTGTTTAGTTGTTTATTTGTTTACTTGTTTCTTTGTTTTGTTATTTACTTGTTTAGTTGTTTACATGTTTAGTTGTTTTGTTGTTTACGTGTTTAGTTGTTATGTTGTATACTGGTTTACTTGTTTATTTGTTAACTTGTTAACTTGTTTAGTTAGTTTGTTGTTTAGTTGTTAACTTGTTTACTTGTTTACTTTTTCACACAAACGGAACAAATAAGTAACAATATTATGTGTTTTTTTGAGATAAAATAAAATAAGTAATATCCGCCGTCGGACCATTACTGCTTAATGCGGTTAATATGTTTTAAGTTTTAATATTAATTCATTTAATTTAATTCTAAGCAAGTTATCTTGTATTAAATAATAATTTAATTAATATTGGATTGTTGTATTTATTGAAACCATATTATACGCAGCGTAAAAATTATAAAATAAAAAATTTAACTGTTACTTAAAAAACAAATTTTTTATTTGTATACTTAGACAATTGCATTTTCAAATTAAATAATCAATTAACATGCGCAAAAACGGTTTACACTTTTTACAAGTGGAAAAAAATAACAATAATCATTTCTTCACGCTTATATACGTAGATTGATACCTAGCATAAAAGTGTTTTTAATTGTACTACATTTATTGTGATATAATAAGAAATAAATCCATCCATCATAATTTAAAATAAAATAATGTAAAATAAAATAATAGTAGCCTATACAAATATCATTACAGCGAAAATAAGTTAAAAGGATGCTGTAATATCCAAAAGAAACGGTCTACTACAAAAAAATACACATAAAATCTATTTATAGTTTTACGTTTCCCCTTTTATTGATGAAGGTTGAGTGAAGAAGTTAATATATTTCTGTTTTTAAATGCTTCGTTTTATACTAACTAATATAATTATATCGAATTTAATGTAAAATATTACATTATATTAAATGCAACTTGATTTGTTAATAGTATAAAGAAGATTTAAATTAAAAAAAAAAATTGCTTGCTTGTCTAATAAATTAATTGAATGATTGGTATATTTAAATTTGTGTGATGGCATTTCATTCAGAATAGGGTAAAATAAAATTACAATAAAGACAAAGAATTGTATTATGTAAAAGGTTAGGTATTTACAATCATAACAGTTTGCTTAACTAGCAACGTTGGCCATGGAAATAAAATAATGGGCGTGCGTTATTTGTTCTATCGGCCAGCCTACACAAATTAAAACCTGTTGTAACTTTTTTATTTAAGAGTGTAAAAGAAAAGTACAGTTAGCTTTCTGCTGCAAATTTGATTTTCTATCTATATGTTCAATAATTAGAAAAGTATAAAAGTGACTTTGCATGTTGCATTGTAAATATATATATATATATATATACATATATATATATATATATATATATATATATATATATATATAATTAAAAGGCACTAAATAAAATATTAATAAAGTTGCAAACTATCCACTGATGCAACAGTGCTTTAACAAAGATATCAGCTTAGCCTTACATAATTTAAGTGACTGTATAAAATGTATATCTAAATGACTACACAAACTGTTATACATAAAAGACATTTTATATACAGGCGAGCTGTAAGCTATATTGCTATAAATCCTGGGCAAGTAAAATAATTGCTGAAATCTACATGATGAACGGAGAACATTAAATAAAAGCTTATTTATTAAATATGAACAATCAATCAAATTATGCAATAATTTATACAGAAATGATTCTGTAGAGATTATTCGCCTAATTTTCTATGGAATAAAGTAAAATGTGTTAAGTAAGGCAGTATGATTGAAACCTTAAACAGGAAAAAATCCAAACTTTTTCATATATAAATACTTTAAAAACTTACGTTGAATTTTTTCAATTAAGTTAATATCTGTTAGATAATGAGGGTCCCGTCCCATATTAGCGCAGCATATTCAAGTTTACGCGAACTAAGGTAGAAGTATAATAAACATACACATTGTAAATTAAAAAACTTTTTGCAGGATTGTTTTACAAAACCTAAAGACGTGTATGAATCTTTTACAATTGAATTAATATGTTGTTTAAAAGAAAGAGTTAAATCAAATGTTACCCCTAAATCTTTGTGTTTCTAACCATCAGGTTATAAATGTTTTCAAACTGTCCAAATGTTCGACAAAAATTTCAAAATGGTCAAACATTTTCTTAAACTATATCAAATTATTTAAAATGTTTTTAAATAAAAAAAAAAAAATTTTAACCGTCATTTAATGTATTCAAACTATTAAAAATGTTCTTAAACTATCATAAAAATGTTATGATTGTCATAAAACGTTCCTAGGCTAATATAACACTTATGTTAGTCAAAGATATATGATTTTTTCACTGTTAAAACACTTGCCAAGTTAATGTTGCTTGTTTTGCATATGTTTCTAGTTTCCAAAAAAATACCTTCCCTAAATGGTTTTTAATTGGGCACGGGTTCTGTTGCTTACCGTAGTCGGCGCCTATGAATAGTTGTTACAATAATCTCAAATTATTCTTTAAAACATTTATTTACTTTTTTAAATCCATTAGTGACGTAGTGAAGTAGACCGTTTGCAAAAATATCTATATGAAAAGCATTCAAAAGTAAAGTTTAATGTTGCAATAAATAGTCCAATAAGTATAATTCAAACATAAGTAAGAAATGATTAATGCTTATTACTGCAGGTTCATTGTCTTTATCAATAGTTATCTTTTTTAACAGCATTGTATTTTGTTTTCATTTCTGTATCAAACCAACTTCCACAAATCTTTGAAGTAATTTTATAAATTCTGTATATATTGAATGTCCTACTTTAGTTTTAATGGGTACCAAATTTATATGCGAATAAACTTCATATAATCTATATGTAAATGTTGATCCTAATAAAACAATCATGGATTTTTCATTTTTTTTTAAATTTACTTAGACAAATTGTATATTCCTTCATAAAGATGAATTGCAAACTAATTTCAATATGAGGTATACTCTTAGACATATCCATGCAGATCTTTATATTAGCATTATGAACGTCTTCTAAAGTACTTATTTGTTTTTCTTATGCATTTACAAAACTCTTTTTATACGATAAACCAGTTTAAAATTATAAATGAGATTGCCCATGTAAATAACAAACTTTTCATTAAGTATTTTTTAGAAAAATTAACAACTTGCGCAAATAATACTGCAAAAACTTGAAAAAAAAAAAATGAAAACTTATAACTAGTTTTTTTGTTAATATAAAAGTTAAGAAAGTAATACGCAATGAAAAACACAATAAACGTTATAAGTAATAAAATCCAGAAGCTTAACCCAAAGACATTGAATAATTCATTCCAGATTGGTAAACGCCTAGCAATTGGTACTGGTACAACATATTGGCTTATATAATATGGATAAGTTGGCTTTGAATGAACACTATTTAGCGTAAACTGTATCGTTTTTTCTAGACCCGTAGTTGAATTATTACGAGTATAATGTAACCTATTTGCAGTTTCATATAATATTTCTTTATCTATTGGATATGAATCTGGATTTGGAGAAATTGTAAATAGAATTCCTTTTAAACTATCCCATTGATAATGTATAGAACATCTTTGAAAGTTTTTAAGAGCATTCTCAAACTCATCCTTCACAGCGGTTAGATTTAAATTTAAACAGTGAGAAATGGCAGTAGTTGTATCATGGCAATCTTTAATCCAACCAATATAACCATACTGATTTATTATTACTACATTTGACTTATCTATATCATTAACAAAATTTCCATTAAATAAATTTATGATTGTAAAAACATTACTGATGTTTATATTAACAGAAATCAAATGCAGACTACCAACATTATTATTAAACTCATAAAATTTATCCATTCATATTATTATATTATATTGGGTTATTGTAACTGTTCTTTGTTTATTAGCAACAATAGCATCTTTTAGACCGGAATTTGCATTAAAAATAAATTCATAAATAAATAAATATCTAGTACGTTCTCAATTGTGGTGTACACTAAAAAATGTATAATGCAATTTATACAAAATCTACAAAACTATAATAAAATTACCAATGTTTGTAAACATAAAAAGCTGCAACATTGTAGCAGCAATACCACAAGCTTCATTTTGATTTGTAGAAACGACTAACCAATATAACCATATAAATAAACCAAATGTTAGCAATAGATTTACATTTCTTCATATGATATCAATAAATAAAATTTATTAGGGCTATCAATAATAATAATAATAATAATAATAATAATAATGTAGTTAAATTATTACAAATTGAATCTTCAATTATGTTCTTTTTTCAAAAAAACGTGTCTTGATTTCATGACAACCACTGAAAAAATAAGTAATAAATATAAATGTTATAAATTTTTATTTTATTATAAATTCTATCTAAAAAAGCCACGTATCGATGCAAACAGTTACGATAATACAAATTAATGTTTGTTTTAATACCTTTTAGTTTTTGAGCAATCAGTACAATTTTTTTATCTTATTAAATGTTTTCAAAACAATATTAGAATTATTACGTCATAATAATTAAATCAATGCTGTATTGTGCCATTTATTATCATTATATTCAATTGTTTCAGTCAGTTTTATAGTTTTGTTTTTTAATATAACTTACGCAACGCACTTTAAACCTCCCAGTCACCACACCGTGCTTTAACGTCGTATATTAATTAACTTAACACTAAATTATCAAACAATCAAAGAACGGCAAGTGTCGTCAAATTATTTGACCTTATAACTTTACTGCGCATATTTTACTGGCCCTCTTTCTTTGTACCGCGCTTCAAGTTACTCTTGCACCAATGTGCTCCATTCGTGCTAGCTCGACCCATTTTGTTTTTTTTTGCATTAGCGCGCTATTGCTACGAATTGCTATCGTTCCCGCGTGGTTTCTCTATAAACTAAACACGCAAATAATATGATTTTTTCTGCAATTAACAAACATATAATCCAGAATCTTTAAATAGTATACTATAATCATCTAATTAATACAATCTCATAGTATACTAATACCAGTGCGTTTATAACTGCTTCCTACTAGTGCAATGTGCACTGCTTACAACCTTAAAGCCTCACCGGCTATTGTATTTCAAATTATAGTACTGAAAGCGTGCAGGTTGTTATGTATAATATCTCAATGCCAACTATAGTTTTAAGGATGAGAATTCTCATAAAAAATTTGGAACTTCTCAAATGAGTGCCGAGACGTGCTGCCACCTTGTAACAACCAGCAAAATATATGAATTTTTAATAAACGTAAGTTGTTACCTCTATATTATGAAAGAGCAACTAAATTTATAAGAAAGTGTTCTGTATTTCAGCTATTTTGATATTGTGGTATTTTTTGTGTAATGTAATGTGTATATTTTTTATTATTTGCTTATAAAAAAATGGGTAATTTTTTTGTATACCTACAAGATGAAATAAAAATTGATATAAATATTTGTTTGTTTTTTATGTGAGAACAATAGAATGACGAATTAATTAAAATTATGTAACGTAAGCTACTAATAAAAAAGTCAATGTCAAAGTTTTAAATAAATATGTAATGCCAATTCGATAACATTAAAAATAATTCGCTTGTAATTGTGCAATTTTTTTTTTATACTTTAGGCTTTATTTGATACTTACTTTTTATCTGATAAAAAGTGATTCTCGGTAAATTGAAAAATGTGGAAATAAATTATGTTTGTATTACTACGTCTACTTTTTAATCAAAAATAATTTGCGTCGAATCTATTAGTAATTCAAGGATCGTTGGATTGACTGAAATAAAAACAAAAGTTTTATTTATTTAGTATCTTGCATGTTTTTTACTGTTTGTATACAAAAAAGAAATTACAATACATACCATAAGGGTTTATAATAGTGCCTACACTCTTGTAACAAAGTTCCGTATAGTGTAGCTAAAAATATATTGGCTTTATTACTTTGACTTAAATGAGTATTTAATAATCTCCCATCTTTTGTACCTGTACGGAACGGGCGATTAAAATATTACCTAAATGCTATAAAAGCAGGGGTTGTATTAAAATTAAAAATTGTTTTACCCCCTTAGTACAGGATTAAAAGATGAGAGATTCTTAAGTACTTATTTAATGGACCCCCTAGGAGACTACTAATGAGCTAATCTGATAAGTTAAAGTAATAAAGCCGATATATTTTTGGGTACACTATACCGCAACACCGTCGCGTAACATCACCCAACAACACGGAATCATTTTTTTTTATCCGACGGGATAAAACCGACAAGCGATGGGACGGGACGGGTTGCGGGAAGATCTTATGCGAAGGTGTTGCGGTACGCTACTTTGTTGAAAGTGTGTACACACTATAAAAATGAAATCAATATTCATTTATTTCTTTTCATTATAATATATAAAATATAAAAATTAGATTTCATCTAAAAAATATTAAAATAAAGTTTGAAATTTATTGGAAATAAATATAAAAACTAAGTTTTTTATACCATATCCTTCTCTAGTGGTCGTTGATAATAGTTGATATTTATTTTTTAAATTATTAGTCGAGTTCGGTACATTTAATACTCTTATAATATTAGTGAAGAGGTGTAGTATTATATAAAGATAATGGGCTGTTATAAAATCAAACGCATTGGAAAAAAAACGAAGCCGTGCGGCCAAATCTGCTTTTGAAAGAGCAAATAAATTAAATGAGCAAAGAATCCAATTGCAATTAGTAAATGATAATTCAGAACGGGCAGAAGAAAATGAAACGAACACGGCAACAGTTCTATGTAATCCAGGCCCATCGCAAACAAACTATACAATCTAGACAATTCTGACAAATCTGATTCCTCAACCAATAAATCAGATGAGTATGATTTTACGTGGGGATATTTAGATGAATATGATTCTATCAGTAATCATAATTTATTTGTTGAAAAATCTAATGATGTCGAAAAAAATGATGGTTACAGAATTGTAGATATTCAGTATTTATTGAAGCAAACTGTAACCATGCAAAGTGACCATAATAAATTATGTACTGGTGGCCAACTGCAATACGTAAAAGAAAATCGTGTTAGCTTATCTTGCAGTTACATATACAAGTGTAATATATGTGAAATGGAAAATATTGTATATACCGAAAACATTAAAAAAGTATCAAAACTAAATAAAGCGGCAGTTTGGGCCACTTTGTCCACCGGAAGCACTTATGTTCATCAAAGGAAATTTTTTAGTATACTAGATATACCCACAATATCTAGTAAAATGTTTTTTAACATACAAAGACAGCTTGGATTTGTAAGTACTGATTATTTTAAAAATCGATAGTAAATAAGTACGTATAATATATATATATTGATATTGATTTTTCAGCTGTGGAAAGATTCTTTATATAAGATAATGGAAAGTGCTGGAAAGGAAGAGCATAGCTTAGCTATTTGAAATGGACATGTTGACAATGATGGAATACCATTTATCACGGTATTACTAGACGGTGGATGGTCCAAAAGAAGTTACGGCCACAGCTATAATGCCGCATCTGGAGTTGTAAGTAAATTAAAACTATACTTTATGATTACTATAGATTTATGTTCTACAACAGTGTCTTTCAATTTGATGGCGTACTTTACAGCAAGTATATAGTGTACCAAGAGCCGAAAATCGGCGGAGCAAAGCGAGGGAGTGCTGTCAAAAGCGAAAATCGTGTTTTAAGTGCTCGGGCCTCTAAACTATTTGCGGCATTTGATTGACCGTGAATCACATTTTCATATGATGACGTCATACCATAAAATCTGACAGTAGTGACAGATTATAATAAACATTAAAAAATGTTTTTAATTGGGGCAGGTAAACAAATATTGAGTTTAATTCGTGCCAAAAGCCTATTATTGGCCCTTGATACAAGGGCCTCTAAATTGTCGTTTCGGTCCGCGTTTTAGGGCAGATTGTTTTGTAAAAGTAGACAAAAAAATGCCTCTGACCTGGCAATAGTTTTTTTATTGGGTAATACAATCGTTTTATAAACAGGATAAGAACAACTGATGTTAAACAAAAATTCCAGACAAAACACTTATCAGTCTTGGCAAACATTAATGCAAATTTGTAATTATTAAAAATTAATTAAAATACTACTAAATAAAATTATTAATTTTTTTAAAAATACTGGAATCAATAGTCTTATTTTTCATAAAAATCTTATAGATGTTTATCATTGTGTTGTTATTACATATTTTGTCGTTCGAAAAATCGTTTTACTTAAAAACTATTTAAAATGGACAAGTCTGAACACAATACATTTAATAAACAAATATGACAAGTGAAACTAGTAATTTTAATTTAAAATATTTTAAGGGACAAAACAAAATTATCGCCCACACTTTTTCTAAAACATAAAAATAAAAATAAAACACAAAATCTTAAACGGAATAAGCGCGTTTTAGGAACTTATTCAATATACAAGCAACATTTACTCAACTTATAACTTGAGGGCATAAAAATTATTTATAAAAATAATTAAATACATTTGCAAAATAATTATATACATTTGCAAAATAATACAATTATATTTGTACTATAAAACGTAGTTATTGAAATGTTAACTGACAACTGTCTATGAAAGACTTACTTCATAACATTTAAATTTTATAAATTTGTTCTTTAGTGTCACTCCGAATCTTTCGAAAATTGACGCTTGGTGTAGTCACGTGATCTACACACCTAGTGTGCACACCATATACCAACGCTTCAGTTTTTTTAACTGACCCCAGGGTAAGTCGGGAGGAACGAACCAAACTCTAGTGCAGCCCATACACGCACGAACTTATGTTAGCTCTTGGCGTATAAAGAGGTCTAAGCATGCGCACTGGCGGAAGAAAACTTTGAGTCGGACACACATGCTCGAGGTAAAGTGAATCAAGCAATGTTTGATTTTTCGTGCACGGGCCAACGATTCAAGCGTGTGCAATGACAACTTCTGATGTACGGAATGAGCCAATAAATCAACTGTTATATAGATTTTTATTAAATAAAACCCTCGATAAAACCTTAATAATCAAATTAAATATTTTGTAAATTTTTAATAATAATATTTATTTATTTTATCATTCGGA
The DNA here is from genome assembly GCA_963932245.1 of Tachinus rufipes. Taxonomy (NCBI): domain Eukaryota; kingdom Metazoa; phylum Arthropoda; class Insecta; order Coleoptera; family Staphylinidae; genus Tachinus; species Tachinus rufipes. Next base: position 41,793,400 of record OZ010748.1, read on the forward strand.
GACGACGTTTAATATAAAAACATAAATAAATACTAAAATATTTAAAAGTTATACATATAATGAAATACTATACCATTTTAATAATCAATTAATCCATTTGATTTAATCCAATTTAAATATTAAAACTGTATTGAAATTATTTAATTTAATATGATTTTTAAATAATATTAATAAACTAACACAAATCATGTTTCTTTGTCCATTAATCTTAATTAATCGTACAACTTTTTAACCAGTGCGTTGTTTATTTATATACAAAAATATTTTACTGTAAACGTGCCAATATATTAACTTCATAAGTTTATTCTTAATTAATTAAATGTTATTTTATTTTAATTAATAATTAATTAAATCAAAATAAATTTTATAAAGACACAATTTCTAGTAACAGTAAGTAATACACATTGGTAAAGCATTGTTTTTTATGACTTTCGTTTTTTTATTATTTTACAAAATGCAATAACGAAACAAAGTATTTTTGATCATTCTTAAATTGTTACATAAATTAATATGCAAAAATTAGAACATCTTTGCAACCATCATTTTATCCATAACATGCGTCAATTAAACTCATTTGTGAAGAGATACATGTTAACGCTACAAAGAAACAGGGCAAGCAAACTGAAGGCGCGTTGTAAGTGACGAACTGTACGTGTATGGTCAATTCTCTCATTTCTCTACGTAGCGCTCTTGCCTCAACGAGCAAATTCATGAGCAAATTCGTGCGTGTATGGGCTGCATAGGAGTGTATTGTATTGTTTTCAAGTTATAGCGTAATTAAAAACGTTTATCTAGTATGCCATATAAGCTTTCCAGGCTGGATTGGTAGCGGTGGTCTTATTAGTTGGTCTTTAATATCTCCAAACCTCTTAACACTAAATTATTGTTTATGGGGAGGGTTTAAAGATTAAGAGTACAAAGTAAAAGTAAACACTCGGGATGCGCATTAAAAATGTTGCAGCCGATCTTAAACAAAGATATAACTCAACAGGCGTCTTTTGTAGATAGAGCAGAAAATATTTAAAGATAAATGATGGTATTTTTGAACATTTATTATAAGAAGGCTATGATTACCAAAACGTAATTAATTAATTAAAAAAAAAATAAAAAACGGATAACAGCATTTGACTTTTTTAACATTATTTTCATGTATTCAATACACTCCTAAAGTTTGGTTCGTTTCTTCCGACTCAATCTGTATATAAATATAAGAGGTTAGATTATATTTTTAATATTAGTATTTTATATGCTATTTTTATTTATTAATATATTATGACTTAATGAAAAACAGTATTGAAGATCTACTAACATCAGAGTTCTCATCAAATAGACTATTTTTATGAGAACATTATATGCGCAACATAAAATTTACCTGTTTTGCAAGAAAAAAAACTGCAGAGCCCCCTTTTTTGGTGTTTACTGTAAATTAGACGCAACTTTTAAAGCAGAAAAACATACAGTGGTACAAAAAGCTAAAAGTTAAAATCTACTTTAAGTTTAAGTAGTAAACATATTTTAATTTAGACAATAAATATATTTGTATGACTTTTTTAAACTCTAAAATACTACAAAAAATAGAAACAAATTATAATATGTTGTTAATTATTTTAGGCTGTAATAATTGGTCGCGCAACTGGAAAATTATTATTTCTTGGTGTAAGAAATAAGTACTGTTCCATATGCCATAGAGCCAAAACTCGAAACGAAGAACCAAATGAACATATATGCTTTAGAAATTGGACAGCTTTATCAAGTTCTATGGAAGCAGATATTATTGTTAAAGGTTTCAATGCCAGCATGCTGATGCATAAGTTAAGGTACAGCAAGTTTATAGCTGATGGAGACTCTTCGGTATTTTCCAAAATTAAGGAAAAAGTTGTTTATGGAAAGAAAGTTCAGAAAATAGAATGTACAAACCATTGCATAAAAAATTACAGCAAACATTTATACCAAATTAAAAATGATACAAAGGGTGTTCCATTGCCAATCAGAAAACTTTTGTCAAAAGAAAATATTACCCAATTAGTTAAGGCTGCTCACAGCGCAATATACATCAACGCACATGGCGATCTAGAAAACTTAAAGAAAGATTTAAGAAACTCAGTACATCATGTGTTTGGAAGCCACATGAAATGTAAAGATTATAGTTGTGATAAATTGGGAGATACCAGCAATGATAGAACAGAAACCTTACAGTTTATTGGAGCACATCATTATGTATACGGAGCCTTAAACCTATTATTGTCAAAATCAAATTTGTTAATAGATAACAAAACCAATAATAGAGCTGAGCTTTTTATGAGCCTTTTAGCACGTTTTAATATGGGAAAACGTTTGAATTTAGTGCAGCAAGATAGTTTTTAAATTAGATCTTATTTATCTGGAATGCGGTATAACAAAAGACAAGCATGGCATCAGGAGCCTTGGAAGCAAAGTTTTGAAAAAAGTCCTAGCAAAAATTTTAAAACATATATGATGCAACAGGTAAATAGGCACCAAATGCGAAAAGAAGTTTCATATTCAAAACCTAAAGCATGCAAAAAAATAAAATTTGGTTTAGCTGACAAAGAATACGGTAGTAATATAGCAGAAATTGAAGTAAGCGCTGAAAATGTACAAACTGAAGTAAATAATTTAATAAAACGTTTACAAGTTTCAATGGATGACCAAAAAAAGATTTTTAATAAAACCGTCGGACAATTTGACAATCTTAGATATGTCAAAGAGAGAAGTTTGCAGTTGACAGCTTCTTATTTTAAATTTGTCATTTGTATGAAAGATTCAACTTCTTGTCATAATCTTATAAAACAAATTATGTCCAAAAAAATAATAACAACACCAGCTTTAGAATATGGAAAAATGTATGAATCTGTTGCTATAGAAAAATTTATGCAAAAAACAGGCAAAATTGTACGCTCAAGTGGTCTTTTTGTTGATATCCGTACAGGTTTTCTAGGTGCATCCCCTGATAGAATAATTACGGACTTAGAAATTGTAGAAATTAAATGTTGGTATAAAGTGTCTACTTTAAGAATTCCCTTAAAAGAAGCTGTTTGTCAAAATCTGGTTCCGTGTTTAATTAACCACAATGGCAACATTAAAATTAACAAGAAACACGATTATTTCTATCAGGTATGCATTTATTTAAAATAGTTACAATATCATGTTATTATATGCCATAATTTCTAGATTCAAGGACAACTAGCAATAACCAATACTCAGAAATGTTTTTTTGTTTTGTATTATGGAGCGGCAAATGATTTATATATTGAAGAAGTTTTGAGAAATTATGATTTTTGGGAAACTAACATGTTACCCAAATTAATCAAGTTTTATAAAAACTGCATGGGACCTGAAATAATTTTAAATAACCTTGGCAAAGGATTAAAATGTAGAGATCCACAATATATAATTGAGGCTCAAAACAGAAAAAACTTTTAAAAAATCAACTCAATCTTAAATTTATTTTACAAATAAAGTTTTGTTTATAAATACTAGTTTTATTTTTTTATTGTTAATTTTAAATTGTGCCATATCTATTTTTTTTAATTATAATATTCAGGGTTAGTCAACATTCTAACCCTGCATATTATAAATTTTTTGGTTTTGAATAAACTATTTTTTAAATGTATATTTAATATGCTGAGTGTTTATGTTATTATGAAAATTTGGTAAACCTTTTTTAATGAAACACTTTGTTATTTTTACATTCAATTTTTCAATTCTGAGAGTTTTTTTGTAATAAATAATTTGTCTATAAATTGCAATCATTTTTGAATTATAATCAATTAATTCAAACTCTTGAACTTCAAATTAAAAATATTTTTACACACATTTATTTTAACAAATCTATTCGTTTTAAGAACAACAACATAAAAAAAACAATAAAATCATTTCAATAACAATTTATCAATTGTTTTATAAAGTTGTTGTAAGGTTGTCAAGCCGTTCAGTGTTGGCAGTTTATTTATTTATTTTTATTTTATAAAAAAAATATTCTTAGTCTTAGAAATGTAAAAATATACAGTTTAAAAAAAACTGAAATTCTTTATACTTGGAGAATTATATATGTTTTCTAGTAGTTTTGACTAACCCTGTATAAATATATAGTAATAGAATTACTGTTTGTTAGTTAGGAATAGTAATTTATGTTGAACTGTGCACTGACGTGTCTTATGTGAACATATACAGAGAGTTTATAAATGAATGGGATTATGTAATCACTTTAAATATGACGCCTTTTTAAAATTGTTCATATGTTTTCATGTTTGCTTGACAGCTGTAAAAGTTGATATGACAAAACAAATAGTATAGTGGACAATTTAAAAAAAAGCGGCACTTTTAAAGTGATTACATAATACCATTCATTTATAAACTCCCTGTACAAGCTGACAAACCATCCGCCAGACGGATCTTCGGTGGCTTCATATAAATGACGCAATGTCTGTAATATGAGACAAAATGTTACTTAAATTTTACTAAAATGACGAAATTCCTATGACAAAACTAAATGACATCAGAATCGAGGCTCTGTGGCGTTTTGTGATAATATATTTATGAACTCAAAATAAACAAATAAACCTATATTAGGACATACATATTTCGATTTTGATATGAGATTAGATCCAAGTTTTTAATCAAAATTTTCTTCAACATATTATTTTGCCGATTTATTTTCCGCGTAATTTCAAAATATATACTGACGGAAATATTCAAGCAAAGAATGCACATTAAATAAAATTAAATAAAAAATGTAATTAATAGAATATATATTAACATAATATGTTTAGACTTTTGTGAAATGTATTATAATCATTATCACCACTTCTCTTTAATGTTTACTCCGAAGAACTTTTTAAAGAGACTTTACAAGATGTGGATGAGGGCATTCAAGTGAACGGCGTAGTAATTAATAACATACGGTACGCGGACGACACCTTGTTAATCGCTGATACGCCTGATGGACTTCAAAGACTACTAAGCAGAGTAGCTGATGCTGGAGAGGACTACGGACTTAAACTAAATGCAGCCAAAACAAAATACATGATCGTAAGCAAAGACACAAATCCAATTGATACTGGTCTCCACGCAAACAACACGGCTATTGAAAGAGTGCAACGCATTACTTATCTGGGCAGCAATATGAATGAGAACTGGGATCACTTGGCCGAAATTAAAATCAGAATTGCACTTGCTCGGGAAGCCTTCCGGAAGATGAGATCCTTGCTATGTAGTCACAGTCTCAGCTTAAAGCTCAGAATACGCATGGTTAGATGTTACGTTTTTTCGGTGTTACTTTACGGAATGGAGGCGTGGACTCTTACAGAAGCATCATCGAGAAAAATAGAGGCGTTTGAGATGTGGGTTTACCGTAGAATATTACAGATCAGCTGGGTAGATCGAGTAACTAATGAGGAAGTCCTGATAAGAATACACAAAGATAAAGAAGTAATGTCAAACATCAACTTTCTTATCTAGGACACATCATGCGCAACTCAAAATATCAACTACTACAGCTGATTATGCAAGGGAAAATCGCCGGAAATAGGGGACCGGGAAGAAGACGTACCTCCTGGGTAAAAAATCTGCGACAGTGGTACGCCGCCGTCAATAAAACAATTATAGCCAGATGGATCGCCAACATTCGCTAGCGGATACGGCACCAAGAAGAAGAAGATTAGTAAATAAATAAATACAAAGGTATAATAATAATAATAATAATAATAATACTACTTGAAAATGATATACACTGCGCAACAAAAGTCTGGGTTCACTAACAATTTTTCCGATTTTTCGTACAGATTTTTTTTTATCCAGCTAAAACAAAATGTTAATGCTTATTTATCAAAAAACAAGTTTAATGACGTAGTCGCCAAATGCATAGCCGTACAATTTTTAATATAGTGCATGTTTTCCTTCTAACGTGCCTTATTCAGATTTTTGAGATTTGGTTAACAATTAAGTAGGTGTTGTCAGGGATTTGTTTATCATGCTTCAAATGTTGCTGGCAAGTGTCAGTGTGTGCTGAAATTTAGTTTTGTGATCAAAATGCCGATATCTCCAGTAAGATGTGCAGGGATAATTGCCCACATTGAAGAAGGACATAGCCAGAGAGAAGCAGGCCGTAGGTATGGAGTTTCTCAAAACGGGGTCCGAAGGATTTGGCAGAGGTATGAGGAAGATGGTCTACTAACAGCCAGAGCACGGTCAGGAAGACCAAGAAAAACTAATGCTCAAGATGACCGATTTATGTTGTTACAATCTTTGAGAAATCGCACTGAAACTGCAACAATTACAGCTAATGAGTTTGCTGCAGTCAGAAATGTTCAAATATCGGCACGTACAGTTCAGCGACGACTTCGAGAAAATAATCTAAAGTCTTATCGGGCTGCCACTGGTCCAAAACTTACGGTTCATCACAAACAAAACCGACTGAATTTTGCTAGAACTTATCAGAACTGGGGGGGCTGCCGAGTGGCGACATGTCTTATGGACTGATGAATCCCGTTTTACGTTGGATGCTCCAGACGGTCGTACACGGGTATGGAGGAGACCAGGAGAACGATACGCAGCATGTACCATGGCTCCTAGATCCAATTTTTTCGGAGGCTCTGTAATGGTATGGGGAGGGATTTCTGTCGAGGCTCGTACAGAACTACATATTTGTGATAGAGCAGCCCTTAACGCAGATAGGTACATTAGGGATATTGTAGAGGAACATGTTGTACCATACAGTCGCTTTATTGGAGAAAACTTTCAATTAATGCAGGATAATGCTCGCCCACATGTGGCGAACATTACCCTCCAATATTTTAACGAAGTCGGAATTAGGAGTTTGGATTGGCCTGCTTGTTCACCAGATCTGAACCCTATTGAGCACGTGTGGGACCAACTGGGAAGAGCCATTCGAGCTCGCCCTGATCGCCCTCGGACCTTAAGAGACCTTGCAGCATGTTTGGTTGAAGAGTGGGACAGACTGCCGCAAGAAAACATTGCAACGTTGATTAACAGCATGTCTAGACGTCTGGACTGTGTTATTAGGGCTCGTGGTGGAAACACCAGATATTGAAAGTTTCGTTCGTACCCATAGTTCGTGTTTTTCACTTTTTTTTATTAACACTATATTTCTTTAGTATCCTAAAATGTAAGTAAATAAAGATTAATTATTAATTTATCACCAAAGGTGGTTTTTCATTTTTGTTTTTTGATAAACAAACATTAACATTTTGGTTTATTTAAAAAAAAAAAAAAATAGGACGAAAAATCGGAAAAATTGTTAGTGAACCCAGACTTTTGTCGCGGAGTGTATAATTATCGAAATAAGTTATAAATAAATAGAATAATCTAAACTTACTAAAAAGTATGAAACAATTATAATATAAAATAAATAATAAAGTCATTGCAATTTTTAAATTGTTTTAAAGTTTGTCTTAAAAACCGGTTCATTTGTCCAAAATATAAAGACATAATTATAATTGTCAATAGGTTTTAATTCAAATTACTGGTTATAATACTTAAAATAATATTGTTATCTTTTATACATATAAATATAAATGGAATATTATTTTAAGTATTTAGATTAAATTATAAAATAATATTTACTAGGAAAATATAATTTACTATTCTTGGTAATTGTTTTTATCCGTACGCAAAAAAGGTTAAATCGTACCGAGCGCAGGTAGTAGACATCCCAATAAAATTCCTTGAGCGATTTCATACTTCTCTCACACAAGATCAACGCACTCGATTAGAAAAGCGCTGAAATAAAACTGAGAGTTATTTATATATTTGTTTACAAAACTGTGCAGAAATCTATAATATTTTTATGAACTATCCATAATATTATTATCTTATTAAAATCGAAATTACTCTTAATCTAGCCCAAAGTTTGCAAAAAATAATAAGCAAGTGAACTCATATAGCATATCTTCAGTGCCTGAATATGTAGATAATCTTATTTATCAAATCATTTAAATGTTATTTTGAAATCTATGACTGAAATATTATACTTAATTACTCAATCAAATTGATATGAAAAGGATTAAAATTGTCGAAAAAAAAGTATACCCGGCAGTGTGTGCATCATTAATCTTTAAAAATATTTATATTTCTATTAGATCGGTTAACAAATGGTTATTAGTTATTTCGTTAATAGCTTGACTATAATTTACATTTACGGGAACATTGGGAAGTTCCATCCTTAACACATAAATTTAAGAATTTATGATTTTTATTGTGACAGCCTAGTACAACCCTAACTCTGGCAGCTACATCTGTCAAGTGCTACCAAAGCACAATATAAAAGTTTAATGTATTGTTTAGTTTACTGTGGGATAAATCCGCAGATATCGTATATACAAATCCCCACATTTGTAGAACACAATTGCTCAGGATGTTAATATGTTCAACAAATGTAAGTTTATGATTAAAAATAACACCTAAATCTTTTATTTGTGTGACTTCGTCCAGTACTTTTGTGTCAATTACATAGTTATAAGAAATTTTATGAAAACTAATTGAAAAACATTTATCAGCATTGAAAAACAGTTTATTAATAAAACGTCAAGTATTTATAGAATCCAGTTGTCCAGTTGTAAAAAATGGCAGTCATTAAGAGATGATATTTTTCTAAACATTTTTAAATCATCCTCAAATAAAAGAAATGACGGTGAGATAATATTCTGTGGGAGATTTTTAATGAAAAGCAAAAATAAAATTGGTCCACAATGAGATCTTTGAGGAACACATGATGAAACAAGAATGTGCTGTGACAAAAAGTTATTAAGGTTTACAAACAGCGTGCAATTTTTCAAAAAGTTAAATAACAAAAAATCACATCAAAATAAAACTAAGCTTAGCTATCAAAATGTTATAGCTCACAGGATCAAACGCAAAAAAATTGGTGTAGATAAAATCAACTTGTACTTTAGATTTAAACGCATCTAATATATCATTTTTATAACAAAGTAAATTAATAACTGTGGAACGCCGTTCACAAAATCCATGCCGCTTTTCCACTAAGATGCTTTTGCCAATCTATTGTGACTGACCAGTTACAATTTTATCAAACAACTTAGGGATATGGAGTAGATTGAATGTATATGCCTCTATAGTTAGGGATATTTTCTGAGCTCCAGATTTAAACAAAAGCGTAATATAGCTTTGTTTCCATATTTGAAAAAAAATAGTTTCATTTAAAGAAGCATTGAAAAGTAAGTGCAAATAGAATAAATGCACTTCATTAAGAGATAAAAAAAATGCCGTCGGGTCGAACGCTTAAATTACATTTAAGGTTTTTAATTCCCTTAAAAACATCAAACAAAATAATTAAATTTTAAACTTAAACAATGGAGTTGGATGGGTTTTGTTATTATAGATTAAGGAGAAAAAACCTGTAAAACTGTTGACAAAGTAGTATTCAATATTACCGGTTTGATTCTTAAATTACATTGTAACCAGAAATACACATGAATACAAACAATTGATGTGCACAATTAGAATTTATTATAATCCGACAATAGTTTTGAAGATTTCTAACGTTTATGTCCTTTTTTCTTGAACTTAATAAGTAAAATCAATTCTTTGCTAAACCAAATAGGAAAATTGCTTTGACGCCACAGGTTAAATTAATCACTTTGACAAAACCAATCGTTAATTATAAAATACTATATTCTGAAGACATTTTGTATAAAAAAAATTAGTTTATTTAAAAAAAAAATGAAAAAGCTATTGTTTGATTTTTTGTTAAATCTAAGAAATTTGCATCCTGCAGGTTAAATTTATTATTTAGACAATACCAATAAATAAATTTATATAAAGAATTTTATTTTAAAGACATTTTAATAAAGAAAAAAAAAGTTTATTTGAAAAAAATTTGAGAAAATTTAATTTAAAATTAAATCTAAAAAATAACGTTTTAAATATTAAATTGATTATTCAAACAATACCAATAAGTAAATTCATACAGCTTACACCTAATTTTTTTTAGATCTAAGAAACTGATATTTTAGAGGCTAAATTTACTATTTAGACAATACTAATAAACTTTTTATATAAAGATAACAATTGATTTATTTGAAATTTAAAAAAATAAACCTGAAAAATATGCAGACACGAGGTTGGTTTGCAAATGGTTCCGTTTCGATTAGACGGAGGGCGCTAAACAGTGTTCAGTTTTTTCGGAAACTCAAAAAAACAATAATATCTCAAAAGCGGTTTGACCTCAAAACTTTCAATGAAAACTTTTTTTGCGACAAAATTATATTATATTCATCAAATTGCGAGGAGCTATAGTGATAAATAGAAATCAAAAAATAAAATTTTTATGGTAGGGGAATCGTGTTCAAAAATTAAACCAAACATTTTAACATTTTTTCTTTATAAACATAAAATATACAAGACTTATAAAGAAGTCTCGGTTATACATACATAGGAAGATTTAAGCACTCACGTACCTTAATGTAATATTAAAACATATTTTAATGGGCATTATTACATTAATATATTAAGCAATAAAAGTGCCATAACAAAACAAAAATTTTAAAAACTTTTGGATAATACACAGATATTTACTGAAATGCTCATCATAATTAATTTATGTTTAATTTTTATGTTAATTTTAAATAATAATCATTTTCAAATATATTATTTATTAATATAAAAAAATCTCTAAACTTAGTAATACTATCAGCAAATCAAAAGATACGTACACTTCAAACATACATGTGATTGTTTTCTGTATGAAGCTGGAAAATTTGTTTGTTTCCCCGTTACAAGGTACTTAAATGACTGCAGTAGTATAAAAACAAGATATAATATAATATACATTTGAATAAGTCAACGGAGACCAGCGTATCGTTGCGTCGGGTGGGCAACGGGCATTCGACAATATTGGTCAACGCGTACGCCGGACGCCTAAGATGTATTAACTGTTTATAAATTTGGCATTAATGTTTTATTAAGTTAATAAATATCTACTATTTATTTTGTTCGATCAAAATTAGTGACGCAGGCCGATGGAATAAAAATTATATTCGCGAGTAACAATAAAAATCTATAAGAAATGGGGTACCGCAAAAAATAACATTCCAAAGATTTTAATTACCTATTACTGGTTTGTTCTTTTCTTTTGAACCTATAATGATAGATTTTAATGTTTTTTTTTTGTCTTTTGAACTTTAACGTTTTTCTTGTTTGTTAGTTTTTTAAATGATTTAAATTTAATTGCACTTAGTACATACAGTTCGAGTGATTAAATGAAATATTTTATTTATATAGAGGCTATAGGGCCTTATAAAATGCAAAGGTCCCTTATTGTATATGTGAATATAATTTCCGTTTAGCGATATATCTTTTATCTCTCTTACTGAGAAGTACTACCGGCCAGAAAAAATATAGCTATATTTAACACCCTGCGTAAGTGTTACCTAATTAAACGCGTTAAAGGTTTGAGTACATGGTTTAAGCATAACTCTACAGATACTCTAGAAATTATAGTTTTTATTTTATTAATTTGTTTATTTTTTTGTTTGTAGTTTTAATTATTAATTATTTGAACTTGAATAAATCGTGGTTAAATTGTTATTGCACACTTTGGATTTTTCTCAGCCGGTTTTTGTAATTTTCACCTTTTTCAGACAGATCAAAAATACTTTTATTTTTAAATTACGTGGCGCCCATTTAATTGATAGTACTCTACCCATCCGTTGAAATTGCTTGGCGGGTATCTTGATCGGTCTGATACAACCAGGAACCCTAATGTTGTATGACAATTTTTTGAGAGTTTGATTTTATAAATATTACTGTCAAAATAGGCGTTACACAACGTAGCGCGTACTTGCGTCGTTTTTATTCTCTACGTCTAAGCGATAAGTTTTTCAATCAACTGTTATTATAAAATATAAAGTGAATACAACCGGCTATACATTAATACTTTTGAGCAAAGATTCAAAGTTATATTTAACTTGCAAATACATTTATTTTTTTACTCAAAATTTTCAGCAGCAAATAAAATTGATTTGCCCAAAGATACTGTACAAACAACTAGTGTTGAATAATTACAAATACAAAAAGTATTAAAATAACATTCACGCTGCGATTGTAGCTTATTATACATCCATAGAATTCTCTCCGTATAAAACAAGTTAGTTTGTGCTAAAACTGTTTACTACATTTAAATGTATGGAAACCCTATTATTGGCTGCATTTTTGGTTTATATGATCTTAATAAAAGTTTTTGTAGAAATTTGAATCTATATAATGATGTATTTTGACTTTTAATACAAACCCTGTTTTAGGAGATTTAACGTCATCATCAGTTTTTTTTTTTAATAAAACACCTTCTATTTTCTTTAATTTTTAGAAAAAGAATTTTTCAACAATTGCAATGATATATAGTTTTATGGGTTTACGACTTTTGAAATATTTATTAAAATAATAAAACAAAATGTAGTAGATTATTGCAATTGCCATAGCAACAAGTAAAAACAGTTATTGTTTTTCTGTTATTTTCAATACAATTAAAAAAAAACGTAAACATAAGTGAATATTTTAAGCAGTCAACTACAATTAAATAGGATAATTATTATAATTACTATAAATAATTTAAAACGTACTACATCACTAAACACAAAAAACCATTAAAAATAGTTTTTAAATTATATAAATTGGTTAAAAAACGGAGTTATACAGCCGTACGTTTTCTGTCTAACACCCTGTAGATTAAAATTTCTACAATTTTTTTTATTAACGTCATTTTTCCATAAACCAAAAATGTACCCAATAATTGGGTGTTTACATACATTTAGAATACAGTTCGCAAAACGAGACTGACGACGTAGACGCAAGAAGCCAAACCGGTTCTCTAAATTTATTATGAATCGACAATTAATCTTTGCTTTCCAAATATGCAAATATTGGGGAATTGGTTTTGATACAAAATTAAATTTTAAATCAATATATATATAGAAATTGGGTAGCAATCAAGAACGATTTAATTTATTGATCTTATCCTTTAATCATTAAAAATAACACTTAAATGATTAAAGGATAAAATCAATAAATTAAATCGTCCTTGATTGCTACCTAATTCCCATATATATATATATATATATTTAAATTTATTTTCGGATTATCCCGCGTTTTTTCTTTGAGTTGGACTCGACGTTTCGGCTGAATCTCATCAGCCATCATCATGAGAGATTTATTATATCTACTTTTGATATAATATAATATACATCAATATGACATTGATATATAAAACTAATTTTGTTGTCAAAGCTAACTTACAAGAAACTTTATTGTGTGTAAAGTTTCTTTGTTTGACTTCTGGTAGTTGGTCGATTAATTGATCTTTCTACAGTCAAAACTTGTAAAGGAACTGGTTGTGATTTAGGTGCTGTAATTAAATTAGTTGTTGTTGGTAAAGAAGCTATTAGTGGTTTTTTTGAATTTAATTTAGTTGTTGCCAATGCTGTTTTCCAAGTAGATGGTAAACGCAAAGCATCATCTCTCTTATTGAGATTGTCTGGTCTTTTTTCAATTTCGATGGCTTCTCTTGTTATTCTAGTATGAAAATGAATAATTTTTGATAAAATTTTAGTTACTTCAAAGTTAATTTTGTGATGACTTGAATTTACATGTTCCGTTAAAGATGAAGTAGATTCATTTTTTTGAACTGCTCGAATATGTTCTTCTTTTCTTGTGTTAATTTTGCGGTTAGTTTGTCCAATATAAGATCTCGTACAATCTGCACATGGAATTTCGTACACGCTCTGACTTTCTAAAGGGATAATATCTTTTGGACTTTTTAAAACTTGACTTATTTTTAAATTTGTATTGAAAACTGTTTGTATGTCGTACCTTTTTAAAACTTTGACAAATGGTAAAAAAGCGTATTTTTGTGTTTCATCTTTTTCTTTGTCGTTGTTTGTAATTTTATTGTTTAATAACAGTTTTAATGATGCTTTATTGAAACCATTTTGTAAGAGGGCGTTTTCTAACGTTTCAATTTCTTCTTTTATGTGATTTTTATCACATAATGTTAAAGCTCTATGTAATAAAGATTTTGTTACTGAATTTATTTGGGCTGGATGATGATGAGAAAGTGCATTAAGATAACGGTTTGTATGAGTTGATTTTCTATGAATAGTATGCCCTAAACTACCATTAGATTGTTTAATTAATAAAATATCTAAAAAGGATATTTTATTTTCTTTTTCAATTTCAATTGTAAACTGAATTTTATTATTTATATTGTTTAGATGATTTAAAAAAGTATCTAAATTATTTTTACCATGTTGCCAAATTACAAATGTATCATCTACATATCTAAGCCATAATTTTGGTTTTAGTGGAGCAGAATTAATAGCTTTAGTTTCAAAATCTTCCATAAATAAATTAGCTATGACAGGGGATAATGGAGAACCCATTGGTGCGCCTTCTATTTGTTTATATCGTTGACCGTTGTAAATAAAATATGTATTTGAAAGACAGTGATTAGCTAGGTCCATAAGATAGTTTGGTGGATTATATTTTAATTTAATTATTTCTAAAGCATCATTTATTGGAATTTTTGTAAAAAAGGAAATAATATCAAAACTTACCAGAATGTCGTTTTTATCAATATTTATGTTTTTTATTATATCAAGAAAATGTTTTGAATTTTTTACGTATGATCTGGCTTCTTCAGCATGAGGCTGCCATTGTTTAGCAATGTATTTAGCAAGTTCTTGTGTTGGAGATCCGATTGAACTAACTATAGGTCGTAAAGGAATATTTTGTTTGTGAATCTTTGGTAAACCATATAACTTAGGACATATTGAAGATTTTTCTCTTGGTATCAAATTAACTATGATTTTTTTGTCAATAAGTGAATTTTTAATTTTTGCCTTGGTAGTTTTTTCTAAATATGTGGTTGGGTCACTGTTGATTTTGTTATAAGCTTGGTCTTCTAGCAGTTTTAACATTTTGTTGTTGTAATCACTTCTATTTATTACAACAGTTGCGTTACCTTTGTCTGCTTGTAGAATAATTATTTCGTTATCTTCTTTTAAATGTTTTAAAGCAATATGTTCTTCTTTACTCAAATTTGGTTTTGGTGGATGTGCCTTTCTAAGAATTGTTACAACTTCTTGGCGTATACATTCAGATGATAAATTATCTGATAAAAATCACATAAAAGAAGAAATTGAAACGTTAGAAAACGCCCTCTTACAAAATGGTTTCAATAAAGCATCATTAAAACTGTTATTAAACAATAAAATTACAAACAACGACAAAGAAAAAGATGAAACACAAAAATACGCTTTTTTACCATTTGTCAAAGGTACCACAAACAAAATTTCTAAAGTTTTAAAAAGGTACGACATAAAAACAGTTTTCAATACAAATTTAAAAATAAGTCAAGTTTTAAAAAGTCCAAAAGATATTATCCCTTTAGAAAGTCAAGGCGTGTACGAAATTCCATGTGCAGATTGTACGAGATCTTATATTGGACAAACTAACCGCAAAATTAGCACAAGAAAAGAAGAACATATTGGAGCAGTTCAAAAAAATGAACCCATGCCAAACACTTTCGATCCTTAACATACCTAAACCTGATTGACATTGATTTAAAGTGCGCAAGTAATATATTATATAAAACCATATGTCGGCCGTTGCTTGATTATGCATCAATACTTTTCCTGAATTCCAGTAATCTCACTTTCTAAAACCTCTACGTAGCTGAACGTTTTTCCTTGCGAGCAATTACAAAACTCCGCCACTCTAATAACTACATACATAATCCTTCCAATGAGTTGCTATACAAAAAAACAAAAATAGAACTTTTACGTAAACGGCTCCGAGCACAGCAAAACAAAATTTTGTAACAAAAATAATAATAATAAAAAAATCGTATCTGACTTACTAATTACCAGAAACGCATTTATTTCATCCAAATATAAAACCCCATCTCTGTCTCTACAACAAATATTCATTACT
Organism: Tachinus rufipes; assembly: GCA_963932245.1. Taxonomy (NCBI): domain Eukaryota; kingdom Metazoa; phylum Arthropoda; class Insecta; order Coleoptera; family Staphylinidae; genus Tachinus; species Tachinus rufipes. The sequence goes on from OZ010748.1 coordinate 41,809,381, forward strand.
CTTCGAGTTGACAGTATAACAGAAGTCTAACTAACAAACCTTTATAATATCATATTATTATACTTCTCAAAATTGTTTTTATTTTGCTGTAAATAAAATATTATTATAGGCTGAAAGAATACGGTTGATGGCCATTTTAAAATAAAGATCTATTAATAATATTATTTGTATGTATGCATATTAGACTGGTTTTTAATTTTTTTTGTAGATTTTTTGTGTGTGCACCTTCAGAAAGTGATCTTTATGCAAAAAAAAAACCATGCCAAATGTCAGCCTTTAAGATTTCTAAAAAAAATGTGTTGCAATACCTTTGAGTTTAAAAAAAAAAACTAAATAAGTATCATAGCTTCCAGATTTGAGTCAGGTGCATACCCTGAGTATTGTAGCAAGCAAATGAGTACTTGCTAATTAGATTCCATCAATAAACTCCGTTTTCTTTTATTTAATTTTTTTTTTCATAATTTAAATTGTGATAATAAAATTTGACTCATAAACAAAAATTATTAAAATTTGAGGCTTTGGTCAATAATTTTTTTTTAATTTAGAAAACCTTTAAAATGATGTATTGCTTGTTTTTTTTTTTTTTTTTTTTTGTTAAATTTGTAGCACTCTAATAATGTTTTTTAAGTAAGGTAAGGGCGTTACTTTTAAAACTTCAATGGCAGTGCGACACATGTTTTTGATTTGTAAGTGCTGAAATTTGGCATGGGTTACTTTTTTGCATAAAGATTACTTTGAGAGTGCACACAAAAAAAATCCACAAAAAATAATTTAAAAACCAGTCAAATGTATATGTAAATAATTGTATTGTATTTGTCTTTTTTTGAATAAAGATATATAATAATAATAATATTAAAATAACTTACATTTGTAAAACATGTCCTTACTAACAGCAAATATATATCTAGATGTTAGCTTTCATCGTTTGTATTAAACTTAATTTGGAACTATATTACATTTAATACAGCAAAACTTATAATTTCTGCAATATTTTAACATATGTATAAATTCTGCTTAAATTGTCTACAATTAATATTAATTATACCCAAATAATGCTGCCACTTAATAATTTTTTATTCAGTATTTAATTGTATATATTAACAATGTGAGAGTTGTCATGCCAGTACAGCCAATTGTATCAAATACTTACAGGTTTGAATGTAGTTAATTATTGATGTTAATTTTTTATTAAAGTGGGCAACATGCAAGCTCATATTTAACTGCATTATCACAAGCGTGTTGGTATTATTCATTATTAATGTATTGACTAAACTCTAAAAATATTGATTTATATTAACCTAAATAAATTCGAGTAATAATCATAATTTTTTATTAAAGATAAAAATTCTAGCTAAACATAGCTTTTTTTTAATATCATAAAAATTTTTAGCATAAACAATTTAAAAAAATGTATACAAAGTAAGTAATAATATAAAATCAAACTATGATATTCATGATTTATTATACGGGAGGTAGCGTAGCATTTGGTTAAATTATTTTATACCGGCTGATAATCTTACCAATACTTGTTTTTGTCCTACTCATAAAACACTCAACCGTCACTAGATGTAAGGGTAAAAACGAAAGACTATTAAATTTGTAAAAAAATAATTTTATACTTATTCAAACTTTGAGCTGTACTTTCTTATACACTCATTAGTGAATGTAAGTCACTAGTCTAAATTGATCGCAATTTTAAAAATACAAAGTAAGTCGCATAGGCGGTTGCTGTAAAATTGGCCGCCAAGATACGGCTCCCCAAAGTACAGACGGAAACACAGGCGCCTATACCATTCTTCAATCTTTGCAGTACGACTATGAGAGTAGCAATAGCTGCACTAGTTTTTTTTTTTTTTTTTTAATTTTTAAAATGAGATGTTTAGGATCACACAATATCCCAGAACAACATCAAAATATCTTTGGATTTCAACAAGTGAAACCACACTCGCTAAAACTATCACATTGAATCAGATTTAAGCAGCCTGTTAACATTGACTTTTATTTCATTTGTCGATAGTACGGTTAAAAGTTTTGGTCCTACATCTATGAACTGTCAGTGAATATTTGTTAGAAATCTTAGCAAGTCTTGTACTACAAGTAAATATTTGTTTAGATAGCAATTTGACTTGTATTTTGTTTAAACAATGTCCATTTAAATATCTATAGAAAATGCAAAGGTCTGAAACATTACGCCTGTGTTGTAAAGTAACTGTAAAGTATCTAAGTCATTAGTCAGTTTTTGATTAGCAATGATCCAAAAAGCTTGTTTTTGAATAGAGTTTATAAGAGGTAGTGTAGTTTCTGATGTTCCTCTCCATACTTAAGATCAATATTTAATACAAGAACGAATATAGGTTTTATAATATGTAAAGAAAGTATTATTCTTTAAATTAATTTTGCTGCTCTTCTGATACTGCGCGCCTTTGTAATTGACAGTCGTCTCGGCGTAAGAACAATAGAAAAGATATATAGAAATAAATTTTAGTTGTCATTTCTTGCACAGAGAAACATATTTTAGTTTAAGTAGAATTAGTTGTATTATAAAACGACAATTTTTGTTTATAATTACTGTGATGTATTAACGGTAATACACACTCTAATGTAAGGGTTGATCAAGGGATTAACACTACACATATATATTTAATATCGTTTATTGAAGATGGAAATAAAACTGAATCTCTTCATACGTTTTACAATATATATACAAATAAAACCATATAAAAACTAAACATATAAAAATCTAAAGAAATACGTTTTTACCCAACTATAAAATATATATTTTTTCTATATATTACACCTCCACCCTTATTATAAACATTACTACTAAAATTAATTTGAACCAAAACTATTATACATAAATCGAATTGGTTTCTTCCTAATTCGTTTTGGTCTTGGTGAAATCCCTTTTTCACATTTACGTTTACTTCCCTTACTTTCTTCAAATATAGGAATAGCATCAAAATAATAATTGATTTTAAGATTTGGTTTACATGTTTCTTCCATATTATATTACCATCAATTTCAATTAAATATAAACATGTGCCTATTCTTTTAATGATTTTACCTTTCACCCACGATGCATTTCTTATATTTCTAACAAATACATTCTCCCCTACTTCAAATTTGACATTTCTATTGCCTTTGAAATTTCTTCTCATACGACTCTGTTCATTGATAACATTATCGTTTATATTTTTTAAACGTTTTACAATTTCTTGTTTATCATTAGGCTTAAACAATGTAAACCTAGTTCTTAATTCTCTACCAAATATTAAGGAAGCTGGAGAAACTTTCGTTGTTGAATGTGGTGTTATTCGATAATCAAATAAGAAATTATTAAGAACTAAATTTACATCTGTTTTTACATTAGAGCTCAAAGATTTCTTCAAGGCTAATTTAACAGTTTTTACTGAATTTTCGGCAGCCCCATTTGAAGATGGGTTATAAGTGGGTGATGTAATATGTTCTATTCCTTGCTTGGTTAAAAATAATTTAAATTCAGTACTCACAAATGCAGTTGCATTGTCTGATACTAGCGTTTTACATATTCCAAATCTTGAAAAAATTGACCTTAATATGTCAATCGTAGTAGCAGACGTAATAGATTTTGTTTTAAATACTTCAATCCATTTTGAGTGTGCGTCTACTTACACAAAAAAATAACTATTCAGAAACGGTCCCATATAATCAATATGTACCCGTTCAAACGGTGACATTGGCCATTCCCAAACATTTAGTGCTGTGTTTTCAGGACTTGGTTGGTGCACTTTACAATTTTCACATAGATTGCACACATTTTCGATGTCTTGCCCTAATTTTGGCCACCAAAAATATGAGCGTGCTAGACTCTTCATCTTAACAATACCTTGATGGGATTTGTGTAATTCGTTCAAAACTCTTTCCCTCAAACTTTTAGGAGTTAGAATGCGGTTATTCCACATAATTGAATTTTTAATTACACATAATTCCATCTTATATTTTCCATATTCTTTTATATCATTATTAATTATTATGTCTGGCAAACCATTTAAACAAAATTTCCGGACCATGCGAATTGATAAATTTCATATCACTAAAATGATTTAAAAAATTTAATTGATCGGTATCTTGTACGTTTTCTATTTTACCTAAGGGCAACCTTGAAAAACAATCAGCCGGATTATCACTTGATTTTACATACCCTATTTTGTAGTCAAAACCACTTAAAAAAATTGCCCATCGGCGCAAACGATTTGCTGCATACTGCGGTATGCCTTTACTTGGTCCAAAAATGGTCACCAATGGCTTATGATCCGTCAATAATGTAAATGGTTTACCATATAAATATTGAGCAAACTTTTTTACTCCAAATACTATACTTAATGCCTCTTTTTATATTTGAGCATATTTGCACTCGGCGGTACTCAATGTTCTGGAACTACACGCAATAATTCTCTCACTGTTATCTTGCATAACGTGAGATAAAATTGCGCTAATTCCATATTGACTAACATCTGTTGTCAGACGCAATTCTAAATTTGGGTCATAATGTGCCAAAACTGGAGCATTTTTTTAATATCTCCTTTGCTTTATTAAATGCTACGTCGCATTCCTTTGTCCATTGCCAAACCGTATCTTTTTTTAAAAGGTTATATAATGGTGATAAAATTGTAGCTAATTTGTCTAAAAATTTACCATAATAATTGATCATACCTAAAAATGATTTTAACTGAGTTATGTTTTGTGGAATTTGACATTTATTAATTGCTTCAATTTTGTCATCACATGTATGCAATCCTTGTGCATCAATTGTATAACCTAAATATTTAACTTGAGATTGAAAAAAATTACACTTATCCGGTGTTAATTTTAAACCCGACTCTTGTAATCTTGATAATAATTTATCCAAACATTGATTATGTTCTTCAACATTCCGACCCGCAATAAGAATATCATCTAAAAACACAACACATCTTTCAATATCTTGTAAGAGTGTTTCAATCATTCTTTGAAAAATACCCGGAGCGGATGATATTCCAAAAGGTAGTCGATTATAAAGAAATAATCCTTTATGAGTCGATATGGTTGTTAATTTTTTTGAAACATCATCTAATACTACTTGTTGATAAGCTCTTTGCAAATCAATAGTAGAAAAAATAACTCCTTCATGCAATTTTGTTAGTAAATCTTAAATGCGCGGTTTTTTATATATTTATCTATTTTTAAATAAGGATTTAAAGTAATTTTGAAATCACCACAAATTCGAATATCACCATTTGATTTTAGTATGGGTACAATAGGTGTTCCCCATTTACTATATTCGATTGATGAAATTATATCCAATTCCTGCAATCTAATTAATTCTTTTTCTACTTTATTTTTAACTGCAAACGGTAGCGGTCGCGGACGAAAATATTTGGAAATGGCATTGTCAGCAATATTTAATTTAATTGTACCCTTGTTAAATGTACCCAATTCATTTGTGAATAATTTATTATATTTTTGTGTTATCGCATCAATGCTATTTACAAAATTTAATTCTGCTATACCTAAATTAAATAAATTTAAAAAATTTCGACCAAGCAAAGGAACTGATCCATTTTCGATAAGATAAAATTTTACATTTTGTGAAATATTATTATAAATAATATCTGCATAAATAAATCCAACGGCTTGAACTTTTTGTCCGTTGTAGAAATAAAATATTTTATCATTTTTATTTAATGTAATATGAGAAAAATATTGAACATAAATATTATCGGGAAGGACGGATACACTAGATCCCGTATCAATTTGGAATGTTAATAAAAAATTCTCAATTTTAACTTTTGCCGTTATTGGATTATCTATATTATCTATTTTATGATCATTTAAAGAAAATAAATATTCATCATTATTTTCATTTTCGGTAATAAAATTAACATTTTTATTAAATGATTTTTTAGCTTACCACCAGGGTGTTTCTTTTGATAACATGTAGTCGCAATGTGTCCTTTTTTATTGCAAATGTTGCAATTTCTGTCTTTATAAAAACAATCGCCGCTGGAATGGTTTTCCCGACCACAAACACTACACTTCACTTTTTGTAGCTGGTACGTTGATCCATTGTTGGGCCTTCCACTTGATGACGTTTGTCTAGATGATTTTGAAAAATTAGTCGAACTTCCGGACTTGCGCATCCAATACATCTCCTGGTTGGGTTCCTGCTTCAATTCGACGGAAACTTGATGTGCCGTCATTTTGGTTCTTGCAATTTCCACTGCTTTTGCAAATGTTAATTTTTCATTTTCTTCAAACAGCCTGTCTTGAGTATTTCCGTTGCTGAATCCTACGATAAATTGATCTCGAAGTCTGTTGTCAATTTCGTTGGCATTAAATTTACAATGCACTGCCGCGCTTCTTACTCTTGCAGCCCATGCTGGAGCATTTTCTGCATGTTCCATTTTACAATTGTAAAATTTGAAACGTGCTGCAAATACAGATTGTTCACATTTAAAATGCACATTAAATATATTAATTAGTTCCGCAATTTCTATTGCTTCAGGAACGTTCGGCAAACATAAACTGTATATGAGTTTGTAAGCTTCTTCATTTAACATATTTAAGAAGATCGCTCGTTTTTTTGTAGCATCCTCAATATTATTTGCCACATAATAATTTTCTAAGCGAGGTTTAAATTCGCTCCACTCACTCGTTCTTAAATTAAACTCACGTAATTGTCCTATTTGTTCAGCCATTTTACACGTGGTCGCGAATATAATGTTTAATTCGCAAATTTAATAAAAGTTTACTTTATGTTTTCAATTAAAACAATCCTCGTCGCCACTGTGATGTATTAACGGTAATACACACTCTAATGTAAGGGTTGATCAAGGGATTAACACTACACATATATATTTAATATCGTTTATTGAAGATGGAAATAAAACTGAATCTCTTCATACATTTTACAATATATATACAAATAAACCATATAAAAACTAAACATATAAAAATCTAAAGAAATACGTTTTTACCCAACTATAAAATATATATTTTTTCTATATATTACAATTACAAAAAAATTGTAGTTCGCATTCCAATATGTGGCATCGCTGAGAAACAAGAAGAAAAGTATTGTTGCCATAACCAAAATTACAATAGAAAATAACAAGGAATATGTGATGCCAGAAAAAATAGGATTTGTAAGTGAAGAAGAACTGGTGAATTCCTACATTTATAAAATAGTGAGAAAAAGTTTTACTCAAAGAGGTCAACACAGAACTGTGTGGATCACACAAGCAAAGGAAATTGAGCAGAAATACTTTGATGAAAAGGGTAATATAATGTGTAATGACTTATATTTACAATAAATAAGAAAAACAGACGAAGTAAAATGCACTTAGAAGAAAAAATGTCAACTTAATTTGAAACACATAACAGAAAAGTTTATGATTGAAAAATTTATATGTAAACATTTAATTACAAAACAATGGCTGGAGACATTTAAAAAAGAAAATGTAAAAGGTTTAAAATTAATAAAGAAAATACATAAGACATAATACATAAGACCAAGATATTTATTATTATTTATTTTGGTCAAATCATGTTCAGAATGGCACTCAGCAACCTTCACAATATTGACAATGGATGATCTGAATAAAAAGAGAGATTTCTGGAGTCATTTGCAAACAAAGGATGGAGTACAGGAATGTACACTATATCTTGTAGGTATAAAGAATGTTCATTGATTGAATATGCTATAAGAAAAGAGAAGCTACTACTAAATATGGACAATGCCATTAGTTCAAAGACCCTAGTGTTGCTTATAGCAGCATGATTACTTGAGTTTGTTAGAAATAAAATAGATAAAGAAAATTATAAAAACTCAACTGAATTATTGCATGACATCAGAAAATATGAAAATTTAGTAAATAAAAGTAGTATTAGAAAAAAGAAAAAAAGATAAACATGATAACAAAAAGAGATTTAAAAAAAACATCATTGTAAGAATTGTAAAAGCTTAAATTAAAGTGTTAGATATCATCCTAAAAACTTATGTTGGTGCAAGAATAAATAAAGGTGGAGTAACAGGAAGCAGCTCAGTCATAGCAGTAAATCTAAATACAGAAACAATTAACGATTAATTGATTAAAGTAAAAATATTATTAGAAGATAAGTTAGAGGTAAACGGAACATATAATTCCTAACTCTCTCTAATAAATCTAAAATAAGTTAAGATAAAGAAGGCAGAAGATGTAAATAACATATTTTTAAAAACAGTCAATGGTGTGACACATACAAAAGATTTAATAACTATGAAAGTAAAAATCTTTAAAATAGAGGAATATATTGATGTATTCATTCCAAAGAGAGACAATGTTAAAGATGTTTTTATAGGATTAGATATTAAAAAAAAAATCAAATTAATTCAAAATAAGAAAATATTACAAAAAATAAATAGTAAAATTGAATATTCAGTCAATTTTAATTAACTCATAGAGAAAGATCACTTTCAGATAAAGCTAAAACATCTGGATAATGCAAAAAATATAAAAATAAAAAAAATATTTGAATAATATAAAACTGTATTTGCAAAAGACGAATACGATATTGGCACGGTCAAGGATTATGAGGCAAAAATCAAATTATTAGTAGACAAATATTGTAGTAAAAGACCATACAGGTGTACAATAAAAGATAAAAAGAAAATAAAAACAAAAATGGCAAAGCTATTAGAAAAGAATTTATTTGAAAAATCTCACAGTTTATTTGCCGCACCTGTAACACTGGCATATAAAAAAGAAGAAGGCAAAAAAAATCGCTTGGCATTAATTTTAAAGATCTCAACAAGAATATTGTACCACAAGCTCAACCATTTCCACTTATAGATGACCAAATAATTAAAACTAGAAACTGCAAATATTTTACAATACTGGATATATATTCTGCCTTTTGGTCACTCCAAATCGAGGACAAAAAAGACTGGTTTTGTAACGCAGAAAGGACACTATCAATAAACGTGTTTACCATTTGGTCTAAAAACGGCATCAGCAGCAATATTCCAAAGGATTTTGAGTAGCATATTAGAGAAAAATAAATTTACAGAGTTTACAAAAAATTATATTGACAATATATTCATTTATTCAACAACTTTGGAAATACACATCAGACATATATAGGGTTTTCCAATAAGAGGTTTCATTTTGATATTAAAAAAAACGGGTATTTTTTAAGAGAAATCAATAAATGTTTATTTTCTTGTAATGAAGAAGGTATGCCCATAAAATTTGAAAACGATACCAGTCAAATAGCCGCCAAGGTTACGGTTGCAGTACCACATTCTTTTCATGAAAGTTTCCATTACCAATTTGCACATTTGCGGCTGTATGTCCTCGATAACTTCACGAATTCTATCTTTAAGGTAAGGTCTTGAATCGATTGGAGAGCATTGGCATAGACCTTATCTTTTACCTTGGATTTTCTAAGATGAAAATGGACATCATTACTGAAGATGATTTTTCGATGAAATTCCGGTTCATTTTGATGCATTTGAAGGACTCAATCAGTGAAGATACGACGTTTATGGTAATCGACCGGTTTGAGTTCTTGTGTTAACTGAACTTTAAAAGCCATAAGACTAAAGTCTATATGCAAAATACGGTGTAATGTCGTTTGTGGAATGTATAATTCCAAAGATCGACGAGGAATCGACACACCTGGTTTTCTTCAACACTACGGGCAACGTCAGCAATATTCTTATGTATTCTTGAGCGATGCACACGGTTTTGATTCTTCACATCACAAACTTGTCCCAACAGCTCAAATTTTTCCACCAGGTTTACTATTGCCGGCCGAGAAGGTGCTTTACGACGACCAAAAAGTGCTTTAGTTTTGCAAATTGTGACTGAAAAATTTTCACCAATTTTATAGTGAATTTTAATAATTTCAATGCGTTGTTGAATACTGTATTGTTCCATTTTTAATAATGGCGTAGTTTTTACTTGTCAAATATCAAAAGATAATAGCTTCAAAATTGTTAGCTGTTCAAATAGCCTGCTATTCAAAATGAAACTTCTTATTGGAAAACCCATTAGAACAGGTATTAGCAGCAATTATAAAAGAAGGATTCAGATTGAAATTTAAATAGATGCCCATTTGCTGCAAATTTAGTAAAATACCTGGGCCATGTCATAGAAAATAACACAATAAGATCAATAAAAGACAATCAAATTTTAATTCAAAATTTTCCAACTCCCAAAACACAAAAAAAATTTAGACAGTTTTTAGGAAAGATCAATTTTTACCATGAATACATATTAAATAACTCAATAACGTTAGATCCATTACATAAATTATAAAAAATAGAGACAATATTTATATGATCAGGACATAAAAGCAAAAACAGACAAAAAATTAGGTGAGTTATCCTATTATCTGTTACAATATAACTTATAAATAAAATATGTATCCGGTAAAGATAATGCTGAAGTGAACTGCTTAAGCCAAAATCCAGTACTGAAACCGATTGAAAACGCTAAACATTAATAAACCTGACACAAACAGATGGAATAAGAACGGACCAAAAAAAGAATTTGAAAAATAAAATCAAAATTAATAAGAAAGAACTGAATATTTTGTAAGAAAGTTACAAATTAGGAGAAAATAATTTTGTCACATAAATTGAGCATCAAATTAATAAAAGACATACACAGGAATTGGTGCCATACAGGCGTTAGACAAACTATGTACAAAATATTTCCCTACTATACATCAAATAATCTAATCAAAAACATTAGAAAAATTGTAACGGCTTAATTCCCGGGGAGTTGCTGTCGTTGGAATTCCTAAAATCAAAAATAAGCATTAGTGGTATGCAACCAAGTATACACTATGGTTGAATGAAAATGATGTTGAGGTGAATTAGGAGCTGTATTTTTATTTTGAAATTAGTATCTAACTACTTTATAATTAAGTTATTTTGAGGTTTTATAAATACTTAATACTCACATGTCTCTGGTGCTAGTATGTGCTGTGGATTTAGTGTCAATCCTGAACTGGCCCCGATTCTCTCGGTTTTAATCTAAAAACAAGTTGCGATTAGATTATTTTAATGCAATTGTTATTAATTGTTAATCGAGAAAGGTTGTATTATGCTGTAGATAGCATGGGAGAGTGCTAATAGAGATTCGATTAATTGTTTAGTTTAAGTATGATTGCGGTTACGATGATGGGTTTTATTCACCTCGGGTAGTATTCATACTAGGATTATGGGTTATCGTTAGAGTTAATTTTTGTAAGTACTACTCAAGGGAGGATTTACCGCTTTGTTAGAGACTGGGGGGTTGTTATTTTGGATATTCAGTATTTGTTGTGTTGTGCAGTGGATTCGAGGTTAGGTGGTTCAATTCTGCAAGGATGATTTCTCAGGGGCAAGGAAGTTACATTAAGTAGTTGGGATGATTTATATTATTAATTTTATTAACTTGAATTGCTGTACTTACTTGTGTCTGTTAATCCACTTTGTTGTCACTTTGAACTTGACACCTGTCAGCCATCTTCTGATCACGTTGTTCAGCGCGTATGGGTTTGGCGCAAAACTTGAATTTCACCTAATTAGAATCATCTGCGCATTGGTTTGATTGGCAAGACGCCATGCTTCTCTGAGAATGATATTCATTCCTTTTCCGGTCGTTGAGTGGTGTTGCGGCAGTGGCGAGTATTCTGAGAGGATTTGTAAATTCTTAGACATCGTGGACTGATTTATATACTCGCCGTTTAAACTGCATTGAATAGTGATATATTGTGCTATGTGCTACCCGCTAAGGGAGATTTAGGGGATTTATCGTTTATACCACAACCGCATGGCGGATTTGTCACCCACCCACATCTCATGGCTGGAAGTTATCTAAAAGGATTGTAGGACCGTATTAAAATCTCAGGTTGGTTTAGTGTTTATTTTTTCTTGTTTTTATTGCATTCCGGGGTTTGCAAAATTATTTGTAATTCTGGTTTTGTATGGCATGATTTAGGTTCTTTACTACGGGCGTTCTAGTTTATTTTTAACGACCCAGAACGGTCACCACTCTGCTGTATCTATCGAAGGTACGGGAAACCCTTCTTGACGTTCCGCAGAGGACGTGCTGAAGAATACAGAAGTGTGTTCAAGCGTGAGGCCGCTGATGTTCCCAAGTCTCACATCCTGCTCCCAATTGAAGTGATTGGTTTGGTTTATTTGAAGAATACAGAAGTGTGTTCAAGCGTGAGGCCGCTGGTGTTCCCAAGTCTCACATCCTGCTCCCAATTAAAGTGATGTGGCTTAATTCTAAGAATCCAGATGTGTTCAACAGGAAGAAGACAACCACGTGATATCGACAACCTTCATGTTCAGCCTTTATAATTTCTGTTTTTTTTTTTGCAATGCAATACTTGATTTGTGCCTACTACCACTTGGTGTAAGGCAGCGAGATAACTGTGGGCTGTGAAATTTATTGTTTTGTTTATTTTTGGGCGTGCTAATATTGGCCTTACAGGATCTATGAACGGGGATAGTGCTATGCCTGGACAGGGACCCAAACCGTGAGTACTCTTTTTTTTTTATATATATATATATATATATATACCGATATTTTGATTTAAAATTTCACGGCTTATTTACCACTCACGTATTTTGTTATGTTCATTGCTTATAGTTATTAAAAGCATTAGTTGATTCGTCGGAAGCACGGTTATTAGATTTCTTTAGATCGATGTTTGTTAATAAGTTGTAAACTGTTGAACTTTGCATTTACTTTTACTTGTTAATGGCAGATTGGCCTAAACTGTTGAAAATACTTTTTTTTTTTTTTGAACAATCTAATAAATTGGGTGTATTTGTACCTGTATGTTTGCATTTAAATTTGTACATTTATAGATGTTCCTCTCTCGAACATTAATTTGCCGTATATAAATAAATTCTATTAGCTTCCTTTACATTTGATATCCGCACACGCTTTTTTGTCTAACTTTTTGGTATTGGTTTCTACCTTTAGGAGGTGTGGCCAATTACAGGGTGGACTTCGTAGAAAGATCCCGTGGCGCTCACAACTTACCACCCCCGTCTCCACTAAGCTACGACGGTAAGTGAAACCCTGTCCACCTCTTACCTTCACAAAAGGGCATAGGTTATTAAATCAAAGATTGTTGTTTTGGTAGCGTTACAAAATATGTAAAAATTGTGACATATGTATAAAAAATAAATCAAGAGTCCAAAGCCAATTTGGATTAATGTCTCACTTAGGACCAGCGACTGAACCATATAAAACATGGTCTATAAATACTATAAGAGAATCAACCACTACACAAGATACGCATTTGTTTCAACTTCAAAGTCAGAAAACGCTACAGATTTTATCAAGCTAGCTCAAACCGTGTTAGAAACGGATAAAATTGGGATGTTGCTAACGGATCAATATCCAGAGATAAACTCTAAAAAAAAATTAAAAAATTTAACAAGAGATTAAATCAGACTCTAGTCAATAAAATAAGATGTTAAATAAATGAAAAAGCAAAAGAACTTGGACAACGGTTGTTAGAGAATTTGTAGATAGATATAAAAAGATAGAATTTTCAGTCACTGGTTTTGCATCAAATTACATATTAAACACAAGTGTCATACCAGAAAAATTAAAAAAAATCAAAGATGATTGGACTAATGTTAGAAAATAAGCATTAGAAAATTAAAAAACATCACATAATTACAATAAAAAACTCTATGACAAAAATAGACAACATTATGAGTACAGTGGACGAGATATGGTATATATCAAAAACGGCAACAGACAAAATAATAGAAAAAGTATCAAACACCTTATACAAAGTCAGGACTAATAAGAAGAAGTCAGAAACAAGTTTATTCCATATACCAAAACTAATAACACAAGAAGAAAATATAGATAAAGATGAATAAAAAATATGTCCCAACAAATCTTACCCTGAGGGGGAGAGGAGATGTGAAGAATGTATTATTTTTAAAATTAAATTTGCCGCTTCTTTTTAATTAACAGAAGTTACAACTTAAGAACAATAAAAGAAGATAGTTAGAAATAAACTTTAATTGTCGTTTCTTGCACAGAGAAACATATTTTAGTTTAAGTAGAATTAATTGTCTTATAAAAATATGCAAAAATTAAACAGAAGTGAAAAACTTTTTTCATCTATTAAAAAATCTTAGAATTCTAGATACTTTTAAAGCTATGTCGGCAACATGGTTGGCCCACAAAAGGTTAGGTGAGATTGTAACACCTAGTAGACAAATTGAAAAAGATTTAGATAAAAATTTGTTGTTTAGTTCAATATTTGGTAATGACTATACCTCGGATTTAGATTTTGAAACAAACAGTACGAAGTTGAATTATTTTAAAATTAAAATTGACCATGTTGAGAGTGCTTTATTCAGATATTGTATTGAGGTCTTTGTTTATAGATGCTACAGATTTTAATCTAGAAATTTCAATAATTCATATTTTTTGATTTGGTATTTGGAGAGTATAAAGTAGGAAGAGTGCTATTATCTGCAAATTAAGATTTTTGGTTATTTAAAGAAGTTCATTAATGTAAATTAAAAAAAAATGGCAAAAGAGCAGAACCTTGAGGATTGACAAAATTAATGGTTTAAGGGTCTTAGTTAAAACCATCAATTCTAACTATAATGATTAAGAAAACTATTGATGAGATTTAAAGTTTTTTTTTATCAAATTCTATACAATGGAGCTTGTTGACAAAATTAGGATGCCATACTCTATTAAACGCTTTGGAAATGTCTATAGCTACTGCGAGATTTTCTCCTTGTTTGGCTTAAGTCAAATTTTGCGGTTTAATTTTATAGTATTAGGAAGAGAAGTTTTAACAACTGTAGAAGATGAGTGATTTAACTATTCAGTATTATGTACATTAAAATCTCTTAACAAAATTATTTCAGTTTTTTTATAATTACTTTGCAGAAGCTTATATATATATATATATATATATATTATATAAAATCGAAAAAAGAAAAAAAAAATTACAAAAACACATTAAAAATTACAAATCTAAACTAAGCCTAGTGATAAAAATAAATAAATAAAATTAAAAAAAAAAATAAAATAAAAATATAAGTTAAGTAGTCAGAATAAATCATTTTAAAGTTTAACATTTAAAACAAAAACAAATATTCGTATTTTAAATTAAACATATTAAAATCGAAAAGAATTACTAGCAAAACATTCATAGCATTCATTTAAATTGTAGAAAGCTTTTTTCAAAAAGATAACTTTTTATTTTAGTTTTAAACTGCTTAATAGATACAGTTTTGATGCTAGATGGAAGCAAGTTGGACAGTTTTGGACCATAGTAATTTGCACTATTTCTAGTATTATGATTATGTATTTCTTGATGAGTAGTATAAATTGAGATGTTTTTTCGAACATACATAAGCGACTCAAGTACATAAACAGAAGGTAGAGTCAAGATTTTAAGTTTAACAAAAGTGCTTTTACAGTCTTCTCTGTATCCAAGAGATGCTATGATTCTTACAGCGCGTCGCTCTAGTCCAAACAATCTACTTGATATGTTGGAGTGACCCCATGTAAGTATTCCATATGTGAAGTGTGAATGAAACATAGCAAAATATACTAATTTTAGAGCTCCAAATTTCTAAGTAAATATGTTACTTTACATAATTTTTCTGATAAATGCTCGCCGTGTATAGTCCAATTTAGTCTGCTGTCAATATGTACTCCAAAGAATTTTGTTGAATCACAATCTGCATTACATTTGTTTGAAAATACAATGTTTACGGTTTTATTAGGATTTAATAATAATTTGTTAGCCAAAAACCACTCTGCAATTTTTCTTCCACAGTGTTCGTTGATTTGATGTTCGCTTTGAGTGCTATTACTTTTAGTAAGATATGAGGTATCTTCCGCATATAGTATGGTTTTAGATTCGACTTGGAGTGGTAAGTCGTTTTTGTATAAAATAAATAACAGAGGGCCGAAAATCGACCCTTGTGGTACACCATAGCAGATTTTTGTTACATTGGACAAAGATGAGTCTGTTCGCACACACTGATACCTGTCGGTTAAGTATGAACATAATAGTCGACAGCTTAAAGGATCAAAGTTATAACAGTATAGCTTCCGCAAAAGCACATCATGTGGGACACAGTCAAATGTCTTGCTGAGGTCAAGGAAAGATCCCACAGTGTCTTCCCTACTATTAAACCCTTCCAAGACCTCATCAACAAAAGACATGACTGCATCACTTGTAGATCGGCCTTTGCGAAAGCCATACTGATTATTGCTAAGAATATTATTTGTGTCCAAAAAAGCAATAATTTGTTTAAATAAAACTTTTTCTAAAATTTTAGAAAATATAGGCAATAATGAAATAGGCCTGTAATTGTTTAAATCTGTTTTAAGACCTTTTTAAAAACTGGAATAACACAAGCTTTTTTAAGCATTTCGGAAAAACACACATTGTAATACACGTATTGATTAATTTTGTGAGCGGTGAAATAATTAGGTGCACAACACAATTTAATATTTTGATATTTAATTTGTATATGTCCCTAGCTCTAGAGTTTCCGAGACTCTTTATGATATCTCGTATTTCAGTCGGACCTACCGTATGAAATTTAAAGTATGGTAAAGTAGCAGATGGAATGCTATTACATAACATGTATATGGGATCAGAATTTGCTTGTGGCAATTGTTCTTGAATTCTTTCGGCTATTTTACTGAAATAACTGTTAAAATCATCAGCTTGAAATACATAATCTTTTTCGTAGTTTTTTTTGTTTGTTATTAATGACCACATAACTTGAGGACTATTATCATGTCGTTTTAAAAAATCATTAGTAGCAGACTTTTTGCATGATTTAATGCCAACGAGTATAAACGTTTATAGTTGAGGTAATTCTGTTTTAACTCAGGAATTCTAAAACTTGCTTCTCTTTTGAGAAGTAAGGTTTCCCGCATATTTTTGAGGTCGTTATTAAACCATTTTATTTTAATAGGTTTGTTATCAACATGAATATTTTTTTCCGGAAAGCATAAACATATATTTTCATTTAAGTAGTTAATAAAATTTTCAAAATTGGCATTAATACATGTGTTATGTTGACATACAAAATCAAAATTTGTTTCTTGTATAATATTGTAAAATTTCATTTTACCTTTAGCCGTAAAGGGTCTTATTTTGCGATGTTCAACAACATTTTTTATTTTTGCTCTGTTCAACTCGACATGAATTCCAATGTGATCCGACAATCCCGGATCTAGTGGATAAACTTTAATGAGTTGATTACGTATGTTCGAAAAAACATTGTCCAGACAGTTTTCAAATCTTGTTTTAAATGAAACCAGACATTCCATTCCATATGTTGCTATAAGATCACAGAGATAAGTAACTTGAGGATCATCAGTGTTAAATTTGACATTGAAATCACCACCAATAATAATATCGTTTTGAATGTTTAGTTTCTCCTAAAATAGACATAAATACATTAAAATCTCCGTTAGGGGAGCGGTACACTGCTATAACAGTTATATTTAAAGACGGCAGAAATGATGCAGCTATTTCACAGTGTTTTTCTTGTAAATTTAAGTTTACTATATTATTAAACAATATAGGTTTTTTTAGTAACTGCATCACACCTCCGTACTTATAACAAAAAGTCGGCCATTCTTGTATATAACACTTCTTCTTGTTTTAAACCATGCTCTCAGAAACAGATTATATCAAACATAGAATTATTAACTATTAGAAAAGATTCAAATTAATTAATTTTGCTTCTGAGACTTCTTATGTTGTAAAAATATAAATTAATTTTTTCACTTGTATCAACTATTTTCTTTTTAATTAATTTATTTTTACAATTGGAGGCGTCAATGGAAAATTTAAAATTATTTGTTCTTGCAGTTTTTCTTCTTTATTGTATCTGTCATATACAAATTTTTTAATCCGAATATTATCAGGCCAGTAAGATTTATTAAAAATTGCGTCTACATCAGCATTATCAATGCCTACTTTAAAACAATTTGTTGTAGGAAATTTGGTATTCATCTTTTTACATATAAAATTTTCATGCTTGATAATTGTTTTAATATGGGTTTATAATTCTTCTTGTGTGTTATCGGAAGATATATTACCAATAAAGATCCATTGTTTGCTTTCTGCTGCCTTAATTACAGTTCTTTTTTCAATGTTGAGATGATTTTCTTTATCATTTTTCTTTGGTGCGGTTGAATTAGAATTGGAACAATTATTATCTTCATTGGAATTTATTTTAGCTGATTCCACAGGTAAGATATTTTTTAATGAATTTGTATTGTTTTTATTTAAATGTAAGGTATCAGTTTGCGAACTTGAAATATTCACCTCTGATAACTTTGCCATTTTTATTGCAGAACTGTTTGTATTTGTTTCACTATTATTTTTATTATTTTTATTTGATTCAACTATTGTTTGTAGTTTAAGATAATAATTGAAATCTACTAAAATAAAACAATCTGGTTCTTTATTGTTTATTTTGGTTCAGTTAAAAAGAGTAAATGGGGTTTTTTATATGTTGATGAACAGAATTTTAATTTTTTTTAAATCACAAACATTAGAGAAATTTACTATTAAACTACAAACTAGGTCAATGTCAATGATGATGTTTGGTTGATTAAATTGGTTAGTGAAACAGGCAAGACCTTTTTTTGCCAATTCAATTGTATCATACTATTTTTACTATTTTTGACTTTGTGAGTAGTTTTCCCCGACGACTAGTGCTACTTGCAGTTTTATGGCAGCTAAATTGGAAAGATTTAGTTATTTGAATTTTTTGGTTGTGAATGTAGGCACAAACACCCTGTTAGTCAGCAAATTAATCAACTAGATTAAAGCAATCTAGAAATTTATTTTTTACTTTGGTTTCAGTCAAAAAGAGGATTTTAAGTTTTTATTGCTATGTTCATGATGCTAAAAAACAGAATTAAAGTCCTTGTTCTGGCAATTTAATTGTATCATGTTTGACCTTATGAGCAGTTTGTCCCATTTCATTTCATTAGTGCAACTTAAAGCTGTTGAAACAAAATTATAAAAGGGTTTTAAACTAGTTATCATACTAAAAATGTTTAATCAAATTTTCTTAAACATCTAATTTGGCAATCTAAGAATATAATTATATACTAATAACATGTTTTCTTTTAGGTTTTTGAAAAAACATATTAGAATAAAACATTTTTCATAAATGTTTTAAGAAGTAAATTACAAGTTGATACAATTCAAATCGACTTTTCTGCTAAAATTATTTACACACTTAAAGAAAATCATAACAATAATATCATAAATTAATTAATATAGTCTATTGCATTTAGTTACTCACTCACATAAAACTTGTTTTGCAACAGACAAATTATGGTCGATAGCGTTTCTATAGTATTATTGCTTTCTATGTAGGTATTTATTACCTGTTTTATTTATATTATAATATTATTTATTTAACAATAACATAATATTCCTTCTATTTTCAGAAAAAATGTTATTATTTTAATATACTAAATTATACGTACTTTATCATATGTAAACAAAATTAGTCTATTATAATATATATATATATATATATATATAGTTTGATTGATCACGACTTCTAGTATTTATTTTCTAAGTGGATAACGGGATGATAAGTCAATGTGTTGAATGGAGTTTTATTTAAAAAACAAACATAGCTGAACTATTTTTTTAATAAAATGCGACGTTTCGCCAATGTTTATTGGCGTCCTCAGGCCTACAAAATTACAGGTTTAATAATAACTAATAGCTAAACGGAAAGACATTACAATTAAAAAGAAACGTGACTTACAAATATTGTAGAAAAGCTACGGAGGCGGTGGTGAGCTTAATGCTCATCGTCCACATAGTTAACACAAAATTGTTATGTTATATAAAAAAAAATATATATATATATATATATATATATATATATATATATATATATATATATATATATATATATATATATATATATATATACATATATATATATATATAATATACTGGCATGTACAACTGTTTAATTTGATTAGAGTAGACTTTTTGTAGCTGCAGCAGTGTGTAATTAATTCTACATTTATTTGCGGTAAGATTATTTTTATTATTTTAAGTAATTCGGGCGTAGAACAATTGAAAATTTAGTGTTCATACTACTATTAATAATAATAAGCTTATTAGTAAATAATCAAACAATAGACTGTGATTCCATATAGTTTGATTATTTACATTATGCATTCTATTTCTAAGCAGAAGATACGCTGGCTCAATCGTGCAAATATATTCTTTCACGTGGCTCGCAGAAAATCTAATCTTATTGTAGTTAAAAAACGTTTTAAAATTCCCAAAGTTTGTTTATATACAGAAGTAATTATTGTGCATTCGTTAGTGTAATTGTTATAACTGGCCTATTTAAAATATCGCCCGAATCAGTGAAAACGAATGGATCAATCTAAAATCCAAAATATATAAACTTGAAGCAAAAATTAATAAACTTTAAGAATACGTATTTAAGTTAAACAATGAGATTAAGCAAATACCTCATATTAATTGCAAAAATAAACGATTTAATAACACCACTGAATCGCTACTCAAGGATGTTCAACTCAACGATAATATAAATAATATTACACAAAATAATCAATTTAAAGCAAATAAAAATAAAATTTTACAAAAGCTTTTATTATGTCTACAGAAAATTTTATTAATGACCGATGAACGTGGCAGAAATTGTTTAGAATTAATGAAGAATTATATGGACGGAAAATATGAAATAATGAACTGGATAAAAAGTGGTGCACTTCTTCAAGAAGTTGCTAAAAACGCAATAATTTGGAATAAATGAGTACGTAATAATATTTGAAGAAATCATTGACGTCGAATATGGAAAATTAATTACTGAACAAGATATGGATTTACTAGTTAGTAACATTACACATAAAAACGTTATTTTTATTGGCTGTTGTTTCAACATGATATGATAATAAGTATAAAAAAAATGCTTATTTTTCAAACCAATTAATTGTAAAACCAATTGCGAATTTTAAATATATGCATTATGTAGACTCAAATAAAATTAATTATAATCAGTTTAAGAATAATTCAATAACTTTATTGTGCAATCAATAGAAGTATTATTCAGCATTCATGCAATATTATAAATCGTTCTATGAATAACTTAGAAGAAGTTATATATGTACGTGGATATAAATTATGAAAAATACAAATCAAGTATTACTTCTTCTTATTGTCAATAAAACATTGTGTTCATCATATATCTCTCAGAATAAAAATAATGCAATAAATATCAGAAAAACACATTTATTTTGTTAATAAATGTAATGAGTTCAAGTTAATCAACATAATACATCAAAAGATAGGCAATGTTAAAAATAAATTAGTGGTATTAGATGTATTTATAGATAATTATAACTGTGACTTAATCTGCCTATCAGAGCATTAGCTAAACGCAAGTGAACGTGAGTCTATATCATTAAATGATTATTATATTAGAAATATGTATTGTAGAAATATAAGTAATCACGGCGGTGTAATAATATTTGTTATGAAATGTTATACTGTTTGCCCTATAGTTTTAAATTTATATTGTATAGATCAAAATATTGAATGTACTGGTCTCCGGATAAGTCTTAATAATAAATATAATGTTCTTACAATGTATAGAATTTTTACTGAAAAAAGCAAAATAAGTATCATATTATGTGGAGATTTTAATATCAATTTTCTCGACAACGCTACTAAATTCAATGAATTAAAAAATAATCAAAAATCATTTCATAAAACTCATTAATTAATGTACCCACTAGGGGTAACAGATGTATTGATAACATATGCATATCTTTTTCTGATTTTCATATTAAATCTGAAGTGATATTCAATGCTTTATAAGATCATAGCCCACAGTTTGTTAGTTTAGAATAGACAACATTTAAATCAAATAATATAAAACCAGTTTGTAAACGAGATTTTAGAAAACCTAAAAGTTTAATATACTTTAATAATGTTCTAACTAATGAATCATGAAATCAATTACGACATGCGATAGATCTAAATGAAATGTATGATTTATTCTATAATATAATGTACTATCATTTAGACACTTTTTTTCCAAAAAAAAAATGATAAGGAAACCACTTACAATAGACAAAATTATTGGATCACATCTGGTATAATAAAATCTTCACAGACACTAAAGAGGATCTATAACCTGTTATAACTGGTACAACCAAAATTAAAGAATATTATAAACAATATAAAAGTGTATATACAAAAGTTGATAATGCAGCAAAACAAATGTACTGCAACAATAATTTTTTAAAAAATAACAATTTGTCTAATTTAAACATTTAAACATATACTTCAATACAATTAAAAATCAACTACCACAAGAAAATATTAACAAAACCATTAATGACAGTATTCATAATCCAAACTTGATATATTTCTTTCCAGTCGATAAAAATGAAGTAATAAATATTATAAAATTGTTAAAATCATTTTGGTCATTAGGACTAGATGAACTTAATTCAACATTAATAAAACATTGTGAAGAACAGTTTCTTGATGTTATGGTATATATTATAAATAAATCTTTAAGACAAGGAATATTTCATAATAAATTTAAAGTGTTGCACTACTTTTGAAGTTTTAAAAGTAAAACTTTTTCTTTACTTAAAAAAAAACATTAACATAATGCTACAAATTTCACAAAATTAAAAAAATACGTACAATACGTCATATTAGAGATTTTCTAAATAACAAAAAAAATTATAGGCTTCAAACTCTAATAATTTTTGTTTACGAGCCTAATTTTATGTTCAAAATTAAAAAAAAAATAAAAGTATGTTTATTTAAAAAAAAAAACTAAAGGAAAAATATTGTTTTACGTGGAATTTAATTAGCAAGTACTCAATTGCTTCCTTAGAAACCCAGAGTATGCACCTGATTCAAATCTGGAAATTATGATACTTAATTAAATTTAGCATAGTTTACTTTTTTTGCATAAGAATTGTTTTCTAAGTATGCATCCAAAAAAATTGTACAAAAAAAAATTTAAGAATTAGTCTGATATACATATATGGCTGTGAAAATTTGTTTTTGCTCAAACTACTAAAAATGTCTTCTTCTACATGAATCCTGATTATGTGAATTTTTCCGTGTAATAATAGAGCAATCAAAATTTGAAAAAATCAAGGTTTTTGAGTTTATAAAAACTATAACAAACTTTTTTCTTCAAAATTATCTAAAGAATGAATTTTTAAAGACAACATTTTTTTTCTTTAAATAATGAAAATTTTGCAAAACTAAACGGCAGTTTAAAAAAAAATAATAGGTGTTTTTTTTTCAAATATGGATCTATACGTGCGTTTATATGTAAATCCATATTAAAAAAAACTGTCTCTTAAAAATTGGAGTAATTAAAAAAATCAAATTAAATTCACTTTTCTATTTTGTATTATATTTTTTCCTGTTAAAATTACTGTGCTCTCCATTTTTTTTTTTTGTTGGAGTATTTTTAAGTATAGCCTTATGGTAAAAATTGCTCTATTGTTTGCCAATGTTTCTTTTTAGTCATGTTTTAATTAGGCATTTTATTTGCTGTTTTTGCATATTTCTATAATTTTTGTTTTTTTTTAAACCTCGCTACGTTCCATGTACATATTTGTACATCAAATACTAGTTCCGTTCAATTATATTTTTTATTTATGACAACCCACTCCTCTTGTTTGTTTTTTTATTAAATTTTTGTTTTCAGCTTTTAAGTGATTTTACTAAATAACAAATTTTGGTGTAATTAATTTTAATTTTATTTTTTTAATTTTTTTTTATCCTATATTTTGTATTTTTTGTGTTTTACTTTTATTTAGTGTCATGATATTTTGTTTGTCATCAGCATTTATTAATTTTACTATTATTGGTTTGGATCTATGTTCTATTTTCTTGCCTAGTCTAGCTGTTTCTAATATTTGTGTTTTTTTGAATTGGTTTATTATCTAGTTAATTATCATTTGATGTGTATACTTTTTTTTTGTTTTTTTAGCTTACTAATAACAATATTGTTTTTTCTTTCTTCTCTTTCTGTTTTATCAATAACTCAATTATTTCTAGTAATTCTTGTGTTTTTTCATTCTACTTTTGTTTTATGTTTGTATTGTTTTTTGATATTTTCTTTTTCTTTTCTATTTTTGTTACTTTGTGTTTTAGTTGTGCGTATTTTAAACTGGTATTTCATAGCTCAGTAAATATCTTATTTTACTTTCTATTCTTTATCAAACATTTCCTGTCTATATTTATCATTTTTTTTTAATCTATTTTTGAAATGAAATATATCGTTTTTTGCTTCATGAATTACAGTGAAGTTATCATCTTCATCTCGATGTATTTGGTTTTCTTTTAAACGATTATTTCCTGTATGTTGTAATAATTTTTTTTTGTATTGGATCCCGTATCTGTTTTCTTGGTTATCGTATTTAAAACGTATTAAAATTCAATAAGACAACGTAGCGTTTTTCTTAGCACAGCCTTCTCCTTAGGTTGCGCTTGCGCACGAATACTGTCTACTTAAAAAATGATTGATGTAGTTTTTAATTTTATTTGATTATTTGTGTTTTTTTTTTCTTGCTTTAGAACGTTTTTTTTTTTTCAATTTTTTATTTCTGGTTTTTGTTTATTTTTACTAACTCACTGTTTCCAGTTTTCTCCTCTATTAACTAAAACTCAATTAAAACAGCTTTTGCTTCTTTAATAAATTTATTCAAAAAGTTACTATTAAAAGTCAATGAAAAGAGGTGTTTATTTTGATTCAACGAACCAGACAATAAATATAAAAATCAATCATTAGCTTAAAGAACAAAATAAATATAAAAACTTTTTAGAGAAAACAAATTAAAAAAATATTACACTGAATTGTAAGTACCTAAAATTGTTACGGCTATTGTTATGTTTGTTTTTAAAACTTTTTGATGTAAAAAGTAAATAATGTTTCATAAAAACCTATAAAAAAATAACCAATGTGACCATGACATTTACATGCCTTTTCAACACGACGCATATGCATAATCAATAAATAATTAATACAGCTTTGAATGTAAAATTTATTGTTTGTATTTAATTAGAACTGAGACCACGGAATTGATAACACGCCAAAAATTGATTGAAAGTGAGCAGAACGCAATATAATTGTTTTATTATCAATTGGAAAGATTTACACATAAGAAAATATTAATTCTTTATTTTGAGGTAAGTCTTAATTATAATTGTTTTATATATATATATATATATATATATATATTACTTGTAAAATATAATAACAATACTGTTAATAAGTAATAAAAAAATTCATTTTATTAAAATTATTTTGCATAGTTTTGATTTTTCTCTAGTATATTACTACATATTTAAGTTTAATAATTTTGATTTGTCGTTTATTTACCAAAACTTTACATAATGAAGTTCTAATTTAAGACTAAACTTAACTAGGTTTTACAATCTGTTTTATAGTAATAAAATGCTTAGTGAGCTGTTTATTACAACAATGACGATTGACCTTGCAGGTGTGCTTCGAGGAAGACTACCTGCAGAGTTGCAGAGTTATCAAATCGGAGATTGAGTTTCTGCCGATGGATGTTATATAATATATAACACCTCCCTTCATAAATATGAACTTCCACGTTCACTTAAATTTACTTTTGACGGATTTAAATCAATCTGAGATTTGTTACATTCATCAATTTTCTTTTTACAAATATTTGCAACACTATACTAATGTTAAGCTTAAGTAAAAAATACTTAAGTACTAAAATTAAAATAATTGTTATTATAATATATAAAGAAATGTTGTGGTTGCTAATTGTCACTAATTCTAGATTGGGAGTTGAAAACTGCTTAATAGTTGCAGTGTTATGAACCTTACTTAAATCTAATTCAAAGTTAATATAAGTGTGGCTGTTAGTTCACTGAACAAATTAAATATAGGTGCCACCTTGATTTCGTTGAGAGGTTGAATCAAACTTATATTATCAAGTTTTAATGAACAATTATTCCTATGTAAAATTAAAAGAACATCAACCATAATTTGACTGAGTGAACAATTACTTTGAATAAATAGGTTATTCTTTGGTACAGTAATTATTTCCGAACTAGTTGGTATTACAATATCATTAATTAATTTTGTGTTGGCAAAAGTACAATTGGTAAATTTATGACTATTTAGAATTTCTTGAAAACATGGTGTTACAGGTTGCATGTTTTTTTATTACAAAAATATAAGGATAAGTCCATTACTTTTCGACTAATTTAATAATTAAGTCGACCTCTTTGATCCCTAAATTTTTAAGGATCAAAATATGAATGAAAAAAATGGGATTCTCAACATTTTGGACCTTAGAATATTGCCTGTTCAAAATGACACACATTAAAAAGTCAAAAATTTTACAATAAAACGTCTTTTTAAGCTTATTTTGTATCTCAAGTTTTGAGCTTCTAGAAAAAGTTAAAAAAGTCAATGATGGCACAAATTATTCCTTATTACATGTACTTTAAAACCTATATTCTTATGTTTAATATGGTGGCAGTCAATTTAATATATTAAGCTTCAAACATTATTCCAAAAATACCCGAAACTTTAGCAAAATCGTATATAAATCAATACGTATTGATTCTATAAGTCTTGTGTGATCACTTTAAAAAGAGATTAAACACGAGGAAATCTAGACCTTGTGGATCAAATTTTGTTAAGATTTGACAATGTTAAAACAGTTTAAAGAAAGCAAAGTTTTGCGATTATGCTAAAATTTTATGGAATAATGATGGAAGCTTAGTATATCAAAATGATTGCTACAATAATAAACATAAAAATATGGGTTTTAAAGTACATGTAGTAAGAAATAATTTGAGCTATCGTGGACCTTTTTATCTTTTTCCAGAAGCCCAAAAAATGAGATACGAAATAAGCTAAAAAAGACGTTTTATTGTGAAATTTCTGACCTTCAAATGTGTGCGTTTTTAAACAGGCAATATTCTAAGGTCCAAAATTTTGGAAACCTCATTTTTTTCATCCATATTTTGATCCCTGAAAATTTGATCAAAATTAAAGAAGTCAACTTTTTCAAATTAGTCGAAAAGTAATGGAATTACCCATAAATTTTCTAATTTTAAACACTGTTTTTAAGTGATCCATTGATTTGTTTGCCCTGATAACAAAAAGGAGGGAGTATCCAAAAATGTTTTGTTCAATGTTGGAATTGATAACAAA
The DNA here is from genome assembly GCA_963932245.1 of Tachinus rufipes. NCBI lineage: Eukaryota > Metazoa > Arthropoda > Insecta > Coleoptera > Staphylinidae > Tachinus > Tachinus rufipes. The sequence goes on from OZ010748.1 coordinate 41,836,667, forward strand.
TTGTAGTATGCATATTGTTCTGAGAATGTTGGAAAAGAAATAATAAAAATTATTAAATTCTTTTCAATTTAGACATCACAGATTATTAGTTGATGGATTTCTTACAAATTAAGAGAAAGTTCAATGCCCATATTTTTAATAAGATCTTGTTAAATTGCAAACGTTCAAAATCGTAGGATATAACATGTGCAATCTTGCAAAATTCACCGCTTTAATCAGCTGTTTTATAAAGTTTTCTATTTCAATGAATTCGTATTGTAAATTGGTTAATTTTAACATTATTTGCACTTCGGAATAATCAGAAATTTTTTCTAATTGCTGAACAATTTTAGCTTCATTTTAAATAATATTGTTAATTTTTTGATTGTAAGTTTGAGTAATAGTTTCCAGTAAAATTTTATCTTTAGTAAATGAATTTTGAATATTTTTTTCATTAGATTGGATTTTCTGAACATACTCTATAATTTTCGTTTTGTCTCTGTCATCAAGAGTTCCAAATAAAAAGTTAGAAGCTTCACCAACAAAATTGAGTAATCCACGTTTACCTCTTAGTGAAATCATTGCCAATAAATTATCTGAGAGAGTATATAAATGTTTTGTTTTTTCACAAATAATAGAAGAATTAGAATTTTTCATTAACAGTTGTAAAGGTAAGTTTCTAATAGCAATTTGAAATTTTGAAAGTTGATTTATGATGTTAGAAAGATTGATGTAATAGAAATAATGATCATTTTCTAAACTTATATAAGCTTTACCAAAAGATACTGGTAATAGAGGGTTGTTGATTGGTTCAGTGTGGAGTTGAAGATGTACCGGGGTTAGGACCAGGATCGCAATCATCAGCAGGAGGATAATCAGTTATAATGAAACTGAACTTTTTTTTTCTTATTTTAAGTTGTTGTTTATGGTATTTTTTATCATCACAAAATACAAATTTATTTTTTTGTTTAGTTTTATTTATTGGTTGATACTGGAGTTTTTTTTTTTCTGGGTTTTTTAATATAGGTAGTTTTTTTGTTAACCGGAATTGGTACACATTTTTTGTTAGGAATGTTTTTTTTTAAGACTTCACCTTGAATATCGCGAATTTGATTCATATGTTGATCAATTTTATTTTATTCATCTATTGATTTTAAGTCAGGCAATTTTGATATTATGTCACTTTCATATCCATAAGAGATTACAAAAGGTTTTTGTTTTACACTGAAATGGTTTGTGTTATTATAATAAATTAATCTTTTAAGAATTAGTTCTTTTGTTTTTAAATTTGGATTTTTTGCTTTTAGAATTCAAATGTTTTCTAGTAAAGTAGAGTAAAATCTCTCAATGAGCACTCTTCCTTGAGGTCTCGTAGCAATGTTAAAGTGCCAATTAATATTTAATTCGTTACTAAAATCTCGAATTAATTCGTTATTAAATTCTGAATTGTCACTCGTAATAGATTTAGGTATATTAGGTATATTAGGTAGTAAGCTTTGTTAAATGTCAACCTGGTTTTCAGTTTCTATTGTCATGGCTTGTCCATAACGTAAAAATAAATCAATTATTGTATTTATGATACTGTCAAGAGTGATTGTGGCTTTATAAATATGATCAAAAGGGTATTGCCCTACAGGATTGTGAAAATCCGGAGGTCTGAAAATTGGATCTTTTATTTTTTGCTTCCAAACAAATTCTACACTCATTAATAAATTTGTTTAAATGTTTTTGAATATTAAGCCAGTAATATCGTTTTTGACTTTCTTTTAGATTTTTTAGAATGCCCGTGTGATTCGAACTTTTGTGATACTTCCTTAATATTTCCTTCTTCTGGAGAACATTAATTAATTTTTCTTAGCAAATAACAAAATCTATTGGTTTTGTTAAATTTGTTTGTGCAAAGGCTGTAAACAAATTTTGAAGTATTTCATTTAGGAAATAAATTGCATATTTTAATTTCGGTTTTATGATTTTTTTTGTCATAAACTGATCGTTCAAATTTTTGTGTTGATTAAATTTCCATGTAAATATTTGCTAATTAAATCTTTTTTGTTCACGAGATTCCAATTTTGATCCATGCATCTCTATAAAAACTTGTCGAGGAAATGAGTTAATAGCTTTATCTGAAATAGGCAGTTCTAAAAATGTTTCAGAATTTGAGTGAATTGTAGTTTTTTCAAGTTGATTAAATTCTTCAACAAGTTCACTAACTGATAGAATTCTTGAATTTATTGTAGCTGCGTTTGATTTTGTTTCATTTAACGTTTCATATAAGTGGCATTCTTGATTTTTAATTTGGCTTAGAGCGTTAGCTACTTGATTACTTTTACCTTTGATTTATTCAATTTCATAATCGAATTCTTCTAGCTTTAAGCGCCATCGATCAATTGATTGTGGATCTTTCAAGTTAAATAGCCATGATAAAGGTTAATGGTCGGTTTTTAATAAAAATTTATTTCCATATAGGTAAGGTCGGAACATTTTGCAGGACCAAACAATGCCTAATAGCTCTTTTTCAATCGTTGAATAATTAATTTCTGATTGATTCAGGGTACTGGATATAAAACTAATTGGTAAATCATGTCCTTTGTCATTTATCTGACTTAAAACTACTCTTATAGTAAATTGAGATGCATCAGTAGTAAGAATAAATTTTTTTGAAAGGTCTGGATACTGGAGTATTGGCTTATTAGTAAGGCTTTTTTAAATTTTACTGACGGTTTGAATAAATTCGTTTGTATGTTCAGTTTTTGATTCTTTCTTTAAACAATTTGTAAGGGGTTTTGTAATTTTTTCAAAATTTTGTATGAATTTTCTATAGTATCCCGCCAAACCGTGAAAGGATTTAATGTCTTTTGTTGTTTTTGGAAGTGGAAAATTTTAGATAGCTCAAATTTTATTTGGCTTAGGCTCAATACCTTGAGTTGTTACTTTATGACCTAAACATAAAATTTGTTTGTGTAAAAATTCACTTTTATCTATTTGTATTTTTAACCCTTTTTCCAGAAATCGCTTTAATATTAATTCTAAATTTACCATATATTTGTTACATGTCAATTTTCCCTTAAGGTATAATTGGCACGTATGATGTTGGTTGCCGGCTAGTTACCAGTGGAGAAGGGCGGGGTAAAATATGATCTTAAAACTGGTTGAATTTAAATATATATATTATAAGTAAAATAAAATTTTAATACAAAATTTAAAATAAATGAAATTATTAGATTTACTGGATTCAAAGTAAATATTGTGGGCTCCACCATACCTCTAAGGGTATGGAGTAAAAAGGGCCGTTTCAACAACAGACCCCGCAATTATATTAAACAATACTTATTTAGATTAAATAATAAACAGTGGGTATTAACAAGTATAACTCTGATGGCTGGCCAGCGATTTCCAAATATAATAAATCAACACAATGAACATATAGATAAAGTTATTAAAAAAAAAAATAATGCAAACTAAAACGTTCTGTCGGCTGAGTGCCGGCCTAATTACTAGCAAAAACGTTGTAATAGATAGATGGTAAAGTAATTAAAGTGATAAGTAAGAATTAAACAAAATAGTACGATACGCTTTTCGTGAGTGTGGAACACGTGTCTGAGAGTACAGATGCCGTGCCGGTGCGGATTTTGAGCAACCTGGATCCGGTAGCAATTCCAATTAAGTGGCTTCGCTCTAGTTCTATTATCACCGGTTTGGTTCGTCTTCCGCAATGACCGGTCCAGAATTTAGACGCACACGTGACGCGATCAGTACGTATGTACCATAAAATAAAGGCCTACAATAGTTTAATTAAAATGTGCGTAAAATATAACGCTAGAGGTTTTAACAACTTATTTATGAATCACTTGAATATTGAATAAATTATTTACTATAAAAAAAAACTCACCTCGATGATATTGGCCTTTTGTTTTAGAATTTTATTCTCTTTCTTTCATGTCCGCAATTATTAATCCCCTATTAGGTATTATTTAATTTAATTAAATAATTTTTGCACTGCCTCGTTCTAATCCATTAATATGTGGACTAAAGAATAACGTCGGCAAACCGACAATATACAAATATATTATTAACGTCCTCTTAGAGAGCAGGCAGCCGGACAAGAGAAAGCTTCGCGGGCCGAGAGAAAATTTTGCGAGCGTTAGGATCAACAAAAAATTATTCACGTGGATTATTTCTTTGCAAATCGCACGGAAATATATTTATTTTATTTATTTTAAGTTTTTCAATGTCAAAAATATTGTATATTATCTTACGGATTAATATTAATATTCGACGTATTAAAAAAAGGTCAAAGCTACATTATAAATTAATTAATCACTATATAAATCATTTATTTACTCCAATCCTATAAATCCAAATTTAATTAACCAATTATACCAAAGATAAAAACATAATTCCTAATTTTTTCAGTTGTTATATGGGCAATTCCATTTCAAACAGTCTAGAGCTGGGGGAGGAGGGGGGGGGTGCATTGAGAAACTTGCTTATGAATTTTTTTTAGTTTCTATAACTTATTAGTAGTCCTTTGATCGAAATATGAGTATGTAACACATAAAAAAAAAATCTACGATTTTTAAACCCAAATACACAGAACAAATTTATATTTTCTAATTAACTTACATCAAAACACGTCAACTTTGATGGTTAAATTTTTTTTTTAAATGCTCCTTTTTGCCCAGCAAACTGAGAACAAAAACATGGTTTTATGGCTTTTGCGGCTTATAGACAGGGTATAGACTTGAAATAGCACCAGATTTAGATTCTACAGAAAATTTCTGATCGATTTCCTTAGCAAATTTATTTTATTGAGTTAAAATTGCGGTTTTTAAACAAAAAATGCGATTAAGTTAAAAAACCACAAAAAAAACTTAAAAAAATAAAAAATTGTAGATTTTTTTTTCATGGGTTTCATGGTTTCATACCCTCATATACCGATCAAAAGACTACTAATAAGTTATAGAAAAAAAAAATACAGGAACAAGTTACCCCCCCCCCCCCCAGCTCTGGTCCGTTTGAAATGGAATTGCCCATATATTTGTTCAAACTTTTTACTTTTTTATTCATTAGTTCATCTGGATTAATTTTTAATTTTTGCTTGACATGGTTCAACAGTAGGGTTTGTTAATTGAATTTCAATAATATTATCTTTTACAAAAGTTACAATTTCATAAATATTACATAATTTAGATAGTTTGCCTTGATTAACTAAATAATCACCGTCAGGCAATTTAGTAGGTATTTTAAATGTTTTTGTAGTATTTGCTGGAATAATTATTTCAAAAATAATGTTTTTATCAATTGGGGTATATTTTAAAAGTGGAATTTGATAACATTGATTATATAAAATCATACTGTTAGGGTCTAATATAAGTTGTAAATATTTAATCGAAATAAATCCGTCAAAATATGAGTGAAAATTATGAAGTAAACAAGGAATATTTTTTAAGATACCAAAACCATATAGTAATTCAATATTAGTTTGTTTATTAAGAGATGTTGGTTTATTATAGGATACAACGTTACAATTACAATTAAATATTTTATCAGGAAAGTAATTTTGAGCTATAGAAGGTTTTATTATATTTGTCGTACTTCCTGTGTCAATAAGAATGTTTGCATTAAGTGAAGAAATATAAACATAAGGAAGTTCGGTACTTTTGTTTTCTATGTTATAGGATTGAAGAATGTACTTTCTTGAAAATTTATATCATGTTCATTTTCATCATTCTCATTACCATTTTCGAAATTCAAATAATCATTTTGTTCTTCAAAATTTTGATTGGTTTCAAACATATCATGATAATAATCTTTCGCATTAAAATTTTGAAAGTTTCCAAAATTATTCTCTTCACAAATTGATGTTGTTTGAGTAGACATCGGTTCCGGCTTATATTGCGGTTTAGGTGGTTGGAAAGTTTTCCTTTGAGACTGATTTTTTTGAAAATTAAAATTTGTTTTCATTTGGGATTTATTTTGTGGATTAAAATAGTTGTTTGGTCGAGGTTTATAAGTATAAGTAGGTTGTTGGTTTGATTGATTTTGATTAAAATTTTGAAAAGGTTTTTTTTATTATTAATTAATTTTATCGTTAGCGAAAGTTACTGCTTGACCTAGATTGTCCGGTTTTCTTAGGCAAATTTGACAGGATATATTATACGGAATTGATACGAGAAAGCGATCGAGAGCATTAGACGTGTAAAGCTCCTGCGTAAGTTGTTTATTTCTCTCATTTGATAAATTTATTTGTGCAAAGAGTTTAGCAAAACTCGAACGGATTCTAGTGCCAAAGGAAATTATATTATTGTTTTGTTCTATTTTAATATTTTTAAATTCGACTAACAGTTGTTCGTTTGATCTGCTGTTGGAAAAATGTTGTAGTATTGCGGTTTTGATATCATCCCAAGTGTTAAGATCGTCTCGGGGACATAAAATTTTACTAGCTTTTCTTCTAAATTTTGAAAAAAATTGCGGCTCTTATAGTAGCCGATGCTTCAGCAATCTGCACGTATCTGTTTATAATGCTTTCAATAAAAATTATTATTTCTGTTTTTTTTCCTCAAACAATGAGATTGTATCGATATTAATCTTAAAATGTTGATAATTCATTTTGATTACTATTGGTTGTTCTGAATCAGGCGTTGAAATTACAAAAATCCTATTTTGTAAAATAGTTTAAGATTTGAACATAGATTAATTAATACAATTTGCATATGGGTAAGTCATTGCTTTTTGACTAATTTAAAAAAGTCGAACTCTTTGATTTTGCTTAAATTTTCAGTGATCAATATGGATGAAAAAATTAGATTTACAAAATTTTGGACCTTAGAATATTGCCTGTTCAAATTGACACACATTTGATAGTCAAAAATTTTACAAAAAAACGTCTTCTTTAGCTTATATTGTATTTCAATTTTTGGGCTTCTGGAAAAAGATAAAAAAGTCCAAGATGGCTTAAATTATTTATTATTACATGTACTTTAAAACCCATATTTTTATGTTTAATATTGTGGTAGTCATTTTGATATATTAAGCTTCAAACATGATTAAAAAAAAACCGTAAATTTAGCAGAATTGCAAAACTTTGCTTTCTTTAAACTGTTTTAACATTGTCAAATCTTAACAAAATTTAGTCTACGAAGTCTAGATTTCTTTGTGTTTTATCTCTTTTAAAAGTGATCACACAAGACTTATGGAATCAATACGGATACACCACTATTTTGAGACTAGAAATTGCACATATTTTCGCGATCTTCAAAATTTGTAAATTTTAGGTTTCAAAAAAGCGCTGTCACCCTATGTCGATTTTAGTCAAAATTTCAGTAAATACTCTTTAGAGCACAAGAAAAAAGGTTATCTTAACAAGAAATTCCCTCTTTACTGTTAAAAAAGTGCATTTATTCTATTGCAAAGCCATTGCATTTACTTTTGAATGCTTCATTGAATGAAACTAAATTTCCTCAAATATGGAAACAAAGCTATATTACGCCTTTGTTTAAATCTGGAGCTAAAGAGAATATCACTAACTATAGAGGCATTTGCATTTAATCTGCTATACCTAAATTGTTCGATAAAATTGTAACTAGTCAGTTGCAATAGATGTGCAAAAGCATCTTAATAGAAGAGCAGCATGGATTTCGTGAAGGGCGTTCCACACTTACTAATTTACTCTGTTATGAAAATGATATTTTAAATGCATTTGAATCTAAAGTACAAGTTGACTCAATCTACACCGATTTTTCAAAGGCGTTTGATCGTGTGAGTCATAATATTTTGATTGCCAAGCTCAGTGCTCTGGGATTTCATCATGATGTGACTTCCTGGTTATTCAGCTTTTTGAAAAATCGCACGCAGTGTGTAAAAATTAATAGCTTTTTGTCACAGCCCATTCTTGTTTCATCTGGTATTCCTCAAGGATCTCATTGTGGACCAATTTTATTTTTGCTTTTCATTAATGATATCCCACAGTATATCAATTTATCGTCATTTCTTTTATTTGCGGATGATTTAAAAATGTATAGAAGAATATCATCTCTCAATGACTGCCATCTTTTACAACTGGACTTGGATTCTATAAATACTTGGTGTTTTATTAATAAATTATTTTTTAATGCTGATAAATGTTTTTCAATAAGTTTCCATAGAACTTTAAGTAAAATTTCTTTTAACTATATAATTGACACTAAAGTGTTAAACAAAGTCACACAAATAAAAGATTTAGGCGTTATTTTTGATCATAAACTTACATTTGTTGAACATATAAACATCATGTGCAATCGTGCCATAAAAATGTTAGGATTTGTATATAGAATGTCCGCGGATTTATCAGCCAGTACACTTAAACTTTTATATTGTGCTTTGGTGCGTTCGCATTTAGAGTATGCTCCGTCAGTTTGGAGTCCTGTTTATGAAATTCATAACCGTAGTATTGAACAAATTCAAAAACAGTTTTGTCGTTTATTGTCTTATAAATCCGGCATATTATCTGTAAATTATGATTACTGCTACATTGCTTTATTGTACTATCTACCGCCATTGAAGATTTGCCGCAAAAGAGCTGATTTGTCGTTCTTGCGTAATTTAATTATGTCTGAGATTGATTGTCCGGAGCTACTTGGTACTCTTCCATTCCATGTAGCACCTAATAATAGACATAGCAGACATTCTTCTTTATATTGCGAGTCTACTCATTCTACTAATTATGGTTTCAACAATCCACTCGGTAGAATGTGTAGATTTGCAAATAATTTATTAACTTATATTAATGTATTTTGTGTCTCTAAATCTACGTTCAGAAGTCAGCTAAGTCATGCTGACTAATGTCTAATATGTGCGCTTTTATGAATGGTATATTTGTATTCTTTATATTTGTATTGTAAAACATCATTGTTTATGTATATTTGATGTAGATTTAAATGGTAAGATTATACCGTGAATAAAGTATTATTATTATTATTATTATTATTAAATGGTATATTGGGCATTATCAAGAATTTATTAATATTCAAAAATTGTCAAAATCGGCAAACCGCACATTTTTGTATCTCAATTTTTGCGCCTTTAGAAAAAGATAAGAAGGTCTTCGATGACTGAAAATATTCCTTATTATATGTACTTTAAAACCTTTTGTTGCAGACTTATCAAATCAGAGATTGAGTTTCTGCCGACAGATGTTATATAATATATAACATAATTAGAGAAAGAGCATCTATTAATTATACAAACGGGTAATTTGAAAGTAAAATGAAGCAAAGATATAAAATTAATATTTGCATTGTTTGCTTAGTAATTAATTAAAAAAAATATATATATTTTTGATCTCTTGTCTTGATGTTAAAAATTAGTTTTCAAAAATAATGAATTTAAAAATTATCGAAGTAACCAGAACTTTCTTTTTTCTCTCTCGTATAAAACAAATTTACTGTATCATTATGATTGTTTTTATTAAGTTTTAATAGTTCATTAGATTCTTTTATATTTTTGATATAAATTTTCATGTAAAATTCAAATTGTTTTTTTTTACATTTATCTTTTTTAATGTGCTTTGTGTTAGTAAATTTTATATTTTCAAAAAAAAAGCCCTAACTATTTTAATATAAACGCAAATTGTCTTTAGTTGTTTAAAAAACTATCTCAAGTAAGCATGCAAATTTTGATTAATATATGACATGTGTAGTTAATTTGTATCGTAGAACGTTGTTATTTAATTTATTTCCATTTTCTACAAATACTAAGTTTTCATAAAATTGTTTTTTGTTGTAATTATGTGATTTTATTGTATTTTCCAAAACAAGTTTCCTATTTTTTAGTAAGCTATTTTCAGTGTTATCTTGAAGTAATTCTTTTGGTAAAATTGTACTATTTTTACCTTCTAGTAAGTATTGGTGTAAAACCTGTAACTGTATGTTCAGTTTTGTTATATTTTTTTGTGCATTTTTGCTGTTTTTTTTTTTCATTAAGTTTACGCTTTATTTTATTCTCCAATGTTTGGTTTAGCCTTTTATTTAGACCATTGGAATATGGTGTATTTATTGTCGTAAAAATAATGGGTATATTATTTTTAAATTGTTTTGAATTTATTCTGGGGTACTGGTCTGCTAAAATCAAACCGATTTTATTATTTTTAACTTCATTTTCATCAGTTTTATAAAATCATTTGCATTTCAAATAGATTTTGGACAGGTCCTAACTGTGATATTAGTGATTTTTTGTCTTCTTGATTTGTTTCTTTTGCATGACTCACAGCTATTACAAATATATTTAATATTTTTTCAGGTTTTTGCTGTGTAGAACTGTCTAATGTTGTTTTGCATTTGTTTAACTTCTATGTGGCAATAATTTTCATGTACATCTTTAACTAATTTGATAATAAAGTTTTCTGATAAAATAATCTTTTCTTTCTTTCTTTCTTTCTTACTTTTTTATAATATATATTGTATTTTGATGTTAGTTTAGTTTCCTTATTTTGTAAATTAATTGTTGTTTACCTCTTGGCCATTTTAAATGTCCTTTAGTTTGCTTAATCCTTCCAAATTATTTTTATTTGGAGAATATTTTATTCCAAAGTCGTATTGTGAGCGGTAATATGTTATATCATCTAACTTTTTATCTGTTCTTGCTTTTATGTTCATTCTTTCAAGTAGTTTGTGATCTGAAAAGCCAAAATTTCCAATATTTTATTGCTTCTTTTATGGCTTGACATTCCAAATAAATAGCTTTTTTTGTGCTTCATTTTTTTTTTTTTAAATATGCCATTGTTTTTTATCAGTTGGCTGTCTTTGTTTTAATACAACACCTATGCCTTGCAGACTTGCATCTGTGTAAATGTGTATTGGCAAGTTTAAATTAAATATTTCTAAGACAGGTTTTGAACAGAGTAAATTTTTCATTTTCTCAAATGGTTCCTGACAATTCTCTGTCCAAATAAATTGTTGACTTTTCTCAAGTAAATTATGTAGTGGATCTAGTGTCATTGCAACGTTTGGTATATATTTATTATAAAAAAATAATTTTTCCCAAAAATTGTGATTTTAGCACAGGAAATTCTTTATTTAGATAAGTTTGTCATTTACTGGGTATATTGAATTATTTTTATCACATGGCTCAAATATTTTATTAAATCTGATGCAAATTTGCATTTTGAGAATTTTAATTTGAAGCCTTATTTTTTATTCCTTCTAATAATTGTGACACGTGATCGACGTGCTTAGAGAAAGACTTTGAAAATATTAGAATATAATAATAATAATAATAATAATAATAAACTTTATTTCTATTTAATACAAACTATACAAATAAAAAATGGCGAAGTTCAGACTACGTCTGTTCTCCCACTTAATCTTTATAATTTTCACATTAATAATTTTGACCTAATTTGTTTACAAACTTCTTTTTCTTTTATTCCTGTTTTTTTGCTTTATTTAATACATGGTTTAATCTTACATTTACTACTGTAGGTGTTGTAGGCACTCCAATTACTATATAATTTAAACAGCAAAAAAATTGTCAACTTGACATTATTTCTGACATTTTTATCGTCTATATAATTTACCGTAAAACTTGTTAGTTTGTATTTTTTTATAATATTACTTAGTATTCTTTGAAAGATTGCTAGTGAAGTTTTCATACCAAATGATAAGCAAATACATTGAAAATGACCGTCTTGTGTCACAAATGTTGTTTTTTGTCTATCTTCAATCCGTAGAGGAATCGACCTGAATTTTAATCTAATGTCAACAAAAAATAACATTTTTTTAGTTTCAGCATTAGGTCTTTAATCAGCGGCAAAAGTTGTGATTGAGGTACAACAATCTTATTTAAATCTCAAAAATCTATACATAATCTTGATCTCTTCCTTTTTATATGTTAGGGTTACTGGAGTAGCAAATGAACTATACAATTCTTCAATTAAATTTCCTTTTAATAGTTTTAAAATTTGTTTTTTGTTTTTTTTTTTAATCTTCAATGTTACATCTGTACGGTCTCTTGCTACAATATTTTTCAACCATTAGGTCTATAGGCGCTTCATAATCTTTTACTATTCTTAAATCGTATTTATCTTTAGCAAACAACGTCTTATATTTCTCAATCATATTATCTATTTCAGCTCTTTGACAATAATCTAAATAATTTAATGAATTTTCAAAGTTTGATACATTTACGTGTTCAATAAAATTTATTTTATATTTTTCAACAGTTTCTTTTGTCTGATCTTTTTCTGATAAAACAGGTATTATCTGTTCAATTTTTAATTCTTTATTTTGAATTAAATTAAATTGTTTTATCCTGTCCAATCTAATCAAGAATTCATACTTAAAGTTTTCTTTATCAATAACATAAACATTTTTTTTTTTTATTTTAAAAACTTTTGTTTTTATGGTTACCATTCTTTTAGTTTTTTATGTCATTCATTTGCTCGGTTTTAAATTTTAATAGTTTGAAATTAATCAGAGAAACATTTGAACCTAAGTCGTATATTCAAAATATTTTCAGAGTGTCATTTAGGAACAATCTGACTTGTATTAATGGCACTAATAGTTTTTTTGATTTGTATTATTTAGCTCAACCTCAATCAGAGCTATTTTTGTACTTACTATTGATTTTTTTTTTCATTTTCCTTTGTTTTAAACCAGCATGAGGTTTCTAGGTGATATCGTGGAGCTTTACCTAATTTTTCACATATTCTTTCAAGGATTTTTTATTGGTCTTATCTGATACAAAATTGGGGAGTCCCTTAGCAATCAAATTTATAAGTGTTCCTGTATCAATTAAATTATTTACTTCTAATAAAAGCCTTTATTTTCTTGTTTAATAGTCTACCAGACTTATCTGATGTCTGAATGAAAATGCATTAATCTAAGTCCACTTTTTGTTTCAATACGTTTCACAAAAATTTTTCTTCTATTTTTCACGCTTTAAATTTTACTAACATACCGTCATACCAATCAGTACATAATTTTTTAAGTAAATGTTTAAGAATTTATTTTTTTTTTCGTTTTGTAGTATTTCAAAACGCACAGATTCATTTTCAAACTCATTGCTTTACTGTTTAGCATTGGAATTTCTACTTGTAAATCTTTCAATTGTAAATCGTTCTGATAGCTTTCATAAATTTTAGTATTTGACATTATTGTCACAAGTGATATTAGGATTTTTATATACAATTTCTAGATATTGTTCACCAAACTGTATATTTTCATGTTTATCTAAATAAATCTTGCTTAAATCTTTTGTCAAAGAAATCTATACTTTTCATGTTTGATGTCGCTTTTTCAGTGACTTATTTATTTTATCATATGCTTGTGTATTTTTTATCTGTGTATGTAATGACTTATTACTTTGAGTTAAATTGAAATGTTAAATTTTTGACGATCAAGAGTTTCTATTGATGTGATACAAATAATGTATGACTTTCCGTCTTTATTTACTAGTAAAGTAAACTCAAATTTTAACCTCTCCTTTTATGTAAATTTTTAAGTTTGAGAGTTGGTTTATTAGAGTTATTAGAATATTATGGGTGCGTAGTCAAAGATTTTGCGGCAGATCGTCTTGTATATGTACGTGGCACATTAATGTTAATTCCATTGTTTCACTAGGTAAGGGATTGGCAGTGTTTTACTCGGAATCTGATTTTACATTTAATGAAATTAGTACGAAATTTGAAATTCAGTTTATGGTCAAAGTTTACTAGATGTTTACAAATATGGAATGGATTGTTGGTTCATTTAGATTTATACTAGGTGAATTTTTATGGATTTTGTGATAAGGGATTAGTAGTTGGGTTTTTAAAAGGCGTTATTTATTAAACTACAATTTTGTTTTATCTAGCAAGGTTTTGCAATTGATCTATAGATTGGTTTAGAGATTTAGCGTGAGAGACCAATATTGCAGGATGTAGGAGTTTGGATTAAAACAGGATGGGTTAGAACTTTATATGTCAGAGCAAAAAGTATTATATAGGAGAGGAGACAACTTACTAGTATATTAATTAAATGATTAAGCACCTCTAGGACTGATAGTTTAAACAAGAGGCTTTTATGCTAGACAGAGTCTAATGCCTTGTTTATGTCCAAAAACAAGACGATGGAGTGTCTGCCTTTGAGGTGGGATGTTTAGATGTTGGATGTCCGAACGGGTAGCTCGTTGATTTATTTTTTACAAAATGAAATAGTTAATTTTGCAATGTACCTTCAAATAGTTTACCAAGAACTAAAGGTAATGTGATGCCCTATTACACTACTTTCAGTTCTTGGTAAGTAGCTGGGTAAGAAAGGTTAGCATATTTTAGAGGCGCATCCAATTGTTCCCATTTTCTATTCTTTAGGAAACCATTAGTGAAAAAACAATAATTGAACATTTTTATTATGTGGTTATGAACGTTGTTATTGAACTGTTTTAAAATTTATCTAGTTAGTAGATCATTTCCTGGTGTTAAATTTATTTAACAAGTTGTGATAGTCGTATTGTTTCGTCTAAAGAAGTTGTACGTCTGTCTACAATATATGTCGTACCATGTGTTTTTGTTTTTATATAAATATTGTCAAAATTGTCACCGTTGAAGAAGGCAAATGCGTATTTAAAGTGTCTTTAAAAAGTATTGGCAATGTCAATGTCAATGAAAATCTATTCTTGGAAACCGGGTCTGCTGTTGTTTGTATTTAGTCAGTTTCTTAATTTCCTGAAAGTAGTTTTTTCTTTTCTTTTCATTAATTTTGTTGCAAGCCGTTATGTATTTGTCTTGTCAGTACGGAAAAATTAAGTTGTGTATGTTTTTATTCGAGTCATTGAACTGTTTTTTTAATGTTCTGTCATTTGTATTTCTAAATTCAAGATACAATTTTCTTTTATATTTAATAAGACGCACAATGAAGGAGAGAAGAGGGTAATTATAGTAAGATATTAATGTTTTAGTAGAATAACAATAAATAGAAGATGCTATTAATTTAAAAAATAATGAGATGCTAGCAAGAGATATATTTGAGTGAGATATAAAGTTAACACCTGCACCCAAGAACGACAGCGAAGCATCCCGGGAATCCGTTATTTAAATATCAAACCTTGAGCAATTCAAAGAACCATTATCTTGTCATATAAAAACAAGAATTTGTTATTAATTCAGTCTGTGGAGCTGAATCGCTCAAAGTTTAATGTTGTTAGTCTAAACGTAAATTTTACACAATTAATATTCAATTTATTATACTTATTTTATTATTTTTATAAATAAATAATAGTAAAAAGTTAAATGGCGCAGTCTTAAAGGATACATAAACGCGTGTGATATTTCGGTTGTTTCTAAAATCGGACCAACAGACAAAGTGTACAAGTTCGGTGATTTTTAAAATTCTTAATTATTGGAAACCCAATCGCTCCGGGGACGCCGCTAGAATCGCCAACATCCCAGGACGGACCGCAGAAATTTACGTGGAGTGAATGCAACTCAAATCGCAGTGTTCCAAGACGAACAACACAGCAGAAAAGCAATCGCCCACTCACCGGAATTAAATGACAAATTTAATATTAATGTTATTGTTATTGTAACAACCTTAACTAATTAATGCCAACATTCTTTTTTTTTAATATTCTTTTTTAATAAAATAAATCTCTTTTGTAAGAAAATAAACGTTTTGCATTACAATTAAAAACCGGCTAGATTAAATAAAAATTTGAAATAAAATAAACCATTGTAAAAAATTTACAAGATTTATTATTAGCATTAGAAGAAGTAAAGACATTTTAAAATTTGACCAGGACTTGATACCTATGTTTGAAGAAGTGTAATGTACCAAATGTAAACGCGCGAAACATTCAAATATGCCGTTGTTCCTCCACTTAAAATATAGAGGTCCTCAATGTCTTGGTAGAAGACGGGTCACTCTTGAGGGAAGATCTAAAAGGCGCGGGTGTGCGAAAGATCAAAAAGGCACGTGTGTGCAGTATAGTTTTGCAAAAGCGGATATAACATTGTTAGTGTGTAAGAACTGTATTAAGTAATAGTGTTAGTTAGTTAATAGTTATTAATAAAACGTAAAATCTAAAGTGCGGAGTTTCTCTTATCTTCCTTAAAAAATAAGAGTGGCACCCTAAAAGGAGCAGCAGAAGTCCGGTGAACCAAACCCCCAAGATTGAGCTAGCCGGCCCGGCAGCTCTAGAAGCCGCCGTAAGTACCACGAGTCAAGCCCAGGCTCCAACACGTGGATGAACACCTACCACCTAGCCGCAACCTGCAGCTTCAGATATCGATCATCATCAACACCTCCAGGATGTCACCAGAAGTGTAAAAACATGGTAAAAATTAGTGAGTACAAAAAACTATAAACGTATTTGCTATTCCTGAATGACATTGAATAAAATCAATATCGATAATTTATATATTGAATATTTAGTTTTACATCATTTATATTATTATTACATTTAATTACTATTTAAAATTTTATATTAAATTTTATAAATTTCGCGCATTATATATTATGTTTATATTAAATATATTATACAATTTATTTGCACGGGCATATTAAGACAAATTTTTGTGATAATAAGTATAGGTTTTGTTATAAAACGTAAGACAAATAATTTAGTAAATTGTTTAAATGTGTTAGGTTTAATTTATTAATTTTAAGTGGATTATTGCAATATAAAAAAATATTGTTTAAATTTTGGATTTCAAATTAAATATTTTCTTTTGTTTAATTTTTTTCTCTCTCGTTTGACTAAATTTTTTTAAAATTTATTTTGAAATCTATATTTTAAATGGAGGTTATTCGCTTAAGTAAAGACGAATGTGTTTACGAATTACGAGTTCGGGAGTTTTCAAAAATAAATTACCTTACATTAAACCAATTGCGAGCATAATTAGCTCCAATACTGGCGGGAGAAAACTATGAAAGTATTATTATGATAGAAAATGAGTCTTTCAATTGAGATCAGGAAATTATAACTTGCAAACAAATAATTCCAATATTAAATGATATGATAAATGTGTTTGACGGAAACAGAGATACAAATGCATCTAAAACTATCGAAACAAAATTAATTCATATTACGGGAAGACTCGATAGGGTACCTAATGAAGATGCTCATAAAACAATTGTGGAACAATATAAGTTGCATCTAAATAATCTTAAAGGGTTGACAGAAGAAAAGTGTAAACAACTTGGGTTAGATGGGGATAGAGCTAGCAGTAGGTTATCAATACCAGTTTTTGACCATTTTTGCGCAAGTAATAGTAAAAACTACTCAGGGAAGAAGAATGGGGAATTAAATTTTCCGGGATAGTAGAGGAGTTAAGCGTCGGAGCGTTTCTCGAAAGAATTGAAGAACTACAAGCCATTAACAAAATTTCAGAGGCAGAATTATTTTGTAGTTTACCTGAATTATTATCGGGTAAAGCGTTGTTCTGGTTTTGGTCATATAAATATTTGTTTGTAGATTGGGAAGAATTCACAGAAGTTTTAAAGAATGAATTCCGTCGGCCGGATTATATATACGAATTGCGTCGCAAAATAGAGGGCAGGAAACAATAGCCAACTGAACTTGTGCGAGATTATTTTGCATGTATGTTAGCTATGTATCGACGATTAGATATTAAAGTCTCGGAAGAAGAACAAATTCTTACAATCAAGCGGAATTTAACTCCTTATCTGTTAGATCGTATAAGCTATAATAATATCAAGTCTCTCGATGAATTACGCGAAAAATGCAAAAGTATTGAAGCACGTCGGGTTTTATTAAATAATGCCTCCTCCACCTCTCATTCGAATGCTCCTCTAATACTTTAACCAGATTTGACAGGTTTATCAATACAGAACGTCTCAAAACCATACCCAATAAGAAATAACTCAATTTAATGCTACAATTGCAAAGGTTATGCTCATCCCTTTACAAAATGCGTTAGACCAAAATCTAAATTTTGTACCGGATGTGGGAAGAAAGATGTTCTAAGAGATCAATGTACGTTTTGTAATAGGTTGGAAAACGGACCTGCGAGGTCTCAGTGGGCCAAATAGACCATCGCAAGGCAGAAAATTGGGTCACCGATAAATTTGGTTTAAAATTTATACCAGGTGATGCGCGTCCGTATTTGGAAATTTCCGTATTAGGCTTGGTTGTGACAGCTCTATTAGATAGTGGTTGTTCTAGATCTTGCTTAAACAAACGTTTGTTTAGAAAAATTGGCAAAAATATAAAAATTAGGAATGCTGATACATTGTCAATTCGAGTGGCAAATGGTCAGCAGGTTAGCGTGGTAGGAACAGTAGACTTGCCAATCGCTTTAGGAAATATTGTACTTAAAGTTAGTTGTTTAGAAATCCCAAGTTTAGCAAGTGATCTTAGATTGGGTATAGATTTTTGGAGACAATCTGGTATTGTACCAAATATTAATAGTTGTAATTTTGTATTGCACAAAGAAGTTTACGTTACCGCAATGGATGATTCTAATCTAACTCCTGATCAAATTTCTCAACTTTAGAGTTTAGTGGATTCTTATTTTGCAAAAATGGGTAATAGGCTGGGTTGTACCAACGTTATCCAACATAATATCGATGTAGGAAAAGCTTTACTTATTAAACAGAGGTTCTATCCAGTGTCCTCAGCAATGCAAAGAATAATAAACGCTGAAGTAAACAAAATGTTGGAGTTAGATGTGATTGAACCCAGTAGATCTCCTTGGTCATCACCAGTAGTGATGACAAAGAAAGAAACTGGCAATTATCGCTTTTGTATTGATTTTAGACGAGTGAATTTAGTTACAAAACGCGACGCGTATGCTCTTTCTTATATGACGGCAATTCTTGATAGACTTCGTTCGGCGAAATATATTTCATCTTTAGATATAGAAAATGCTTACTGGCAAATTTCATTGACAGATGATTCCAGGGAGATAACGGCCTTTTCGGTTCAAGGACGTGGGTTGTTCCATTTTAAAAAGTTGCCGTTTGGTTTGCACAACAGTCCCGCGACGTTTGAGAGACTTATGGACATGATACTAGGCCCTGAATTGGAACCATATGTCTTTAAGTATTTGGACAATATTATTGTGGTTACGTCGGACTTCGAGACTCACGTTCGGGTGCTAGCAGAAGTTCTTAAACGTCTTCATGCTGCTGGATTAACTTTGAATCGGGATAAATGTCATTTTTGTCGCTCAGAAGTAAAATATTTTGATTATGTAGTAAATAAGAAGGGATTATTAGTTGATTCAGAAAAGGTGTCTTCAATTTTGCAAATTCCGCTTCCTCAATCGGTGAAAAATATTTGTAGATTCTTAAGAATTGCTAGTTGGTGTTTATTCCAAACTTAGCAACTTGAGCGAAACCTTTGACAAAACTGACTCGTAAAAGTTAACCGTGGAACTGGTCCTAGAACAACAAAAACTTTTTACGGATTTAAAAACCTGTTTAGTTTCCGCACCAATTTTAGCTGTCCCTGATTGGAACAAACCATTTTTCTTAGAATGCGATGCTGGCGCAGTGGGTTTAGGCTGTGTACTAAGTCAACGTACTAATGGGGGAGATTATGTGATAGTCTATGCTAGCCGATCGTTTAATCTTCAAGAAAATAAATATAGCGCGACAGAACTAGAGTGCCTAGCGGTTCTCTTTGCAATTGAGAAGTTTTGGGGATGTATTGAGGCTACGCATTTCACTGTAATCACAAATCATCCTGCTCTTAAATCATTATGGCATCTTAAGGATCCTCCAGGTAGACTTTTACGGTGGTTGATGAAGCTACAACAATATCATAAAGAGAGCAGGCACAAACCATCAGGTATCGGACGCTCTTTCGCGTCTAACTCATGAGAATATTTTTTCCATACATCTGATAATTGGTATGCTTACGGATCGCGACCAATGGTATAATAAACTGTTAAGATTGGTGAGAGAAGATCCTCAGAGTTACACGACTATTTGCATTGTTGGTAGGCTTCAAAAACTAACGAAAGAAAGTCGGAGTTCATTAGATCTTAATGATTCTTGGAAATGGGTGGTACCACGGTCTAAGAAAGCTGAGGTGTTACAAGAATATCATAATGACGTTACTGCCGGTCACTTAGGTATAGCTAAAACATGTCAACGTGTGTTACAAAATTATTACTGGCCTTGCATGCACGCGGATATCACTCTCTATTGTAGATGCTGTAAGATTTGTTTGGCTCATAAAGTCAGCCAACAAAAACCGGGAGTCTTTTTAGGTACACACCTTGTTGATAGACCATACCAAGTGTTAACGATCGACTTAATGGGACCATTTCCAATATCAACACGTAGAAATAGGTTTATTCTAGTAATATGGGATTTGTTTACAAAAAATGTATTTTTAAGTGCATTAAGGGATGGAAAGTCAGGGAAGATAGTTGACATAGTTAAAGATATCCTTATGATGTACGGGGTGCCACAGATCATTGTTAGTGATAATGGCAAACAATTCATTTCAGGAAATTTTAGGCAATTGTGTAATAATTATCGCATAACTTTACGTTTAACTCCTTACTATCACGCTCAAGCCAACCCGACCGAGAGATATAATCGTACTATTAAAACGATGATTTCTTCTTATTTGCGAGGAAATCATCGTCACTGGGATAAAAATTTAGCACAATTTAGTTTTGAATTGCGTACGAGTTGTCATGATGCTACCGGTTTTACACGAGCGTTCCTTACTTTTGGAAGGGAGTTAACCATAACTGGTAACCAATACGGACCTCTTCAAGGTAACAAACCGCTGGACATAGCAGACCGGAAAATGATTGCCGATAATCTAAACAAACTCTTCGAATTCTATTCTAAGGTCAGTCAAAACCTTAAAAAAGCATTTGAAAGAAATGCTTACTATTATAATTTGCGTCGACAACCCCTGGAGTTTGAAACCGGAGATTTTGCTTGGAAAAAGAATTATCATTTATCCGACGCTGGCAATTATTTTACGGCTAAACTGGCAGATAAATTTATGTTTTGTAAAGTACAACGCAAAATAACAAAGAATACGTATTATCTCGAGTCGGAAGATGAAACAAAAGATTTAGGAATTTATCATATAAAAGACTTAAAAATTCACCTCCCTGATTAGTTGAATTGATAGAGGGTAATAGTTGCATTATAATAAAATAAGTTTAGGTGTAATTTAAAGGGTTTTTTTTAAATTTAGAGTAGGTTACTTTAAGTATACATTATGGCTACATTAGATTAGGTTAAGTATAAGTATAATATAGGTTTTTTTATTTAGAGTAGGTTACCTTAAGTATAGATTAAGACTACATTAGGTTAGGTTAAATAGGTTATAAAAAAAATGTTTACATCTTTTTTTTTGTTTGAGGAAGAGGGGAGATTTGTAACGTACCAAATGTAAACGCGCGATACATTCAAATATGCCGCGTTGTTCCTCCACTTAAAATATAGAGGTCCTTAATGTCTTGGTAGAAGACCGAGTCACTCTTGAAAAAAGATCTAAAAGGCACGGGTGTGAGAAAGGTCAAAAAGGCACATGTGTGCAGTATAGTTTTGCAAAAGCGGATATAACATTGTTAGTGTGTAAGAACTGTATTAAGTAATAGTGTTAGTTAGTTAATAGTTATTAATAAAACGTAAAATCTAACGTGCGGAGTTTCTCTAATCTCCCTTAAAAAATAAGAGTGGCGCCCTAAAAAAAGCAGCAGGAGTCCGGTGAACCAAACCTCCAAGATTGAGCTAGCCGGCCCGGCAGCTCTAGAAGCCGCTGTTAGTACCACGAGTCGAGCCCAGGCTCGTGAGTTACAGGTGATAAAATAACCTTACGTAGTTACATAAGTGCATGTGAATTTTTAATAGAAGAATATTTGCCTCTACCGCCCCCCCCCCTCCCCCCCCCCCCTACAAAATGTAAATTAATTCAGAATGGCCAAACGCATATTATTAATATTTACGGAAAAACTTCGCGGTAAAGCCCGAGAAGCAGTTGACGCAAATAAAACTCCAACATCATGGATTGAATTAAAAGATATTTTAATTCACGCATTTGGTGACAAACGTTTCGAAGACGTGCTTGTTTACAATCTTAATTGTTTAACTCCCAACAGAGATGACACCACTGCAATTTATGCGAATAAAATTAAATCAACTTTGTACACTCTTTTATCAAAAATTAATCTTGAAAAAAGAGATATGCAATTAAGACAAATTAAACAAAACCAATTTAAGCAAATTGCGTTAAGAACTATTCTGTTTAGACTAAATATAATCAACCTTAATATTAGACTGGAAGTAAAGCTACTTCGATAATATTGAAACAGCTGAATCGTATGCTCTTGAAATTATAAATTTCAACATTCAGCGACAAAAATTTGTTTTAAATTTTAAACCATCGATACAAATGCAATCTGGAAACTCACATCGATTTGAATTCGGATTTGATTTATTAAACAAACTTGAAGCTTCGTTAAATACCAAGCGACAAAAGATCACTACTGATGCGGCAGAAATTTTATACAAAATTAACAAGCCCACACATGTTGTTGACCTAATTCTCAAATACATCAATAAATTATGAAATAACAAATAATTGCAATGGACTTACACTTTTTCCAAAAACAGTAGACCTAAAAGGAAAATTAATTATACCCAAATTTGTAGTTGAGGTTAAAAATTATGAAATTTGTGTAGAAGCAACAAATTGTAGTCAATCACCAATTCATGTTAAGTTAAACTCAATAAAGCTTACACCAGTTAATAAAGCAGAAAAAGAAATTAATATGGGTTATTATACAAAAACTAAAACAATTTATCAAAACTACAGGAAAAAAATATTATCAAAAATTTTAAAAATAATCATTTAAAATTAGAAGAATCAACAGCAATAAAAACTTTACTTATAAAAAATTAAATAAAATAAAAAAAAATTATGTGGAAGGCCAAAATTTAACTTCCACTCATAAAATAAAACAAACTCTAAATATGAGGAATATCACCTCTATTTATTTTCGTATCTATCGACAACCACTGAAAATAAAAAAGGAAATCAAGAAACAAACTCTTGATTTACTACGACAGGACATTGTTAGAGAAAGCATATCACCATGGAATGCTCCAGTACACATTGTTACCACCAACAAAGAAGGAAAAAGAAAACAACTAATGGTATAGAATAAAAATAAAAGGAAATTTTTACAAAGGTATTATCTTTGTTAACAGAGAATGAGTAAACAAATACAAGGAATATGTGGAGTCTCTCCTGAACAAAAGAAATTGAGAAATAAATGCAATCTTTTAATGCATTATTGATGCTTGGAGGGTTACCTCCGCATTTGTTACATTTTGGCAAAAGTGCATTTGTCTGTGGTGTGTGCAAATGAATTGCATTTGCTGCAAGGAACGGGTATCGATGTAAGAACAAGGCTTTTATACACCGCAAAGTGTTTTTTTTTTGTTTGTTTTAGAATCGTAGTTTCCGTTCAATTAATTCCATATAATTTATTCCTTCCCATGATTTATATAACTTTCTTTCTTATTGTAAATCCTAATCCAAGTAGATTCCTAACTAAGTTCATGAATGTGTTGTAGTTTTATGTACATAATTAAATTCAATTGACATTCATTTTACTGTTTACTCACCTATTCATAATTCCTATGAAAACTGCACAAAATTAACTGTAATTAGCTTAGAAAGAACCATATTTTCGATCATAATTTCATTTCATTTACTATCTAAAAATTTTATTTCATTATTGACAAGAATTGCGGCGTTTCCAACTGTACTTTCTTTTTTATTAATTACAATTTTATTTAATTCCTTTAGCCTTTACTTAATTTTGTACTATTACTTTTATTTTTAAATTTCAATTATTTATTTCTTCCTCTGATCCTTATTATACCTTTTAGTTAAATAAACTTGAGTCAATCATGCGCGGGGTAATTTCTTTAGTTTTCCCCAGAGCGACCCGAACACCATATATATATATATATATATATATATATATATATATATATATATATTGATAATAGGATTTATAGTTACTCTATATCTCTATTATCTATACATTTTAGTGGCTACTATATATCTCACCTAATTGTCATCATACCCAATCTACCCGCCAATATCGTGTAATATCGCTAAAATCACAAGTTTGGCTAGTGTAAGTCGTACTTGCAATAATTATATTGTTGTATGTATATCATCTCATTCCATTATTCATACATCATTTTTATTTTTATTTTTGTAAAATTCTCCTGTAGGAAATTTGAATTAATTCAATTTTTATTATATTTAATTTCTTATGTTGAAGGTTGTTTGAGTTATTGCTCTATATACATATATTTATACATATGTTGCACAATTACTTTCAGTATATTATTTATTGCACAATTACTTTCAGTATATTATATATTATTGCTCAATTATTTTGCGGTACCCCGCCCATCTCCGTGAGCTAAGCCAGGCTAGCATTAAAAACATCTAAGAGCCCGAATAAAGATCTCAATTAGTTTATCTCGTATATGTATGCCTAATTAAACAACAAAGGCTTGTCTAACATGTACTATTTTTTATTACTTTACTTGCTTTATGATTTGCTAATAATAATAATAATAATAATAATAATAATAATAAAAGTCTTTTATTGTCAAAAAAGCAGAATAAATGATGATACATTGCAATCATATTATTAAAGAAATAACGACAATAAGGCGCATGATCAGCTGAATAGATATATCAATATCTATTCTCTGGTCTTCCTCATGGACCCTTAATTGTGCTTAAAATTAATTTAAAATATAATAAATGAAAAAAAAAAAAGAAAAATACATATGAAAAATTACTAATCATTTGATATATAACAAAGGTAAAATAATGATAAGAATAAGATAACAAGATGAAAAAAGTTAGAGTTAAATAAAACAGAAAATAATATTAAAAATACACAAATAATTAATATGATTTATTGAAATAAAATAGTACCGTTTTGGTTTTGAAGTAACTGTTTTTTAGTTTTACTTTAAATTGAAGGTCATTGCATGATTTAAAAGATAACGGAAGAGAATTATAAACAGTGGCTACATTGTATTTAAACGATCGTTTAAACATTTCTGTGGAGTGTTTGGGTATAGACAGATTATTTGTGTGCTAATGTGAGGTCAATAATCTTGCTAAGAGATGCATTGCAAAACGTTGGCGCATTACCTATATTAATAACATTAAGATTGTATTCTACTATAAATTCAAGATTGCTGGACAGAGGCAACATCAGTGGCGTGTTTGGCAATACAATACAATAAGAGCTGAAAAAGCTTCACACTGATATCGATTTGCACGATGCTTAACATAGAACTTACAGTTACAAGTTTTTGGCAACCGGCAATAAATTTTAATTCATTGCGTCCTCAATAATATTTGTTGATTTTGGTTTGTCCCTATTCTTAAAAAAAACATAACTTAGAGAGTTGTTGTAGGTACACTTTGCCTTTGAGTTTATCACCTATTTATAAAAACTACAAGTCACTTAATAGTTTTGATATATTCATTTAATAATATAACTGTTGTTTTAGATGTAGCATAATACAAGAATTGTAAAATTATGAAGTGCATAATAATTGCAATCATCACAATAGAGTGTTGTTTTGGAAGATTAATAACAGAGGTAAATATAATATATAAATTAAAAAAAATACATATTAATTTAATATTTTCAGGAATACTCCAATAAAGAATTGGATATATGCGTATCAGAGATTGTAGACATTTATCCAAAATCAAACATTAATATATATTATTCTTCAGGAGAATTTATTGGTAATTTTATCCAGCAGAATGAATTACGAACTTTTTGTATTAATGGCTGTTTTTACAAAAATGTCAATATTTACAAATACGAGATTAATATGTTTTTGAATGAGTATCCAATTTTTCCAAAATTTGAATATACTTCGATGGGTTTGTTTATATCACAAGAAATCGATCAGGGATTTAATAAAGTAAAAGGAAATAAATCTAGAATGTTATTTATTGACAAATACGGTGATGTTTATACAGGAAATCAATGTAGCACAAGCAGCCGTTATTTGTTCAGCTGTAATAATTTAAATTCAACATTAGTTAAAGAAGTATATGAAGGATACAATGATTGGAATAAATGTAAGATCATTGTTAACAGTCTTCAAACAATTAAACCATTTGTAATATTGGAACCTAATTCTGCAACTCCAGGTATTGATGTAATGATTGTTAATGAAGTTGCAACATTAATAAATTTACAAATAGATATAAAAAATGACATTTTGTCAAAAGCAGCAGTACAAATAGGAGGTGTAGAATTTTCAGATGTTTTTGATTATTCAAGCTTAATTTATCCTTATTACCAAAACAAGTATGCTATTGCTGTACCATTAGCCAGACAAATTTCAGGTTTTTTGGGTTTAGTTTACGTTTTTGATAATACGTTTTGGCTAATCTTTTTAATAACGTTTATTATATTTCTTATAATATATTACATTCTTATAATTAATACCGAAAATAATAAAAATAAACGGTTTTCTCTTGTATTATTGCAAATTTTTGGAGCAGTTTTAGCACAAGGAACACTTGAACCAAAACATAAAATAATGAAATTTATGTTAATGTTATGGGTTTTTTATTCTTTAATTATACTAAATGCATATTCAGGTTTATTGCTAAGCAATTTAATTAAACCGCAATATGAAATCCAAATAGATTCAATCTCAAAATTAGAAAAATCCAAACTAAGTTTCTGTATTGTTAAAAATATTCACAATACCGTAAGCGGTAAAACAATAAATCAAATTATAAACTTTGTAGTAGATAGAAAATGTTACTATTCTGCTGATTTAGCAGGGATTGAATCATGGAACGAAGAACTTAACAAAGTTAATTTAACTGGATTTTATATCATATCAAGTGCTTCTTTGTGGATTTCTATTTATATTCAAAATAGACATCCCATTTTCCCTCATTTTGATAAGTATGTTCAAAGATTTGTAAATGTTGGATTGATGCAGAAATGGATTAAAGATGCAACCGAAAGTCGAAAAATTGTAAATGAAGATTATGAGTTTAAACCAATAAATTTTGAACAGTTGTCTCTGATATTTTATACGTATTTTTTTGGAAATATATTGGCTATTTTTTGTTTTATATATGAATATATAAAATGTACAAATAAATTATGCAATCTGAGTAAACGTAAACTATGCAGACAAAAGTGATTTTAAACATATATTAATATTACTGCACACATAACTTATTAAACAAATTACTAGCACGATGCCGTCATTACCGTCTTCACATACCTTAAACACTAAAACCAATTACTTTTATTTAACCCGCAAAAAAATAAATCACATCACTTATTAGGTTCAATAATAAATGTGATTTGTATGGTTGACCAGTACACCAAACATAACTGTTTTAAAAGAGTTAATATTGCATTTTAAAATAATTGATAAAATAACGTGTGCATTTAGATCAAGATTATTAAGTATAAAATATTATTTTCGTTTGTACTAATTAATTTTAAAATTAAATTGGAGTTGTTGAGTATTAGTATTATTAGTTTTATGTTATCTTCTAGTATAAGAATAGATTTGTTAAAGACTTATAAGAAATATATTTTTTTTGCTTAAATTTAAAAAGAGTTGTTTTGTTTCTATCTCAAAATTTCAGACTGATTTATAAACTGCATAACATTAGCTAACAGTTCTGTTGTAAGCACTGTGTTTACTATTGTGTTTTATTTGTGATTAATTCTTGCCGTTTGTGGCCGTATAGATATTATTAAAGATACTGATTTGTTTAGAATAAGACAAGCTTGCTCGACACGATAGGATTGCAGAGAATACTGTATGGGGGCAAGTGCAATTAAGCTAGTAACTTAGTCTACTATATTAGTTGAGTACTGCAAAACATACACGTGCAATAGCTTCGGATGTCGAAGCTCTTCAAAAAGACAGAGGTCATCTGTTGATGATTTGGTAAAAACATGGACTATTAGTACTTGAAATGTAAAAACAATATTTGTCAAAAAATATAAATTGTTGAAAGAAAAGAATAAAATAAAAATAAAAATTATATGTTTCATGTGTGTGTTAAACGAAAAGAAAAGGTAAAGATTTAGGCTTTGTGGTATGGTGTAGATAATTGGATAAGTGGTAATTAATGACTGCCAAGCAACATCAATCAAAAATTGTCAAATCTACTACGACTTATTTGTTTGCGTCAAATAAATGTAAATTATTATAAATTAAAGATACTTATCTTTTACTAGTATTTTCTATTTAAATGTAACATTATTATATTATTTTATTATGTATATCACGCAATAAAAAATAGGAAAAATACCAACAATGTGAAGTAAACATTGTCAGATATAGAAATTATTTATTCAAGCCGTATATTAATACACAAATGTGGTGTTGATTTATATGGTTATATACTTTGTTTGTTTTTAAAAAAAATATTAAGTAAGTTTTTATATAATACATACAATGTGCATAATTTGTTGTTATTAAATTTGGTATATGAATTACAATTTTGGTTTGAATTACATATTCAAACTTGCAGTAACTTAATATTTAACACACATTTTTATACTTCAAAAAAACCTCAAAATTTAAAAGAGCTTTGTGTTTATTGGTAATTTTTGTTTAAGCAGAATTTTTTTAAATAAACTACTCTGTTAAGTATGACTTTAGTATTAGTTTTGATTAGTTTATATAAATTTATTTCATAAAAAGATTTAGTGTAACGTAAACTTGATAACAAATGATAACAAATTTAGTAATATTTTCTGTGAAACATTAAATTTGCAAATTTATTGAGTTGGTCTTTCAAGTTTGTTGTTTGTTTGTTTTTAATTAAGTATTTACACAAATTGTTACAATTAAACTTTGATAGTAGATAATTATGATACCTTACATAGCCTATATTAAAAAAAAAATTAAGATTTACACAGTAAATCGGTTTATGAGACAAAAGATTTAATTTTATAAAAATAATGAAATATTTTTTTAAAATAAAAATTGATAAATAGTTTATAGCCAATAAAGTTGATTATCTATTTACATCTTCAAATTTTTAATTATTTATTTTACTGTTGTTATTATTTTTCAAAGCACTATTGTGCTCATATAAATTTAATTAAGTTTATATTTAACAATATTAAATATATAACGCACATAGTTTTGTTTTGTTTTGCAATTAAAGTTGCTTACCTGTTGTACTTAAACATGTCATTTGTTGTAACCGGTTTAATTGATTTAAGAACGTTATCTGTTTAGTTTTGGCCACCAGACTAGTGCTTTATTATGATCATAGGTTTTATGACTGCTGTAAATAATTATAGTACTATCTTTGCAGACAGTTTACATGTTTTGGCAACAATCCGTTGTTTATATTGATAAAACGACAGGCGTAAATTTTTGTAGTAACTTTGGTAACAGAGTTATCAAATACTTACTATAGTGTGTTTCCTTTCTTAAACTTTTGTTTTATATATTTTTTGATTTTATAGAAAAAACAGTTTCTATTTTATTAAAAGTAGTTTTGTCAAATATAATTTTAATGATTACAAATTGTGTTATAATTTTTAATCTGAAATTAATTTTTACACAATCTATTGAGTATTTAAAAATTTACATTGTGGACAATAAGATTTAACCAGAGTGTGATAAAACGTTTTGGTATTGTCATACTTTCAATTTCTTTATGCTATAGGAATGTAGAAAAAGGCAATGAATAATATTGTGAGAAACAAAATTTAATAAAAATAATACGTTTATTTCTTGCTTTTCGGCAATATTTACAAATGCATTTATAACTTCCCAAAATAATAAAACCTAATTCTTATAAAATTAACACAATTAAAAATATTTTTTCTCTGTTTGTTTACTCGTTTTCTACATTTTTTTAACTGTCCTCATCCATTCCATTCCTCTTCCGTCTCTTTTTAATATCTTATTTTTTCCATTTGTTTTTCTTTCATTTTGTTACACTCTTTTAACATATGTTGCATAGTTTTCTTAGTCTCTCCGCATATTCTGCACATTTTTAAATCCTCTTCCATCTAAAATCTTGTCACTCGCTCTTCATTACTACATCTAATTCTAAAATAATATGTTCAAAATTTGAGTTGTACCTAGACTGTTTCACTCATATTATTCTTTCTTGCTTTTGTATATTTCTATCTCTTTCCATAATTTCGTACCATGTCTTCCTCCAAGATTCTTTTATTCTTTCTATTTCTTGTCTAGCATACTCATTTCTATTGTAATAATTTTCCACAATCTCTCCTAGCTTTCCATTTCTTGCTCTCATTTTATTGTTTATGCAGCCTTGTAAGATTTTAGATTTGTGACTCTATCTCATTCGTTCTTCATACTTCATTGCTATTTTTTTTTTGCTTCTACTTGTAACTTATTTTTTTTGACTTCCTCAAGCACAATATTTGCTGGGGTTACTCTACTTAAACCTAGCACCCATCTCTAATATTTTACATGTGTTAACAGATGTTTTGAAAAGAAATTTTTAAAAGTGTTTAAGTTGTTTTTGATAATTTGACTATGTATTATTGCATTTGTCACCTGTGCACTCCTGCAAAGTCTTGTCTTATGCATAAAATCGCAATGTTAGTAACAGTTGGTCTATAGAAGCAACGCAATTATTTCTGCAAAAATTATATTTGTAACAATAACTACGATAGGTTAATTTAAATTTAACCAAATCATTAGTGCACCTACCTATTGTAAAAAAACTGTACTTCATTCATTCAATTTAGTTGAGCAAGTAGAGTGTTGTTTTCTTTTTTATACAAAATAAAATTTCTTTGCATCCCAATTATCAAATTAATACAACACATAATAATCTTAGATCTATGATTATTTATTTAAATTTTATTAAGACTATTTAAAATTGTGTCTATTTGTTATACTCTTCAAGCACAGTTTTAAATTTTTTTATAAAGAATTACAAAGTTAATATAACAATTTTAGATTATATTTATTAAGAAATTTTTATGATTTATTTAGTAGATAGTGCAAGAAATATAAGCTTTACTTGGAAACTAAGTATCACTTAAACAGTTAAGCGAGATAGTGCAAGTGTTATATTATATTAATGTTAAATTGTAATAATGTTAGTTTGTAACATTATTCTTGCTGATATAGCATCTATCCACCTGCTAGATTATTCGTAAAATATAAGACGAAGCAATTATGCAGCTGCGTCCCGAGATGTGCTTTGTTACAATTATGCTGACACTGTGTTTTCAGCCATATAAATATAAAGTCACGCTTGGAACCAGGCAGTCGACGAAAATGTAACAACCAATGCTAGCTCATAACCCGAAATATGTGTCTGACAGACACGCAACAATTTTGAATTTTGTATTGTGAAATCATTAATGTAATTGGCTGCCCCACGCTTTAGGTATCTTCCTTCTATAATTCGATACAACTAATAACGTTGAAACCGATAAGTTTCATTTAGCCGTTTTGTTTATTCATACGTGTTTTGAAAAGTTACGGTGTCTATTAGACACATATTTCTGAGAGCGCACATATTTTTTAAGTGTCTGTCAGACACATATTTCTAGATATCGCACAAATTTAATTGGTAAAATATTTAGTTTTTATTTGTTATTGAAAATATATTACACAAATATATTAGACGTGTTTCTGTAAAAACAATGGACGCAATTCCAAGCACAACAACAGAACATGATAAATTAAAACAACGTAATAAAGTTTTTTATTATAATTATTTCAATTTTGAAAAAAAAGTTATAAATTGTTACAATGAACTTGAGTCACATAAAGAAATAAATCTAGTTGAACCAATTGACAATTTGGATGATGATCCAGATTACGATGAACAGATTGGTTGCGATACTAGGAGACAACAAAAAAGCAGATCAGATTGCAAAAACCAATACACTAGAAAAAAAGCAAAAATGCAGTTATGGTCAAAAAAACCGCAATACAGGTTATAAATGTATTAAATGTAATAAACCAATTTGTTTAGAATTTTTACAAAAATTATGTGTAACAAATTTTATGATTTTTATTTTGACTAATTTTTTGTTTTTTGAAGTAATAGTTTGTTATTATATTTTTCTATGCTGTAATATTAAAGAATATATGTTTTTTTTAATAATATTTTAATAATTAAACATACATTGTTTCGATTTTTATATACTTTTGCTATGTTTCTAGCTACGTGTCTGACAGACACATATTTCTGAGAGTAGCACAAACAGAGATATTTTGGGTTAAGGGCTAGTTATAAATTAGCTAATAAAATTAATAGTTTAGTTTGGAATAATATAATGTTTTTCAATAAATATAATTTAAAAGTATATGTGTTATTAATATTAAATATCAAAAATATATCACACAAGCGGCCCTCAAGGGTTTATTTTAAAAGTGACAAAATTTTTGATAGTTATTAGCGGCACAAGTCAGTTTATTAAACATATGATAGGCGGATGTATGCATGTATGTATGATGTAGCTATCTGTTGTGTTTTGAAAAACTTGCTAACATTGGAACGGCAACTTAACAAGTAAATAATGAATTCTGCTAATAGAAATAGATTTTTTTTGGGTCAACAAAAAGTTGCTTATCTACTATTGTAGGAAACTGTACAAGAAAGTGTTCGATTTTTAAATGCCACGTTTGATCGTGTTCTGACTTAGCGTAAGATTGATAAAATCTCAAATCAAAATATAGCAATCAAACTTGATCAGGTGGTTGAGTGCAAAGTTACAAAAAACAAATCAAAAAACAATGCTACTTGCTACTAAAACTGGATTATGGCTTTATAATCTATGCCTCCGCAGCTCCATTTACATTACGTATTGTAAATTCTGTCCATCATACAAGAATTTGTTTATCAACAAGCGCAATTTGCACTAGTCTTATTGCTAATGTTTTGTACGCTTATATTTAACGTTTCCTGTTGTCTATAATAATTTATACAGCATCAAAATACGGTTGCAAAAACCAGTTGTTGAAAAGGCTATTCTCACGCAACTTTGCATCGGTTACTGTTAATGAACTCACAGGCATTTTGCATCTAAATTACCCCAGTTTGTGATTTCTGTAATGTTCCATTAACTGTTTGACATATTTTATTTGTTTGTTGGCAGTTTTGGAGCAAAATTATCACCCAGTGCCTTGCGCCACTAGGCGAGCATTTTTTGTCCGATGCAAACTTTTTTTTCCTTTTTCCGGAAGCTTAAAGGTTTGTTTTTTTTTTCCATTTTCATTGCACGTGCTCTTGAGATTCTGACGACCAGCTGTCCTTCCATCTCTTTGGTGGTCATCTTAGTGGTCGACTTGATGCTGGCTTTCCGATTTGCGCGATTTTTGCTAGTCTGTGATCTTCCATCCTAGATATGTGTTCATTGCAGAAGCGCCTTCGCGCGCGTGTCCACCTTACCACAACTTCTGTCTCGCATTCTTCCCTCTTTCTTCGGTCATTGAGTGTGTTTTCCGTTATTGCTCTTAATACTCTTATTTCATTAGTGCGCGCTATCCTTTTGGTCTTTGCTTCTGCTGTGTATGTCATTACGGGTCTTACACATGCTTTGTATATTTTAACTTTGGTCCAAACTTGTTGCGCAGAACTATTTTGCTGCCAATCGGGCATTGTCTGGTCAATTAACAATCTGCCAAGTGTTATTTACAATCAGTGCGTCTTGCCACTCTTCGGAATTGCGGCCAGACATTGCTTGGCCGCATTGGTATTTTAGAAAGTAACACTACCAACAACGTAACTTTTTGTTGTACAAACTAAACTTATTGCCAATGGAACAGCTTTTGCGGACGACTTTGTTGATTATTCCGCATAATTCTTAGTCGGCCTGGTCCTCTTCTAACCTCTTGTAATTTATCATTGACATTAGGTTGCCTAACAACTAAAACATCCATGATGACCTGAATCATTTGTATCATTTTGTTTATTGTGTCAACCTGGCCTGCTCGTAGTACCGCCTGCTAGAAAACAAAAGATGCTCTGACAACCAAATCACGGCAAAATTTTCCAAATGAATGAAATTTCAAACTTAAGAACACCAAAGGCAAGTAAAACAGATAGCTCAAAATCTTGCATTGACCAGTCTGACAGTCTGCCTCATAGATTCTGAGGAAGGCAAAACATCAAAACTACAAAATAGAAACTCCAAAGAATTACAATATACCTTGCAACATACAACATCTGCTAGAAACTAGAAAAAGGGGCAAAGCACTAACCACTCTGAAATCAGGACACCTCATGTATCAAAAAAACTCATACACAAACTCACATATTGGCGGTGTAGCCCTACTGATACCCAAAAACATCAAACAACTTGGCACTGAAGCATGGGCAATATTGGACAGAGTCATCTAATAGTCAACAAACTAAAAAACAGACTCAGCATGCAAATTATACAAACAAAAACCACTAATTTTACCATCATAATAGGGGACTTTAACACCAATGTTAAAAGAAAATCAGCAACGGACTCACCATACGTAAGGTTACATGGTCTGGGTAAGAAAAACCAGAGAGAACAAACACGGATTTTCTTAACAAAAAAAAATATGCACTGCTTAAACACTTTCTTCAAAAAACAACTAAATAGAAAATGGACTTGGAAAAGTCCAGACATTACGACAAAAAATAGATTCTGTCTTAGCAAATGACAAACACATATGTTTAGACGTATCAGTCTTAAACAGGTTTGACACAAAAAGTGACTACATAATAGTAAGATCCAAAATACAACTTAACGTTTAGCTAAAGAGGAAGCGACAAATAGAGAAAAAAAAAACCAACCCATGGTGGTCAGAACTCAAAGGAAAAGATGAAAAATACAAAGCCCGAATCAGCAAAAACCTACATCCAACCAATGAGCTACAGAAATTAGAACTAAATGAGGTAACAACAAGAATGACTACAAGCACCAGAACAGCGGTGATAACAGTCTGTGCACCGGAACGGAAAGCAATAAACAGAAATTCTCCGGAATATGCAACTTTAAACAAAATGATCAAAAAGACCATCAGGAAAGACTGCAAAGAATTCAACACAAAACAAATCCATGGAGCTATTCAAAACCACACCAACATGAGAGTTTTGCGCGTTAGAAGATTAAACAAAAAGACAGCAATACATAAGTTAAAAATTTAAGAAAGAAGATAATACAAATTTGAAAAATTACAGACCAATCAGTCTACTGTCTACCTTTTATAAGTTACTAACCAAAATAATAACAAAGAGGCTAACTTAAAAATTTGATTTTTAACTACCCGCTGAACAAGCAGGTTTTAGGCAAGACTTCAGCACGACCGACCACATTCAAACATTGCGTGCACTATCAAGAAATGTACAGAGTACAATATCCATCTCCACATGGCCTTTGTGGACTATCAAAATGTCTATGACTTTATCAAAACATGGGCCGTACTCCAGTCAATGGACAATGCCCGACTCCAGGTACACAAACTTTTGTAAATTCATCTACAAACACGCAACCCTACATGTCATAATGGGAGAAGATTAGACAACAAAGAAAGTACTCTTCAAAAAAAGCGTCCAGCAGGGCGACACCATCTCTTCAAAATTGTTCACTTTAGCACTGAAAGACGTGTTTAAAAAACTATTGTAAGA
This sequence comes from Tachinus rufipes, assembly GCA_963932245.1. Lineage (NCBI taxonomy): Eukaryota > Metazoa > Arthropoda > Insecta > Coleoptera > Staphylinidae > Tachinus > Tachinus rufipes. The sequence goes on from OZ010748.1 coordinate 41,872,271, forward strand.
GAAAAACGTCACCATCAAGAATCTCTCTCTAGAAAATGTCAAAGAGTATGTATACTTGTTGCATAACATCAAATTAGGAACGGCCAACCAAACAACAGAGATCATTAAGTGCATCGGATTGACATGGGCAGCTTTTGGCAAATTTTAATACGAGAACCTAAAATTCTAATAAACCTAAAAAAGAAAGTGTATAATACATGTTAGATACGTCTGTCAACGAGCAATGAAGCGAGCAATATTAGGTTTAAGCTTACGAGATAAAATACCAAACAAAGAAATAAGGCGAAGAACTGGAATCATAGATGTCATAGAACAAATGGCACATATGGCACGAAATTAGGCTATAGAAAAAAAAAAAAAGAAGTTTATTGTTTCAAAATCTACTAAGAAAAAGTCTTGGAATTTATTAGTTCTGGTAAATGGTTGAGTAAAGACTTTTGTATTGCGCGATATTATTACTTTTCTCTTTTTGGGTAGCCATATTTGATATCCTTTTGATTCTTCTAAAAACTCAAGAAAAATTTTTTTGTGGCATCAATCTTTTAATTTGGAATGTTGCTAGTCCAGATTTTAAAAGAAGTTTTTCCGTCAAGACTTTTAGTTAGTTGCATTTACTGCTTTGGCCCAGAACATCAAAAGGAATCCTGCTTGGATCAGCAGGTATCGTGCGGTATCCACAAGACTGCGGTTCTTGCATTCGCCGTTCAACACCGTTCTGCTCGGAATTATATGGGATTGTAAATTGTCATGTGATTCCGCGAAATTTAAGAAAATCATCAAATTTGTTGCTAAGGTATTTTCCCCCGTTATCAGTTTGTAGAAACTTAACTTTGCAGTTCTTTTGATTTTCAACAAAAACAATGTATTATTTTTACGACAAAATAAAGACCATCAATTTTGTCCGCAACAATATTCACATCATCTTTTAGGTTTAAAACGAAAGCACTGTTTTTGTCAAATAGTATCTTAATACTATATATAATATAATAATCTGTATTTTTGCTCACAGTAGAGCGTTTTGCAACAATACACCTTTTGCCTTGCCAAAAACATCTGCTGTAAACTTTGCTGTCGAATTGTTGCTTGCAAGATTTAATTTTTCGCGTTTAAAAAAAATCAGCATATAAACAAGAATTTGCGTGGTAGCACAAATGTAAAGTTGTCCCATTATCTAAGCACCATTTGCGCGCGTGTCCTGTTGGCCGTACAAGTAATGCTGCGTTTAAACACACAGGAAATTTGTTTAGTTGTGTTTGCGGTCTCATTGTTTCTTTTCTTGTTTTTACATTGTCACGTTCACATTTGCAGTATCATTTGCAACCGGCTTGGGCTTAATGCGTTTACCGTTTACATATTCTTCCATGTAGATTTTCCACGTGTCGTAATTATCATTTCGGAGCGAGTCTTTGAACTTCATTTAACAATACACACTTTTACACAGCAAATAGTAGCGTTCACTGTTTAATGTTCACACACTTACTAAGCAATGCTTCTGGGCTCATAACTTGTTACGAGTTAGCAGTAGATAGCAAGAAACTACAACGAAACACATGAGAATTATGTGCACGCTATGCAACGGTACATATTTGACTGAACTGTTATGGCGTCTCGTGGTTGTAGATATATGACAACAACACTGCGCGTTTGTAACCAAAATTGAACAGGACCGGATTGCTCTAATTGATACGCACATTCCAACACTATATGAATATGATGGTTTATTTATCATGATTATTATGTTTGTGTATAGAAAAACCCAGCATTGCTTAAGACCTTTTAAACCGTGAATAATAATGAAATTATCTAGTCTTTTTTTGCTTTTGCTTTTAATAGTTTGCAAAATTTATTTTATCCTTGCCATTTATTTATTTTTATTTTTTAACTTGCTATTTTACAGCATATTTTACACTTTTTGAAGTGGAAAGAGGAAAGAAACAGCATTAATAGTCTTTTTAACTATTTACAAAGACTTTTAGTTTACTTTAACTAGGCTAAGGTCTATTGAGTATGAAATAAGCTAATTTTATTTTTAAACATAAAAGTAGAATACTTATTTTTAAAACATCTCATTTTTATATTTAATCTTTTTAAACTTTGTGTTAATTGTTATTTATTATTTTGTCCACAGATCTTATTGGATTTACTGAAAAGAAGATTTTAAAGAAGATTTTAAATAAACGTCCTATTGCTGTTAAAATCCAAGACAACAATGCTTTTAGCAAACTTATTCATTGTAATAAATTCTGTAGCTATTGTACTTAGTTACGTAGATTTATTTATAGAGGTAAGTAACTTTACAACTGTTTTGACTAATAAATAGTAACTATTGACGTTAAATGTAAAAAAGTAGAACTGGTACATTTGGAAATTCAGAGAGTAAAACATAATTTTTTAGTTATTTAAACATTAATTATAAACGTATTACTTTAAAATTATTTAAAACTTTCTTCTCAAATACATCATAATTTTGAAAAATAAACTTTTGCTAAAGTTTAATTAATTAATTACAACATTTAAATTTTATTGTTTAGTGTCGGATTTTTCTTTTGAGAGTAATATTTATAGTTAATACAAAGTATATTTTTTTTTAATATTTTATAACCGCGAGATAAAGTAATTATTAAGAAATAACTTATATATATTTTTGTCTCATATTATCAGTGTAAGTTGCCAAATCTGTAAAAAAATAATTAATTACTTTGATTTTACATAATTACATTATAGTAGTATCAAATAAAAAAATTTAAAGATTAAAACAATTATAATAATAATTTAAACTTTAATTATTTATATATTAAACCTATGTAAAAAAAAGTTTTGTATAAATTAATTTAATTGCAGTTAATAAAGATATGTCAATAAAATTTAATGTTTATGTTAAAAGGTTATAAAAATATAAAAATGTATTATCGCATAAGCAATTAAACACGATAAAAATAATTATAAAAACATTTTTGACTTGGTTGGTTTTCGTAGAGATCTCTAAGGTTCGGATACGTCTAGTTAAACATAGTAGACATAAACTAAGTCTGCACAATTTCAGTGCCAGTAACCTAGCAGAATATGGTGCTGCTTCTGTGCAATAACACAATGTATAAAGGCTTAAGCAATCTGGTATGGGTTTTTGGCGCCGGAAAGGATGTCAAAGTAGATGTCGGAATTTGTATATAATTTAATTTTCTTTGTGTTGTACTAACTTGTCGTGAATTTTCTTGGCGGTAAATTAAAAAAAATCAAAAGATCAAGTTTATTGGATTCATTAGACAAATTTCTAGTCTTCTAATGTGTCAAGAGTTTAGTTTATAAAAGTAAACGCAAAACTTTACTACGTGTCAGTGTTTAGTAATAACAGTGGGTCCCAACAGCTTTTCAGTTGCCCTTAAATAATGACTAACTTTGTAGTATTGTATTTTAGTTAAGTATTTTGTCAGTGTAGGTACCTGATTTGATATTAATTGTAGTCGTTTGTAAGCTGGGTGTAGCTCTGTTAGTGTGCTAATTTTAAGTTTTTTTTTTGCAAAACTTATATTGTACGTACCACAATGCAGTTGTGTAATGGACACATTTCTATATATACTGCGGCCAATTTAGTTAACGAGTATGTTGGGTACCAAATCTATAAAATAAATAGTATCCACCTACTGTATTGTCCATTTCATCTAATGCTTGCAAGTAACCATAATAGTTGCCTTACTTTTGTTTCCAGTTTAAGTAGTTTTAAACAGATCAAACGAATCAATTAACAATATACCACAACAATGCTTACGGCAGTAGTGTTTTTGTTTTGTTTTAATAGTATAAACCGGTAAGGAAAAATAGAAGATACTTGTAAAAAAATTGTTTGGAAAACTTACCAAGAGGTATTTGAAATTATTTAAGATAACTTTAAATCTAAACATTTTAATAACCCTCATTAGCCAATTTTTTTTAGAATGTGAAGTATTTAAAATTAAACAGTGAGTAGACGACGCGGGGAGTGGTTTAAATAAGACATTGGCAATATTTGCTGAGTACGTATTTACTTTCAATTTTCTATTTTTGATTTAAAGCACATTGGGTTCAACAAAGACAATGCAATTGAATTTAATTCAAGAGTACAAACACGCAAAGCTGCTTTAGTTAGTTTAAAAACCGGTGCATAAACACAAATTAAAATTGAAAAAGCCAACAAAGTTTTTCTGGATTAATGCATTTTTTGTTTTGTTTTTAAAAGGTTTTAGTAATGCACGTAAAGTAATTAGGATTCATATTAAATGATCTCACGGCAGTTATTAGTCCAAATAATATCTTAAAAATGGAACTTACGCGAGCCAACGCGCAAACTTGCAAAGTGACTTTACATTTTTTGATTGATTATAACAAAAAAAGCTGTTACATTTGATAATATGTAGTTGGCCTCTTAAAGATTTAGTTATGAATTCTTAATGGTAGGTGGCAATTTAGTTTTAGCTTGCATTACAAAGTTTAACCGACTGGTGCTAAGACAGATTCCACAATTGCAAACTGTTTAGTATTTGTTAAATTTGTTTAATTGTTTTATGATTCCCTAAGCCCTGATTAATTTGAAAACATATTATGCTAATGCCAATCAAAAATAAAAACGCTAAAAAAATATATTTATTATTTGTTTTTTTTTTAAGTTTTATGTCTCATATATACATATATAGATATATATATATATATATATACGTTTAAATTAGTGTTTTATATATTATGCAGTAAATTTATGTTACGCTCAGTATTTTTTAAGACGTAGTAAAGTGTTGGCCTCAACACGTGGCTCTTGAGAATGACTAGAGCATGGCAATACCTTTCGTTTTTTTTCTTTGCGTTGGTCCTGCGGTTAATTTGTCATTGTCCTTGCCACTAATGTAGTACTAGTTTGAACAGGGCTTGTTTCGGCTTTGTGGAATTTACACAGTTTGCTGCAGCAACACATGCTATTCCCGGCACATCTTTTCCTATACCCTTTTTTTTGTCCTACTTCTTACACTGACATCCATCTGTAATTTTTCTCATTTTTTCGTTATTTTTCCCTATTATACGCTTAGATATTTGCTTTGTCCTTTGTTTTTTCTTATTATTTTTTTTTATATCTTTATTAACTTCTTCCTTGTCGTATTCTCTTTTTTTCATAAATATTTTGTGTAACTTTATTAAATGTATCTCCTTTGGTAATCCTAGATTTGCCAGTTAAATTTGTAGTAATATTTTAGAATCTCCGTTTGGAGTTTTTTGCCAGATAAACTTGGACCATTTTGAAAGTTGCATTGTCTGTCTGCGTAGTTAATTCATTCAGTTTACTTTCCTTAAGTAGTTTTTTTTTTTATTTTTCTTATATCTGCAATTTTAGTTGGTATTAATGTTTTAGTAAATGATCTTTTGTCTAACTTTTTACCGTCCATTCCTTGGTAGACATATTTGCCTTCTTTGTTTTTTTTGCTTTCATTTAGTTTTTTGTTCCTCCTTTTCTTGTTTTATGTGGTGTTTGATCTGTGTGTTTGATCTGTGTGTTTCCTTTCATTTTGGTTTATTTAAATCTTAAAATTTCAAACCCTTTAATATTTTTCTTTAGTACTGTCATTGCATAGTTTCTTAGTGCTTTCTATTTGTTTTTGTGACTCCGGCATATATTATTGATTGTAGATTTTTTAAATTTTGTTTTCAATACTTTTTCTTACTTTTTCTTATCTTCTTTGCATGCTTTGCACTCTACTAGCGTATGTTCTGCTTTGTCATGCGTCTCTTCTTGACAGAATATACATGTTTTTTCTTTCTCTATCTTATTTATTTTTTGTAAATACTTACCAATGGCTTCATGTATGGTGAGTAGTTGTTACTATATAATATAGTAACACGTTGCTGGTTTATTCATTACCCATTTTTTTATTTTTTGGTGTGAATTGTTTTGCATTTTTTCCTTCTTTTCGCTGTCTTTTCCAACTTTCCATTGTATTCTCTTTTGCCCATACCTTTGCTTCTTGTTTACTACTTTCTTAATTTACCAATTTTTTTATATCTAATTTTTTCAAACGTGTTGCTACAATTACTTTTAGTACTTTCTGTGACATCGTCCTGTAGGCCCTGCAAATCTTTAACAAAGCTTGTTCTTGTGGCTCTTTTTATTTCTTTTTTGTCTTCAAGGCGGCTTTACATGTTTCTGCGGTTTACAATAGTTTACTTTTAGCCGCCGTTGCTATTAGCTTCTTTGCCCTTTGTCCTGGTCCTCCTTTGTTTGACATAAGTTTACTAAGCATTACTTTAATTTTCTTTGTTTCTCTTATTGCTTGTTTAACCTGTTTATTCCATCCCTTTGTTTCAAGTCTAACTCCAAAGTATTTAATTTTCTTCCCTATGCTTATTATTTGTTGCTGCCTTAGTTTTTTCCAAAACCAGATTTTTCATGCAGTTCTTTATACTATCTATTGCCAACTCCTACTTTTCTTTCAATATATCTATGTCTATATTCTTACTTACTAGAGCCACGTTATCCGCAAATGCCGTTATTGTTACTTCTTCCGTCAGCCGCATCTTGAGTAGCTTATTATAGACTAGATTCTACAGTTTAGGTTTAAGTGCAGAATTTTGTGGTACTATTCTGGTTATTCTAAATTTTCAATTTTTAGTTAGTAGATGTCTCTTTTGAAGGTAATTCCATATTATCTTGATAGTTTTATTTGTTAGTTTTTTTTAGCTGCTTCTATAATTGTTTTCTATAGTATGTTATTGAAAGCATTTTGTTTATCTCCAGCGCTATTATGACAGAGTGTTGTCTTTTTCTGTGTGGTTCACTAGTTGCTTCTTTTGCTATGTCCTTTTTTCTTTGGCTTCTAGAATCGATCTTCCTTTTGTAAATCCGTATTGCGCCTGTTCACATTCTTTTTTTTCTCATTTTTTTTCTATTTCTTGTTTAATTCTCCTTACAATAATTTTTTTTTTTATTTTTATTAATGTATTGATCAGGCATATCTGTCTATACGCCTTTGATTTGCTTGTTTCTTTGTTCTTCTCAGTTAACACTATGTTAACAGACATCTGTTAATTATTTGAGTTACTTCTATCTCATTTCTTTCTACCGCTGTTTTCACTATTTCCGTTGTTATCTTGTATAGTCCTGGTGCCTTGTTGTTAGGTAGTTTTCTTATAATTTGTTTAATCTTTTCCATTGTTGTAAGAACTGTTTTTGTTTTGTCCGCTGTTTGTGTTGGTTTTTCTACAATTCATTCAGTGGGAAAAAAAAATTCAATTATTACATTGTCACTCTCTTCTTCCTTCAAGCAAACTGCCTTTGTTCCTTCTAATTTATTTATTACTTTTTTGTATGACTTTTCCCAGGGATTCATTTCTATGGATTCTTAATTTTTTTCCAACATCTTTTTCTACTGTCCTTGATTGCTTCTTTTAGAGTCTTTCTGTCCTTTTTTAAGTTCTTCTTCAGCCTGTCAGAACCTTCTCCCCTTCTTCGTCTTCATACCTTCTTTGCTTTTTGTGTTGCTTTTTTCGTGTTTTTCTTGATCTTTTTGCACCATCAGTACGGTCCATTTTTTTCTCCTTTTTTGTACTTGGGGATTGATTCTTCTCTGCCTTCCTTAAATTTTTTTTTTCATTTTTTCTTTATGTTCTCGTTTTCTGACGCTTTCTCTGCTTTCATAGCTCATTTTATCATTTCTCTGTCCATCCTTCTTATGTTCCAACTTCCTTCTCTTTTGTCTTTTGTCTTTTGTCTTTTTTTTTTCTTTTTTCCGTTTTTACTTGTTTAAATGTACATATGTAGGCTTAGCGGTTCTTCTTCTGTCAATGTCCAGTTATATTACTATTACGCCCAGTTAGTGGACGTTTAGTGTACGGACGCAACGGCAATTTTTGCTCCAATCATAGCATTGTACCATCACATCTTCATCTTCAGTTTGGACCTATATATATTGATTTTTTAGCGGCGTGAGAATAAACTTATTTTAAAAAAGAGTAGAAGATAAATTTGTGACAAAATTAGTGTATATTACTGATTTTATACGCACGTTTCTAAAAAAGTTTCATTTCAATATAAATACCAAGAACGGAGCAATGAGCGAGGCTCCGAGCCTAGAACAAATTCTAGTGTTCTTGTTTTTGTTGTCACAAATTTTGGATTTTACTATCCAATGTGTTTGGATTAAAACTATTGTGTTCTGCATTACTTTGCGACATACCACGGCTGCTCGACAGTGATGCAGGTTATTTTAAGTTACATTACACAGTTTTGTAGAAATGTAGTTATTTCCTGCGAGCTTTTTAGGTAAACTTTATGATGTGTTTGAAAACACGTAGCTCTGTTACACTTTCTATTTAGTTTTTCCATGATTTTTGTCTCTATTCTGTAACCTTTACTGTTAATGAAAACAATGTTATAAGCATCATACATGTTAATTTATTATAATAATAAAGTTAAGTTTTTTATATTATAACACGTAGCGCCTGTTAGCAAACAGGAATAATCTACGATCGAGGTACCATGACTAGCCCCGTCATAAGAAGCTACCGGGACCCTGAGCCAAAATAAACAAAGTAAGTTACAATTCTCAGAAATTTTGTTTTTGCTGGGGTATCCGAATAGCTTGGGTTTTTTTCTCATACGCTTGTAAGATTCTTATCTTCTATGGTTTCCTACCCCTGATAAAACTTACAAATGTAGGGTAGTTAAATATTTATTGCCAGGCAACCAAAGATATATAGTCCCCAGAGGTAGGTTGTACACACGCGTGTATTACACACTAATTATTATAGTGCTTACTGCACACTTTGCCGCAAGGACACATTTGATTGGTTTTCTGAATAAACCACGCAGTCAAATGATCTAGGAGACTTAGGTTCAACCTTTTGTTTAAGTAAGAATCTAAGCTAAAGTAGTGTTGCTAATCTCAGCAAACGCTTCTTTACGGTGACTCAGCCACCAAGTTTTCTTCATTCTTTCTTATGGGTTTTTAAACACGGTGCAAACACGCTAGTAGTTATTTTACAGACCTACAATACTACTATTTTGCAAGGTAATCGTAATGTTACTAAGTCTGTAACTTTACCTTTGGTTGCTTGTCGGCTTAAAGTTCCGCAAGCAACCACTTAGTTAACAAAACTCCAAGGTTAATCTAATAAGTTGTGTTTATAATGAAAATTGTAAGTGTAATGTGTTCTGCAAACAACGTTAACTTTTAACCTATTTGTGGAAGCTTGAAAACTTTTTGCAATTATTGTGCAATTTTAAAACTTCTGCCAGTGCACATCATGCTTTTGGATGCTGCGTATAAAATTGTAATGCTTTATAACTTTAATATATAGTACCAGAAAGATTAAAAAACACTTATAAATAAGATTCCCAAAAATGTAACTGCTTATTTTAATTTAAAATGACAATTATAGAAATCTGTACTTTTATTAGACATATAGAAATAAGTTTATACTCAAAATTATAAAATGACTTCTTTAATGTTTTCAATAATTTATGTTACAATTGTTATTGTTTATTAACTATTAATTTGGAAATTCATGTTTGTTAAATGTGTTTAATGTTAGGTAATTTTGGCAATATTCGAAGTATATGGAAAAGAAATAACAGTTATTCTCTTCAGTTTTAAATTTTCTTTATTTTTATCTTTTATCAAATAAAAAATATATATTTAGTACAGATTATTTTAGATTTTTAAAATAAAAATTTAATTGTTTAGGCAAACAATTATATATTATTATTTAAACATTATAACTTTTTTAAAACTTTAATATTTTTAATAAATTTAATTATAATATTGGTTTACACAAATCTAATAATATTTGTTACTAGAAAGAAGAACTACAAGAAAATATTGTGAAGTGTGGTTTAGCAATCTACTTACCCTACAGCCACTTAAGAACAACACTGGCTTATAACGACGCTGGTCACTGGATAACTGATAAAATTTCTAAAGCTATTTTTATTAAACAAAGAGTAATTAATATTTCGCATTCGTTAAAATATACTGTTCTTGAAGATACTCCTGAATTTATTTTAGTTGTTTTGGATAAAATAAAGGACTTCAAGAAGTTTATGTCGTTTGGTTACCATGGTCTACCGATAAATGGAAGTGCGTTAAATTGTATTATATATTTAGGTTATAGAAATATTAACACTCTTTTTGACTATGTAGGGAAACTTTTTATGTTAAAAACTATAATTATAGATAAATATGGAAACATCTATCACATTCAAAGTTATGTACAGAATTGCGGTACTAATTATAAAAAAAATATTGTAGCATCTTGTAATAATATTAACACTAATAATATAAAGCAATTTTATGAAAATTTTAAAGAATCAAATTTAAATAGATGTACGCTTAAAACAAACTTCGAGATAGATGGTGTTGAACATTTCTACTTAAAGCAAATTAGCAAAGCAATTAATTTCACTTTGTATTTTAGTTTGTCGAAATTGCATATTAATTTCCAGACAAATTTTGAGGACTGGAATATTAAAGTAAATGATTATCTGTACCCATATAAACAGTTAGACATAATTATTGTTGTACCCAAAGCAAGAAAAATTCCTATATGGAAAAACCTACAATTTATATTTCACAAAAACTTATGGTATGCAATAATAGTAGCAACAATGTCAACGTTTATTATCTATTACTTTTCAAACAAGTTTTCTGATTGGAATCAAACTAATATTAAAAATGTTGCTTTTCAAATATATGCAATATTAATATTTCAAGCAGTCAAAGTGCCGAAACCATTATCTGCAAAAATTGTATTTCAAACATGGGTAATATTTTCTTTTATTTTAACAACAGTTTTTTCTGGTTTATATTTTTCAAGTTTGCTTCTTCAATACAATGAAAAACAAATTAACACAGTTGAGGATATAGTCCATGCCAGACTTAAAACTGTCGGTTGTTGTGGTTATATTAACAGTTACCTCAATGGAAATAATTCAATTTATAACTTTATCCAAGAAACATCTGAAAAATTGCCGTTTCCCAATTATGATTATTTTGTTCAACAATTATATTATATTGCCATATATAAAAATGTTACACTCATAACTGATTCAGAAGACATGTCTTATTTAAAATTACAAGTAAATAACACCATTTGGTCTCAACTAGTTCTTATTAAACTAATACCAATGTATAAAATATCGACATTACGAAAAGGATTTCCATTTAATAGCTATTTAAAATATTGTTTTAGTAATTTAGTTGAAATGGGGTTGCTATTAAAATGGGATAACGATCACCACAGAAGAAATGTGTATGATATTAATAACAATGCAACAATGCCTCTAAGTATGGAACAATTTGTATTCATATTTTATATTTTACTATTAGGTTTGACAGTATCGTTTATTCATTTGTTATTGGAACTTTGCTATTACTATATAACAAAATAAATATAAAGACGTAATACATTTTAATAAATGCAGTTAAAAAGAGTTAGAAGATGAGTATTGAAAATGTATGGTTAACTGTTAAAACAGTACTATACTAAACGTTGCCTATGTACGCAACTAATATACTACAAAAATGTTATTACTTACTATTATATTATTATTATTATTATTAATAAGTAAGATAAATATTTTCTAATACTTGGTTTATTCAAACAGATTTGTATTGTATTATATCTAATACGGTATATATACACTTGAACGTATTATATTTGTTTATACGAAAATATTGTGTGTTATTAATTTAAAATCAAACATATTTGTAATTTAAACAAAAAAAGAATGAATTTATATTATAATAATTATATTATTAATGATTAATTATTTAATTTTTGTTTGTTATTGATTGTGTGAGAACAATTGTATGTTTCAATATCTTTTGTATACTTATTACCAGGAATAGTCAACATTTATTTTTTTGCAATTTACTTACTTAAAAGTAAACACATAATTTAATCATAAAAGAACCACAATCTTGCACAAAAAACCCATCAGCATATTTTATAATAATACTTACATCTGATATAACATTAATTGCAAACAGGTAATAACACAAACTTCTTTAAATAATCAGCACAAATTAGCAATATAAATTAAAACTTTATCATAATTACGTTAGTTGTAAGTATACTTGTAAACTGTTAACATTACGATTTATAACATTAAAAATAAATCATTGTGAAAAGCCTGTAGTGTTGGTCTTTAACAAATTACAATTGGTAAGAGTTTGTAAAGTCATCAAATCACGACTTTAATGTTCGCGATCAGAATGAATTGTGGTATCAATTATCAACACGGAATCAGACAAAAACAAACCATCACAACAGCGGCAAGCAGAGTCGCTTGAATAAAAAGCTACGGAATTGCTCAATCCATATGCCTAGAAACAAGAGATACATAGTTACAACTTAAAAAAAAATGCGTCCTTTTTGCATATCCATTTATACAACCAGTTCAGTTTTTATAAATAATAAAATAAAACATTTAAATAAACTAATTGATAATAAGGAAAACGTTTATGTTATCCAAAACTGAATTGAAGAAATTGAAAATTTAAACATCAACATGGCTCAATCAGTATGCATTAGTTGTTGATTACCAATTATCAAAAAATTGTTCGATTTATGAAATGACAAACATTTTCATCGCAAGATCAATTCTCAATCAAAAACAAGGCTTTTATTATTGATCAAATTAATAGTTACCTACTTAATTATTTGGGAATACTTTTTTATTTGGCATACAAAGACAATTTTTCTTACTTTAAAAAACTACTTTATTATTAACATTCCAACCGGTTTCAATTTGTATGTTAATAGTTTTTGGTTACTTACTTAGTAGGTCAAAAATTAAAAAAAATACATTTTAATTGTTATAAGATACTGCAAACGTGAGATAAAATTAGAAATAATGTAAAACACATTTTTTTTATTAAAAGTTAGCTTCCTTGCAAAAAGTTGGATTTTGGGGTAAGTTATTTTATTTTAAAGCTTGCTTGTATGGGGTGCTAAAAATAATAAAAGTTCCTAAGTTATATGAGGGGAAACTTCGGCAAACTATAAAAGATCTACGGTTTAAACTATAAAAGTTATTTTTATATAAAATATTTTTAAATATTACAATCTAGCAAAGTTTATAAAAATATGTTATAGGCTAATTAATAAGGTGAATAAATATCAAAATAAAAAAATACAATTTAATAATGAAAAACTTGTTATCGCATTTATATGATAATAAAAATTATGCATTTTAGAAATATGAGTAACGCCGCAAGAAAGGGAAGGAAATAAGTTACTTGTCTTTGTCAGTTGTTTGTCAGTAGTTTTGACTTGGGTTGTCTAATCTCGGAAATTTTTGGAAGCATCAACACGTACTGCAGACAATTATACAAGACCAGCAAACTGTATAAATCAAGAAAATAATTTTAAAATATCAAATTAAGTTTAATTTTTTTAAGAACTTATTTACACAATTATTTAATTCGATATTGGTAAAAATAATAAAATAAAATTTAAAAAAAATATTAAAAAACTATATGTATAATCAAAATCAAACGTTTGAAAAATTAATTTTATATTTAAATTTTGTAAATAAATTTTGCTAATTTAACCTTAACTTATTATTATACAAGAACTCAAATTAAAACAAAACTATTAAGGCACCTACAAAACCAAAGTAAAAACCTTATTATAATAAAAAAATAGCTGTATACATGATGTTCCAAAACCTGAAGTCACAACTTTGTGTACGCAATATTTAGACCAAATATAGTTTAGTAATGTTTAATAAAGTTATGCCTTATATGTGAGTTAGGTACCTAATAATTTTTGTATGTATTGGACCGTGCGACAACTCTACGCATTGACGGAAGCAAAATTTATTTGATATAAGAGTACTCCTCACTTTGTCTTCATTTCAACTCGTGTACGACAAGGGCCCTTTTATTAATTTTTATTTAATTTTTCCTTATTGCCCCTTTTTTCCCTTAATTTCTATTAACCAGCAATAATAAACTAATAACGAGAGAGTCGTTATTAGTTTATTATTGTAACCCGCAATTATTGCACGGCTTAAAATTTTTATGTAAAGTTTTGTTTTTGTCTTGAATAAAATTAGTAAAGAAATTGTAAAATAAAATACTGGGATAGATTTGAAATAATAATTCAGTTCGCGGGTTTGTGACGTCACGCGGCCTCGCGCAGAATTCGTACCCTCCGCGGATAACCTGCGACTCTTTCATTTTCTCGCGGTTCGTTTTCACACACACGTGGTCCCAAATTTTTGATATTTTTTCTTGTGCGCTTATTAATGCTGTTAGCAATTGATAGCATTAATGAGTACAGTGCATACTGGATTATCACAGCAAAAAATATCGTGTATTAAGCATTACTCTGGTATAGAGCCTTGCGCCGTAAATTTTTCTGTTGGAAAGACATTGTAGCGGCCTTGAGACAAAACTTTCAACCTAGCAATTACGACAAAAAGTTGTTAGGCAAAATAAGATGCAGGACGCAGGGACCAGATGAATCTATAGGGTTATATGTCGCAATTATGCGATCATTGTTTTCCCGGTTAACTTGCGTCGTAACAGACAAAACGCAATTGAATTTGATTCAGAAGAATCTAACGCCATTTTACCAACATGGTCTCAGTTTAGTCGAGGTAACAAGTTTGCAAAATAAGACGCAGGACGTAGGAACCAGATGAATCTATAGGGTTATATGTCGCAATTATGCGATCATTGTTTTCCCGGTTAACTTGCGTCGTAACAGACAAAACGCGATTGAATCTGATTCAGAAGAATCTAACGCCATTTTACCAACATGGTCTCAGTTTAGTCGAGGTAACAAGTTTGCAAGAGTTAGAAGACTATTGTCGTAAATTGGAAATTCATGCGCTGAGCTACATACTAATCGGCAAAGTCAAAATGAGACTAGAACTTGTTTTAAATGTAAACAGCCTGGGCATATTGCCAAAAATTGCATTTCATCGTTAAATTCTAATAGATTTCTAAAATGTTTTAAATGTAGCCGGGAAGGCTTTAGAGTCACAAATTGTCCAGATTGCAAGTCGTCAGGAAAGAAAAACTAGAGGCGTTAAATAGTCGAGTTCGTATTTCCAGAGACAGCCACTCTGGAAATACAAACTCGACCTTTGATAGAAACAAAGCCGTTCTAGATTTTATTATTTCACATGCTAACGATGACCGTCCGTATTTGCAAGTAACTGTTCTCGACAGGAATATTTTAGGATTATTAGACTCGGGAGCAACCCATACAATATTAGGTAATCAAGGCTGGGAGTTAGTAATTTAGAACTTAAGTTAAATATAAATTGAAGTATGTCTGTATCTGTCGCAAATGGGGGTAAATATACAACTTTAGATAAGTGTAAAATAGTTGATATGTTAGTTGTCCCAGATGTCACGCTTAAATTAATATTAGGAATTGATTTCTGGAAGACTATGGGTGTTGTGTCAAATTGAGAAGAAATGTCTGAAGTTTTACAAATCAGAGTCTAATAGCAAGCATTGAACTAGCATTGACTTTAACATCAGATCAGAAAGATCGGTTGGAAAGTTTGGTAGAGAAAAATTTTACGTTAATAGTAGAGCATAAAATAGTTACCGATTTGCCTCCCATCAAGCAGAGGTATTACCCAGTATCTCCTTATGTTCAGAAATGTATAGATCAAAAACTAGATGATATGATTGAAGCAGGTGTGGTAAAAACTTGAAGTCCGGATGGTCATCTCCAGTATTCCTTATTCCAAAAAAAGATGGGACTTATAGTTTCTGCGTTGATTTCAGAAAGCTAAACGCAGTTACCAAAAGATATGCTTATCCTATTCCTTATATCTCCGCAATATTAGACAAGTTACAAAATGCCACTTACTTGTCTTTGCTAGACATCAAATCGGCCTACTGGTAGGTACCAGTGGCAAAAGTTTCCGAGATTACCTAAGCTTTACGGTCCCAGGACGAGGGTTATACAGGTTTAATCGCATGCTTTTTGGGTTGCACAATGCCCCTGACACTTGGCAACGTTTGATCGACCAGGTTTTAGGTTCAGAACTCGAGCTGTTTGTATTCGTCTATCTCGATGATATCGTCTTCGTAACCCAAAGTTTCGAAAAGCACTGTGAGGTCCTGGAAGAAACATTTAATTGACTTCGGAAAGCAAACTTGTATCTAAGAATAAGTGCCAATTTTGTCGTCTCGAGATTAAATACCTGGGATACGTGGTAAATAAACATGGGCTATAAGTGGATTCGGACAAAGTTTGAGCGATACTTAACCTAGAAGTACCCAAAAATGTTTCAGATGTTTGACGTGTGATAAGAATGGCCGCCTGGTATCGTAAGTTCAATACAAATTTTTCGACACTTTTAGGACTATTAAGCAATCTTACTAAGAAAAACAGGAAGTTTGATTAAACAATGGAATGCGAAAATGCTTTTCGTGACGTAAAATCAGCACTCATACTAAAATGTGGACGTTTATCAAGATGGGCGGTCCAACTTCAACAGTATAACTTTAAAGTACAACATAGAAAAGTTAAATATCATGTACTGCCCGATGCTCTATCTCGAGGTGTACCAGTGCTAGGCAGCATTTCTTTTGTGGAAATCAAAGATAATTGGTACAAACAAACTGACTAAAAAACCGTTAAAATTTCCGCAATAGCGTGTAGACGGTTTCGTCTTATACAAATATGTTTGCGTGGACTTTCCTGGCTTAAATGGCTCAGAGTATTGGAAAGAAATAGTTCCTAAAGATCATCGCTTGGGAGTGTTAATCCGATTCCATCATTTACCTACGGCTGGTCACTGTGGAGTTTACAGAACGTTTAACCGAATAGCGGAAAAATATTATTGGCCGCAAATGAGACACAACGAAGCCAAGTACGTACGGAAATGCAAAATATGTCAAAAATGTAAACCAGAACAAAAAAAGGCTGCGGATTTTATGTTATTGCAACCAAAAGTTTGCAAACCTTGGCAAATGGTTCAGGGTTTTTATACATACTTGTTGTTGCTGATTAATTTAGCAAGTATGTTTTCCTATTCGGGTAGCAACGGCTTCAATTGTAGTTAAAAAGCTGGAAGACGAAATATTTTTAGTATATGGAGCTCCGCAATATTTATTAGTTGATAATGGTAAACAAATGATCAGCAGGTTATTCAAAGATTTGTCTAAAAAATACGATGTTCGGTGTAGATATAATGCAGCCTACCACCCACAGGCGAACCCCACCGAGAGGGTATATAGGGTCTAAAAAACCATGTTACGTTCTCACATAGGCGACAATCATAGACATAGGGATAAAGATCTTGCCAAGATTGGTTGTGCCATACGCACAGCGAGACATGAAGTTACAGGGTGTACTCCATATTTTATGAATTTTGGACATCAGCAAATTTTGAAGGGAAGCGAGTTTGGAAGAAACAAAGATTTAAGCCAGATTGAATTTGATCGGACTGAAGTCAATAATAAAGACCAGATGTTTGTTGAACTTTTCCAAACAGTTCAGGCTAAGTTACTTAAATCCTCTGAGCGTAATAAAAAATATTACGACTTGCGTCATCGAGATGTACAATATGATGTCAATGATCAGGTATGACGTCGACATTTTTCTTTGTTAAATGCCGCAAATTATTATACTTAAAAACTGGCCCCAAAATTCTTAGGACCGTTAGTAGATATAAAATGCCGCCGGAAGTCGGATTTCTTATGGGATTTTACATGCACTTCCGGCGGATGTAAAAATGAGCTCGTTTTTCGTACTGCGCATGCTCGGTATTGAAGTTAATCAAGTTGATCGTAAGATGGCAGCATGTGTATTATGTACAGTATGATCTAGAAGGGCGGTAAATTCAAATTTCGCATACTCGTGTTCGATAAGTAAAATTCAAGATGGCCGCTTATTTGTGCCGGCGGGAATTTCAAACTGAGTGCCAAAAGGGCCGTATAAAAAATCCAACATGGCGACCGGAAGTCGAGTTATGATTTTGGCCAAATCAAAAAATGGCGACTTCCGGTCCGACTTCCGGTCTTTTAAAAGGGGCCTTCCAGGTATTCAAATGAAAGCGCTCGACGCGTACGTCACAAAACTGAAATAAAAATGGGCACTTGACCTGCTCGCGGACGAGAAAATATCGAAAAACCATTTGGACACTCCCAAACAAATGAATAAATATTAAGGGGGGGTCTATATAATGAAATGTAAACATCCATGTTCTTTAGTATTAAGAAAAATATAAAAATGGATAGTGTTATTAAGATAAGCGAAGAAGTTGATAATTTTTCTCTGTGTGATTTTGAAATTCAAATTAAAAAGGAACATAGTTTAGTCAATGCTGTAAAATACTATTTGAATAAAAATAGAACAATCGGTATTTCTGTTGGATTGAGCCCATTACGTGGATTTTACCCTGCAATATTGTTGCAAACATCCAAAGACAAAATTTCCTTAACGGGTGTAGAATGGAAGTGCTTCTTGCGACACAAAGAGGAAATAATTGAATACTTTACATGTGCAAAAATTCCAAAATCGCGGAAACGAAAAAGACATCTATGTGAATGTTGCAACAGAAAAAAAGAACCTATCAACGATGATGAATCCGAAGAAATAAAAAAAGTAATAATTTTATTTGATAAGTGTAATCTCAGATTCGACGCAGTTGGTAAAACCAAAATACAAAAAGCCGTTTTTATAGAAAAATATGATGAAAAAATACATTTGAATCAGAACAGCTTTTTTGCTTTAATTGAAATTATCGACTTGATAGAGTTCCGGTTAAATCGATTGAGTGTGTTGAAATTTTTTGATTATTATAACTCAACACTCAATGAAATAGTACAGTATGTTGGCGTTGGTGAACTAAGAGAAGTCATCTTAAAACACATTGCTTTAAAGCCACCCATGTACTCCGAAAATATTGAGTGTCTACTTGAAGCTGTAACGTTTCAAACTGAAAAAATTGTGTCAGACTTACAAGTTGTTCGCGAGTTAGGTGCAGCATTTGAAAATAATACTATCGGGTGTTAACGGGGTGTGTCAAGATTGGGAAAAAATAAAAACAACGGCTATGGAACGAGAAGAGATGTGTTTGGAAGACTTAGAAAACTGTATTTATGAAGGAATGAGTAACATTGAAGCAAAATTATTTTCAAACGTGAACAAAGCAATCGAACAATATCACAATCGTCAATTGGATGTTGAATTTGTGAAATATCTACCAAAGAAATATTTATGTTCGCTTTATGGATTGGAATTAGAGCGACTTTGGAACTTTCTACCAGCTAAATGTAGAACTATAACATATTTTCAAAGAAAACTCCCGTGCCACAAACATTATAACCTTCCTACCGATCGGTGTCATATAGATGGACCACCACCACCTGTAGAGAATTGTAGTCGATGTAAAAAAAAATCAAAAAATGTTTAAAATAAAAAGTTTTGTGTTGTTGGCATCATTGGTGAATCATACTATCTTTGTGACGCATCAAAAAAATGCCAGAGAATGTTTTATTACTATCGATTCGAACAATACGTTTAATGAAACTTGGCCCGATCAATGGATGAGGATGAAAATGGACAATACAACACAACCTAAAACGTGTAGCATACGCGTAAATAAATTAGATGTAACACAACTCAATGTAAAGATACGCTACTTCGATAAAAATATGTCTTATTTAACATCTCCTCGATGGCAAAAAATTGTGTTAAAAGATGTTAACTTGCAAAATGCTTACATTGTAATATATCTATTAAGTATGTTTTTATCAAATAAAGATATTTCTAGTTTTATTATTAATTTTTTTTTATTTGTATGTGAAAAAAAACATTTAAAATATGATTAATGTTGATATGTGATTATATAAAAAAAAACTGTTAAAAATATATAAATTTAAATGTTATCAGTTCTTTATCACTATGTGAAATTATGAAATAAATAAATATTAATTTGTCTGTGAATAAGAACTTTTATTTTTCTTGCCTCAACTTCCCCATAGAAAAAAAAATAATTAGAAAAAGTGGTTTCCTCTGTGACGATAAAAAATGTGATTTTAACAGAAAATTGGCTTAAGCATGAGTAATAGGAAAAAATTAATTAATAAATGATTTCTTTATGCTGATAAGAAAATGCGGTTTCCACTTGTTATCAGTTCTTTATCACCATGCGAGAAATTATGAAATAAATAAATATTAATTTGTCTGTGAAAATAAGAACTTTTATTTTTCTTGCCTCAACTTCCTCATAGAAAAAAACTAATTAGAAAAAGCGGTTTCCTCTGTGACGATAAAAAAAAATGCGATTTCAACAGAAAAATTGGCTTAAGCATGAGTAATATGAAAAAATAATTAATATATGATTCCTTTATGCTGATAAGAAAAATGTGGTTTCCACCGTATAAGAGGTTCGGTAAGTAATATAAATTAGTCAGTTCAATTTAAAAGCCGAACACACAAATATACACACATAATGTCTATGTCCTTTGACGAATCGGGTGATGAACTATTGAGTCAGTTCATAACACCCACTCAAAAAAAAGAAAAAGCGTTACCTGAGCGCCCAGTGAAAAAAGTGAAATCATTAAAAAGGAAGAAGCCGATGGTGATTGTCAGTGATAGTAACAGTGAAGAAGAATTTGAGAAACCAGTGATTAAAAAAAAAAAAAAAAAAAAAAAAAAAAAAAAAAAAAAAAAAAATTATTTACGGGCACTATTGATGTCGTAAATATATTAAATGATTTGGGAGGCTCAGACTTGCCTATAATCCCGCTTCGTGATTTGAAACAGGGAAAATTATATGCCGTTAACTGTTTTAAATATATGCAGACTAAGAATGGTCAGAAGTTGGTGGCTGAACTAAAAGGGGGTAAAACAGTCTTTCTCCCTGAGAGATATAGTCAACGGTTCACCGATGATAACGATCTTGATGTAATCAACGCATCACAAGTGGGATTATCTTACAAAGGATTGAAGAAGTTATCTGGCGGCAGAAGTTGCCACGACATTGAATTTGCCAAATTACCCTAATTAACCAATTAAAATAATAATAATTAAAATAAAATGGAAACCGATAACCATAGTGATAATATGTTAAATGAAATAAAACTGCTAAAACGACGAATAAATACAAGTGATAGAAATGTTTTACAAAAGTGCCTCAAATTAATAAAAATTAAAATCAAAATGATAAATAAATGTATAAACATCGGAAGATTATCCAACATACAGAAGCAACAGACATCCCATCTTGCCTCGTTGTTGACTTTAAAAACTGCATGTGCCACAAAATTAAAAAATAACATTCAAAATCGTGTGGGAACGGGTCTACGGTCTCTTAAAAAAATAAACTATAGTGAAACGGGTAAAAGAAAAGGAAAGGAAAAACGTGTAATATGGAATGAGGTAATTATAATTATATATATTTTTTTTATAATTATTTATTTTTGCTTTCTGTGTGTTTAGTTAAAATCTGCATTTTTAAATAAGATTCGGACTGGTGTTGTAATAAATGTCAACCATACCGATCCGAAGTTGTTCTTGGAAGATGCTTCAGTTTTGATCATTAATAGAATCAACAATTTGTTAAAGACGTGCAATTGCTTTAAGATAAACCTGTCTTTTTCCGGCCAATTTATTCAACCGTCGTCTGAAGAAGTGGAATTCATGAGAATGATCACAAAAAACAAAACGTTTCTAACGACAACACCAGTTGGGGATTTTTTAAAAGAAATGAAGAATGAAATTTTAACAAAGGTATGTACACACACTCGCGCAATTTTTTTTTTTTTTTTTTTTTTTTTTTTTTTTTTTTTTTTTTTTTTTTTTTTTTAATTTTTAATATTTTTCAGCTAGAAGAATTTCAAGAAAGGAAAAGCGGGTGGGCTTTATTATCGATCGAGAATGTGGTCGTATCGTTCGCAAAGTATTGCCCATTAAACGCTAGTTCGCCTTCATTCATGCAGCTTCCACCTGAATTGGCCAAAAAGAAATCCATATTAAACATCAAAAATGCGGATAATAAATGTTTCGGATGGAGCATCATTGCGTCACTTTATCCTTGTGCCCAAGGTAATGATCCCACATGCACCGATTTTTACCCGCAAAATATGTATGAAGTATTTAATTTAAAAGGAATAGACTTTCCAATGAAACTTTGCAATTTACGCAAATTTGAAAATCAAAACAAATTAATTTCATTAAATGTCTATTCCTTTGAAAAAGATACTGATTGTGATGATAAATATTCAATATATCCAATTTATTCATCTAATAATTGTAATAAGTCTGTCATCAATTTATTATACATGTGTAGTTATCATATAAATTCTGGCGGGCACTTTTGTTTAATAACAGATTTAGCTAAATTATGTTGCAAACAAATATCCAAACATAAACACAAATTACATATATGCAATAGATGTCTGAATTATTTTAATTCCAATGAAAAATTAATTGTGCATTCTATCGATTGTTGTAATACTGATGCCGTTAAAATTGTTTTACCCGAAAAGGGATCTGTCGTTAAATTCACTAATTATAGGGCAACAATGAAACTACCTTTTACAATATACGCAGATTTTGAAGCCATTACTAAGCCCGTATCATCATGCATTAACAATCCAAGTATATCGTTTACAGATAAATACCAACACCATGTTCCGTTTAGCGTAGGGTATTTACGTGTTTGTTCATATAATAATAATTTGAACCATTTTAATTTATTTCGCGGTGAATCACCCGAAAAATGGTTTGTTAAACAATTAATAAACGAATGTAATGAGATTTCAAATTATATTAATAAACACGGAAATAAGCCAATGAAACCTTTGGCGATATCAGAAAAGATTAAACATGACACGTGCGATAGTTGCGGATTATGTAGTTATGTATTTGACGAGTCCAATATAAAAGTTGCACATCATTGCCATTTTACAGGCAATTACATAGATACAATTTGCAATAACTGCAATTTACAATGTAAAATAAAACCTATATTGCCGGTGGTCATACACAATCTATCTCGATACGATGCTCATTTTTAAGATCTATTAAATATTGATAACCAGCCTGTTAATATTATACCGTCTACAAATGAAACTTATATATCGTTCACAAAAGAGGTGAATAATATCCAATTACGTTTTATCGACTCTTTTCGCTTTATGCCTTCTTCATTAGAAAAACTAGTAAATAATTTATCAGATGAACAGATGTCACACACAAAATCGGCTTTTCCCAATAACGATAATTTCATATTGGTGAAAAGAAAAGGGATATTTCCCTACGATTACATAAGTGAAACTGATAGGTTACTTGAAACCAAGTTACCATCATTAGAATGTTTTTTTAATCAATTAAATGGTTGCGGTGTAAGTGAAGAGGATTACGCACATGCTGATAAAGTCTGGAAACAATTTAAATGTAATACATTGGGCGATTACGCAGACTTATATTTAAAAACTGATGTGTATTTATTGTCCGATGTGTTTGAAAATTATCGTAATCTCACTTTGAAAACGTATAAATTAGATGCGTGTGCATTTTTTACCGCCCCAGGTTTGGCGTTTTCCGCTGCATTGTTAGTGTCAAAGGTACAATTGCAATTATTAACCGACATCGATATGGTACTCTTTTTTGAGAAGGGGTTGCGTGGTGGTATATGTCAAGTAAGTAAAAAATACGCAGTATCAAATTCGCCATATAGCAAAAATTATGACCCGAAGCGAAATACGTTAGAGATTTTATACCTGGACGCAAACGGGTTGTATGCTTTTGCAATGACATTTAGCTTGCCATATGGGAATTTTCGGTGGATTGAAAATTTAGATTTGTTAAAATCACAAATATTGGACGGTTCTATATCTACAATATATGGTGACAAATTGGATAAATCTTGTATGTTAGAATGCGATATAGACTATCCTATCGAATATCATGATGTTCACATTTATTTCCCGTTTTGTCCCGAGCATCGATCACATTCGGATGAAAAATCAAACGTAAAATTAATGTTAACTTTAACAAATAAGAAAAGTTACGTTCTTCATCTAAATGTATTATTACAATGCATGAAACACGGGCTTGTTTTAAAAAAAATTAATCGTGCCATCGAATTTTCCCATAGTAAATGGCAAAAGACATTTATCGATCTTAATGCGGATCTACGTGCTAAAGCCACTAATAATTTTGATAAACAACAATACAAAGACATTTCAAATATGTCGTTTGGTAAAATGATGGAGTCGGTAAGAAAATACAGGCACATTCGGTTAGTTAATAATTGGAAAAGTGCAAAGAAATTGATAGCTAAACCAAATTTTAAATCATTCACTATCTTTAATAATAACCTTGTAGCCGTAGAAATGAATAAGACCAGTATAAAATATGATAAGGCACTCTACGTGGGTGCATGTATATTGGACTTGTCAAAAACTGTACTGTACAGTTTTATATACGACTATTTAAAAACTAAAGTGGAGCCGCATTTTAAAGTCGAAATTTGCTATAGCGACACTGATAGTCTTATCGCAACATTCGAACCTCTCGACGGTGTACAAACTTATAAAAGCATATATGATATCATGCGAAGAGATGCAAATTTAATATTTGACACATCCGATTATATAATTGATAATAAGTTTGATATACCTCTAGTAAACAAAAAAGTTTTAGGAAAATTTAAGGATGAACTTGCAGGAAAAATTATTTATGAATATGTAGGAATTCGCGCAAAAGTGTATGCAATTCGCGCTGACGGGGATAAAATAAATCAATACAATTGTAAAAAAAAGCATAAAGGTATTCCAAAACAAAGCGTTAACAAATTGACTTTTGAAAATTATAAAAATTCAATTTTTAATGACACATCAATACACACAATGTTTAAAACAATTCGATCACAAAACCATACATTATATTCATTTACACAAAACAAAAGTGCCCTTATTAACTTTGACGACAAACGAAAACAATTAGATAGAATAAACTCGGTGCCGTGGGGTCATTATTCCCTCTCTCCCCCACCAAACGATTAATATTTCTATTATATATTTTATTTCATTATTATTATTGTTATCGGTTATCTATTGTTATTATTATTATATATTAATATTAATTAATGTATTTTTTTGCTTTTTCTTTGCTAATGTTAAACATACTTCCAATATATAAAAAAAAAAAAAAAAAAAACTAATTTGTTTATAATTATTTCTTGTGTGTGTTTTTTTATAGGGTAGTGTAAAGAAAAATAAATGTTTATTTTTTATTTATTTTTTGTTTATTTAAAACAAATATTCACTCAACATTTTAACATTTTCTTTAGCACAGACGCTATTGGAAATAATATGATTAAAACAGTTATGACTAACAATTTCCGAGTGAGAGAGATCGTCTATCTCAATTTCTAAATTAACAACATTTTTATTATGAAATAAATTTTCAATTAAATATTTTTGTTGATGACCTTTTACATAAATGTGATCGCACTCGTCGAGATGTGATTTTAGAATGTTTTCAAAATTGTGTGACGGTAAGTAGCCGCTGCTGTATCGAAGACTGTGATGATGACTCTCTAAATATCGAATTTGGGTTTTTTCGTCATTACTGAGTTTTTTGAATGGTCGTTCGGGCTTAAATAGGTAAACATAGAAGTCTTTGCCATTGACAGTTATACATAACTCTTTTGGGACAAGACGATCTTGAAGATAAAAGCCTTGTACGTCAACAACGCCGATCGGATTGAAGCGATGTTCCATTTTTCGACGATGTTCAAGTGTAAGTATAGGTCCTAATACTGTGGAAGTCTGTTTTATTCTTCTTTCAAAACAAATTCTATTTCGTGCTAATATCATCCACTTAATTCCACTTCGATCGCTGCTCTTAACATCACCAATATAAAATATATGCGACGGTTCAATACTGTTGAATCGGATCCGCTTCATTCAGAAAAAAAACTTCAAAAGGGTGGAATGTCAAATGCTTCCGGATCGTAAATTAATTACGATTGACAAATAGGACAACGGAACACCTTTGACTTACTCGACGAAATGCAATACGGTATGCACGGGAAGCAACTGTAATTGTACATATTATATTGCAAACTATTTTTCTTTTTAAATAAAAAAAACTTACCATAATATACATGCTAATGCAGCTAATAAATGTGTTTTAAAAGTTGTTTCTCTTATTAGGACGGGTTTGACTAATTGTTTGCAGTGTCGACAAATTTTACATGCGTACCCCATTAGGTTTGAGAATGAACTGAGCAATTGAATACTACAATCGACAACTACAGCAACTAATTATCCCCCTCTTCTTCATCTACCGCTTCTAAATGATCCATATTGAAGTACGATACACTGGATGTTAGTTTATTTAAAATATTTTTTAAATCATTTAATATTCCTTCATTTGGGCACGAAATACCAAACATTTTTATATTAATTTTTCCAACTTGCACAAGAGATTCTGAGTATTCATCGTACTCATAAAA
This sequence comes from Tachinus rufipes, assembly GCA_963932245.1. NCBI lineage: Eukaryota > Metazoa > Arthropoda > Insecta > Coleoptera > Staphylinidae > Tachinus > Tachinus rufipes. Next base: position 41,898,741 of record OZ010748.1, read on the forward strand.
AAGATTTTTTTTGAAAAAAAACAAATGCCCGTTTAAATGTTTATATGATGAGTCAATAGTTGTGGGTAATCCGGAAAAATGTTCATCAATTCTCCCAAAAGATTGCAATTGAAATGAGCATTCATTGATCAACGCATACGTATTATCGGTATAGAAAACCAGCGTTTTACCCGTATGGGTATGAATCATAGTAGTAATATTATAGTCCCCTCTTTTGATAGTAGTATCGGGCATGGTATGCATTAATTTTAAAGATGAAAATAAAAATGTAAATATTTTATTGTCGATAATCATGACAATTTCACCATTTGGTCTTTGATATATTGCTTTAATTTTTTTAAATTCTTTTGGTATAAATGGTAACCAATCTGTAATTAACAACGGCTTAGCGTTAAACTTGTGTGAATTCAGTTTTTTTATCCATACCCATTGTTTATAAAAAACATAAAGTTTTTTGTTTAGTATAAAAAGTTTGTTTATTTTATTTTTTAAAGTACACAGATCGGGATAATTTTCTATATTATTTCCAAGCTTCGATATTGGTTCTTTTTCTGCAGGTGTAGTATTAGTTGTTGATATTGTTGTTACTATTGCTGCTGTTGTAGAAGTTGATACAGTTAAATTTTTTTTTCCGTAAAGTGATTGTATTGCGTTGATATCATCTTGTTGGAGATTTATTGAATCATTCCCGGTAATATATGGAAACATTATTGAAGATGGAACATCGCTATGTTCAATACCGAGAGCGTGTCCAATTTCATGAACCAATGTACGATAAAACGAAGTTTTTTTTTTATTAGGTATGTTATCATCAGGATTTGAATAATCCCAATCTTCATCTTTGTCAAAATGAATTTCGGTCACATTACCATGCGGGTAGAATGCATGTGCTAGAACATTACCTTTTCCGTCAAAATCAAAACCGCAAAGACCTTTAGACGATCTATAAAAAGTGTGCTTTTCAGATGCAAACTTAATGATTATGTTGGGATTTATAAATGATTTATTAAATTTTAATGTTGTGTGTTCACCCCATGCAGCAAATGATTTTAAGGTTAATTCGATTTGAATAGGGGATGCTTTGTAAAAGTGCCAGTTAAGAGTGGTCTTGTTCTGAAATTTATTTATATTGTGTAATGCAAAATTACTAACAAAATCATGATTTCCGCATCTGGTTGTCTTCATAAGATTCAAAGTTTCATTGTTTAGTTCTCCATCTACTGGTAGATTGTATTTTTCTTGAAATGATACAATACCTGCAGTGATAGTATCATTATCGTATAATATTAATGAGTCACCGTTATTATGTTTAATATAACCATATTGCAATAAGTAACTAATGGCGCGGTCTTTATCGCAACAACACAACACCACATCTACAGTAATCAATAAGTACGCAAGCGTCTTCATGGTTCGGATTACAATCAAACACTAATTTGAGTACATTTATTTTATTAATAATATATAAAAAATTATACATATATTTTACAAACTATTCTAACATATTTTTTATCCAACTATTGTGCGAGTTATCAAAGCCCAACCACTTGACGTATAGTTTCCCATTTTTACGTCTCAAGATTTTTTCCACTAAATGTATGTCGGGATGTTTTACCTTTTGAAGTTCTTGCTCGTAGAAACAACCTTTTATCGGATGTTCCTTGCCATCTTGAAGCATATATGTGACTGGATTAGTTATGTTGACTTTGATAATTTTAAATATTTCGGCTGTCCAATTTGGTGTGTATCCCTTAGAAAATACCGTTTTTTCCTTGCTAATTCGAACAGAATCACCAACCTTGAACTTCCCTTTTCCGGCAATTTTTATGCGAGAGTAAACAGTACGCAACAGCTGATTTTCTTTATCTTTTGTCGATACGTCACAAGGTCGCATGCGAATAGTAGAATGTTTAGTTTTGTTGTACAAGTCGGTAATATGGGAGAGCTCATTGAACCATGTGTATCGCCCACGCAAACTAAAATGTCGATATAATTTATCTTTTAGAGTGCGAATTACACGTTCAGCTATGGCGGCTTTTTTTGTTGTATACGTTGAATAGTGATTAATTGAATATTTTTTCATAAGTTGACTAAATTTTTCATTATAGAATTCTTTACCGTGATCGGTTTGTAAATTTTTTGGTATTCGATTAGTTTGCAGTATTTTTATCATAGCATTTGACACGGATACTGCACTTTTATCCTTTAGCGGTTGAGTCCACAGAAATTTTGAAAAATTGTCTATCACCACCAATATATATTTATGACCTTTATTTTCCCGCGCGTATAATTGCAAATCTGCCAAATCCGCTTGCCATGTGTCATCGATTCCTTTCATAATTATTTTTCGTGTAGGATATTTTTTTCGAGCCGGTTTATGCAATTCACGCACAATATCATATTTTACACTATCCATTTATCCCAGCGAATTTATCCTGAAGGTTTTGTATTTGTTCTTTTACACTTTTAAAAAAATAGTCAAGATTAGTTTTATTAGACTGTAAACGTTCTTCAAAGTTCTCAGAGTACTTTCTGTGTGTTTCGATGTGATCGGCGAGAACTCCTTCAATTTTGTGTGCGATGTTAAGAACTGCAGTATCACAATACTGTTTGACATTTTGATTTTCTTCCTTAATTGGCAATAGTTTCGATTCAATTATGCTGGGAATGGCGGAAATGCATGATGTAATTTTCTTATCTACATCGGACCATTTTTTATTATTATCGACTAAATTGGAGTTAATGTTTTCTTCCAAACGAGTTACAGTAATATTAATTTTTTTGAGAAGATTTTCAATTTTTAAATCGAGCATTTTATGAACGTATAATTTAGTTACTGCATCGTTATCGGCAAGAGGTACATTTACGTTTTCTAAACGTTTATGCAAAATGTCAAAATTTCCTTCAGAAGTTAAAACAAAACCGATTCCTGCCGGACCCCTTTTTGACACATTCCGTTTTGATTGTGAGTACCTTCCAAACTTATCGACACTCATTCCGGTTTGTTTCTACTTAAACTGATTGAATTATATTTAATTACACAATTATATTGGCTTCGCGTAGTTCTTCTTCTATGGAAGCAATTTCATTAGCATGTGACGTGTTTCCAGCTTTTTGCGACGCAAGCAAAAGAACGAGTCTTTCTATTAATTCATTTGGGTCGTCCCAATACAGAAGTTGAATGGGATTTGAATTTACTATCAGTTTATTATCAAATATTCCATAACCAATCGCATGTTGATTCTGCCGATACGGTTTAATTATGTTGACATATTTATGGGATTTTATACCTTGAATTTGAGATTCGGCTTGTTGATTGCGTCTTAAGGCATTAGTCAATTCCAAAAGTTTGCAATAATTTTCAACGTTGGTTTTATTGTATGCAGTCTCTTCGGGTATTTTTTTAAATACTAGTTCGTAAATACCCGGAGTTCCCTCAAATCTTTTTCCTTTTACAAGTAAATCTGAACCTTCAATGTCAATATCTGAATCGCCTATAGACCACATGCTTGTGTTTGCATTATAATGAATGCCGGTATATTTTGAATTATCAAACGCCGAATTATTTGTCGAATCGTTAATTAAATTGCTAAAATATTGAGCAGGCAAGGGATCGTATTGCGCAGCAGGATTAAATTCATCTGTAAAACTTTTATAATTTTCATCATTTTCAACATTTTCGGCTTCAGGTTCTTCTTCTTCTTCTTCTTCTTCGTCTTCTTCTTCAACCTCTTCATTTTCTTTTTCTTCAACCACAACAGCTTTTTCCACTTTTTTCTTTGGACTACGTTGCATCTGTACTTTAGCGGTTTTGCTTTGAACAATTTTTTGTAATGGTTTCAATAGGGGTTTATATATTTTAGTCAAATTTTCATTCACATCTACTTGACCAAGCTTAAGAGCTAATACTTTTCTACGTATAACATTCTTTAAATCAATAATTTGTTTTGCTTTTGAAGTCATGTTTGCAATGTGGGGTTTTAATTGGCTTTCAGTCGGTTTTTTTAATCAGCTTTTATGAGTTATAGATCAGTTTTTGATCAGCTTTTATGAGCTATTAATCAGCTTTTATCAGCTTTTATGAGCTATTGATTAGCTTTTATGAGCTATTGATCAGCTTTGATGGGCTATTGATCAGCTTTGATCAGCTTTGATGAGCTATTGATCAGCTTTGATGAGCTATTGATCAGCTTTGATGAGCTATTGATCAGCTTTTATGAGCTTTTATCAGCTTTTATGAGCTATTGATCAGCTTTTATGAGCTATTGATTAGTTTTTATTAGCTTGTACTCTGATTGTTAACACTAATCAACACCAATGTTAATGGACTACTAAAAAATCCAGTGTTACACATCTACTATAAATCTATCCATCATCACCCGATATCTACCTTTGTTGAGATCACTGTCCTTATCGATTGTCAGAAATCCGTATTTTTCTTTCCAACACTTTGAACAATAGTCTTTAAATTTTTCAAAATTCATATCACTGCCCACATGATCTTGGTACGCATGTTTCAAATTTAGTTCATCCTGTTTAAAGAGAACGATAAAATTGGCATTATCCCGTATCAAATGTTTTGGGATTCGTGTGTATGTCTGACAAAGATAGAATGAGTCGACATGTTTATGGCGCCCCATACTAAAGTAGTTTCTAATTTTATCCTGTTTGTCACAAGCAACGTCGTCAAATATAAAAATTGAGTTGGTGTTTGCATCACTTGGATCGAGAATTTCACAGTTTTCCCGAAAAGGGAAATATTCAACTTCTGGCATTGACTCTAATATTTTACCCAACATTTTGTACTTTGGTTGATACAACGATTTTGAGTAAATGTACACATTCTCATATTTTAACCCATGCTCTCCAAACAGCAAACTAAGCATCACGTTTGATTTTCCACAGTTTGACGGACCGCAAATTATTGCCCTGATTGAGTTTGGTAACAATTTACTGTGATGAGTTTTTTCTTCTTTATGACCGTCACCACAGACAATATCCATGTTAACAACTTCTAATGACTGGTCTTGTTTAATAGTACGCATTTTTCAAACGACTCTCAGACTGCGACTGCGACGAGGTATAAATACTTATATCAATTAGTATTTTTAATCATATGGGGGTGAGATACGGTGCAGGTTCATTCAACGCAGCTCTTAATAAACTCCCGTTTGAAATACACGCTCCGGGAGGTTATCAATTTTGCGGACCGGGAACAAAATTAAAAAAGCGGCTAGCTAGAGGGGATAAAGGTAAAAATCCTCTTGACGTATTGTGCAAAACGCACGATATTGCGTACAGTAAATCGAATGATTTAAGTGAAAGACATAAAGCCGATCAAATTTTGGAGAATAACGCTTGGGAAAGAGTTAAAGCAAAAGACGCTTCATTTGGAGAAAAAGCAACCTCTTGGTTTATCACAAATATAATGAAAGGAAAAAGAAAATTGGGCTTAGGACATAGAAAAACTTCACTAAAAAAACAACGAAAAAGTAAATCATCAAAACAAAGAAAGAAAAAATATTCCAGAATTTTACCAATTCCTAAAAGAGGTGGTTTTATACCGATAGTTCCATTAATAGCAACTATTGCGTCACTAGTGGGAGGAGCAGCTAGTGTTGCTAAAGCGGTCAAAGCTTCCAAAGCGGCAACTAAAAATGGGCAAGAATTGGAGAGACACAACAAAATGATGGAATCAATTGCAATGGGGAAACGTAGATCTGGGCTTCACTTAAAACGTTACTCCAATGGAAACGGCCTCCGTTTAAAAAATAAAAAAAACTAAATAAGCTACCACAAAGAGCATTGACAGATGAAGATATTCGAAAACATTCGTCAAATATCAAACAATTTCGGGGGATTTTTATGAGAGACGACCTTCCTCAAAAACCGAGACGTTTTGAAAAGGCGATTATAAATTTAGATTCAAAAAACGGGCCTGGAACGCATTGGGTGGCTTATAAAAAACATGAAAATATTGTCAAATATTTTGACAGTTTCGGAAATCTAAAACCTCCTCCAGAACTCTGTCGCTACTTTAGTGGTAGTAAAATTACGTATAATCACAAACAATATCAAAAATACAACACATTTAATTGTGGTCATTTATGTTTAAAATTTTTACATGATGATGATGATGATTCGTGATAACATATGGTATGAATGTTTAGTCATGTCGCAGACATTCACTTTGCAAGGTAACACACATGTGTTGTCCACAAATCTATATCCCCCAATTGAATTAGATGAGAATTCAATGTATTGTTTAGGCTTAATTGGATTTCACTCTTATAACAGTATTCCAAATATTGATGAAACAAATAATAAATTTAATTATGAAAATAAAGAAATTACAATTCCTACGGGATCCTACGAAATCGGTGATATTGAAAAATTTCTACGTAAACAATTTAAAGAGGAAAATGCTTTAAGTATAAAACCGAATAATAACACATTAAAATGTGAAATTACGTGCAAGTACGATATTGATTTCTCTGCTAAAAATACGGTCGGGCGGCTTTTGGGATTTTCCCCGAAAACATTATCGGCAAATAACAACCACGAATCAGACTTAACCGTCGACATTATAAAAGTCTCGACAATACGTTTGGAGTGTAACATTGTTACGGGTGCTTACTACGATAGCAAGTTAAGTCATACACTATACGAATTCTCCGTAAACGTCGATCCGGGTTATTCCATGAACATAGAACCCCGAAATATATTATATTTACCAGTAAACGTGAAATCCACCATCGATAATATTACCATAGCTATTCTAGATCAAAACGGAGATCCCGTTAATTTTAGAAAAGAACGTATACTCGTTAGATTGGAACTGAAGAAAAATGGGTATTCTTCATAATAGTAAAAAAAAATCAAATTTGCTCAGTGTTGGAAGAGTTCTCGAAGAGATAACACCAAAAAATCGTAGAAACTTAATTTTGTGGGGTTACAAATTACATAAATATGTTGCAAATATTCGATAAAGAAAAATTTGATGATTCAATCATCAAAGAAGAATACCATACGTATCAACCGCGTGCTCCAGGACTTTCAAATTCGGACGAAATTAGAATTTTGATACAACATCAAGATATATACACTGCAACTTATAAAAGTTATTTACACATTGAAGTTGAAATAATAAAACCAGACGCTACATCGGCTTGCTCATTAAGTTTGAACCCTTGGACATTTTTATTTGAAGAAATACGTTATGAACTGAACGGTGTTGAAATAGACAAAATTCGGGATCCGGGTATTACAAGCACATTGAAAGGATACTTATCTATTCAATCGAATAATTTAAAAGATTATTACACTGCCGGCTGGTATGACTATGAGAGTAAAAATGTTACAACAAAGTACACAAATTATTACTGTATATTACCACTAAAATTATTGTTAGGATTTGTCGAGGACTATCAAAAAGTAATAGTTAATGCCAAACAAGAACTGATTCTTTTGCGTTCTCGGTCCGATGACAATTGTTACAAAGGTGTAAAAAACGTTAAAGTTAAATTGAACAAAGTAGAATGGAGAGTGCCACACATACAAGTAAATGATTCCATCAGGTTAAAATTATTGAACCAATTAAAAAACGACATCCCGATTCGGATGGCTTTTAGAAAAGCCGAATTACATGAACTGCCCACCGTAAGAGAATCAACAAACGACGTTTGGATGGTTAAAACGTCATCTAATCTGGAAAGACCACGCTATGTCATTGTAGCCTTTCAAACAGATAGAAAAGATAATGTTGCTAAAGACATTTCTCTCTACGATCACTGCTCCATTAGAAACATAAAAATATTTCTCAACTCAGAATGCTATCCTTATGACAATATGAATTTAAATATTACCAACGATAATTGGGTGCTTATCTATAAATGGTATTGCGATTTTTTCAAAAGTTATTATGAAGAAGATATATCCAATCCCTTATTTGATTATGACTCGTTTAAAAATCGAATGATTTATGTGTTTGATGTTTCCAACCAAAATGAAAGCGTTAAAACGTCAACAATCGATTTAAAAATCGAGATGGAAGCAGTAACTCCATTTAGCCCAAAAACTCGAGCATATTGCCTCATTTTGTGTGACAACTTAGTTGAGTACAGACCATTGTCGGGAACAGTTAGAAAAATTATCTAAACAATGACGATTATACTAGCAGTTGATATACAAGGTTTTGTAATTAACAGGCAATTTGAGGCAAAAGAAATAAGTATTGCAACTAATTACAAAAATATCCACACTTACCTGCTAAGACCGTCGACACAATACCAGCTTTTAACTTCGTTCGAAAAAATTCAAACTAGATGGCTACAAAAAAATCACCATTCCATCCAGTATTCGAATGGGTTCATCGATACCACGGAAGTAGAAAATATTTTCTATGCATTCACCAACAATGATGTCGATGTAACGTGCGTTGTCAAAGGCAGTGCAAAAGCAGATTATATTAAAAATAAATTTCCCAATTTTAATATATTAAATATTGAAGGTAAAGAATTTTCACCCGCGCCTATATTTGAAAAATGTATACATAATTGTGTAAATCACTTTGATAATTTTAGCTATTGTTCATTTGAAAATGTGAAAAAATTGTGTACTTATTTAAATGATAATTGTTATTAATCATAATCATTAGATTAGTTATGCTTATTATAATAAAATTTTTATAATGATATTTTTTTATTTTTGTTTTAATTTACATCCTGTTCCATCGTAGCAAACAGCGACTTTGTCAATACCGATGATAACAATCATTGGAATATTACAAAAAATTGTTAAATTACAAGGCTATTTGTTTAGTGTGCTTATCTTAATAACACCATCCATTTTTTATATTTTTCTTAATACTAAAAAACATGACTGTTAACATTTCATTTATACAACATCTGGATGTGGCTATAGACCACCAACACTACACAAATACATGTACTTTGGGTTGCATACCTTACAAATAACATACTTTCAAACATTAAACATAGATGGTACGAGTAGTCTCCGGCAGATCTAACATTTAAATTTATTAAGGTTCATAATCGAATAATAATCCTATTTGTTTACTGTCTTATTGAAAAATTTTTAGTTTATTAAGGGTCACAATTGAATTATTATCAATTAGTTCCCATTCACATTGTTAACTTATGCACATTTTAATATTTATTCATTCGTTTGGGAGTGTCCAAATGGTTTTTCGATATTTTCTCGTCCGCGAGCAGGTCAAGTGCCCATTTCATTTGAATACCTGGAAGGCCCCTTTTAAAAGACCGGAAGTCGGACCGGAAGTCGCCATTTTTTGATTTGGCCAAAATCATAACTCGACTTCCGGTCGCCATGTTGGATTTTTTATACGGCCCTTTTGGCACTCAGTTTGAAATTCCCGCCGGCACAAATAAGCGGCCATCTTGAATTTCACTTATCGAACACGAGTATGCGAAATTTGAATTTACCGCCCTTCTAGATCATACTGTACATAATACACATGCTGCCATCTTACGATCAACTTGATTAACTTCAATACCGAGCATGCACAGTACGAAAAACGAGCTCATTTTTACATCCGCCGGAAGTGCATGTAAAATCCCATAAGAAATCCGACTTCCGGCGGCATTTTATATCTACTACCGTTTGTAATCAAACGAAAGCTATCTTTATGGACAGTATGGAATGTCAAAGATCATAAACCCGTAAATATAGATAATGAGGAGGAGGACTAGCTGCAATATGTGTTATTAGTTATTCTTATTTTTATTTAATTTATTTAATTTATTTCTGGGTTTTACTTTTTTTTTCGTATTAAAGAACTTAAAATTGTAGGAAATTTTATTTCTAGAAAGATTTTTGTAACGTTTAATTTTTGTTCTGGCTAATTTATCGCGAATCCGAAATAAAATTAGTAAAGAAATTGTAAAATAAAATATTGAGATAGATTTGAAATAATAATTTAATTAGCGGGCTTGAGACGTCACGCGGCCTCGCGCAGAATTCGTACTCTCCGCGGATAACCTGCAACTCTTTCATTTTCTCGCGGTTTGTTTTCACACACACATGGTGCCGAATTTTTGATATTTTCCTTGTGTGCTCATTAATGCTGTTAGTGATTGTTAGCATTAATGAGTTCAGTGCATACTGGATTATCACAGCAAAAAATATCGTGTATGACGGATTTAAGTTCAGGGGAGATCTGGCTTAAATCCATCAAATTAATCGGATAATATATGGACGGGCCACGTGCGAACAAACTTTATTTGAAGATAAAATCGTTAAGCGTATATATTAGTCATAATATCTATTCCCGCAATAATCCCGATTTTGTTATAGCCATTTATTTGTGTTGGCGAATTTGCAAATGAAAATCAAATTTGTTCCGACAATTATTTCAATGGAATAAAACAAAAAGGAAAGAAAACAAAAAAAAAACTAAGGAGAATGTGGGTTTTTCCGAGCGGGTGCCAATCCTAAAATCATTTCAATAAAAATTGAAAATTAATGAGAATCAAGGAAACTTATTGGTGTATCCAAGATCCCATTCTAATCGGAAGAGCCGTATCACCTCTGAATGTGCTGGTCGTCCTCCCACAATACCAGGAAGGACACAGATAAGCTCTCAATGTATTTATAAATATTTTTTTTATCTTTTTAAATATTTCTATTACATTATTTCGCATTATATTATTTTGTGTGAGTAGTATGATTAATTTTATTGTAAATCGGGAAGCGAGCACAGCGCTGTGATTTCGGTTCGCGATAAAATCAACGATAAGTGTGGTTGGATCCTCCTTGGTATAACCTTTTTTTGCATAATTCTATTTTTAATCAATTTCATAATTCTTTTGTTTAATCTTTTTTTATTAATTATATGTACACATAAGTATTTACGGATTATAATACTATGGCTAAATAGATGAATAAATTTTGAGTTTATCAGAACTAAGTATTTATTCTTACCAGTAATTTTATTGTAGTAATCTAACTAGTATTGAGAACCTAAAGCAACCCCTAGAGTTTTGTGATTACTCAGGCTGTCCGCTGTAACTAAATCACGTGGAGTCCACGGTTACCATCTTTTTTACCACACACTTTTCCACCGAACTGGAAGGGCCGGCGGTCAGCAATAGATTGCTGGGGAAATTTAGACGTCGCGAAGTGCATGGATAATTTTATGAAAACGATTTTAAAATTTTAAAAGTAAAACGTAAATTACTCTAAGTTTGTCCTCGTATAAAGTTCGGTGCAAAATTATACGACCGGTGAAGACGACGGTCCGAACACATGGCGTAACCAGGACCCGTGCACTATCATTACTGCACCCAGTATTTTTATTGAATTCTTGTGTATTATTTTGATATTGTATCAGATATAATTTATTTTTATAGGTGTGGATGTGTGGTGTCTTTGTGATTTTTTTAGAATTATTAATTATTTCAATTTGAACTTTTTCTTGCTGATTCACAGCCAGATTAAGTATTATCTATTTTCTACGTTCATAAATATAATTTTGATTGGGATTGATATAGATATTTGTTTTACCATTTTCCTTTTCTTCTTCCCCCCTTTTCGATTTATTGCTTTTCTAGATCATCACGTTCTATTCATTACATATGTAGAGTTTTAAACGCATTTATTATTTACGCATATTGTATATATTCTACAAGGTCTTTATTCTACGACACCGTACTCCGGGCGGCTGAATGCGTATACGGATTCAGAACCTCGCATTCAGAATCTCGGCGGTGTGAAATATGCAATAATAATAATTAATATTAATTTTAAATACTTATTAAATTTGAATATTTAATAAAAATGTATATTGCAACTAAATAAACTCGCATCGCAATAACAAGCTGCGGGCGGGCGGGCGGAGTGTACCAGATCCTGTCACAACATCGGAACATGCGAGCGGAGCCACCGACGGCACTGCCCTAGTAAAATGTAAATTTATTTCACAACATTCCGTTTATATATAACATTATTGGTTAGTTGTTTCTATAGATTAGAATGAAACTCGTCATATTATTGCTACTACAATGTTGCAGCGCTTTATGTCTACAAACATTGGTAATTTTATTTTAGTTACGTATATTTTGTAAACAAAATGCATTATACATTTTTTAGTCTATACAACAATTAGGTGAATGTATTGAAAACATATTGGATATTTATCCATTTATAATCTTATATTTAATGCAAATAGTATTCTATCCCGGTCTAGAAGATACTATCGTTGCTGATAAACAAAGAACAGTTACAATGACCCAATATAATATCATAGTAAATACGATTAAATTGTATAAGTTTAATAATTATAATTATACTGATATGATGCCCAATGTTGGTAGTCTTCATTTGATTTCTGTTATTGAAATAAACATCGGTAATGTTTTTAGAACCATAAATTATTTTAATGAAGTGCTTGGTAATGATATTGATAAATTAAATGTTGTTATAATAGATCAATATGGTTATATCAGTCGGATTAACGTTTGCCATGATACAACTACTGTAATTTCTCACTGTTTAAATTTAAATCTAACCGCAGTGAAAGATGAGTTTGAGAATGCTCCTAAAGACTTTGAAAAATGTTCTATAGATTACCAATGGGATAAGTTAAAAGGAATTCTATTTACAATTTCTTCAAATCCATATTCATATCCAATATATAAAGAAAAATTATTTGAAACTAAAGACAGATTACATTATACACGTAATAATTCATCTACGAGTCTAACCGGAAAAACAATACAGTTTTCACTAAATGGTGTTCATTCAAAGCTAACTTATCCATATTATATAAGCCAATATGTTATTTCAGTACCATATGCTAGGCGTTTACCAACCTTGAATGAATTAACTAATGTGTTTGGTTTAAGCTTTGGATTTTATTACTTATAACGTTTATTGTGTTTTTCCTTGCGTATTACTTACTTAGCGTGTATACTAACAAAAAAACTAGTAATGAGATTTTTTTTTTCAAATTTTTGCAGTATTATTTGCTCAAGGTGTTAACTTTCCTAAAGAAATACTTCATGAAATGTTTGTTATTTTCATGGGCAATCTTCTCGTTTATAATTTTAAACTTGTACACCGGTGTATCGTATAAAAAGACTTTTGAAATTGCATATGAAATACAAATAAGTACTTTAGAAGACGTTCATAATGCTAATATAAAGATCTGCGTAGACATGTCTACGAGTATACCTAATACTGAATTTAATTCGTAACTCAAATTTATAAAAGAATATACAAAATGTTTAAATAAATTTTAAAAAAATAAAGAATCTATGATTGTACCATCAGGATCAACATTTATAAATGGATTATATAAAGTTTACTCGCATCCGCGTTTAGTATCTATTAAAATTATAAAAGGACATCCGTTATATACAGAATTTAATAAATTACTTCAAAGATTTGTGGAAATTGGTTTGATACAGAAATGGAAAAAAAATACAATGCTGTCAGAAAAAATAAGTACTGCTGCTTATGTTTGGATTATATTTATTTGGACTGTTTATTGCTACATTAAGCTTTATTTTTGAATGTTTCTTAGGACATTTTTGCAAACGCTACAATATACTACGTTACTGATGAATTTGAAACAGTTTAAATAAATATTTTTAATTCTAATTTGAGATTATTGTAAAAACTAATTATAAGAGCCGACTACAACAGGGCCTGTGCCCAATTTACAAGCATTTAGAAAAGGAGGCAATCTTCTTGGCAACCAGGTGAACATATGTTAAACAAGCAACTTTGAGTGGGCAAGTATTTAAACAATTGATCATTTGATGACAGTTAAAAAACTTTTTTATGTAAATTTAAAAACATTTTTAATTATTTATTATAGTTTAAAAAAATGTAGTGTAATAAGATGTTGTTTAAAGTACATTATATTGTCATATACGTTTAATAACTTCTTTGTTAATTTAAAAATTGTTTGGACTAAACTTATAACGGTTTAGAAATATCTTAAAACATTTGTGACAAAAATGTTTTTGATAACTAATTAGTTAATGAACATTTTATGCCATGTAACAAATTCAAAATATGTGATTTTATATATTAAAAATAACATTTTATAAACATTTTGAATAATTTAGATTAATAGTTTCAGAACATTTGTTGACATTTGTATCAGTTTAGAAACATTTAACAATTTATTTTAAAAAATTACTGATATTTTCACGTTTCTGTTATATCAGAAACATTTTATAATAATTTTTGATTTTCAAAATATTTATAAGTTCGAAAGTTTAACTTAAATTTAAAACATAACAATTTATTTAATGCGGACATTTTAGTATTAATAATTGCAACTAGATGGCAAACCAGTCTTTCGTTTGATTATTTATAATATCAATTGTGTTCATAAGCACAGAAATATTTATTCAAAATTGTCTTCGCTATCATGCGATGCCGTGGTCGTACAAGGCATACTGACGAGGTTTGTAGAACCGAAACAATTGTCTATGCTTGACCCTTGGCCGCTGTGATTCGATAACAATTTATAACTTTTTTGACAGTTAAATTACGTTTTATGATACTTTGAATGGCTAAAAAACATTTATTAATATTTGTTACAGCTTTGAAACTTGGTTGTCAATCAACAATAGTTTTATGATAGTTCTAAGTGACCAGAAACAGGTTTAACAAATTATTTTTTTTTAATTTAGTTTAGAAACAATCATTCAATTTTATAACAAGATAAAACATATTAATCAATGTTTGACAAAACATAAAATTGTTAATATGTTTTTGAAAAGAGGAATAATTTGTGTCCCTCTTTCACACCTTTAGAAATTATAAAACTCTGCGTTTATATAAATAAAAACTCAATTTTACACACACAAAATATATTTTAAGAAATCCTTAAAATAAGCATGCAACAACAATTTTAGCTCATGTGAGCTTGTTTAGTTTTATTAACTTACATTATTATATGCATTTAATGCAAAAAATCAAATTATATAATGCAATTTTCTTTTTAATCTGATAATAACTTTGATGAAAAATGCATGTATTAAAACACTATTGTATAAGCCTCAAATCAGATAAAAAATAGTTCGAATAAAGTTTTAAATGTTTTATTAAATTTGTTTGTAAATCTACATTTTTTTAAGTTAAAATTGTGTCTTACGTACTAACTGTTATTGTTTTAAATAAAGTGATTGCTTATTCTAATTTATTTTGTAAATAATAAAATTAAAAGTTTAGAACCCATCCTCTTTTATGGTTTTAAAACATGATCAATTAAAAAAAATGATATAACAAGGTGTTTTTTAAACAATTGGGTTGCCTGTGTTGGAATGTCTCAATTTGTAATGCTAGGAGAAAGAAAGAAATACTTTAATTAATTTGATCATTCGGCTTTGAACTTTGGACCGAACTAATTGTGTTTTACGCTGGTAATTTATTACAGAGTAAACCACAACGTGACATCGATTCTTATTCCTTTTTAGTTTAATCTTTTTAAAAAAGTGACAATTTTATAGTAATTAAGTTTATTTAAAATGAGCTTGTATGAGCTTAGCTCAGACAAGTTATCCACATGGTAAAAAAGGCAATGAATATGTTAACATGGTTGTTATGAATAATAATACAACTAATATCCAATCGACACAACCTATTATAATATCACCCGAGATAAAAATCATTACTTCGTTCCTAGAAAAAATTATTGTTTCAGACATTGACCTTTACCAAATCTATCTGAAACCTAATTACAACCGAAATATTTTCTTGCTTGCAATTGACAGTAAAATCCAAAATGCTAAGGTGGTTGGTGCTGCTAAAGTTAAAGCCAGAGAAAAAAACATAGTAGCTGTGTTATTTTTCAAAATTGTTCACGCTAATGAATTGTTAAATATCGAATGGTGAGTTTCTACAAAAACTCTGTTCTCAAAAACATTTCTTTCTTTAACCCTTGCCCGGTCCTTCAATAAATAATCCTATGTCTACCTATGCATTGTTTATTTATATCATACTAGAAATTCTAGTCAAGGCTTTGAAACAGTTCTAAGTACACACTCTCATCTCAATTGTTATGCGATACGTCTTGTGACAAAACGGGATCTCAGGGTTTAGTGTTATGGGTTGATACCAATAATAAGTTGAATAATTTCCAGGAATCCACAATATTTATTTCAATATAAACAAATGTACACTTGCTGTTATAATTAACTTGTTAATCAAGATTTTCCTAAAAGAATACAAGTTGTTAAAGACCCACCAACATGTGTTCGGTAGCGGTTATGTTATAAAATGGCTAAGGTAATTGTTAAAATTATAATAAAAGTGAGTTTACAATTAGAGAGGTATTTTATTGAATTTTAAGATAAAGTGTACTAACCTACGCAGGTGTGAAATACTTGAGTTAAGTATTTCTTCGATCCCAGGAGGCAGTAGGAAAACTTTGAATCAAGTTAGTTAGACAACAGCACACATGTAGAAGGACCAGGTAAGAGTAAATTTATTACATTTAATCTTACCAGGTTATCCCAAGGTTGAATTGATATTTCTTAAGAGAAAAGAATGTGGAATTCCTGAGTTTTTTTGTAGAGCACACAAATAAAATAAATATGTTTATTTATTTTATTTATAAAATAAATATTAATTCATAAATAAATTAAGGGAAATAATTTATGAGGCAGAACCCCTTTGATTCGCCTCAGTCTAATTAGTTGGAACATTCAATCTGGGCTTAACAAAAAAAAACAAAACAGTTAGCATGATGCATGAATTCAATATTAATGTAGTAGCACGGTGTGAAACTTAACTCTACCTGTAACCTTACTATTTTGTCATGTTACTGTCCTCCTAATCGCTTGTTAAATCAAAATCTTTAGAAACAATTATTCTTTTCCTTATTATTGTTGGCGACTTTAACGCTCATCAACCTATGTTGGGTCATCATTATCATAACCAAAATGCATTGAAATTAAAAACTGTTTTAAATTCCTTGGGTCTTATTATTCTAAATGAGAGGTTTCCTACAAACATCCAAATAAAAGTACAGACACTTATAGAAGTATTCACTTTCTTAGTATTACCGAAATTTGCTTCAACCAATCTTGGTATTGCGTAAACTCATTACAAACAACTGTGTCAAACTTGAAAGTCTCCAAATTACCAACACCTGGTTTGTGTTGCCAAAACATCCTCCCTAAAGCTCCCAACATTGCCTCAAAAAGCCAAAAGAGCTTTATGTCCTGGAATGTTTTAAGGTGGTCAACAAAAGAAAACGCTTTATTACTATATTCCGCCGTAAAAAAAACTAGCTCATTTTGATGCGGCTAGAAAAGCTAGGAGGCTTTTGCTCTGCAAAAAAAAAATTAAAAGTCATTGCAGTTCTTTTAACTAAACTTCCTCACAGTCTTACGTACGGTCAACAATTTTTTTTTTTTGAATCCTTAAACTTGTTACTCCTATGAATGGTAAAACCTCGTATTTATTTTTTTGTAAAAATAAGCCACTCCATACGTTCGATACCATTCAGTAGTCACTTTACTAGATGTTGCCAAAACTCTTCCTCATACTCTTACAGCATCTATACAAACAAGCTAACTCAACCTTGTTCTTGCTTGCAGAAATTATTCAGCCATGGGAAATAATAGCATCTCTTATTCCATGTTTTAAGAATCTTTTTTGCCCACTAAATCACATGTTAACATTTTTTTGGAACATAAAACAATTCTTGATAGTTGGATAATTATCAAGATTGTACCTACACCAAAGGGTAAATCTTTGCTGGACATAGAACCTAGTTTCAGACCAAATGTCATTTCCTTCGGTGTTTGGAAAACTTTTGAAAATATTATCAAAGTGCAATTTGAAAGATGTTGTAAGATTAACTTCATATTTGAAGGCTTTATCACAGGCTTCAGAGAAGGTCATAGTGTTTATAAAAAGGCCACTACTTTATATTGTGATGTCATTTCCGCCTTGACCTAAAAAAAATGTCTAGTGTCTGAAAAACGGCTGTCAGGAACATTCGCGGAAAATGGTCTTGTTTCTTTTTTATCAAACTTCTACAAAGCAGCTTTCTCAGCTCCCGCTTTTTAATATGTTCATACATGACCTGGTACACTCTTATGTTCCTTTGGTAAAACTTATCTTTTATGCAGATGATTTTGTTATCTATTTATCTGGCTACTTCCTAGACAATGTTATTCGTAACATTAATCTAATACCAACACAAATATGAGTCAATCTTAGACCGGTCACATAATGTCATAACTAATAATGTCTGTCCTAGTGTTAACAATATTCTTATTGTCGAAGTACCGTTCTATAAATTTCTTAGTATCACATTTGACAATTTTTTTTATTGAAATAACCACGTTAATGGACAAAAATTTTGTAATAACAATATATGTCCTTATTTGTACATTACTCACATATAAAAGGATAAAGTTAAGCTTATAGCTGTTTTTCTGCTTTACTATTAACAGCTTCTCCATATTTGCAGTCTTCTTAATAATCCCAGTGTTTTTTTTGTTTGTTTTGTAATTTTGTTTGTTTTGTAATCTTCTATACACTTTCCATTACTTTATAACTAACGTTTCTTTGATGCTATATGTTCTTACACGTCTAGCTTCAAAGACAATATTTGGATCACGCACATGATCCTTGACTTGCAAAACAAAGATCTGGTAACTCAATTATGTTGTGTGCTAAGCTATGAACGCATACGTGGCAATAAACAAGCAGATTATGTGGGACTGAGATTATGAATGGGACATGGGAGTCGGTGTAATGATATTACTATCAATTGCATTGACCTCTATGCCAGCTTTTTGCAGGATAGATTAAATTCTTAGCAACAACACTTTATTCTCATTAGCCAAAGCAATGGAACTACCTACTTCAACCATATAATTTAAAACTATGATTAGATTAGGGGCGAGTTACTTTTTTTGGGTTAACGCACTTGCGTAGTAAGTACTACAGATAATTTATTTTTTAAGTGCTCTCTCTGCAACATTTTATCTCAATAAAAATATCACTTGTTTCCTTAAAAAACGCCAAAGTATATTGTTGTCTGTCTTAGTACACTGTTACCGGCGACACTGACGCTTACGCCGCTTGAATGTTCAGAGTCGAAACCACCCTACCAGCGTCTCGCGCTCCCCCTGTTAACAGCATCTCGGACCAGAATCGGTAAGAGGCGGAGCCTATAGCTTGACGCCAGATCAATTCAAACCAGCGGACACCTGTTACCGGAGCACATTGACTAAAACATAATTAATTAGTAATTAGACAGAACAACATCCGTACGCAAAGGTTAATAATGGAAGGAACAAATGAAATGAAGAGAATAATAATAATTCATAATTATGATTGATAATTCATAATTATAATAATTCATAATAATAGTTATAAAAAAAATGGTTTTTTGAGACGAACTTCTTGCAACATAAGCGTTTATAACAGTATAATCATTTATATTTATGTAATAAGAACCAATTATCAGTACTGCTGTACAATCATGTACATGTTCAATTAATCGCAGAAAAACAAACTTCAAATCTTTCAAAACAAAGCTATTGATATACTCTTATTAAAACAATGTTAAAAATTCTAAATTGGTTGTCCATAGAGGAGTTAATTAACATTTACACGATTATATTTATATTCAAAATTAAAAATAACATGATTCCTACTTATTTTTGTGTTTACACTAACAAGGACTATTATTCATACTCTACCAGACAAAACAATAACTATATTTTATCTGATTGGGTTAAAAACTTTAATGATGTTTTTGAAGTTGTTAAACCAGCAACAACCGTTAGGCAGTTTAAATGCTTATTAACGTTTGAAAACAATATCAGTCAAATAGCCGCCAAAGTTACGGTTGCAGTATCACATTTTTTTCATGAAATTTTTCATGACCAATTTGCACATTTGCGGCTGTATGTCCTCGATAACTTTACGTATTCACTCTTTAAGATCTTGAATCAATTGTGGAGCATTGGCAAAGATCTTATCTTTCACGTAGCCCCAAAGAAAAAAGTCTAAATGTGTTAAATCACAAGATCTCGGTGGCCAATTGTGATCACCTCTTTGAGAAATAACACGGTCAAAAAACTTTTTTGCAAAATTGCGATTATTTTGTTGCTCGGTAGCGCCATCCATTCACCGTAACAGTTGCATCAGCCTCATTTTTAAAAAATAGAGTCCAATCACACCGCCAGCCCAAAAACCGCACTAAACAGTGACACGTTGAGGATGCAAAGACTTTTCAACAATAATTCTTGGATTTTCTGAACTCCAAATGCGACAATTCTGCTTATTAACGTAGCCTCCAAAGTAAAAATGAGCCTCATCACTGAAGCTTAAATTCCGGATCATTTTGATGCATTTGAAGAACCCAATCAGCAAAGATACGACGTTTATAGTGATCGACCAGCTTGAGTTCTTGTGTTAACTGATTTTTAATAGCCTTAAGATTTAAGACATTTATGCAAAATACGGTGTAATGTCGTTTGTGGAATGTCTAATTCCAAAGATCTTCAGAAATCGACAAACCTGGATTTTCTTCAACACTACGGGCTACATCAGCAATATTCTTATGTGTTCTTGAGCGATGCACACGGTTTCAATTCTTCACATCACAAACTTGTTCTAACAGCTCAAATTTTTTCACCAAATTTATTATTGCCGGTCGAGAAGGTGCTTTACGACAATCAAAAAGTGCTTTAGTTTTGAACTGTGACTGAAAAATGTTCACCATTTTTGTAGTGAAATTTAATAATTTCAATGCGTTGTTGAAGCGTGTATCGTTCCATTTTTAATAATGGCGTAGTTTTTACTTGACGGAACGTTTAATCAAATTTTCGTATTCATAAACATTCATTAGCAATAACGCTCATTAAATTATTTATTAAATTTAACACACATGTACATTGGCTGCATTTGCTAGTAGCATAAATGCTAAATAAATAACTACTACTATTATCTCTCTGGAAACAGCGGTCATTTCGTTGCGGATGTCGTGTGCTTCAATTGAAGTAGAGTTTGTGGTTTGTTTTTATAAACTTTCTTAATAAATAATAATCAATAAATAAAAGTAAATAAAACTTATATAGTTTTAAAAAATGTGCAGAGTATAACTAGGACATATTTCTACAATACGTTGTAGGTATCGATATATAGGCCTCGGATTTATATGCGCTAAAAAACCTCAATATATTTTTCAAAATTTGAATTTATTAAATTAAATTATTTGTTGTTTATTAAGGTTATTGTTTCATAGTGAAACTATGTCGTTTATCGGTAAAAACGTTTTTGTAAAAAAACAAAAATTGTGCGTTCTTCTTAAATTGCCGAAGACAATGCACAGCACACTGCACAGCACAGCAGCATAGTTCCCCTCGACATTGCCACTCCCAGTACGCTCTTGTAATTGACGGGGAATCCCCGTGCTTTTGTACATTGCAATGTGCCAGGGGCGTCCGAGCCTCCAATAACGTATTTTAAAAATTATATTAGGTCTGTTCCAACCTACGATTTGGACAGTTTGCAAACCGTCTAAATTGTGCACACAAACAAATATTTGTCATGTTTAGGCAATCTTTTATACACAGTAATTGTTTGTGTGCATAGTTCCTGACGATCCCAAACCGCGTTTGGTGTCGGTTGGAACAAACCTATTGTTCTCAATGACTTTTTACTATAATAAATTATTATAATAAAAATATTGACTATATATTCAATTATATGGGATTATATGCTGGTAAATGCAATTATATGGATTATAAGTTTATATGCGGCAAAAACATAAAATAATAAGTTATATGCGCAATAAAACTTGGTATTTGGGTTTGTTTCTGAATGAAACGTGTGTATACAATCTACTAGCTTGATATATATATATATATATATATATATATAATCAAGTAAAACATGTAAATAAATATAAATCCGAGCTATTGATATATTTACCCACAACGTGTTGTGAGTATTGACAAGTTTACCTATAACTCGTTCTATAATAGCAAATTCCTAAACGCGTTGTGGTATAAATTTTGTCCACTAGCCAAATTCGGTTAAAGAGTACAGCAGATATAGCTACATATTAAGGTACAAATACGAGAAAAACTTATTGTAAGTTGCTTCTAGCATGCGGCGATAATCGAATTTAAGCTATAGTAAATGTTATAATTGTTATTGTTATTGGTTTTAATTTTTGCATCTTTAAAAAAAAAAATTATAATGCTTAATATTGGTTTATTGATCATGAATGATGCAATTGATACCAATTAGTTAATTTTGATTTTGTATGAAAGCTGGTGTTATTGTTAGGATTTAGATATTTTTTTTAATTTAATTTTTTAAGTTTTGATCAGAATATATATTTACTTAAAATTGAATAATACTTTATTATAAATTTATTCTTCAATATTAAACCCTGGACAACCCTATTCCAGAAATTGTGCCGTCCGTAAAGGAGATACGTTACAATGCTATGAATATTTATTGCTATGAATTGTAATAAAAGCTTTGGAGCTTTAAGGATAAATAGAATGAATCGGATATATTATTTTCTTTCATTTGTCCTGTTGTATTTGATTGTGTCTTCAATTTTGATATTGTTATCTTCTGTGAACATAGTTTAGTTAGCGGTAAGAAAACGTAAGATCAAGAAGCTATGCAAACGTAAAAAGTTAAAATAAGCTTAATTAAAAAAAGTTGTTGGTACATAAAAATCTAATATTCTCCAATCTTTATTTAGATTTAAAAACTAATAAATAAAAAATTTGTTACGTTTTGAAATAATTTAAGAATCTGAAACAGAAAGATATATTTATTTGGTTTGAATATATTAAATTGCAACTTATCTTTTAAGAGCGTATGCAATTTTGTATTCGCCATGCAAATCGGGTTGATTCTCTACTAGCTAAAATATTAGGTCCCTGTAAATATGCATATATAAATATTTAATATTGGTTAGTTATCGTATTATTAAATTGTTGTAAAATTACTGGTGTGATGGGTCAGGAGTGTGAAAGAGATGTGATGGGCTTATTGAACCACGTTTCTATGATTAATATAATTAAAATTATACCTGCGGTTACGATGGTTGGATTCCTTGACAATTATTCATCTCCATACTGCTTCAGATTATTTTTTATGTTTGATCTTCCATTTGTTATCTCCATCTATCCATTTGTTAATATCCATTTTAACCTAAAATGTTTCCTTGTCAAATATAATTTAATTTTAGTAAATTAAAATTATTTCATTTATATTCGCTAGCAATATGCTGTTTCAATTCAATTACCAACGATTAATATTACTTACCATTAATTAATCAACTTATCCTTTTAACTCACTTTACTTACAGCTGTCACTTTGCAATTAATTTATTCATCTGGCACCAACGTGAACATCGTTTGGTAAAGTTCGTTTAAATTCAAATTTACTAAGTTAGGTTTTTAATTATATTGATGGTTTCTTTAATTAATTCCTTGTGTCTTCATTATAATTTATACTTTTTCATTTATATTTTCCTTGTTTTCTTCTACCTTCCTTTTTTAATTTTACTTGGTTGGCAAAGTAGTACATGCGCACTGGAAATGACTTCTTCAGGAGGTCCTGCCGAGGGACGAGATCGATCCTTTTGACCGATGAACAGCAAGCTAGCTGAACGTAATTGCTACGGATATTTTTGGGTGTTTGATCAATTTGAATGCACGTGTTATCACGGATAATAGAATCAACCCCTTCATCGGTTAATATTACTGAGTCATTTCTTGGTGCATGTGCTAATTGCCAGGTAAGTTTCTTTTATTATTCTCTTCATTTTCACTTTTGTTACCCGTGTTTTTCCCTTTATATTTCAGGTCTTAGACCCCAATTATAGTCACCCTAATATAGCTTATATTACTCTCACACAATCTGCATCATATTCCAGCATTAATTGGATGCTGTATATACACAATATATTTGCATACCTCGTGGTTGGATGCAAGAGATTAGAGCAGAAGTGTTTAATTGTTATACTGGGCAAGGTCCTATGCTCAACCAGCAAGCTGCCCATAAATTAGTTGATAATCTAGCAGAAGTGGCCACGTGTATAACCATCTTCATCAGAAAAGATATTTTTGTAAATATTTTTTATGAATTGTATTTTTCACAGATAATTTTTGTTAATTGCAATTATTGCTGTAAATTTGAAAGTGTGCAAGTTGAATGCGTGATCAGTAATTATTTTTATTTTTATAATTATTATTGCTTTTGCATTGTGTGTGTAACAATACGAATTAGATTGCTCACCAATCTTTTATATTACTTTGTGGAATTGAAATCTATATTTTGGTTGGCTATAACTTTATTACATTTTGTTTGGGAACTTAAGTTTTGTGTAACGGTTTCTTATTTTATTTGTTTCCTCACCTCCCTTCCTTGTAGCCGTTTATTGCTTTTCGCTGACTCGTCAAGGAGGAAGGAATACCAACCACGTGACAAAGCAATTGGAGCCCAAAGTATTGGTAATATTTCAAGGATCACGGGTGAGTCAATTCATATCAATTTTACTACTCTTTTACATCACACTATTGCCTATTTATTAAACCAAATTTATATATGCATAAGACCCTCCTATCTCTACTAAGTAATGCCGGATGGGTTAATACCCCATTGCATCAAAAGTTTGTAGCAAATTCTAAAACAAACCAAATCGTAAAGTAAAAAAGAAATTCGCAATAATAAATTTAATAAATTGTACATATAACAAATATGTAATGGTCAATCTCTTTAAGTTATTGAAATTTTATTCATATGTAACAAAATATAAGTTTGTTTTTATTGTAACTTCCTTATGTGCGTGCACACACATATATATTACAACAGTTTGATATTTTATAACATGGAATTAATTATTTTTATTGATTAGTTAATTATTGATATTATTGTACTAAAAATAACAATTATTTTATTACACATATATCAAGCAAATGCGAATGTATAATAAATTTACCAATTCAAAACTTCTTTATTATACATAAAAGTATGATTTAAATAAATCTATTTATCTACATTTAAAGTAAGTTGAAAACTGTTTATTATTCTAAATGTTATATTCAATGTTTTCTTTATGTATTCTATGAAACTCTTTTATATTTATTGTTATTAAACTCATATTGATTTATATGTTTATTATTATTTTTATTAATTAATATATTATTATAAACAATAAGAGTAATATATTATTTTACAACATGTTGTAAAATATTATATTAATTAATTAATAAAAATAATAATAAACATATGAAACAATATAAGTTTAATAACAATAAATCTAAATGTTATAATTTATTTAATTTTTTAAATATTTAATAAATTGAAACATTGTGTTGAAATATAGAGAATTTCAAATTTCACATTTTATCATACATTAACAACTACAGGCAGAACTATAACAATTGCTATTTTAGAAAAATAACTTTTAACACAATAAAAAGTCTACTAAACTTAATGATTAATGAAGAATAACTCTTAAAGTTTAAGCAAATATTTTGACAAAAAAATTACAATTTAGTTTCAAAATTTAATAGACAATGAAAACTTTTAGATTTTTATTTATGTCATCAGACTAAAAATTTCATTCTCTACACGTTGCAAAAAAACAATTCTTTTTTAGAAAAATATAGAATTTTTAGTTAAGTCATACAATTTTCATTGCCGCAGTAGTTTCAAACCAAAAGATTTAAATAAATTATTCAAAATTTTTTAACGGCCAGGTTTAATTAACCTACTCTGTTGATCACTACTTGTTAATAAACATTTAATGAATTAAAATCACAAAACTTATTAACTACAAAATCAAACCAAATTCAAGTTTTATCTGTTAAAAGTGAGTCTTTTTAGACCAGTAACTATGGGTCGCCACCCAAATTGGTTGCAGGAAATTTTTCGGTAAGTCAAGGGTTTTCCGCAACCAAATAACTTAAAAAAAATATAAGAGATATAATTTTATAAAATAGATATGTCACTTCAATGGTATTGTTTTATCACTACTATGTATTGACAGTTTGCAAGTTCACAGATGTTTCTCTTAAAACAAAAGTAAAAATATTTTTGACAGATAAAAACACGAATTGGCATATTTGAGTGATATTTTCTACTACTGTAGTAGACAACAATACTGAACTTATTTTTTATAAATCTTAATGACAACAATATTCTCGTCGAGAACATGCTTATTTAAAAAGAAAATTAACAGTTTTTTAATAACTAGATATTGCGGTTTTTAGAATTTTATAAAAATTTTTATACTTTTTGAAAGCTTATGGTGATTTCTAACAACTGTTTAAAATTTAATATATTTTATATTTTAAAGCTAAATTTTGCTATTTTTCAAATTTTATGAACATATTTACACATTAGTGCTTGACAGTTTTTTTTAAATTTTATGACCGGATTTTTATATTTTTACTTTTTTATAAACAGAATGTTGCACTATTCAAAAGTTTATGACTGGATTTTAGTTCTGTCTAACAATACTGTAATATATAATATATTATAACCAAATATTGCTATTTTTAACTTTTTATATTTTGCAATTTTCATCAGTTTTTAACCAAATTTTGGTGTTTTCTAACAATATTTAATACCAAATTTTGCTAGTTTTAACATTTCTTGTTTACAATTTTGCACTTTCAATCCGTTTTTAACTGGGTTTTGATTCTATCTGAAAATATTTTTATATTTTATGACCGGATTTAGTTATTTTTGATTTTCTATGTTTTTTTTTATTTTTAACATATTAAGACTAAATTTTGGTGCCTTTTTATAATAGTTTGATTTTTAAAACCAGATTTTGCTATTTTTGACATTCTATAAATATACTTATTTTTTTAAAACAGTTAAAGATTCTGGTGTTTCTTAACAGTATTTTAATATTTTATGCCTAGTTTTGAACTTTATAATCTTTTTGGCTGGAATATGATTTTTTCTAAAAATATATTAATTTTTTATGACCGGATTTAGTTACGTTTGACTTTTGCAAAGAATTGCTTACAAAATTTTAGTTATCTTAAGAGCCCTGCTCTGCTGCCATTTCCAACAACATATTTGTGTAAAGCTGGATTACATTTTCAGCATAGCATGCGGTGTACACTTTTTATAAACTAAACATTGTGTATAACACCATGTTAGTCAATGATGCTTTGTGGTTTAATTGCCTGCTCTCACTGACACATTTGCATTTTCCCTATAACTTAAAGTGCATTATTATTTATATTTATTGTTTATTATACTTTGTCTAAGTGCATAAATTGTACGTTGTGAGGACATTCTTTAAAATTAGTTTTTAATCACTTTATGTTTGTTAACTCCGAGTATATCCATAAACAATAACAATTTTTTTTTCTAAAAATAGTTATTTATCAAATAATAAAAAAATAGTTTCTAAGTTCTCATCGGAACACACTGTATTTTGACCTGTCAAAGCGTAAAATACACCTTATATATTCTGGTTGAGAAGTAAACTACTCAATAGCAGTTTTTTATTAATATATTTTTATAACTTTCAGATTTTAAATAAATATTAAATGTCTTAAGTATCTGCAAGATTTAAATACTGAGAAAAATGTTGAAGCTAATTATATTTATTCTTCTTGGTTGTGCTGTGCATAATAACATTGCTTCTCTTGATGTGTATAAAAATGTAAGTAAATTTAATTATTAAAAGTTTAAAGATATTCAAGTCAAAAATAAATTGTAATTAGCAATTATCCTTTAACTTATTTATCTAATTGTGCGTTCTGTCCTACTTACGTTGGATGTTTTTTTTTTATTTGTCTGTCGCCACAAACCAAAATTATTAAAAAAAACTAAAGTTAAAATAAAAGCAACCATTTGGTAAACCTTTTAGTTTTATTATTAATAAATTAATAATTTTTTCAAAATTAGTCAATCAAATCACAGCGGCTAAAGGTCAAGCATAGATAATTGTTTCGGTTCTACAAACCTCGTCAGTATGCTTTGTACGACCACGGCATCGAATGATAGCAAAGACAATTTTTTTTTTTATTTTAGTTAGTTATTTTAGATTTTTATCATATTACTTAAAAAGAAATAAATAACAAAAACAAAATAATTTTTCACAAGCTATTAAAAATAATAGCAAAAAAATACAATATAAATCTAAGCTGTAGAAGATCCTAATCACTGCTGGAAGTGTACAATACCTAAATATTAATCACAATAAATAAGAAACCATATCTATATACTCAGTCTGCTCCGTCAAACAAATTTAAGCAGTCAATTAACATCATGCCAACAAATGCCTGTCTGTCTTCTATCGACAGTAACCCATGCAAAGCTGCGTGAGGATAACCTCATCCCTACACTTTGGCTTGCATTTGTAAACAATTTGTGTTTTGACCATTTCAGCTCATCATCAATACATACGCCTAAGACCTTTAAATTACCAGTAATTGGGATATTTAAGTTGTTCAAATTAACATGATCAATACGATTAGCATGACCTGTTTTAACCATACTGAGTGCATTTTATTTGAATTTAAAATGAAGCCATTTTATACTAACCAATTTTCAGTACCGGTGTATATTATATTTGCTTTATAAATTAATTTCTCAGTATAGGTATCTGATATGACATGATTAGTGTCATTGAGCATTAGAACAGCTATAATTAGTTTAAATTTATGGCATATTAGCCTAAAAAGACTTATAATGCCGATTTATTTTTCTAACTATAGATAAGTGTGAAATAATATGCTGTGAAATGGCATATTAAAAAATTAAAATAAATAAATAAATAAATAAATAAGATAATTAAAATAAACTTTCACAAACTATTAAAAACAATAGCAAAAAATGACTAGATAATTCCAACAGTGTCTAAAGTGTAAAAGGTCTTAGACACTGCAGGATTTTACAATACACAAACATTATTCACATTAAATAAATAATCATATCCATATACACAGGCAACTTCGTTGAACAAACTCGAGCAAACGATTGACATCAGCGATTTGATCGCCCAAGACAATCGACAAACTGGGTGATAATTTAGACGCAAATCTTTGTTTCAAAAATCTAGTAAGATATGACAAACAGTTAATGGGACGTTACAAATATTACAAATTGAAGGCACCTCAGATGCCAACAAATGCCTGTGAGTCCATCGACAGTGACCGGTGCGAAGCCGCGTGAGGATAACCTCTTCTCTACGCTTCGGCCTGCATGACAAACTCCACGGTGTAGTAACGCTTTTGGTACATCGCAGCTTGTTGTCTTGAATAACAAACCACTCAGTTTTCCATCTAGACAGCAGCTTTTAATGTAAAAAATTACAAATACCCCTAACATATACTTTAGATGAAACATATTTAGCTCTAATTATTGCTAATTTGGCAAGCGCATCAGCTTTTTTATTGTTACTGATACCTACGTGACTGGAAATCGAGACAAAATAAACAGCAACATTTATCTGAGACAAATAGAGCAAAATTGAATGAAGTTGCTTCAGCAAGTAATGATCAGGATATTGTTCATGTATGGCGTTTAATGCTCTTAACGAGTCTGTACATACAGCATAATTTGTACCTGCGCTTAGTTGGATGTAGAGAAGAGCCTGATAGATATAGTATAAACGCTGTTAACACTTGGCAAATGTAAACTGCAGCTCATCAACTAGAAAAGCACAACCCACACCCTCGTTACTTTTTGAGCCATCGGTATAAATCCAAGTGGCATTTACGATCCTTGCTTGAATTTTTGCAAATTTATTCATTTGATTAGGAAAGTTAAAGCTATGTTTATTCTTGATAATGCAGTATTTAACCTGGGACGTTAAAAAGTCCAAGGAAGATCGCGACAGCAAGATAGTTAATATACATCAGGAAGTTAAAAATCCAGTTCCTGAAGTATACTGTAGTTTCTTTTGGCAACCGGTTTTTGTGATCGTATCCTGATGTTGTATAGACTATTATTGTACACGACAGAAAACGTCACATGCAGGCGTTTAGTTTTTATTTTTGCGGCGTACCTAACACTCAAGATCTTATGCTAAAGACAGAGTGATGGTTCAGCTGCCTCACACAAAACACTAGCAATAGGGCTATTGCGGAATGAAGCAGTTGCTTAACGAATTCCTGTATGGTGCACAGGATTAACAATACGTAATGTGGATGGGGCTGCAGAAGCATAGGTTATGGAACCATAGTTTAGTTTTAAACGCACTAAAGCGCGCTAAAAAAATAGCTTTGTTTTCCGATCGGCTCCCCATGACTTTCGACTCAACGACCTAATTAAATTTAGTGCCGGAACACATCTTGATCTTAAATTTATTAAATGGGGACGCCAAGTCAACGCACGGTCAAATGGGACACTAAAAAATTAAACACATTCCTGTACAGGAATAGGTTCTTCCCCATGATATAATGAAAGGTCACCGTGTAGAGTTTGCTTTCTACAAAAATAGATAAGCAACGTTTTACTAGTAAAAAAGGTGATTTCATTGTTATTCGCCCAGTTCAAAACGTGGTTGATTGTTAACTGAAGTTAACGTTTCATGTTGGCATGTTTCTCGAGGCACAATAGATATCTACGTCATCAACATACATACATCCGCTTACCGGATGCTTGATAAACTGACTTATGCCGTTAATCAATATTATAATATTAACTTAATAAATATGAATAAAATTAAAATAAACCCTTGAGAAATTTAAAAAACTTTGTATAAACAATGCCATGCTTCCGGGAATACCCATGAATGAAGCGTTTGTAGGACATTGTACTTCCACGTCATGTTATATGCTTTTGCAATGTCAAAAAATACAGCAACAAAATGTTGATTCTGTACAAAGGCATTTTTAATTCCTGTATCCAACCGAACAATGTAATTAGTCATAGAGGACGCCTTAAACCACATTGTATGTCAGCAATTAAACCTCTTAAATTTAATAACCAAGTAAGACGCGTATTGATTATTTTTTTTAATAACTTATATATGTAGCTAGTTAGGAAGATAGGTAGTTAGTCGGAAGCTTTTTATCTTTACCAGGTGTAAATACTGGTACTATGATAGCAAGTTTCTACAACTCAGGGCATTACCCTGCTGACTATATCCGGTTATAGAGTACCAACAGTTGAAGTTTGGCAGAACGACACATTTTTCCGACTGGGGTTCTCAAATTAATAAAAGTTACATATTCTGACCATGAATCTCTTTTAGTTTTTCTGCATGTTCTACGAGCAACAGCTTTGTATTTCAAATAAAGTAATAGGTTCTCTTCTGTTAAAAAGTAGTTAAATCTACGAAAAGAACGGCGTTTGTTCAGTTTAGCTTGCTCACATTCAATATTCCACCAAGCAACGGGTTCTCTGCGAGGTTTTCCGGAAGATACGGAATACTTGCATGGGCGGCCTGTATAATGAAATCGGTATAAGTTTTAATATCTTTGTTAATAGTGGCACACTATCATTGTAATCAAACACTAGAACAAACATTTTCCAATCGGCATCTTTTATTCTTCAATTTCAATGACGGTTTTCATTAATTTCATATCATACTTGGAGATCAAATGGTAAGGTTAATAGCCGAGTATGATCTTTTTTTTTTTTTTTTTCTGAAGAGGTGGAAAATCTTTCATCAGACACCCCGAGGGGTAGTGTCAGATTCCTACTGACTAAAAACACCTCCCCCTCTTCTTGCGGGAATAACGATCTTTCTCCACCTCGGAATTGCACTTAAGTATTACGTCGAGGTGGAGGTTCCCGCGGGCCAGCCTTCACAGTTTTCTTGAAAAATACAGACTTTAAAACACACATTTACATCAATTGAACACCACTTTTTTTTTTTTTTTGTGGTTTTAGCTGTTTACCTAATTTTGGGCGCGCAAATATACATATTTTGGACAAGACAGTTTACAAAACATACATAAAAACTGATTTTACATTTACAAAAACAATTAACGAGGAGCTACGGCCCCTCCCCTCTGCCCGCTTCATTCACACCACACGATGGAGCTAACTCCCTCTCTTCTTCTTCTTTCATACGTAGCATGAACCTTATCATAGTGGCCACGATGTCCCAATTAGACACTAAAGACAGCATTACTAACACCATGTTATCCGGGTCCAAGCTCTCTCCCATCAGTTTCACTCTTGCTCTTTCACGCGTCTCCGACCATCTTTCGCAATAAAACACGGTGTGCTCAACCGTATCTCTTTGCCCACAGTACAGACATTCATCGCTTTCAATCAGTTTCATCTAATGCAGGTACGCCCGGAAACAACCATGTCCCGTTAGTACCTGCGTGAGGTAGTAGTATATCTCACCATGGCACCGACCCACCCAACGCCTTACGTCTGTGATGAGCCGTCTGGACCATGCCGGTTCGCTACCACCCCCATTCGACACGCATTTCTCCCATTTCTTCTGCCATTTCCCCCACATCCATTCTTCCGCTTCACACTTAGTAAGGCGACCCTCCTAGACCGCCGTCTTCACTTGCACCACAAGATCTAACGGCTTTGTGCCTGCCACAACCAGAAGGCCCGCCGTCGACGCTGTGCTGTATGCTCTGCAGACCCTCTGGCAACACCTCCTCTGAGTCCGCAGAACTAATTCGCTATGCCTTTTGTTGTTGCACACGGCATCACCCCATATTTCGGCCCTATAGAGCATTATGGAGAAGTCTACCGAGCACAACAGGCGCCTGGAGGAAGATCTTGCTCCCCCCAGGTTCGGCATTAGCCCTGCTAAGGACCGAGTCGCCTTCTCCGCTCTCTCACACACCTCTCTCACATGCATTCCCCACGCTAGGTTAGTACCTAGCGTCACCCCCAAGTACCTTAGCCGACGTTGCGACTTGACGATAATTCCCGAAACGGTCATCTCCACTTGTGACACTCTTCTTGAACAGGAAAACACCACAAGTTACGTTTTTTCTGGGGCTAATTCTAGGCCCAGCGCGTTGATTTTACGCTCTATGAGGGCTAGAGCGCGGTTTCCCGTTTCTTCCAGTTCCCCCCTAGAGCGTCTCGTAATTATCACCGCCAAGTCGTCGGCGTAGGCTACACTTTCAACTCCCAGGGGCAGTTCCACAACGTGGGGCCTAGAACTGATCCCTGAGACACCCCCCCTGTTAAAATTACCTCCTCCCTTTCCCCACCCTCTCCCACTAACAAGACTCTGTCCCACAATCAGCTGCTAATAATATTTAACAGGTATTTGGAAACACCCCTGCCCTCCAAAGCTTCCAAAATCTTTCCCCAGTTGGCCGTATTAAACACGTTCTTTACGTCTAGAGCAACCAGAACACATGCCTTTCTGTTTGAGGAACTAAAGTTTTTTGCAGCTCTTACTGCTGCTTTTACCTCAGCAAGCGCGTTCAGGGTTGACCGTCCCTTCCTAAACCCGTACTGACGCTCGCTGAGGGCTTGATCCCCTTGGAGAGCTTCCAGCAGCCTTCCCGCTATCATGTGCTCGAGCAGCTTCCCCGCCACGTCCAGGAGACATATAGGTCGAAACGTCCTTGCACCTATCCTTCCTTTCCCCTTGTCTAAGAGAATAAGCCCCGCTCTTTTCCAGACTTCTGGAAACTCTCCGTTCTTTAGGCACATGTTGAGCGTGGCTAGCCACACCTCGGGGCACCGCTCAACCAGGGCTTTAACTACTTCTGCAGGGATTCCGTCGGGTCTTGGCGCCTTCCCAGAGCGCATTTTTTTTTAGGCTTCCACAACCTCTTTTTCCGTAAACGGACGGACTACCTTCGCCTGTACACGCCACCTTCTAACCACCCTCTCCTCCTGCTTTGGAAAGAGCTCAAGAACGGCCGCTTTTATTGTTTCTGACGAAACTTTAGGAGGCGTTTTCTCGACTTTTCCCATGACTATTTGAAATCCCCTACCCCATATGTCTTCGTCTACCTTCTCTACCAAGAGGTTCCACTTTCTCCTCTTGGCAGATTTGATTAAACCTCCTAATTTTATCCGCAACCCCTTATATACCACCCCCAGCTCTACGTTGTTTTTCCCCGTGGATTTGGCTCTACTATATATTCTTTGAGCCCGGTTGCATCTCACCCGCACATCCGCAATTTCGTCATTCCACCAGTACTTTGCGCGCCTCCCTAGTAGGCGCCCTTTCCTGGTAAAGAGTAAGTCGAACAGACGGCCTATGCTATCACATAGTGTAACCGGGCTGTCCCCTGCTCTTATTCCCATCCCCTTGAAATCCCTGCAAACATTTTCCAACCCTTTCCGTGAAATTACCCACCTTTTTTCTTTTACGTCTCTTACGTTTGCTGCTGCCACTGTCGCTCTTTTTATATGGAAGTTAATGGGTCGGTGGTCACTGAGGCATTCCTCTTCCAGCACCTGCCACCCTGTTACCAAACCCACCACTCCAAAAAATTGGGTGTTACCCCATTGTTCATGGGGGTGAGATCTTGGCACGCAGCCCACTCAGCCAGCAAACGGCCTCTCCCATCTTCGACGCTGCCACCCCATAAAGGGCACTTGGCGTTAAAATCTCCCCCAATTACGGCGTCCCTGAGCCCACCACCCAGCTGCCCCTCTATGCCCTCTAGCACCGCCGCGAGGTCCTGCTGCGTCTTGTTTTGTAGCAGGACACGTAATACCTCCCACCCAATTGCACCCATACAAAACCTTTCCCCTTACCCCTTTTCCCTATCCCAAGGCTGGTGTTAAGCACTACTACGGCCGCGTCTTCTTTCTCATCCAGTAGCCATGCACTAGCTTTTGCCGCTCGCAGATTGGGCTCGGAGATCAGAGCAATGTCCGCCCCAATCTTCGCCCCCAGTTGCATTGCCAGGTCTGTAGCAGCTACCGATCTGTTTACATTTAGTTGAACAACGTTCATCATTTTGTGTCGTGTGGAGCCATCAAGTTCTTTTTTTCTTTGATCATTTCCCTATATGTGAGACACGCCATTGACGCGGTTCTGTGCCCATGCTTCTTGCACGTTCTGCAGCGAGCTTCCTCCTCCTTACATTGGCTGATCAAGTGTCCTTCGCTTCCACACTTAAAGCAGCGTCGTTGCGCCCTCTCGCTTGCCGAACACTTGGCCGCAATGTGACCAAGCTCTTGGCACTTATAACACCGTTCAATATTCGCGTAAGCTTCCACACCCTATACATATTCTGCCCATGCCTATCAACTTATCCCAAGGACCTTTCTCCAAGGAAACAACCGCAAATTGGTCTTGTCGATCTTGCCTGCTTACTTGGTTTTTTAGGCTGTTTACCTCGCAGCCACTCCCCTCTTCCGTCCTGACCAATTTATCGATTGTTTCCTTGACCTCTTCCGCTTTCATCGCCACATCAATGACCCACACCAGGACCTTTTCTGTTCTTTTGAGATGCTTTACCGTTACCGGCGTAGCTTGTCCCTTATTGACGGCTTCCCTGAAGGCGTTAAGGGTTTTTTCGCCCCCACCCTGCAGTGTAAGTTTAATACTCCCCGATTTTGTCTCTCTGGCGTCCACTACCTTTACCCCAGTGGCTTCCACGCTTACCCTGGCTTTAAGCCTAACCTATCTGCGTACGACGAACCCAGTTCTTTCCGTCGACCAAAAGATCTACAGTTCTTTTTTGGAACCTACCTTTTTTTACCACTTTGGACCAGTTATCTTTTTCCCCATCTCCTGCCGGTGCGGCTTCTACCTCCGCTTGTTTACGCCTAGGAGTATGAACCGTCAACTGAAGGCTTGTGCCCTCCGAGGCTCATTCTACTACTTTCCTGACCCCTTCCGTATCTCTACCTGAAGCCAGCACCACTGATATTTTTTTTACGCCCCTCCCTTTTACCACGGCAAACGCTTTTGTAATTATTCCCAAAAACTTCTCCGTCCTGACGTCCTGGCCTTTGTCGTCGCCAAGCAGGAAGGTAAAGTTTTTGTTACTGGCAAGCTCCTCGCCCTCTATTATAGCACTGGCTTCTTCAGCTATACAGGCCACGATGGTTTTCTTTGTCTCCCACGTCGACAATAACTAGCACGTTATTGCCTTGTTTAGGCACCCCAACTTCTACCTTCGACCGCCTGTAGGCTTTTTTTGGCCGCCCACCCTGCATAAACTTTTGAAAAGCGACCCTTGAATTTTCACCCTGCTTCCTCATACCCTCCCATATGGCGGCAATCGCCTCTGTCTCTTCCGCCTCTTTCCGTAACTTTTCCTCATTTGCTCCATCATTCACCTTGCGTTCGCACATACCCTCGCATCCACACCCCTCGCAGCGTACCCTCACCTGCCGTAGCTCCTCCATACATACTTCATCATACACGCTTGACGCTCCATCTTCTTCTTCAGATTCCGCATTTGCCTCCTTTTCTTTTGCTCCGGAAGTTCCCATTTGTGTTCCTCCAGCCAAGCCATCGAAGCTTCACTTCTGCTTACGGCGGTACACCTTCCCAGCTTCGCTATGAGGTCTTTAAGGTCCGTTTTGGTGTTGCTGGCGACCTTGTCGTTTAACTTTATTGATATTCGGTTGATGACATCTACCGCTTCGATCAGCCTTTTTGCTACTAAATCAATATTCCTGTCTTCTTTCTCCTCTTTGAAGGAGGTATCCTGCACCTTCCTCTTTTTTGTTCCAATTGGTGGTGGCGTCCTTTGGACTTTTCCTCCTCGTCCGAAACCGTCTTTGCTGGCTTCTTCTGCCCCTTTTTTCTCTGAGCCTTTCATTTTTTAAAAATATTTTAAAAAATATTTTTTTTTGTGGAGGCGCCGGGTTCCAAAAAAATTTTGTGTCTAAAAATGTCAATTTTGGACAAAATATTTTGGCAGTTCTATTTTCGCTGCTAACTTTGCAACGATGCACAAATAAAATTTTCAACTTTTTCAACGCGAACAAAAAGGGAGGGTTCTTCCACTCTTTAAAAGTTTGCGCGCACTTCAGCTCTCCTACTTTCCAAAATAATTCGCGCGCAAAGGGGAATCTCCCACTTTACACACAAACAATAAACGAAAAACGTCACAAAAATACGTCACCCCGCGTAACGAGTGGAAAATTTCCACCCGACCAAAAACGTAAATTGCTAATAACCGGAGCAATTAGCAATTTATCGTTACCGCACAAACACTAAAGTGAAGCAGAACACTTTCCACAATTCCAAAACTAAACTTCACACAAATTCAACGTAAATTGCAAGAGCTCCGTATAAACGCGTGTTGTTGCTACGAAGATCTACTACCGCCGAGTATGATCTATTGGCCACGGAAAAGTAGGTATTGTTACCTTTATTTAAGATAACTAAATCTGTTTCTAAAAAAAGATTATGACCTCGCACATCAGTTTGACTTGAGCCCCACATAGTGTTATGAGCATTACAATTGCTCATTAGCAAGAATGTCCAAACTGACATTTTGTCAGTAAGAAAAGGAGATGTAATTGAACGGCTACTGCTTCTAATGCTGTGTTGACACGGAGTTCTTTACTGATAACCGTATCACGAACCAATAAAGCCGTTCCACCCTGAGCACAATCAACATTTGCACGATCTTTTCTATAAATAGTATTACCACAAAGATTAACGGAACTTTGAACTTTAAAATTTGTTTCCTGTAAGGAAACTCAGATTGGTGAATTTTTGGCTAATAATATTTTAAAAGATTTCTAGTGTAAATTATATCCGTTGCAATTCCATTGTATAGGGTTTTCCAATAAGATGTTTCATTTTGAATAGCAGACTATTTGGGCAGCTGTCAATATTGAAGCTATTATTTTTTTACATTTGACAAGTAAAAATTACGCCATTATTAAAAATGGAACGATACACGCTTCAACAACGCTTTAAAATTATTAAAATTCACTACAAAAATGGTGAAATTTTTTTAGTCACAGTTTGCAACACTAAAGCACTTTTTGGTCGTTGTAAAGCACCTTCTCTGCCGGCAATAGTAAACCTAGTGAACAAATTTGAGCTGTTGGGACAAGTTTGTAATGTGAAGAATTGAAACCGTATGCATCGCTTGAGAATACATGAGAATATTGCTGATGTAGCCCGTAGTGTTGAAGAAAACCCAGGTTTGTCAATTCTTCGTCGATTTTTGGAATTAGACATTCCACAAACGACATTACATTTGCATAAAGACTTAAGCTTTAAGGTTTTTAAAGTTCAGTTAACACAAGAACTCAAGCCGGTCAATCACCATAAACGTCGTATCTTCGCTGATTGGGTCCTTCAAATGCATCAAAATGATCCAGAATTTTATCAAAAAATCATCTTCAGTAATGAGACTACGTTAATAAGCAGAATTGTCGCATTTGGGGCTTAGAAAGTCCAAGAACAACTGTTGAAAAGTTTTTGCAACCTCAACGTGTCACTGTTTGGTGCAGTTTTTAGGCTGGCGGTGTGATTGGAACCTATTTTTTTTTAATGAAGCTGGTACAACTGTTACAGTGAATAGATAGCGCTACCGAGCTATGATTAATGATTTTTTATAGCCGAAATCGGAAGATATTGATGTGGACGACGTTTATTTTCAGCAAGACCGCGCTACGTGCCACACAAGCAACAAAACAATGGCAATGTTGCAAGAAAAGTTTTCTGACAGTGTTATTTCTCGAAGAGGTGATCACAATTGGCCACCAAGATATTGTGATTTACCACTTTTAGATTTTTTTTGGGGGCTACGTGAAAAATAAGGTCTATGCCAATGCTCGACAATTGATTCAAGACCTTAAAGATAGAATTCGTGAAGTACAGCCGCTAATGTGCAAATTGGTCATGGAAAATTTCATGAAAAGAATGTGGCTCTGCAGCCGTAACCGTGCCGGCCATTTGAGTAATATCGTTTTCAAATGTTAATGGCATACTTTCCTCTTTATAATGAAATAAACATTTATTAATTTCTTTTAAAAAATGCCCGTTTTTTTAATTTCAAAATAAAACGTCTTATTGGAAAACTTTATATAATGGTTGAAACCATTTTTAGAATTACGTTGCAAACGTAATTTTAACTTTTTGTTTGTTTAACTTTTGAATTATCATCTGGGGGAGTAGAACTTCTACTAATTGTCATCATTTCATCTGTCAGAGTAGAAGGGAAGAACTTCCACATCTATCGACTCTAACGACACGTCAATATTGGAGTCTGTAGGCATAGGATTGCTAGAAACTTGCAGCTTAAGTGGCAATAGCCTAGATTGGGCTGCCGTCTTTGCAGGCTTTGACTCAGACTGAGCCTTAGCTTGTTTAAACTTTGACTTGGAAGTCGCCACGTTAGTTGGTTTTGGCCCGACACAAGATAATACCTTAGATAGTTTAGGTTTTAAATAAACCCCTATCTTGAATGGTTTTGCTTGAAGTCTCACTTGTTGTGACATTGGTCCGGATTGGACCATAGTCAGTTTTGATTTTGAGCCTGATGAGCCTTCAACCGGTTTTTGACCCTTCACATTAGAGTCTTTCTCTTTATTTGAAGAAGTTTTTGCAATAGCAATCAATTTCATAATTAGAAGTTGTTGAACAATAGGCGTTTTAACAACTGCAGCAAACAAAAAAAGCTAAAAGCCGTAATTGCTTTATACCTTTTTTGAGCATCAAAGTAAGAGAGTTTGTCTATTACTCTGATCTCGGCTATCTTTCTTTTCTTTTTTATTTTTGGACAATCTCAAGAATAAGCAGGATACTTACCACCACAATTTACACATAAAGATGAACTGTTGCATGGATCGGGGTCATGTTTCTTCTTAATGCATTTTACACATGTTGCAACACCTGGACCCCTACCTGCAATGTGTCCAAAACGTTAGCATTAGAAACACCTGATTGGGTTAGGAATAATCGGACGAACCGGACGAGTATCATATGTCATTGGATTAAGAATAAACGGACGAACCAAACGAATAACATATGCCACCTTAACTTCATCTGAGAGCCGTTCGAAATCGAATGTTAAAGTCATAGATGTTGTATCTCTGACTTCACTATTTTTTCTACAGGTTAGATTTTAATATCGATAACGCCTTGCAACGCCAGTTCTTGATTGCATTTGTCAACAGTTGTGTATAACAACTCATACCATGAAATAACACCTGTAGAAATATTTAAGGATTCATGCGGCTTAACTGCCACCGACAAAACATTTAACAAATATATATCTTACAAGCTTTCTACTTGCACTTTTAAAAATTTTGTTAGCTCTCTTGTTTGTAAATGGGCGAGATTGTTTGGTTTTTAGGATTAGAATCTACCATAATAATCTCCGTCAACTTTATCGCTCAATCTCCCCACCCACTACGGAGCCACATATGAACTGATGCAGTCGCCAGGGCTAATCGAGCGATATAAGTTTCATAAATGTAAATAAAAGACTTTTGCAAACACAAAAAATACAATCGAGCTCCAACCGTAGCACATTGTAAACCTTTCATCTATCTCCACAGGTGAGTTACACAAGGTGTTATGTAAAAATTGTCAAAAATAAACTTACAAATAAGTTTGACTTGTCCCTGTCAAACTGGAGGTTTTTTAACGATGTTTTTGCTTATTGGTCGCTATTTACGAGCAGCAATGGGGTTAGCGGAAGTATTCTTTTGCACTAATGTTCATTGCTTCTGATAATTATTTGTTAACTTTAACAATTTGTTTTCTATCAGATAAGTATAACGTAATTAAATTTATAGGCAAACCTCTTATACCATATCTATAAAGCTTTTGAAGTAGACTAGCGTGGTTTATACAGTCAAAAGTTTTAAAAAAATCTACAAACATAGCTAATACCTGTTATACGTAGTTATAAAATTTTATTTTTTTATATAACTGACGCAACGCACGCTGAACCTCCCAACTACCACACCGTGTTTAAACGTAATATCTTCATTAATTTTACATTAATTTATTTAAACTATTGTCCTGAAATCATTTGACCACATCGCTGCGACAACGTTACTGATTTTCCTTTATTTGTTCTGCAGTCAACTCCACTACATTGCAGTCCATTCGTGCCAAACCGGTCCATTTCAACTTTTTGCAATAGCTTGCTTGATCCTGTGTATTTTTCTATAAAATGAGTGTGTTATACGTGAGAATAACGTCTGATAGCTAAATAATACTCGTTAAAGCTCCTTTATAATTAAGTATTTTCTCTTGGGACCTGCAAGGTGAAAATTTATCAAACCTTTCTATCAACAAATATAACAATCTATAATTAGTCCATTACTAATCTACCCTTAACACAACTTCAGACGTTCTATCTGTACGCAATTAACAATGTTTAGAGAACATTAACTATTATAATTAATGCTAACAAAAACCACTGTTAACATACCTGTTCTTTGTTATCAAAAGCATTATTAATATTGTTAACAAGATTAAACATTGCACTATTTGTAGATTTTTCCTTTCTAAATCCATGTTGAAAACTGCTTAAAAGATCATTTGCATAATTTCCCATTTCGTTTTGGCCTCCTTTTTTAAAAATAAGGTTAACAAATCTAAAACTAAAGTTATTAATTGGTTCAACTATTTTTGCCAAAAATTGTTTTAAAAAATTGGAGTATTTCATTAAACCCTGCATTAACATTAGATTAAAAAAAAAAAATTAAATACCTTTGTTTCAAAAGTTTCTAAAGGCTTTAGATAAATAGATAATAATGATAATTTATTGAAACATGTTTGTGAAATAATAAATTGAATATTAAATAAAATCTTTAAGTAATATGTCTAAAATTAATAGATTTTATAAATTAAAATAAAAAAATATAAATTAGAGTTTTGATTATGTTGTATGTTGAATCTAGTTTTGAACGCACCAAAGCTCAATGCAATAAAAACATTGTTTTCCAATCCGCTTCTCATGATTTTCTACTCAATGACCTAAGCAAATTCAGTGCCAGAACACATCTTGACCTTAGATTTAATAAATGAGGACGCAGTCGTCAAAGTCAAAGCACGGTCAAATGTGACACCAAAAAATTAAACAATTTCCTGTACAGAAATAGGTTCTCTTCCAAGATATATTATAGGGTCTCAGTGTGGAGTTTGCCTTTTACAAAATGGTTTTGCTATTAACACAGTTCATAATGCGGTTGGTAGTTAAATAAAGTTGACGTTACAATTTTGGTATGTTACTCGAAATACAATAGATAGCTACGTCATCAATATACATACATACGCTTACCGAATGCTTTACAACCTGACTTATGCCTTTAATAACTATTATATATAGCGTCACGCTTGAAATGGACCCTTAAGAAATAGTATTCTGTTGCGCACGTAAGCCCAAGATACTATTATCTACACGTACCTTAAATAAATGTTAAGTTACAAAACTTTTTATAAATATTGCCTTATTTCCGCAAATAGCCCACAAATAAGGCGTACGTAATACATTGAACGTCATGTACGCCATGTTTTAGCAATATCAAAGAATACAGCGACAACAAAATGTTGAATCTGTACAAAGGCATTTGTAATTGGTGTATCCAGCTGAACCAGGTGATTACTCGTATAATGATGACGCATTGAACCATAGTGTATATCAGCAATAAGACTTTTTAAATCTAATAAGACGCTTATTGATCTTTTTTAGAGAAATATGTCCATAGTTAGTTAAGAGTTTTTTATTTTTACCATGTTTGAGTACTGCTACTAAAACGGTCAATTTACGCAATTCTGGACAATACCATGCTGACCAAACTTGGTTGTAAACAGCCAATAGGTAAAGTTTGGCAAAATAAATTAATTGTTTAAGCATAGCATTTGTGAATCAAGTCGGCACCTGGTGTGTATTGTGCGTTATATATTACATCTTTGTCAAAGACAAATAACAAAATATTTGAAATATCAAGATCAGTAATAATTCAATCACCTGACAATAACCGAATGAAGCAATTCAAGAAGAAAATTGTTTGACTTTTTCCTACACTTTTTCAACGGAAGTTTTTAAATTGATAAATGTAAAGTGTTCTTTCAATTGCAAAGTGCCTATAAAAAAACGGCATTAGTTTAGTTTAACTTGTTTACAATCAAAATTTTACCAAAGAACAGGCTTTCTCTAAAGACAGCGGAATACTCACATGCGCTGCTTGTAAAATAAATAAAATTGGTAAAATTTTTAATATTTTTGTGAATAGTGGCTTGAATACTGTTACCATAACCAAATACTTGAACAAACATATCCCAATCTGAATTGTTTATTTTTCAATTCCGTTGACGGTTGCGTGCTTAGTCATAACCAAGCATGCAAATGAATATTGGAATGTCACTATAGTAAAGTTATTTTAAGATTTTCCACACATAAGCAGGAATTAGGACGGAAATTGTTTAAATAACTGACCAATTAAATAAATGTCTAAACTAACATTTGACAAAATATAAATTGATCAAACGGTCAGTGAAAAAAGAATATGTAGTTGAACGGCTACTACTTCTACTGCAAACCAATAAAACAGTTTTACCCTGAACACGTTGAACATTTTTATACGTTGATAAGTAAATTTTAGACTAAATTTTTTTTATAATAGTTAAATCCATTTTTAAAACTACGTTGATAACGTATTTTTAATTTTGTTTATGTTACTTAAAAGTATTATCTGAAGAGTAGAACTCCTACTATTTGACATTATTTTATCTGTTATAGTAGAAGGCTTAGGAGTAACTTCTTATATAGAGCCTCAGCCTGTTGAGGCACTGACTTGGAATAAGTCACTGGTAGATTTTGACCCAATACGAGCCAACAATTTACATGGGTTTGGTTTAAGATTAACCCCCATCGTGAGTAGTCGTTGTGACCTT
Organism: Tachinus rufipes; assembly: GCA_963932245.1. Lineage (NCBI taxonomy): Eukaryota > Metazoa > Arthropoda > Insecta > Coleoptera > Staphylinidae > Tachinus > Tachinus rufipes. Next base: position 41,942,503 of record OZ010748.1, read on the forward strand.
GGTCCAGATTAGACTGTAGTCAGTTTTGGTTTTAATAATAATGGACCCGGAACCAATTTTTGAGTTTTTATTAGGACAAAAATTTACAATAGCAGTAAATTTGATAATTGATGTTTGTTAAACTTTAGGTGTTTTGAGAACTGCAGCAATAACAAAAATAGGAGCCGTAATTGCTCTTTGCTTCTCTTAAGCTTCAAAGTAAGAAAGATGATCTGTTACTCTGATCTTTTTTTTTTTCTTTTTTTTTAAACTATCCCAAAAATAAACGCGGTGCTTACCATTACAATTTACGCATAAAAGTATACTGGTGCATGGATCAGTTAATGTTTTTTTTTTTGTTGCATTTTGCACATGTTGCAATAACTAGACATCTAACTGCAGTATGTAAAAAAACGATGGCATTGGAAACACTTTATTGAGTTTGGAATAAACAGGCAAACCAGGCAAGTATTGCAAGTAACATATAACGATTAGTTACTTTATAAAAGTTCTATCTTTCTTTCTACTAACTTTATTCCAAGAGCTCAGATTTATATTTATTTACATGTTTTACTTGATTAAATATATCAAGCTAGTAAATTGTATACACACGTTTTGTTCAGAAACAAACCCAAATACCAAGTTTTATTGCGCATCTAACTTATTATTTTAAGTTTTTGCCGCATAAAAACTTATAATCCATATAATTGCATTTACCAGCATATAATCGCAAATAATTGCATATAGTCAATATTTTTATTATAATAAATTATTATAGTAAAAAGTGAGTAAGAACAATATAATTTTTAAAATACGTTATTGGAGGCTCGGCCGCCACTGGCATATTGCAATGTACAAAAGCACGAAGATTCCCCGTCAATTACAAGAGCGTACTGGGAGTGGCAATGTCGAGGGGAACTATGCTGCTGTGCTGTGCAGTGTGCTGTGCATTGTCTTCGGCAATTCAAGAAGAACGCACAATTTTTTTTTTTACAAAATGTTCTTACCGATAAACGACATAGTTTCACTATGAAACAATAACCTTAATAAACAACAAATAATTTAAATTAATAAATTCAAATTTTGAATTTTCTTGCTTTTTTAACCGCATATAAAATCAATATTTGAGAAACATTATCGCATATATTTACTTATTTTTAGCGCATATAAAAAAATATATTGAAGTTTTTTAGCGCATATAAGTCCGAGGCCTATTTATTACCTTTCTTGTCCGTAAACCGAGAAGTCTTTTGGTTGGATGTTTTGAATAATTTATTATAATTAAACTTGTTAACTTCATCGCTTAATTTCCCCACTCACTGCGGAACCAGTTGCTATATCACAAACTGTTGCTATATCACAAACTGTTGCATGCGTCAAAGCCAATCAAGTTTATGTAATGTAAACCTTTCATCTTTTTCTACATATATATTTTGTTAACTTAAATATAACAAAGAAATTTAAATAAATTTTTTATACTTAGGTATGCTAATTTATTTTTTATTTTTATTATTAAGACCGGTTTATTCAAAATACTTAACCTAAAATATTTTAAAAGTGTGTATAAATCAAATAAATGAAAAATACATCCAAAAACTATTAGAAACAAGAAAAAAAACATATGTAATATTTTAGAAAACTCGTGATGGCCTAACAGCCAAAACCGGTTTAATAATATAAATTAAAATTAAATCAGCATACTAAAGTATTAAAAATTTATTCAAAATAATTAACCTATAATAACTTATTTTTATTATTCTCATTTAGAACGAAGATGTAAATGGGCTTGTAGAATGCGCAGTAAATATTCATAAATATTTTAGCAACCTTAGAACTTCTTTGTTTTTTCTTGATGTTAATAATTGGATTCTGGATGAGCTTCCAAAAGCAATTTATATAAAGGAAAGGATTTCCAGAATTAAAAATCGCCATAATACATTATTTCACAAAGATGTAGAAAAACCACCAGAACTTGAATTTATTATTTTAGATAAAATATCAAAACTTAAAGAATATAAAAAAATAGAAAAAGATTTTGTAGGATATGGTTGTAATAGACAAGATCCATTAAATGCAACAGCATATAATTTTGTTATTTATACAGGAAAAGAAGATGTAAATAGTATATTTCAGTATGTAGGACGTCAATTCATGCTAAAAACAATTGTCTTAGATAAATCTGGAAACATATATAAAATGCAGTACTTTACAGATAACTGCGGACGTAATTACAGTAAAATGTTTCTAACCAGCTGTAATGATCTAAATATTAATCATATTCAACAATTTTATACACATTCAATTCACAATTTTAATGCCTGTGAAGCTTTATTTGCTTTTCGACAACAAGACAATAAAGAATTGTACGATATAGAAATTTTTAACGACATGGGAAAATTTCACAATTTCGTATCAAAGTATAGAAAAAGTATTGATATTGAAACGTTAGTTTTGGATGTAGAACTAAACATACACATAAACTGTTTGGACTATGGATATACCGCTAGTAAGAAGACTTATTTGATAGTAGTTCCAAAAGCAAAAAACATTGCAGTTTGGAGATACATTAAATTTATATTTGATGGAAGTGCGTGGAGCGGATTATTAGTAACAGCATTATTGACGTTTATTGCTTATCACATTTCAAGCAAGTTATTAGAATCTGATTACTTAAGTGTAATTGAAGCAATGTTTAAATTTTATGCAATATTATTATTTCAAACAACAAATTTACCAAGATATACAGCTATGAAGATAATATTTATAGTATGGGTGTTAGCAACATTAATTATAACTTCAGCATTTTCCGGATTGTATTATTCGTTTTTATTTAAAAGCATTAAAGAAAAACAAATTGATAGCCTACAAGATATTATGGATGCAGGTTTATTCCTTTCTGGCAATAAAAATAAGATTTTAGAATTATTTTCAGAAAATACTACCATCGACAATTATATAAGAAAAACAATCGAAAAAGGGATTGTTATAAATTTCGATTATGAACTAGAAACGGCAATTGTTAAATATAAACGTTTTGCCATTTTGGTTAATAGTAAAATGCTAACCGATAATCCTGTAATAAGTAAATCAAAAATACATCTCATCAAACTTTTTGACGTATATAAGTTTGCAGTGACTATAAAAGGAAACCCATATGGAAAAGTATTTAAAAAAAATATTCAGAGCATGTTTGAAATGGGACTTCTCAAAAATGTTTCGAAAAACCTTTTAACAATTTCAGAAAAAGACGAAAATACTGTTTTGCCTTTATCATTCAAATATTTTCAATTACCATATGGATTTCTTGTATCTGGACTGACAATATCTATTACTGCATTTATTTTTGAAAAAATTTGGTTTAGATGTACTGAAATTATTTAATTTTATAATTGCTTTAATTTGATTGTGGAATTGTTTAATATCTCTACAAGTAATTTTACATAAAGAAACATTTATTGTATGCGTTAAAATAAAACAAAATAATATTAAAGAGATTAGAATGCAACAAAGGCAAGAATTAATTGCATTTGCAAAATGTATATTGAGTTTGCTTAGCACACAAAAGGGCACATTTGTCAACACTAGTTGTCACATATTACACTAAATTTAATTTAATCTTACTACAAAATAGTTTATGTGTGTTGTTTGTTTTAAATTTAATTAATATAATTGTAAAAAATTTAAACCTACCACAAAAAAAAACTTTTATGTGAGTTTATAGTTTGGTCAATAAAGATGTTTCTTGCACCTTTATATTTGTTTTATTTCGTACTACACATTATATGATATGCAATTAGATGTGTCGGTAAGGACACTAAATAGTTACAAAACATTTAAAATTAATGAATGATGTATTTTATGTAAACTGTTTTTTTTACTCGATTTGAAACTCATCAGTGTTTTACGGTATGCACCCATCATCAGTGTTCCTAGCAACTCGCTGATCAGAAAGACAATTTATATTAAATTACAATAACTATTATGTTTTTTATGTATAAAAATATATAAGAGGCGGTAATGCATTACAAGTCAATTAACCTGTGTGTGTGTATGTAAGGAGGTATAGTTTATCCTGACAAGCAACGGCATTTTTGTAAGTTTTATTTAAAGGACCAAAACAAATTTATTACTTAAATAAAGCAGCTCACTGTTGCTCGTGCGCAATACCGGGGCACAGAACCAAGTCTATGACGTCCATATTTAGGAAGATAATCAAAACCAGGAAAAACAAGGATAAACCCCACAGAGCGCTGCATAATAAGTGCAATCTAGGTGGTTTCAAAAGAAAGGTTGAATAATTTAGTCAAGAACTTTAAGGTTATGGAAATAAGGGCAAAAGGCAGCAATGTGTAAAAACATAGGCCATCTCTGCAATGCATATTTTACCAGAAAGAAGCGTCTACAAAGCAGACGCGCAAAGTACTGGTGGAATGATGAATTTGCCGATGCGGTGCACCTAGGCTAGAAGTTACAAAATTATAATAAAAAATATTGAGAAAAAGCCACCAAGGGTATCGGCAAAAATGCAAAAATAGGTCGGGGAAAAATTATTTTTAAAACAAAAAAAAGGGTGCTTAGAAGGTGGCCCGTGGAAGCGGAAGAAGTTTATCTATTTTTGGAAATAGAGCTCAAAGAAGTTTCAAAATGAATCAATTTTAGGAAGGCACTCGGGCCTAACGGGATTTTTTCAAAGTTGATAAAATTTTGGTAGAGCGATGTCCCAAGGTGTGGCCAGCCGCAGCCAATAAATGCATCAAGAACGGAAACTTCCCAAAAGTCTGAAAATGGGCAAACCTTGTCCTGTTAAACAAGTAAAAGATGAGTAGGTGCAAGGGTTTTTTAGCCCATATGTCTCTTAAATGTGTAGTTTATTAATATTGAAAGCCTACAAAGTATTGGAAAATTTTGAAACAAAAGAAACTACACAATTGATAATAAATGTTAATACCAAGACTCCACGACTTAGGTTCAATGGCAAAACAGACGACTGCATCTTCAAAGACAAATCTAGATAATGACTAGGCTTAAAAATATAGCCAGGGATCACAAGATTAAAATGTAAAAAATTGAGCTTGATAATAAATTATTTAGTTTATTAACACAACCTATAAAACAAGCTTTAGATCGTATTAAAAAAACAAAATTAATTAGCACTTTTTACAATGTAAAAACCTATTTGGACATTTTAGAAAAAAAATGATTGACAGCCAAAGACATTGCATTGTTTATTAAAACATATCACTTATGTCAAATAAATAAATCACAAGTTAAAACATTACACCAATGTGTATTACATTTGCCTCCCAGAAAGCATTTGATATCGTTATCATTGATACAATAAGTTTATTCCCTAAATCCTTGAACGGTAACACATATGCATTTTCCATGGAACGTGATTTAAGTAAATACGTTATAACAGTAGCAAACCGTAATAAAGAAGACAAAACGGTAGCGTGCAGTTTTCAAATTTTTTATTTTTATTTACGGTCTTATGAAAGAGATACGGTCGGATATAGAAACCAAGTACGTAAACATAACAATCTTGGTACAGACCTAAAAATATAAATACAGTTAATGATGATTGGCATGATTGGCTACAATACTACTCATACTGTTATAATACTACCCAGTCGTCAGTTTATAACAATTGCCTTTTTTAACTAATTATATCAAAACATCCAAACCTTCCTATAAATTTTCAAACTACTTAAATTGAACCAATTTACAATATTGATATGTTCGAGAAAACGCCTTTAACACGACCAATTAAGAACAAGTTTTGAAGGCTTTAGAAGGCAGGGGTAATATTAGTAGCTATTTGTGGGACAGGGTTTTGTTAGTGGGTGAGGGTGGGTAAACGGTCCAGGAAGAAACTGAAAAAGACGGAAAACTACGATCTTGCCTTTACAGAGCAAAAAATAAGCGGGCCTGGAAATGGTTCAAAAAAAGACAAAACTTGTGTTGCTCTTTTGCAAAAAATTGGCTCAGTTGTTTAGGGATTACGCTAAGTTTGTACTTAGCGTGACGGGGTATACATGTAAAAAAAGTGTGTGAGAAATTAAAGAGTTCTACAAACTTAGAAGCGCAATTCTAATTATGCTCTAAATTTGTGCTTTAGAGGCTGTTGCAGTAAGATTAGCAGTTATCCGAGATTTGCAATTAAGAGTAGGTATTTTTGTAAAGGTCAGACTTATTATTGCTTTGACGTTAGGGTTGATTCCCAAGAAAGTTGTAATTGTCAGCGTAGAACGAGTTATTGTCATATGATTGAATAAATAGAAAATATAGTGGTACGGCTAATGCAAGGTCTTTACCTATAAATAAGGTTTTTTTTAGAACAAGCTAAGCTATGCTAATTAATATAGTAGCTTAAAAATTGTTTGTTGGAAGTGTACCAAAAAGAGACACTTTGTAAGAGACTGTCCGAACAAGGGTCTAAAGTGTTTTGGCTGTGGACAAGCCGGTGTATTAAGGTCAAAATGTCCTAAGTGTAAGGAAAACGGCCGTTCAAGTCAATATATGGCCAAGAGATAAATCCGGCGTATGAAGCCAAGGAAATCAAGAAAAAATGGTTAATCCTTAATTTTATATTAAGTCAAACATACAAAAATAAATGCCTGTACATGAGTGTGGTGGTATATTTAATCCCTATGCTAAGTTTCTTAAATTCTGTTGCTAATTACATTTTTTATGTTTACAAAATTGGGAAAAATTACAGGAAATGGGTATCCGGTTCAAAAACTGTACAACTCAATGTATAATCGTAAAATTAAATTTATAAGTAAAATTTCAGTCCCGATAGAGTTGCAAAGCAAGACAAAAATATTTGAGGTATATATTATTGCAACCTATGTTAGTATTGGGTGTTGCATTTTGGGTTATAGATATAATACTGAATTTACGGGCTAGAGAGTGAGTTTTTGGTCAAACCAAAATATGGTAAAATGCAATAATGTCGCGCAATTAAACTCTTCACGTAATTTGAAAGACTTGTCAATCTCAAAACGAGAAGAACTGACACTTATTGTAGATGGGTATTTTGATAGGATAAAAGATGTTGAATTAAGATGCACGGGCTCATAAGATACTGAAAAAGTTCACTCTTAAAATTCCGATATTATCCCGTCAGTCTCTTTATGCAAAAGCTACTTGATAGTAAAAATGACCGAAACTCACCAATCTTAATGATTATAAAGTAAGATAGTACCTACTGTTTCTATGTTGATTTTTGCAGATGTCATGCTAAACCTTGTGCTTATCTTCCCGTTCATCAACTGCATCTTAATTAAACTAGGAAATTCTAAGTTCCTAACAACTATAGATACTAAAAGGCAGATACAGGGTCATTATAAAAGTTTGGAATTATGTAACCATCTAATGTACGTTTGTGCCGCTCTAATGAAATAGTTCGGTGGTCGTACACAGTTAAAGTTGAACTGTCAAAACAAAGTAAATAGTTTGGTGAATATTTCAAAAAGGCGGCACAATTAAAGTGATTACATAATCTCAGACATTTATAGAGACCCTGTACCTATGCACAATAAGAGTAAAGAATACACTATTCCATTCTTTTACCATGCCAAAGCAAGGATTGTTCTACTTTAATAGAATGCCCTTTGGATTAAGTGGAGCCCTGGAAACTTTCCAGTCGTTATGAATAACATTCTTAGTGCCAAACTTGAACCTTATCTCTTTACTTATTTCAACAATATTATTATCACTATGCCGGACTTTGAGACAAACAAATGCTTACTTAGGAAAGAGTTTTTAAAACTAAAAAACTTTTGTTTGACGTTTTTTGTTTTCTGTCGCAATGAACCTTTGCTATATTGTAAACCGAGCAGGACTCATCGTCAATCCCAAAAAGGTGTAGACAATAGCAGCTATGCCTACTCTAAAATGTTTCAAGGATGACCTTATCTTAACAAGTCACTTCTAAAAAAAAACACAAATTTGATTTGACAATATGATTGTACTCAGGCCCGAAGTGATTTTAGCTTACCTTAATTTTGAATTTCTTTTCACTTTACAATGCAAGTATGTACAAATTGATGGCAATATTAAATCAATCGCATGTATGAAGAGATGGAATGTCCTTTGTCTTGCTTTCTATCCAAAAGCCAAAGGTAAACTTAATTGCCACGTTACTGAAAAGGTGTGTTTGTGTGTGCTGTAAAGTCTGAAAAACTGTGATGCTACTTAAAGGGAGCCAAGTTTACAATTACAACAAACTAGAATAATATGTTATGGCTGGACAATTAGAAAGACCTACAAGCAGGATTAAGAGATGAGCATGTCAATTGCAACAAATTAACTTCAACATCATACATCGGAAAAGAAAAAAACATGTTGTACCTAATTGTTTGTCTCTTGCCATTCCTGACTTGCCATTGGACTTAGTCTTATGCAATCTAGTTATGTCAACACAACACCACTATACAAAATAAGTCTTATCTCGGTATGATTAAATAGGTTATTGCTGAGTCCTTAAATTACCATAATTTACGGGTAGTTAAAGGGAAACTCTAACAAAGTGTAGAGAATGCCGTGACAAACTGACAAAATTGTTCTTCCTAGAGATAGAACAAAAATACTCATCATAGGATCTTAAAAACGTATTACCGTATTGCCACACAGAAGCTTGTGTAACAAAATCCAGCGGGTCTTATGGGAATTAGCCCTGTGGTGTATTGGTGTTAACAGATGGTAAAAACTGAATTAATTGGGCCACTGCCGCGCAGCATAAAAAAACACTGTATTATTTTAGTAGTGACTAATCATTACATTAAATTTGCTTTTCTTCTTACAACTGCCCACAACTACTATAGTCTGTAAACTTATCGACTGTTGGTTGCGGACAACAATGTCTAATACAAAAGCAAGGAGTTTACTTCAGTTAGTTCATTAACCGGTATAGTGTTTGTGTTATTCTTAACGCTGTTTATCATCCCCAAACCAATCCTTGTGAACGGGTAAATAGAGTAATTGAAACGATGGTGGTTTCCTATGTCAATAATAACCAACGTAAATGGGATGAGCAGTTAGCTAATATTGGCTGTTTACTTTCCACAGCACAACATAAGGCCAATTAATTTAGTTAGCAAATAATATTGGTTAGGAAAGATTATGATAAACAAAAATTTAAAAAAAATATTGGCAGACAAGAGGCATCAACTAAAATTAAGAAATTTGTTCAGTTATCCAAATTACGTGCATTAGTTAAAGAACGATTGCAAAAGCACGCACTAAATCTAAAAATAAATCACAAACACTCAGTTAATCAATGCAAGTATAAAGGATGTACGTTTGAACACTGCAGAAAAAAATGACAACTCAGTAAAATTTGTAAATAACATTATTTGAACTATGGATTTAATTTATAACATACAAAACAATCTTGAACTGCAGAAAGAATGCCTGGTAGTTTTTATAGATATGAAAAAAGCATTCGATACAATATCAAAAACAAAATTAACAGAAAAACTAGAAAACATGGGAATAAGAGGAAAAGAATTACAATTAATAAAAACATTCTTAAAAATGCGATATCAACAAACAAGAATTGACAACACACTAAGTACCAAAACATATAGTGAATTTGGTATACCACAAGGAGACGTGCTTGCACCGCTCCTATACATATTATACATTAATGACATATTTAAAATTAAACTACATGGAAAACTATATATATATACGCTGACGACACAAGCCTAATCCACACCGAAAAAAATAAAATAAAACTGCAAAAAGAGATTCAAGAAGATCTAGATAAGATTAACGAATGGTATTGCAACAACTTACTCACGATAAACGAACAAAAAACCAACTACATGCTAATAACACGTAAGAAAAGAAATATAAATTTTACATTAAAGATTAATAACATAAACATAGGAGAGGTAGCTAACACAAAATATCTAGGACTAACAATAAATAATAATTTAAAATGGGACAATCACATTCAAACTCTAATTAAGAAAAATACAAAGGCTATAGGCGCATTATATAAACTAAAAAATATAATCAATCTAACTACAAGAAATATGATTTATAATGCACTATTCAGCTCACAAACAAATTACCTAATGAACATATGGGCAAATACCAAACAAGGAAACATAAACAAATTGCAAAGACAACAAAACAAAGCTATAAAAACAATTTATCAGTTGGAAAAACTAACACCTACTAAAGAGATACATGAACTATCTAAACAACTAACTATTAAAAACAAGATAAAACAACAAAATATAGTATTAATTCACAAGATCAAACTCGGACAAATAAAAACGGAATTTAAATTAAAAAGCAGAAAAGAATTTCACACCTACAACACTAGAAAAAAAAATGACTTTAATATTGAACTTAATAGAACAACTACAAAAAATCAAAGCTTGGCTGTTAAAGGAATCCAAGAATACAATAAAATGCCTAATGAAATAAAAAACCTTACCAGCATTCAACAATTTAAAACAAAATTAAAACAACACCTAATGACAGAACAAACACAAAACTAAGACACAAACAAAAAAAGAAAAAGAAGACAGCAGAAATTAATTTCCAATACCAGGCCCCTCGAGTCTTTAACAGATGGATGGCGGCACTGCTGGAATATTATATATTTAAATACAAATTGTAAATATTGTAAATATAACTATCATAAAATTAAAAAAAAAAAAATTAAATATATGTCTGATAATAATACTGTTTATGATGGGGATTTATTTAATTTAAGATGTGTTGAAAATAAATATTCATTTAACATTAATAAAATGGATTTGTGTGCCATTAAAAAGAACGGACTACTAAATTTTTTAGACATTTTTTATCTGGGTTTTTAGGAATTGCGTTCTTTGAGGTATGGCATTGCCTATAATATTATAAAAAAAAATTCCTGATAAACTAGGCACGTATAATAAATTTAAACTACAAATATGTGACCGTTTACCGTTTCTAATGAAAAATATGATTGATGCGGAATTAAATAGGTTAATTAAATGCGGATTTTTTACTCCAATGCATAATAGTTCTGGGGGGTACTACAATCGTATCAATCATAATAAATGACTAAACTGTACAGATTTGCAGAAACTATAAAATATCGGTAAGTCTTTATTTGGATGTAAATAGATATCCACTGCTGAAAAGAGATGATTTATGATGATTCCTTATTTGCAAAACTACAAAGAAAGCAACAATTCTCAGAAATTGACTTGACTCTTACCATCAAGTGATGCTGGATAATGAATCACGGTTATGCACAGCAACATCTTTTTATAAAGTGCAACCACTTACCATTCAAAATATCGTCAGTTTTCGCTATTTTCCAACGGTTAATGGAAAATTTATTTAGCAAATTACATATAGTTTGTACGTTTCTCGATGATATATTAATAACCAGGTGCAATTATGAACAACTTAACAAATTTAATGCGGTTTTGTAAATTTTATCGGAGTCGGAAGAAAATAGTTCATTTTTCAAAGATTCAATTACCTACCTAAGTTATGTAATAATAAAGAAAAATTAGAGAAGTCAACGGGAATTAAAAATACAATTAAGGATATAACGGTTTCAAAAAACGTAACATAACTGTGTTTGATCTTGGGACTAGTAAATTACTATAACAGATAGTACAAAATATGGCAGATCAAGTAATTAATATAGATTAATTTGTAAAAACATTAAATAAAAATGGACAAAAAGAGTTTAAGAACATTAAACAAAATTTAATATCAGACATTTTTTTAATTTATTATGACCCTGAACAGAAACTACATGACAGTAGACGCTTCTTCGTATAGCCTGGGACCGGTGATGTCACATGTGTAAATTCTATAGGTGACGATAAGACAACGTTTCTCGGACTCTAATTGCAGCTGAAAAAAAAAACTATTAAAAAGTTTTACTAATATTTTTACGGGCGTAAGTTCAACTTAAACACAGATCACAAACTGTTAGTATAAATTTTTGGACTAAAAACGGGAGTTCCAATTTGAGCAGTTAATTAGTTACAGTGCTATGCATTTTATTTTTAGCATTTGATTTTAATATTAAATATGTTGAATCAAAATAAAACAGTGCAAATTGTTTATCTAGGCTACCGCTTAAGCAAAATATTGGAAAAATAGACAAAGTATGTGCTACAAACTTTAATTTATTAAAAAAAAACATGCTTTTCCTTTAGATATTGAAGAAATTAAAAAAGAAAATAAAGTAAAAATTATATTTAAAGAAGTTTGAAAGTACATAAATAAAGGTTACCCTATAAAAAAAATATGTAATTAGAATTTTTTTAGAAGAAAGAACAAAAAACATTTAAAAGGTTTACCCTAAAGTTATTGGGTAGCAATATCTTACAAATTTAAGATGCAAGTATTACATGAACTACATAATACACATTTAGGGGTTATCAATAAAAAATTACTGGCAAGGTTTTATGTATGGTGGCCTACACTTAATAACGATATTGAACAAATTTCTACAAATTGTTAAATGTACAATATGTTAAGAAACAATCCTGAAAAATACCACTTAATTGGCCAATTCCAATATTGATTTTTATGGCTCGTATAAATTGACTTACCAGTGCTCTGTCCAAATGGTTAAAAGTATTTATGCCAAAAATAACCGCTCATACAACAATTTAAAAAATGCAAAACTTGTTTTTAGATTTGGTTTTCCAAAAGTTTTAGTTTCAGACAACGACACGCAATTAAATTTATAGATGTTTTAAATTAAAACAATGTTAAATTTATTAATTTCTTGCTATATCATTCAGTTTCAAATAGCGTCACAAAACCAGTGTCAAAACTTTTTTAAATCTAGAATGCCAAGACAAGAGATACTGTATATCTAGATACTGTTAAGAGCATACCTACTGCTACCTTGATTTGTAGTATTTTTATCAAAAACGGCAACTTCCCCTTCATCGCTGCTTTTACAAATAATTTGATAATCGATTTATTTTTTTACCAGTACATTTAGAAAGGATTATACTATGATATGTCAAAGTCTTTTTAGTGAAATTTTATTTGCAAATAGAAACAAAAAGCATATTTGAAGGGGTTTTTCGGCTATTTCCTAACTATTATTTGACTAAAAGACTTCGACATATCATAGTTTAATTCTTTCTAAATGTACTGGTAAAAAAATAAATCGATTATCAAATTATTTGTAGCGATGAAGGGAAAGTTGCCGTTTTTGTTAAAATAAATCAAGGTAGCGGTCGGTATGCTCTTAAACAGAATAGTAAGCAGTCTCAACAAACAAACGGTCAATGTAATTTGCAATAAGTGACAAAAAGTATCAAAAAGTATTGTTAAAACTGGTCAAAACAATGAAATTGCAAATGACATCACAACTGTGCAAGAGTCTGAGGTGGTGAACCTGAGCAAAGGTCGAGTCAGCAAGTTATTAGTTAGTTAGTTTAGATTTTTGGCGTATCAGCCAAATAAGACTATTAACGCCGATTCTTTTCTCTGACTATAAAAAGTGTAAAATAATATGTTGTAAAATGGCATATTAAAGAATAAAATTAAATAACAAAATAAACAAACAACAAAGATAAAATCAACGTTCACAAACTTTAATGATTATAGCAAAAATGACTAGATAATTCCAATAGTGTCTAGGATGTAAAAGGTCCTAAACATTAATCACAATAAATTAACAATTATATCCATGCACTCAATTTGCTTCGTCAAATAAATTCGAGCAGACGATCGACTTCAACTATCTGATCGCCCCAGATAATCGGGTGATAATTCAGACACAACTCTTTGTTCCGAAATCTGCCAACAATCCAATAAGATATGACGAACAGTTAATGGAACATTACAAGTATCACAAACTGGCGGCACTTCAGATGCCAACAAATGCCTGTGAGTCCATCGACAGTGACCGATGCAAAGTCGCGTGCGGATAACCTTTTCCCTACGCTTCGGACTGCATGACAAACTCCACGGTGTAATGACGCTTTTAGTGCATCGCAGCTTGTTGTCTTGAATAGCAAACCACTCAGTTTGCCAGCTAGACTGCAGCTTTTGATGTAGAAAATTACAAATATCCCTAACGCAAACTTTAAATGAAACATATTCAGCGCTAGTTATTGCCAATTTGGCAAGCGCATCAGTTTTTTCATTGCCACTGATACCTACGTGACTGAGAATCCAAACAAAGTTAACAGTGACATTTATCTGAGACACCTGAAGCAAAATTGAAAGAATTTGCCTCAGCAAGTAATGATCAGGACATTGGTCATCTATGGCGTTTAATGCACTCAACGAGTCTGTACATATAACATAATTTATACCTGCGCTTAGTTGGATGTAGAGAAGAGCCTGATAGATAGCATACAGTTTTGCAGTATGAACGCTGCTAACACTTGGCAAGCCGAATTTAAACTGCAGCTCATCTACCAGAAAAGCAGAACCCACACCGTCGTTACTTTTTGAGCCATCGGTATAAATCCAAGTGGCATTTACGTTCCTTGCTTGAATTTTTGCAAATTCAGTTTGATATTCGACTGGTAAAGTTGAAGATTTGCTCATTCTCAATAATGCAGTATTTAACCTTGGACGTTGATAAGTCCAAGGAGAATCGCTACAGAAAGACAGTTGATATACATCAGGAAGTTGGAAATTCAGTTCCTGAAGTATAGTGTAATTTCTTACAGCAACCGGTTTTTGTGACCGTATCCTAATGTTGTATAAATTGTCGAGACCATTATTGTACACGACAGGAAACGTCGGATGCAAGCGTTTAGCTTTAAGTTTCGCGGCGTACTTAACAGTCAAGATTTTACGCCGAAGACAGAGTGATGGTTCAGCTGCATCACACAAAACACTAGCAATAGAGCTAGTGCGGAATGCGCCAGTTACTAAACAAATTCCAGTATGGTAAGCAGGATCAACAATACGTAATGTGGATGGAGCGGCGGAAGCATAGATTATGGAACCATAATCTAGTTTTGAGCGCACCAAAGCGCCAAGCAAAAGTAGCATTGTTTTCCGATCCGCTCCCCATGACTTTCCACTCAACGACCTGAGCAAGTTTAGTGCCGGGACACATCTTGATCTCAGATTTATTAAATGAGGACGCCAAGTCAGCGCACGGTCAAATGTGACACCAAAAAATCGAACACTATTCTGTACAGGAATAGGTTCTCCCCTAAGATATAATAAAGGGTCATCGTAAGGGGTTCGCCTTCTACAAAAATGGATAAACAACGTTTTACTATTAGAAAAAGTGAATCCATTGTTATTAGCCCAGTTCAAAATGTGATTGATTGTTAACTGAAGTTGACGTTCCAATGTTAGCATGTTTCTCAAGGCACAATAGATAGCTACGTCATCAACATACATACATCCACTTACCGGATGCTTGATGAACTGACTTATGCCGTTAATCGCTATCATAAATAGTGTCACGCTTAAAATAGACCCCTTAGAAATACCATTCTGTTGCTGACGAATGTCCGAGATGCTGTCACCTACACGTACCTTAAATGAACGAGAAGTTAAAAAGCTTTGTATAAACAATGGCATGCTTCCGCGAATACCCCATGAATGAAGCGTTTGTAAAACATTGTACTTCCACGTCATGTCATATGCTTTCGCAATGTCAAAGAATACAGCGACAAGATGTTGATTCTGTACAAAAGCATTTTTATTTGCTGTATTCAACCAAACAAGGTGATCAGTCGTAGAACGATGACGCCTTGAACCACATTGTATGTCAGCAGTTAAACTTATTGAATCTAATAACCAAGTAAGACGCTTATTGATCATTCTTTCTAGTAACTTGCATAAGCAGCTAGTTAAAGAGATAGGCCTATAACTAGTCGGGAGCTTTTTATCTTTACCAGGTTTAAGTACTGGTACTATGATAGCAAGTTTTCACGGGTCAGGACAATACCCTGCTGACCATATCCGGATATAGAGTGCCAACAATTGAAGTTTGGCAGAGCGATTTAATTGCTTAAGCATAGCAATGTGTATCAAATCGACACCTGGAGCAGTATTGTGAGCTTCAGATAATGACAAGTCAAATTCCCAAACACTAAACGGTGCGTTATATAATTCATCGTCAGCAGAAACAAATGACAGAACGTTTTTCTCCATGTTAATTTTAATATCTCAGAAATTTTCATCGTAATTATTATTGCTGGAAACGTCAAAATAAACATCGGCCAGGATATTCGAAATGTCAAGGGGATTAGTATAAATTTGATCACCCGACAATAAATTGGTAATGATGCGGTTCGGCCAGAAATGTTTCTGATTTTTTCCCACACCTTCCCGACGGGGGTTCTCGAATTAATTGAAGTAACATATTTTGAACATGATTCTTTATTAGCTTTTCTGCATGTTTTTCGAGCAACAGCTTTGTACCTCAAATAAAGTAATAGGTTCTCTTTTGTTGGAGAGTGGTTTAATCTACAAAAAAAACGGCGTTTGTTCAGTTTACCTTGCTCACAATCAAAATTCCAGCAAGGAACGTGCTCTCTGCGATGTTTTCCGGAATGTAACGGTATAATCGCATGTGCTGCCTGTATGATAGAATCGGTATAAGTTTCAATATCTTCGTCGATAGTGGCTTGGACACTGTCATCGTAATCAAACACTTAAACAAACATATTTCAATGGGCATCTTTTATTCTCCTATTATTATAAAGTGGTCACTATCGTAAAGATATTCTGAGACTTCCCAATCCATCAATGCTGCGATACTTGGAGAACAACTGGTAAGATAAATAGCCGAGAACGATCTATTGGCCACGGAAAAGTAGGTATTGTTACCATTATTTAAGATAACTAAATCCGTTTCTGAAAAAAGATTGGCCAAGTTACGACCTTGCACATCAGTTCGATTTAAGCCCCACACAGTGTTATGAGCATTAAATTTGCCTATTAGCAAGAATAGGGACGGAAGTTGTTCAAGTAATTGATCAATCAAACGAATGTCTAAACTGACATTTGGCGGAATATAAATTGAGCAAATGGTCAGTGCAAAAGTTATATGTATTTGAACGGCTACTGCTTCTACTGCAGTGTTGACACGGAATTCTTTACTGAAAACCGTATCACGAACCAATAAAGCCGTTCCACCCTAAGCACGATCATCAATTGCACGATCTTTTCTATAAATAGTATAACCACGAAGATTAACAGAACATTCAACCTTAAAATTTGTTTTCTGTAAGGAAACGCAGATAGGTGAATTTTCGGCTAATAATATTTTAAATGATTCGTAGTGTGAATTATATCTGTTCCATTGTATAATGGTTGAAACCATTTTTAGTGTTATGTTGCAAACGTAATTTTAACTCTTTGTTTATTAGCGTTTATATTTTTAACTTTTGGATTATCATCTGAGGGAGTAGAACTCCCACTAATTGGCATAATTTCATCTGTCAGAGTAGATGGTGCGAAAAAAACTTTCACATCCATCGACTCTAACGACACGTCAATATTGGGGTCTGTGGGCGCAGGATCGCTAGAAACCTGCATCTCAAGTGGCGGCAGCCTAGATTGGGCTGCCGTCTTTGCAAGTTTTGACTCAGACTGAGCCTATGCCTGTTTAGGCTTTGACTTGGAAGTCGCAACCTTAGTTGGTTTTGGCCTGATACGAGCCAATACCTTAGATGGTTTACGCTTTGAATTAGCCCTCATCTTGAGTGGTTTTGCTTGAAGTCCCACTCGTTGTGACCTTGATCCGGATTGGACCGTAGTCAGTTTTGGTTTTAAGCCTGATGGGCCCGCAACCAGTTTTTGACCCTTCACATTAGAGTTCTTGTCTTTATTTAAAGAAGTTTCTGTAATAGCATTTTTATGTCATAATTGGTGGTTGTTGAACAATAGGCGTTTCAACAACTGCAGCAAACGATCTAGAAAAGGTAGGAGCCGTAAATGCTCTATACCTCTTTTGAGCATCAAAGTAAGAGAGTTTGTCTGTTACTCTGATCTCGGCTATCTTCTTTTCCTCTTTAATTTTTGGACAATTTCGGGAATAGACAGGATGCTTACCACCACAATTCACACATAAAAGTAAACTTTTACATGGATCGGGGTCATGTTTCTCCTTACTGCATTTTGCACATGTTGCAACACCTGGACAACTACAGTGTGTCTAAAACGTTGGCATTGGAAACACCTCATTGGGTTAGGAATAAACGAGCAAACCGGGCGAGTAACATATGCCACCTTAACTTTATCTGGGAGCCGTTCGGAATCGAATGTTAAAATCATAGATGTTGTATCTCTGAATTCACCATCCTTTCTACGGGTTCATTTTTTGATATTGATAACGCCTTGCAAAGCCAGTTCTTGTTTGCATTTGTCAACAGTTGTGTATAACAACTCATACCATAAAATAACTCCCTTAAAAATATTTAAGGATTTATGCGGCTTAACTGTCACCGCAATATTACCTAACGACGTGCATTTTTGCATTTTACTGCTCTGCATTTTGTCTTTCACTTCAATAAGCAAAGTACCGTCTCTTAACTTCTTACACGATTTTATGGTTCCGTTAATAATATTGGAAATGATCCTATGAATTAAGAAAGGAGATAGCTGCTTTAGACTCAGGCCATTTTCAGAACATTTAACAATTAAATACCTAACAAACTTTCTTCTTGTACTCAGACTATTTTCTTTAGCTCTCTTGTCCGTAAACGGGCGAGATCGTTTGGTTGGAAGTTTAGAATCTACCATAATAAACTCCGTCAATTTCATCGCTCAATCTCCCCACCCACTACGAAGCCACATATGGATCGCTACATCACAAACTGATGCAGTCGCCAAGGCAAATCAAACGATATAGGTTTCATGAATGTAAATAAAAGACTTCCGCGAACACACAGAATACTATCGGGCTCCAACCGTAGTACAGTATAAACCTTTCATCTATCACCACATAAATAATTTCTCACTCTAACGTTAAACAAAACAAGCCGATTGATTAAAACTGGGTTAGGATGTTGGAACTAACACTCTTTTAAACCTGAGTATTAGCCCCTCAACTACCAAGATCCTCTTTTTCTGGTTTTTGGGTCACCGCGCACGGCAAACACACAGGTGAGTTTTACAAGATGTTCGGTAAATTGTGTCAAAAATTAACTCACAAATAAGTTTGACTTGTCCCAGACAAACTATGGGTTTTTTAACGAGGTTATCTCCTTGCCTATTGGTCGCCTTTTACGATCAGCAAAGGGGCTAGCGGACGTATTCTTTTGCACCACTCCCTCCCGCGGGGGGGAGCAAGTTATTACGTTAGATGCAACACCAGTACTACCTGTTAGACTAATGCGCAAACGTGCTCAACTTGGTAGATTAAAATATTATCTAACGTTGAAGTGGAGTGTAATAAATGAAATTATTTTGTATTTAAATGTATTTTTTTATTTCTTATAATAAGTGAATATATTTAATTTATTTGTAATATTTTTTGTATATGTGGAGTTTAAATAGAAAACAACTAAAAATGTATTTCCAGTCTGCTTAAGACAATATTTAAAAAAAAAAACGGAAATTATCGTTTCATCGCTGCTTCTACAAATAATTTGATAATCGATTTATTTTTTACCAGTACATTTAAAAAGGTTTAAACTATGATATGTCGTCTTTATTGTAAAATTAAATTTGCAAATAGCAACAAAATGCATTTAAAAATACAGAAAAACGCATTTATTTCTATATTTGATAAGTTTTTTCGGGTATTTCCTACTATTATTTCACTAAAAAAGAAATATAAACAAATATTGAATAATAAAAACATGAAAAAAAAATACATATAAAAACAAAATATAAAATTATTCATTAACACATTCTAGTTGACTCTTAAAGCTACATTTTAAAACACAAAATAAATCAATATTATAGAATATTAGAAAAACTATTTGCAATTCTACACATTCTACCAATTGGATTAGTAAATCCATAATTGGTAGAACGTATATATTCTCTAAATAATGGAGACTGTCTAGTTTGGCGATTATTGTTGGGGACTTGAAATAAAAGAATTACTAGTAGCTCTTGGCAATCAATCTCAGACATCATTAGTCCACGTAAAAATGATAAATCGGTTTTTTTGCGCCAAATTTTTGGCGTAATTTTTGGATAAAGACCCAAAGCTTAGCAATCAAAAATCTATGATAAACGCAATAGCTTTTGAAAAATCTGTGTAAATAGAATCTACTTAAAATCTTGATTGACAGGCATTCAAAAGATCATTTTTGTAACAAAAAAAATTGTAAGTATAGAACGACCCTCACAAAACCCATGTTGCTGTTTCTCTAAAATGCTTTTGCACATCCATTGTATTTGACCTGTTGCAATTTGATCAACTTGCAAATACCTTTATAATTAGTAATATCCTCCTTAAACTAGAGGAAACTTGGCTTCATTAAAAAGAAGCCTCAAAAAGTAAATGCAATGGCGTAGAAATTGAACAAATACATTGTTTTAACAGCATAGATGGAACACCGTCCGGTCCAGTGCTAAAGTTAAATTTATGGTTTACAATCCTTTTAAATATATCCAACAGACTAATTGAAAATGCTCAAAGTTATACGTTTTTCTTAAAGTCAAATAATGAAGTTGGATGAGTTTCTGTATCGTAACAGAAGAAAAAAATCAGCAAAACTATTAACATAGTCATCTCCATTACTGCAAGTTTTTTGTTTACAACGTATTATATTGTAGCTGAAAAATCATTAGTTTTTCTAATGTCACTAACAAATTTTTAAAAACGTTACGGGTTACTTTGAATGTTGATTTCTGTTTGAGTAATATATAGCTTGTATAGACATGTACTGAGACTTTTACACAAAGTACGAATTGATTAAAACTCATTTTATTTATAATCGGACAAAAGTCTTGAAGATTTATAACGTTTATGAACCGCTTTTTTGAGTCTAGTAAGTGAAATCAATTCTGTATTAAACCAAACTGGAAAATTGTTTTTACGCCATAGTTTTTTGGGGACAAAACAGTCAATAGCAAAATGCAACACAGAGTAAAATAAGTTAACGCAATTATCAACATAACAATTACAAAAAAGGGCGGTCACCAATCAACAATCAGCAAAAAATTATTGATTGCGTTAAAGTCGGCAAATTTAAAATCATTAAAAACATAATTACACATTAAAATATCACGGCTAGTATCACATTTTACATCAATCCAAAACATTCACAGCATTAATCACGGATATATCACAGATATTGGAAAAACATAAATCTAAGAACACACCACCATCATGAGATATAGAAATACATTGAGCGCAGTTGGCAACAAAATAAGCAGAATAACTATTATTACAAATAACACTTAAATGCATTGATAATAAATGA
Source organism: Tachinus rufipes (assembly GCA_963932245.1). NCBI lineage: Eukaryota > Metazoa > Arthropoda > Insecta > Coleoptera > Staphylinidae > Tachinus > Tachinus rufipes. Next base: position 41,963,841 of record OZ010748.1, read on the forward strand.
TACAAACTTAAACTAAAACAATTACAAACAAATGTTCAACACTTAAAAATGTAGGTTGTAATAAAGTACAATTAAAATAAGTTTTAGTAGCAATTAAAACACCTCCTCCGTCAAGTTTAAAGCTTGTTAATGAAAAGCGATCACATCTAAACAAACTGTAACCAATTAATTGTAGCTCCGCATCGCTGATGTCTTGATTAAGCCAGGTTTTGGTCAGTACTATAATATCGTAGTTAGATACAGCTACAGACAGCATAAGTAATTTGAGCTTAGATTTTATATTTTCGACGTTCTGGTAATAGATGGAGATACCGCTAGAGTTCCTAGTGATGGGTTTAGAATGTTAGCGAAAATCTACCGAAGATGAAGCAGGAACATTATTGACTAGCCCATAATTAATAAATTTTTTGACCGCTATAATTGCAGGCCAAAAATCTTTACAAAGAATGTATCAAACATGATTAGCAGGAACAAATACTTTAAAGCTTGTAACAAACCCGCTTTGTAAGTTCGTTGCGCGGATCACCCAGTATTTAAATATAGGTATCACTCGGTGTCATAAAGATTGTATTATATTAATTAACCGGCACGTGGGGCCGAGTCCCACACCTACCATCACCGAGTCGGCACGTAGAGATAACCTCCACTTCCAACTACGGCCGGTGGTCATATATATGACCACACCCGGAAGTACTAATGAAAACGCTTACCTTTAATGCATGAATTAATCCTGACAGACACTCACTTATCACCCAGTTAACACCGGCCGGCGCTTTGTACATATTCATGTAAATACTGTTTATAGTTGTATCGAAGTTTAATTTTCTTTTTTGTCCCGTTATAAATAAATTTTGGTTAACTGTAAATAAATGTTTTATTGCTCCCTAGCGGGAACCCTGTCCACATGATAAATGTGGTGGCGCCCGAGGCATTCAACTTAGCAAAAATACGAACCCTTTCGATCCCATTTGAGCTAAACGTGGCCGTTTCCCTCACGAATCGAGGAAACGTTACAAGCTGTTGTAACTTCCAGATTTTACTTGTAACTCAACAACGTCAACTGATATCGTGGAAAACTTAGTTTTAATATAATTTACTATATCAGTTTTTTAGTTCCACGTCGAAGTTTAGAAACATGTACATAGGAAGTAGGCACATAAGCTAGCAGTTTGTCATTGGGCCACAACCAAAGCTAGTTTGACTTTTTGGCTGAGTTTTTTTCCATTAACAACAGAGCTTGCCAAAAAAGGAAAAATTGCAGGTTGAATCAATTGCACCGTTTCATTATTGAGCGGCGCAGTAGTAAGAACAGTTAGTTGATCACTGCGAGCATTGTACCAAAATTGTTTTATCTTTTTCGGCAATCTTTTTTTCAAGATTGGCAATTTTATCTAAAAGTAATTTATTGCTCGACCGCAATTTATCACATAAAACTAGGTAAAGAATAATATTTTCTTTATAAAGTTTTGAAAGTTCGGAATCATCCAATTTTAATAGAGTACCGCAATTGCATTTCTTATAGCGTATAACGCAGCTGTTATGAAAGATAACGCCACAATTGCTACAAGTTATAACAGATTGTGCAACAATTTTGCATTTACAGTTTAGGCTGGTCATAGTAACAGAAGCAAATACAAAAATGACTAGAGCAGTAAATAAATAAAAACAGGATAAGGTTTGACACGCGCCCTTTAACCCTTAGGTTTTAAAAAGAGTTAGCCAGGCTCAGCTCAGGGAGATGAGTGGGGCTCCGCGAAATAAGAATACAATAAAAAACACTCACCACTGATGCCGGACGCCAATTGCTTTTATTTTCCAAAGTTTAAAAAAAACAATTAAAAAAACCTAAAAAAAGAACGGAATAGGGAAAGAATCACACACGCTAAATGTAACAAAAATGGTATATTGAAGCCCAAGAAAAAATAATAACTATTGCCCGACAAAAATAAATGCAAATTATAGTACAGGTGTATAGAAAATCAAATATAACGCAGGATGAAATTATCCAGCAAATATAAAAAAAAAAACAAAGTTAAATCACTCATCAGGTGCACGCTACTTGACACAGTGCTCTTTCCAATCGGAAACTTATAACTAAAGTAATGAAAATGAATGTATGGATGATGTGAATAAATGATTAGCGTGATGATTAACAATATGGATGATTAGGACGACCAACACTTGTCGTCTAACAAAATAGGGTAAACCCCATTTAATTTATAATCACAGTTTAAAACATTATTACTTAACACTAGATCACAAATATAATTAATGAGCAGAAGGAATTACAAAAAAAATAAGGGGGTGAAAGTCTCCCACGTGGCGCTTCCAGCGAATTGATTAAAAGTGTTAACACACGTGGCAATTAATTAATTACGTTAGCACTAAGGAGTATATTGTGTATTAACTAGATAAGCCTTGGATATATATATATATATATATATATATACATACTATAATTTAATCTCGTGCTACGCAATTAATAATTAAATTAGGTATCTGTAATTAAAATAGCAAGTGTGACGGGAGGTGCCAAAGGAATATTTAAATAAACTTACATGGTCTTATTCACAGAAAACTTATTGAATTTTACTAATCCGTTTAAACGATGACTAAATTCAACGGCCGAAATTCGCTTAAGTGTTGTTGATCGGGCAAAGTATTTCGATGAAAAGGACCGGTGGGATCTTAGGTTCGCTCTGGGAAAACTCCAGATATGCCCCCGCGCATGATCCACTCAGAAAGTTTATTTAAAAAGGTAGGATAAGGAATCAAGCAACAAAATGAATAAAGAAAATGAAACAAAAGAAATAATGCAAGATTAAATTAATTAGTAAACTAGTATTAACGCAGCCATAATGAATTAAATAAAATCTGAACTAATGAGTAAAAACTTACAGTTGGCAACGCCGCATGTCTGTGTCAAAACAGACTGCAGTGAAGTTAAATGCTTAAAAGGTAATTACTAAAGACCGGATTAAAAAGCAATAAAAATACGGAAAAAAGCGCTTAAAAAGGCATGAAAATGTTACTAAATAAGCATTAAAAAAGCACCAAACCTGTAAAAAAGCAATAAAAAGGCATGACATAATTGAAAAAAAAAAAAACTAAAAAAATCCAAAACTATAAAATATTTTAATATTATAACAATTATAATTAAAACAGTTTGAGTGATGATATTTTTTACACACATTTTAAATAATATAAAAAAACTTTTAAATAACTAAAAAAAACTATCCACAAAAACAGTTAATAATTAAATGTTGCTCTAAGTGTTTAACTGTAAAATTCTGCATTTGATCACTTAAAATGTTTATGAAAGGGAAAAAAACTTCTTTCGGCATGCACACTTGTTACTGGTGCATGTTTAAATTTTTTTTTAAAAACTGGATTTATATCGAAATGTTCCAGCATTCTCTCTACTCAAAATATAGTTTATTTTATTTAATGTAGATAAAACTCAATTTTTCAAAAATACATCATCAGATTTTGATTCCACTTTGTGCCCAATATAGCCTAGTACTTTTAAAATTGCGTCTTTGAAATCTCTAATTATACTTAAGACAGTTATTTAACGTATTTTCCTGTTTCTCTAGAAATTTTATGGCATGACTCACAACACCGTAATTATCTTTTAAGAAAGCTAAATTAATTTGAAGTTCTTTATTTTTTAGAACAGCTTGGCAGGTTTTTACTGACTTACTTGCAGGATCCAAAAACTGTATTACAACGTTTTTAAAATTTTTGAAATTGAGAGAATTCCCGACCTACCGATTATTTTGGGAATTATAAAATACAGTTATTTGATTTGTTTGAAGAAGTGGCACTAAAATACGCTATGAGCTCAGTTGCTTTACGTTTTTTAAAGAATAAAATAATTTGCGTTTTTTTATGTACATTTTAATTCACAAAAAACTGATTTATTAAAAAAAAAGCACCAAAACCGAAGAAAAAGCTTAAAAATAAGCACAAAATCTTGAAATAAGCACCAAATTAAAAAAAAAAATACTAAAAAAAGCAAAAAAAAGCGTAAAAAACTTAGTGCCAAATGATTACATTCTTCACAATTCGAGCATATATTTAAACATATTTTCGATGCTTTAACTATTTAGCGTAAGCATAATAGCTCGGAATCCGGTCTCTAGTAATTACTAATTAAACTAAAATGGTTATCTTGAAAATAAAGTGCAGTGGTATATTGATTAGATTGAATAGGTAAGTGAAACAGTAAACCTGAACTGACGTAAATTCAATTCAATTGTCAAAGTACTAACAAAACATTCTTGTATTAATTTTTTTTTATTTTCAAGGTTAAGGTAAACACAACAGGTATGAATAATTAATTAATGGATAAATTGTTTGAAGAGACCAGTTGGAATACAAATTCCCTTAAGGAATCGAAGTTAATTAATTATTATGGAGAAGGATGTACATTAAGGAGTAATTGGAACGGAAAATAAAAATAAATACAATGGAATTAGTCTGTGGGTGAAGTGGATTATGGAATACAATCACTCGGTAAGTGGTACAATATTTTTACATTAATTTAATAGTTATATAAAAAAAAACAACAGCAACTGCAACCGACATTGTGGATGTAATATTAATTATTTGTTCTGTGCTTTAGGAAATATAAAAATTTAACAACAACAAACGCTGCAACCCATAGAGCATGACAAGCCAGCTTTTGCCTACGGCGTTAAAGATAAGTATTTGCAGCAATTTAGATATTAATGTCATAATGGCTATTGTTTTAGGTGTAAACAGAAATGAACCCGTGACAACTCCACCCTTACTTCGGGAAAATTTTAAAAGAATTGAAGATTGTTTTAAAATTTTTGTAAATCACATAACCCATATATGAACACTGGAACACTCACGCCAAGAATAATTGTAATAAATTCTGCCAGAATAATAAAAGTATTTATTAAAAATGATGAATAAAGGAAAACACCCTAAAGGGAAGTATACATTTTTCCCCTTAACAATTATTAGTTATCATCATTCATTAACTAGTTAACATAATTTAATCTCCTTAAACATACACTGGCTTTAGGTCCTGTATATGATAGTTCCTCTTTTTAACCCCTTCTGCTGTCACTAATTCGTATACGTTTCGCCCTACTCTTCCCTTCACTAAATATGGCCCTGAAAATTTTTCCCCTAATTTATAATTGAAGTTCTTGGAAGCATCTGAATTCCTAAACTCTCTTTTCCAGACCCGGTCCCCGATTTGGAATTGAAGATCCCTACGTCGTAAATTATACCGAGTTTGCGTTTGTTTATGGGCCTCTTGTATTTTCCCTTGAACAATATTTCTGATAGCTTTAAGCTTTACACTCTTACTGTCCTCTTTCTAAACTGATTACCCACTCTCTTCAACAAATCCACGCTTGACCCTCCGTTCCTCATACTCATCACCCCCGATAATCATCTCATTTCCAAAATTGACATAGTAGGGAGTTTCTTCAGTTACCTCATGTCTTGCTGTACGCAGAGCACACCCGAGTTGTGGTAAGCATGCATCCCACTGACGTTGATCATCTTTCACATAACATGCGATCATCGTCTTTACCACACAATTAACTCTTTCACATGGGTTGCTCTGCGGGTGGTAGACCGCATTGTAAATGACATTTACCTAATAACTGTGCATCAACTTGGAAAACTCTCTACTACGAAATTGAACACCATTATCCATGATTATAATTTCAGGAACGCCAAATACAAGGAACACATTCTCCTCCAGCAGCCTGCACACACTTTGAGTGGTGGCCTTGCAAAGAGGGAACGTCAAGCAGAACCTGCTTAGGAAATCAGTTACCACTAAAAGAAATGTATTCCCTTTCAAACTTCGTGGCAGTGGTCCAACCAAGTACATGCTCAGCATTTGCCAACATCTGGACACCTGTGGCCTAGAACCCATAAGCCCTGCCAGCCTCTGCTGTTCTGGTTTATGCGTGGCACACACCGTACAACTATTTACATAACGTGCCACATCTGCCTTCATTTTTGGCCAATAAAATCTGTTAGCCAGCCGATTATATGTTTTATATATGCCTAGATGACCAGCAATGACGTTATCGTGATGCTGCTGTAACACCTCTTTTCTCTGTTCCTTTGGCACCACTCGTTTCCAACCACTTTCCTCAGAACCAACTAGACTAAGCCCCATATGCATATATAAAGCCCCTCTGTTACTCTCCAATTTAGATAAAGCAATGGCTTTTTCGTGATTTTCCTCACCATTGCAAAATACCACTTATCTGTCACCGGTTGAACTTGTTTAACTATAGAAATTTTATTAATACCTTGATTAGGGTTATCTACTGAAGCCCGAGAAAGACAATCCGGTACAACGTGCTTCTTTCCCTTCCTATGTATAGTTTGAAACCGAAATTGCTGCAGCCTCAACGCCCATCGGCCAAGTCTACCTTGAGGGTCTTTCAGATTGTCCAGCCATAACAGACTATAGTGGTCCGTTATGACTGTAAATCTGACCCCCTCAAGATAACTCCGCAGCTTTTCGACGCTCCAAATTACACACAGGCATTCTTTCTCGGTAGGAGAATATTTACGCTCTGCGTTGGTCAGAGAGCGCGATAAATAACAAATCACCCTTTCCTTGCCTTCAATCTCTTGTGATAGTACTGCCCCCAATCCCACATCACTCGCATCACACTGAATGATAAATGGTTGAGTAAAGTCAGGGCAAGAGAGTATTGGAGGACTCACTAAGGCTTCTTTTAGACTGTTCAAGGAACTCTCACACTCTGCTGTCAAATCCAATCGAGTACCTTTCCTGGTTAGATTGATCAAAGGTTCCGATTCGGGATAAACCTCCAATACCAAGATATCATTCCATTTATCCTCCGAACCTCTCTGACCGTTCGAGGCGTTGGCATTTTGACAATAGCCCTAACCTTATTGGGATCCACATTCAACCCTTCCTTGTGTACGACGTAGCCCAGATACACAAGCTCATCCTTACAGAAAACACATTTTATCTCATTTAGAGTCAATCCTGCCTCCTTCAACCTTTTAAAAACTTCTTTTAGGATACGAAGATGCGTAGGAAAGTCTGGGGTGGTAATGATGACATCGTCGAGGTACTTAAAAAGGTAAAGTTCCAACTCTGGTCCAAAGAGTCTGTCTACTAGTGCTTGAAATGTGCCAGGCGCACCACTCAGTCCAAACGGCATACGTAGGAAATGGAAGAGTCCACAACCAGGGATAGTAAAAGCGGTGTATGCCTTACTATCCTCAGCCATAGAAACCTGCCAATATGCCGATTTTATGTCCAGGCTGCTGAGAAACCGTGTAGTACCAAGTTTTGTTAGGATTGAGTTAATATAGGGTAAGGGATACGCGCAAGGTTGCGAGACAGTATTTAACTTCCGGTAGTCCACACAAAACCGGTATGTCCCATCACTTTTTATGACCATAAGGATTGGAGAGCTCCATCCACTGGTGCTCCGCTCTATAACCCCTAACTCCAGCATCTCTTTGACCTCTTTATCGATAAGACGCTGCATGTGTGGACTAACCGGGTAATATCTCATTTTTATCGGCTGACTGTCTGTTATAATTTGATGCTCAACCTGCGTTGTACACCCTAACCTTACCCCCTTGGATTGCTGAAAAAATGCATTCGCTACTCCCGACAACTCAGACTGTTCTGATGGACTCAACTCGCCAGAACTATTTAAAGAATTGACCTTCAACTTCCTTTCCTGTTTAAGCACCTTATCATCACTTCCAAAAAACCACTCCCCTGACCTCAAGTTTGGAATAATCGCCATACCTACCCAAAAATCAATCCCCAGCACTAAACAATGACGCAATTCGGGGACCACATATACATCGAATAATTTAAGTTTTTTTTTACTTTTAATTTCCCGACGCAATTAATAACTTCCCCGTTTGCCACAGAGCATTTTACATCGCAAACATTTAGCTTAAGGCCTAATTTACTTATTTTATCCCACCCCATTTTTCCCAAAAATATCCCAATCGCCCCAGAGTCCAACAATCCCAACATTGGTATCCCATATAGGTTCACGGCTAGGTACGGGCACTCCCCCTCCCCTGACTGATTTAAAATAAAATTCAGATACAAGCTATCAACTTTTACACCCTTACCTATGGCCTACTCTGACTTGGGGTTCGCTCGTTGACCGGTTAGCGACACTGCGGCTTCATGTGCCCGAGTTTCCCACACGCAAAATACTTAATAATACGTTCCTGACACATACGAGCGATATGGCCTGGTTTATTACACTTAAAACATACTATATTATTCCCCCCTCTATTATCCTGCCCGGTTTGAGGTTGAGCAACATTCCCTTGCGGTCTGACAGATCTATAATTGTTTTGATAGTGCGCACTATCCTCTCTAAAATTAGTTTGCTGGCTCGTGCCGGGATTCTCCCAACGTCTCTGAACCTCACTCACTTCATTAACACAGACTCGTTTCAGCCTATTACCCACATACATTAGATCTGTATCAACGCTCGATCTCTCCCCTGGCGGACAATAGTTCTCTATTAAGCCCTGCTTCTCCTCAATTCGTCGCCCTAACTCAAGAAGTTCTTCCTCTGAATTTACGTCGGTCTGTACTAGAAAGTTTTGATAGAGTGGTAGTAAGTTTGTAGTGATAATTTTTAATTTTACTTCTTTCGAAACCGAACACGTTAACCGATTGAATAAGTTATGCGTATAGGCCATGTATATGCCAATAGATTCCCCCTTCCCCTGCGATCGGGTCTTGATTTGCGTCTATAACCGCTCATTATAGTTACGAGGTAGAAACTGGCTTCGTAACCCCGCGCAAATCCCGCTCCAATCTTGTAGCTTGAGTTTATTAGCTCTTTACCACAACATTGCCTGGCCGTCCAGCAGTTCGGTAACGCCGTGATACAAAACCACTTTACTTACACCCCGAGATGTTCGCAACTCTTCTACCCTTTCAAGGAATCTATTAACGCTTTCGTCCGATTCACCACAAAACTTAAGATTCCACTTCATCACCGCCGCCTTCTCCATCTGACGCATCAGAGAAGTATCAGCGGTCGGAGGATCATTATCCTCTTCCGTTGCGGCCACGCAATTTGGAGTTGACGCTAACCTTGAACCACTTTGATTCATAATACTTTCTGACAAAACTAACTCGATCGGGACATCTTCTTTCTTTTTTGCTACCACCTTTTCCCGAAAATCGCCATAACTAATTAAGGCCTTTGTATATAGGACGGATCTTAACGCCTCTGCGTCCTAATCCTCCGTTTGCTGGCATCTCTCTAATCGCCCCAAAATGTGAGCAAACTTACTCTCTAACTTCCTAATGCTCGAAGCCTCCAGCTTCCCCTCCATTGTCGCTATGATTTCTACCAATTTTACTTCTTCTTCTTCTTGATGTGCCGTATCCTTAGTGGACGTTGGCGATCAATCTGGCCCATCTAATTCTATCTACTGCGGTTCTATATAATTCAATTGAAGTCTTGCCGGTCCATTGACGCAAGTTCTTCAACCAGGAGGTTCGTCGTCTTCCTGGTGATCTTTTCCCTTCAATTTTGCCTTCCACCAATTTTACATCACATGCTAATACGTCAGCTGCCGCCGTTCCTTCTCAGATGCTTACAATAACCTTGCCAGTCTTTTCTAACAGTTGCAGACCTCTAAGAGCACCAACCATGTCTTTTACCGTTTCCGGACCTACTTTCACCCCCCTTACCGCTAACTCATATGTTAGCTCTTCCTTTAACCATCTCTCTGGCTTTAGTTTTACCATCTTTACCAGTGAGTCCCACCCCTTTTAACAAAAATTAAGAATTTATTACTTAACAAAAAAAAAAATTGTCTTTCGTGATTACACCAAAAAAAAAAACTACAATTACCACTTTTGCACAATAAACAAATTACGCTTTCAAACAACGTCGCTCCACGTTGGGCGCCAAAATTGACACGCGCCTTTTAACCCTTAGGTTTTAAAAAGGGTTAGCCAGGCTCAGCTCAGGGAGATGAGTGGGGCTCTGCGAAATAGCGAAATAAGAATACAATAAAAAACACTCACCACTGATGCCGGACGCCAATTGCTTTTATTTTCCAGAGTTAAAAAAAAAAACAAAAAAAAACCTAAAAAAAGAACGGAATAGGGAAGGAATCACACACGCTAAATGTAACAAAAATGGTATATTGAAGCCCAAAAAAAAAAATAATAACTATTGCCCGACAAAAATAAATGCAAATTATAGTACAGGTGTATAGAAAATCAAATATGACGCAGGATGAAATTATCCAGCAAAAATAAAAAAAAACAATGTTAAATCACTCATCTGGTGCACGCTACTTGACACAGTGCTCTTTACAATCGAAAACTTATAACTAAAGTAATAAAAATGAATGTATGGATGATGTGAATGAATGATTAGCGTGATGATTAACAATATGGATGATTAGGACGACCAACACTTGTCGTCTAACAAAATAGGGTAAATCCCATTTAATTTATAATCACTGTTTAAAACATTATCACTTAACACTAGATCACAAATATAATTAATGAGCAGAAGGAATTACAAAAAAAATAAGGGGGTGAAAGTCTCCCACGTGGCGCTTCCAGCGAATTGATTAAAAGTGTTAACACCCTTGGCAATTAATTAATTACGTTAGCACTAAGGAGTATATTGTGTATTAACTAGATAAGCCTAGGATTTATATACACATACTATAATTTAATCTCGTGTTACACAATTAATAATTAAATTAGGTATCTGTAATTAAAATAGCAAGTGTGACGGGAGGTGCCAGAAGAATATTTAAATAAACTTACATGGTCTTATTCACAGAAAACTCATTGAATTTTACTAATCCGTTTAAACGATGACTAAATTCAACGGCCGAAATCCGCTTAAGCGTTGTTGATCGGGCGAAGTATTTCGATGAAAAGGACCGGTGGGATCTTAGGTTCGCTCTGGGAAAATTCGAGATATGCTCCCGCGCATGATCCACTCAGAAAGTTTATTTAAATAGGTAGGATAAAGAATCAAGCAACAAAATGAATAAAGAAAATGAAACAAAAGAAATAATGCAAGATTAAATTAATTACTTAACTAGTATTAACGCAGCCATAATGAATTAAATAAAATCTGAACTATTGAGTAAAAACTTTTAGTTGGCAACGCCGCATGTCTGTGTTAAAACAGACTGCAGTGAAGTTAAATGCATAAAAGGTAATTACTAATTAAACTAAAATGGTTATCTTGGAAATAAAGTGCAGTGGTATATTGAATAGATTGAATAGGTAAGTGAAACAGTAAACCTGAACTGACGTTAATTCAATTCAATTGTCAAAGTACTAACAAAACATTCGTGTATTCATTTCTTTTTATTTTTAAGGATAAAGTAAACACAACAGGTATGAATAATTAATTAATGGATAAATTGTTTCAAGAGACCAGTTGGAATACAAAGCCCCTTAAGGAATCGAAGTTAATTAATTATTATGGAAAAGGATGTACATTAAGGAGTAATTGGAACATAAAATAAAAATAAATACAATGGAATTAGTCTGTGGGTGAAGTGGATTATGGAATACATTCACTCGGTAAGTGGTACAATATTTTTACATTAATTTAATAGTTATATAAAAAAAAAACAACAGCAACTGCAACCGACATTGTGGATGTAATATTAATTATTCGTTCTATGCTTTAGGAAATATAAAAATTTAACAACAACAAACGCTGCAACCCAAAGAGCATGACGAGCCAGCTTTTGCCTACGGCGTTAAAGATAAGTATTTGCAGCAATTTAGATATTAATGTCATAATAGCTGTTTTCCATTTGACCAAATAGTCGCAATTGGTGGCACTAATTTTATGGGTGTGACTAATATGTTGTTCCATTTGTCACAAGCGTTTTAAATATTCGATGTGTTTTTTTAAGGTAAAAAACGCCATATTTTCTTGTGCGTCTCGCACAAGAAAATATAACTCTTATATTGTATTATTTTTCTTTATTAATTTCTAATTTTATATTATACATATCCGCCATGGTTTTATACGACCGCTATGTACAAATCATAGATAAGTACAATTCAAAATGTACAATTTAAGCGCGGCGGCCATGCACAAAACAAAACTGACGTTTTAAGCGGGAATATCCGAGGCGCAATGTTCTAGCTCGAATATTCCACATCGAATATAGTCGCACTCGACCTCTAACGCACCAGGTGCATGAAACGGTCAAATGGAACATACCTAATGGCTATTGTTTTAGGTGTAAACAGAAATCAACCCGTGACAGGTTGAAACAAAGGCACAATTCACACTGGTGTATTTCTTTTTTTTTATTATTTATTTTTAATAAAATAAGTTCTTTCTGTAAGTAAATAAACGTTTTGCCTATTAAAATTAAAATTCGGCTAAATTAAGTAAAATTTTCAAGAATTATTACTAGCATTAGAAGAAACAGAAGTTTTTAAAGTTGACCAGGATTTGATACCAATGTTTGAAGGAAATAAAATAACCTTACGTAGTTACATAAATGCGTGCAAATTTTCAATAAAAGAATATTTGCCAGCCGCCTCACAAAATGTAAATGACACCAGAATGGCCAAATGCTTATTATTAATATTTTCTGAAAAACTTTGCAGTAAAACCCGAGAAACAGTCGACGCAAATAATACTCCAACATCATGGCTTGAATTAAAAGGTATTTTAATATAACTATTTGGTGACGTGTTTACGATTTTATTTGCTTAACATCTAAAATAGATGATACAACACGGCGAATAAAATTAGCACAATTTCTACCCAAATATAATCAAAATCAATATCCAAATCAATAATAATAATTAATAATAATAATATTTCTTTATTTCATTTTTGCCAAATTACATGTATATGAAATCTCACACAATAAAATATAAAAATACATAACTTAATATTAAAATCTAAAGTTTAGGATTAAAATCTAAATAGACCAAAAACATACAACACATAACTTAAAAATCATAAATATATTTATCACAGAAAAAAACTCATCCATCAATTGAATAGTAACATTTGTCACTTAAATATGAATATAGGTCTTTTTGAACCGTTTATAATCATTAATTTGTTTTAAGTTTATAGGCAAATTATTATATAAAGCAATACCTGAGTACTCAGGGGACTTCTTGTAACTTGTCGAATGAGGTATTGCTGTTCTAAGATAATCACAATGTTTTGTATTGTATGAATAATTTGCGCTATTTGTTTCATAAATACTGATGTTTTTTTTTCACATGCGTAAATTTATAAATAGAAGACATTGTTAAAATTTTGTGTAACTTTAAAATATCAAGACATGTATTTAGGAATTTCAAGCTTTTACTTTAAAAATATTACATATTTCGGATAAAAATTTAATATTTATGGAAGACTTAGAAATTAAAAAAACATTTAAACAATCCAAATTATAAAGTAATTAACGAACAATTAGATTTATACAACTCTCCAATATTAGACATGTTATTAAAATAAATTTATTATATAAACACTAAGTTCAAGTGTAAATATTATGCGCGTTCGTTTCGCCAATATCACTGAAATTTTGATCACTTGGTGATGATAAATTAAACAAATTCAATGACATATGTTTAAAAATATGGCGAGTAATGAATAAATCAATTTGAGATAAGGTAAAATTGGTCGTTCTTTGTTATGTATCATGTTAAACAATAATTCAGTAATATTTTAGGTCATCACCAAGTGATCAAAATTTCAGTGATATTGGCAAAACGAACGCGCTTATTTAATGTTCAAGATATGACATATTTCTAACCTTAAAATTAAATTAAAATTTCAACAAAAAAACGGAAATCTTGGTTAGCGGGAAAAATCAATTTTTTTAAAACAGGAAATCTGGGTAACGGGAAAAAATAAATTTTAAATAATTTATTAATCATAAATATGGCATTGAAAATGCAAATTATTTTGCGAAACATGTTTGCCATTTAAAAATAATTGTATAATAGAATATTTTATTATTTATGAATAAATATGTTACATATGCTATAAACTATCAATATTTGCAGTATTATATGTTTCACCCGGTAAGTTTGTTATAGCATAATCAATAGCTGACTCTGACTTGACATTGTTAACATTTGTAAAGATGCGAGTAAGTTCATTAAGTCTCACCATTAATTCATATGATTCAAATACATCTAATAAAACATTTCCCTGTTCTAAATTAACTAAAAAATCAACATTAAGATCACCACATAAGATGCAATAGTGACATTCTCTAAAAATTATGTTAAGTGCTTCAGATAATAAATCAACAAATAATTTAAAATTGTCCTCAGGGGGTCTATAAATGGACAGTATACATATATTTTCATTATTTTTAAAAAATGACATTCTGCATAGTTCAATGTTCATTTCACTATTGAATGTATCTAATTGCATTTTTTTCACTGTTGGAGTAAAATATTTGAAAACATAAATTGCCGATCCTCCATGTATATGATGCAATCTTATGTATGCAGTTGCTAAGTAAAAATCCGGAATCACTATACCACAAAAATTGGTTTGACTAAGCCAGTGTTCAGTAACACATAAAATATTTATATGTTCAGTTTCGCACAAAAATTCCACTATGTTTATTTTATTAGCTAAATTTTGAACATTGACATGGCCAATTATTATTTTGGTTAGTTCAGTAAGTTTTGCTGTACGCTGCACATTATTTACGTTGTCAAGTCTAAAAAATCATCGGAATAAGCGGCGACTTTGACACTTTTATTACAATCTTCTGAATTATTTGTGATCATCAATGTATTAAAGATTCTTGAATTATTTGATATATATATATATATATATATATATATATATATATATATATATATATATATATATATAGTTACATGATGTATAACAGTTCTTTTTTGTGCATTTTCAAAATAAATATCTTCATTTTTGAAATTATTATAAATAATGTGGTTAGTATCCATAAAATAACTTTGCGTTTTGAGACAAATATCATATAATTTTTTATTCAATTTATATATAAATTTATTTATTTCAGGAGACTTAGTATTACTAGTATAGTACGGATTTAAAAATATAATTACATTGGTATTATTTAGTTGAGATATTACTTTTAGTAACACATTATCAATTAACAGGCATTTATTAATAACTTTATACTTTCTTCCAAAAATCAATACGTAGTCCTTTTTAGTAAAGTTATTAGTATATTTAACTGCATTTTCCATAATTTTGTTCAACGATGCTCCGGGCTTTAATATTGTTTCTATACTATATTTGTTTTTAGGCAGGTAGTCTCTACATATGTTTCCACAGTTTACACCATACTTGTCAGCAAGTATTAATACTTTGCTACATATCGGAATTTCAATTAAATGCTCAACATTAGTTAACTCATTTATGCAATTTTCTTTATTATCTTTATTATTTTTATTGATTATGGTGTTTGAAACTATTGCAATATTTTCCGTTATATTTATATCTTTTCCAACTCTGGCACAATGTATCTCTCCAGAGTTGTCAGTCTGGTTTGTGCAGTTTAATCAATACCCTTATGTCCAATGCCGTCTGGGTTGCTGGTTTTACTAATAATTTGTTCAGTTTGTGAAGCTGCATGTATTACATGTCTGTTTTGTATATTTTTAAAAGTATTAGTAAGTGTTTCAAGTTTTACCAATTATTTCTTTTTCTTAATATTTTATTTTATTAGACAATGCCTCATATTTTTCCTGTAAATTATAGTTGGCATTAACCTTATCCGCAAATTTATTTCGCAAATCAGTAACTATGTCACTATATTCATCACTGCTACTGTTATTACTTGATATAATACTTATATTACTAACATTAAGTGTATTAGTTTTTTAGTTGATTCATTTTTAGCGTTTGGTTTATTTAATATTTTAGCAAGTCGTTGACTTGATCTTATTGTAGCTTCGTCTTTCTTAATCGTTGAGCGCTTAACTTATCCGTCATAATAATAATTATAAACTACTACAAACTACTTATTTAATTTATTGCAATAATAGACTTAACACGTCAATAATAAATAACTATTGTGATTATTATAAATGATAAAAACAAGTAAACATATAATCAAAGGGACACACTCTTTACATCATAGGGCCCATTATGGTGGCTTAATATGACGAGACATGGAAGGCCACGAAAAAGGTGTGTTAAAAAGATATTTAAATATTAATAATTTTATACTGCTTTAATAAAAAGCTGTTGGGTAGACCGAGGTTTGAACCGCGGCACAAAACTAGAATCAAGCGGTAAACTGCTGGGCTATCTATGTAACCAATGCATATGATTATTTATATTTTTATTATTTACATATGAAACAATTAAAAATAAAATATGCCGTGTAACAAAATCAAAACAAATTAGAATTATTTATAAGTTATAAACTATTAATTTATGCAAATATTTTGATTTAAAGCTCACAAAACGTGCCCGTCTATTAAAACTTTATATTTCGTCACTATTTATTTATACGTCACAATCATTCTAACAATATATTAATTAAAATAAATTACAAAACTCTGATGGAAGATACTTCTACGCCAACTTCACAATATGATTTAACTATGATTGGGGAAGTAAATTTATAAACTAATTAGTATTTCTTTCAATTACAAATTTGTTTGTGGTTTTGAAAGACTATCGAAACACATTAAATATTATGATTACATCAATTAAGAATTTTTTTATAATAAACTAAAGAAATGTGATGAGTGATGTATTGGTTTCCTGTTATTTATTATTCATTTTTGCGGACATTGTCGTGATGATGATGATGGCATGGAAAAAAATGATAATTTAAAACTTCAAATATCATTTAGTTTATCTGCTAGTGTAGATGTGATAATAACATTCTCTGCGCTATAAAATAAAGTGAAAATCATGGATTTCAATAAATTGAATCAGCTCTGTAATGTGACAACCTATTTACCAGAAAAAAAAAATTGGAATTGGATAAATTATAATCAATACATAACCAAGTTAATCAAAATAAAATTTACAAGATATAGACCATCCATTTTGGTAAAAACACTGGTTTTGTAGTATAGTTACCAAAACAATTTGTAACCTTTTTTACGGAAGATATTGTAGAAGATTTTAATAAAAATCACAGTGGAGGTGCTTACATTGTTCTTAGCAATGTCGAAAAAACAAACGAAATTAAATACCCCGTTATACACACCTACAATGTATGTCTTAAATTAATTAAATTATATTTTATTGTTTTAATTATTGATGTTTGCTTATAGATAACAGAAGATGAATAAAACGCTGACATCAACTTAAACAGCATTCAACTTTAAGCCACACCCATATACAATTAAGAAAACATAACTTTGTTTTTCAAGTGTTTTGCTTTTGCTGTTAAACATTATATAATATATTGTTACTCCAAAATAAGTACTGTATAAATAAATTTATTTTTTTTAGTACAAAATTAAAATTATCGTTATTTATTTTATACTTACATATGTAGCAAAAAACATTACTCTTAATATTATTTTCAGCGCAGGTAAGCTTCTATTATAAATAAATATTTTTTTGTGTTTATTTATTTTAATTATTCAAAATTAAAAAAACATTTATAAAAAATTTATTATTAGTGATAATAAAGTAACTAGTAAAAAATAAATCAATTATCAAATTATTTGTAGAAGCAGTGATGAAGCCAAAGTTGCCGTTTTTGTTAAAATACTACAAATCAAGATAGCGGTCGGTATGCTCTTAAGGGAGAAGGAATTATATTATTAAGCTTTTTCCTAATAACATTATACTTTATCTCTTTGTGGTCACGTATATTATGTAACAATAACAGATATTATAGCTACACTAGATAAGACATGAAATGTAAATTCCATTCCTGTATACTTAGAATTCTTACGTCCACAAATTTAATGACGTAGATGTGTTTATTGGACATACAGATGAGTGTATGATGGCTAATATGCACCAACCTACTTCAAATTACTCATTTCATTCAATTAAATATATTGACATTGTTGTGTACAGTGCCTTCGTTCCTAGTATGCAAAGTGTGCAAATGCAAATATACAAGGAATTGGGATATTATACACACGTTAAAAGATAATAACATTGC
This sequence comes from Tachinus rufipes, assembly GCA_963932245.1. Classification (NCBI taxonomy): domain Eukaryota; kingdom Metazoa; phylum Arthropoda; class Insecta; order Coleoptera; family Staphylinidae; genus Tachinus; species Tachinus rufipes. The sequence goes on from OZ010748.1 coordinate 41,982,003, forward strand.
ATTCACTATCAGTCACGTAGGCGCTCATCCAGCACCTTAATGATCATGTTATACCTTCCGATAACAAAAAAATGCAAGTAGGATAAAAAAATAAATTGTTATGGAAGAAAAGTTTAACCATATTATATTTAGGTTATTAAACCTTTCTTCCACAAAGATATATGTTAAATTAATTTTGCAGTTGGGAAATTAGTTGGAAATAAAATATTTTATATATTTTATATTAAATTTGTTATTCTAACGAGTAAAAAGGTTTTTTTTTATTTGACTACAGCATACACCCCCCGCGAATTCGTGTGCTTTATATAAACATATATTGCCACACGAATTGGTATAAACAAAGTGTCTGTGCGACAACGGAAGAACTGAGTCCGGCCCACGACAAGATTGGTGACAGAGGTGGAATTAACTGACCACGCAGCCGATTTTCTTCTTCATCCAGAGCCGTCCAGAAGTTATTTGCCCGTCCCTGAGACATTTAAAATATTTATAGAGGATGCTGTCGATGTAAGTAGCTTTACATTTTGCATATGATCTTGGTTATTCGGGCGCATTTTTCGCACTTACAAATATATTCCCAACTCAACCGTAATCATTTAAATTTAAATTTAAGTTATTCTTTATAATTACATTTTATTATTAAAATACAACAAATATAAATAAATAAATCAATATGCCCTTGACAAATATGGAACTATTGTCGTTAGTGGAGCCATTTTCGGGAAACCCAGATAAATTAAATACATTTTTGTTGCAATGTGAAACAGCAGTTTCAAAAGTAGATGGCAATAATGACATTAATGAATTTGTTTCACTGCTTGCGGGTTTTAAATTAGTTGGTGATTGTGTATCGGTTTTAAAAAATAGCACAGAAGCCTACCCTACGTAGGATGATTTTCAGTTATTCTTAATAAATAATTTTACCAAACAAATCTATAAAATAAAACACGGTTGAATTGCAGAAATTTTTAACGCGCGCCAAGGTGTAAATGACTCAATAGAATCGTTTGGCAAGAAATTAAAAGAAATTTTCTTTAATTATGTGAACAACAGTGGTGCGTCAAATGATGAACAAAAGAATTTTGAAAAAATAGCTATAACTTCTTTCAAGCGCGGCATTACCAACAAAAAATTACAAACGGCAATGTTAAATTGCAAAGAAATAAAATTAGAAAAAATCATTAACAAAGATATTGAACATAAAAATATTTTAGGAGTAGAACAAAAAGGTTCTTATAGTGTAAATTAGATTCACGTATTTTGCAATCATTGTAGTCGTTCTAATCACGTTGAAAGCAAATGTCGATTAAAAACAAAAAATTTAAAGTTGGTAATAATAACCAAAATTTTATGAATAATAGCGGAAATAATTATAGAGATAATAATAATTACCGGGGTAATAATAGTTACAGGGGTAATAATGGTTACTGAAGTAATAATTATAGGGGTAATAATAGTTATAGAGGAAATTCATATTTTACTGGCAACAATAATCGAGTTAACTTTAATAACCAAAGACGCGATTTTCAACAAACAAAAAACGATAATTGTAGTGATAATTTTAATCAAAGCCGTGACTTTTATCAAAATCCTCAACAAAGCTACGGTATGATCAAACTCATGATGAATTCGCCAATTCGTGAAACAAGCGTTCCTTGGACGAGCTCGACTAACCAAGGAACCGTGCACCAATTCATGTGAGTCGGTGTAATTATTTGGAAATTGTTAACTCTTTTAGCATAACAATAAAAATATTATTGACTTGAAAAATACTGTACGTGATAATATTGAAAACTTAGCTAGGGCAATTCCAGATAGCTATCACGCTGGTTGGAGTGATAGACACAAAAACACTAGAAATTTAGCTAGGGCGGTTTCAGGTGATTTCGACGATCAAATCAGTTCGAATAACGCAAACAATAATACGGAAAATATGTCAAATAATGAAAAGTTTAAAGTTAATAATAAATTACAAATGATAAATGTTATTAATAACAGCAAAAATTTAAAAAACGGTCAATGAAATAATTGATATATAAAAAAAGTTCATTAAATAAAAACGATTCAGTAATCGCAAATGATAAAAAAGTAAATAATATTACTCATAACGTAATATTTAAAAATAAGAAACCAATTACTAATAATAACCCCACAAACATATCGAAAAAACAATGACGCAATTTTGACTTATTATCATCAAAGTACCAAAAAAATATTCATTTTCCCAGGGGAACAAACTTTTACAAAACTAGTTACAAGCAGACAATCTGGAAAGAAGCTAACACTAGAAGTTGGAGCTAAATGCTCTACTGAAATGCGAATGCAAAAAATATGATCAGAAGACCCTAAGGGATTTACAAATATGATTAAAATTAGAGTAAATTAGCCGTGTCAAAATCCTCAATCATTATTCCAATGCAAAATTTTTAAGTTTTGATTTTAATGATTAATATATACATATATTTAAATCGCGATTTCTGAAAAACTATCTCATTGTCACTGACATCAATAATTCTCCGGAGAAGCAATATGTAAATCTTTATTATTTAACCACAAAGATAGTTGCGACATAAATTATTTAAGTTTAAATAATGATATTGATGAAAATAATGCACGAATAGTATTAGATACGAGTGCACAAACTAGTTTTATTAAAGCTGACAAAGTTAAGACCATACCGACCACTACCTTGATTTGTAGTATTTTAACAAAAACGGCAAATTTGGCTTCATCGCTGCTTCTACAACCAATTTTATAATTGATTTATTTTTTTACTAGTACATTTAGAAAGGATTAAACTATGATATTCCAAAGTCTTTTTTGTGAATTTATATTTGCAAATAGCAACAAAATGCATTCAAAAATACAAAAAAACGCATTTATTTCTATATTTGATGGGTTTTTTTGGTTATTTCCTAACTATTATTTGATTAAAAGACTTTGACATATCATAGTTTAATCCTTTCTAAATGTACTGGTAAAAAAAATAAATCAATTATCAAATTATTTGTAGAATCAGCGAAGAAGCCAAAGTTGCCGTTTTTGTTAAAATACTACAAATCAAGGTAGCGGTCGGTATGCTCTTAAAGACAAATCAAAAATAAATGTAGGTGATTTTATCACTATTAATGAAATAAATACCATTAGTTCAATTACAACAGAAATAAAAATAGAAAATTTTATGTGCTTGATAATAATTGTAACCTCCAAGTAGATGGCATTATTGGTAGAGATTTTATGAAACATTTTAACGCTGTAATTTTATATATAAACAATACATTTACTATAGGAGATCATGTTTTTGAAATATTTTTATCCAATGACATTGAGAACTTACAACTCATACAGGCCCGATGCAAATTGTTAACAGAAATATGTACTACACAAGACATAGACGGGTCAGTTTTATGTGACAAAATGACATTAAATTACGATTTAATTGTGGGATATTGTATTACAAATGTCAAAAATTAAAAAAAAAAATGTTGAATTGGTATTCTAAATATATCAGAACACAATAGAATAATAACTACGCCTAAACTAAGACTAGAACCAATAATTAACTATGACCCATTTGTAAACAAATACACTTTAACTGAAACTAACTATACTATATTAGATCGATTAAATGCAATTAAACAATCCGTTCTGGTAGATCATTTAAATAACGAAAGGGTAAGCGCCCTGTACGACATTTGTGTAAAGTATTTAGATGTAATGTATCTTGAAGGTGACAAGTTGAGTTGCACCAATAGTGTAAACCACAAAATAATTACACTTCCTAGCAAACCTCCTGTCTTTATAAAACCTTACCGTCTACCCTACCAACACAAAAACCAAATTGAATCCCAAATGGAACAGATGTTAAAGTCATAGTGATTCTCCGTACAACACATCCCTGTTATTGGTTCCTAAAAAAAAAAAATTTGCGATCCATTTTCTCTCCATAACATTACATATATCCAAACCAACTTAGAAATTCTAAGTACTTTACTACTTTAGATTTGGCATTCAGGGTTACCACCAAATCCCAATGCAACTGATCATGCTGAAAAAACGGCATTTAACACTACTTTTGGTCATTTTCAATATAACAGAATGCCATTTGGTTTAAAGAACTTTGGTGCAACATTCCAACGTTTAATAAATTTAGTACTAATCGGTTTGCAAAGTATTAAATGTTTTGTTTACGTTGATGATATTGTTGTGTATGCAAACAGCTTAGAAGAGCACAATAATAAGCTATGTGAAATTTTTGATAGACTTTGCAAAACTAATTTAAAAATTAATTTGTCAAAATGTAGTTTTTTAAGAAAAAAATGTAAATTTTTAGGCCACGTGATTAAGGAAGATGGTATTAAACCATTTCCTTTAAAAATTCAAGCCGTCATAAATTTTAAAACTCCACAAACAAATTAGATCATTCATAGGTCTAGTGGGCTATTACAAAAGCTTTATCAAAGAATTTTCAAAATGAAAGCATCTTTTAAACCAGTTGTTACATAAACATGTAATATTTATATGGTCTCCAAAATGTCAAATAAGCTTTGAATTGTTAAAACGCAACGTCACAAATCTACCAGTACTAGCATACCCCGATTTCAAAAAACTTTTTATAATTAACACCGATGCAAGTAAATACGGATTAGGTGCAATTTTGTCTCAGAGTGAAATAGGTACAGACAGACCGATTGCGTTTGCCAGTCGTACCCTAAACAAAGCAGAGTCAAATTGCTCCACTACAGAGCGCGAGATAAAAGCGATAATTTTTGGCATAAATCATTACAGAGCTTATATTTTTGGGAAAAAATTTACCATTATCACTGATCATAAGCCGTTATTGCAAGTTTTTAAAGTAAAAGACCCGGGATTGCGATTGACAAAATACCGTTGACAATTAGCAGAACACGATTACTCTATAGTATATAAAGCGGGTAAATTAAACACCAATGTAAACGCACTTAGTCGAATTAATAACTTTGACGCAAAACCTGTTATTTTAAATGGACTGGGATATTTTGAATTTGAAGAATTAATGAAGACCAAATTAATAATTAACACCAAGGTTAATGAAACGCCTGAACCAATCCTGACCATGCAAAGTAATGTAGATTTAATTATGTTTATGCCGCAAAACTTAGACAATTCTAATATATTTTTAAAGCTTTTAGATGAAAAATTCAATTTGTCTTACGACTTTAGTCAATCTAAACCGGACGTAAACAATAATTTAACTTTAAATAGACTAGATCACTCCGAAGGATAACTACATTGTTTAATAGACAGAAAATATGACGTGGATAATCATGATTATGCAGATATGGACTTTATTATGTAATCTTACAAAAAAATTCTAGACAAAAACATGTAGAAAATAAAGCAATAAAAATAGCAATAATAAAAATTGAAAATGGAAAAATTAAATGGAACAAAACTCTGTCAATGATTAGATTGCTGTTTAAAAATTAAATACTCAAGTGTGTGTTAAAAACAATACGACCGAAATAAACGAACAAAAAATTGACATAATTAAAGAATATCATGACGTTTCCTTAGAAGGGCACCAATGAGTAAACAGAACGTATAATAGAATAAAACAGATATATAAATAGCCTAATTTAAAAAAAAACAATATAAATGACTACATTACTAAATGCAAGCATTGTCAAAAAAGTTAAGTAATTAACAATGAGACAAAATTGCCGATGGCAATTTCAAGCGTTGCATCTAAACCTCTTGAAAAAGTTTATTTAGATATAGTTGGCCCAATGACATTAACTGAAAACAAAAATATATATATATATACTAACGTTCCAAGATGACTTAACCAAATTTTGTAGAAGCTACTCCAATACCTAACCAAGAAGCAGTTACAGTTGCCTGCAAATTTGTTAATAATATTATTTGCCGACATGGTTTTCCTAAAATAGTATTGACTAATCAAGGTACAAATTTTGTAAGTGATATTTTTAAAAATAATTGTAAACATTTAAAAATAAAGAAAATTCAAACTACAGCACAGCATTCACAAACAAATAGTGTTTTAGAAAGATATCACAGAACGCTTGTTGAATATTTGCAAAATTTTGGTTCAAAAAAATCAATTAGATTGGGATTTACATACATACGTCAACCAAATTTACTTTGTATTACCGAACGGAAGAAATTTACTCATACGACAATTATGTAAAAATTTAAAATTTAAAATGCAAAGCATTAGACAAATAACACGTAAGAATTTATCAAACAGCAAACAAAATGCAAAAACTCAATACGACAAAAATTGCAAGCCAAACACGTTTGATGTCGTTGATAAAATGCTACTAAAAAACGTAAAAATAAAACAAGGCTTAAGTAAAAATATATTTTATATATGTTCTGATATACACGAAATTGTATAATAGTAATTATAATTTATGCAACAAAATTTATTCTATTTTTAATTTTCAAATTTCCTTTTTAATTCTTTCATGTCATTACCATCAGCTAAATATCCCGAAATAATTAGTTTCTCAGAATGCTATTAACCATAGCCATTAAATAAAGTCATTAAGTCAGTTAGTATAAATAGTCAATACACCTTTTAAAATATTCACTTTGAAATGTGGTGGTGAACAATGTTGACGAAGTAAGTTAAAAATCAATTATTAAGTTTAAATAAATAAAGCCATACTGATGAGAGGTAAACCTCGAAACGCGTTTATGGATGTTTTTAGTTTAGAATATTTTTTCATAAATTTAATTTTTTAATGTCTTAAGTAAAAAATTATTACCTTTGTGGGAAGGACCCACACAGTATTTAGCAAACATTCACCTTTAAATTATTCTATTAAAGTTAATTGCAAATTAATGCGTGTAAATGCAAATCGATTATTACACTTTAATGAATAACAAAAATATAAAAGTGCATCTAATACAAAAAAAACAATAATTGATTTTTTTTCAGAATTTTCACACTTATAAGGCTGCTTTCATACAGTCTAAGCGAAACACTACCATTACCTTAAACCATACAAGTTATCAGTCAGCACCCTGGTACTCATTTTGAACAACTAGCTAAAATGTGTTTCAAAAAACTATGAAGTTTTGACATACGAAAATTTAACAAGTTTTTAAGAAAGGTCAAGATTATTATACTCATTTTTGCAAAAAACTATAACATTGTGCACAAACGATACGTTAGAATTTCAAAGAGAATGTAACAGTTTTACCAGAAACACAAAAACCAAATGTCGCATATTAAAGAAATGGTTAGCCACGTTTGCGTACGTTGTGGTGGGTTTAATATAATCGGTAGCGCCGCGAAAGTATAAGTTGGTACATTAGATAATGCTGACGCTGAGCAATATAACCAAGTCATTAAAAAACATGCTGCAAATGGAAATGAAATGAAAAATATAATAATGGAAATAAAACTATTCTAAACTTGAATGCTACAATCAATTCATTAAATCACAACAAAATTATTTTAATAAAAAATGTAAAACAGGTTAACGACGACCTAAATAAAGAAGTTCAACAAAGCAAGTATCTAAGTTTAAAAGCCGATTTACAAGAACATATTCATGATTTTGATAATATGTTACGGCAGCATCAAATCAACGTTAGAACAATCAGAAATGCAATTTTAGAAGCAAAGATTCTTTTATACGAGGGTTGCTATTTATGTAATGAGACCTGGCAACACTGGTATTGCCAGGTGAAATTTGACACTCAGAACGTTTTGACGTGCAAGAACTATTTGTGTTGTTTACAGTAAGTTGAAAATTTTATCTCGGCCAAAAGATGAAATTAAGTCGCAAAAATGTTTGAGCAATGATTTATTATGACTTTTGACGTGGTCTAACTCAAGAACAATCAACTGAATTCAACTTTTGGCAATAAAATGCCATCCACAGTCACTGTATATTGCTGGTACACTGAATTCATACGTGGCCGTAGTTTGCTCACGGACGAAGTTAAAGAAGGTCGTCCAAAATCGGTCGTTGTGATGGAAAATATCAATGCTGTGCAAAAACTAATTGAAGAAAATCGTTATGTAAAATATTGCAAAATCGAGTCATAAGAATCAGTATGACCAGCATACATAACATTTTGCACAAGCATTTAGGTGTTCGGAAGCTGTGTGCACGTCGGATTACATTTGTTGACAGATGTTAAAAAAAATGCTCGTGTCGATTGGTGCCGTGAAATGATTACAAAATACAACTGTAGTGCTTCCAAAACGTATACATATAAGCCAGAAAAAAAAGGCCAATCGGCAGTTTGGGTGTTTCAATGTAAAAAAAATTGTTTGTTCTCGAAGTGTTAAGAAGCAAATGATGGCTTGTTTCTTCACAAAAGACGGACATGTGGCAACTGTGGCTGTTGAATATCAAGAGACGGTTAATTCAGTGTAGTATACGACCATTTGTTTGCCTAAAGTTTTTGGTAAATTGAGAGACAACAACCCAAAACGACGAATCATTTTGCATCACGACTATGCGAGCTCACACACATCACATAAAACAAACAAGTATTTGGACACATAAAAGCTTGAATTGATGGGTCATCCGCCTTACAGCCTCGACCTGGCACTTAATGACTTTTTTTTGTTCCCAGTAATTAAAGATAAACTGCGTGGACAACAATTTTCATTGCCCGAAGAAGCGGCTGAGGCCTTTAAAAAGGTTGTTTTAGAGCTATCATCTTTTGACTAAACAAAGTTTATACAAAAGTGTATACATCTTAAAGGCAATTATATTGAATAGCAACAAATATGTTTTTGATTAAAGTTTTCTTGATTTTCTCACAGTAGGGAACGCGCATACATTAGTTGACATTGTGCAACTAGTTGTTTATGTGCAAAACGGAAATTTGGTGTACGTAATTTGCATCCTTTTAATAGAGATAAATTTATTTAAATTATTAAAACTACATTTCCATCTAAACTACATGAAAATAAATTTGTTATGATTAACAAAAAAAAAAAAAATAGTTTGCCGTCGTTGAAAATAAACAACAATTTTTAGAATTTTTGAGTCAGAAATTAAAAAAAATGTATTACCGCGACGGCAAAAATTAGCTGCAAACAAGACAAACCTATAATAATGGCTGCAAATTAAAAAACTTCACTAATACCTGAGATTTGCAATAAAAGATTATTTAATTTAAACAAAAGCATTTATATCTAATTGCAAAATTTAAATACTTGGCTTTCTGTTATACCAAAATTCAAAACAATTAGGTTAAGTTGCGAAAACAGAGCTGTTACTATTGGTGTAGTGTTAAGGAATGCCGGTGTGTTGACTATTGATAACAAATGTAAAGGTTATAGCAGTTCCGTCATGCTAAACCCTTATAACACCATCTCCAGCAATCCCAAGCCCAGCGAGTTCCTACCCGATTTGGATTTCATCAAGCTGATATCTGAAGAAATTAAGTCGCGTTTGAATTTTAACGTAAGTCTACTAGTATTGGATCATTATTATAAAAAAGACAACCCATGTTGATGACTTAAACGTTGCAAGTCATAAACTCGACAACATTTTGAAAATAAGTAACAAATCCACAAACCTACCGAATGGTACCAAAGTGCAATGAAATTTAGTTCAGTAGTAATATCAGTTCTTTTTATTTTGTACATATCATATAAAATATGCAAAACAATTTTTCCGAGATTCAACCCATAGAGGTTATGCACTAACGCTTTGTCCTTAGCGGAGAACACCTCCTGCAGCCCCTATTAGTTTGCGGCTGAACATGTTGCAACCGCCAATAGAAGAAGAAGAACGTTAAGATGAAGACCAACAACAGCCAGAGATTGCAAAACTATCTCCGCTACGTAGATCGTCAAAAATTCAGCAAAGGATAAATTCTTTTAACATACTCTAATGTTAAGTGCGATTTGTGTGCGCGTGTGTTTATGTATTTTAAACTCGTACTTTTTAAGTTGTGACTCTTTATTATTAAATTTTATTGTTTCTAATAATAGGTATCATTATTTTAGTAGTTAGTCATTTTATAATCATAATTTTATCAGGTTTTATCTATTTGAGTTTTGTTTTTCTAATTTTGTTTCTTTTATATAATAAATAATAACATTGCATTCTCTAACAGTAACGTAGGTGCTCATCTCATCCAGCACCTTAATGATCGTGTCAATGCAATATATGTTAAATTAATTGTGCAGTTGAGAAATTAGTTGGAAATAAATAGGTATAAGCGCGTAAATATTAAATATATTATTCTAACGAGTAGAAAGGTTTTGTCTTTAATTGACTATAACAAACACCCCTCGCAAATTCGTGTGCTTTATATAAACATATATTGCCCCACGAATTGGTATAAACAAAGTGTGTGTGGGACAACGGAAGAACGGAGTCCGGCTCACGACAACATATACAGAGGATTCTTTTTATAAATGAGATTTACATTGAGGAACCCAAAGCTAATAAACCAAAAGAATCGTAGATTTTAAATTTTTTATTAAAATTTGACTTGGATGTTTGTCGTTATGCATTATTTCCAGCATATGACGGAGGATATCTAATGGAATTGCATCTTGAACCACGTACTCTTAATACTCAGTCAGCATCATCTCTCGTGAGAGAAAATAAATATAAATTGAAAATCATTCCTCATAAAAAATTAAATCCCAATTCATTGAAAAAGTTGGCATTCATTAAAATAATTGATAAGCTACATTAATATAGTTTTCAAATTTACTTGTCTACCTACATTATTTATATGTATTTATTTTTGTAATATGCTTTTATAAAATATAATAAATATTGTTATTTAAAAAATAATTTAATTATATTGTTCTAATACTGTCAACTTTTATATTGATCTTTTATTTAATTGCACTTTTTTACAACAATTAACATGTACCGTGTCAACAATGATATTTGTTTTGTGAACAAAGTATTCATATATGTACATAATTAATTATTTATCAACATTGACATTTATTATACATTCAAACGTGACTGAAATTCAAAATCGGCAGGTGGATGGATATATGATTAGAACCGGCTAACTATATAATTTTAAGTCATTCATTATTATTATTTTATTGTAAAGTACATTAACAAATAATTAGTTGCAGACTATTTTTAAAATATGTGAATATAGTACTATTATGTAACTATTTAATAAAACAAAACAACATTATAACCACAATAACATTAATTATATTCCATACAATTAAATTAATTATAATAAATTTATCAGATTTTAGGAATAAATTGTCATCATTCTCGGAATCATCAGTGGTCTCTTTATCATCTCTTGGTAAATCGATCGATTTTTCATTGTAATAGTAGATGTCATTGTTATGCACTCTACTGCACCTTCTGCTTCATTTGATTTAAATATTAATGCCAATGTCTACCTAAATTTACAATTATTTTTTAATCTAATCAGAATTTTGTTTCATTATAAACTTTTGCAAGAATACAATTTATAAAAAAATTATTGTAAAATAATAAGAACAGTGCACATAAAAATTATAATGATAAAATTAATAAATAATGGTTGTTCTATTTTTTTTTGTCAAGAATGCAAAATAATTCCTACTTAATGCATAAATATGCAATTACATCATTTACAACTAAATAAATATATTTATTAATTACATTACAATGTCATTTATGCGCAATTATGCAAATGTAAATGCGAATTACGTAAGATTAATGTTTACATTAATATAATACGTAATTTTTATGTACAACCACGCACGAGTTCAAAGGTCAAGGTTATCCAGAATCCCCTATCTTATACTACTTATTGTTATTATTGGAATATGCTACCTTAGAAGAAAACAACCATCTTCCAAAACGTCAGCAACCCAAATTTCAAACGTCCCAACTCTTGGTTTATTCTAAGAGAGGAGGAGTTAACACCTGCACCCAAAAACAACAGCACAGGAATCCGTTATCTGAATATTATTTTCTTAGAAACAATACAAATAAAACATTGACAATAAAACCTTGAACAGTTCAAAGAATCATTTTATCTTGTCATATAAACAATTTTTCGAAGATTCAACCCATGGAGGTTATGCACTAACGCACAACGTTGTCAGCGGAGAACACCTTCTGCAGCCCCTATTTATTTGCGGCTGAATATGTTGCAACCGCCGATAGAAGAAGAAGAACGTCAAGATAAAGACCAACAACAGCTAGATATTGCAACCCCAATCCCGCTACGCAGATTGTCAAGAATTCAGCAAATTCTAATGATAGGTATCATTATTTTAGTAGTTAGTCATTTTATAAGTTATCATAATATTATCAGGTTTTATCTAATTTAGTTTTTGTGTATTTTAAAGGGTGCTATAAAAAAAAAAACTACTGAATATTTTCTCAAATTTCTTTTTTTATTTGAAAGTACAATCCTTCCGGTTAATAATGAAAAATAATTTCATTCAAATGGCTGCCTCGGCTGGCCATGCAGTAGCCTACACGATCGGTCCAATTTTTAAGCACATTATCGATTGTGTGCAGCTGTATTTCACCAATGGCTTCACGAATATTTTCCTTTAAAGCGTCAATTGTCTCTGGATTGTCAGCGTAACACTTATCTTTAAGGGCACCCCACAAATAATAGTCCAACGGTGTCAAATCGCAGCTCCGAGGTGGCCAAACGACATCAGCTCTGCGGCTGATAATGCGATCTTCAAAAACAGAGCGCAAAACATCGAGAGTAGCTTCGGCTATGTGGCACGTAGCGCCGTCCTGTTGAAACCAAATGTTGCCAATATCGTCCTCTTCAATTTTTGTGAACAAAAATTTGTTCAACATGGCCCGATAACGATCACCATTGACTGTAACGGTCACTCCTTGCTCATTTTTGAAGAAAAATGGCCCAATTATGCCTCTGGACCAAAATCCGCACCAAACAGTGACTCGTTTTGGGTGTACCGGCTTTTCAATGTATGCGTGCGGGTTTTCTGTGCCCCAAATGCGACAATTTTGTTTGTTTAGATACCCGCAAGATCAAAATGAGCTTCATCCGAAAAGATGATTTTTTTGGCAAAATTGGCATCTTCTGTAAGTCGATCGCAGGCCCACTCAGCGAAGCGAAAACGCATTGGATAGTCAGTTAGCTTCAACTCCTGAACCAATTGGACTTTGTATGGCGTCATACCAAGGTCTTTATGCAAAATTCGTCTCAATGATGTCTCCGAAATGTTCAATTGTTGAGAACAACGGTAAATTGATGTTGATGGCGCTTCACGCACACTTTCTGCCACAGCATCAATATTCTCGGGTGTACGCACTATTTTTGGCTTTTCATGCTTTGGTTTATCGATGAGGATGCCAGTTTCTTTCACTTTTTTTACAAGATAACGAACATACGGAGCTGACGGTGCTTCTCTTCTTCCAAAATCCGTACGCAATTTTCGCACACATTCTGCAACATTGCCATGATTTTCAAAGTAATGTCGCAATATTTCCCAGCGTTGTTCAAGCGTATACACAACCATATTCGTTCAGCGGAAGGATAAAACTAATTATCTGTCAAATCTGACATGAGCTAAGTGTTACCATTCACGAAATAAGCACTAGTTGAAAAAAAAAAACTTTAGATGGCGGACCCTTTAGTTTTTCTTTTTCAAGACGCTGACAATAAAACCTTAAACAATTCAAAGAATCATTTTATCTTGTCATATAAAAACAAGAAATTGTTATTAATTTACTCAGTGGAATTGAATCACTTAATGATTGAAGTTACGAGTCTAACTTAAAATTTCTACAATTGTTATAATACTATTATACTGTCACACAGTGAGATATCGGAAGCAACAGCTCGATTACCGTCTGAGATCGCCGCCGTGCAATGCTATGCCGATATTGGAGAGTTCGGATAGTCGATGACCGGCATTTTCGGCTATTGGCTTTTTTGCAAGTCAGCATAATAAAATAAATAAATAAGCCAGCAGAACTTTTTTTAATATTTTAATTTAAAATCTTTATGTGTAATCCTGTACCGCCCGTCACCTTAGCGTGACAATACAGAGAGTGTAACCCATTTTCAAAATACTCTAAAAACCTTTTGGCTGAAATGGTGCCCAATTCATCACATAATGTAACAAGATCGTAATAAAAAAAATTTTATATCTTTAGATTGACCCTGTTTTCTGTTCTGTAATTTTACCACCGAATTCTGAAATAAAGTCCTTTTTAATGTCAGTCCACTTTTTTGAAAAATTTGATATTTACCCTCGATAATTTGAGTACTATATGTCTTATATATGGTACCTGTTAAAAAAGTACCAAAATATATAATTTGGTACTGATTGTTTCACCAATTTGAAAAAAAGCGGTTTCAAAAATGAGGGGTGAAGTAAATTTTGGTTGCACCGGATTTAAATCCTGGTTAAGGGCATCTGATAATGTTACATTGACCATAGTTGTAGACTATCGGGTTATTGGTGGGTTAAACAACGTAGGCAAAAGAATTACTACTTTTTTATGTTTGTATTTATTTTAACAGTATTATTTGTGAAAACATGTTCATAATATGGATACGATTCTATTGTTGTCTCGGGTGGCACGATATTATTTGTTTCTTCGTTCGCGTGAGTTTGAAAATTTTTGATGCTATTGATTTCTTGTATTTTCGAGCTATTATTTATATCTAAGCCGTTTGCACTATTTTGTGAATTTTTTGAACTATAATTTGTTTTAATTCCACCCGCAAGTGCATGTGGATCTTCTGCGGAGTTAATCACCGAATTTAATAAAGGGGCCCAGAAAGTCGTATTGTTTAACATCCAATTTTCAAAGTCTCTGTCTAATTCTTCAAGTACATAATTAACACTTTTCTTTTTGTTGGGTGGGGTACAAGCAAGTTTGTTGCTTTTATTAAAAATACTATTCCCGTCTATAGTAAATACGTTCGAACTTCGAGTGTTTGGTTGAAAATTTATATATTCTTCGTTAGCGGCTCTCCGTCTTTCCCGAGTGTCATACGTTTTTTTTTAAATTCGCCGTTATCATCCAACAGTTTGTCGTTTGACCTCATAACCCATTATTTAATTTAACAATACTTATTGCGTATTAAAAGTAAATCGCACACACACTCACAATAATATCACCAAATGACTCTTGCCCGCCTATAAAAAGTAAACCATATAAAACATCGTATAAAAAATACTAGATACAAACATAGTAAGGTCCAATATATTGCTGTGGTCGTCACCCGTGGTTTTAGTGAAAAAGAAAGTCGGCAAATGGAGATTTTGTGTTGATTATAAAAAAATCAATGAAATAACAAAAAAAAAAGAATTACCCTTTGCCATATTGAAAACGTTCTATCCTCGTTTGGAAATAGTAAGTATTTTACAACCCTGGATCTGCTTAGTGGATATTGGTGGGTTGAAATGGAAAAAGCTCACAAAGAACTCACAGGATTTGCAACTAGTGAAGAGCTGTATAAATTTAATGTGTTACCATTTGGTTTATGTAAAGCTTCAGCTACATTTCAAAATCAGCTAAATAAAAGATTAAAGTGGAAAGAAATGATAGAATATTTAGATAATATTGTGATATTTAGCAACACGTTTGATGAACATGTTTTAGAAAGACTTTGATATGCCAACCTTACTTTAAACACTTCTAAGTATAACTTTGAAAAGAATAAAGTTAAGATGTTAGATTTTTCTATTAGTGAACAAGGTATAAAAACTGATCCTGAAAAAATAAAGCAATAACAGAATTCCCAATTTCAAAAAAATGTAAAACATAGGAAATTGCAATTTTTATAGAAAATTTGTAAAAAATTATTCTCTTATAGCAAGGCCACTTTACAAAACTATTAAAACCTCGGGTTTCTTTTGGAAAACTAATCAACAACGAGCTTTTGAGCAATTAAAGCAGGCCCTGAACAACTCTTCTGTCCTAGCTCACTTTGATCCTGATTCGCCATGCGAACTAAGGACGGACGCTAGTAAAATTGGGATTGGCAATATTACTGAAAGAACATGGCAAAGATAAACACCCAATTTGTTGTTATATTAGTCGCTCTCTATCAAAAGCCGACAAAAATTACAGTGTTTCTGAAATAGAAACATTAGCTGTTGTATGTAGTCTAAGATACTTAAAGCAGCTTGTGCATGGCAGACCCATTACAGTCGTGACTGATCACCACGCATTGTGTTGCCTAAAATCATGTAAGGATCCTACAGATAGACTAGCAATATGAGCAATAAAACTATCAGAATTTGACTACGTAATATCGCATAAAAATGGCGCACTACATTGGGATGCAGAATGTTTGTCACAAAATCCGGTTTTTAAAAAAACATTAGAAGACGAGAAAACTGATTTAGAGATACCTTCATTTGTAATGGACTTCACAAATTTACAAGAACAGTCAAAGAATCCTAAAATTGCCAAGATATTAAATGTATCACCCTGACCACAGTTTTTCAAGCCCAGCTCTGAGAAAAAAATTAAAAAAAATACTTAAAGAAAACATATTATATAAAAAAAAGTTTCACCTCAAGGTTTAGAAAAGTTAATATATTTGCCATATAATCTTGTACCTGAAATATTGTATTCTAACCGTTCTGAACCTATGGCAGGCCATTTAGAAGTTTTTAAAAAATATAAAAAACTAACACAGAGGTATTATTAAAAAGGTATGTTGAAGGATGTAACAAAATTTGTGAGAGGTTGTCCAGATTGCCAAGCCAGGAAAGGAATAAACAACAAAAAACCACAAGGACTACTTCAACCAATCCGGGTATGTTTGCCATTTGACAAGATTGAAATAGACCTTTTAAGACCATTTCCTAGAAGCCGAAAAGAGACGGCAAAGCTGATACATTGGCAAATTTTCTTTCAGACAACATTATCAACAGACATGGGTACCCGAACTCCATATTAAGTGACCGAGGGGCAACGTTCCGATCAGAATCGGTCACAAGTTTAATAAAAGGTATGGTTTGACCAAAAAGTTTAATCGTAATTTAGCTGCTATGTTAAGTAAGTTTATCTCGATTGACCTAAAATATTGGTTTCAGTACTTGAGTCATTTGACGCTGGCATACAATACTTCTGTACAAGACACCACTCAAAGAACACCATTTTTCTTAGTATACGGCAGGGAACTTTACCATCAGACGCAGAATTAGTAAGATATTGAAGAAAGTCTAATTAAAAATCACTAAAAAAAAATGTTGCAGCTAGAGCTATTGCAGTCGAAAACATTCATAAAAAACAGGTTAAAGACAAAAGTAGGTATGATAAAAGTCATCAACATGTTAAATACCAACCTGGTCAAAAAGTTAAGGTTTTTACATCAATTCGTAAAATAGGAAAAAGTAAAAAACTCCTTTTACGTTGGTTTGGACCTTACGTAATATTAGAAAAACGGGGTGAAGTACACTACGTCATTCAAATGGGGCTTACAAAAAATTGCAAGAAAGACATCATACACGTAAGCCGTATAGCTTAGATACCATGTCCACAAACATCATTTATACCACCGTAAATTTTAATACAATATTGTTTGTAATTATTGTACTAATTTGTTACAAACTAATACAAGGAGCTACAATGCTCTATTTCTTTTAGCAGATAAACAATGATATTTATTGTCTTCTTACTAGTTGATACAAAACTATCGGTCTGTGGCCAAAACGCCAACAGGAACAAGAAACCGTAAATTGGTGTTCAAAAAAATAGACAACTTCAGATTTGTGAGCTGATATTGAGATCTTCTTGTACACATAGATCTTAACCAATTGGATGCTCGTCTGCAACAAATTCAAAACTATGTCAACACTACTAACGCTATTTGTAAAAATGTAATTGAAACATGGAAACCACCAGCCTGTATTAACGATCTCCCTTTGATTGAGAGAATGATTGCGCGTATCGTTAAGGTAAGAACTAACAGCTTAGACTTAATTGGTGCTAATCGAGTAAAAAGAGGATACAATAACGTTGTCGGCACAATTTTTAAACAATTATTTGGAACTTTATGGGACGATGACGGTAAACGATATGATCAATAACTTGGAAATTAATAGGGAATCTTCAAAGCACATTATGTCGAAACAAACCACAATCATTTAATCCGCACTAAAATATGTAAGCAACACTTTAATAATTGACAACAATGAAAAAATACTACATAATTCACTAAACTTAATGACAAAATGTTTATAAAAATTTGAAAATAACATAATTGGTGCTGTAAAATTAGAATCAGCAATAATGAAAATGGCAACACGTTTGTCATTACTAACATTAAATTTCGAATTTGAAACAGAATACCTTGTTAATTCTTTGTTAATGCTACAAGTGAGAATATTACACCCGTCAATAATAACTCCCACTTAAATAATGAAATGTTTAAAAACTGTTAAATTACCGGAAGGTTGTATGTTTGCTTTGTTCGAATCTAACAATGACGAAAATGTACTTCAACAAATTTGGAAACTTAAATCATTTAGAAATAACCAAAAAAAATTATTTCAATTTAAATTATAAAATATATATATATATAAATAAAACCAACTGTTGCCAGCCCCAACTTTCTCAAGAAAAAATAATTATATCTTTATTAACCCTTCTTTTAGATATCTGTTAATTAACAATAAAACCAAAAATTACCTCACATTTTCAAAAGACTTTCTAACTACATGTAAAAAGTGGCTGCAAACGACTACTCGCAAAAATACGAATTAAGACTTTATTATAGACTACCAATAAATGAGCGTTCTTGCAATACTCACCTTATAAAGATAGATGGAATCATGTTTGCTCCATTAAATTAAAGCAACGCATGGTTTTATATACCATCCACTCCCATCAAATCCTTATTAATTTGCTCTAAAGAATCCTAAGCGTTGACATTAACCGGAGAGGGAAAAATATATTTAGAAAGTCCGTGTTTTTTACATGTTGCACAACATACGTTGATAACAAACCGAATACCTGTACAATTATGGAAACCACATTATTTTATGGAACTGTTTTACCTAATATATCGCAAAAATTAATTGATCCGGATATACCATCCAACTTAATCCCTGCTATTCTAAAGGTACCTACTTTCAATTCTATATCTGGGTATTTCGCCCACTTGAATGAGTATAGTGGCAAGCTAAATGATTTAAAAATACGGATTGCCGAAATGCATAAATATAATACTCATGCCATTTTGTCATTCGGTAATATGAGTTTGGTAATTTTTTGTATATTATTAATTTTAATTATTTTAACTATAAAATTTATTAGACGTAGAATGAACAGAAAAAATACAAATCTTGTTACGCATCAATAAAACTGCCAAACGGTCAGAGACTCGAAGGGATGACAGCTGAATTAGAACGTGGTGTCTGACCTACCTTAACTTGCTTAGTAACCACATTTTTCTGGTGAGTACATGAAATGTATACGAGTATGCACGTATCGCGGTATCCATAATAAAAGCCATTAATGAAAAAACTTGAATAAATTGATAAAGGAATATGTATTGTAATATAGAAGTTATACTGAAAAGAATGAATAATGATGAGTTATTGAAAAATATGAATAACGATAAGAAGTATAAAATATTAATAATTAAGTCCTATTGATGAAGAAACGCGTTCTTCTGTCGCCGCTGGAACGAGGAAGGCTTGCTGTCACTTCTTAGAGTAGGATTATAGTCAAGCCCCAATAAACGGTGTCACAATTATGGGCTTGAGCGACCATAATCTTTTCGTTAGACACAAATGATAGGGGACATCCAGAATAAGTGATAAATAATAAATAAAATATTATGATAAAATAAAGATGTTGTAATAACCATGGTTAATAATATAATGAAATTATTGCAATAGCTAACTTATTCAAGGACATTTTTATTTTTAAATTCAGTTTAGGAAAAATAAATCTAAATGACTATTTTAAACTGAGTATCTTCAATTATAATTAGTTGTTATGTTATGATATTTTATTTTTCCTATATATATTTTGTTTATATTTTGTGTTTTGTGTTATAAATTAAATAATTCGACCACACTCACTGCACCCAAGAAAAGAAGGGCCAAAGACATTCCAACCAAGCGTAACGATCAACATGTAAAATAATACCTGCTATATGAAAGGAAACACCAAATGGCGAAGTGGTAAACACGATAATTTGGCAGTTTTAATGGGAAAGAAGAAAAAAAAAATACCGACTTTGACGATAAAAGGTTTGCTGCAAGAACCATACTCCTGAGAGAAAAGAAGAACTCCACGCAATCAAAATTCTACCCCCTGGAGAAAATGGAATAAACTGCATACAACCAAAACCATGCAAAAAAATTGATGGTTTTCGATACAGTCTTTTCAATGCTTACCCTCCCTGCAGTGCTAGTACTACTACAAGATCATTATGTTCGCAAACGTTTGATACACTCTGGACCATTAAGTGCGCAAATATACAGTTATGTGTAGTGTTGTGTAGAACTATAAACAGTACGTGAGACAGAACTAGAATAAAAGTGGCAAACTTGTATTGTTTATTGTATTTTTTTTTTATTTTATTTGTTCAGTTGGTTAATTTTAATTTTAAATTTTGTTTTGTTTGTTAATCTTAGTCTTTAGTTGTTTTATTATGAATTGAATCGCTGAAGGCAGCGATTTTGTTGGGTGATGTCACACGGTTAGATATCGGAAGCAACAGCTCCGTTACCGTCTGAGATCGCCGCCGTGCAATGCTATGCCGATATTGGAGAGTTCGGATAGTCGATGACCGCGCGTGGTTATTGCAATGTAAGTAGTTTACTTGCTTTGTAATAAACATACGCGGCATATCCGGCTTTTGGCATTTTTGCAAGTCGGCATAATAAAATAAATAAATAGGCCAGCAGAACTTGTCTGCGCTCTCACTAGGTATAAAACTAAAAACTTTAGGGGTAAAAAATACCAAAAAAAAATTTGTATTTGTTCGTGTAAAATAGAAATATTTTTATTTAAATTATATGTATTGCTACTTTTTATCAGACCACAGACTTGCATTTTATGTTTGAGAATTTTTTTCTTTAAAGGTTTTCAGGATCATTGTTGGGTTTGAATTTACCCTACGGAGGACAGCAAGAGTCGACAAGTTACAATAATACTGAGCGGGCTGGCACTCTCTTGGATAATTAACTATTCAAGCTCCCATAACATATTTCATGAAGTGAACATAAAAATCTGCACAAAACACGACCACTGTTTAATTTAAGTTTTTTAGGAATAATTTGGAAGCGTCACAAGCGGATGTGATTTTTTTACTATAGAAATAAAAACTGGTTTAACTCGATAGTGCTCTGGCACATTTTCTATTAATAAATTGAGAATAGTTGAATACAAATTATCCACAGCGTTGGATATGTCGTGCATGACCATTTTAGATTTTTGACATTATAACTCAAAAAATCTATTAATGATGCAGGACTATTGGCCTCCAAGATCGCCAGATTTTAATTAATTGGATTTTTATGTTTAGTGAACTCTAAAATATATATTTTTTTTTACTGTTATTATATATATTTTTAATTATAAATTGGATAAATTCAGTATAAACATTGAATATATTACATATATAAATAATGGTTTCAATTTTTATTTATTGTTTTTATTTATACTAATTGAATTTACCGAATTTATAATTAAAAATCTATAACATAAGTATATAAAAAGCTAGTTGATACAAGAAGTCAATCAATTTTAAAGATTCAAGAAGCATTCAATAAGCTAAAGCAAAATCAAATAAAATAAATAATACTGATTCCGTACAAGAATTCTAATCCAAATTTTAAATTTATATATGTTGTAATTATTTATTCTATATTATTTTGTATTATGATGTTTTAATGCAATCGTATGAGCGTATTACAAACATGATAAAAAAATTAAATATTGTTAAATGTAATCAATAAATGAACTCTATAGATAGATATGTTAAATAATTCGCCGATTTAATGAATTGTCAGTGTTTCCAACTGCATAAACTTAAAGTGAACTCGTATGCATTCGATTAAATAATAAATGTATTGTATAGTTCACAAATGTGATGTATCATTACTGTTGCCAACATTATAACTAAAGTGACTTCGAGTGCATACGAGTAAATCATAAAATAATTTCTTATTAGCAAGCCCACAGTTAAAATGGATGCATCTAACATATGTCCTATATTTTATATTATTTAGTATACATGAGTGAATTAGAATGAAATAGCAATTGTTCATAATTCATTTCGTAAAAAAACCGTTAAAAGCTGAAACCAGTTAATTGTTATGCGGGTATAATGAAATACCGCGCAATGACTCAAGGTAGTATACATTTACATTACTGGCGTTTTACTCATTGTTTTAATTATATATTTCTACTATTTCTTACTTTCAAGGTAAACGATTTCACTTACAGACTTGTTATTATATTATTACTCGTATAAAATTGTTATATACCTGATATTTTTGTTTGAATTAACAAATAGTGCAATACGCACTTTTGCTTTTTGTTTATCATGTATTTAATTATCTATATAACCGCGTTGAGCGTTAGTTGATGTTATTCTATAAGTTAATAAAGTGAAATTACAAATAATTAAATAAAATCAAGTTGTGGAAATTTAAATAGTTTAAAACTTTAAACAAAAGTTATGCAATTAAACTTCTTTTTAAAATAGGTTTTTCCAACGTGTAATGAAAAATATTCAGTAGCATAAAATATGTAAGAATCAAAATACTTTAATAAAATATAAATGAAAATATTTCACTTCCTGCAAGAATTGAACATGCAATAAAATTTACAAATAATAAACTTATGTATCTAAAACCATATTGTAAATTATCCAGTCAACATAAAACAATTGAAAATTAAATTTTTAAATTATATACGCTAGCTCTGTATTATTAGTACCGAAAAAACTAGATTATTTAAGAATACTATAATTTTGAATGGCAATAGATTATAAAAAAGAAGGGCTCAACATTTTAGAAAATTAGAGCTGGCATCAGGCTATTACCAAATCAACAATAAAGAAATTGAAAGATAAAAAAAAGCACTTTGCACTGAGCACAAGAGCAATTCAAATTCATTCGGATGCATTTTGGGTTTAAAAACGTCGTTGCAACTTTCCAAAAATGCATGAATTTTATATTATCGGATTTAAAAAATGTAATTTTAAAAATATCATTGAACGAAATGTGATTTTTTTACATCAATTAAATATTTAGACCATTTAGTTACAAATACCGGTATAAAAGATAGATCCTAATAAAGTTGTCGCAATTACTACATAAAAAATACCAAAAACAAAATTAAAAACTCAGATAAAAGCTTTTTGGGAATTTTGGGTTTGCTAAATTAACAAAACCTATGACTAAATATTTAAAGAAAAATGTCATTTTAAACTTAAAAGACGATGAATTAAACTGTTTTGATACTTTTAAAATATGCAAAGACATTCAACAAATGCTTTGAATTACGCATTTATGGCAATTCTTAGTCAAGTAAATAATAATCATAACAAACGACCATTGAACAATGCATAACATAAATACTTTTGCAGTAATATTTGCTTGTAAACAATTAAGACCTTACATTTAGAAAAGTTTATATTAATAACCAATCACAAACTACTTATTTGGTTACATTACTTTAAAGAACCAAATGCAAAACTCAAACAATAGAAAATGAAATTAGCCAAATTGGAATATAAAGTTAAATATAAAGCAGAAAAACAAAACATTAATGCGGACGCACTTTTCAAGCCTGAAATTAACCAATAGTCAAATAGCTCGGTTATTACTAATCTACGACTACTAATTTTTAAGTTAATATAAATGAAAACAATGAATATCAAAATTTAGTTTAATTTATGAGACATATTTTAAATATAAAGTATTTCATATTGTGTTCAGATAAAGTTTATCAGATGTTATGTAAAATTATTTCTGAAAGTCTAGATGATTGTATGTAAATTCTAAAAAAAATAATATCATATTGTATATATATATATATATGGCCATGTCTGAGACAAGTGTACGGAGCAAAGTTTTTATTTTGCTTAAACCAATGAAAATGCCTTTCTCTACATGAGTTCTGATCTTGTCAATTTTTTTTAGATTTTTTCAACAAGCCATTTTCGAGTAATAAGCAATCAAAATTTGAAAAAATCGATTTTTTGCATTTACAAAATTGTTTAAAAAATCATTTTTTACAGCCAACATTTTTTGTCCTTAAATTTCAAAAATTTAAACTTTAAAAAACATTTTTTCTTAAAAAAAGATGACGGGTAATTTTTATTTTTTTAAAATATGGATAAAAAAGTGGTATATGTGCAAAAGATACCCTAAAAATTTCAGGAAGTGCCGTGCACTACGCTCCGAGATATCTTACAATGTATCCACAGAAATACTTAAAAATAGGGAAAAAATGATTAAATTTTAAATTTACATTTTTTGATCGTTTGTAACTTCTCAGGATTGCATTTTTAAGAAAAAATTATAACAGATTTTTTTCTTTAAACACACAACAAATCTGCTATTGACCAATTCAACAATTCACTCAACAACCACAAAAATAACTACTCTATTTTAAATGTCAATAAAATTACAATTTATTTAATCAAGTAAACTGTCCAGACTCTGTCACTAGTTACACCTGCTTTGTAGTTCTATTCTGGCTAGTCTCAAGTTCCACAGACTTCCCTGGGGTAGCCGGCAAGGATATAACTTCTCGAATTTTAGGCAATCCATATTGTAAGGTCGGACAACATGCAATATAGTTATAAACATACAACACAAAATAAGCGGTAACAGGAAATGTTCGACTGTTATACTACCCTCCTCCCCGTATAAACAATACAAAAAAACCTAAATTGCAGTATTGTTTATAATGGCTCACTCAACTAAACTAAAATTCTAAGTAACACTCTTAAGTGTTCTTGCTTATGTAAACTAACTACAATCATTGACTAACACAAAACTAACCAAACTAACTAACTGTCTATCCAACGTGATCTAACCCATCTTACTTGGGTGTAAAATTATCACTAATAATAATATCTTTCACGTGACATTCTCCAATCTTTCTTATCATGTTCAGTCTCCAACGTATACACTAGTGTTGATTTAGTTACCTTGACTCAACACAAAATATACCGCGGCGTTAATTCAGCCGCATAAAACTCCGTTGCTTTGGACAGTTGATAATTTTTGTTCCAAACTAAATTTTCTATTTTAAATTGCAAATCTATACGTTTCAAATTATATGTTTTATTTTTGGAGACAGACTTAAATACTTCTGGTAATTTACTTAACTCCGCCCTAACTATATCCCTTGTACTTTCATCGATTTTAAAATTATCGGTGATTTCTTCATAATATTCACTAAAAACCGACACTACTCTGCCAAAATTTAAATAATTTAGGCTGCAACACGTAATCTTGTGAACCGTTAAACGTATCACAAAACCTACTTAAGGCAGATTCACATTCTACTTTCTCTGGTCTCCATTATTCAGGTCACTCCTAATTAGAGTCTCTACGGTGCCATTGACCATTTCCGTAAAATTAAATTGGGGATTGTATCTAAGAAGAAAACTTGTTGTGTTTTATAATTTTGGTGACTTTTTGGGCTATCGTTTGTCTTATTGAGTATAATATCACAAATTTACTGAAGCAAACAAACACCAATAAGATGTATTAGTGTTCATTCCCCATTAATATTAGCTTAAAAGTATTTGAAGCTTTATGCGATTTTTCTACAATTCTTAATATACCTAAACACATCTTGCCTGAGTTGTGACCAATAGTATTGCTCTCTCACTTTGTTTAATGTCTTAAAGTAGCTGTAATGCCATCATGGCACATCTCTCCTCTAATATTTTGACAATACAATCTTCCACTTGTTCTGATTATATGGTAGATACCTAAAAAGTAGCATCTTGAACAATTGTAAATGTGAATGACTAAAGTCGGGACTAACTAAAACAGGAAAGCTAGTCAAAAACATCTTTAATTTGGTCAAATGCCTGTTGAGAAATTTCCGTCCACATTATACTTTGACGTTTCTTACGCTAGTGAGCAATCTATTTAGAAGCTATTTAGAAACTATGGTTGAAAAATAAGAAAAATAAAGAATAAAACGTCCATACCAACCACATAGTCCAAGAAATCTGTTTTTGGTACAGGATAAGAAACCCGTAATTTGACCTTACTGGGATTGGTCTTAAAGCCCACTCTGTCAACTACAAAACCCAGGTATTTCTGGTTGCCACAATATTCGCATTTTTTAATATTCACGGTCAGTTTTGCTTTATTAAATCTTCCTAAAACACAGTTCAAGACTTTTTATACTCGTCAAAATTATTGGTCAAAGTAAACAAACATTCTCAGTTTTTATATTGGTTCAAAAAAAGCGTCCATCAATCTTTGTTGAGTTTGGGCTGCGTTGTTTAAACTAAAAGGCTTTAACAAAACACTTAAACAAACCTCTGGAGAGTATAGCAAAAACAGTTTTTCCTCAATTTTTGTGACAGAAATCTACCAAAACTTTTCAAAACAGAATCAGTACTTACCGGGCTGCTCCAAGCAAATGACAAAAGTTGGACTACTTCCAACTGCAGCATCTTATCTAATCTAACTTTATTTGTTCAATAAAGCCTGCAAATCTTCAAATACCATTCATAATATTAATGTTTGGCTCAACGCAGGAACTACCAAAACTTTCATTACGGCCAGCACATTGTCAATCTCTAAAAGTAGTTGTACGTATCCTTTTATTTTAACGAGGTTTTTGTTTGCCACGCGTACAAACTTATTATTGCCATCATTTTTATTCTCATCTTATCTATCACATCCATTCTATATTTTCCAATACTGGAGACATTTGCATCAAAGTCTATCAGCAGTCCAAACCATGTACTCTGATATGTATGTATATTCTATTACTGCCCAGTTTTTGTAAGAACAGGTTATATACTTTGGGAACACCCTTTTCACTATTCTCAACACCTATTTCCTTCATACACATATATTAAACAATCTCTATTGAAACATCTAGTTTATTAGAATTGTTACTGCTTCTGTTTGCCAACAATCGTATTTTGCGTTTCCCGAAAATCCGTATTATCCGTATTACACTGCGGACAATTTCTGTGGTATACTCCTCCTTTTTCGCAACCAAAACAGATTAAGTCTTGCCTTGATCAAAATGGTTACCTGACGGATTTTTATACTGATTGGGTTGGTTCCTAGTTTGATTCGATTAAATACTGTTGCGAGCTAATTTTATGTCTATTCTTGGTTGCAAAATACTTACTGAATTCTCATTTTGGTCTACATCCTGGTCATTTCTAAAATGCTTGCTTTCCACCACCTGGATCCAAGGTTTAGCAATGCTAGTACTCGCATCTGTGTCCAATTCATAATTTTTTTCCTTTGAACTTGTAACCTTTGGCGTCCTTGGGAATGGCGGGAAAATTTTGAATTTCTACAATTTCTCCAGATCCCATCTACGGTTTTTATTTCATGCAATGCTAAATGAGCATTCATTGTTGGGCAAAGATTCCGTTTTATTATTTTTAATTTCTTTGATTTAAACTAAACTTTTCACTAGGTTGGTCTTACCTACTCTTTATTTGTTCCATTGTCTTCCCTTCATAATCGGATGGCAAAAAGTTTGTTTTAAGTGCATCCACTAAGGATTCTTGGTCACACAGTTTGGCTTTTATTGAACGGTACTACTTTAATGCATCTTGCTCTAATAAATCTATCGCTAAATTAAATAGTTCTAGTTTACTCACGTTCCTAGCTTTTCCCAGCTTTGTTGCGCTTTCCTGGAAGGAGATCAATTTGTCTGAGTTGTTTGTGCCATTAAACCTAAACTATCATTTATATACTGGTACTAATTTTTAGATAAAATGGTTTTCTGAACAGGTATTTATACTATGTTGCATAAGGACTGTTGCATTAATGTGTGGAATTTGATTGGCCAAAGCCTGTAGTTGAACTCTACTACTCATTGCTGACACAATTCCGATAGGTGCTACTTATCGGATTGGAGAAATTGCAACGATTGGTGATTCTAAACTGGTGCTACTTCCTTGGTTATATGCTGGTTTAATATGCATAATTGAAATTGCTTTATTTTTTCCGCGTTCCAAAGTTCTTTATCTTCGACTTTTTTCATTTTATGTTCCAACTTTGCCTCAATTACACAACAACGGCTTAACCAAGCCGTCTTACTTCTTGTCTCCACCTTCAAGTTTTATCCGATCCGGTTGTAGGACGTGTTTTCTACTAACAAATAAAAGTCTAAAATTCACCATACGCAGAATGGAATTAATATATATACAAAAATAAAAAAACAAAAATAAAAAAACAAAAAAAAAACACTGATTACGCATTCACGATGACACCACCAAATTACTAACACAGCAAACCCGCTATTGGCCAAAGGTTTACTCTGGACAACGTCTAGGTGATCTCTAAAACCGTTTACAATAATTTTACTCTGGGAACTCTCCAAGCAAAATTACAAATTTTTACAAACAACCACAAAAATAACTATCCTTAAACTTAAATATCAATACATTTGTCTATAAATTATTCACAAATGATCGATTACATAGACACCAGACAAGACAATGCTTTTGACAGTAATTATTTGAAAAATACTTAAGAAATAATAAAGTATTATGAGATAAAATAACTTCCATATAAAAAATTATTTAAAAAAAAAATAAAATAAGCAAGGATTATTTAATTTTATATGCTACGCATTAAGTTCTATTACAGGAAACTTGAAAATGAATGAAAAATTGAGGATCAAATAGATAAATTTTATGAAAATCAAAAGATATTAAAAAAAAACTGTCATAAGTCAATTAAATGACCAAACAAAATATTTAAATCAATTTATTAGACTTCTTCAAAACTTACGCAAACTGATAGCTAAAATTAGATGCTACAAACAATAATTTGTAACTTCTATTAAAAATGAATTACATCAATTATTTCTAAGTTTAACTTCGAAAACTACACTGTTTCCAGAATTATTTGAAGCAATTCAACTATTGATAGTAATTAAATCAATAGATTTAGTGGGTAATTTTAAATTTCTTTTCGTCATTACTATGGACAATTTATATGATTTAGAAACTTAAATGAACATTAAATTCTACTATAAAGTTACCTTTCTAATCAAAATACTGTTAATTGATACTTAATTCTAAGTTTAGTACGAGTTATATAGTAATCCAGTATTAACAAATAACAACAATTTTTATAGATTTTAAATGAATTTAAACAAAATTGCTATAAATAACGATAAATACGTTGTAACATTTAATTGTAAAAATTACTAAAAAATGCTATTTGTCAATAGAAAACAAAGTTCAAAACGATAAACCTTGTAAAATTAAGTTGCTAAGCAATATAAGATACAATACACAATAATTGTGAATTGTGAAATTAGTAAATTTAGAAACATTCTATGTAAAAAAATTTATTATTGTTAAAAGTCCAAATGAAATCAAAATTACACAAAATTGTAGTAACATTGTTAAAACTAAGTACCTCAAGGGAAGTTATTATCTTAATAGAGACGATCACTAAATATTACATAAAAATAAATTTATTCAAAATTTTATTTTGATTTATTTTAAATTTATAATCTTTACGGATGTAATTGTAAGAGTTACAACAAATTATGAACTACGTAAAATTAAAGATAAATTAAAAAAATTACAATTGTCACACTATTACGTAATCCATTCTAATACTAGTTTATATGTTTTAATTAGTTTTAGTACATGTAGTGTAATCTACTATAGAATTAATTGAAGACGCAAGTGGATAAAGGGTTCATGTCGCATAGACTTCATTCGGAGATATTGCCGTTTAAAGTTTTTTATCCGCAGTGTTTATATGTGTCTATAAACCCTTTAGCAACTACTAACTTCTATATTTTTTACAATAGACAAACGAAACATAGCCCAAAAAAATTCTAGTGACTTAAAACCTTTATCTATTGAACAATCTCATTTTTTAAGAAATTGTTACATAAACCCTTCATCCACTTGCAGCAGTATGCAGAATGTGCATATTGTATTTTTCACAGCAACATTCCCAGGAACTGTATGCGGGATGTAAGTGAAACCATTAGATAAACTCTCATATAAAAAAGATTATCGTAAACAGTTTTTAGTTGATAAATGTATTTTAAATCGCGAACATCTTAATTAATAAAATTAAGTAAAATCTTTAATTGTTTATTAATTACACAAATCAATCAATTGACTCAAGACTTAATTTGTGCATATTTGTGCAAGTGCGATGCTATGTGCGCAATAATTCGAAATCAAGCGTCCTACTTTCTCCTAGAACCGTCACAGGGACGTCCTATTGAAAAAATAATTTTAAGAAACTCCAGGCACATTCAACACTTACTTTCTAATAGATACGAATTATGAAAAGAAAATAGGATTTAAAACATTTTTTAGTTTAATATTTCCAACTTACTATCAGTCTTATTAAACAATGACAAGTTCTATTTTTCTAACAAAATTATAAACATACAATATTTAATTATTTTTGCAAAAAAATGAATCATATTGTAATGATTGCTACGACGGTAATAAAAAACATTTTAATCGTTTTGATTTTGTACAATATATTTATAATTATTTTATTTATTAAAATTTTTTATTTATTTTTGTACAATGTTCTACGCGTTTGAAAATATTTTGCTATTTCTATTTGCATTTTATTAATTTGTGTTGCTAAAAAATGTTTAGATAGTTTTGCTGAACTAAAGTAAAATAATACTAAGAAAACTAATTTTAATCAAACTAATTAAGTAAATATTAGCCTAATAATTTTACAAATATAATAATATTGATATTTCAAAATTACTGAAATTTGATAATGTTAATGTAGAAATGTCCATTTACTGCAAAATTATTAATCGACACCTGTAGTCAAATATTCTTTTTAAAAAACATTGTTGTTAAACAGACACATTATGTTAATACTCATAAAAAATTGCAATTAAAAGTAATCTTATTTTCACCTTTGGAGTTTGCGAGAGTAACGTAGTTTGTTACATACAATTCAGAATTCGTTTCAATTAGTCGACAAACATTTTTCTATTAATTTATTAATTGGATTAAATTATTAAATAATTTCAATGTATTAAATATCATTTCAACCAGACTTTCATCTAAAATACTTCAATTTTTAAGATATTTATTAAACTTAGATCATATTTTATTTGACATACAAAAGTCAGTTTTGCAAATATGTATATTAAGATTACAATGACATATTTTTCTTAGAAGGTGATCATTTACCTCACACTGATGTAACTACTCATTCTTTTCCGCTAACTGTCAACATATCTGTGAATGTTAAGTCATATTGTTTAAATTATGTTACAAAACGCAATAATATAGAAAAGCATATTAGCTACTCATGGTACCAAAAAAACGTGTGGTAGCAATGAAAATCAACAAGAGAAAGTTGTTGTTGAACTACGAAAATTGAATAAAAATTGGTAGACCGTTCATCCGCTGACCAATATTACAAACATTTTAAACCTGCTGAGTAAGTCAAAATATTTAGATAAGATTATTTAGATCCAACTGCTCAAAAACCACATTTTCAAACAATTTTGTTTGTTTTGCTCTTTGGATTAAAAGGTTCTGTCGCCTCATTCTAACGAATGATGGATTCCGTGTTAACAGGGTGCTACCTCTTTTGCCTTAAACCAAAACGGTTTAAGATCAGCCAGGCTTGCTGAGTGGAGACAGGAGTGAGTTATAGTTTACCGCCACTTGCAAAAATATATTTTTATAGGATGCAAGTAATATGAAGATCTAGTTATGCATCATTTTCCTAATTGCACATTTTATGTAACAAACATGTTATTCTTTTTTATAATTTTAGAAATGCTGTTAAGCACTTTTTATAATATAAAAACAAATAAAAATTATAATTAGCACGCATTCTTATGTCTATACTTGTAGAAGTATCATTTAATAATAAAACTTATTATTTTTAAAAATCAATAATTGAAAATCAATTAAATTTCTGGCGCAGTCGGTAAGACCGCAAAAACAAAACAAAGTTGGATTATAAATAAATTAAGTGTTTTACAACCCATTTAAATAAGACGATTTCTCCTGCTGAAAACGGTAAACTCATTTAGATAAGCAACTCATTTGGAAAAGACGACTTTCCTATAAAATTTAGTAGACGCCTTAAAATGAAACCAATCTATTAGTAAGGAATAAATGTCAGTTAACTCCTAGCTTTGATTCAGATTTAAGAAGAAATATTACGTAGTAGATCTAAATCTTTATTAATAATTATAATATTAAAACTAAGAATAATATAAATAATTTCGCTCAGTTTAGAACAAAATATCTGAACATAATTCCGGGTTTTGAAGGTAATCCTGGTATATTAGCAAATTTTATTTGTTTTCAGTAAACAATTAATAAACCACTTTTATAATAAACGTCTTGTTGATAACTTTCAAAACGTTTTATTATTAAAATCAATAAAAAATAAAACTAAAGGAGATGCTGCAAATAACATTGCATTTTATAACATAACATGTTGGAAGGACCTCAAAAATGTGTTAATTGACACTTAACGCTGATAAACGCAACCACCAAACACTCTTTTTGGAATTACCTAGCATGAAACAAAGGTTCCTTAAACCTTTCAATTTTTTTACAAAAATTCAAAATAATATTAACCTTCAGGTAAGCCACATAGCAACTACAATAGCTGATGCAAGAAAAGCACAGTATTTGATACATTTTTCTCAAAAGTTAGCTTTGCGGGTTCTATTAAAAAACCTAAACAACCTCTTGGGATATTATTTGAGTACAAGAAATTCTTATTCACTTAATGCTGCCCTTCTTATTATAACAAATTACTTTAATGTAAACAAAATGAACAAAATTTTGAATTAATGAAACCCAAAACTAATCTTGCTCTAAATAAAATGTCATTTCATTAAATGCCACAAAATAATAATTTTGTTAATAATCAACAAAACTTCCAACAAAAACAATTTAATCAGAGACCATCAACATTAAGCATTGTATTTATACCAACTAAAATTTATGCTTCACCTAAACCAACTCCAATATTGCCCTTATCAGTCTTATTATAATCTTCAACGTAAATCGACATTTGAAAAACTTTATAATAATGACGAATAACAAAATTTTGAATCAATTGATAAAATCAATGATGATCTAATGCAAAATTTTAATTTTGAAACTTAACGCCTTGAAAACTCAGATGATACTTTTTTTATAAATTAGCTTCGGAAATGAACAACTCTTAAATTTAGACAAAAATTCATCTCAATTACCATTTATAAATATCTCATTTCAAAATTTCAATCTTCAATGTTTAATACAGGGGCCCGCGGGCCGCATTCGGCTCGCCTAGAAAATTTTTGTGGCCCGCGAGATTTATAACACTTTTACAAAATAGATGTATTTAATAATGGGCAAAGTAGTGAAAATCAATTTATTTAAAAAAAAACATTATTTGTGCATCCATATACTCAAAAATTATCTGAAGAAAGAATGACAAAAAATTAACTTTGATTTTAAAATAATATTCTTGTCTATCTTTAACCATTTTTGCTATCTTGCTCCACTAGCCTTTTTAGCTGTCTCTTCTCTATTACTGTTTTTATAGGTTTAATTTTTAGTTTATTTCTTACTTCCGAGCATTCATTAAAAATCTCATCTCCATTGCATAAATTTTGATTTTATTTTTATCTGTTGTTG
This sequence comes from Tachinus rufipes, assembly GCA_963932245.1. Lineage (NCBI taxonomy): Eukaryota > Metazoa > Arthropoda > Insecta > Coleoptera > Staphylinidae > Tachinus > Tachinus rufipes. The sequence continues at coordinate 42,015,789 of OZ010748.1, forward strand.
TCCAAGATTCGCCCAAGTATACTAGGACTGGTCTTACTACCTTTTGTATTTTTGTTTTTATTTTCTTCGTTACTTCTTTCTTAACCAAGAATTGTTTTTGAGTGTATTGAATATTCTTCCTTCTTTTCCAGTTCTTGAACCTATTGCCATGTCTATATTCCTTGTTTTTTTTTCTATTATTGTGCTAAAGTCGTTGTAATATTTTACTTGTTATTTGTCAATCTAATTCTTGTTCCTCTTAGGTTTTGTAGTTACTACCATTGTCTTTGTTTTACTTGTGCTTATTTCCATGCCTATCTTTTTTAGTTCTTTTTCGTATATTTTTTTGTTTCCTTGTAGTTTATCTTCTTTGTCTGCTATTAATATCATTTCATTCGCAAACATTAATATTTGAATACCAGTTTGTTCCATTTTTTTGTATCCTATCCTCGTCTCTTTGACTCTTTTTTGACTTTTCTTTATAGCCTCGTCAATTAATGTTGCAAAGAGTGTAGGGTGTGTAGGTGTAGAGCTCGCAGAATAATTAAATTATATTGTTTCAATTTTTCACTTAAAAAAAATGTCTATAGTGAGTCTAAATCTAATATGGTTATATATAGTATATAGTGTACCAAGTGCCGAAAATAGGCATTATCAGCGCGCCGCTTTTAGCAGCACGAACGAGCAAAGCGAGAGAGGGCTGCTAAAGCGATGTGCTGCTAAAGCCTTTTGGCACGTGTTATACTCGATATTTTTTTGTCTGTCCCATATAAAAACCTTATTTTCAATGTTTATTATAATTTGTCACTACTGTTAGATTTTAAGGCCGATCAAATGCCGCGAATACCAATGGCCATATGTGGGCCGAAAATGATGGTTTTGGTAGAGGCAGGCGAAAAATTTTATATGCGGCCCGCGGAGTTATGATGCATTTCCAAAGTGGCCCGCAAGATCATTTAGGTTGGCCACCCCTGGTTTAATAGATACTGCTACAACCAAATCATTTCGAAACCCAGAAATAGCAAAAAAATATTTTTCAAATAATATAGAATCAAATCCATTTTTATTTCTACTGCTCATGAAGTTTAGCATATCAATTCCAATTCTAACTAGTTTTAACTTAAATATATTTTCATTCAAATTCCACATTTTTCAATTTTATATATATTTTTATTGTTTTTTAGAAATCAATAATCTAAACTGTTAAATGCTAAATTAGATTTAGTTTATAATTGCCTAAATTACAAATTTAATTGAAAAAACTGCAATATTACCCTAGCAATTGAAATTCAAAATTTAAGTAATAATTTTTGTTACAATAATTATAAACAACAATTTGATTTTTCCAAAGTAAGAATCAAACACTGCAATACGTTGACTGTTTCCACTATGAAAACCAACCTTTAACTTTCACTAACGCTGCAAAACATAATATAAAACTAAAAATAAAAATCATTTATAACATCTATAATATAAAACAATATTAATTAAAAAATGATAAATAAAACTAAAAAATAATACGCTTATACATATTAAGACATATAGATACCCTTACGTTCATAAGTCTGAAGTACACAATCAGATCAAAGATATGTTAAATCAAAGTAACATTTGACCATCACAACCACACTGGTCTGCTCCTATATGGATAGTACCAAAATAACATGACGTGTCTGGCAAACGCAAATAGAGAAAATGGCAAACGTAACAGGCTATAAACTCTATATCAAAGATCACAAAAGTGTTATTAAAATATTCAATAACATAATGTCATCAAGAACTACAAGAAACTCAAAAAAACGTCGATCTAATGTCAATTTCATATCCGGAGAAAAACAACTGCATGAAGTGTCCGCCGATTTTGAAGATAAACTAATAGAAAAAATAATGTCAACTATTACATCTAAAATTGATTTTGCAATAAAAACCGCAATAGATAAATATGAAAAAAGGATTACAGAACTGGAGGATGAGAATGAGGAATTACAAGAACGCTTGGATTCAATGGGACAATTTGCAAAAAGGAATTGTTTAAGATTGTATGGGGTCGAAGAAAAACGCGATGAAAATTGTGAAGGTGAAGTACTGAATATTTTAAAAAATAAATTTAACATTGAGATAAACCCATCAAAGATGAAATGTCACCGAATTTATCAAAAACCGCTAGGAACAAACACTGATATAAAACAACCTCGAGGAATCTCTGTTACTTTTGTTAGCACTAAAGAACGCGACAATATTTTCAATAATAAAAAGCATTTAAAAGGAAGCGAAATTGTTATACGCGAGGAGCTGACTGTTACCAGAATGAGTTTACTTAAAAAGTGCCAAGATAAATACGGAAAACAAAATGTTTGGATTTTAAATGGTACTATAATTATAAAAACAAATAACAAAAAAATTAGAATTAACACTGTTAATGATTTTGATAATTTAATTTAGCCGTAAATATGTAATAGTAAGTAAGTAATTACAAATTTAGAATTAAGTATATACTTTAATTTTCATTAATTAATCAAATGGTAAGCTCGTAAATAAACTAAAAGTTTGTCACATTAATATCAATTCTATCTTAAAAAAGTTTGATATATTTAGAGAAGAAGTTTTATGTAATAATTATGATATTATAGCTTTAACTGAAACATGGTTAAATACTGATTTTCCTTCAAATTATATAGATATGCATGGATATAATTTAGTTCGCAATGACAGGGTAGGCCGGGCAGGTGGTGTTGCATTCTACATTAAAAAAATGTTTTTCTATCAATGTATTAAATCAAGATAGCGAAACGTTTCTTGAGTGTTTGTGGATTCAAGTTACTATCAACAACAAGGTATATTGTGCAGGTGTAGTGTACAGACCTCCGAAAAGAAAAATTGATTTATTTTTTGATTATTTTGAAAATATTATGTCTGATTACACTCTCGACTTTGAAGGGATTATATGCATGGGAGATTTTAATATAGATTTACAACGCATCAACTTTAAAGATTGAATCACTATTTCAATCTTTGACTTTGAAACAAATTATCCACAGTCCTACGCGCATCACTAATACAAGTGCAACGTTATTAGACTTAATTATATTAAATGAAAACTTTTCTACAACTGATACTGATGTTATTTTACTTCCAGATAGAACAGATCAATGTCTAGTAAAAACTACAATAGCATTAAACTTTCAAAATAATACCAATAACTATACATAGGTATGCTCGGGATTTTAAGAATTTCAATTATGATGACTTTATTAAAGATATATATTCAATTCCTTGGTTTTACATATACAATATTATAAATATTAATGATAAATTAGATTTTTTGAATAATAATATAACAAATTTGTTTGATATCCATGCACCTTTTAAAGCTTTTATTAGTGGTACTCAACCAAAGCCATGGATTACGTATAACATTAAAGAAATAATGAAAACAAGAGACAAAGCATTGAACAAATATAAAAAAACTAAAAAATTGTCTGACTTAAATTATTACAAAAGTCTTAGAAATATAACTACTACAGCCATACAAGTTGAAAAAAAAGCATTTGTTCAATTTAGAGTTAACATAAATAAATCTAACAAAAAAACAACTGTGGAATGACTTAAAAAAATTAGGAGTCTATAACAAAAAAACTAATTTTATTCCGGATCACCTTGCCGATGCTAACAAAATTAACTTGCATTTTGCAACATCTATACCACAAGCTGAACCAGATCGTAATATTTTACATTTTTATAATAATTCAGTTAGTCATAATAGTCAATTCAAATTTTCTAATGTAAGCGAAAATGACGTGGAATTTATTTTAGCTAAACTTAAATCAGTGGAAGTGATAACATCAACTCTAAAATGTTAAATTTTTGCTGCCCATTTTTAATTCCATACATTACCCATATTATTAATGATAGCATCTCCACAAATATTTTTCCAGACGCTTGGAAACTATCTATAATAACATCTATTCCTAAAAAATATAATCCGTTACTATAAGTATTTTGCCTGTTCTCACTAAACTTTACGAAAAAATATTAGAACAACAAATACAAAATCATATAAAACTATACAACATTCTACCAGAACACCAATCAGGATTTAGATCTTCGTATGGCTGCTCTACTGCATTGATGAAAATTACAGATGACATAATATAAGCAACTGATGATAACAAAATAACTGTTTTAATATTATTGGACTATAGTAAAGCTTTTTATAATGTTAATTATGAATTACTTGTAGCAATACTTAAATTTATAGGTTTTGATAACTCAGCTTGTAAACTTATTAATTCTTGCTTATTATACAGACAGCAAAAAGTTAAATGTGGTCAAACTGTATCTGATACAATAAACATTTTAAATGGGGTACCTCAAGGTTCAATCCTGGGGCCATTGCTATTTTTAATTTATACTTGCAGCTTATATTCATATATAGATCACTGTCAGTATTATCAATATGCTGATGATACACAGTTATATCTGTCATTTATGTCAAATGATTGAAAAAATGCTGAAAACAAAATAAATTATGATTTAAAGAAAATCTCAGAATTTTTGTTATTACACTTTTTAACCATTAACCCAAACAAAACCACAGCTATTGTGTTTGGTTCTGAACCAAAACGAAAATCTATAGTGTAATCTCTTAACATTAATATTAACTTTTAGATTATAAATTACGTTTTAAAGAACATGTAGGGACAATAACTAAACGTGATGTTTGCATAGATCAACTTTGTCAGTCACGAATTCAACGTATTCAAAATGCATGTGTTCGGTTAATTTTTGGTGTAAGAAAAAGACAAAGCATTCGTCATAAGATTACTGAACTGAATTGGCTTACAATGAAACATCGTAGAATTGTGCACACTGCTTGTCAGTTCTATAAAATTATACAGACTTAAACTCCTCCATACCTATATGAAAAGTTAAGCTTCCGAACAGATGTACATAATATAAATATTCGTCTGAAAGATGCTCTGACAATTCCATCACATAGAACCGAGCTGTTTAAAAGAAGTTTTAGCTATAACATAACGTACTATTATAATAAATATAATTTTAAACTTTCCTCTTTATTTTTGTTCAAACGATGTTTAAAAAATATGTCAACAAAATCAGGAGAGATAATTTCTTATTTACGATCATGCTATTTGTCACTAAACGCAATTAAAGCTTGTTTTATTAATTTTTTTAATTTGGTTTGAAATTTATAGTTTTAGTTTAGCGATCTAGAGGAAGTAACAGCAATATCAGGTTTTAATCTGATATACAAGCTGATCTAGATTTGCTTTTGTAGCTCATTAAGTTTTTGTGTATTGGTTTAAGTATAAGTAGTGTTCTGTATGACTTAAAAATAAACAAATTATTATTATTATTATTATTAAATGAAAAAAATTAAATAAACAGACAATAAACAACCGGTATCCATTGCCAAATATTACGCATATTTTAGATAAACTTGGCAGGAGCCAATATTTTTCCACTTTAGATCTTCTCTTAAAATTTGATCAAATAGAAATGAATTCTGACAATATGTCCAAAACAGCGTTTTTAGTAGAAACTGGCCAATACAAATTTGATTGTATGCCATTTGGCTAGAAAAACGCCCCAACAACCTTTGAACGGGTTATGGATAACGTACTTCTTGAAATACAAAATCAATTTTTATTTTTCTCTTTCTCCTAGGCAGCACTGCCTGTTCATTTCTTGATGTCTCTTAGTCCTATGGACCTAGGTTGTCGTTCCATCTCTTCCTTGGCCTACCTATGGATCTGCGGCCCCTTGGCGACTTGTCTCTGGCTATCCTGGTAATTCGGTCTTCTTTCATTCTGTCTATGTGTGCGTTCTATTCCCTTATCTGTTGTTTTGGCCACTCCTTGACACTGGTTATTCTACATCTTCTTCTAATTTTTTTGTTCAAGATTCTGTCCTTCAGTGTTTTTCTCTTGATCTTGCGTAATATTTTTATTTCTGCAGTTGTTACCATTTGCTTTGTACGTGTTGTTTCTGGGCGCTTCTCGACCATGTAAGTTAGTATTGGCCTGACTACTGCCTTGTATATTCTTACCTTCGTTTTGTTTCTTATGTGCTTATTGTTCCAAATCGTGTCGTTTAGGCGTCCTGCTATATGTGTTGCTTTTTCGGCTTGCATTTTAACTTCCTCCTTCAGTTCGCCGTAGCTGGAGAGAGGGATTTCTAAATATTTAAATTCTATTACTTGCTCGATTATGGTCCCATCGATTTTGAGTTTGCATCTTGTTGTGTGGAATGTATGCAGCATTTTTTGGAGGTCGTCCTCGTTCTGCGCTACAAGCACTGCGTCGTCAGCAAAGCAAACAATCTTCACTTGTTTTGTCCCCATTGCGTATCCTTTCTTCATCCTAACTTTCTTAATTATTTCGTCTATGATCAGGTTAAAAAGCAGCGGACTGAGCGAATCTCCTTGTCTTACACCATTTCCGGCTTCTATTAGATCAGTCATGATGTCATTGACAGATGCTTGAATGGAATTGTTTGTGTATATGTCTTTAATTGTTTCTACCAGATCAGGGGCAATACTTCTTTGGTGTAGTATTTCCAGGACGTCTTGTAGCTTTACACGATCAAATGCCTTTGTAAGATCAATGAAGCATGTGTACGCTGGCTTGTTCCATTATAGAGATTTTTCTCTAATTTGCAGTATAAATACGGCATCTGTACATTATCTTCTCTGACGGAATTCTTGCTGTTCGTCAGTAAGCTCTATGTTCTTGTTTAGCTTGTCTGCGATGATTTTAGTTACTAACTTTAGTCCTGTATTTAGCAAGGTGATTCCCCTGTAGTTTTTTGGATCTTCTTTGTCCCTCTTTTTAAACATCAGTCATAAATTGCTGTTCTTCCACTCCGTCGGCACTTTTTTTTGTTTAATGATGTTGTTGATCATTACTGTAAGCTGTTGTTAGTTGTGCTCCTCCATACTTTAGTAGTTTGTGGTATATCCCATCTGGGCCAGCCGCTTTTCTGTTTCTTAGTTTTCTTAGTGTTTCTTCAACATGTTCTTCTTTAATCGTTGTTGTATTTTCTGATGTGACCTCAAGTATTGGTTGTTGTTGTTTTTTACCAGGGCTGTATAGCGCCTTCAAATATGCTATCCATGTTGTTGTTTCAATGTTTTGTGCATTGACCAGTTCTTTTGTTTCCTTCTTTTGCCCTCTTAGCATCCTCCATATTTCTTTCTGTGTACCGTAGAAGTCGTGTTCCATTTGCTTGGAGAACCTCTCCCAGAGTTCCGTTTTCATTTTTCTCACTAATGCGTGTGTTTCCCTTCGGATTCGTTTGTAACGGTTGTATGCTTGCTGTGTGCATTGTTCTCTGTATTGCTGGTACTCCAGTTTCTTCTCAGCGCACTTTTTTTTAATCTCATGCCTGAACCAAGGTGTTTTTCGCGCAAAAGGGTTATATGCGCTCACTTTACGGTGTCCAAGTGCTTCTGCTCCCGCTTCTTGGATGTTCTTTTTGATTTTTTCTACATTTGATCAACATTGTCTTCCGGGGCTATCGTGTTGTCGGATATTTTTTGACCTATTTTTTGGCGTCTCTCATATAGGTTCTTTGTTGATTCATGCTCCAATCCTTCAATCTTTATTGTAGTTCTTCTTACATATCTATTCAGCTTGGTCCCAAATTTTAGCTTGCATAGTACAAGGTTGTGGTCACTGCTAATGTCTGCGGCTTTTAGGCATCTTACATCTAAAATGTCTCTGACCGTATTTTCATGTTGGTTAAAATGTAGTCAATTACATACCTGTGCCCGCAAGTATCGTTGTACGTAAACTTGTGTTTATGAAAGGTACTGTTTATTCTTAGTTCATTCATGTTGCATAGATTAACTAGTAACTCTCCATTACTGTTTTCATGTGGCTCGTTGAAGCGTTGTTTTATGCCGAGAATTGTACAATTTCCAACTCTTGCATTGAAATCGCCGAGAATGATTGTGGGGATGTTCATGTTTGTTTTGTCAATAGTTGCTTGCAGGTTGTCATAGAATCCTTCTCGGATTTCTTGTGTCCTGTTGTTTTCTGGACTATATTCACTGATTATGTTAATGGCTTGGTTCTTTAAGGTCATCTTTATAGCTATGATTCTCTCTAAAATATAGTGGCATTCAATAATGTTATCTGCATGTTTTTTGTGTATTAGTATGGCTACTCCTTCCTTTGCACGTGAATTTTTATTGACGCCACTAAAAACGAGTAGATATTCTCCAAGTGTTGCTTGCCCCTGCCCTTTTTATGTGTTTCCTGTAACGCGCAGATGTCTATTATGTTTTCTCTGAGTTCTTTCTCCAATTCCTGGTCTTTATTCGTCAGTGTTTTGATGTTCCATGTGGCCACTTGTATGAGTCGCTGCTTCCATTTGTTTTTGTCCATTGTCCTAGCTGTGGTCGTCTTTGTGTTATCCGTCCTAATCCGAGGCTGGGTGTTGTTTCTGTATTGTTTATTATTAAGATTGTCAACAGTTTTTGAACGTCTACGTAAATTTAACTTCAAAATTCAATTAAATAAAAGTGAATTTCTACAAAAAGAAGTAAGTTACCCTGGACATATTATCACACCCGCTGGAATTAAATCCAACCAAGACAAAATTGTGGCGACCGTAGCACAATGGTCTAGTGCGAGGACTGTTGTGCAGGCAGCCCGGGTTCGATTCCCGGCAGCGGCAATATCTAATTTGTCGAATATATTTCGATGCGGTCGTCTCCTTTGCAAGGCAATGGCAAACCAGCAAAGTATTTGCCTAGTAAACCCCTCTAGTGATGTGGTTCGGATTCCACGTTAAACAGTAGGTCCCGTATGTTTGTGTGGAACTATTATCGCGCACCACAAACACACGAGAGGGGCGCCGAACACTCGTTGCGAGTATGGCACTATAAGAAGACAAAATTAATGCTATTTTTGACTATTCAATATCAAAAATTTAAAATAAATTGTAAGGGTTCCTTGCACTTTTGGGTCATTATAAAAAAATTATGAAAATTTTTGCAAAATTAACTAAACCCCTAACTAGCAGATTAAAAAAGGATAATAAAATTGACTCTATTTCTAAAATACAAAAACTGTTTTGAATTCTGTAAGAAATTATTAACCAATAACCCAATCTTGCAATATCCCAATTTTGAAGAACCATTCATTTTAACGACTGATGTTAGCAATTATGCAATGGGGCCGTTTTATCCCAAGGTTCTATTGGCTCAGATCGCTCTATTGCCTATGCATCAGAAATATTAATTGAACATAAAATAAACTATTTTTCTATTGAAAAAAAACTGCTTGCTTAGTATTTCTATTCTTATCTGTATAAAAATAAATTTAAAATATAACATATCATAAACCACTACAATGGCTCCAATGGCTCTCTTAAAGATCCCAATTCAAAATTAGTCAGATGGAGATTACGTTTCAAAGAGTTTGATTATGAAATATATTACAAAAAAAGTAAATTAAACAGCAACAAAGATGCTTTATCTCGACCCCCAAACTTAAATGCAATCAAATCTGATAAAAAAAATTATTTTTAATTATATGGATAAATTTAATACTAAACTTGATACAGAAACATCTGCTAATAATGAAGGAATAAGTTCACTTATTGTAGAAACTCCAGATATATCTGATATTGACAGAGACAAAATAATAATTTTATATTTTATGTTTTATACAATTTAAGGTTTTTTGTAGCTCTGATGAAGACAGAAAATCTGTTGAAATGTTAGCGAATAAATATTTTATGCTATAAACTAATAATAGTTTCCAAAAGTTATCCAAAATAATTAATTTTATAATATAAATAAAAAAGGATATAAAGAAAAAAGAAAAAGATTTTTTTTTATGAAACCAAGTATATTATTACGAAAGAAAATGTAATCATAAAGGCATTACTAAAACAATTCAATAGTACTAAATATTATTGGCCTAAAATGCATGAAAGTATTCAAAACTTTGTAGCGTACCTTTTGACACTTTCAAGTTTCCTAAAATAAAAGAAAGAAAATGGTAAGAAATAAATACAATTGAGCAATAATTATTTATTTAAAATAAAATATTATTAAATAATATTTAAATAAATCAAAATATGGACACGTTGAGTCTCATGAGACGTTCTTGAAAATTAACTGAGAATATAAAAATAAATTAAATTAAATAAATTAAATAAATATGTACTTCCGTTAACTTGTCCGAGTCTGATCAGCTCAGTTAGTCGATGGATCACCTGGTACATTGTTGGATCGCCACCCAACATATAGCAAGCAGAATCAGTTGCCGCTATCTGTAATGCAAAACAAAATTTATTTATATACTTCTACTTAATTAATAACAATTGATTTAATTTATATGTTAATATATAAAGCTTACCATTCTATAATGATGCTCCAAAAATTACTTCCCTTAAATTACTTTGATTCTGAAACAAATAAAGTTTATTTGAGGTTAGGGTATTTTAATAAAATTTATTTATGTATACTTTATTGTGCTGATTTTACTTTTTTATTATTAAGACCAGTTTCGGCTATTAATAATAATTAATAATAATCAGTTTTTTCTTTTCACAGGTGTTGTTGTATAAAATAAAGTTTAATTAGATTTGCGTGACAATTTTGGGAATTATTTTGAATTAATTAGAAACTAACTACGTTTTAGTTATTTTGAAGAAAAATTTAATTAAATGTTTTACTCACCTTGTTTAATTTGACAATGCAAACAGGTCCAACTAGCTTAAGTAAGGGTGGAATATGGTTCACAACCTAGAATTATTTATGTGTTAATGAATTCAATTAATGATAAATAATTAATTTATGTTTTCAAGTGTGTTACAATGATTTATTTGTGTGGCAAAGTAAGCTCATAAGCCAGATCATAATTTAGAATAGAACCAGTCAGAAGGAGTGTTTGTTTTGTTCTCTCTATTCTGACTTATGATTTGGTAGTTATTTAATGATAAATATTATAATTGTTTCAAGAAGTTAAGTTCAAGGAAGTCTGAATAACTAATTTAGCAAATCATAATGTGTTATTTTCCGTTGGTGCAACTGTAGTGAGGCGGAGCTAGACTGGTGGAAAAACACATAGACGTAGCAGAAGTAGTTAGTTAATCTGTTTTGGTTGTTGAGTGTTAGTAATTAATTAATTGAATTACATTAAGGATACGCCTATGTGTATTGGCTTTAAAGCATGCGCAGGTTTAATCGTGTTTTTCTTTGCCCGGAAAGTGCATAAAGGCATTTCGCAAAGTAAAATCGGCCTCTTTTCTTTAATCCGAGTCCAGAGACGGCCGTCTGATGTAGTCATCAAAATGGCGAGCACGTGGTGCTAAGCACAGATTTAATCTGATTGGGTTAATTACTACGCAGCCACACAACAACCAAGGTAAAGTGAAATTTATTTGTTATTTGAGTTGCATTGTCTAACTTATTGATTGTATTGTAGGCTGCTCCAATATTATCTATAACTGCTCCTACTAGCTGGTAATTGCATTTACTGGCATTTAACTGTACTAAAATGTGATGGTCGTCCAGATCAAATACTTATTTGTTGAGAGTCAACTATTAGCTGCAGAATTCGTGTGTATCAATCGGACAACATTGATTTGTTAAGAGTCAACTATCATGTTTGTTTGAGTCAAGCCAACATTTATTTGTTAAAAGTCAACTAGTACGTCAAAACTGTAAAAAATCATGACAGTGGTGAACCACGTGAATTTGATAGGTCGCTCGTGTGTAACCAGGAGAAGCGAAGCGTGGTGCAGTACCAAAAAACATTTTCTTTAATTTAATTAGCCATGTGCGCCCAAAATATTAACACCCAAAACTGTGTAAATGAACCAACCCCAGCACCTTCACCCTGTTTGGGGCAACCTAATTTTTATATTTAACTTTTTCAATTTTTCTTCATATTAATATATGTATTCTTGTCATAAATGTTTTTGCAATTATTTTGGTTTTCCAAAAACTTATCTTTACAGCAGCAGTCAGTTTATTGTTTTCCTGACAATCTTAACCATTTCTATGGGACGGAGTAATAGAGTAAAAAATATTCAACATATAAAAAACAATTGGAGCCCTTTCTTTCTTTTGTGATTTGGGTAAGTGCTTTTGCCTTTATTGTGATCGTTATAACACACTTGTTCTAAACCATTGTGAACCATGACCCACACCGCAGAGCTAGCGGACCTAGTCAAAAACACCTCTGACAGTAGTTGAGAAATGAGATTGAGCGCGACAACTTTATAAATAATTGTGAGACTTAAAACTCTAATAATTATGATTGAAAATCATTATAGTTAAAATTCTGTCGCGTATAACGCATTGTAATATTTTACTTGTGCTGAGCCAGCAACAAATTTTGTATAAATACTTGGCTCCGCACAGGGCTCGCTCTCTTTACTTCGTTTACCTTATAACTGTGTAAGTGCTACGCAGTCCCATTTACTTGCGATGTCGCCAGTAGGGTACTGCTGGCATCCCTTTACGTAAGTTTATAATAAATAGTATTATAGTGTACCTCTATGTTTATCTGAGCAACCCCTACATTCGTAACATGTGTTAGATCAGTTATTTAGAAAATTAAGGGCCGCTTTTACAATTGTCAGATAACTTATACCAGAAATAAATTTATCTAAATGTATATACCTGGTATAGCATTAGTTTGCCCTTGTTACAGTCTAGATAACCTATTGAAACGTCAATAATGACTTATAAACTGACGTATAAATCATTTATATGCAAATTTGTTGTGCGCGTTACTTGGTTACTATACTAGATAAAACTACTGCTTCCAGCACCGGTTAAGTTATCCCTGGTTTATTCTCCTCAAAACATACAAGTAAAGTTTTATGAAATTGCTAGGACTCCTAAAATAATCGGGGCCATTGTAAAATTTCAATCACCCGTAGAATCTCTATTCAATAAATCCCAAATTAGAACTAGAAATAAAAACGAACCACCCGAAGGTCCCAATAATTAGGTCAATCAAGGAAATAATGCTCGACGATTATCAATTTTCTTCTGTGCAAAAATTTTAGCAACAAATCATATTTTAGCTGTAACACGTTTATGCATTTTCTAAAAAATCATTTATTACGAAGATGGCCGTTTCTGGAACTGACTTATAAATTGACGTATACGTTGTTTATACACTATTTTGATGTGCGCGTTACTTAGTTACTATACTAGATATAAGTTATAAGAGATTGTAAAAGCGCATTTTTATATATTCCTTAGATAGCGCTATTCCTTGTTTAACCGACGATTGTAAAAGCGGCCCTAAGTGATATAAATGTGCGGTTAAAAAAAATTGTTGAGTTTATTGATTTAATTTTAAAAAAATAGTGAACATTTAATTAAATGACGGGTGCAAACACGCGTAGTTAAAATAAAAAATGAACGCTTGAATTAAAAAATATAAAAGAAATTTTACTGGATCAAAACTCGCCGTTAATGCAATTTACGCCTAACGTGTCTAATGTACAGTTTCCGTTCAACCGAAATAATAAGACACTAAGAAGTCCTCAACGCAATGTTCAAATTAATTATAATATAGATAATAATCAAACAAATTCAGAAAAGCGCGACAACATAATAAACGCGGGTGAAAAAAAATCGATTGAAGTAAGTGAAAATAATAGCCAGTCTGAGTTAAATAAAGTTGATGATAAGCTTCCAGATAATAATCATTTTTAATCACGCGACGAAGAAAACAATGCAAATGAAATTCAATTTATTAGCAAAAATCAAAACAACATTCAACCCGAACAAAAAAAAAATAGAAAGTCAGCTAAATAAAAAATTATTTTTCCTAAAAAGTCGAAGTACTTTGGTACCTGAGACAAATAGGTAATTAGATATAACTGCTGATTTAGCATACTCGTGGTGTCCGTCCTCGCAACATTGTGAAATCAGAGCTTCCGGTTTAAATAAGACACCTGTTTTACAAGAGAAAAACAGCAGAAATATGAATAAAACAATTGCTAATATCGCAAATAATTTGCAACCGAAAGTTTCAAAATTTCTGTCGCCTCCTTCATTTGACCCTAGCAAAAATGACCCAATTGCGTTTATAAGAAGTTTTGAAATTATTAAGTCCCAATTAAATATATCTCCTGTTAATAAGTCATACAATATGCCACCCAATTACCAGCATAATAAGTATGTAGCAAAAAATGTTTACGATAGTACAGCCAAACACTAATATTGTGGCCGGTGACTCCGTAGACAAAAGTGGGTTGAAACCATTAAGCGAGACCAATAATAATTTAGGTACATTCACATGCAAAATCAATTTTAAATCGCGTCAGTCTAGCATGAACTGCGAGGAAAATAACATCGATGCTGCGAAACATTTATTTGTTATTTTGCGAAGCCGGCGCTACCCGGGAATAAATTCAGTTTGTGTCTCTGAGTGTATTGTTTCCCTTTCTCGCATTATGCATCCTTCATTCTGGCTATAGTTTTCTTTCTCTCAAGATGCGCGGAAACGCCTGTCATGGGCCACAGTATTCGTGTTTGGCTGTAATAGAAATAAAATGCCGCTTCATGTCCAGCGACAACAGGCGCTAACCCATTATAACGCGCGTACGTTCGATGGCAGGCCAACCTGCAATAATTGTGGCAAACCAGGACCAGGAAATAATAATAATGTACATACAAATTATTCGGGAAACGGAAATGGACAGATGTAGCAGAGGCGCCACAATCTGTCGCCAATCGCAAAAAGAACGACACTAATAAAATTAGCTTAATTATTGAAAATGAAGCCTATTAGCTATAAAAGGAATAATGGCTGATAAATATACAGATATTCTAGTAGATACTTGTGCTGGAATGAATTTAGTTTCTCTTAATTTTGTATATAATACAAAAAAAATAAAAATAAAAATATTATAACTTTAGGTAATTTTAAAATAAAATGTATGGGAAACATTTCTATAAACGTGGAAATCGAAATAAATTTATAGTAGATTTTTTAGTGGTAAAAACATTGCCAAAAAACGTATTGTTAGGATCTACATTTTTAAGAAAAAATAATGCGGTGATTGACTGTGCAGCGTCTAAAGTTTCATTTAACTGTGACAAACGTGGGGTCGGCACCATACATACCTTGCGAATAACACGGTCAGCATTACATGTAGTAGATTAGATATGCTTCCTGTTTATAATAGTACTACTGTTGATTGTAATACAGAAAATATTATTAAATGCACAGGATATAATAATTCGCGCACAGGTCACTTCTAGAATTAAAATATTTATAAATACAAATGGCAATCATTCGGAAAAAATAATCAATAATCATACGTTTGTACCAAATAATCTTGCTAGAAACAGCTTAGATGTCATTGAGAGAATAATAACATTTTGTTTATTTTAATAAAAAAATATGGTCATGTAAATAAGATTTTTTTTGAAAATACTACGTTTGGATACATTACAGGCAAGAAAGTTGAGTTGTATTTAGTAGAGGAATGTTTAACTAAAAATGTTATATATGAAAATAACATAACTTGTGGAAATTTATTAAATATACAACAGAGACATGAATTAAACCATCTATCTGTTAGCAGAATTTGAAGATGTCATGTTTTTCAATTCTTCAAAAATCGGACTTACTAACGTCACAAAACACGAAATAGATACCGGAAATGCGTCTCCGATACAACAAAAACCTTATCGTGTATCGCACGCTGAAAGGAAAATAATTGAACAAGTTGAAGAATTGTTACAAAAAGATATTATTAGACCATCAAAAAGTGCTTGGGCTTCACTCATAGTTTTAGCAAAAAAGAAAGATGAAACGCACAGAATGTGTATTGACTATCGTAAGTTAAATGCCGTGACAGAAAATGTAGTTATCAGTTACCGTTAATAGATGATTTTTTTTCATATTTAGGCGGGGCAAGTTTTTTTAGCACTATAGATTTAAACTCGGGGTATTATCAAGTACCTGTAAAAAGAGAACACAAACCTAAAAGCGCATTTGCAATTCCTTATCCTGGCGGTTTATATGAATTTAATAGGCTAAGTTTTAGAATGGTTAATGGACCTGCTTGTTTTCAAAAGCTTACAGACTCAGTTTTTAAAGATTTAAAATGAAAAGAAGTTGTTATATTTCTTGATGTCATCATTGTTTTTAGTAAATCATTTGATAAACATTTTATTCATTTAATAAATGTTTTTGAACGCGTGAAACGAGCTGGTTTAACTTTAAATACTTAAAAATGTGCTTTTTACAAACAGGAAGTTGATGTTTTAGGATTTGAAGTATCAGCAAACGGAATACTCCCCAATCCAACTAAAGTAGAAGCAATAAACAACTTTTCAATTTCTCAAAAAGTAAAAGAAGTTTAAAGTTTTCTAGAAATATGTAATTACTTTTGAAGATTTATCAAAAATTATTCAACTATTGCTAATCCACTTCACAAACTAACGCGCAAAGATGAAAAGTTTTATTGGTCACCACAAGCGTTTATGTTGCTGAAAAACAAACTTAGTTTGCCTCCGGTTTTATCTCATTATTTTCCAAATGCAGAAACTGAAGTTTATGTAGACGCAAGTGATGTTGGATTAGGTGCAATTCTGTTACAGAAATTTATGGTAGATAACCAATTGTATCCTATTTGTTATGCTTCTCGTACGCTAAACGTACATGAACGTATTTATACAATATCTAAAAAAAAAATTTAAATGGGCAATTATATTGTGGAGATCTTATTTATGGGTTTAGCAAATTTTAGTGTTGTTACGAATCACCATAGCTTATGTTATTTAAATTCTATTAAAGATCCAATAGGTAAGTATAAAAGAACATTTTGAAATATTTACCGCATTTACTAGTAATACCCGTTAGCTTAAAGTATGAAATATTGTTCAACAATCATTCTGAACCGTTAAGTGGACATTTAGGACAATATAGGACTTTAAGTCGTATTAAAAATAGGTATTATTGGAATGACTTAGATAAAGATGTAAGACAATTTGTACGAGGTTGCCCTGATAGCCAGAGTAGAAAAGGTCCTACTAATCAATTACCAGCTGGTTTACTACAGCCAATTGACATTCCGCAAAATCCGTTTGAAATGGTAAGTTGGGATATTATAGGTCCTTTTCCTCGCAGTAATAATGGTAAGAAATACATAATTACATGTGTGGATTTTACTACTCGCTGGTGCAACCGCAACACAAGTTGCAAAATTTTTGTTAGAAAATGTAATTTGTAAACATGGTGCTCCAAAATCTATTTTAAATGATAGAGGCAGTGTGTTTACGTTGCAAGTTATGACAGAGTTATTAAAAATAATAGGTGTTACTCCAATTTACGACGGCATATCATCCTTTTACTAAGGTTTATGTGAACGATTAAATAGAACTATTGTTAAAATGCTTTCAAAGTTTACAGGCACAAACCAAAAGAATTTGAATAAATGTCTACCTCATTGTGTGTTTGCGTATAATACCTCCACGCAAGAGTCTATGAAAACCTAACATATTTTCAAGTAGTATATGGTAGAAATCCTAAAGACGCACAGCTATCTAAAACAATTGAGAATTTTGAAGTGCAGCGAATTCAACAACAAATGTTAAAAATGAGAAAGTTGGCTTTAGAAAACATTAAACAAAGTCAGCAAAACACTAATGTAAGATATGACAAAACACATCAAGATATTCAGTTTAGTGTAGGAGACAAGGTTAAAGTTTACACGCCAGTCCGACAAATTAAAAAAAGCGATAAACTGCAACCGCGTTACTTTGGTCCATACACTATTACAACAAAATTATCACCCCTAAATTATGTAGTGGAATATGGACAAGGCAAAAGCAAAAAGTTTGATGTGAGTAAGACATCTGCTTATTATGAACCTTTTGATAGAAATGTAAGTTAAAGAGAAATTGTAATAGCAAGTAATGTTTTTTTGTTTTTGTTCGAGAGTTTGTGATATAAATACATGTTTTGATTTTTATCAGGATTGTCGTATTTCAGTCCATCGTTATTCTGGCTTTCAGAGGTCACGGTTATCAACCTTATTCAATAAATAATATACAGGACACCGCGGGACTATATTATGAAGGTATTGGATCCATGAAAGTAAGTGAGGACTATTGGCATCTTGTTTCGTACATCAATCTTACTAACTAAGAAGACCGGAATAAAAAAATTAAATTTGACGTGACAAAACAGAAAAGGTATGTAATAAAAAGTTAAATTCAAATTTATGTGAGTATAGAATAAACATAATAAAGCATGTTTTGCAATCGTCAGAAAATGCAAGAAACTATTATAAATCTTTATTAACTAATCAGAAATGGGTCAAACGGGGATATTTTAACATTGTCGGTTCGGTATCAAAAACATTGTTTGGTACTTTATCGCAACAAAATACGATAACATATTAAACAAATTAAAATTAAAAACTGAAGGAATTACACATTTAGTAGACGATCAGACTACAGTTATGACTTCAATTATAAATTCAGTAAACCAATCAATTTATAATAACATAGCGCAAAATAATAGTATGCAAGTGCAAGTGATTAAAAATGTACAAAGTTTTGAAAAAATTGTTATCAATTATTTTTACATCAATTCAGCTCTAAAACAACATATTGATTGGGTAGTACTTTTATTGTCAAAATACTTAGGTGATATTGATTGCATATGCAGTGCAATGTTATTTGCGCGTATTGGCATTTTGCACCTAAGTTTGGTATCCACTTAAGAGTTGTATCTACAATTAAAGAAAGTGATTTTAGCAAAAGACTTCCGATTTCGCGTCACGAAAAAAACGTTCTGTATGTCTTAGGACAACTAAAGTTTGTTATTCATATTAGTCAAAATCAATTATTATTGTCAATAAAAATCCTTCTAGTATCTAAGATAAAATTTACGCTGTTCAAACTAATACCGTTCCCACTGTTAATTGTAAACGAGCACTACTATTTTATAAACCCCCAGTTTAATGTTGTTGCTATAAATAGATCTAGTAGTAAATATATAACTGTAACAAAAGAAATATTAAATCAGTGCGTAGAGTTGTATGATGAAAAAATTGGGAAGATACAGATATGTTTATAAAAGCAACCGATTTGGCAAATACTTGTAAAATGCAACTATTATTAGGTAACGTACAAAACATTATGCTAGCATGTGATGGTTACTTGACAAAATTAAATTCAACATTGTTTATACCGTTAAATAAAACAAACACTTATTTGTGTCCCCAGTTTCAGAACGTGTAGTGTTAGGTTGCGTAACCAATAAAAAACACTATACAATAGTTGCCAGCATTACAAGCACAGAAGAGGCTAAGACGCCAGCAGTGGCGTATGAATGGCTGACAAAGAAGAAGATATGTTCAATAACCTCTTAATACCGTTAGGTGTTGAGGTGTCGGACACACCGAGCCACAAAGAAGACATGCCTATGGATGCCTATATGAGGTAACGGATCCATATTGGGAAGAACGCTATGCTCGGCATCTCTTTGGGTTCACCCATCTAAGTTGTGACCAGAGCGGCCGTTGCTTAACTTTCGTTAACAAAAATCACAAAGAATCAGTATAGTATAGTATAGTATTAGTTATGAAAAACGGAGAAGAGTACAAAATTGAACACCAATCATTAAATTAAAAGTAGGTTAGAACTGTAATTATGTTAGGTTAATTAGTATAAATGCATATTTTAAATGTTTTGTCTAATTTTATGTAAACCACTACCTGGACCAACTACCTATACACGGAAGGGAGGGTACTAAATCCAACAAACCAGAACAATTTTGGAGCCGCTAAAAATTGGTAGCAAAAATAGACAAAGAAAGAAAAAGTTTTGTTGAACAAGATCCAAAAGTTGAGAATATTGATTTGAAGGCCAGTTCAAGAAAATGGTTATTGATTGAAATCCAAAAAGCAACTGAATCTGCAAGGCAAGGTGATCCCAACTAGCACAATTAGTCGCGGAAACGTAGTAAAGCAACTGTTGTAGAAACTTTAAAGTGCTTTTGCCACTAGCTATGGGCACGTAATAGGAACGTTCCAATTACGTGCGTGCGACCGAAATGGGGAATATTTTGTCGGTGACTGTAACGTAACGGCAACTTGCCTGGAACTTGTACGGCTACGTTCCAGGGACGTAGTGGTTACGTGGCGGCGTCATCACCGCGTGGTAGTCGTGTTGAACATGGAACCTTTCTACTACTTTTTAAAACTTTTAATAGTGTTTGCTTTGTCTTGCAACAAACTTTGTTATTCTTTTGTTTCACTTCTACATAATCCTTGTCTTGTTTATTTAAACACTCAGACACAAAATGGAAAACTTAATAAATAATAATATCCGAAACAACTTTCACAACAACTTTCTCGATGGTCTGAATTACAAAATTAAAACGAATGTCACTTTACTGATAAACATAAAGGTGCCAAGTTGAAATCGAATATCGCGCCATTCAAAATTGTATGTATATATTAAAATATTGTCTTTAAAATATTTAATGTCATGTGAAAATATAGCACGTAGATACTAAAAACACGTTAAAATAATTATTTCGAAATTACACGCATTCATTTGTTATATTTTGTGCAGAAATTATTACAAATTAACCATTTTTCAGTCATTATGACATATTTTGAAATAATATTGTCACAGGTGTTGTCCATAAAGATGGCGAATTTTTGAAAAAGTAACTTTAAATTGGTTGTTACTAAAAAAGCGACTTCAAAGTAATCGTCACTTAGCAATAGTGGACCGGAACTGTGAATGTGTAACTTTAAAGTAATAATTACTACAAAGTCCCAAATGGAACTGCAATGCCACTTTAAAGTTCCCTGTGGGTCCTTACAGTACCATCTGGAACTTGAAATGGGTGGTTTTAACCTTACATGGCTTTCTCAACAAGTGTTGAATTAAATTAAGGTTAGGTGAGTACTTTTTTTTCATAAATTCAATGCATTTATATCCTTGGATATATGGCAATAATTTTGTTTTTAAATACTAAATTTTGATTTGTTATATTGATAATAGTGATGGACTTTTTCAAATATGTTTCAACCCAAGAAAAGCGATGAATATATTTCACTGTTGATCCATCTCGATGGGAGAAAGAACATCTGAAATTCATAACAAAATGCAAAAAACTAAATTTAATATTACCATTAATACCAATAATATCAGCCAACACACAAGAAACAGAATAACGAAAAACATTTTAAACAAAGAACTACATAACCAATATAATAAATTGAACAACATCGAAATTAAAAAAATATAACATATTCCAAACCATGACAAAAAACTTCCATTATTTAGAAATAGAGAATATAATAAATAAAGTTAATAAAACTATTGCACCGATAAGAACAAAAAACAAAGAAAAGAAAAAACTGAAAATTAAAAAGTTAATTAAAATCAAACAAAAAAAACACAAGAAAATGTACAATCAACAGACAAATTCAACAACATACACAAGTTTCATAACAAATTCACAAATCTTAGCAACATTATACTAACCCCTAGTGAAATAAACCTTCTAAACAAAGGCTACAAATATGCAACAAAACCCAACATCAATAGTTTGCACCTACAAGCAATAGAAATTGACATTGCAATATATGGTCACCCAGCAAGAAAATCAATAAAAGGAGAAGCAATTAAAATTCTTAAACAAGAAGAACATAAAGAAAAAAGAAAATCTCCACACAACCTAACAACCGAGGAGAAAATAATAAGTAGACTGAAAAATAAAATAAAAAATAACAACATTACAGTAACAACAGCAGATAAAGGAGCAGGTTTAGTATTTCTACAAAAAGAAGAATAAAACAACAAAGTAGAAGATTACATAAAGGCCAATAATTTTACAGAAATTGACACCAACACCAACACAACCCTCAACAAATTAATAAAACGCACTAAAGACACAATAGAAAACACTATAATAACAATTAACAAATATAATCCCAAATACAACACTTTAATTCCAATGAACCCTCAGTTACCTAAATTATATGGCCTACCCAAACTACACAAACCGAACATCCCCATAAGACCCATAGTATCTACAACCGATTCACCAACATATAAACTGGATAAATTATTTACTAACATATTAACAAAAAACTTACAAATTACTCCTAAACACACAACTATCAACTCTATAGAACTTGCAAACACTCTAAAAAACATTAAAATAGAACCTAACGATACGATGATCTCCTTCAACATCACCAACTTGTACACAAACATACCTATACCTAAAACTATTTTTGCATTACAAAATACATTATCAACACTAAACATAGACACTGAAGAAATAAAGAACATAATAAAAATTGCAAAAATTCTCACTTCAGAAACAATTTGCACATATAATGAAAAAACATATAGGTTAACCGATGGACTACCAATGGGAGCATCATGCTCAACTATCCTAGCAAACATTTTTTTCAATACAATCGAAAAAAAAATACTAACTAACAACAACCCACTACACAATAATATAATACTATGGAGTAGATATATAGATGACATATTTTGTATATTTAGAGGGCAACCAAATGACATAAATAATCTACATTTATATATTAATAGCTTAACTAAAAACATACAATTTACAATAGAAATAGAAAGTAACAGTCAAATAAATTTTCTTGATCTGACAATAATCAAAAACAATTCAAACAAACTAAACTTCAAAATTTACAGAAAACCAACCAATTCAGGCATAATAATCCCTTTCAGCTCAAATTACAGTTTCAACAACAAATTTGCAGCTTTTCACTCCCTAATACATAGAGCACTATCACTTCCACTATCATCTACACATCTACAGCTTGAATATAATACCATAAACCAGCTAGCTATAAATAATCAATTTCCCCTCAGCACAATAGACAAAATAATTAAGAAACATACACAAAAAACACTACTTGACAACATAACACTTCTTACACACAACACCAAAAACACAAACAACCAATACAGAAAGTTAACATATTACAACACCAGTTACAACATAATACAAAAACTATTGTACAAATACGATCTTAAAGCTTCACTATCTAACCCTAACACCATCAAAAATAACATCTGCAATCAAAAACATACATTAGACAAACTGACTAAATTAGGAATATACCAAATCAATTGTCAAGATTGCACAGCTTCATATATAGGACAAACTGGTAGAGCACTTAAATACAGACTTAAAAAACACACTCACAAAAATGACAACTCCACTTTTTCCAAACACTTACAAATACACAAACACACTTTCAATATCAAAAACAAAAATAATATAAAACTCCTACACCAATATAAAAAAAGCTTAAAAATGACAATACTAGAATCATATGAAATAGACAAATTAAAAAACAATAAAAACTACAGATGCCTAAACGAGCAAATCAATAACCCATACCAACATACATATACATTTACATTTACATTTTTAAAAAACAATAACCACACTACAGTTAATCACTCGACAACAATAACCATAATACACAATAACCAATTAATGTAACAGTAACCACAACAAATTTACACCACCCGCAACACACAACAACACCTGTGAAAAGAAAAGTAAGTTTTGTTAAAATCATCTATGTAACACATAAATATTTATAATTTATGTAATATTTTTAGAACTGATGATGGCTTAACAGCCGAAACCGGTCTTAATATATATAAAAAATTAAAATTAGCACAATAAAGTATATAATTTTTTTATTAAAATACCTTAACCTCAATTATTTTAAACTGTGCAATAATCAAAAACAAATACCATAAATTTAATGGTCTCGGCCCTTTTTAAATATATTTATTTTAGCAACACCAACTGTCTGCGATGAAATAAACTTTATAAAAGAAGAAGTTATGCTGCTACGGAATGAAGTTACTGCGATGAAAACGGAAATCATGCAACAAATGAAAGACAAATAATCAAAAATTAATCTGTCGATCGACAAAGTTTTCAGAGTACTTTCTACTCAAAATCATCCTCAAAATGGGGTAACAATTCCCAAAACTACAGCTAATTTATTAAAGTGCATGAATTTTCCACTATCATCATGCAAAGAAATATCTCTTTTAGAAGAGAAAATCAAAAACGAGCAAGAGTTTTGTACACAGCTGGTAAATACAAAACTGCTTTTTAGTGGTTATCGTAGTTAGCACACTGTTTTAGGTTGAATTTTTATCACATATTGGAGGCCGCACTGGAGTGGAAGATTCTAAGATAGCATATAAAGTAGTTGATTCTTTGTATAAATCGGAAATTTTTATTCACTACTTATGAACAGTTGTCTCTAGAGGATCTTCAGGAAACAAAAAATCATTTCAAATGTTGAACGCAATACTTGGTGTTATATTTGAAGTAATTTCCTTTGCAGATGACAGACACACTTTGGAAAAAAATGGTGCAATTTTTAAAAATGTGGTCTTGAAGCATGCATAATAGAGGATTGCTCGCAAGCGGTATGTATATTAATAATTATTTGTGTTTAAAAAATTTATCGCAACATTTATCGTGGTTTGTTTTTAGTAAATTAGTTCTATTTTTTTTATTTCCAGCACAAAATTAATTCCTTCCGATATAGACAACAATAACCTTGAATTTTCACCCGATAATAACACCAAGGAAAGTGAAGAGATCATAGACAATATTAATGATGCAGAAAATAGAGAATAAAACTGATTTTTTTCAAAGTTTAATTATTTATTATACATTACATTAGGTACAGTTATTTTTTTATAGTAGTTTTTTATAACTTATGTTTTTATTTATATAAATATTACTTTTGTTAATGTATGGTTTAAATTTCCTTAATAAACTTATTAAATTATTTCAATATCTACAGTATAAATACAAATTCCTGATTATATTTAAGTGAAACAAGTTTACCTCGTTTTGTTCTGGCATTAGATTTATATACATTTAAAAATAATGATTTTATTGGCAACTAAAAAAAGACTGATTTCACTTTTATTGCAGAACCATAAATATAATTTTTTTCTTCAAAATATGTAGCATTTATCATAGATACAATATCGTTTTCTTTAGTCATAAACCATTTATTCTTAATATCATTAGACAGCATAAAATCATTAGAAATTTGAACGGTATTAAAATTTTTATCACAATGCAATAGTTGATGCTTTTCAGTACAATTTTCATTTTTAACAAAAGGGAATTTGCTTGATACTGGACTCACATTTGTAAATGTATTAAATACAAACAATTCAGTTACACGTTTTGCTATTTGTGCAAAAGGTCGGTTTCCGGTGCGAACTAATGATTTTAAATGTCCAAGAAAATTTTCTAATGGATATGTACTAATTTCGCTAAGATTACCAAATTTCTTTACATCATTAATTACATGAGCTGCATTATAAACATTGCTACTTATAGAGTCTATTCCGTAGATGTCTATGAACTGTTCAATATAATCCTTGAGTAAACAATTAGCTACATTAATGTATTTCAAATAGCTCTTACATGATATAATTGTAACTGCGCAAAACAATGTAAAAAAATTGTGGTATGCGTCAGTATATAAAAAGTCTTTTAGCACAACAGGGCCAAGACAAAGTAAAAAAGTGCGATATTCAGTCCCTTTCCAAAACTTTAAACATCTTTGAATGTTTTCTTATAGTGCGATGAATTTGTGCAGGCCTTCTGGTGTTGCAAACCTTTAACATATTGAACAATAGATCAATTTGTGTTGCTTACCACAAAAATTATAACTTTCATTAACCCATCCATATAAACATTTTCGCATTATACCTATACGATTAAAGAAAATTGTACTTAAGAATGTTAAATTATAGAAGAGTAAATTAGATATTTACCTAAATCAAACAAGTGTAATGAGTCTGCAATTATAATATCTTCCACTGTATCGATGGGCATATTCAACAACGGTGAATCGTCTTTATGGTGATCTATATCGGATTTCTTACAAAAACTATCATCGGTTCTCAGAGGACTGTCTATTCTGGGAAAGCTCATATGCCTTCCTTTTTTGTAAAATTCTCCAAGGACTGTACATTTTATACAGCTATGAGCCGCATTAAATCCAACAGTACCTATAAAAAATAATAAGCAATATGTTATAGTTTTAATTCACGCACCTTTACCTTTAATGAAATTTCTTGCTGGTGTGTCGCATACAAAATATTTAATAAGAATTTTTACTAAGTGCCCATTTATACGAAAACCATTTTGCAAAATATCATTTAATTCATCAACAAACTGTAAAAAAAATCTTTTAGAGGGGGCTTACATTCCCCGCAATAAACTGCTACAGCCATTGGTTTTAAAAATGACATATTCTCAAGTCTAAATAAAATTGGCCAAAATTCTATTGGAGAAAAGCTAAACGGTGGAAGACCATTCACGTTAAAGACTAGCGGCAGTGTTACTGATCTATCAATATCAAAAACACTGTATTCAAACAATTTTTAATGCAATTGTACCAAAATTTTCCATTTTCATTCTTTCAATATCTACTATTCTTGGAGTTTTCAATAATGTTCTGCTATCAATGGGCAAGTTTAATCCATTTGATTTTAATATACGCAATAGATAATCAAGTGAACTGTAGGTTATTCTATGCGAGTGATACCACGTTCTAAGATGTTCCAATGGTGAAATTTGGGAGATGATAGAATTAATAGGTTTTTCATTGTCATAAGCAGTATTGTGATACACTGTATCATATAACTCATCACAATTACCATTTCTTTCATCTTCAGTTTGTTTTCGTTTTGAATAATTGACTCGTCTAATTGTTCCGTTGATGGAAGGAATATATTCGAATTATTTTCTATTCTCAACAACCGTTTTATATGGCTATTAATTGCACCATTTGCCTTTAAGATTTTTAATTTACAATAAAAAGTTGTAGAATGTCGATAAATTGTTAACTTTTTCATTCGGTTACCAAGCTTGTATTTTTTTATAGATGTCATATTGCTTCTAAATATCCACAATATTGATATTAAACATACACTATACACTGCACTTAACAATAATGCTGCACTCAGCACAAATTTTTAGATTAACTTTTTAATTTTATGATATTATGCACCGCTCTTCAATATTGGCATATTGGGAACTGTATGGTGAAATCTACTTCATCGTGATTTTGAGAGGTGACACAGATTTTGTAGTAGCCTACAGCACAATTACATTCAATTCTGCAGGTAACGACAACGTTATTGACACTGATATATATTACTTATAAGTTCCAGGCAGTTAAAGTTGCGCAGACGTCCCAAAATCGTCGCGGAAACTATCAATGCTACTTGAAAGTAATTAAAACTTTAAAGTCGCATTTTAGTAGCATTAGGTAGTCGTTGCTACTATCGTTTGCCACCGTTAAGTTCCGAAAACTTTAAAGTTGTCCCACTGGTAACTACGACGTCCCAATTACCGGGGAAGCTACCTAGAAGTAACATAACTATAAAGTAGCCATTCCTTGTAAGAACTACGTAGCAGCGACTATAAATTGTTAAATAAAGTTATTTATTCACCAAAGTCGCAGATTTAGTGGCAGTTACGTAGCAGTTACTGGTTTAAGGTTCCCATCTCAGTTGCGGCCACTTTGATGCTAGTTGGGATAAGATGTTGCATGTGGATAATAGAACCAAGAAAATAATGAAATGAGAATTAACAATCGTAATACAAATTGTTAAAATATGGAAAAACTACTTAAAAAATAATGATTAAGTTTAAAAGTCATTAGATGAGTTGTTAAATAATAGTAAAAGTTTAACAAAATTTTAGAAAAGCGTTATAGTGTACCTTTCATCAAGTGTATAAATACTTGGCTCCGCACAGGGCTTGCTCTCTTTACTTCGTTTACCTTATAACTGTGTAAGTGCTAAGCAGACCCATCAACTTGCGATGTCGCCAGTAGGGTATTGCTAGCATCACTTTACGTAAGTTTATAATAAATAGTATTATGTACCTCTGTGTTTATCTGAGCTACTCCCTACATCCGTAACAATACAATATAACTCCGAACCTAACAAAACCTTTTGAAATAGTCCTATATCGATATTCTAAAATATAATAAACATAAATTTCTTACCATCATTGACGCGTTTAGCAAATACGCTCAAGTGTATCTACTTTTGAATATAATAAGCAGTAAAAAAATATTTTATTACTTTTCACATCATTCAGTTACAGGTTTAATTATCTGTGATAATGGACTAGACTTTGATAACAGATATTCTCAACCTACATAAAGTTGAAATACATTTCTGTAGCCCAAATCATCCGGATAGTAACGGACTAATTAATATATATTAATAATGGTAGGGGAATGATATTATAAGTTTGCATCATTAAAATATCAAATTATCATTATATAGTTTTGATGATTTATTAAATTTAAAACAAATTTATCACATTTTTGCTTATACATAGGTTTTTAATAGTCTGTAATATCATTAAAAAAAAAACTTATATAGATATATATTTATTTAATCAATATTTTACTAAATTATTATTTAATTTATATCAAATTTATGTAAAGAGAAAAACATTTATTATTTTGTAAGATGACTACAAGTAAAACCATTCACAATTTCAAATATAGGAGTCATTTTACCATAGAACTTCCTATGCTTCTTGATGTCTAACGTACTTTTTTATTAAAATCCCCGATTTTGTTCGTTGTGAAACTAACAAGTATACGTGGCAATTCAGCAATGAAAATAATATTGCTTTACTCTGGCACTGAAGCACTTTACAGCATCGATGCCATCTGTGATATTATGTTAGGTTTATGTTTAAGTACTGGCATCAAAGTCATTTACAACTTTGTTATCAGCTGTGATAGTAGGTTTTGTAATATTAGTTTTAAATTTTGGCATCTGTGATATTAGGTTTAGTATTTATTTATTTATTTAACAGTTTTGTATTGTTTTTCTCAGGTCTATAACCTGAGGTTATTATTATTCAAATATTCAGTTAATAGCTTTAGTAGTCAACGTTATAAATGAATTAAAAAAAAAAAATGTTTTACCATATACAGTGTTTCTTTCAAAAACTCCATATATAATATTTAATAAAAATTAGACAGCTTATTGCAATAAATTGAGTTATTCTTAAAAAACTAACACCACGATATGAAAATGGAAACTACTCTTCTTTTAAAATTGGTGTGCCAACTAAAATACAATTAATTGTAATTCAACAAAACTTCTAACAAAAAAATTAATCAAAAGTGAAAGCTGGCGCAGTCGTACGGATCTTCGAAAAAATCTATTAATTGATTTAAGAAGAATCAATAGCATTTTTTAAGTTTCAACTTTTAATCGAATAACATTAACGATCCTAATTGTTACCAAAAAGAGTGCCCCGGAACAAGCATTGTTCACCGGAGCCCTTGGAGCGGAGCAAAGCCAAACAGAACTCACACGGCCTTCCAAAAATCGAATAAGCCGTCTTTCACCATTGAATTGCAGTGATTCAATCAACGGGAACAAGCATCGTCTCAGGATAGACATCGCTGAAATTCACCCAGTCTATCGGAGACAGCAGTCCATCAAAGACAACAGATCATCGAGATTGCCGTAGTTTATAATGAAACCGTAAGAATCGATTAAAATATTGAATAATAATTATATTAACTGTATGCGTTTGTAACATAATATTGTTTTTAATTTATCATAAACTAAATGCTTAATATTTATTATAATTTATTGAAATTATAATAACGTTTTATTTTTATATATATTATTTTATTATTTTTATTTTTAATGTGTACAACAACAACTTTGACATTAAGTTAAGTTAAGATAAATTTTTTTTTAAAGCGTTATAATTTAATTTTTTATATATAAAATTATTATTAGTTTGTATGCTCTTATAATTTGAACTATCAAAATATAGATAAGTTATTCTTTTATAAATTAATTAAGCTGAATTCAATCGAGGAATCTAGTTCTGAATCAGAATTAGAACCAAACAATTAATAAAATAATTTAGTAGAACTTTTCAAAAATTTAAAAGTAAATTCAAAATTAAAATTGGCGGTTCAACAACCTCAAATATGCCCACATTGATTTCATACGTTTTTTTTAAACAAAATTCCCCGTTTTAAAGCAAACCATTCAGAACTATCTGAATATGTGAGATTAGTGGAAGACTTATTTACACAGTTCTAGCAAATTCAAGAACCAGGAGCTTACATAAACAAGGTATTACTTTCCGCTGCTCGTAATCGCCTTAAACGTAGTAACTAGTGAAAATTTAAATTTATGGAATGATCTTAAAACACTGTCAATCAATAATTTTGGTGATCAAAGATCAGAGTTAAATTTAAAAATTGATTTATTTTGACTAAAACAAATTTTTTAAAAATCTCCAATTGAGTATTATAATAGATGTAGATCTTTGCTTGCAATATAAAATTCAAAAATTTCTTTAACTAATGACGCTATTGTTATAAAAACAAAATTCAAGAAGCAAAAAACTTAGCAGTTACTGCTTATACAAGTGAGTTAACAGAACCGTTAGGTTTGTTTATTAAAAGTCGTGCCTCCCAAACATTAGAAAATGCATTGACATTTGTAAAAAGTGAGCTGGACATAAGATATTTTCAAAATTTAAACAACCAACAATCTAAACAAATTCCGAATCAAACATCAATTAAAAACCAACCTGTTTTTCAGAGACCCCAAACATTAAATTATTTCTAACAACGACTTTTTGTTCATCAAAATCAGCCCCAATTTAAAATGAACCAATTTCTTAGTTCACAACTTATGCAATTTCCTTGATATCAAAGATCTTTTACAAAAACCAGTCAAAATGCGTTTGCCTCAAAATAAAATTTCCAAAATTTTAATCGACTTGAATCAATGCAAACTTACACAATAAATAAGGTTTCTTTTTCACAACAAATTTAAAGATCAACCAATTTAAAAATTTTCATTTTCAAGAGTTATTTAATGTAGATTTCTATTAAACCCCTGAAAACCATGAAATCTACTACAAACAATGTTCTTCAGAAATACCCAAAACGTCATATCAATATGACCATGAAACTGAACAAGAAGTTTCAAACAAATTTAAATATACCGAACATAAACAAACTGATTGCCAAGAAAATGCTGTAAATTTTCATTAACAGTCTTGGTCAAATCTTTTTCAATAAGTCTAAAAACAAATTTACCATACATAATAATACCGGAAACCAATGACAAATTATTAATTGATACCGGAAATTCTCTATATATTATTATATTTTCATCTCAATTTGTAAATATTTATTATCCGGAATACATATTTGAGCACCCTTTCAAAATTTCCAAGTTCCAATTCTAAATTTGTTTTTGGAAGAAGGAACACACCTGTGTTACCTATTTAATTTTTATAGTGAATATGTTGGACTAATAAGTACTGATCTATTAGCAAAATTACCTGCAAATATTGATTACCGATGGATGCACATTTAAACGGAAAAAACAAAAGTTCCATTTTACTATAATCAATCAAAATTAAAACAAGAAAAACAGAAACGTAACCAATGCAACTTTATAAAAATAAAATAAATCTAAAAGTGCTTTAAAAACTATCATATTGCCACAAAGAGTAGAAATCTTTGTCACTCTACCTGCGGTAGGAAAAAGTGGTTGAAAATTAACCCCTCAATTGAACTTAACCAAACATGTACTAATGCCTTTTGCAATAGTAACATTACATGATAATTGGTTACAAACAAACCTTATCAATACTTCTGACAAATCTCAAACATTGATTATTTTCCAACCTCTTATTTTAGATGATTATACCCCTTTAAAAAAACAAGTTAATATTAACAATATTTATAACTTAATCCCCAAATAAAAACTCTTTTAAAAAATTTAAATGAAAATTTAAGATTAGATCACCTAAACTTTGATGAACGTACGTTATTAACTAACGATTGCGTTGAGTATAAAGAAATATTTTATACCCCAAAATTCCATTGTCTTCAACATCCCTAATAAAACCTTCTTATTAGAACTAAGACAAATACGCCGATATTTACAAAAACCGCACAGATATCATCATGTACATAGAGAGGAAGTAAAAAGACAAATCGATAAAACATTGAATGACGATATAATCAAACATAGCAAATTGCCCTATAACTTTTCAATTTGGGTAGTCCTAAAGAAACGCGACGCTTCTGGCAAACAGAAATGGCGCATTGTCATTAATTATAGGAAACTTAACGAACAAACTATAGACGACAAATTTCTTTTACGCCAAATTGAAAAGGTACTAGACAATTTAGGCACAGCAAATTATTTTACTTCCCTCGACTTAGCTTCGGGTTTCCATCAAATCAAAATTGAAACTCACAATAGAAAAAAGACAGCTTTTTTTACAGCAGAAGGTCATTTTTAATTAAAAAAATAATTTGGTTTAAAAAATGCCCCCGCGACGTTTCAAAAAGTGATTAACACTGCTTTAAAAGAACTGACCCCCGGACAATGTTTAGTATACCTTGACAACATTATCATTTATTCAAGTTCATTGCAAGAACACATTAATTGTTTAAAAATGTATTTCGAAAATGCAAAGAAACTGATATCAAAATTCAACTTGATAAATCCAAATTTCTCCAAAAATCTGTAAAATATCTAGGTCATGTTATATGCCAGAGTCAAATCTATATGGAATTAAATTTACTTTGTTTACGGATCATAGAGCTTTAGTCTGACTCCGTAAACTCAAAAAACATAATTTAAAACTTACAAGATGGGCTTTTAAATTAGAAGAATATAATTTTGACATAAAATATTTACCCGGAAAAACTAATAAAATAGCTGACGCTCTTTCTCGTATACAAATTTACCAAACAAGATTATATCTTTTTGAATGACGTTAATTAGATTATATATAATTTAAATAGGATTGATGCACCTAATCCTACAACTCCTATTTTGAGCATGGTACCAAATCGATCGGAAACACCAAACATTGATGATTTATTTGATATTCCTATTCTCAATTTACCATCAGAAATTTCAAATAACAAAGTCCTTCAAATAATAATGATAATAATTCATTAGTAAATTAAGTTCATACTCAACAAAGTTCAACACCAGTAATAGACATCAGCAAAAAACCATTGCAACATTTTAATATACAAATAGAATTTATTAAAGTCCAATTACCGAGAAAAATAAAAATATCATATTTGATGGGAATACACATTACTCAATTTGTGTGTCCCCCAGTAATAAAAGAACCAAATTTAATGAGTTACTTATAGAACATTGCAAACTTCAGATAAATTATTATTGCTCCTGTCCTAATGACACATTCTATCAAGAATTTTCTTTGTATATAAAATCAATAACAAATGAAAACACTCCTTTCATAGATGTAAACTCAAGTTACGTATGTGACCAAACTTGAAGAGCGAAACAGATAATGAATTATCATATTGGAAAAATTAACTATAGAGGTATATCGAAAACTATTGAACATCTCCAACGCAAATACTTTTGGAATGGAATGACTAATGACATTAAATTTTTTATTGATAATTGTCAAACTTGTAAAGCTCAAAAATATAACTGAATCCCTATTAAACAACCTTTACAGTTAACTCCAACTTTTAACCGACCATTCCATACAATTTACCCAAGCTTATCAGCTTATCTAGCAATTTAATAGAAATAACTGATAAACTATTAAGTTTTTTCACAACTTATACTACTCCAAATATAATAGTTGCAGAAAATGAATTTAATAAACAACCATTTAATAACTTTTTGCAATTACATAAAATTTAATTGCACGCAACACCCCGCAATCATCAGTCAAATTTTTCTATAGAACGTCTACACTCAACTCTTCTAGAACATTACAAGCTTTTAGGTAAAACACCGGATAATAAAAAAATGTTCTATTGCATATTAACTTATAATCATTCTATTCATTCAAATTTAAAGTTCTCCCCTTTTGAAATAGTATTTGATTACTGATAATAAAAACCCGTTTGATCTGGAATAAAAAAACATTTTTTCAAAACTATATAAGTAACCATAAGGAAAAAATGAAACATATTTATGATGCACTTTATGACAAACAAATTTTGACAAAAAAAACTTGGAATGATAAAATTAACAGACCTCGTAAGGTTAAAATATTTAAAATAAGTGACAGTGTTTACATAAAAACTAACAGACGAAACAAAAAGGAAGCCAAATTTGTAGGACCTTACGCTGTTGACAAAATTCACAAACATGACACCTATGACGTTAAAAACGTCCCGACCCTTTTTCAGGTCATTGCAAAACATCATCTTCCTCTTCACCTGGTGCTACATCAAGCGTGACGTAGTGATAGAGACTCTAAATGACAACTCTGGACTATACCCTTTGCAAAAAAGCAGAGCCTTTTTAAAAGAATCAGAATGGACATTAATCAATATACTTGACTACACCCCCATATTAAACAACTATCACACTCTAAAAGATAATCTTCTAAAACCAATATTGTTTTTAGAAAATAAAAATTATCATATTGCACAAAGAACTTATAAAAATCTATCAGATATACTGATCAATCACAATAATGAACTGTTGATCCTTAAACAATACATTAATAAAGCTGATCAGCTTTTACATCAGCAATTCCCTGAAGTTCAGACCACTAGAGAAAAACAAAGTGTAGTAAATGAGTTAGGTAACGTAATAAAGTTCGTTACAGGTAACCTGAACGCAGCAGATGGACGACGATACAAATGTTTGTTTTCCAAATTGACACATAATTCTAAAAATAAAAAAACTGCTTTGTTAGCACAGGCGCACATTCTAAATAATACTCTATCAACCATTTATCTTTCAAAAAATCAAAATTTGTTAAATAATAATTTTAACAAAATTTTATTAAATAATGCGGAAATTAACCAAATAATATCTAAAAGTTTAACCTATTCAATAATAAATCAATCAATTCAATCATTACAACTGTTCATTCATATTTGGATAGAATTAGAAAACGCTCTTAGTTTTGCTCAAAAACACCAACTACATCTTTTCCTCGTTGATAACAATGATTTTATTCAATCCCTTAATCAAATATCAAAATCTTTAAATCAACTTCAAAATTCTTCAAAAGGATTAACTCTCTTTATCTTCAAAATTTTATTGAAAAAGATTTACTTTTTCTGATTTTCAATTAATTGAATTGATTCCCTTTTCTGCATACACTAAAAATAATGAATTTTAAATGATTGTACCCTCTTATAAAACTTTGTTATTTACAACAGACTTTAGTGTCCCAATTGAAATCAATCAATGCCAACAAACTTCCATTGAACAATACTTTTGCTCTCAAAAAACCAGTTTACTATCCCGAACTCAAAATTATGTGAGACACAATTATTATTCTTTCACGATAATCAATTATGTCAGCCGTACATCTTTAATTTAACTTCGAGTAAAATTTTTCAAATTATTATAGCTACTTGGTTAATTAGTACACTCACTGGAATCATTTTAGACATTCAATGTAGTCAAAGTATTAGTAAAAAGAAATTTTAGTATCAAACATCATAAATTTTAGCAATGATTGCTAAGCTCTAATAAATTATAACGATTTAGTACTCAACATAAAATTTTCCTCAACTGGAGAAGTAACTTTAAAATTACCCAGTATTGGGTAATTACACCTACATGAGTCAAATAATAAATTGATTAACATTCCTAAGATTGATCTATCAACAAATTAATACTATAGATTTAGTTCAGAACAAATTAAAGCTAAGTGACCAAAAAGAGTTACTCTCGAATGCAAATTCCCCGGTCGCCAATAGCTTACATATTAGTTCATTTATTTTTAATATTATATTAATCTCTATAATGATATGTTTTATAACCTATGTGTATTGTAAACGTAATTCTTTCAAACAAAAATTAATTAACATTTGGCAAAAATCTCGTAATGAAATTGATAATTCATCTCTTTTACTTAAAACTTAAATATTGTCACCAATAAGATTCTTGGCGTGGAGAAGTTACGTCATGGTATTCTACTACTCAGCAGTAGTAAATTCCAATAATTACAATAACATGTTGTGGTGCATTCTGCAACACAGCATATTATTATCATGTTATTTTTATATTGTATTTCACTATATATTGTTATGTAACCATTAATTTAGTTTAGTTCTGTTTGCACTCGACTCAATAGAAGTCTTAAAACTAATTAAATGTATAATTAATAGAAATTAAGTATTTTTTTAACACAATGGATTAATCAAAATGAGAAAACTCGGCCTTGGTTTATTTATTCACATATTTATATGGCCTATTTGGTTACTTTAAATTACCTGCCATAGGTAAGTGTTAGTTTCAATTATTTAATTAGATGTATTTTCTTTATTACCTTATGCTATTTTTTTTATATTCATGTTATTAGTAGTTAATTCTTTATATTTGTTTTAGTTTTGTGATGATACTTGACCATACCGCAAAGAATAAATATTTCAATAAATCAATAAATTTATCCAACCATCAACCCCTGAGATTTGTTTTTCATGTCACAACGTAAATCTGTCAATTCAAATTTTTATTTACGTGTTCAAATGAAAAATTAAATGTAACATATAATATCAATTTATATTTAATGTCTACAAAGTGCAACACGTGAGTTATAATTTCACCTGCTGAAGACGGCGTGAGCGACCAGACGCTAGATTATCATAACATGTTATTCCCAAGTACTGCAGCTGCATTTGTATCAGCATACAATTTTTATTCTTTTGTATTATATAAATTTAATTTTACAATATATTAGTCTATGTTAAGGCATCAGCTTGTGTCTTGAAGCTGTTTTTTAGATGTAGAGAAGCATCGGGACTGTTGTGGTAGCTTCTTCTTTCAAAGACTTCTAGATGCAACCTAAGGTTGGTAAAACGCGTGTGGTCTACGTGGTGGTGGTAAAATGCTCATTTGAAGTGAGAGTAAGACATTTGTTAGTGTGCAAGTAGTTTTCATTTCTCTTGTTAGCCAGTTCTGGAGTCGTTGTTGTAATTCTGTTTGATTGCTATGTTGCGGACTTAATCCATTGTTGCTTCCTAATTTAGACTTAATTTTTAATTAAAACTTTACTTAAAAAAATTTCTACGGAGTTGCTTCCGTGATTGTTCGTCTGGATTTATCTGTGTGCGTTGAAGGATAGTTGCGGCGTATCCGTGTGATAATGTAATGGCGTAATAGCCGCACTTCCTTTCAGGGTTAGATATAATACAAAATAATATATATTTATAAAATGTATCTGATAAATAATAACCATTTATTATTTATCAGATTAAGCACCTTGCGGGTCAGCGCAATTCAATGTCAGATAAATAATATTGACATTGAGGTGGCTCGCCGAACGGGTATAAATAATTAAGCAGTGTTAATTAAAGAGGTTAATTCACAGTCTCACTTGAGTGTTAACTAAATAAATAAATATAATGAATAACTACCAATAGTTGATATTACTGCGTACAACCTACCAGTCCGCATATCCCTAGCAGTACCCTTAACCATTTCATGGCGATCCTGCCTCGGAAACAACACAGGGAAGCAAATCCTGCTGCGTGAAAAAAAATCCAGTCGACTGCAACATGGAAGAAAATAGGAAACTAAGAGTGAAAGTCCAGCGGACATCACTCTCAAAATTGAAGATTCCACCATCAGGAGTCGAAGATCCCTATCTCTTCGATCGGAAGACGCCCGACATATGGACCCCATATGTCACCAGCTTATCCGAAGCAGAAGGAGAAAGTAACAAGAAAACGCAGTAGATGTTTACTGCCAGCCAGAAGACACATGGAGGATTAACTATAGGAACACCCCGAAAAAAATAACAGGAAGGAAACTGAAAGTGTCGCAGTAAGTTAAAAAAAAAAAATGAAGACAATTATAAACGGACAAAATAAGAGATTTATTTAGTTATTAATATGAATTAAAATATATAAGAATTTATTATTAATAATTACGTTCACAATCCAGATTAATTAGTCATAAATATATATTCAAATGTAAACTTTAAATAATCAACTGGCATACGATTGTAACTATGCAAATTAGAATAATATAAACATAATTAGCAAATGTATAAACCAAGCATTTTTAAAATCAACTCACGGACAAGTGACTGACAGAATGTAAACAATAGAAAAACACTAGCGTATGCAAAATAAACCATACACGTCTAGTGCAAGGTTAATTATATGTTTGCGCACTTAATTTAAAATCACAGCACACAAACGCGAAACCAAAACACGCGACGCGGCCGAATTCACACTAAAACAAAAGTGTTGAAAATATAATAGCAAGTTCAACACATAAATGCAACGTCTTATAATATTTTACTAGATTGCAAAAACATGCAAACGCCACTTGCAAAAATTTAGGCCGAATAAACAAATTCCTTTTAAAGTCATAAACATGCAAACTTAGCAGTTTAGGTAACAATAAAAACTCAAATAGTAAATATATAGTAATTAACGTAACAAATTACTATATAAAATTAGAAACGTAAGAAATTATTTGCTACTAAATAAACAAACATAAAATCGTTTGGATAACAAAATATGTTTATTAAACATTCATTATAAACAATTTAATGAAATGCTTACATGGTCGGAAATACAAGCCAGATTTAATAGCATTAAAGAGAGATTTGTAGGACAGGCTAAGAGAGCCATCAAAGCAAATCCTCCAAAAAAACATGAAATTAGACAAGAAATTAAAACTAATCTTGTTTTAATATATGATGATGAGCACGTCAAATTGTGCGTTGACTATAAAACAAAACTTGCAGAAGACCAAATAAAATTTGTAAACACCAATTTTCATTATATAAGGGACAAATTCATTGCCGCCTTAACAAAGATTAATTTCGAATATCAGGTACTCGACTCAGCAACAACTGAAGTCAATATCAACGACATAAAAGAGTGTGCACCAGATTCAACAACGGCACTCACACATACCGAAATGATCTCCTTGTCAGACAAGATACTACCAAAATCAATGGACGGAAATCCCGCAGATTTAACCACATTTATAGACGCTGTAACATTACTGAAGGAAAGTTGCGGATCCCAGGAATACCTGGCCGTATCCTTCATAAAAACAAGATTAACTAAAACGGCAAGATTAGCCATAACAGACACGACAACGACAATCGACCAACTTATTACAGCACTAAAAAGTAAATGCGTGGGAGATAAAGCACAGGTAATAGAAGCAAAACTGCTTAACCTGAGACTAAAAACAAAGACGCTAATACGTTTGTGAAAGAAATCGAGGAATTAGCTACAAAACTATCTTTAGCATATGCTGCGGAAGGCGTCAGAGCCGACACAGCAAAGATTTACGCAAAGAATAAAGCAATTTTTACGATGATGACAAATGCTAAGTTAGATAAAACACGGCTAATAATGGAAGCCGGCACATTTAATAGCATACAAGAAGCTACGGCAAAGTTTTTAACGTCGGATGGTGATACAAGTAACACCAATATATTGTTTACTAACACCAAATACAGAGGACATCAAGGATCTTTCCACAATAATCGCGGTAACAACAGTGATAGACGAGGAACAACCAGAAATACAAACAATTCATGGCAACAGAGTAATGCCAATAATTATCAACAAAATAATAACAATTATAACAATTCAAATTACAAACGAGGACGCGGAAACTTTAATAATTTTCGCCAAAATAATAACAACCGCGGTAATTACCATAATAATTATCAACAACGTAGTTACCATAACAGTAACAACGCAAGCATTAGGACGATGGAAGCGAAAAACTCCACCGTCCCCCACACAGGGCTGATGGGGGACACAACTCAGAACCTCGAACAATATTAAATCTTGCTTATTCAAACTTCATTGATATTAACACGTATATGTCACCGCACAAACTAATATTTCTAATAGACACGGGAGCTGACATATCACTTATAAAAATTAATAAACTATATCAACAATTTCCTAGATATTCTCATCAATGTAACACGGTGTGACAGATTCAAAAGTAGTAACATCGCACGCAACCAGCGCTAGATTATACGCAAGTCACCACGAAACACTAGAACATGACTTTCAGATAGTCGATTCAAACTTCCCTATCCCTGTAGACGGAATATTAGGCCTAGATTTATTGAAAAAAATACTATTGTAAACTAGACTATGGCAAGTGGAAATTAACAATACACACGCATATACGCAACGTACATATTAATGTCACCAGCGGCCCTAAAACAGAGAGCCTCATATTCCCTGCCTGGTCAGAGGTTACAAGAGAGGTAAACCTCAAAAGAAATTTCACTGAATCACTCGTAAATAGTCAGGAAATAGCCCCTGGCATATTCTCAAAAAGAAGTATAGTAAAAGGTGACAAAGCATTAATAACATTCATAAATACAACCAACGAGAATAAAACACTAGAGAAAATTAAATTAGATAATGAAGATTTGCTCAATTATAATATATATAACATAGAGAATGAAACTGAAAACAGGAAACAAGAACTATTAAAACAATTAAATACAGACTGCCCCAGTCAACTTAAAAATGAACTCACAAAGCTATGCGAAAAATACTCAGATGTATTCGCATTAAAAAAAAAACAAAATATTATCATGTAACAATTTCTAAGAGCAAAACATAAACATGACGGATAACAACCCTGTTTATATTAAAAACTACAGGATTCCTCACACACAAAAGGAGAAAATAAATAAACAAGTAAAAAATATGTGTGAAAAAGATATAATAGAACCATCTACAAGTTCATACAATTCACCGATACTGTTAGTACCGAAAAAATCGGCTCATAACTCAAAGAAATGGAGACTGGAACTTGACTACCGACAAGTTAATTAAAAACTTCCACTACCAAAAATCGATGACATTCTCAATCAACTCGGTAGAGCAAAATGGTTCTCTGTGCTAGATTTAATGTCGGGTTTTCACCAAATTCCATTACATCCGAATAGTAGAGACGCGACAAGTTTCACTACCGACGCGGGAACATTTCGATTTAAAAGATTACTTTTCGGTCTATCGATCAGTCCTAACAGTTTCCAGAGAATGATGAACATTGCTTTTGCCGCATTATCACCAGAAAAACCATTTATGTATATGGACAATTTAGTCGTCATAGGCTGCTCTGAAAAACATCACTTTGAAAACCTAGAAAAAGTCCTTTTATCTTGTAGAAAATATTGCTTAAAATTAAATCCCGAAAAATGTAAATTCTTTAGGAAAAAAGTCACCTTTCTCGGATACAATATAACCGACAAAGGAATATTACCAGACAAACATAAATTTAAAACAATAAGTAATTACCCTAGACCGACAGATGCAGAAGCTATAAAACGCTTCGTGGCATTTTGTAATTACTATCGCAGATTTATAAAAAACTTTGCCGATATAACATCATGTTTAAATAAACTTACAAGAAAAAGAGCAAAATTTGAGTGGATAACGGAATGCAAAACATCATTCCAATCGTTAAAAGATACACTAATAAATCCACCTATATTACAATACCCTCAATTTGATAAAACGTTTATTTTAACAACCGATGCATCTAAACATGCATGCGGAGCAATTTTAAATCAACAGGTAAACGACATCGACCTTCTAATTTCATACGCTTCTAAATTATTTACAAAGGGAGAACTAAACAAATCGACAATAAAAAAAGAGTTAGCTGCCATTCACTGGGCAATTAAGTTCTACAGACCATATCTGTATGGACAAAAGTTTGTAGTAAAAACAGACCATCGGCTGCTACTCTATGTGTTCTCGATGAAAGATCCTTCGTCGAAACTAACCCGTATGAGACTAGATCTGAAAGAATTCGACTTTACAATAGAATTTATAAAAGGCATAAACAACGTCGGAACTGACGCTTTATCACGCATAAATATAAACGAGCTAAAAGAATTACGAACTAATGTATTAGCCGTAAGAACTCGTTCAATGACAAAGAAAATACATGATAATATAAAAACAAATAAAGATGAAGGGAGTACAATAATAAAAGCCTACAAAGTATTAGACAACCACGAGGCACATAAAGCAACCATGCTAATAATAAATATAAACGAAGAAGACAATTCACGACCAAGAGTCGAGGGAGAAATTATTATTATAGACGGTCGCATCCCCAAAGACAAACTTAGCCTAGGAAAGGTCATGTCTGCGCTTGAAAGTATAGCCAGGGATCACGGGATAGAAAAGATAAAAATTGAACTCGATAACGAGATATTTAATTTAACACCCCCGTCACTTTTCAAAGAAATAGCGAATAGAACGCTAAAAAATATACAAATTCTTCTTACAAAACCAATAATTAAAATTTCAGACGCTACTGAACAACAAAAACTAATTAATACATTCCATAGCGACCCAATACACGGAGGTCACTGTGGACGAAAGAGATTAACAACCAAACTGAAGTCGCGCTTCATTTGAAAACACATGAATAAAGACATTTCCATATTTATAAAAAATTGCCATTTCTGCCAAATAAATAAGGCACAAAACAAAAACATTACACAAATGTGTATCACCCCTACTTCCCAGAATGCATTCGATATTGTTATCGTAGATACATTAAGTCCCTTCCCCAAAACTGCCCACGGGAATACATACGCTGTTACAATGGAATGTGATTTAACAAAGTATGTTGTAATAATCCCGATCCCCAATAAGGAAGCTAAGACGGTATGAAGGAAATCAGAACGGATAAGGGAACGGAATATGTCAAAGAGACGGTTACCGAACTAACAAAATTATTACAAGTAAAACATTCAACATCCACCCCCTACAGACCACAATCGGTTGGTACTGTAGAACGAAACCATCGCGTAATAAATTAATATATTCGAATGTACATAAATTCACTTAGCGATGACTGGGATAACTGGGTAAAATACTTCTCGTATTGCTACAATACAACCCCATCCACAGTTCATAACTACTGTCCATTCGAGCTTATTTTTGCAAAACATCTCACACTGCCCATCGATTTTACCCAAAATAAAATCGATCCAATTTATAACATAGAGAGTTATAGCAAAGAGGTCAAATTTTGCTTGCAGACAGCGCTCAACAGATCCAACGAGCTGATTTCAGAAATCAAACTAAAGCGAAAAGCAAAATTCGACCTCACAACAAAACAGACAAACCTAAAAATCAAAGACGATGTTCTTGTAACAAACGAGGCCAGGACGAAATTCGATCCATTATACAAAGGCCCTTACAAGATCATCTCGATAGAGAATGACATTAATTTTACAATAGCAGACACTAGAAACAAACACATGACAGTACATAAAAACAGACTGTTAAAATATAATAAATAATGCTTAGGCTATGTAAATAAACTTTTGTAAATAAATTTTAATATAAATATTTTTATGTATTAGTTAAGTTTTTTTTTCTTCAGGCCTGGAAATATAGAATATAAAATATGCAAGATAAAATAGTTTTAGTTTATGTAATAAAGGTTAGTTGTAAGATTTTTGTAAAGTATGAGTTTTCATTCTTTTTAATGAAAATTCACACTCCCTAAAAGGAGAAGGTGTAATGGCGTAATAGCCGCCCTTCCTTTCAGGGTTAGATATAATACAAAATAATTTATATTTATATAATATATTTGATAAATAATAACCATTTATTATTTATCAGATTAAGCACCTTGTCGGTCAGCGCAATTCAATGTCAGATAAATAATATTGACATTGAGGTGGCTCGCCGA
This sequence comes from Tachinus rufipes, assembly GCA_963932245.1. Classification (NCBI taxonomy): domain Eukaryota; kingdom Metazoa; phylum Arthropoda; class Insecta; order Coleoptera; family Staphylinidae; genus Tachinus; species Tachinus rufipes. Next base: position 42,059,593 of record OZ010748.1, read on the forward strand.
ACGGGTATAAATAATTAAGCAGTGTTAATTAAAGAGGTTAATTCACAGTCTCACTTGAGTGTTAACTAAATAAATAAATATAATGAATAACTACCAATAGTTGATATTACTGCGTACAACCTACAAGTCCGCATATCCCTAGCAGTACCCTTAACCATTTCAATAATTCCCCAACTTCACCTCAATTTTACTTGACTGCAAAGCAGATGTTGCTTGGTCTTGTTGGCATGTTGGCAGATAAAAGGGCTACAACGATACAACCAATATGTGCATTGGTAATAGACTTTTCTAATTCTGAATATTATCTGGTGCTTGCCCTGGTTTGATTGATGTCTGTTTGGTGTTGTTCTTATCTTGGCTAGTGATCTGTCTTGACTGCATCGACTTCTTTTTGTGGTTTAGAAAAAGAATCTTTTAAAGACTGTTTGATTTACCCTCTGAAGAAAAGTGCCTATACACTAAACTTTCGTTGGATCATGCCTTGAATTTTGAGACCGTAATGCTTGTTTTTTAGAAGAAGGATAGTTAAGACGCCCTATAGACTGCGGGGTAGGATTGTAGGGTAAGCCATTTTAGGAAGTAATGATATTGATTGCTTTTTTTATAGAAGTATGCATATTTGTATGGCTTAGCAAGTCTGGCTAAATCTGGGTAGTGTAATGGCGTAATACCTGCCCTTCCTCCCAGTGTTTATTATGTATAAAATATTTAGAATTTGAATATAAATTACCTTGGCCGGTCAGCGGAATTTAATGTTTAATAAATAAACTTGACATTGAATTGCGCACCGACAAGGAAAATATTAATAGATAAAGATTTTAAGTTAGAATAATAGACATTTTGTTGTGGTAAATGTTTAATTTTGAAGAATAATAAATACTATATATACTAAATAATAAATGCGTGCAATTAATATTATTACGCAAGAATTTGTATAATTAATATAGAACAATGAATGTGCATGCAAAGCAGTTTAATAAGTTCATGTTCAGTAAAGAAAAGCGCACCAAGCATTTATGAAATAAAGTTGTATTATAAAATCTACCATTAAAAATTAACTAAAAAAAAAACTAGCCACTAATTTTCATACTTAAATACACTCGGGATAACCATTTATACTAACAACTTCAATATTTACAATAATCCAATACAATACATCCTTTTTGTGCAAACGATTACAATCAATAAAAACATATTATAAAATATATAGACTTTTCCTTTAGTCTTTTATTGCTTTATAAGAAGAAAAATCATTTAATTAAAAATGTTAATTTTGGAACTTAACAAAAAAATAGTAATCCTTGAAAGTCACTTTAAGGCACCAAACAAGCACAGAAGGACATAACCACAAACATACACACACAGCGAAAAACACAATCACGAACCGACGCAAAAAAAACATTCACGTTAAACTAATTAAATTTACAGCATAGCATAAAAAACGCAATTACACTATGTCATTAACATCCAAATGCAGCATTAAGTGAAAATTGGAAAGAAAAAAAAACGCGTAGTAATTAATATTATTTTCATTTACAAAATAACAGCATAGCATAAATATAAACGCGGTTATACAAAGTTATTAACATGCAAATGCAGCATTAGGTGACAATAAATTTAAATTTGAAAACACGTAGTAATTAATATTGATTATATTTACTATATAATTTTAGCTTATTTTACAACCGTAAGAATTATTTACTATTTAATAAACAAACATAAAAATTGTTTGCAAAACAAATTATGTTTTTTAAATAATTATAAAACAATTTATAATTATTAATACAAGGAAATGAAATGCCTACATGGACAGAGATAAAAGTCAGTTTTACTAATATTAGAGAAAGATTTGTAGTACAGGCTAAGAGAGCCATTAAGGTAAACCAGCCCAAATCACAAGAGAAACGAACACGTTAAATTATTTATCGGATATAAAGCAAATCTCACAGAGGAGCAAATAAAGTTTGTGAATAACAATTTTCAGTATATAAGAGACAAATTTATTGCCGCTCTAACTAAAATTAATTTTGAGTACCAAGTACCCATTTCAGCGACAGTTGAAGTTGATATTAAGGACATTAAAGAGTGTGCACAAAATATAATAATGACGCTCACAAACACAGAAATGATATCGTTAGCAGATAAAATATTACATAGTCGTTTGACGGAAATCCCGCAAACTTAATTACATTTATTGATGCTATAACTTTATTAAGGGAAAGTTGCGGAACACAGGAAAATCTTGCCGTATCTTTCATAAAAACGAGAGTAACAAAAACGGCAAGATTAGCCATAGCAGACACAACGAAGATAAGATCAGATTATATCAGCATTAAAAAAATAAATGTGTATGCGAAAAAGCGCAGATAATAGAAGCAAAACTAAGTAATTTATAACAGCACAGGAAAGAATCGAGTGAGTATGTAAAGCAAATAGAGGAGTTAGCAATTAAAATAACACTAGCTTATACTGCTGAAGGAGTAAGATCCAATACTGCAAAGGAATACACCAAAAACAAGGTGATACACTTCATGACTGTAAACGCTCGTAAAGACAAAACAAGATTGATTATGGAAGCTGGATCTTTCAACAGCATCCAAGAAGCTTTAACAAAATTTGTAATGTCAGACGGTGACGTAAGTAATACAAATGTACTGTTTGTACAAATACAAGCTTCAAACAAAATACATTCCACAATAACCGTGGAAATAATTTTCAACAAAATTCGACTCCGTGAAGACGAAATAATTCAAATAATTGGTCACAAAATAATTCAAATAATTGGGCACAGCATAACTCAAATAATTGAGAACAAAACAAATCCAGTAATTGGCCTCGAAACAACAATACAGACAAAGGAAGAGAAAATTTTAACAATTATAGAGGAAATATAATCAGAGATAATTATAATAGGAATTATCAATCAAACAATAATTATAATAATGCAAATGTACGCCATTTAGAGGCGGAAAACTCCACCGTCCCCCAGACAGGATGGATGGGGGACAATTTGCAAGAGTCGGTGCAATATTAAATCTTTCGTTTTCAAATTTGATTACCATTCAAACTAATATGTCGTCACATAAATTACAATTTGTTATAGACACGGGAGCAGATATTTCATTAATTAAAAACAATGTAATTTATCAATATTTACCGGAATACTCACACAACTGCATTATTCACGGTGTAACAAATTCTGAGATTTTATCATCTCACGCCACAATTGCCACAATTTTTATTAAACTAACACTAAGACACAATTTCGAATTAGTAGACCCAAATTTTCTTTCCCCAGTAGACGGAATATTAAGATTAGATTTTATTAAAAAATATAACTATATTAGATTATGGCAGGTGGAAATTAGTAATTAATACACCAGTACACAAAGTACATGTCAGTTTTACTAGTGGACCAAAACAGAAAGTTTAATATTTCTTGCTTGGTCAGAAGTGACACGAGAAGTAAATCTTGTAAATACATATGAAAAATCATTTATAGATGGACAAGAAATAGCCCCGGGTGTTTTTTCAAAAAAAAAAACATTAGTAAGAGGTAATAAAGCAGTAGTTACAATCATTAATAAAAGATTTAACGAACTTATGCGTAGAATACAATGATGTATTTGCAATAAAAGATGACAAATTTCTAACATGTAATAACTTTTACAAACAAAAAATAAATGTATCAGATAATTTACTTGTATATATAAAAAATTATAGAGTTCCGCATAGCCAGAAAGACAAAATTAATTAGCTAATAAACAAAATGTGCGATAAAGACATAATAGAACCATCAACTAGTTCTTACAATTCACTCATTATACTAGTTCTAAAGAAATCAGTAAGCGGAATTAAAAAAAGATTAGTGATCGATTACAGACAAGTCAACAAGAAATTAATAAGTGACAGATTTTCAATACCACTTATAGAAGACATCTTAGATCAATTAGGTAGAGCTAAATGGTTCTCAGTCCTAGATCTTGTATAAAGTTTTCACCAAATTCCATTAAATGAAGCTAGTAGAGACATAACAAGTTTTACAAGCGTTAAAGGTACTTATAGGTTCAATAAGTCCAAACAGGTTACAGCGCATGATGAGCATTGCTTTTGCGGCGTTAGCACCGGAAAAGGCTTTTATGTACATGGATGACTTGGTTGTGGTAGGATGCTCAGAAAAGCACAACTTACAGAACCTAGAAAAAGTATTTGAAGCATGTAAACAATATTGTTTAAAACTTAACCTACAAAAATGTCATTTTTTTAAAAAGGAAGTAACATTTTTAGGGCACAACATCACAGATAATGGAATATCACCTGACAAAAGTAAGTTTGACGCGATTATTAACTACCCACAGCCGACAGACGCCAAAGCAGTAAAACGTTTCGTACCTTTTTGCAATCACTACAGAAGATTCATTAAAAACTTTGCAGAATTGACAAGTTGTTTAAACAAACTAACAGGAAAAGGCGCAGTATTTAATTGGACAGAGGACTGTATAACCTAGTTTCAGTTGTTGAAAAATACATTAAGATAGCCACCCATATTACAATATCCTCAATTCGACAAAACTTTTACGCTAACAACAGATGCATCAAAGAATGGATGCGGAGCTATACTGAGCCAAGAAATAGATGACAAAGACAAATTGGGCGATTAAACATTACAGACCTTACATCTACGGTCTAAAGTTCAAAGTTAAAACAAATCACAGACCACTCTTATACCTTTTCTCGATAAAAGACCCATCTTCAAAACTCACAAGATTGAAGCTGGATCTGGAAGAATTCGACTTTGACATAAAAGGCATAAGTATAAATGAGTTAAAAATTTGAAAGGCGGCATTGTTAAAATAATGGCGGTAAAAACCCGATCAATGATGAACAATGCGGATAATAGTAAGAAACAGAACAAAGTTATAAGTAATGAGAATATTGATAATTTAAAAGCTTACAAAGTATTAGATAACTCCAAAGCTAGATACGTAACTAATTTAATAGTACGGAAAAATAATAATAGTCCACGATAAAATTAGATGGAAAAATTTCTGAAGACAAATCTGTTTTAGAACAGATATTGTCTAGGCTTGAAAAGACTGCCGGAAATTACGGGATAAATAAGGTTCGAGTCGCGCTCGACAATGTTATATTTAAAATAATTCCTCCATCACAATTTAAAAAAATTGGAAACAAAATACTTATTAATTTACAAATAATACTAACTCAACTTATAAAAATTATAAAAAACAAGGAAGAACAATTAAGACTAATTTTCACAACGATCCAATCCTAGGCGGACATTGTGGTAGGAAACGAATATTAGCAAAACTAAAAGCATATTACAGATGGAAAGAAACGAATAAACAAGTAACTACATTTTTAAAAACATGTCATTTAAATAAAGCGCATATTAAAAATTTATTCCCATTATGTCTAACCCCAACCCCCCAACGGACAAAAGCAAAAGTTTAACCACATTCAACATAATTTTGGTGTATACTAAGTTACCTATATAGGGGCAACTCTATTCGTGTCTGGCTGTATTTTAAATAAATCACTCCACATCTACCCCTTACAGACTACAAACGGTTGGTAATGTCGAAAGAAATCGCCGCGTAATAAACGAATATGTTTGAATGTTCATAAATTCACTAAATGATGACTGGATAAATGGCTAAAATATTATTGATATTGTTATAACACAACGCCATCCACAGTTCATAACTATTGTCCATTCGAACTAATATTCTCAAAAAAAAACCACCCTTCCCCATAATTTCAATAACAATAAATTAGATCCTATTTATAATATAGACAATTACAGCAAAGAAGTCAAATTTCGTTTGCAAACCGCATTCATACGAGCTAATAATATGATAAATGAAATAAGATGAAAGCGTTAAACAAAATTCAATATTCAAGCTATGACCGATAGACATCCAAATTTCCGATGAAGTAATAATAACAAATGATTTATTATGAAACAGTATTATAGAAGATGCATGAATGTATTATATCAGGAATAACTTGTTTTACACAATATTAATCATCTGTATACCTAACCTCAGGAAGGACGTTTAACCAATTACATTTAATTATATATATGTTCAATTAAAAAAAAAAAAAACTTTATGTAAAGTGTAAATTCTCATTTTAAGTAATAGAAATTCACACTCCCTAAAAGAAGGAGGTGTAATGGCGTTATACCTGCTCTTCCTCCTAGGGTTTATTATGTATAAAATATTAAGGGCCGCTTTTACAATTGTCAGATAACTTAAACCAGGAATAAATTTATCTAAATGTATAAACCTGGTATAGCATTAGTTTTGCCCTAGTTACAGTCTACATAACCTATTGAAATGTCAATAATGACTTATAAACTGACGTATAAATTTCTTATACGCAAATTTGTTGTGCGCGTTACTTGGTTACTATACTAAAGAAAACTACTGCTTCAAGCACCGGATAAGTTATCCCTGGTTTATTTCTTCGAAACATACAAATAAAGTTTTATGAAATTGCTAGGATTCGTTGCCATTGTAAAATTTCAATCATCCGCACACTCGAGTAGAATTTCTATTCAATGAATCCCAAATTAGAACTAGAAATAAAGACGAACCACTTGAAGGTCCCAATGATTAGGCCAATCAAGGAAATAATGCTCGACGATTATCAATTTTTTTCTGTGCATCAATTTTTGCAACAAATCCTACTTTAACTGTAACACGTTTATGGATTTTCTAAAAAATCATTTATCACAAAGATGGCCGTTTCTGGAACTGACTTATAAATTGACGTATACGTTGTTTATAAACTAATTTGTTGTACGCGTTACTTAGTTACTATACCAGATATAAGTTATAAGAGATTGTAAAAGCGCATTTTTATATATTCCTTAGATAGCGCTATTCCTTGTTTAACCGACAATTGTAAAAGCGGCCCTTAGAATTAGAATATAAATTATTGTTAGTTAAGAACCTTGGGAGGTCAAGGTATAAATAGTTTAGAGGACAAGGTATAAATAGTTTAGAGGAATAATCGATAGGAGGACTTTCCAATCGATAATCAAAGACAGTTAAGAGTTAACCATTAACCATTTATCAAAGCATAATTAAATAAACGATGTTAAAGTAAACCAAGTATAAGAAGATTATTTAACCCCTTTTCCCGTAAGTGTTTTTACAAATATTACAAATATTACAGTCGGAATAAACCACGAGGTTTTAAAGTACTTATTGGCCAACGTTATGATGTGTTGGCGCAGCTAAGAAATACCGAGATTGTTACATTTTTGTTTTGTTTTAAATATCCTATACGGGTACAACAAGCCATCAAAAAATAAGATTTTGGAAGTAACACGATTGAGGTGCAAGTTTGCAAGACTCAAAAGTCATCCGGATTTTGTTCTAAAGCAACATGCCGCTGTTTCGCTAAAGAATTGAAACTAGCAGGTTTGTTTAGGATGAACTATACGTGTATTTTGAACGCAAGTTTTTTATTGAAAATAATACCCAGATACTAGCATCGGACCACGGAATGCGTTGTTTAGAACTAGAACTAGAACTAGAGATACGAAGCTCTACAAGACGCAAAAGAAATTTTAGTATGTGCAGTTTTAAAAGTAAACTTTTGTGTCAAGCCTTGTCAAAGTTTTTTATCAGCCAGAAACCTGTGACAATGTGGTCACTCGCAACAATTATTAACAGCGATCAACATTAAAGCGGCACTGGACGCTCTGTAGCGTTATTCCGTTACGCAATGCTTGTGAAATAAAAAGTAAATACTAAACTAAATTTAATATATTTTGTTTTAAACATGAATCATAATCTAGTGATCATCATGAGATATATGTTAATAAATAATAATAACAAATATGTTTATTTATGTTATTTTACGTATATTTTAAAAATAATATAACATAAAATAGGTAAAAGATGTTCTTGAATTCAGTTAAAGTACAATAAAAGTTTGATTTGTTTATTTAAAACACCGTTTAATTCAAATATACCAACACACACCCAAACATACGTTAGATCCAATTCTAACATAAATGGTGTTTGACCTTAAATTTAAAAAGTAATCACGACACTCGATTAAAATTAAACCAAGTGAAAACAAAACAAAAATAAATAAGTTAAGCATCAAAGTTCAACATCACGGGAATATAATGAACATCCACCTACATTCACTGCAGCTATCAACTCAACTCTATATGAAACTGTTTAAATTTTGTGAAGTAGCGACGATCAAATTAAAATAAAAAGGTACGTAAGATTAGTTATTTGTATATTTTATTCTAATTTATGAATTTTCAATGATTAGAAAATGGAATTATTTAAAGAATTAAATTTTATCGGCAAAATGGAGTCCAATTTTATCAAATTTTCTGATTTGGAAATTGAAAGTATACCCTCTAAAGAAAATTATTCTTCAAGGAACGCCCTGGGGACCCAACCTAACTGCTGTTATGTCAGATGAGACATTGCTTTGCTTTCCTCAAAGGTTCAATTGATTCTCCGACCAAGAACTGGACAATCTTAACACTCAAAATCTTTCAATATAATCTGGATGGAATTGAGTTTCCGATTAAAGTGAAAGATATTAATAAATTTGAAAATCAAAATGATATAAGTGTAAACGTTTTCGGTTTGGAAAAAATAAATAAAGACAAGAAATATAAATTGGAGAAACTAAAAAAAAAGTAAAAAATGATTATGAAGTTGTTGGACTTCTATATTTTACCAAAGAAAGAAAAAAATTACACGTTAATTTATTGTTGTTGGAGAACATGGAACTGCAGCACTTTTGCTTGATAACAAACATGTCAAGATTGGTCAGTTCCCAACGAAAACTACACACAAACACGTTCCCTACAGTTTTGCGTACAACATTAAATGTTCCTACGATGATTCCTTGTCGAAACTTGAAATTTATAGAGGTCTGAACTGTGTAAAAGTTTGTGTGGAACGCCTCACAAAAGATTGTGTTGAGATCTATGAAAAATATTTACAAAAAAAGGTTCCAATGAAACCCTATCACAATTACAATTAAATCAGGTGTTACAATCAACTAACTGTCACATTTGTGAAAAGGAATTTTTAGTTGACAATGAACAAGTTATGGATCACAATCACCTCACCGGAGATTTTTGTGGATTGGCTCATTCCAAATGCAACCTAAATTATAAAGTGCCTAATTTTATATCGATACTTTTTCACAATCTAACAAACTTTGAGGCACATTTATTCTTAGAGGAATTGGCAGCTGATCAGAATCAAATAGATTTAATCCCGTTGACAAAAAAAAAATACATATCGTTTACAAAACATGTACCAATCAAAACTGATGATGCTTATAACAAAAAAATGGTAAGATGAAGGTTTTTGGATTCGTTCAGATGTATAACATCAAGCATTGCCAAACTTGCATCAAACTTGAATGAGGAACAGTTTGTCGAAACTCGTAAAATGTTTAACGATTTAAATTTAATGACAAGAAAAGGAGTATTTCTATACAATTACATTGACTGTATTGATAAATTGTCGAAAACCCGGTTGCCTCCAAAAGATGATTTTTTTGACAAAATTAACAATGACAATATAAGCGATGGAGATTACGTTCAACAAGTTTGGAATAATTTCAATTGCAGAACTATTGGTGAATATTCAGACTTTTATGTAAAATTGTATGTTTTGCTATTAACGGACATATTTGAAAATTTCCGATCCATATGCAAAAAAACCTAAGGTTTAGATCCGGCTGAATTTATGACAATTCCCGGACTCACATGGGCCGCAATGTTAAAATATACTAAAATAAAACTAGAATTACTGACCGATATAGATATGCTTCATTTTATCAAAAAATCAATTCGAGGAGGAGTCTCCCAAAGTTGTCTGCAATATACTCGAGCCAACAATCTTTTCATGATCGATCAAAATAACGAGATGTTTTACAATCCAAAAAAACTAATATCGTTTCTTGTGTATTGGGACTTTAACAATTTGTACTGATGGGCAATGTCTCAGGTGTTACCACAATCCGATTTTCGTTGGCCAACGTTCAGAGAAATTTCAAAACTTGATATAAGTAACTTGAATGATTCCAGTGACAAAGGATATTTCCTGGAGGTAGATTTATCATTACCCGACGAAATACATGACCTGCACAATGACTTGCCGTTTTGTCCCGAAAATAAAAAACCGTTTAGAAACACGACTTCCAGACTGCTACTGGATTTTCATCCCAAAAAGAAATACGTGATGCATTACAGAATGTTAAAGCTAGCTCTGTCTCAGGGTTTGCGTTTAGAACAAATCCATTGAGTGCTAGAATTTAAGCAAAGTGCGTGGTTAAAAACATACATTGATCTCAACACAAAATTGCGGCAAGCTGCCACCAATGATTTTGATAAAGATTTTTTTAAACTAATAAACAATGTGGCTTACGGAAAAACATTAGAATCGGTTGATAAAAGAGTGATAGTGAAGTTACTGACACATTGAGAAAATGTGGGTAGAAAACTGGGTGCCAATGTGTACGTCTCAAAACCAACTTTTCACAGTGTTTCAATTTTTAACAAAAATTTTGGTGCTGTACAACTAACAAAATCTAGAATAATGTACTTATATACATTGGATTTACTGTACTAGAATTATCAAAATGGTTATTGTTCGACTTTTATTATAACTTTTTATTAAAACAATATACTAGAGAAAAAATTGCTTTATGTTACGTAGACACAGACTTTACTAATTGAAACTGAAAACATTTATAACAATATAAAAAAAAATTAGATAAATTTGATACATCAAATTTTGATTTAAACAACATATTTAATATACCTTTACAAAATAAAGCTGTTTTGGGTTTAATGAAAGATGAAAATAAGGGAAAAATTATGTGGTCCCATGTTAGTTTACGCTCTAAACTCTATTGCAACAATATAGAGGGTAAACTAACAAAGAAAGCAAAAGGTGTTAAACAAAGTGTGGTTGCAAATAAAATTACGCAGGAAAATTATTTAGATTCAATTTTTAATCAAACAAAACTTTTTAGGAAACAATATATATTTAAATCTATATTACATAAAATGAACATACAATTAGTGAACAAAGTAGCGTTATCACCTTCTGACACAAAGCGATATGTAATTCGCAATTCTGTTAAAACGCTTGCAAGGGGTCACTATACTATTAGAGATATAGAAATAAATATGTAATTTATGTAAAAATATTTACAATTTACTTTTGTTAACTAGTAACAAAACAAAACTAATAAATAATTTTAAAAAAATCTAATAACATTGTCTATTTATTATACAACCCTACTAATCGTGTGTCTTTATTAATTTCATCTCTATAAAATTGAATTATCTCCAATAATCCTTTCAAGTTCGTGGCACAAACCACCTTCATTAGAGTTTTTTTCAGTTCTTCATCTTTCATTTTCACCATATAATTGTACATATAATGAACATATACGTTTATAAATTGTATATGGTCTAATGTTTCTATATTAATATTAATAAGATCAGCAAGTTGAAATAAAATCTTAACGCTGTCGGCACTCATGTAAAAGTTGGACTTTCTCTTTACATCTCTCAGCGATATATTTTGTGCATCGGGTAGCGGCAGGAATTTTATTTGCTACGAATCACCCAAATTATAATTGTATGAATTAAATTCACAAACACTGATTTGAATTTTTCCATTTAAAAAGTTTATAATTGTATTTTGAATGATTAACAGTTTTTTCCATTCATCAGCACTTAATATTATACATTCATTTCCGCGACTTAACATTATAGTCGATTGATAATCACGCATGACACTTAATCCCACAAGTACTTTTTCATGTATACATAATTTATAAGCAGCCTCAAACAAAAGAGGTTTAGACATGATGTTCGACATGACAACAAGCAACTAACACAAATTAAATGTCAACACTTTATATATTTTAACATAACCATATTTTTTTTTTAACATGTATATAATTTAAATTATAATCCATTAAATTTAGTATAGTTATGGCATCAAGTCAATATGGTTGTGGTCATAGATTTGTAAGGGTATACTATTAATAAAAGTTGTGTTTCCAAAGAATTAGCTGCATATAATGGTCATACTATAACACATATATTGTTTTCAATCCAGTTTGTGAACTATTGGATATCAGTGCAAAAGACCGTCGTAATGTTAATTGGTTGAATATTCATTATTACGGATTGGGATAGAATACTACAGGACATGATTTTTGTCAAGTATTAAGTGAAATAATAAGAAAAAATAACGATAATATTGTTTACGTTAAAGAAAAAATGAAACTTGATTACATGCAACAGTTCATCTTAGTTGAAGAATATCCATGCGATCAAGAACCATTGCAAAGAAAAAACATTAAAAAATACGTTAACTGTCCATTTCATAAAATATTGTATCCACATTGCACTATTGAAAATGTAATTGTAAACAAATATTCAAGTACCCTGATGCGGCTATAATTAGTTTCTCATTACTTGCTGTTATTATATTGAAAGTATTAATTTATTCTTTGCTATTACAAAATAAAGATTCAATTTAAATTTCAATGATGCGTCTATAATTAGTTTTCTATTAATCGCTGTTATTCCATATTTTTCCATTACTTCTAGATAATTTAGTATAATAAGATGATATTCTAAACAACATAATTAATTAGAAAATGTGCGACCATATAATTTCATTGGTCATTGAGCACATCCCGCCGGTAAATGTAAATATATTTGACTTTTTTTTGTTTAATTATGTGTTGTTGCTTTTTGGGATCAAAAATTGTCTGCCCTTGTGAAGCAGAGGTTTTTGATCCGGCCATACACGAGTTGTTGTATGCCAGATGTTATCCGGCAGACCGGATGATATATGTCTTCCGTAAATGCTAAAATGTTATACAATAAACCCAAATATCTTTTTTATATCTAATATACATTTTATAATAATTTCTTTTCAGACTATATGCTTGTTTAAAATCTAATTGGAATTGGGGTTTCCTCCAGAAAGAGAAGAGATTGTCGTCTTCAAGTTGTTCAACTACATATTAAAAATGTAAAAATATAACAATATATATTTGTTTGGTTGCTCCAACAATTAATTGTTTTAATTTATCTATAATAAAGAGATTTTTTTTTAATAAAGAAAATTAAATTAAATTAAAAAATAATCAAATCTTTTTTTTGATTCCCGTCCCCGTCCTTAATTCTATTTTCCAAACTAACCTATTAATAAATCTCCCGTTGTTATTTTTTTTATTTTACAGGATTCTTTTAAGCTATATAGCTTCCTTTTTATTACAGGATTTTGTAATTACAGGTGTCTACCTGTTCGAGTCCAAGCTAAAGCTGGGCTAAAGGTTTGTACTCCGTCCGACAGATGGTGCATTGCCATCAGTTACAGGATTCTGTAATTTCTGTAATTACCGGGTTCTGTAATTACAGGTATCTACCGGTTCGAGTCCAAGCTAAAGCTTTGTACTCCGTCCGCCAGATGGCGCTGTCCCGACAGATGACGCCACTAGTGGGAGGGAGGGTCTTGAACCGGCTATTGATCACTACTTTCTTACCTTAATAATAGTCACATGCATACACCATATAGTTTTGGCTACTATGTAATATGTAATTTCAATAAATTTGAGAAGTAATCCGGATTGGAGTGCGCTGAAGTTTTTTAAAAAACTCTATCTTTACAAGAAAAAAAATTATTTAAGGACAGCAAAATATGTCATACATGCAAACAAATTTTTTTTTTGATTCCGACAAAGTAAAGGATCAATGTCATTTAACAGAATAAATTGTTAGTAATTGTAATTTAAATTATAAATTGCCGAAATTTATTCCAGCATTTCTGCACAATTTCAGCAGTAGTATAAGATAGGGGCTTCTGGATATCCTTGAACTTTGATCTTATGCGTGTATGCATGTAATTGCATATTTTATTACATACTTAAAGTAAATATTTATTTTACATAATTCACACTTGCTTAATGTACATAATTATGCGTGTATTAATCAATATATTTAATTCTTCACAATTGCATTTTTTATTAGATACTATTACAATAAATTTAGTAATGAATGATGCAACCAAGGAATAAATATCTAAATATAGAATGTATTCATTCATAATACGCACATTTTTTTTGTTTTATGATAGAACTGCATATTTGTGTATTGCTTAAATATTTTGCAGAATCTTAAAAAAAAAATAGAACAATTAATTGTGTATTAATTTCAACATTTCTTTTTTTTTTTTGTAAAAACAATATCTGTGCATTAGTCCGAGCTAATCGTTTTATGTCCATAAAAATGTTGTTAATATTCGCGATAATTTTGAAGTGTGTTTCATGTCATGTTTTAACTATATCCTTGCAAGAGTATTCTGCGCTGAGGGATCGGAAACATGTGTGTGAAAATGAGATCAAATATTATGAATACCAAATTGAGGAGAAGAAAGCATCCAAAATGTTTTATAATGATTTTTTTAAAAATTGTATTCTCGATATTGCAAGTAAGTAGTTTATATTAAAACAAAATTACAGTTTTGTTACATCCGTTTATGTACAAATTAGGTAAAAATTGGCACTCGTATTTGAACCAAATGGAAATCTGGTTCAATGAAGGAGATGGTTCCATTGAGTGCATCGAACCACTATCATCTACAACAACAACAACAACGACCGATTTACCAAGCGAGGAAACTCCCGAGATATCTGCGGATGGTGCATTTGTAAACTCGAATAATTCTATCATAATTATTTTAACTACGTTGCTTATAGTTAATATGATAGTAATTATTATATTGTTTTTTTTTTTAAATTATATTTATCTAAAATATCTAATATTTTTGTAAAGAAAATGTAACAAATTAATAAAATATTTCAAATGCAAAACTGATGTGTTATATAATAAAAATAGTGTGCAATAAATTACTTGTTACTCAAATGCAAAGTAAGCAATTATCAATGTACATAATTTACATTTTGGCAGTACACCTTACTTAAGTAACTAGAGTACTTGTTGAAGAAAAATCAAAAATGAATATCTATTTTGTTTCACTGGTGTTTTTTATAATTGAGATCTGCAAAACAAATTGTGGACTAGTGGAACTTAGTTATAAAGATTATAAAAAAATGGAAGATAGTGTGCAATCATGTCAGCAATATATAAATGTTGTGAAAACCGAATTAAATCAGTGGGAAAATATCAATAATTATATTCGAAGCTAAATGGGTTCTTGCATTTCAATGCTGTATGGTAAGTTTTATATAAAATTGTATTAAAATTGTGTAAATAATAAATTATTGTTTTAGATAATACATCTGCTATTTATAAATACATGGATATATATAAAAAGCAGCAGAAAAAGAACAGAAATTGTAACGATTTAATTGAGACAATGGATGTTATGGATAAAGTGGAATATGTTAAGGCATCAACCAAAATAATTAGCTTTGAGATTATTAAAATAGAACATGTATTGTATATCATATTTTTTTTATTTGTTATAATAATAGCACAATTTATATATATTATTTATACTTTAAAATCTCTCATATTTTTGTTATAATAATAATAATATTTATAATAATGTTACGTTAAAATTAGCAACAGTTTTTTTATTTATTTATTTATAAAAAAAAAAACATATTGAAAATATAATTGCATGTAGCAAGTCTAAAGAAATCATTGTAATTCTTCAACCATTTTTATGAATGATAATTTTTTTAAGGAATTTGGATTTAGTTTTCTAGGAATAATTCTTGAGTTATAGTTACTTTCTCTCGGGCTAGATGATGCTGAGCAAGTAGTGAGAGTGCGTGGTTCAATATGCAAACTCATAAGATGCCCTGAGACATCTGTTGGAAATAAAGCATACCGACAAACATCTAAGTCGAAATTTAATAATGTTCTTAAAATCCATGATTCCTTCAATTCATTGACTTTGGGTAGTTCTATATAAATTTCATTTATAATTCGAATCTCACTGATGTTTATATCCACATATTTTATCGAATAGTGATAAGTCGGACATGATCGGTGTCGTCTGGATATTGAGGACATCATAAGCGCATCTTCATGTCCAATGAAAACATCAACATCTCCATATTTGTTCGTAGTTTGATTTAGATAGGCACATACTCCACCTGCTATAAAATAAGGATTGTCTCTGCCACTCATTCTTGTTTTACAATAATCCAATATAAATTTAATCGTCCCTTTAGCTGTTGGATTGTCGTAATGTACAAAATTCTCGCTGATGTTGCATTGTTTCATTATATAATGCGTTAAACTTTGATCACTCATTTTTTTTTCTTCTGCTTTAAAATTTCAGTATTGTATTGGAAGAATAAAATTATCAACTATCATGTAACAATGATCAATCATATTATATATACATCTTAACACCACTATGTAATCACATATTTGCATACTTTTTATAATGCAGTTTTATGCAGTTAATTTCCATTAGTGCACGTTTAATACATTAGTGAGTGAGTAAGCGAAGGACAAGCATTTATTCACATCACAACAAAAAATAAATAAAAATAAATAGTAATAACATATCAACTTACTGTGAGAACAATGCAACGCCATTAATTGTTGAACTTTTTCGTGGACCCTTACTGGTAGTAAACGACTATGATTCGCCTTTTTATATTAGTGGAAATTGAAGCAAATATTTTGATGACTTAACATTACAACCTGTTAGAAATGTACCAAAGAATTTTAATCGTGTACAAGAGGCAAGTGAATACTTATCACTGGAATTTCTGTATTGGCTTCGATCCAAATTGAAGTTTCCAGTGCGATTTTGTAACAGAGGAATGATATGTACAAAATCATATGCCATAGGTTCATTTAAATTAAATGGCAAACCTAAGTATATGATTAGCTGCAATGACTGCTGGGAAGAAGTGTTTCAATTGGTAAAAAAGGATCATCGTGCATTATTTGTGAATGAGATTCACTACCACGGTCAACCCATATTGGGATGTGATCACTGCGGAGAAGAGTTATTATTTTCCGATGGGGATAATGCTGTTGAAAACTGTGAGGACACAGAAATTAACAGTGGACATTTTATGAACATTTGTAGTATTGGAGATACTTTGTAATTTTATCATATTTATGTAAAAGGTGTTATAAATAAAATCATGAATCATATTAAAATTTAATTATTTATTTAAATTTTTTTTTAACATGGTGTAATATTAAATTATTTACATATTAAAATAAAGATTAACTATTTATTTATTTACATTTCTAAAAAATTATTTAAAAGTTTAACATTTGCTAAAGCACAATGGGCAAATGATAATTGGTGGAAGACACATTTTGGTTTTCCACAAAATTTTCGCAAAGATTGTTGCTCACTTGACGGATATTCAATTACATGACAAGAAACAATTTTTTTAAGATATTGTTTTACAACATCACATTTTTCTTGTCCTTTGACATAAACTGTCTTATAAGATTTGCAAACATTTTGTAATAAAGTTGGCAAATAATTTAATTCGATCCAGCCAGATTTCCAAGGAATACCATGATAATTTGTTTCTAACCATTTCACCTGTTTCTTTTCGGTGTCATGTAAATGTTTGAAATGAAAAGGTGGTTTGAAAATAAAATGACTATATTGACATCCATCATAAGAAGCCATTTCTTTAACAACAAATTGATTTTTTCCATTATTTTGCTTTACTTGGAATCCTTGTAGGTCAATTCTAATGAAATGTTTAATGTCGACCATTATTATGAATGCACTACAATTTATGTACAAGACCAGTTAACGGATAATATTTATAAAATACGTCATGTATTTTATTAAAGCATAAACGGTTGTTTTTTCCGGAAAATTTGTATGTCCTTCTATTTCCAAACTAACATCAACCGACCCCGTCTTAGTCTCTTCAGTCTGATGACTACAATCTATTACTATTACGGGGCAATTCTTATATGATGTATAATTAAGGAGGGGACTGCTCCTTTTTCTTTCATAATAGGAATTCTGAAATGATGAGTATGCGTAATATGCCGTTGAATAATGAGCTTCTGAAAATTTCATTTCTTGATTGTTATAGGGAAAGCTCTCAGAATTCAAGTACAGCTTTACATTTCGCACATCCGCTGAATCAAATTCTGCAGAATTTGCTGCTGGCACATCTTTGCGATTTTTTTGGAATACAACGAGTACGTATCGAGGTTTTTCTAAATTATTTGTTGTACGTATAGCCCATTTCTCAGTAGGACTCGGTTTTAATGCTGGCAATTCATGCATTGACGAAACGCTAATTTTAATGGTTTATCTATCTTTAAAGATTTCATTAGACTTAACTTGATTTCATCGTTTACATTTATATGAGGAACGTGCCATTCAACAGACCTGATAGAAAACACGCCATCCTTTCCAACAAAAGCATTGGCATCGATGTGCGCTCTGTTCAAAATTAATTCCTGTTTACAATTAATCATCACTTTTCGATGCATTTCTGCAAATCCAAGAAGGCTTTTCAGAGGTACTATTGCTTGAAACGTACCAGAAAACGAAGTATCCGTGATTTTTGTCATTTTTATCGGTGTATCTGATGAAAACCATCCTGACATTTCCATCACTCTTGAATCATCCACAGTGTAACTTGTTAATCCCTTTATTGTACTTGTTATACCAGGATTTCGAACTCTATCTATTGTAACATTATTCAGCTCAAATCTAATTTCATTGAACAGAAATGCAAATGCATTCTTTGCAATTTTACAGTTAACATCGGTGGTATCAAACTTTACATCTATGAGAATGTAACTGTCAGCAACTAATGTATAGATATCCTGAGCTTGAATAAGTATTCGAATTTCATCATTTAATCCGAATTTTGTCCCAGCATATGGTAAATATCGATGATATTCTTTCTTCGTGATAATATTTTTAAATTTTAAACTTTGAGAAATGTTTAAAATATCTGCTTCATTTGCTGATGACATGTCAAATCTTCTTTATTTTAAACACCAATGATTAAAAAAAAAGTATATTGCTATCAGTTATTTTTTGCTTGGTCGATACAGACGAGGGTCTCTTCTGTTTAGTAGTCTGTTTAGGAGTGTTGACTTCTATTGATAATGAAGCTGTTTTATAGCTTGACCTGTCACGTTGGATGTAACAAAGTCCCATTCTTTAATGTGTAGCTTTACTACTGTAAGCAAATTATTAAAGTTCAGAATTTTACCTTCCTGATCAGTAATGCGAATGGAGATTAAATTAATTGTGTCAGTATTTATAGGTAAATATACAATATTTTGTGGTTTCTCACTTATATATTCACCATATTGGTATTTATCCATACAAAAATCATAAATTGTATGTTTTGGATGATCATTAAAAAACGATCCACTTACAATGTTACAATGCAGTTGGACAACTAATGGCAGCGTTAAAGTATTCTTTATTTTACCTTTAGAGATAATTATGTCTTTAACGTAGTAATATATTTGTTTTATGTTAAAAATATCATGCAACGATGTATTACTAGTAAAGTCTATTGCAAATATTTTAGACTTTATAATAAATTTAGCTTCATCTTCATCATATCTTATAGTTAATATATCATCAGGATCATTGATAGCATTGTCGCTTAGACTGTAAATCATTAATTTCCTTAGTACTTTTTCTATGGAAAAAACGTTATAATAACCATCTGGTATTGAGACAGTCTTTAAATCGCCTGATTGTTTAAAACTAAGAGTTCTTCCAACTATGTTAAAGTGTCGATGATATGTTTCAAAACTCACTAGTCCAGCACAATACCGAACAGCTTTATCTAAATGAATAGGTTGATGAAATTGTGCTAGTAATAAATTATCACTTCCCGAAAGAGTTACTGTTAGCGACATTGTCCACACTTAAGAATATCAAACACAAATGTCCACAGTAGATTGTATTAAAATCTTGATATCTGTCGTTATTATATAGAATTTTACAATTCTTGAAATATCGGATAACTTCGGTTGGTGGGGGTATATTCCCAAAACTATCAAACCATACAACAAAGTTATTTTTTTTTTCTATATGCTGTCCAATGCGTCCCCTGCCCACTGCTTGTATCCAAATTTGGACCACATCGTGGTAGTTGATCTCGCATAAATATTCCTCTAAAGTGTTTAATATTTAATTTTGTCGCTAATTCTTGCAAAGTATTATCATCGAGAGTCCTATTTGGTAAGGTAATTAATAAATTTTCTTTTTTTTTTATGACCTTAGTTTTTGGACTTAAAGCCGGTGTCAAAAATAATCCCAATCCGGATTTTCCTCGTTTTTTAATTTTGGCTCCATTTTGTCGGCCTGACCCTAACGCTATTGTCTCCATCATTTTGTCATGTCTAATTGATTCATCTAGTTTTTCCCGAGCAGTTTTAGCTTTGTTTATTGCTTGGGCAATAGATGCACCTCCTGAAGCTATTGCTCCTAACGCTGACAATCCAGCAAATATTGGCACAAGAAATGGTAAAAATCCTCCGGTTTTAGGAATAGGTATTACGCGTGGAATTCGTACCTTATTTTTACCGCCTGCTTTTTTTAAAGCACTTTTTGCTGCTCTCAGAGTTTCATCAATGTTGCCTAAACTGGTTGCATACGTAGCAGCTGCAGGTTTAACAATGCTTGAACGAAATGACACTTCTGGTCTTTTGCGGACACGTCTTGATACCATTATAGTTACGTGTGATTGCTTCCTCTAATATATATATACTGTTTTAAAATTATTAGCAGCACTAGAATATATAGCTCTAAAGAATGAGCAAACAAGAAGCATTTTTAGTTGAAAACTATGATGTTATAGTTGAGGAGGAAGATAATACACAAAATCGCAACGGAAACTTATTTTCCAATACCATCCGATCTCTTATTGTTGGTCCTAGTAATTGCGGCAAGACAAATGTTTTGCTATCATTATTGTTACAGCCAAATGGTTTGAGATTTGAAAATATTTACATTTATTCAAAATCTCTTCACCAACCAAAGTACCAATTTCTCAAAGAAGTGATGCTGGGTCTAATGAAAGATGGAATGAGCTACAAAGAATTTACGGAAAATGAAAAAATTATTCCGACATCTGAAGCAAAACCAAATACTGTAATGATATTCGATGATGTTGCTTGTTCACCTCAAAGTACAATACGAGAATATGTTTCAATGGGACGACATTGTTCGGTCGACTCCATTTACTTGTGTCAGACCTATACTAGAATTCCAAAGCAACTCGTTCGAGATAATTCAAATTTTCTCATCATATTTCAACGAATTAAATCTAAATCACGTTTACAGAGATCATATAAATAGCGATATGTCATGGTTAAAGTTTAAAGAGATCTGTAGTGCATGTTGGAAAGACAAATATGGGTTTTTAGTTATTGACAAGGAACGTGAATTAAATAAAAGTCGATATCGAAAAAGATTTGATACATTTATTAAACATGTATAAACCAAGTTTTCTCGATCAGTTTATAAATAAAATACCTTTAGAACTCCATATTCCTGGTTATAAATACTGCGGTCCTGGTACCAAATTACAGAAAAGACTTCAACGCGGTGACGCAGGAATCAATCAATTAGATGACGCTTGTAGAGCACATGACATTGCTTATTCATCCAACGACCGGATTCAACGTAGATTTGCTGACGAACAGCTACAGAGAGTGGCCAAAGAAAGGCTCACTTCAAAAGATTCCAAATTTTATGAAAAATTATCCGCCTGGATTGTAACAAAAGCTATGAAATTGAAACGAAAGGTTGGTCAAGGTTCCAATGACGTTAAAATGTTACGTGTAAAAAGACAGCTGATTAAAACTAGAAAAAATGTGCGAAAAAAGCTATTGCAAATGAAAGCAAACAGAATACGATCTGAAGATTTTTTCCGAGAAAGTTTGAAAAATATATTACCTATAACAAAAGTGGAGCCAATTAAACAAGAATACAAAAATGAAATAAAGGATGACCCGTCTTTAATTCACAAACCCAAGACTGAAGAAATTGAAATTCCCCACAGATGGCCTGGAAGAAGAAGTCAAGCGGATTTTTTGTTAAATGAAGATGAAGATGTTTTTGAAGATATAACTGACTCCCAAAGCCCTCCACAACAAGAACATAGTAAAAGAAAACAATCTGAAGTTCCTGAAAACTTAGAGGATATGCAGATCGCTTTTCAAACTGACGAGGGAGAAGAATACCTTAATAAACTGTCTGAACAACCAAGAAAGTATTTGAAATTTTTGACAAGTGGTTCACAAGAAGTCGATTTGGTTTCCGGAGTTTATTTTAATACATACACACAAAGCTGGAAATTAGGAATTAAACCTATTCATTTTGATGATAATAATATAATTATAGGATATATTGAGTATTTAGGAACTGAGGGACTTTACAATTTAATTTTTATTAAATTTCCTTCCATTTATAATACCGAAGATCTCGCTACATATAAAGATATATTAAAGAAAATCAAAGCACATTACGAGAATCGTGGTTTGGGAAAGAAAATAATCACATCTAGCGATAAGAATAAAAACACAATATCTATAATATTTCCTCCTAGAAAAAAATCTGCATTAGTTAATTCTAGAAGACTGCGAGTTAAAACTACTGGAAATGGATTATTGTCTACAAATGGATTAATAAAACAACTAAAAAACATTGTACATATCGAGTATATTCCAATGATATCAATAAATGATTTAGTAAATCGTTTGCGACTGATATATGCGAGCAAAGCCAGCGGAAATACGTCTGTTGATAATGAAATAGTATCTATTATTTCAACATTAAAAGAACATAATATCATCTATTAAATACTATCAAACAGTTTTAATTAAAACAGTTTTTTTTTAAAAGAACTTCGTTATTAGAGTCATCTACTATTAAATAATGAAATTGTCTTTCAGAAGCTAATATTAAAACAAAATATTTGTTAATACTCAAGACTTAACAATTCAAATGTCAAAGGAAGTTGTTGTTCACGAGCTTCACAAACCGGCTCGTAGACGCTTTATACGACGGCGAACTGTTGTAAAGGACCTGAAAGATTTATTTCAAGCAGACTTGATGAAATTTATTCCAGATCATAAAGTAAATAAAGGTTATAAATATGTACTAGTTACGATTGATTGTTTTAGTAAATATCTATGGACTAGACCATTGAAATCAAAAACAGGTATTGAAGTTACCTCTGCAATGGAAACAATATTTAAACAAGGTCGACCAAAACACATTCAAATTGACCAAGGGCGTGAATTTTGGAATGTTTTTTTTCAAAAATTATGTACGAAATATAATGTAAATATGTATTCCACCTACAGCACAGTTAAAGCTAGTATGGCTGAAAGAGTAATAAGAACTATTAAAGAAAAATTGTATAAACAGTTTAGTTTGCGAAGTCAAAATAAAAGGATAGATCTGTTAGAAGATGTAACTCAAACTTATAATAATACACCACATTCTGCCATAGAAAGATTTAAGCCTACTGATGTGAACAAATCAAATGAAAATTTTATTCGAAAATCTTTTTTTACGCATTTACAAATTGCAGGAAAACACAAATTTCATGTGAATGATTACGAGAGAATTAGTAAATTTAAAAGTGTTTTCAGTAAAGGATACACTCCTAATTGGACAACAGAACTCTTTAAAGTTGTAAAAGTTAAAATTACTAAACCAGTTACATATCTTTTGGAAGATATGCAAGGAAATGCCATTATAGGAGGCTTCTATGAAGAAGAACTTCAGAAAACAACTCAAAAGGATGTAT
This sequence comes from Tachinus rufipes, assembly GCA_963932245.1. Lineage (NCBI taxonomy): Eukaryota > Metazoa > Arthropoda > Insecta > Coleoptera > Staphylinidae > Tachinus > Tachinus rufipes. The sequence continues at coordinate 42,083,419 of OZ010748.1, forward strand.
TTTTAATAAAAAAGATATTACGAAAGAAAGGTAACAAAGTATATGTAAAATGGTTAGGATTGGTAGATAAATCATGGATAAATAAAAGTGATATTTTATAATATGTATTATTAAATTTATCAAATAAATATTTAATATTCTGATTTTTATTCATTTATTTGTTAGATACATGATGATAATAAAACATACGAATCCTAATACTAATTAAAAATATATTTATTAATAATATTGATATTAATAAAATAATGATAGTTATCTGAAAATTTGAATCGTCATATTCCGTTCTAAATTTATTTTGTTCATTTCCAATTTTCCATTTATTCTGTCCAACATGCCATTCCATTTGTTGCCATTTTGATTGTAAATCATTACTCTTGTTTGATGATTTAAAACGGATTTTGAAATTCAAGTATTGATTGAATGGGTATACTGTACACGTAGTCTTCGATTTTCTTCTCACTTTATTGCTGCTATTGTTGTTGATTAAGGATGTAAAATTAAACTTAAATATGTGAATGGCATTATCATAATCTGATATTGTAATTTGCCATTCAATAGTTTCATTATTTGCCAAACATGTAAATATTTCTTCATTAATATATGTTTCGAAATTGTTTTTACTTAGAATCAGATTATTTGTAAAATAATACAATAGGTCAGCTTCATCTGCATAACTTGGCCGAGCAACAAATAATGTATGATTGACTAGGTTAAAAAGTAGAATTATTTCTACTGGGTTCATCATGGTCAGCGTATAGTTTAATAACTGTCAATGATGATAAATTTGCATGTCTTAAATGCATCTATGGTGGGAATAAACAGGAGGGATATAAATAAGCTAACAATTTTTTTTTTAAATTTTTTTTATTAGTTACATTACAAGCATGACCATGGCCGCTGCACTAAAACCATACTTATTAGAAACATCGTATATTCCAAATGATGAATTTATTGTACGTATTGGTTTGAATGTTTATAGTGATTATGAGCCAGTGGTTGAGTTTGAAAAGTCCAATCAATCTATTTCATTGTATCAACATGAATGGAACAAATTTAGAGGAATGAGAAATTTGATGTTTGAATATATCTACGAATTGTTACCTGTAAATTTGCCTGAATTTAATTCCTTTAACGTGAATATTGGAGAAAACTTTATACTAAAGTTTTCAATGTACAACGGCCAGAGGAGTATTTTGTTAACAAGTGCCACGAAAAATATCAACTTTGTTATTGACAAGTATTCAATACAAGCTATATTGAAATTGGAAACAATCATTCAAACAAACTTGAATATTTTGAAAGACGTCGATTTTAAGAAGCATTACATTAAGTATTTACACAATTATATGCTTCATCAAAAGGATTTAGCTTAGATATTGAAACTAACTGAAGAAATTCCACCATCAATAGTACTTCGAGGTTTACTTGAACTTCAACATTATTACCTAGAGGAAATAAATAAGGATGTTAGACTTGTTTCTTTGTTTAACGTTAGTAAATAAAAAAAAATGTACACATTTATATTATTACATTAAAATTATCTTATATTAATAACATATTTATACATTGTATTAATTAAATAATTAATAAATACATAAAAAAATAGTGAGGTTATGTTTTATTAAAAAATATATATATAAACCATGTATTATAACCATATAAATATAATAAAGTTGCAGATTTAAGAAAATTATTTTATTATTTCAATATCATCTAACTTCTCTGGGATTGCACAATTTCCCCAAGCCAAGGTAGTTACATTATCTGGTAAAATAAACCTCCTTGTGTCATCAAATGATATTGCAACTTTTGTAACATTTTGAATGTAGATAGTATGCAATATTGAACGAAAAACTGTTTGTTCTTTCATTACAGAATCACGTGTCATTAAAACGTTTAAGTAGTCTTGTTTCGATATCTCTTCTTTAACAACAGCTTTCTTGATACCTTTTGCTTTCTTTTTTATAACATCATTTTCACTTATGTGACAATATAATTTGGATCGTAATCCTATAAACTCATAAAAAAAATTTCCTCCATATTCATCTTTCATTAATCCAGGAACAGATTTATTACACCTTATTATATTGAATTGATTATTTGATTCAAAGTTTGATGTATCAAAGAGATGTGATTTTCAATAATTATTTTATAAATATTTTGTTCTTGAAATAACAGTGTTAGACTATCTGTATCAACATAACATAATGTAAAACTTTGTTCAAAATTTGATACAAGAAAATCATAATAAAAACTAAACAATAACCATTTTGATAGTTCAAGTACTGCAAATCCTATATAAATCGGTTTGTTGTAATATACTTCCAATTTATTTAACTGGATCGCACATAAATTGTCATCAAATATAGCAACACTATGAAAATTTGGTTTAGCAATTAAAGACTTTGCACCAATTTTTCGTCCTAAATTTTCCCAGTGACTAATTAATTTAACTATAACACGTTTATCTACAGATTCCATTGTCTTACCAAATGCAGAGTTATTCATTAGTTTAAAAAAATCTTTATGAAATTCCGTATTTGATTGTTGTCTCATTTTTGTATTGTGTCCTATATAAGATTTTAGCCAGTAGCTCTGTTTAAAAGATAATATTCTGTAGATTTTTTTAAAAATTAAACCTTTTTCCAAACATTGTAATAAGTTTCGATAATGAATGACATAATTAAATTTATTACTAAGGTCTAAAATTAATTTTTTTGTTTTACAATTTTTTGTTGTCTTATTTTCGGAACAAAACGGTAATTTATCATGTACACTATGCAAATGTTTAGGATATTTTAAGTCAACCTCGAATATGTAACCTTGATCACCTCTGACATTTAATTCACTTAATTTCATATTATTTATTTCTTCAATATTTAACCATTTAAAATCTTTTTCAGGCATTAGTTGTGACATAGCCTAGCCATAGAGATTATTAAAATCCCAATACACTAAGTAAGATATAGGTTTATTGGAGTCATAATTGGTTTTCATATAAGGATTATTTGCTACAGCATGTCTGTGGGAACACTGAGAAATACCTCCTCTTATAGATTTTCTAATAAAGTGCAACATATCGATGTCCACCAAAAGTTCAAGTTCAACATTAGTAAATTTCAATAACGCATCCCATGTCAATCCAGGTGTTGTAAAAAACTGTGCGGGATCTAAATCATAAGTTAATATACAAATTTCACGAAAATTCTCAAAGATATCAGCAAGTAAAATGACATCTGTCTTGAGGTAGAGGTCTGAATATTCACCTAAATTAGTGCAATTAAATTGATTCCAAATTAATTGAGCTCGCAAATAATCTTCTTTCGGTAGTTCTTTTTTGTTTAAAATATCATAAAAATTTGTACAAGATGGCAAGTTAGTATCAAGCAATTTTGAATAATCATCTATATAACTGTAAGGAAACACACCTTTCTGTAATAACAAATTAAAATTTTTATTGTATGAAAATTGCTTTGCCATTTCATTAAACTCTTCTAGTCTTAAATTTTTAACTAGTTTTTCGAGACTATCGGGCATGAAACGGAACTAATCCAAAAACCTCAACTTAATTGTTTCCTTTTCGTTTGTAGTTCTGTTGATATTTACAATTAAAGTTTTTGATATAGAAATGTATTTTTCTTTAGTTAAGGGAATAACTTCAATCAATTCATTGTCAAATGCTAACTCTTTTATAAACAAATGAACAAATGAAAAAATATGGGAATAAATTTTGGAATTTTAAAATTTAAATTACAATTTATATGTGCCACTCCTCTATAAAGATCAGTCAAATGATCGTGATCTAAACGTTTTTCTGAATCATTTATAATTTGGTTACATATATGACAAACAGTTTCGTTTTTACTTTCCTCTAGTTGAATTTTGTTTAGGGTCATCATTGGTATAGTTACTTTTAAGTATTTGTTATAAATAGGTTTCACATCATTACATAATCTTTGCACAAACACCTGAGAGCAATCTAATCCACGATATGTAGAAAAAATTGATAAATTATCATCATAAGATCATTTAATATAATATGCAAAACTATATGATACATGTTTGTGAGTATTGACTGTGTTTTTATTTGAAGTAGATTGTATGGGTACCAATATAGTTTCAAAATCAGAATATATTACAAATGGAACTTTCATCTTTTTTTCAAAATTTACAAATTTCAATATATTACCTGCCTTCAGTTTACCCAATTTATTTATCTTTATATCTGTCACTGGTAATTTAGTCTTTACATAATTGCAGTGATGTTCGTTATGTTTGATGAGTTTATTTTTAGAAGTGAATGGATATAAGCATCCATCACAGAAAAATTTAGCATTTTTAGATTTTGAAATTTGACTTCGAAGCAAACGCGACATATTTTTGATCAAACAATAATGCTGGTGACCTTGACTTTCTAGAATTAATAATTTTATATGTTTTTCACGTTTTAATTTAGTGAAATGTAATGGACCAATTATTTTGCATTTTTTATCTTCGGATAATCCATACACATTAATGCTTATATTGTTTTGTGATTCAAATTTCACAATATCCTTGATTGTCACGGGAAAAGTAATTCCAGAAAAGTTTAAGAGTTCTAAATAATTTTGTGGATAACTACTGAGCAACGATCCATTTCGATGAGCAGGATATAACGAAGCTATAATACTCCATGCAAAGCATGCTACATCATTGTAATTTTTAATATTTTTACAGGCGCGTTTAGATTGAATTATTTTTGGTAAATCAATTAAACACGAAGAACCACCAATCGGTGAGTACTTATTAACATTTACTTCACGATATGACAAACCAACCCGATCCACATTCCGAAAATTCTATACACTTTTTTAAAATATTACTAATCATTTCTTTGAAAATATTTTCAAATAAATTGATGGATGTGATTATTTGAAATTTTGTATTAAACGATTTCATATTTGATACAATGGAGTCTTTTGAGTATTTTATAAATTCTGCAAAAAGCTCTATATTAAATTTAATCTGTTTATGAGCATTTAATGCTTCTTTCACAAGAGTTGCAACTTTATCTTTCACATGAGTCATACCTGTAGAAATATCCATGGTTTGATCCAGTTCGATCCTGTAGCTGCAAATGCGTCGTCTAAAGCAGGAATTTATATTTTGAACTCCTTCCATAATTGTCTCCAAGCAATTATTTTTATGCTGTGCAGACTTGATATGGGATCCAAAACTCTTTGCGTTTACCATTATTTGACAATTACTACAATATTTCTTCTTGAATGATTCTAAAACAATAAAAAAATATTTTATAAAAATAATTATATAGTATTTGTTTTATATTACCTCCTGTGTCATTCGAATCCGTTAACCGTTTTGCGCTATTCATATCTGTCATCATTTTTTTCTTTTTACTGACTGTTCCTTTGTTCAGCGTTATAAAGTTTCTCAATTAAAAAATCTGTTGCAAATTATAATCTAGTATAATATATGGTTCTTAATTACTTGATGAAATTTTATTTTAACCAACATCCTTGTTTATAAAGTATGTTAGTATATATATATATATATATATATATATATATATATATTAATGATCCAAAGTGCATTGCCTCTGCTTGGCAGAAGTGTACGATCCCGAAATACACACGATAATACATGCACGGATATGAGAGGATAAAATATAGTTAGATTTTTCAGGACTCGAATGCATATATATCCACATCTCTGTAGAACCACAAATAGAGGTATAATTTTTAATATATATTTTAATTTTATTAATTTGTTTTAGTAATCATATATACTGTCACAAAATCATATTTCGTATTTGTAAATCAATATTGCACCTGGGTGGTATTGCACCTATATGGACAAAGCACTTGAATAATATTTACTTAGAATATTATTCATAGGCGAGTTCCGATTACACATAAAAGAAAGTTAGCATAAATTACGCATCGCAGTTAAGCGATTAGCAAACAAAGGAGTCTTAAGGATGTTGGTTTCCACTTTGAGTGACTACCTGAATAAATAATAGACAGGGAGGGAGCGGTAAAATGATGTGATGCCCTATGGTTAGGACCTAGACTATAAAAAGAGAAAATAGTATGACAAGCGGACAGTTAAGAGTTAGTCAGTTAGTGAGTTAGTTCAATCATCGAGATTCCAAGACCGAGGATCAACCAAGATCACCCGCCAGCCCCCAAATAAGTAAACGAATAAAATGTAAGTGTTGTAACCAGTTGTTGTTTTTACCCCAATCCCAACAGTAATGCCATCCCGGCAAGCAGGCCCAGTCACAACCGTAGCCAAGCGGGTTTATAGTTGTAGTAGTTAGTGTTGTAGTATGACCCAGTTGTGACATATGGTGGAGGCGCCGTTCTTATTAATTCCTGGAGTTTAAATTAAAAGGGGGAAGGAATATTGCAATTATATCATGATTAAATTCATTTTGGGTATTTGGCTAATTAGCGCAGTTTTCTTAAAAATAGATATGAATTTAAATACATCAAACTTAGATATATAATTAAAAATAAAAAAATTTCAAATCAATTTCATTATTTAAAAAATTAAAATACTGATATTTATAACATTGCTTCATTTATATAGCCATAATACAGTAAATTAAATTATTTGCAATTTTTAATTAAAATGTATATGATAAAACTCTGGGAATTACAGCTTGGCACGCATGATACTGTTGGGAAATGTATATTTATCGAGTAAACATTAAATAAATAAATAAAGAAAATAGAAAATAAATAAAAAACACCTGTAGATCCTTTTAGTCATCACCCTCTGTTTGTTTGTTTTGTGTGTTATTATTAATTCTTGCAGTGTTGTAAATCGTATTTCACAAATTTATTCGCAAATTTAATGCCATTTTATATGATCAAGAGTATTATTTATCGTAAGGTTTATGTATATATTTTGTGATTTAGGTATGGTCCTAATTTTAAAAATTTGTATATGTAATTGTCTTATATCGCGACCGGATTTTAATTTCAAATGTGTAACAGTGAAAGTGATAGTGAAACAGATAAGCAAATAATCACGCGTTCAGCGGCTAAACTATTAAAATTAAATATACCCGAAGAAATCAAAACAATTGTAATTAAATCACCTGCATCGTTACGGGAAAACGCCGCTTTGGTTGTACAAACCACAGTCGATTTAATTACCGGGGACGCGGGTAGAGAAATTAATGCGCGCACCATAAGAGAAAAGTTAATCGCCAAGCCTCCTAAAGTACCGGGAAAACAAAACGTTCTTAAATTAGACATTGGCAAGGCAACAGAGCACGCGGACACCGAAACTTTAAAGACCGGAGAATATTCGGAAACCCCGCTCAGTCAACGAGACGATCTAGTATTTATCACGCCTAGTGCACCGGGAGGAGCAGACATTTTTTATAGTCCCCAAAACGAAAACGACGAATTAAACAAAACATTTAGGGGATGGGATTTAGTTAGATTTCAATTAAAGGAAATCATTAATTCAGGGAGTTCCAAGGCGCATAGTGTAAAGACAGACTCCGAGTCCGATTATAAATCGGATATTGAGACTGATTACCAGAGCCCGGAAACCATCGTGAATAAATTCGACAAGAAAACAACAATAATGGCACTTCCTCCCACGTTAGGAGATACAAAAGTCGAGAACGGCGATCTAGGGATTGCGCCGCGGTTTGTGGCACCCGAGTCATTCGACCCAGCGACGGGCGATGTCATAACTTTTCTCAAAAATTATGAGCAGGCGGCCTTGAGAAACAAATGGGGCAAGAAGCCCAAACTTACATATTTTGGGGGATACCTGATCGGTTCGGCATTAGGGTGGTTCAATAAATATAAAAGCAACGCCGCTAATGACCATAAAACTTGGGCCGAAGTAAAAGCGGACTTTATTTCGCGTTACGCGGGCAGTCACGGTGACATGCAATACCGACTGTGTACCCGAAAACAGGGGCAAACGGAGGACATTAAAATATTTTTTTATGATATCCTAAACATGTGTGAGGATGTTAATCCGAAGATGAATGTAAATACGATCCGAGGGTATTTTGAGGGAGTTTTACACCCTTCTTATTATGAGAAGTACAAAATGTGCTTGAAAACTCCCGTGACGGAGGATAGTTTGAGAGAGGTAGTAGAGTTATTAAGCACTCTAAGGGGCCAAGCACTCACCACCATGATGACGGGTACCGACGCTGCTAAAGCGGGTACAAGCACCGAGACCGAGAGGCCGAGGTCACCAGGACCACCGCGCTACAACAGTGGCGAACGCGGGTTACCACAAACAAGGTCGTATGACGCACGCCCAGATGTTAGAGACAAGGAACTAACTCTGACGTGTGACTTTCCAACGGGAAAACTCGCCGACCCCAAACGGGAATCGGCGGCAATAAAAGTCAACCCTTTTGTCGTCTATGATCGGGGGGAGAAATCCCATATCGACGTAAAAATCCCGATAGGTTGCGCAACGGTAATAGATAACAAATTTGAAACTGTGTCGGTGTTATTAATACGCGCTAAATTATTTCAATTAGATACCGACATAATAATAGATACAGGATCCGCCGGGAACATTATACAATACGATGACAGGCTACGTGACGTAATTAAACCATCTGAAATAGCATTTGTAAAAACAGCTGGTGGCTTAACCGTACCTATATTGGGTAAGGTTATGGTCACTATCAAACTAATGCACACTAATTTTACATTTTTGGCTTTTATCTTGAAAGAGTTGCCGCATCTTATAATTTTGGGTGTTGGCTTCTTAATAAAAAACATAGCTATAATCAATTTCTCCCTACGTACCATTTCTTTCACGGCTGAGAACCGTCATACAGAAGTTCCATTTTTAAAACAGGCAGGTCATAACAAACTTTTTATCCTAGAGGAGGAAGTCCAAACCGCAAAGGTAAAAGTTTATACAGGGGGCGTCATAGGAGCCTACAAAGAAATAGACATTGATATTAGTATTAATAAAAATCTTGTGCCTATTCTAGAATCTTTTAGGTTTAACCCTAATTTATACTTCTTGATTAAACAAGAGTTGAAAGTCACAAGTGATCTAGTCGTCATAGGTAATATTAAGCGTTATGGTACAAAATATCAAGGCAACTCCCATCCGAATAATGACAGGTACGGTGCTAGGTTCTCTTGATAGAGTCACCGCAAACCAACTATCCTGTTTTTTAGTATCCCCTACCAACGCTGATATATTACATGATATCGAAACAACGCTGTCATTTGACGAATAAAGGGCGCTAGAGCGTCTTCTAGACGAATATCATGATGTGTTTGCGTCAGACACAGCCAGCATGGGCTACACAACCCTCGTGGAGCACACCATCGATGTTGGTGATGCGATGCCAATTAAGTCAAGGCCATACAGGGTATCCCAAGCCGAACGAGAGATCATTGACGAACAGATCAATGACATGCTACAGAATGATGTCATTCGACCTAGCGCTAGTCCATGGGCTTCACCTGTGGTATTAGTCAAGAAAAAGAATGGCAAAACGCGATTTTGCGTCGACTATCGCCTATTGAACAGCGTCACAAAAAAAGATTGCTACCCCTTACCTAACATAAACGATAGACAGACGTTGGGGGTGCAAAATATTTTTCTAGTTTAGATTTGTTTAGCGGTTACTGGCAGGTTGGCATCAAAGAAGAATGTCGAGAGTACACCAGTTTTGTCATAAATGGTAGTGGTAGTTTTGAATTTAATAAACTAGCATTTGGTCTGTGCAATGCACCTGCTACGTTTCAGTTACTAGCTGACAAGGTTTTCTCTAATCAGGTTGGAGCACGCTTTCCAGCGCTTGAGAGAGGCTGGCTTGACGTTGTCAATGAAAAGGGTCTCGCTCCTGATCAAGATAAATTGAGAGCAATTGCAGACTTCCCAGTTCCAAAGAATGTAAAAGGGATACAAAGTTTTGTTGGACTTAGTAATTATTACCGGAAATTTATAAAAAACTTTTCCAATATAGCCAGGCCACTATACGAGGCAACACGAAAAGACCTTCCTTTCCGATGGGAAGTGGTACAGCAGAATACTTTTAAGATTCTCAAACAGAAACTTACAAATGCACCATTGTTGGCTCATTTTAACCCCAAATTAGGCACAGAACTGAGAGTAGATGCTTCTATGATAGGTTTAGGGGCAGTACTGTTACAGGAAATTGAGGAGATGTTGCACCCCATAGGGTATGTGTCGCGGAGCCTAACCAAAGCTGAGAAGAATTACTCCATTTCAGAATTGGAAGCTTTAGGTGTCGTCTGGATTTTAGGGTGTTTACGTCATTTGATATACGGAAGGCCGGTCAAGATTATCACTGACCACAGCGCCATCTGTTATTTAAAAACAGTAAAGAATCCCACTGGACGTTTAGCTAGATGGGCTATTAAATTAGCCGTGTATGACTACACCATCATCCACAAGCATGGTAAAATACCCCGAGATGCCGATGCATTATCCAGAAACCCAGTCATGCAAGCAGTCGAAAACAACGAAACAGAAGCCAATGAAATCCCCACCTATTTGATGATCGGTGACGATCTAGCAGAGAAACATTGCAAAGATGATAGGTTGAATCAACTAATCATAGCCATCGAGGACCCAGACAACCTTGAAGTAAATGTAGCTTTGAGCAGAAAAGCCAAGTCGTTTAAGATGATAAAGAATGTCCTGTATAAGGCAAACACAACCATCAATGGCAACGATGATTTACTCGCCATCCCGAGATCCTTAGTAGGAGAAATCATGTACTCCAACCATAGTAAACCTTTGGCAGGTCATTTGGGTCTCACTAAAACGCTAAATCGAATTAAAAACAGATACTATTGGAACGGATTGCAGGGGGACGTGGAGAAATTTGTTAAAGGGTGTCCAGACTGTCAGGCCAGAAAAGGACGTTGCGACTTAAGACCAGCGGGTGTGCTACAGCCGATTGATGTGGGACAACCTTTTCAAAAAGTTAGAATCGACATTTTAGGTTTGTTTAAAGTTACCAAGAGTATGTATGTGGAAACGCGAGCCCTAGAAAATCAACGGGCTCCACAAGTCGCTAAATTTATATTAGAGGAAATCATCTGCCGTCATGGCAGTCCTCGGGAATTACTTAACAATAAAGGTAAGACTTTTCAGTCAGAACTAGTCACCGAGTTGTGCAGAATAATGGGCGTAACTAGTCAGTTTACGACTAGTTATCATCTGCAATGTAATGGATTAACAGAGAGGTTCAATAAGACACTAGCCAATATGCTCAGTATGTTTACCGGTACGGAACAAACCGACTGGGATTTGTATCTACTCCATGTCACGTTTGCGCATAATACCGCACGTCAGGATACGACACATGCTAGTATTTGGCAGAGAACCAGTACTACGCACAGAGGCCAAACTACAAATTGAGGTAAAACATCCAGACTCAGTAGAACTGAGAAAGAGGGCATTACTACTCCGGAGCAAGGCAGTAGAAAATATCAGGAACAAACAGAACAAGGATAAAACAAGATATGATTCCAAACACCGGCGAATCATATACGAGGTAGGGGACAAAATCAAAGTGTACACCCCGATATGAAAGAAAAGAAAGAACAACAAGCTGCTGTTGAGATACTTTGGACCATACGAGATATTAGAAAAGAAATGTGAAGTAGATTACCTAGTGAGAATGGGATCACATGCCCATTCAACACAAGACGTAGTCCATGTGAGTAGAGTTCTACCCTATTATGATCCCTGGGTATCCGGGAAAGCCAAGAATCTTCCATATCATGAAGATGGAGAGATCCCTAGTAGTGATAGCAGCGATAGCGATACGAATGTAGATGGTTTGGAGGAAATACCCAACCATGACCCTGGAGTGAATATGGATGAATGCGAAGAGCAGTAGGAACTTGTCCTACAACCCACTTCACACAACTCCTTATGTAGTAAAGTAGTTGGTGCATGGCATGAGTAGGCTTAGTAGCACGTGTAGATAGATAGCTTTAGCAACAGCCTTAGTAGCCTTATTAGTATTGAATGACTCATATATGCTTTATTTTTATTTTTTGTCACTACGTTTACAGGGAAACTGCGTATCAAAAAGAAGTCGTAGTGGTGGTAGACTCCGCATGGGACACTGAAGGACACTATATCAAAGAGATAGGTATCTGTGGACTCAGAAGGGAAGATAAGTCCCTGCAGGCCCACGTAATAATTAAAGGGAAAGAGGCCAATCGTCCCGAACCAGGATTGGGTAGGGCCAACAAAAACCGCATGCTCGAACTAAACAAGCACGGGTTAAAATTCAAACATGGTATTTTCGAGGCAATGGTAACCTCAAACTGGCGAAGACCACTAATCATGGACAACAAAGTATATGCCAATGGGAGCCATGATGCCGCCATGATTGGGGCCTGGGGCTCACCTGCCGTCCTGGTGAAAAAAAAGCGCAGGCACCTGTATAGCTCCAAGGAATACGCCTGTGGGGCTCACCAAAGTACACCTATATAGACAAAGCACTTGAATAATATTTACTTAGAATATTATTCATAGGCCAGTTCCGATTACTCATAAAAGAAAGTTAGCATAAATTACGCATCGCGGTTATGCGATTAGCAAACAAAGGAGTCTTAAGGATGTTGGTTTCCACTTTGAGTGATCACCTGAATAAATAATAGACAGGACGGGAGCGGTAAAATGATGTCACCTATGGTTAGGACCTAGACTATAAAAAGAGAAGATAGTATGACAAGCGGACAGTTAAGAGTTAGTCAGTTAGTGAGTTAGTTCAATCATCAAGAGTCCAAGACCGAGGATCAACCAAGATCACCCGCCAGCCGCCAAATAAGTAAACGAATAAAATGTAAGTGTTGTAACCAGTTGTTGTTATTACCCCAATCCCAACAGTAATGCCATCCCGGCAAGCAGGCCCAGTCACAACCGTAGCCAAGCGGGTTTATAGTTGTAGTAGTTAGTGCTGTAGTGTGACCCAGTTGTGACAATACATAATTTTATATATTTATTTATAGAATATTTTTTAGGTTTTTCTTATTATAAAAGTATCCCAAAAAAATGTCAGTGACCTAAATTAGAGCAAATTTAAAAATCGGCTTAAATTTTATTTTATTAATGCATGTTACTATTCATTAGAAGAATTCGAAGCATATGGTTTGGAATTGCTATGATGACTGTTTTAAAAAACTTATATATGTATTCGTTTTGCTTGTGTCTGTGTGACACTATACGGTAATATTTAGTGTTATATGTTTGATTATTTATGAATGCATTTTATATTATATTAGTCTTAAGTCTCATATTGTACAACATTTATGTTTTTTCAATAAATTTTATTATTATTATATGGAAATAGTGCTGAAATAATTAAATTCAACTTATTACCCATTCATACAAAAATAGAGTTCAAAACAATTACTTACATTCAAACAAAGTTTGGTAAAAAAATTGCTCTGAAAACGTCTGATGGCAAGATCATGTTTTTACCAACTAGATTTAATGATTTAAATGATGGAGATTTGGAAGAAATCAATAAAAAAGAACAAAAATCATTTTTTATTACAAAAAAAGAGACATATGAAGATGGAAAATTTAAATACAACTTAAAATATATGGATGATAACTAACTTTATTTTTAATTTTGTATATTTTTATTTATATATATATATATATATATATATATATATATATATATATATATATATATATATATATATATATATATACTAACATATTTTATAAACAAGGATGTTGGTTAAAATAAAATTTCATTAAGTAATTAAGAACCATATATTATACTAGATTATAATTTGCAACAGATTTTTTAATTGAAAAACTTTATAACGCTGAACAAAGGAACAGTCAGTAAGAAGAAAAAATGACGACAGATATGAATAGCGCAAAACGGTTAATGGATTCGAATGACACAGGAGACACAGGAGGTAATATAAAACAAATACTATATAATTATTTTTATAAAATATTTTTTTATTGTTTTAGAATCATTCAAGAAGAAATATTGTAGTAATTGTCAAATAATGGTAAACGCAAAGAGTTTTGGATCCCATATCAAGTCTGCTCAGCATAAAAATAATTGCTTGGAGACAATTATGGAAGGAGTTCAAAATATAAATTCCTGCTTTAGACGACGCATTTACAGCTACAGGATCGAACTGGATCAAACCATGGATATTTCTACAGGTATGACTCATGTGAAAGATAAAGTTGCTACTCTTGTGAAAGAAGCATTAAATGCTCATAAACAGATTAAATTTAATATAGAGCTTTTCGCGGAATTTATAAAATACTCAAAAGACTCCATTGTATCTAATATGAAATTGTTAAATACAAAATTTTAAATAATCACATCCATCAATTTATTTGAAAATATTTTCAAAGAAATGATTAGTAATATTTCAAAAAAGAGTGAAGAATTTTCGGAATGTGGATCGGGTTGGGCTTTTAATGCTTTGTCATATCTTGAAGTAAATGTTAATAAGTACTCACCTATTGGTGGTTCTTCGTGTTTAATTGATTTACCAAAAATAATTCAATCTAAACGCGCCTGTATAAATATTAAAAATTACAATGATGTAGCATGCTTTGCATGGAGTATTATAGCTTCGTTATATCCTGCTCATCGAAATGTATCGTTGCTCAGTAGTTATCCACAAAATTATTTAGAACTCTTAAACTTTTCTGGTATTACTTTCCCCGTGACATTAAAGGATATTGTGAAATTTGAATCACAAAACAATATAAGCATTAATGTGTATGGATTATCCGAAGATAAAAAATGCAAAATAATTGGTCCATTACATTTCACTAAATTAAAACGTGAAAAACATATAAATTTATTAATTCTAGAAAGTCAAGGTCACCAGCATTATTGTTTGATCAAAAATATGTAGCGTTTGCTTCAAAGTCAAGGTTCAAAATCTAAAAATGCTAAATTTTTCTGTGATGGATGCTTATATCCATTCACTTCTAAAAATAAACTCATCAAACATCTAATTATGTAAAGACTAAATTACCAGTGACAGATATAAAGATAAATAAATTGGGTGAACTGAAGGCAGGTATTATATTGAAATTTGTAAATTTTGAAAAAAAGATAAAAGTTCCATTTGTAATATATTCTGATTTTGAAACTATGTTGGTACCCATACAATCTACTTCAAATAGAAACACAGTCAATACTCACAAACATGTACCATATAGTTTTGCATATTATATTAAATGTTCTTATGATGATAATTTATCAATTTTTTCTACATATCGTGGATTAGATTGCCCTCAGGTGTTTGTGCAAAGATTATGTAATGATGTGAAACATATTTATAACAAATACTTAAAAGTAACTATACCAATGATGACCCTAAACGAAATTCAACTAGAGGAAAGTTAAAACGAAACTGTTTGTCATATATGTAACCAAATTATAAATGATTCAGAAAAATGTTTAGATTACGATCATTTGACTGGTCTTTATAGAGGAGTGGCACATATAAATTGTAATTTAAATTTTAAAATTCCAAAATTTATTCCCATATTTTTTCATAATTTTTCAAATTTTGATGTTCATTTGTTTATAAAAGAGTTAGCATTTGACAATGAATTGATTAAAGTTATTCCCTTAACTAAAGAAAAATACATTTCTATATCAAAAACTTTAATTGTAAATATCAACAGAACTACAAACGAAAAGAAAACAATTAAGTTGTGGTTTTTGGATACGTTCCGTTTCATGCCCGATAGTCTCGAAAAACTAGTTAAAAATTTAAGACTAGAAGAGTTTAATGAAATGGCAAAGCAATTTTCATACAATAAAAATTTTAATTTGTTATTACAGAAAGGTGTGTTTCCTTACAGTTATATAGATGATTATTTTAAATTGCTTGATACTAACTTGCCATCTCGTACAAATTTTTATGATATATTAAACAAAAAAGAACTATCGAAAGAAGATTATTTGCGAGCTCAATTAATTTGGAATCAATTTAATTGCACTAATTTAGGTGAATATTCAGACCTCTACCTCAAGACAGATGTCATTTTACTTGCTGATATCTTTGAGAATTTTCGTGAAACTTGTATATTAACTTATGATTTAGATCCCGCACAGTTTTTTACAACACCTGGATTGACATGGGATGCGTTATTGAAATTTACTAATGTTGAACTTGAACTTTTGGTGGACATCGATATGTTGCACTTTATTAGAAAATCTATAAGAGGAGGTATTTCTCAGTGTTCCCACAGACATGCTGTAGCTAATAATCATTATATGAAAACCAATTATGACTCCAATAAACCTATATCTTACTTAGTGTATTGGGATTTTAATAATCTCTATGGCTGGGCTATGTCACAACTAATGCCCGAAAAAGATTTTAAATGGTTAAATATTGAAGAAATAAATAATACGAAATTAAGTGAATTAAATGTCAGAGGTGATCAAGGTTACATATTCAAGGTTGACTTAAAATATCCTAAACATTTGCATAGTGTACATGATAAATTACCGTTTTGTTCCGAAAATAAGACAAAAAAATTGTAAAACAAAAAAATTAATTTTAGACCTTAGTAATAAATTTAATTATGTCATTCATTATCGAAACTTATTACAACGTTTGGAAAAAGGTTTAATTTTTAAAAAAATCCACAGAATATTATCTTTTAAACAGAGCTACTGGCTAAAATCTTATATAGAACACAATACAAAAATGAGACAACAATCAAATACGGAATTTCATAAAGATTTTTTTAAACTAATGAATAACGCTGCATTTGGTAAGACAATGGAATCTGTAGATAAACGTGTTATAGTTAAATTAATTAGTCACTGGTAAAATTTAGGACGAAAAATTGGTGCAAAGTCTTTAATTGCTAAACCAAATTTTCATAGTGTTGCTATATTTGATGACAATTTATGTGCGATCCAGTTAAATAAATTGGAAGTATATTACAACAAACCGATTTATATAGGATTTGCAGTACTTGAACTATCAAAATGGTTATTGTATAATTTTTATTATGATTTTCTTGTATCAAATTTTAAACAAAGTTTTACATTATGTTATGTTGATACAGATAGTCTAACACTTTTATTTCAAGAACAAAATATTTATAAAATAATTATTGAAAATTTACATCTCTTTGATACATCAAACTTTGAATCAAATAATCAATTCAATATAATAAGGTGTAATAAATCTGTTCCTGGATTAATGAAAGATGAATATGGAGGAAATTTTTTTAATGAGTTTATAGGATTACGATCCAAATTATATTGTCACATAAGTGAAAATGATGTTATAAAAAAGAAAGCAAAAGGTATCAAGAAAGCTGTTGTTAAAGAAGAGATATCGAAACAAGACTACTTAAACGTTTTAATGACACGTGATTCTGTAATGAAAGAACAAACAGTTTTTCGTTCAATATTGCATACTATCTACATTCAAAATGTTACAAAAGTTGCAATATCATTTGATGACACAAAGAGGTTTATTTTACTAGATAATGTAACTACCTTGGCTTGGGGAAGTTGTGCAATCCCAGAGAAGTTAGATGATATTGAAATAATAAAATAATTTTTTCAAATCTGCAACTTTATTATATTTATATGGTTATAATTTATGGTTTATGGGTGTCCGGAAAATACGTGTACAACGTTTGACAACAGACTCCTGACGTCAAAATAGGTCGATCTAAGCCGACTTAGTTATATCTAAAATTGTCTCGTTTAGCCGGTAGAGGGCGTCAAAAAAAACAAACGTATAACAAAGTTGAAAGTATCTATTGTAAGAAACTAAGTAAAACAAAAACATTACTTAAGCAAATGTGTAAAATGACCGCCATCTTGCTGAATACACTTGTTCGATCTCCATTTTATAATATGTTTATCTCATATATTATCTTTTATGTAAATACTATTTTGTATATTTTATTAGGTGTAATATTAACTGGAATTATATTGTACCCTTTATTGTGGGTTTTACCAGGAACTACAATCGGCATGAACACCTGGCCAATTGGGGATAATACGATAGAAAACCCCATTAGGCATTTTAATCCTTTTATTACTTTTACTAATGGACATTTTTGTATATAAATTTGTTTGAGGAGAAAATAAAAAGAGTCTACCTGCATACTGCAAACAGAAAACATCGCAAATCTATCTTTTATTTAATGAAGCCTATCTATCGCTTGACGTGAAGCAAGTGCTTTACAACCACTTGGTCAAGTGATCTAATACTTCAGCTACCACCACACGTGCACACGTACAGTGGTACGAAACATTGGTCCTTCGAACCGGATTTAAGATCCAAGCTACAATTATAACCAACATCAAACAACCAGAAGATATTAACATGGCCGGCGACAAGTCAATCATCACGGAGAGATCCGATTTAAAACTTAAGGAATTTCGCATCAAAAGAAGGATGATAAAATCGAAAGTCACTCGATTTGCCACATTCCTGAACAAATTCAGCGACAGAGATGACATCCAGGATCTTGTCACTGCCAAAAATCGCGTTGACACCTGTTACGATGAATTTTGCAACATTCACTGCGCAATTCAACTAGAAGCCGAGGAAGATTCCTTTGAAGAAGAAATGTCAAATTTTGAAGCAAATTACAACGCGTCATTAAGTACAGCGGAGAAAATTATTAGAAAGCGACGTGAAACAACAATTAGGCCTGCTCCCAGTACCAGCAGCAATCAAGATTCAGCCATAAAGCTACCACCCATAGCACTGCCTAAATTCAATGGCAAACTAGAAGATTGGTATGGATTTCAAGACACGTTTAGCCAATTTGTTGACAAAAACGAGAACATCACTGACGGACAACGGCTACACTATTTGAAATCAGCACTAGTGGGCGAATCTGCGGAAACAATCGCATCTCTGGACGTAACACCAGCAAACTACGCAATTGCATGGCAACTTTTGCAAGAGCGTTATGACAACAAAAGATTAATAGTACGTGAGCACGTTTTCTCGATACTTGACATTGCTGATTCAAGACGTGAAACGTTGGAAAACCTAACCAAACTTGCAAATGGTATAGCAAAACACGATCGAGCCCTCGACGCATTAAATATAAACAAATACGATGCATTAATTACCAATATCGCAACCCGCAAAATGGACCCTACCACTGCCAAGGAATGGGAAAACTCGATGCAAAAACAAGACACAATACCCACCGTGTCCAAACTAGTTGAATTCATAAATCACAAGATGAATACCTTAAAGGCAATCGCGAGAATATCTACCGACAACATTCAACAATTTAAGCAGAATAACAGGCTTTTGAACTACGTTGCAGGGAGATCCGCAGCCCACGCTGCAACCACATCCAACCAAAAATCAACAACACGTGCAAGGTGTGTTGTTTGCGACAATAAACATCCACTGTATTTCTGCGACAACTTCAAATCTTTAGAGTTACAACAGAAAATTGATGTAGTTCGCAAAAATAAACTCTGCCTTAATTGCCTAGGCGCCAATCATTCGCATCAGACCTGCTATTCCAAGCGAAGCTGTACTCGCTGCGAGAAGAAACATCATACTCTCATACATATTGATGAAACACCGGAAGAACATTGCTATCAAACATCGACAATGATAGAAGAGACTCTGTTGCCTACCGCGGAAGTTGATATCATGGACCAAAAGGGCACAATGCGGAGATGTCGCGTGCTTTTATATTCAGGTTCGCAGTCAAATTTTCTAACGGCAAACCTTGTCAAAAAACTGGGACTTACTAAAGAATCTATAAACATGTCTGTCAGTGGAGTGTCAGCAGCTGGTATTAATATCAAATGGAAAACTAGAGCAAAAATGCATTCCCGAGTAAACGATTACACCTGCGAAGCAACATTCTTGATACTGGATAGATTAACTGACAATCTCCCAACAAAATCTATTAAAAGGAGAGGCATTCAAATACCAAAGCAGATTAAATTAGCAGATCCCAAATATAATCAATGTGAGGAGATTGATGCAATATTAGGTGCTTCAATATTCTGGGACTTATTAATGGTTGGACAAATACAATCAAAGGATGGATTGTACTTTCAAAAAACAAAATTGGGCTGGATTGTCTCTGGCACTTTGGATAAGGAAATCAATGCGGCGACGTTGTCTTATTACATTCACGAAGACATAGAGGAAAAAATATCAAAATTTTGGGAACTCGAAGAGCTGTCCTCCAAAACACAAACAAAAAACGGGCAACTATGCGAGGAACACTTTACAGCAAACACCAGGCGAGACGCACGTGGGCGTTTCATTGTAAAACTTCCCGTAAAGGAAGATGGCCCCGCCCTTGGCGCATCGTACAACAAGGCTTTAAAACGCTTTACATATTTGGAAAAGAGACTCTGCGCAGATCAAAGCCTGAGAAATAAATATATTGAATTTATGCAAGAGTATAGCAAACTTGGGCATATGAAAGAAGTACAAGGCACATCAGACACCCCAACAGTTCCATATTATCTACCTCATCATCCAGTTATAAAGGACGCTAGCCTAACGACAAAGATACGAGTCGTTTTTGACGCATCATGCAAGACATCGTCTGGAGTATCTCTTAACGACATTCTACGAATAGGTCCTACCATACAACAGGATTTATTCAGCATAATTAGCAGATTCAGAACATTCGAATTCGTAATAACCGCCGACATTCAAAAAATGTACAGACAAATCAAATTGGACGAAACACAAACACACCTACAGAGAATCTTATGGAGAGATAATCCCGCTGAAAACATAAAGATTTACGAACTCAATACGGTTACTTACGGAACTGCGTCTGCATCCTACCTAGCCATAAAATGTCTGGATGAGCTAGCGAAACAAGAACGTCTAAACTACCCAACAGCCGCAACAATTGTACGAAGAGATTTTTATGTCGACGATCTCCTTACAGGAGCGAGAACATACGAGGAGGCTAATATCATACGTCAAGAAGTAACAAACCTATTAGAAACAGGAGGATTCAATCTCCATAAATGGGCATCCAATGAACATACGCTGCTAGAAACAATAGATCATCAAGACAAATGCAGTGGAATTGCAATACCCAAGACCGAAATCATAAAAACTCTTGGTTTGCACTGAAATGCAGCTAAGGACTCGCTTCATTATGCAAATCCTATCTCATCCAAACAAATCCAAAGGTTTACGAAGCGAAGTATCCTCTCTAGCATTGCCAGCATATTTGATCCGCTAGGACTCATCGGACCGATAACCATTACTGCAAAGATTGTAATGCAAAAAATATGGAAGCTGAAAATTGGATAGGACGAATCCTTGCCGATGTCAATTCACACTCTTTGGGACGAATATTTAAACGACTTACCCCAGCCAAATATTGTTCATTTACCTGACAATAAGCTTTCTCGCTGGGAACACTTAGAAAAAATGCGCCAACACTTTTGGAAGCGTTGGTCGATGGAATATCTACACACACTCCAGCAACGACCCAAAGGCATGTGTAAGAAATCTCCTTACCTGAAGACCAGGCAATTAGTGTTAATTAAAGAGGACAACATCCCTCCCCTTTGCTGGAAGCTTGGATGCATCGAGGAATTATTTCCAGGCAAAGACGGCATCGTGAGGGCATCAAACATAAGGACGTCAAATGACATCATCAAGCGTGCTTCTAGCAAAATCTGTCCAATGCCCACTGAATAATACTTTTAAAAGGGGACCTTTCAAGGGGGGCGGCATGTTCGATCTCCATTTTATAATATGTTTATCTCATATAGTATCTTTTATGTAAATGCTATTTTGTATATTTTATTAGGTGTAATATTAGCTGGAATTATAATGTACCCTTTATTGTGGGTTTTACCAGGAACTACAATCGGCATGAACACCTGGCCAATTGGGGATAATATGATAGAAAACCCCATTAGGCATTTTAATCCTTTTATTACTTTTACTAATGGACATTTTTGTATATAAATATGTTTGAGGAGAAAATAAAAAGAGTCTACCTGCATACTGCAAACAGAAAACATCGCAAATCTATCTTTTATTTAATGAAGCCTATCTATCGCTTGACGTGAAGCAAGTGCTTTACAACCACTTGGTCAAGTGATCTAATACTTCAGCTACCACCACACGTGCACACGTACAGTGGTACGAAACAACACTTATTAACACTCTTTAAAAAATGATATTGGACTCTATCTAATGTCTCGGGATTATTAAAATGGTTGCCTGCATTTAAAATCCGCTGCAATAAATCATCGCGTGTGTTTACCGGAGTCTTGTAAACTTCTGTTTTAATAGCGCCCCACAAAAAGAAGTCACACATATTTAACTCAGGAGAACGTGGTGGCCATTTTACTGGTGCATCATTGCCTCTTCCAATCCATCGGTTGGGATATTGATGATGTAAGTATTGCCGAACGGCAACGGAAAAATGGGGCGGGGCACCATCATGCATATACCACATTTCCCTCCGAAGTAAAAGGGGCAAATTCTCCAGAAGAATTGGTAATGTGTCTTGCAAAAAATTTAAATAAATATTTCTATCTAACCTGTCTGGAATAACAATGGGACCAATATGGTAGTGATCAATAATACCTGCCCAAATATTAATTTTAAATTGATGCTGATGATGTGCAACTTTAATGGCTTGTGGATTTTCATCGGAATAAATATGTTCGTTGTGCAGATTGGTTACCCCAGATCTTGTAAAGCATGCCTCGTCAGTAAACATAATTTTTCTACAAAAGTTTGGAACAAGGATTCTTTTGTTTCTAATAAATTGACAAAATGTAAGCCGCATGGGGGGATCAGTCGGTAAAAGTTCTTGGACTTTTTGTATGTGGTAAGGATGTAACAACTGTTCTCTTAAAACTTCATTGATGTTGAAATTGTAAACCAACTTAATCACAGCTGATGTGCCTAAGAAGCGGCAACATGGTTGTGTGTATGTTGAATAAGCACCAAGCAAGTTGGCAACACCGCTTCTTGGGGTACGAGTTTAGTTATATACCACGCGCGGAGTTGAGACGTTGTCTATACATTGTACACTCGTTACCTTAATTGAATAAAGACTATTTTCACCAATTTACTACGCCGTGCTTATATAAACCAACAGGTTATGGGCCCAGACATCGTACTTGTAAAGTGTATTGGTGAAAAGCATTGAACTAGAGTCACAAGTGGTATTTTCTTTGTGAGTGGTCGTGCTCGTGGCCGCGTGTGCATTGAAGGTTAAGAACCGGAATAAAAATGGCAGAAAGAGATGTTGTTCATCATGCCGTGTTAAGACTTAAGGGTGCGGATAACTGGAATTTATGGAAATTCCACACCCAAATTTACTTGAAACCGAAGCAGCAATTCACCATCGTAAATGGTGACGATAAGCGGGAAGCTTGTACAACTGATCAAGCACGTAAAGAATGGGATAACAAAGACGCAAAGTCGCAAGACGGTATTGTTTCGCGGCTGGAAGATGGCCCAACGACACACATTCTGAACTGCACAAGAGCAGCAGAGATGTGGGAAAAACTACTGAGCGTGTATGAAATGAAATCAGAAACCAGCGTATATTTAGTACAACAGAAATTCTATAACATAAAATACGAAGGCGAAGGCATAGCTGAATTCATTTCAAAAGCGCAGGACTTATCATGTCAATTGAAAAACATGAAAGAGCCAATATCTGATAAAATGGTCATCTCAAAAATCCTCATGTCACTGCCACAACAATGGGCACACTTTGTTTCGACTTGGGAATCGGCACCGACATCCAACCAAACTATGAACGAATTAATCTCAAGGTTACAAGTAGAAGAAGACCGAATGAAGATCCGGGAATCTTCGGCCCCAGTGGCGGCTCTAAATGCACAACAAGAGAGGCAGTTCCAGTGTTATGGTTGCGGACGTTTCGGTCATATGAGGAACAGATGCCCAAACAAAGGAACAGTTATAAAATGCACCAATTGTAAAAAAAGTGGGACATGTAACAAAAGATTGTTGGTTTTTAAAGAAAACAGGCAGTGAAAGTAGTGAAAGTTCTGCTAGTACAGCTAGTTCGGTAACAGAAAACGCGTTCGTGAGTTGTGCAATGTTAAACAAAGACTTAAATAAAAGTTCTTGGTACTTGGACAGTGGCGCAAGCGAACACATGAGCTCCGAAATCGAAAACTTCTCCTCGTACACTGCGTTTGAAATTGAAAAGCGAGTTAAAATCGGTGACGGCTCGTTCATGAAATCCAAAGGAAGTGGTCAAGTCAAACTCAAAGCAGTTGTTGGATCAGAAGAAATTGTCACTACCTTGTCAAATGTTTTATACGTGCCTCAATTAACGTGTAACTTGTTTTCTCAGGCAGCTGCATTGGATAAGGGTTACACAATGTCAGCAAACAAAGATGTAAGTCAATTTTTTAACGCTGATGGAATTGTTAGCGCAGAAGCAAAGAGAAATGGCAATATGTACGTAATGAACTTCAAAGAAGAGACCGCAATGGGACTGGTAGCCAAAAAGGAACGTGTGAATTTGAGTAAGTGGCATGAAAGATTAGCTCATCAGAACTTCGCTCACGTTAAATCCTTTCTGAAACGAGAAAACATAGACTACAAACAAGACACTACGTTTTGTGATGCATGCCAACTTGGAAAATTCCAAAGAAATCCTTTCCCGAATAGTGAAAATAGATGCTTAACTGCAGGGGAATTTTTTCACATGGATTTGAGCGGTCCAATAGAAGAGGAGTCTTTGGGGGGCTCAAAATACTTCTTGATGCTAAAAGATGATTATAGTCAATACAGAACCATCTACTTCCTCAAAGCTAAGTCGGAGGTCCTAGCGAAGCTAACTGCGTTCTTGCAGAAAGCCGAAACAGTTACCGGAAATAAGGTAAAGACTTTGCGCTCGGACAACGGCGGCGAGTTTGTCAATAAAGAAATCGATCAACTGGCACAATCAAGAGGTCTCACACATCAGAAAACAGTACCCTACACGCCACAACAGAATGGGCGCGCAGAACGAGAAATGCGGACAATAATGGAAGCAGCAAGGACAATGTTATTCGGAAATAATATGGAAAAATGCTTCTGGGCGGAAGCGGCATATACAGCTGTATACGTAATCAACCGGTCGGGAAGCAGCCCAGTGAAAGGCAAGACACCATTTGAATTATGGCATGAGAAATCGTTCGACATTAACACGTTGAAGACGTTTGGTGCTCAAGTCTACATTCATGTGCCAAAAGAAAAGAGAAAAAAACTTGACCCAAAAGCCAAAAGAGGAATATTTGTGGGCTATAGTGAGGATGTAAAAGGTCTAAGGGTATTCATTCCTTCAGAGAATGTAATCGAAATAGCCAGAGACGTAGTTTTTGTGCCTAAGTCCGACGACGCCGACAAAGTCAAAATGATCAACAAAATCGAAGAAGTCGACGAAGAAGAAATCATTTAAGAAATCAACAAAGGAGAAATCATCGTAGAAGGCGACGAAGAAGACATCATTGAACAGGAAGGCAACGGTCTTCTACGACCCAGAAGGAACCTCAGGGCACCTTCTTATCTTCAAGACTACGACACAAGTCTCTTTACAATCGACATCGACGAACCGACGTCATACGATGAAGCAATGACGGGCAGCATGGTAGTCAGTGGAAGTGCGCGATTGATCGTGAGTTAGACGCGATAATTGAAAACGGTACATGGGAAGTTGTTGAAAAACCTCCCGACTGCGAAGTGATCGACAGCAAATTTGTGTTTAAAGTGAAACGTGATCAACACGGTAAAGTGGCGCAATACAAGTGTCGGTTGGTTGCCAAAGGGTTTCAACAAAGAAATGTATTCGACGATATCTACTCTCCTGTAGTAAAATTGTCCACCATACGTGTATTGTTTTGTATAGCTGTAAATAAGGGTTGGAAATTATATCAACTAGACGTTTGTAATGCTTTCTTACATGGAGAACTTAATGAAGACATATACATGAAGCTGCCAAAGGGATGTAAATCAGAAAAAGGCAAAGTTTGTAAATTGGTTAAAGCACTATATGGCTTAAAAAGGGCACCTCTATACTGGTATACTAGACTTGATAAGTTCATGAAAGAGAACGAATTTGAAAAATCTGTGTCAGATTGCTGTTTATACATCAAGGTAAATAGTAGAGTTAACATGGATGTATGTGTCTATGTCGATGACATTCTAATCACCGGATCTGACCAAAATGAAATAAATTTTTTGAAATCAGAAATATCCAAAGTATTTAAAATTAAGGATCTCGGTTTATTAACTTATTATTTGGGAATGAATGTTACACAGGACACTGAAAATGGAATGATCCGTGTAAACCAAAAACAATATTTAAAGAATGTTCTTGAAAAATTTGGTATAAACAATTGCTCGGAGGTGAGTACTCCAATGGAAAGCAATTTCATAACTGAAAATTTAAAATATTCCGAATCAGAATCAAGTCAACTTGAAAACACTTGTAGACAGATCATTGGGTCGATTATGTATGCCATGTTGGGCACAAGACCAGATCTGTGCTCAAGCATTAGTCTACTATCTCGATATCAAAATTGTGCAAGCGAGAACCTATTAACCAGTTTGAAACGTGTACTAAGATATATTAAGGGAACTCTTGACTTAGAGCTAGTTTATAAAAAGGGGTCCAACAATCTACTAACGGGATATGCCGATGCAGATTGGGGGGGCGACACACTTGATCGGAAATCCACAAGCGGTTTCCTATTCTTTGTACTTGGAGGACTAGTGTGCTGGACATCCAAAAAACAACCAACGGTAGCAATCTCAACTACTGAAGCGGAATATGTGGCTCTAAGTCAATCAATATCTGAAGCATGTTGGTTAAAGCAGTTAATAGATGAATTAAAGCTGTTTCAGACAATCACCAAAATAACTATATTTGAAGACAACCAAAGCACGATTAAATTATGCAAAAGTAATGAGCAACTAAAAAGAATCAAACACAATAAAATTAAGTACCATTTCGTAAAAGAAAAAGTCAAATCAGAACTATTTGATATCGCATATATAAAGTCAGCTGATCAGTTAGCTGACATACTTACAAAGCCACTTAACAAAGCTGCCTATCATACTATAAGAAAGCACCTTTTGTCATAGTGTCATAAAGAGAAAATCTCTGTTATATTTACATTTTTTCTTTAGTTTTTCTTTCAGAAATATCTGCTTAATACTTAATCCTTTTTGTTCTTGTTTTTATGAAATTATTAGTCAGCTGAGATTATGGGTGGGTGTTGAAATTGTAAACTTAATCACAGCTGATGTGCCTAAGAAGCGGCAACATGGTTGTGTGTATGTTGAGTAAGCACCAAGCAAGTTGGCAACACCGCTTCTTGGGGTACGAGTTTAGTTATATACCACGCGCGGAGTTGAGACGTTGTCTATACACTGTACACTCGTTACCTTAATTGAATAAAGACTATTTTCACCAATTTACTACGCCGTGCTTATATAAACCAACAATTGATAATCGTTTTAGGAACATTTAACTCACGTTCTAAGAGACGGGTACTGGTACTTGGTTCTTCTTCAACTCTTTCCAGAATCATCTCTTCTGTTTCCACAGTTCGAGTTGTTCGCATACGACCCCTGCCTTCAAACTTTTTCTCAAAACTGCCCGTTTCCCGAAGATGACGCTCAATATTGGCAAATGTTTGGTGGTTTGGTATTCGACGGTTAGGAAACCTCTCCATGTAAACCCTAACACTCTGACGCCCATTTCCTTGACAAAACCCGTATACCAGGAGCATGTCAACTTTCTGAGAGTTTGTATAATTTTCCATTTTTAATGGTAAAATGAACTTGTAATTCAAGAATGTTGATCGTATACTTGAGTAAATTTCATAGACTGGTGACAATTTGTCAATAATTGTCAAATTATTAAACGCCATAGCAACAAGGTCACTTAAAAAATTATTGTTACAGGTAATTTCTTTTTAATATTTACAAATTTTTGACGCCCTCTACCGGCTAAACGAGACAATTTTGGATATAACTAAGTCAGCTTAGATCGACCTATTTTGACGTCAGGAGTCTGTCGTCAAACGTTGTACACGTATTTTCCGGACACCCTGTATATATTTTTTTAATAAAACATAACCTCACTATTTTTTTATGTATTTATTAATTATTTAATTAATACAATGTATAAATATGTTATTAATATAAGATAATTTTAATGTAATAATATAAATGTGTACATTTTTTTTTATTTACTAACGTTAAACAAAGAAATAAGTCTAACATCCTTATTTATTTATTTTGGGAAATAATGTTGAAGTTCAAGTAAACCTCGAAGTACTATTGATGGTGGAATTTCTTCAGTTAGTTTCAATATCAAAGCTAAATCCTTTTGATGAAGCATATAATTGTGTAAATACTTAATGTAATGCTTCTTAAAATCGACGTCTTTCAAAATATTCAAGTTTGTTTGAATGATTGTTTCCAATTTCAATATAGCTTGTATTGAATACTTGTCAATAACAAAGTTGATATTTTTCGTGGCACTTGTTAACAAAATACTCCTCTGGCCGTTGTACATTGAAAACTTTAGTATAAAGTTTTCTCCAATATTCACGTTAAGGGAATTAAATTCAGGCAAATTTACAGGTAACAATTCGTAGATATATTCAAACATCAAATTTCTCATTCCTCTAAATTTGTTCCATTCATGTTGATACAATGAAATAGATTGATTGGACTTTTCAAACTCAACCACTGGCTCATAATCACTATAAACATTCAAACCAATACGTACAATAAATTCATCATTTGGAATATACGATGTTTCTAATAAGTATGGTTTTAGTGCAGCGGCCATGGTCATGCTTGTAATGTAACTAATAAAAATAATTTAAAAAAAAATTGTTAGCTTATTTATCTCCCTCCTGTTTATTCCCACCATAGATGCATTTAAGACATGCAAATTTATCATCATTGACAGTTATTAAACTATACGCTGACCATGATGAACCCAGTAGAAATAATTCTACTTTTTAACCTAGTCAATCATACATTATTTGTTGCTCGGCCAAGTTATGCAGATGAAGCTGACCTATTGTATTATTTTACAAATAATCTGATTCTAAGTAAAAACAATAGCGAAACATATATTAATGAAGAAATATTTACATGTTTAGCAAATAATGAAACTATTGAATGGCAAAATACTATATCAGATTATGATAATGCCATTCACATATTTAAGTTTAATTTTACATCCTTAATCAACAACAATAGCAGCAATAAAGTGAGAAGAAAATCGAAGATTACGTGTACAGTATACCCATTCAATCAATACTTGAATTTCAAAATCCGTTTCAAATCATCAAACAAGAGTAATGATTTACAAACAAAATGGCAACAAATGGAATGGCATGTTGGACAGAATAAATGGAAAATTGGAAATGAACAAAATAAATGGAGAACGGAATATGACGATTCAAATTTTCAGATAACTATCATTATTTTATTAATATCAATATTATTAATAAATATATTTTTAATTAGTATTAGGATTCGTATGTTTTATTATCATCATGTATCTAACAAATAAATGAATAAAAGTCAGAATATTAAATATTCATTTGATAAATTTAATAATACATATTATAAAATATCACTTTTATTTATCCATGATTTATCTACCAATCCTAACCATTTTACATATGCTTTGTTACCTTTCTTTCGTAATATCTTTTCTATTAAAAATACATCCTTTTGAGTTGTTTTCTGAAGTTCTTCTTCATAGAAGCCTCCTATAATGGCATTTCCTTGCATATCCTCCAAAAGATATGTAACTGGTTTAGTAATTTTAACTTTTACAACTTTAAAGAGTTCTGTTGTCCAATTAGGAGTGTATCCTTTACTAAAAACACTTTTAAATTTACTAATTCTCACGTAATCATTCACATGAAATTTGTGTTTTCCTGCAATTTTTAAATGCGTAAAAAAGGATTTTCGAATAAAATTTTCATTTGATTTGTTCACATCAGTAGGCTTAAATCTTCCTATGGCAGAATGTGGTGTATTATTATAAGTTTGAGTTACATCTTCTAACAGATCTATCCAATTATTTTGACCTCGCAAACTAAACTGTTTATACAATTTTTCTTTAATAGTTCTTATTATTCTTTCAGCCATACTAGCTTTAACTGTGCTGTAGGTGGAATACATATTTACATTATATTTCGTACATAATTTTTGAAAATGAACATTCCAAAATTCACGCCCTTGGTCAATTTGAATGTGTTTTGGTCGACCTTGTTTAAATATTGTTTCCATTGCAGAGGTAACTTCAATACCTGTTTTTGATTTCAATGGTCTAGTCCATAGATATTTACTAAAACAATCAATCGTAACTAGTACATATTTTTAACCGTTATTTACTTTATGATCTGGAATAAATTCCATCAAGTCTGCTTGAAATAAATCTTTCAGGCCCTTTAACATTTGCTAAAGCACAATGGGCAAATGATAATTGGTGGAAGACACATTTTGGTTTTCCACAAAATTTTCGCAAAGATAATTGCTCACTTAACGGATATTCAATTACATGACAAGAAACAATTTTTTTAAGATATTGTTTTACAACATCACATTTTTCTTGTCCTTTGACATAAACTGTCTTATAAGATTTGCAAACATTTTGTAATAAAGTTGGCAAATAATTTAATTCGATTCAGCCAGATTTCCAAGGAATACCATAATAATTTGTTTCTAACCATTTCACCTGTTTCTTTTCGGTGTCATGTAAATGTTTGAAATGAAAAAGTGGTTTTAAAATAAAATGACTATATTGACATCCATCATAAGAAGCCATTTCTTTAACAACAAATTGATTTTTTCCATTATTTTGCTTTACTGGGAATCCTTGTAGGTCAATTATAATGAAATGTTTAATGTCGACCATTATTATGAATGCACTACAATTTATGTACAAGACCAGTTAACGGATAATATTCATAAAATACGTCATGTATTATTAAAGCATAAACGGTTGTTTTTTCCGGAAAATTTGAATGTCCTTCTATTTCCAAACTAACATCAACCGACCCCGTCTTAGTCTCTTCAGTCTGATGACTACAATCTATTACTATTACGGGGCAATTCTTATAAGATGTATAATCAAGGAGGGGACTGCTTCTTTTTCTTTCATAATAGGAATTCTGAAATGATGAGTATGCGTAATATGCCGTTGAATATTGAGCTTCTAAAAATTTTATTTCTTGATTGTTATAGGGAAAGCTCTCATAATTCAAGTACAGCTTCACATTTCGCACATCCGCTGAATCAAATTAATTCTGCAGAATTTGCTGCTGGCACATCTTTGCGATTTGTTTGGAATACAACGAGTACGTATCGAGGTTTTTCTAAATTATTTGTTGTACGTATAGCCCATTTCTCAGTAGGACTCGGTTTTAATGCTGGCAATTCATGCAGTTCCCATTGACGAAACGCTAATTTTAATCGTTTATCTATCTTTAAAGATTTCATAAGACTTAACTTGATTTCATCGTTTACATTTATATGAGGAACGTGCCATTCAACAGACCTGATAGAAAACACGCCATCCTTTCCAACAAAAGCATTGGCATTGATGTGCGCTCTGTTCAAAATTAATTCCTGTTTACAATTAATCATCACTTTTCGATGCATTTCTGCAAATCCAAGAAGGCTTTTCAGAGGTACTATTGCTTGAAACGTACCAGAAAACGAAGTATCCGTGATTTTTGTCATTTTTATCGGTGTATCTGATGAAAACCATCCTAACATTTCCATCACTCTTGAATCATCCACAGTGAAACTTGTTAATCCCTTTATTGTACTTGTTATACCAGGATTTCGAACTCTATCTATTGTAACATTATTCAGCTCAAATCTAATTTCATTGAACAGAAATGCAAATGCATACTATGCAATTTTACAGTTAACATCGGTGGTATCAAACTTTACATCTATGAGAATGTAACTGTCAGCAACTAATGTATAGATATCCTGAGCTTGAATAAGTATTTGAATTTCATCATTTAATCCGAATTTTGTCCCAGCATATGGTAAATATCGATGATATTCTTTCTTCGTGATAATATTTTTAAATTTTAAACTTTCAGAAATGTTTAAAATATCTGCTTCATTTGCTGATAACATGTCAAATCTTCTTTATTTTAAACCCCAATGATTTTAAAAAAAGAATATTGCTATCAATTATTTTTTGCTTGGTCGATACAGACGAGGGCCTCTTCTGTTTAATAGTCTGTTTAAGAGTGTTGACTTCTAATGATAATGAAGCTGTTTTATAGCTTGACCTGTCACGTTGGATGTAACAAAGTCCCATTCTTTAATGTGTAGCTTTACTACTGTAAGCGAATTATTAAAGTTCAGAATTTTACCTTCCTGGTCAGTAATGCGATAATCACTTCCCGAAAAAATTACTGTTAGCGACATTGTCCACACTTAAGAATATCAAACACAAATGTCCACAGTAGATTGTATTAAAATCTTGATATCTGTCGTTATTATATAGAATTTTACAATTCTTGAAATATCGGATAACTTCGGTTGGTGGGGGTATATTCCCGAAACTATCAAACCATACAACAAAATTTTTTTTTTTTCTATATGCTGTCCAATGTGTCCCCTGCCCACTGCTTGTATCCAAATTAATAATTCCACACTCGTTTCTATTTGGACCACATTGTGGTAGTTGATCTCGCATAAATATTCCTCTAAAGTGTTTAATATTTAATTTTGTCGCTAATTCTTGCAAAGTATTATCATCGAGAGTCCTATTTGGTAAGGTAATTAATAAATTTTCTTTTTTTTTTTTATGACCTTAGTTTTTGGACTTAAAGCCGGTGTCAAAAATAATCCCAATCCGGATTTTCCTCGTTTTTTAATTTTGGCTCCATTTTGTCGGCCTGACCCTAACGCTATTGTCTCCATCATTTTGTCATGTCTAATTGATTCATCTAGTTTTTCCCGAGCAGTTTTAGCTTTGTTTATTGCTTGGGCAATAGATGCACCTCCTGAAGCTATTGGTCCTAACGCTGACAATCCAGCAAATATTGGCACAAGAAATGGTAAAAATCTTCCGGTTTTAGGAATAGGTATTACGCGTGGAATTCGTACCTTATTTTTACCGCCTGTTTTTTTTAAAGCACTTTTTGCTGCTCTCAGAGTTTCATCAATGTTGCCTAAACTGGTTGCATACGTAGCAGCTGCAGGTTTAACAATGCTTGAACAAAATTACACTTTTGGTCTTTTGCGGACACGTCTTGATACCATTATAGTTACGTGTGATTGCTTCCTCTAATATTTATATATACTGTTTCAAAATTATTAGCAGCACTAGAATATATAGCTCTAAAGAATGAGCAAACAAGAAGCATTTTCAGTTGAAAACTATGATGTTATAGTTGAGGAGGAAGATAATACACAAAATCGCAACGGAAACTTATTTCCCAATACCATCTGATCTCTTATTGTTGGTCCTAGTAATTGCGGCAAGACAAATGTTTTGCTATCATTATTGTTACAGCCAAATGGTTTGAGATTTGAAAATATTTACATTTATTCAAAATCTCTTCACCAACCAAAGTACCAATTTCTCAAAAAAGTGATGCTGGGTCTAATGAAAGATGGAATGAGCTACAAAGAATTTACGGAAAAAGATAAAATTATTCCGACATCTGAAGCAAAACCAAATACTGTAATGATATTCGATGATGTTGCTTGTTCACCTCAAAGTACAATACGAGAATATTTTTCAATGGGACGACATTGTTCGGTCGACTCCATTTACTTGTGTCAGACCTATACTAGAATTCCAAAGCAACTCGTTCGAGATAATGCAAATTTTCTCATCATATTTCAACTTGACGAATTAAATCTAAATCACGTTTACAGAGATCATATAAATAGCGATATGTCATGGTTAAAGTTTAAAGAGATCTGTAGTGCATGTTGGAAAGACAAATATGGGTTTTTAGTTATTGACAAGGAACGTGAATTAAATAAAGGTCGATATCGAAAACGATTTGATACATTTATTAAACATGTATAAACCAAGATTTCTCGATCAGTTTATAAATAAAATACCTTTAGAACTCCATATTCCTGGTTATAAATACTGCGGTCCTGGTACCAAATTACAGAAAAGACTTCAACGCGGTGACGCAGGAATCAATCAATTAGATGATGCTTGTAGAGCACATGACATTGCTTATTCATCCAACGACCGGATTCAACGTAGATTTGCTGACGAACAGCTACAGAGAGTGGCCGAAGAAAGGCTCACTTCAAAAGATTCCAAATTTTTTGAAAAATTATCCGCCTGGATTGTAACAAAAGCTATGAAATTGAAACGAAAGGTTGGTCAAGGTTCCAATGACGATAAAATGTTACGTGTAAAAAGACAGCTGATTAAAACTAGAAAAGATGTGCGGAAAAAGCTATTGCAAATGAAAGCAAACAGAATACGATCTGAAGATTTTTTCCGAGAAAGTTTGAAAAATATATTACCTATAACAAAAGTGAAGCCAATTAAACAAAAATACAAAAATTAAATAAAAGATGACCCGTCTTTAATTCACAAACCCAAGACTGAAGAAATTGAAATTCCCCACAGATGGCCTGGAAGAAGAAGTCAAGCGGATTTTTTTGTTAAATGAAGATGAAGATGTTTTTGAAGATATAACTGACTCCCAAAGCCCTCCACAACAAGAACATAGTAAAAGAAAACAATCTGAAGTTTCTGAAAACTTAGAGGATATGCAGATCGCTTTTCAAACTGACGAGGGAGAAGAATACCTTAATAAACTGTCTGAACAACCAAGAAAGTATTTGAAATTTTTGACAAGTGGTTCACAAGAAGTCGATTTGGTTTCCGGAGTTTATTTTAATACATACACACAAAGCTGGAAATTAGAAATTAAACCTATTCATTTTAATGATAATAATATAATTATAGGAGATATTGAGTATTTAGGAACTGAGGGACGAAGATCTCGCTACATATAAAGATATATTAAAGAAAACTAAAGCACATTACGAGAATTCCGGTTTGGGAAAGAAAATAATCACATCTAGCGATAAATATAAAAACACAATATCTATAATATTTCCTCCTAGAAAAAAATCTGCATTAGTTAATTCTAGAACACTGCGAGTTAAAACTACTGAAAATGGATTATTGTCTACAAATGGATTAAAGAAACAACTAAAAAACAATGTACATATCGAGTATATTCCAATGATATCAATAAATGATTTAGTAAATCGTTTGCGACTGATATATGCGAACAAAGCCAGCGGAAATACGTCTGTTGATAATGAAATAGTATCTATTATTTCAACATTAAAAGAACATAATATCATCTATTAAATATTATCAAACAGTTTTAATTAAAACAGTTTTTTTTAAAGAACTTCGTTATTAGAGTCATCTACTAATAAATAATGGAATTGTCTTTCAGAAGCTATTATTAAAACAAAATATTTGTTAATACTCAAGTCTTAACAATACAAATGTCGAAGGAAGTTGTTGTTCACGAGCTTCACAAACCGGCTCGTAGACGCATTATACGACTGCGAACTGTTGTAAAGGGCCTGAAAGATTTATTTCAAGCAGACTTGATGGAATTTATTCCAGATCATAAAGTAAATAAAGGTTATAAATATGTACTAGTTACGATTAATTGTTTTAGTAAATATCTATGGACTAGACCATTAAAATCAAAAACAAGTATTGAAGTTACCTCTGCAATGTACCAAAACACATTCAAATTGACCAAGGGCGTGAATTTTGGAATGTTCATTTTCAAAAATTATGTACGAAATATAATGTAAATATGTATTCCACCTACAGCACAGTTGAAGCTAGTATGGCTGAAAGAGTAATAAGAACTATTAAAGAAAAATTGTATAAACAGTTTAGTTTGCGAGGTCAAAATAAATGGATAGATCTGTTAGAAGATGTAACTCAAACTTATAATAATACACCACATTCTGCCATAGGAAGATTTAAGCCTACTGATGTGAACAAATCAAATAAAAATTTTATTCGAAAATCTTTTTTTACGCATTTAAAAATTGCAGGAAAACACAAATTTCATGTGAATGATTACGTGAGATTTAGTAAATTTAAAAGTGTTTTCAGTAAAGGATACACTCCTAATTGGACAACAGAACTCTTTAAAGTTGTAAAAGTTAAAATTACTAAACCAGTTACATATCTTTTGGAGGATATGCAAGGAAATGCCATTATAGGAGGCTTCTATGAAAAAGAACTTCAGAAAACAACTCAAAAGGATGTATTTTTAATAGAAAAGATATTACAAAAGAAAGGTAACAAAGTATATGTAAAATGGTTAGGATTGGTAGATAAATCATGGATAAATAAAAGTGATATTTTATAATATGTATTATTAAATTTATCAAATAAATATTTAATATTCTGACTTTTATTCATTTATTTGTTAGATACATGATGATAATAAAACATACGAATCCTAAGGCTAATTAAAAAAATATTTATTAATAATATTGATATTAATAAAATAATGAAAGTTATCTGAAAACTTGAATCGTCATATTCCGTTCTCCATTTATTTTGTTCATTTCCAATTTTCCATTTATTCTGTCCAACATGCCATTCCATTTGTTGCCATTTTGTTTGTAAATCATTACTCTTGTTTGATGATTTGAAACGGATTTTGAAATTCAAGTATTAATTGAATGGGTATACTGTACACGTAGTCTTCGATTTTCTTCTCACTTTATTGCTGCTATTGTTGTTGATTAAGGATGTAAAATTAAACTTAAATATGTGAATGGCATTATCATAATCTGATATTTTATTTTGCCATTCAATAGTTTCATTATTTGCCAAACATGTAAATATTTCTTCATTAATATATGTTTCGCTATTGTTTTTACTTAGAATCAGATTATTTGTAAAATAATACAATAGGTCAGCTTCATCTGCATAACTTGGCCGAGCAACAAATAATGTATGATTGACTAGGTTAAAAAGTAGAATTATTTCTACTGGGTTCATCATGGTCAGCGTATAGTTTAATAACTGTCAATGGTGATAAATTTGCATGTCTTAAATGCATCTATGGTAGGAATAAACAGGAGGGAGATAAATAAGCTAACTATTTTTTAAAATTATTTTTATTAGTTACATTACAAGCATGACCATGGCCGCTGCACTAAAACGATACTTATTAGAAACATCGTATATTCCAAATGATGAATTTATTGTACGTATTGGTTTGAATGTTTATAGTGATTATGAGCCAGTGGTTGAGTTTGAAAAGTCCAATCAATCTATTTCATTGTATCAAC
Source organism: Tachinus rufipes (assembly GCA_963932245.1). Lineage (NCBI taxonomy): Eukaryota > Metazoa > Arthropoda > Insecta > Coleoptera > Staphylinidae > Tachinus > Tachinus rufipes. The sequence continues at coordinate 42,120,810 of OZ010748.1, forward strand.
ATGAATGGAACAAATTTAGAGGAATGAGAAATTTGATGTTTGAATATATCTTCGAATTGTGTGAAGTGCCACAAAAAATATCAACTTTGTTATTGACAAGTATTCAATACAAGCTATATTGAAATTGGAAACAATCATTCAAACAAACTTGAATATTTTGAAAGACGTCGATTTTAAGAAGCATTACAATAAGTATTTACACAATTATATGCTTCATCAAAAGGATTTAGCTTTGATATTGAAACTAACTGAAGAACTTCTACTATCAATAGTACTTCGAGGTTTACTTAAACTTCAACATTATTACCCAGAAGAAATAAATAAGGATGTTAGACTTGTTTCTTTGTTTAACGTTAGTAAATAAAAAAAAAAAATGTACACATTTATATTATTACATTAAAATTATCTTATATAAATAACATATTTATACATTGTATTAATTAAATAATTAATAAATACATAAAAAAATAGTGAGGTTATGTTTTATTAAAAAAAATATATATAAACCATAAATTATAACCATATAAATATAATAAAGTTGCAGATTTAAGAAAATTATTTTATTATTTCAATATCAACTTCTCTGGGATTGCACAATTTCCCCAAGCCAAGGTAGTTACATTATCTGGTAAAATAAACCTCTTTGTGTCATCAAATGATATTGCAACTTTTGTAACATTTTGAATGTAGATAGTATGCAATATTGAACAAAAAACTGTTTGTTCTTTCATTACAGAATCACGTGTCATTAAAACGTTTAAGTAGTCTTGTTTCGATATCTCTTCTTTAACAACAGCTTTCTTGATACCTTTTGCTTTCTTTTTTATAACATCATTTTCACTTATGTGACAATATAATTTGGATCGTAATCCTATAAACTCATAAAAAAAATTTCCTCTATATTCATCTTTCATTTAATTTAATTGGATCGCACATAAATTGTCATCAAATATAGCAACACTATGAAAATTTGGTTTAGCAATTAAAGACTTTGCACCAATTTTTCGTCCTAAATTTTCCCAGTGACTAATTAATTTAACTATAACACGTTTATCTACAGATTCCATTGTCAAATGCAGCGTTATTCATTAGTTTAAAAAAATCTTTAAGAAATTCCGTATTTGATTGTTGTCTCATTTTTGTATTGTGTTCTATATAAGATTTTAGCCAGTAGCTCTGTTTAAAAGATAATATTCTGTGGATTTTTTTTTTAAATTAAACCTTTTTCCAAACATTGTAATAAGTTTCGATAATGAATGACATAATTAAATTTATTACTAAGGTCTAAAAATAATTTTTTTGTTTTACAATTTTTTGTTGTCTTATTTTCGGAACAAAACGGTAATTTATCATGTACACTATGCAAATGTTTAGGATATTCTAAGTCAACCTCGAATATGTAACCTTGATCACCTCTGACATTTAATTCACCTAAATTCATATTATTTATTTCTTCAATATTTAACCATTTAAAATCTTTTTCGGGCATTAGTTGTGACATAGCCCAGCCATAGAGATTATTAAAATCCCAATACACTAAGTAAGATATAGTTTTATTGGAGTCATAATTGGTTTTCATATAAGGATTATTTGCTACAGCATGTCTGTGGGAACACTGAGAAATACCTCCTCTTATAGATTTTCTAATAAAGTGCAACATATCGATGTCCACCAAAAGTTCAAGTTCAACATTAGTAAATTTCAATAACGCATCCCATGTCAATCCAGGTGTTGTAAAAAACTGTGCGGGATCTAAATCATAAGTTAATATACAAATTTCACGAAAATTCTCAAAGATATCAGCAAGTAAAATGACATCTGTCTTGAGGTAGAGGTCTGAATATTCACCTAAATTAGTGCAATTAAATTGATTCCAAATTAATTGAGCTCGCAAATAATCTTCTTTCTTTTTTGTTTAAAATATCATAAAAATTTGTACGAGATGGCAAGTTAGTATCAAGCAATTTAGAATAATCATCTATATAACTGTAAGGAAACACACCTTTCTGTAATAACAAATTAAAATTTTTATTGTATGAAAATTGCTTTGCCATTTCATTAAACTCTTCTAGTCTTAAATTTTAAACTAGTTTTTCGAGACTATCGGGCATGAAACGGAACTAATCCAAAAACCTCAACTTAATTGTTTCCTTTTCGTTTGTAGTTCTGTTGATATTTACAATTAAAGTTTTTGATATAGAAATGTATTTTTCTTTAGTTAAGGGAATAACTTTAATCAATTCATTGTCAAATGCTAACTCTTTTATAAACAAATGAACATCAAAATTTGAAAAATTATGAAAAAATATGGGAATAAATTTTGGAATTTTAAAATTTTAAAATTTAAATTACAATTTATATGTGCCACTCCTCTATAAAGACCAGTCAAATGATCGTGATCTAAACATTTTTCTGAATCATTTATAATTTGGTTACATATATGACAAACAGTTTCGTTTTTACTTTCCTCTAGTTGAATTTCGTTTTATCAGATGATAGTTAAACACTTATTGGAGCAGAAACCTGTAATAAATTAAAAAAAACTGTGGATAAGATTGGGGATCGCGGCCGGGAAAAACGGAAAAAAAAAGTTGAAATGTTGAAGTGATAAATTTAACTATAAAGAATTGTTCATTTATATTTCAATGAGTAATAATATACATAAATAAAACAAACTATCAAGAAACAAAAATTCCTTTTATAATAGTAGTATAAGATAGGGGCTTCTGGATATCCTTGAACTTTGATCTTATGCGTGTATGCATGTAATTGCATATTTTATTACACACTTAAAGTAAATATTTATTTTACATAATTCACACTTGCTTAATGTACATAATTATGCGTGTATTAATCAATATTTTTAATTCTTCACAATTGCATTTTTTATTAGATACTATTACAATAAATTTAGTAATGAATGATGCAACCAAGGAATAAATATCTAAATATAGAATGTATTCATTCATAATACGCACATTTTTTTTGTTTTATGATAGAACTGCATATTTGTGTATTGCTTAAATATTTTGCAGAATCTCAAAAAAAATAGAACAATTAATTGTGTATTAATTTCAACATTTCTTTTTTTTTTTTTGTAAAAAACATTATCTGTGCATTAGTCCGAGCTAATCGTTTTACAATGTCCATAAAAATGTTGTTAATATTCGCGATAATTTTGAAGTGTGTTTCATGTCATGTTTTAACTATGTCCTTGCAAGAGTATTCTGCGCTGAGGAATCGGAAACGTGTGTGAAAATGAGATCAAATATTATGAATACCAAATTGAGGAGAAGAAAGCATCCAAAATGTTTTATCATGATTTTTTAAAAAATTGTATTCTCGATATTGCAAGTAAGTAGTTTATATTAAAACAAAATTACAGTTTTGTTACATCCGTTTATGTACAAATTAGGTAAAAATTGGCACTCGTATTTGAACCAAATGGAAATCTGGTTCAATGAAGGAGATGGTTCCATTGAGTGCATCGAACCACTATCATCTACAACAACAACAACAACGACCGATTTACCAAGCGAGGAAACTCCCGAGATATCTGCGGATGGAGCATTTGTAAACTCGAATAATTCTATCATAATTATTTTAACTACGTTGCTTATAGTTAATATGATAGTAATTATTTTATTGTTTTTTTTTTAATTATATTTATCTAAAATATCTAATATTTTTGTAAAGAAAATGTAACAAATTAATAAAATATTTCAAATGCAAAACTGATGTGTCATATAATAAAACTAGTGTGCAATAAATTACTTGTTACTCAAATGCAAAGTAAGCAATTATCAATGTACATAATTTAAATTTTGGCAGTACACCTTACTTAAGTAACTAGAGTACTTGTTGAAGAAAAATCAAAAATGAATATCTATTTTGTTTCACTGGTGTTTTTTATAATTGAGATCTGCAAAACAAATAGTGGACTAGTGGAACTCAGTTATGAAGATTATAAAAAAATGGAAGATAGTGTGCAATCATGTCAGCAATATATAAATGTTGTGAAAACCGAATTAAATCAGTGGGAAAATATCAATAATTATATTCGAAGCAAAATGGGTTCTTGCATTTCAATGCTGTATGGTAAGTTTTATATAAAATTGTATTAAAATTGTGTAAATAATAAATTATTGTTTTAGATAATACATCTGCTATTTATAAATACATGGATATATATAAAAAGCAGCAGAAAAAGAACAGAAATTGTAACGATTTAATTGAGACAATGGATGTTATGGATAAAGTGGAATATGTTAAGGCATCAACCAAAATAATTAGCTTTGAGATTATTAAAATAGAACATGTATTGTATATCATATTTTTTTTATTTGTTATAATAATAGCACAATGTATATATATATTATTTATACTTTAAAATCTCTCATATTTTTGTTATAATAATAATAATAATATTTATAATAATGTTACATTAAAATTAGCAACAGTTTTTTTATTTATTTATTCATAAAAAAAAAAAACATATTGAAAATATAATTGCATGTAGCAAGTAATTGTAATTCCTCAACCATTTTTATGAATGATAATTTTTTTAAGGAATTTGGATTTAGTTTTCTAGGAATAATTCTTGATTTATATTTACTTTCTCTCGGGCTAGATGATGCTGGGCAAGTAGTGAGAGTGCGTGGTTCAATATGCAAACTCATAAGATGCCCTGAGACATCTGCTGGAAATAAAGCATACCGACAAACATCTAAGTCGAAATTTAATAATGTTCTTAAAATCCATGATTCCTTCAATTCATTGACTTTGGGTAGTTCTATATAAATTTCATTTATAATTCGAATCTCACTGATGTTTATATCCACATATTTTATCGAATAGTAATAAGTCGGACATGATCGGTGTCGTCTGGATATTGAGGACATCATAAGCGCATCTTCATGTCCAATGAAAACATCAACATCTCCATATTTGTTCGTAATTTGATTTAGATAGGCACATACTCCACCTGCTATAAAATAAGGTTTGTCTTTGCTACTCATTCTTGTTTTACAATAATCCAATATAAATTTAATCGTCCCTTTAGCTGTTGGATTGTCGTAATGTACAAAATTCTCGCTGATGTTGCATTGTTTCATTTTATAATGCGTTGAACTTTGATCACTCATTTTTTTTTTCTTCTGCTTTAAAATTTCAGTATTGTATTTAAAGAATAAAATTATCAACTATCATGTAACAATGATCAATCATATTATATATACATCTTAACACCACTATGTAATCACATATTTGCATACTTTTTATAATGCAGTTTTATGCAGTTAATTTCCATTAGTGCACGTTTAATACATTAGTGAGTGAGTAAGCGAAGGACAAGCATTTATCATCATCATTCATCACAACAAAAAAAAAAATGAATAGTAATAACATATCAACTTACTGTGAGAACAATGCAACGCCATTAATTGTTGAACTTTTTCGTAGACCCTTACTGGTAGTAAACGACTATGATTCGCCTTTTTATATTAGTGGAAATTGGAGCAAATATTTTGATGACTTAACATTACAACCTGTTAGAAATGTACCAAGGAATTTTAATCGTGTACAATAGGCAAGTGAATACTTATCACTGGAATTTCTGTATTGGCTTCGATACAAATTGAAGTTTCCAATGCGATTTTGTAACAGAGGAATGATATGTACAAAATCATATGCCATAGGTTCATTTAAATTAAATGGCAAACCTAAGTATATGATTAGCTGCAATGACTGCTGGGAAGAAGTGTTTCAATTGGTAAAAAAGGATCATCGTGCATTATTTGTGAATGAGATTCACTACCACGGTCGACCCATATTGGGATGTGATCACTGCGGAGAAGAGTTAATATTTTCCGATGGGGATAATGCTGTTGAAAACTGTGAGGACACAGAAATTAACAGTGGACATTTTATGAACATTTGTAGTATTGGAGATAATTTGTAATTTTATCATATTTATGTAAAAGGTGTTATAAATAAAATCAAGAATCATATTTAAATTTAATTATTTATTTAAATATTTTTTTTAACATGGTGTAAAATTAAATTATTTACATATTAAAATAAAGATTAACTATCATCTGATAGGTAGATAAACTTTACAAACTGTTCATCTTGCAGATTCATGCAAGTGATAGTTCAACTATTGGCCGAGCAGATTTCTGCACAAGTTTCTGCAAGTAATAGTTCAACTATCGTCCGATAGGTGGACAAGCTTTAGTTCACCTATTGTCTGATAGGCTGTAGTTCACCTGTCTGGAGTGCCGGAGTGCGCTAGAAACAGCTATTGTACACTACTTGCAGTATACCTTACTTAAGTAACTAAGAGTTCTTGTTAAAGAACAAATTAAAAATGAATATTTATTTTGCTTCACTGATATTTTTTATAATTCTGCAAAACAAATAGTAGAATAGTGGAACTTAGTTGCAATCATGTCAGCAATATTTACATGATGTGAAAACCAAATTAGACCAGTGGAAAATAATCAATAATTATATCCAAAGCAACATGGGTTCTTGCATTTCAATGCTGTATGGTAAGTTTTAAAGAAAATTGTAAAAAAAATTGTGTAAATAATAAATGATGTTTCAGATAATTCATCTGCCATTTAAAACTACATATACATACATACATACATACAGACATATAAAAAAAGCAGCAGAAAAAGAACAGAAATTGTAACAATAATAATATAATTGAGACAATGGATAAAGTGGAATATATTAAGACACTGCAAAAAATAATTAGTATTAATACTGAGATTATTAAAGTAGAACATGTATTGAAAATTGCTTTTTTTATTATTTGTTATAATAATAGCACAATGTATATTATTTATAACTTAAAATCTTTCAGAATGATGATATAATAACAATATTTATAATAATGTTATATTAAAATTAGTAATAACAGTTTGTATTTATTTATTAAAATAATACTATGAAGTAAAATACATATTATTTACAATACACATGCAAATCTGAAGAAATTATTATAATTCCTCAACCATTTTTATGAATAATAATTTTTTTAAGGAATTTGGATTTATTTTTCTATAAATAACTCTTGATTTATATTTACATCTTCTAGAGCTAGATGATGCTGAGTAAGTAGTAAGAGTGCGTGGTTCAACATGCAAACTATTAAGATGCTCTCCCTTATATGATAAAAATAAAGCGTACCGACAAACATCTAAGTCGAAATTTAATATTGTTTTTAATTCGTTGACTTTGGGTAATTATACATATATTTCATTGATAATTTGAATCTCTCTGCTGTATATATCTATATATTTTATCGAATGATAGCGCATCGTAAGCGCATCTTCACTTGCTATAAAATATGGTCTGTCTCTGCCGCTCAGTCTTGTTTTACAATAATCCAATAGAAATTTAATGGTCGTAATGTATAAAATTCTCGCTGATGTTACATTGTTTTATTATATAATGCGATAATTTTTGATCACTCATTTCTTCGTTCTGCTATAAAATTTCTGTCTTGTGCTTGAAGAATAAAATTACAAAATAAGTCAAAAAATTTAAAAAAAAATCTCGAAAACGGTGCGTTTGCAAAATTATGTTAATAGGAACATTTTTTTTAATAATTAGCCAAGAAATCCCACCCTTTATTTTCCTACACATGTTTTGAAACACCCTGTATATTAGACTGGTTCTTAAATATTTTTTTGCAATTTTTATGTGTGCACCCACAGAAAGTGATCTTTATGCAAAAATTGTAACTTATGCCAAACTTCAGCCCTTAAGAATCAAAAGAACGCTTGTCGCACTACCTTTGAATTTCCAAAATTAATATACTTAATAATTATCATACCTTCCTGATTTGAGTCAAATGCATGACCTGGGTCCCCAAGAAAGCAATTGAGTACTTACAAATTCGGTTTTACATGAAACTTAGATCAATATACTCTGTTTATTATTTTTTTTAATTAACATATTTTAATTGTATTTTAAATTTTGAACATAAAATTAGACTAGTAAACAAAAATAGAATTTGAGTCTTAAATCTGTTTTTTTTTTAATTAAAAAACCTTTGAAATGTCGTAATTACTTTTAAAACTTCAAAGGCAGTGCGATACGTGTTTTTTTTTATTCTTAAGAGCTGAAATTTGGCATGAGTTACTTTTTTGCATAAAAATCACTTTGTAAAGGTACACCCAACAAAATTTCACAAAAAAATTTAAGAACCAGTCTAATATATATAATTTGCATTGTTGCACGTTTAATACACTAATGAGTGAGTAAGCAAAAATTAATCAATTCTTTTCATCACAACTCAAAAATGGATAGTAATCATTTATTAACGTTTTATGAATTGCAATGTCATTAATTAATGAACTTTTTTGTGCAACCCTACTAGCTGGAGGTATCACAAACTGCACTGACCCAGGAGTAAACAGTGGCTCAAATAATGGTTTTATTTCATTTCCGTCAAGGTCAAACAGTATAACAGTATAATTTGCATTCGCTTCGATGTGTCCATAGTTTAGTTATTATAGTTATTAGTTTTATTTTTAAACTTAATCATTACCTCAAAAACTAAGTATTTACAAATATAAACGTAAAGTGTCACTTTGTAATAACAGATATTATAGTTCTACAACATTGATTGTCTACATCAACTAATATATTATTTTTAATATATTTTTAATTTATTTTACAAAATTTATATTTCAATTTTATAAAATTTATATTTTATTTATTTTAAAGAATAAGTTTTTTTACAGCTTCCTTTGTTTTTTTCTCAAATTACAGAAAACATTTTTTCAATGCAAAACTCTTTCCTACAAAGTTCTGCAATTTGATTGTTATTGTCCAAAAAGTGGACAAATTTTAGTTCATCGTAGTATCGTAAACCAGAGTAGCGCTGTTCGAACATTTTGAAGAATCCTAACTCCATATTACAGATTTCTTTTGATTACAGGGTTCTGCAGTTACAGATTTCTTAGAACCCGTCATTGATAAATACTGATACTGCTGTTGAAAACTGTGAACAAACAGAACTAACCAGTGGACATTTCATAAAAATTTGCAGTATTGGAGATATTTTATAATTTTATTTATATAAATTTATAGGAAAAAAAAATGTATAAAATTAAATTATTTAATGATAAAATAAAGACTATTTATTTACATTTCTAAAAAAGTTATACAAAAGTTTAACATTTGTTAAAGCACAATGTGCAAAGCATAATTGGTGAAACGCACATTTTGGTTTTTTACAAAATTTTTGCAAAGATTGTTGCTCACTTGACGGTTATTCAATAGCATGGCAAGAAACAATATTTTTAAGATATTGTTTTGCATTACACTTTTTTGTCTTTTGACATAAACTGTGTCATAAGATTTGCAAACATTTTGAAGTAAAGTTGAAAAATAATTTAATGCGATTCAGCCGGGTAATAATAATAATAATAATAATAATTTTTATTCCATTAGATCCATACAGATATTGGCATTGTCAAGAGTAAATAGATATATAATCAAATTTGGCAAATTATGATAAAATTTGCAATAAAATAATACAATACAATATAATACAATACAATACAATACAATACAATACAATACAATACAATACAATACAATACAATGTTATTTACTTATTAATATAAAAAAAAAACTATATAAAATAAAATATGTACATAATAACAGTTTAAAATCAATTTTAAAATTAAAAGTCACTTAATAAATAAACACAAACATTTAATTATATATTTAAAACTTAATTCCAATTATCTTCTAAAAAATCAATTAAAGAATAATAGCATTTTTCTATTAAAATTGTTTTTATACTTTTTTTAAAACATTTGATATTAAGATTTCTGATCTTTGCTGGCAATTTATTGAAGCATTTTATACCGACATACAGCGGACTTTTTTCGGTTTGTGATCTCTTATGTATTGGAAGTTCCAGTTTTAATCTATGCCGTGTATTGTAAGTATGTGTGCTGTTCAACGTCCTAATTGTTGAACAGTTCTGCTTTGCATATATTAAAGCTGTGTATATAAATATTGAAGGCAGGGTAAGTATGTTAAGTTGCCTAAAAAGATCAGCACAATGTGTTTGGCTAGGTTTGCCCATAATGTATCTTATAGCCCGTTTTTGTAATTTAAATACTCTCAGTGCAGTTTTTGATAAACCCCAAGCCAATATTGCATATGATAGAGTGGACTGTACTTTAGCAAAGTAAAAAGTTTTTAAAATAAACAAATTTACTATTGGTCTTAAACTTTTGATAATGTAGCATTGAGAAGCTACTTTTTTGCATACATCATCAACATGCACGTCCCATTTACAATACATATCAATAGTTAAACCTAAAAACTTGTTGTGTACACTTTCTTTTATATTGACATTATCACATTTTATTAATAAAGAATCATCTATTTTTGTGTTGTTTGTATTGAATCTTATCATTGCTGTTTTTGACGTATTAACAACTAGTCCATTTTCTCCAAACCAATTATGAACTTTGTTAAGTTGTATGTTTGTTTTTCTAACCAAGTCAGTTTTTTGTTTGTCGTAAATTAGTAATGAAGTGTCATCGGCAAATATAAATGTATTGTCATTCGGAATGTCGTTAATAAATATGATAAACAATAACGGCCCCAAAACTGATCCTTGAGGTACCCCTTTAGTCATTGTAAGGGTTCTTGATTTGACATTTTCTATTTCAACATAATGCAATCTTTCTGTCATATAGCTTCTAATCCATTTATAAACAACTCCCCGTATGCCATATTTTTGAAGTTTAAACATTAGCCGTTTATGGTCGACTAAGTCAAAAGCTTTTGTAAGGTCCAGGAATATTCCTAAATTTTGATCACCTTTATCTGTTGTTCTATATAGGCAATTTATGTATTCAGCTATTGCTGTTGACGTTGATTTGCCCTTGCAAAAGCCAAATTGTTTTTTATTAAATAATTTAAATTTATCGAAAAACGATATAATTTTTGAAGCTACTATTTTTTCAATTATTTTTGAGTTTGTGCTACAGATGTAAATTGGTCTATAGCTGCTGGTATCGTCTTGGGAGCCTGATTTTTTAAGGATTGGTACTATTTTTGAAGTTTTTAAGCTGTTGGGAAATATTCCTTCACTTACGGAATTATTTATTAACGCAGCTAATGGACCTGCTAAATATTCAGCAGATGATTTTAAGATGCTGGCAGTTATTTCATCAGGACCTGCAGAATACTTTGTTTTTAATGAATGTATTGCATTGTATACTTCAATATCTGTTACAGGTTCAAAATAAAATGTTTTTTCGTTTTCTGGTATTTTAATACTGTTCATACTCAGTTCTGAATGTATTATTTTATTTGCTATCTTATTAAAGTATACGTTAAATTGTTCTACTATATTACATAATTTACTTGTGACGGTATCTCCTATTTTCAATTTTATTTCATTGTTTTTTATACTGCTGTAATTTGTAGATTTATTAATTATTGACCAAGCTGCTTTAGTTATATTTGAAGATTTTTTTAATACTGCATTATTATGCAACCGTTTTGCATTTTCTAAGACCTTTTTATATACAGCTTTATATTTTTTATAGTATTCTATGATACTGATGTTTCCACTTAATGACAGCTTATATAAATCTTTAAGATTTTGTGACGATTTTAATATGCCTGCAGTTATCCAAGGTTGTCTTAATTTGATATTACTATTATTGTTTCTTTTAACTTTTGGAAATGAAATATCAAAATGGTAATATAGCGTATTGTGAAACTGAATAAAATTTATATTAGCATTTTTGTGACTTATAATTTCATTCCAATTTTCGTTTTTTATTTTTTCGCTGAATGTTGCAATATTATCAGCATTCTGAAGCAGTCTGATTTCATTGTTTTTGGACTTGGGTTGAATAATAGTTTCAGTTACAATAAGTCGCTGAGCATGATGGTCCGATAATCCATTTATTACCACCTCACCAATGCTATTTATTTTTCGAGTAACGCAAATATTGTCAATGCAATTTTTTAATCTTGTTGGAGTGTTAATCTTTGGAACCATATTAAATGTGTTTAACAAGTCAATTAATTGTTTAACTTCTCTTTTGGTTTCTAAAAAATTAATGTTAAAATCCCCCAACAGTATTATGGGTCTGTTACTTTTATTACTAAGTTTTAATAAACATTCATTCAATTTCTTAAAAAATATACTTAAATCACTCCTAGGACTTCTATATATAGTAATTATGTTTACTGAAAAATGTCCACACTCCAATTTTACAGCTACATATTCGAAATCTTTTTCTACACGTTCTATTTTTAAATCAATTTTGGTTGCATTAAATTTGTTGGCAACAAAAATTAATACACCTCCATTTTTAAAATTAGGCCTACAATAATAATCAACTATATAGTACCCAGATATTGTGATTGAGTCAATTTGAGTTTCTTTCAGTCCATGCTCTGATACACAAAAAACATCGCATTTTATATCATCTACAAATACTTCTATATTATTAACTTTATTATTTATACCTTGTACATTTTGATGAAGAATGGTTAAATTTTTTTCTATGTTAACATTAGTTTTTTGTTTTATATTATTCAGTTCTTGAGAATTGCAAAATGCGTCTATGTTTTCTTCTCTAATAAAACTTTGTTTTTGTTGATTTATTGTATGGAGCTTTCCGAAAACACCTCATGTCGTTATTTGGTTTTATATTAAAAAAATGATTATTATTTGCAGATAGACTATTAATAACGGATGAAATGTAGAAATCAATTTGTTGGTTTAATGTCTTAGTGATGAAGTCTTTACATAAAGTTATATTACAAATACACGTTGATATAGAATTCCCTGGAGCATCAGAACAAGTTGGACAGTTGGTATTGATAACTTTTAAAATTGTAGGTTTTTCTATAATTGACTTTAAATAATTAGCTAAAAAACAAGTTCCTGTTTTATTTAGGTTTTTTCCATGTGATGTAAAATGAATACGACTCAAAATTTTGTTTATGTCAGCAAAGTAAACATTGTTTTTATGTAAACATAGTTTTTGAATAAAAGTATTTATATGCATGATTAGTATAGAGAATTCCAAGCGATCATGGCGTATAGGTATAGCCGAAATAATAACTGGCATGTCAACAATTTCATTTAATTTATTTTTTATTGCTTCTTTTAGTTTTAATAAGTTATCTGAATTAAAACATTCTTCAATATCTACGGAACCAGTCATTATTATGGCGCATTTCTTTGAAGATATGCCGTGTTTTGGTGCAGCTTTTTGTAGTACCCTTGTATCATGGCATTGATTGAATTAAATAAAACAATCAATGTTATGATAACGCAGCTATTCCGCAAGGTTGGTTTGCATAATTAAACAATTAATATTTATAAGTATAATTAATGTTTATAAAATAGTAGTTATTAATAAAAGAGAAGAAGGCCGCTTGGCTTCAATTTGAATTACAAATCGTAACCAATAACTTGTGACCCTATCCCATTTGAATATCCTCACCCCGCTACATACGCCACTTAAACTATTACATGGCGATCCTGCCCTAAAAGTTCCTGCCGTGAAAGCGCAGTAAGAAGGCTCTGGCAAGTCATATGCCGGTACATTAGTGAAATGATCTAGTAAAAATTAAGTGTCGTGTATGTGTCAGTGGGTACGTGAAAATGGGAACAACACAAACGAAGCAAGAAGAAATCATCGTCCAAGCCGCAGGTACAGGAACGAATGCTGCAACCGAATCTACATCATCATCATCGCTTACAAGAACGGAATGGTTCCTCATCATTGTTAGCATAATACTATTAACAATTCTGCTAATCTGGACAAAGAAGAGGATTTCAAAGTCGATGCGGTCCATCATCAGAGAAGAAATTAATAAAAATGAAATAAGAAAATCATGCGATCAACTGGCTAAAGCGTGAGTTAAAAAAAAAAAAAAAAAAAAAAACAAAACTGTATTTATTATTTATTTTTCGTAATTTTGTCTATTTTCATAAAGGTTAGTCTTAGTTAAGCATAATAAAATTTAGTAATGTTAATTAATTATTGTAATGCATAAAGAATCTATGATGTTATGTCGGAAATTTATTTAAAATTACACGAAGAATTTAAAAACTATTTATCTAATATAAAAAAAGATCCGCAAGATAGACGCGTAAATCAAGAATTAAATACAAGTAGAATAAATAAGCTTAAATTAATTAATACTGATTATAATAACCACAAACTAATATTTAAAGAAAAAGTTGAATCATCAAGTGTAGATGCGAATGAAATAGAAACAGTAAAAGTAATTTTTGAAAATATTGATAAAATATATGATGAAATTAAGTTAATATTGACAACTAGGCGCGATACAATTACAAAACCGGGCACCATGTCATCAATTGAATTTTTTAATTTAGCTAGTAGAATACTACCGAACGAGTTCGACGGTAGTCAAGTTAAAAAACAGGCATTCCTTGATGCTTTAACTTTATTAAAAGCTAATTCAACAGGTCATGAAATAAATGCCATTGCTTTTATAAAAACAAAGTTAGTTGGAAAAGCAAGAGATATAATATCATCACCTAATTCTATTGACGAAATAATAGAAAATATTAAAACCGGATTAAAAGGAGAAAGTTCGCGATTAATAACTGGAAAATTATTAGCATTAAAAAATACAAAAGATACATCCAAATACGCCGCAGATATAGAATCATTAGCAAATTCATTAAAAAGAGCATATATTTCGGAGGGAGTACCCGTAAATTTAGCTGAAACATATGTCACAGACTCAACAGTTAAGACCTTATCAAAAAATGCATGCTCCGAAAAAGTAAAAATCATTATGGAAGCAGGCACATTTACAACGTCACAAGACGCAATTATCAAATATGTTAGCGTAGCAGCAGATTATCCATCTGATGCAGCTAACGTATTCTTTACAAGAGATCACAAAGGATCTCAATACAAACAATTTAATAATAGAGAATTTAGAAATACACAATTTAATAATAGAGGTTTTCAAAATAATAATAGAGGTTTTTATAATCAATTTAACAAGAGAGGTTTTCATAATCAATTTAGTAATAGGAATAATTATAATTCACAATTTAATAATAACGGTTATGATTACAATTATCAACATAGTAATAACCATAATAGTAATATTAAAACAAATTACCATAGAGGAAATTCGCACCGAGGATTCTCTCAAAGAAACGGACAAAACCAGTTTGTACGTACATACGAATCGGAAAACGGTTCGGAAAACCGAAAGGACCCCCAACCAGGTCCACTGGGGGCAAACCTTTAAAAATTTTTAATTTGGACCTTGCACTTTCAAACTTTGTAATATTAAAAACAGAAATGACGAGAGATCATGACGTTACGTTCTTGATTGATACCGGTGCAGACATATCATTAATTAAAAGATCAAAAATTGACCCAACTCAAATCGTTGATTGGGCAAAGGCTTGTAAATTAAAAGGCATTACAAATGAAATGTCAAATTCAATAGCAACAACTGAAACTTTCATTTATATAAATAACATTGCAATTGAGCATACTTTTCATATTGTAAATGATGATTTTCCAATTCCATCTGATGCAATTCTAGGTAGAGATTTTATTACTAAATATCAATGCCAATTAGATTATTCTAACTGGACGATAAGTATAAGATCAACAAACCAGGAAATCACTGTTCCAATTCATCATCATTTAAATGAAAATGTATTAACAATACCACCTCGCTGTGAAGTTATTCGTTATATAAAAAAGTTTTCAACAATAACACAAGATTCAGTTATAATAAACGACGAAATAGCACCAGGTGTTTTTGTGGCAAGTACCATAATATCAAATCAAAACCCTCTAGTGAAAATTATTAACACAAATGATGAAAGTGTATCAGTAAATATAGCAAATGTACAAATATCAAACTTAAATAACTATAATATATTTAAATTAGAAACAAATAATAATAATAGAAAATTGATATTAAATCAACAAATCGATAAAGATATGCCTAAATGCGTAAAAAATGAAATGTTGACACTATGTGAAGAATTTTCAGACATTTTTGGATTAAAGACCGATAAATTAAGCACTAATAATTTTTATAAACAAACAATTAAGCTAACTGACAGCAGTCCTGTATATATAAAAAATTATCGAACTCCACACTCTCAAAAACAGGAAATTAATAATCAAGTAGGTAAAATGTTAAAAGATGGAATAATTGAACCATCAATTTCAGAGTACAATAGCCCTATAATACTAGTCCCCAAGAAATCGACTAAGGGAGAAAAGAAATGGCGCCTAGTCATTGATTATAGACAGCTAAATAAGAAACTAGTAGCCGATAAATTTCCTTTGCCTAGAATAGACGATATTCTAGACCAACTTGGTCGTGCAAAATGGTTCTCGGTACTAGACTTAACATCAGGTTTTCATCAAGTCCCATTAGAAGAAAACTCACGAGACATTACGTCTTTTAGTGTAGATAATGGATCATATAGATTTACCAGGTTACCATTTGGTCTCAAAATAAGTCCTAATAGTTTTCAAAGAATGATGTCAATTGCGTTTAGTGGTATAACACCCGAAAAAGCATTTTTATACATGGATGATTTAATTGTAATTGGATGTTCTCAAGAGCATCATATTCAAAATATAAAAAAAGTTTTTGAAACATGTCGAAAATTTAATCTTAAACTAAATCCAGAAAAATGCAAATTTTTTAGAACTGATGTCACTTATCTAGGACACAAAATTACAGACAAAGGTATATTACCTGATGATTCAAAGTACGAAGTAATTGAGAAATATCCTACACCTACTAACGTAGACGACATTAAACGTTTTGTAGCTTTCTGCAATTATTATAGGAGATTTATAAGAAATTTCGCAGAAATTACAAAACCACTTAACAAACTTACGAAGAAAAACAACAAATTTAATTGGGACAATGAATGTGAACAATCATTCATAAAACTAAAAAATTCTTTACTGTCACCAGAAATACTGCAATACCCAAACTTTGATAAAGAATTTATCTTAACAACCGATGCATCTAAAGAAGCATGTGGTGCAGTACTTTCTCAAAATTTCGAAGGAAATGATTTGCCTATTGCGTTTGCCTCAAAATCATTCACAAAAGGCGAAATAAATAAAGCTACCATTGAGAAGGAATTAGCAGCAATACATTGGGCAATCAAACATTTTAAACCTTATTTATACGGTAAAAAATTTACAGTAAAATCAGATCATAAACCATTAATTTATTTGTTTTCATTGAAAGATCCCTCATCTAAATTAACTAGAATGAGATTGGATATAGAAGAGTATGATTTTGAAATAGAATATATTAAAGGAATTGAAAATGTAGGCGCAGATGCACTATCGAGGATAAACATAAGCGAGTTAAAGAATATTGCACATGAAAACAAGCAAATCTTAGCAATCACTCGTTCTATGACAAAGTCCGTACCAGAAATAATAAATAAAACAACAGATAACAAAGAGGTGAAACCTAAAGTATATAGTAGCTTTGATAAATATGATATTGTTAAATTACCAATTTTAAAGTTCGAAAATAATGATAATTATATTAGTATAATTATAGGGAAACAAGGAAAATTCAGATCTGAAAGAGAAGTTTTGATGACTAATGGCAAATTTTTTCTAGAAAAAATCTTGTCTCAGCTAGAGAATATGGCTAGTGATCTTAACATAAATGAATTAAAACTTAATATGAACGATAATATTTTTAAAATGTGCACAATAAATGAAATAAAAGAACAAGGTAATAAAATATTAAAAGAACTAAATATAATATTATATACAAATCAAAAAATAATAAATGGCAAAGAAGAACGTCACAAATTAATAGAAAAGTTTCACGAAGATCCAATGATAGGAGGACATTGCGGACAGAAAAAACTTTTGAAAAAACTTAGATCATATTATAGATGGAAAGGCATGTCTCGCGACGTAGCCACTTTTGTAAAAACTTGTAATAAATGTCAAACTAACAAAAACAAAAAAAAACACGTAGAACCAATGGTAATCACACCAACACCCCAACAGGCTTTCGATATAGTATGCATTGATACAATCGGTCCTTTTTCAACAACGACAAACGGTAATTCATACGCAGTCACTATACAATGTGAACTAACTAAATATGTCATAATAATTCCTATAGCAAATAAAGAGGCTTGCACTATTGCTAAAGCAGTTATGAAAAACTTCATTTTGGTATATGGTCCAATGAAAGAAATCAGAACTGATATGGGCACAGAATACAAAAATGAAGTCATAAGTAACTTAACAAATTTAATGAAAATAAATCACAAATTTTCAACTGCATACCATAGCCAAAGCATTGGTGGATGTGAAAGGAATCATAAAGTTTTTAATGAGTACATGAGGATGTATATAAACGATATGAAAACAGATTGGGATCAGTGGATACCTTATTACTGTTTCTGTTATAATACAGCCCCAAGTACTTATCATAACTACACACCGTTTGAATTAGTTTTCGGGAAAAAATGCGAAATACCAAATTCATTTACAAATAACACCATAGATCCTTTATACAATGTAGACTCTTATTATTTAGAAGTTAAGTTTAGAATGCAAACAACAAATAAACGTGTTAGCAAATATATTTTAAAAGAAAAATTAAAACGAAAAAACATTTACGATAAAAATACAAATAATAAAAGGACATTACAACCAGGTGACCTAGTATTAATTACCAATGAATCAAGAAAAAAGCTAGATCCATGGTTTAATGGCCCTTTTAAAGTAATAAATTGTGATAGTGTAAATTGTACAATAGAAAACAATAACAAACAAGTGACAGTGCATAAAAACAGAATACAACATTATCGTGAAAGAAACTAAAAGTGTTAAATGTTAAAAATTTAATAATGAGTACATATTATGTTTTTATTTTATAGTATTATTTTAAGTAGGTGAAGTGTAATCGTAATAACAGGTCAGAATAACAAATCAAAGTTTTGCAAAACGCAACGAGAAGCACATTCTTTTATTTAATTTTCAATGTCACTGACAATGCAATACAAATACACCGAACTGCATTATTTTAATCGTATGTAAATTTATTTTAGTTCTAAGATAGATTAATTGAGTAATTGAATTTAGTTAAAAAAAAAAAAAAAAAAAAAAGAAATTAAACTGAAATTTATATTTTATTAAAACTAAATTCAATCTCATAAAAAGGGGGATGTAGTACCCTTGTATCATGGCATTGATTGAATTAAATAAAACAATCAATGTTATGATAACGCAGCTATTCCGCAAGGTTGGTTTGCATAATTAAACAATTAATATTTATAAGTATAATTAATGTTTATAAAATAGTAGTTATTAATAAAAGAGAAGAAGGCCGCTTGGCTTCAATTCGAATTACAAATCGTAACCAATAACTTGTGACCCTATCCCATTTGAATATCCTCACCCCGCTACATACGCCACTTAAACTATTACATTTTAATTCATTAACTATTTGTGCAAATTGTGCTCCTGGTTTAATTACACCTTGAGATTTGAGATTTTTAATTTCTACAGATAATCCTTTAGCATATCTATCTCCGTATATTGCCACTTTGTTAATTTCACAATTTATAAATTGTACTCGAGTTTTTGATACTTGCTTTTGATATACTGGCTTTGCTTTTGTTATTGTTTTTTTGGAATTAACTATAGTTTGCATAGAAGAGTTTGAGTAATTGTTAGCTTTGGTTTGCGTATGTATATGTATAAGCTTTCTTTGTGTTATTACTTCTGTAGGGTGCATCACAGTTTATGTAGTAGAATTTGAACAATTGGTGATTTCAGTTTGTGTATGCGTATGTATTAGATGTTTAGTACCAATTTTTTTAATAGTCTCAGTTAATGTGTTAATAGTTTTCTTGTTCATGATTAGTTCCTGCGTTAAACATTCGGTTTGTTTTATTAATGATAATACTTGTTCATTCAACATAGTATTTTCGGTATCTTTATTAGCTAATTTGTTTCGCAAATCTGTTAGTAGGTCAGTATATTCATTTGTCTCATCATCATCTGCTATAATGCTAATAGTACTAACATTTACTTGTAGAATTAATATACTTATTAGATTGGTTAATATTAGTTGTTTTTATATCATTTTGCATCTGTTGTCTTGTTTTCATTTTAAACTAAATAAAAATACAATAAGAGAAGGAATAAAGAAAAAAGAAAAAAGAAGAATAACAAAATTCACACCACACGGGTATTTGAATGGTGACTAACTTATTAATTGGATTTTGGTAGACCACGGAATAGGATATTTAGTAGTAGTTAGAATATTATTATTGTATCTATAATGTAGACAAAACAAAACAAGTGCATAACAAATTAATTAAAAATATAGCAAAATTTTACTATTAATTTTTGAACAGTTTGTTGTTTTACAAACAAATTAATACATTTAAAATAAAGATACTTAAATATATAATAAAAATAAGAAAATAAAAATATAAAAGTATATATAATAAACCCGTACTAGATTCGATCTCAGGTTGTTATTTTACTACCAGCTCTATTTCTAAGTGCGCCACTCAGACTCGGTTAAATCAGTTGGAGCAATTTTCTAATATCATAAGAATTGTTTATAATAATTATTACATTTAAATAAAATTTATACAAAACTTCCTTATAAACTATGGTAACAGAAATATATATATAGAGAAAAAAAAAACAATTAGTTTTTACTAATTTAAAAGTTTATAAAAATAAAAGTCTGCAGTGTGGATTCGAACTTGTAACCTTTCGGTTTAGAGTTAAGCAACTAATACACTTGGCTATGCGGTTGCTATGGTCGAGATTTAACGTTGTATTTCTAAAGATATTCACTTCAAAAAACTTGCTGTGACGTCCGTAATGGAAAATTTTGCCAGTGATAATTGCTAATATGAATTTAAAATACCTTAAATATCATCAATGACTCAGTTTTCACTTATTTTACACCATACATTTAAATATCTATGTATAACAGTGTGTTTTATCACATTATCATAACTTAATTTCACTTTAAAATACACAATAAATCACATGATATACGCGCTTCTGTCACGAAAATTGTCGTTGGACTTACAAGTCGGAGAAGATACCATAAAGATAATTCAAATCGTCGATCAGGTACCAGAGCTCAGCCCTTTTGATTTTGTCGCATCCTTTACAACTACAACTACGTCGTCCGAAGACGCGCATCATCATCATCATCGTCAAAAGGAAAATGAAGAATAAAATTTTATAAAAATGTTAGTATTAGTTGTTTTAATTAATTAATAGACCATTTACATTTCGCATTATTTGTTCTATTAAAATTGTAATATGCTTCCGTTTGAATTAACTGTAGTGGACCGGAGCGATGATGCAATGTTATATTATAATAACATTGCATGGCCGCGACATTGCACTTCGCCTTGTCGATCAGCACATTCCTAAGCAGATGACATTCGTTCACATATATAAGTGACGAATTAATTAATCAAGGGGGATTAGTAGAATATTAGTATCGAATCAGTTAACATTAGTATCGAATCAATTAAGGAGTCATTATGCATATTCAACAATATTAAGAATAAATGCTATCCATCAAACTACATCGATGTTATAATTATTCCTGCTCCGAGACGACAACAATAAGTAAAAGAAAGATTCATTTATTACATGGCGATCCTGCCTAAAAGAGGCCTAAAGAAATAATACATGGAAGAATAGAGAATGATCAACAATGGGATCATCTCAAACAAAAATAGTGGACAACACTGGCGAGGTAGTGAACGATATTAACATCACCCAAGTATTGATAGAAAATAAGGAATTGGTTTGGATACTGGGAATAATAGCAGTCCTAGCAATCGTTAATTTATTTCTTAAATTATACGATAGACATACGAGGACATTGAGAAGGAGATACACATCGACTGCGCAACTAGCCGACAGAGCGGAACTAGGATGGATTAGGGCACCAGTGGCAGCCAAAAGGGAAGCGGAGCTATAAAGAAAAGTAAGCACCATGGAAAGCCCCAAAGGAAACACCAAAGGAAGCACCATACAGAAGAAGCAGTTATTTAAATACACATTAAGGTTAGTTAAATAAAAAGGACGGTAATTTTTAATGGACAATATGAAAAATCTAAACATGCAAAAATTTAATTTTGATTTGTAAACTAAGCGTTATATAAGACATATTTATTGACAGTGAAAATTATTTAATTATTTTATTTACTTTAAATCAAATGTGCGTACTCAATAATATTATACGACATTCATTTATTTCAACAAACAAGTTATTGGACATTGACTAGTAAGCAAAATATTTTCATGCAAGCATTAACCTTAGCAATTTTTAAAACTCATATCAAATCATAATTTTAAAGACTCTCGCCCGACGACCTAGAAGTACTGAATAACAAACGCTATAAGAATACAAATTTTAGTGCAAAAGTGCAAAATCGCATAAAGTTCACCTACATTATAAAAGTGCTGATATAAGAAATACCATCAAAAACAGTGAACTCGAAATATTATATATCACAACAAAATGGTTGTGCGGTTATAATAGTAATTGTTAATACTTTAATCCTAAGCAATACAATTATTTTAATATTAATTTTCACATCAGCGATATCAAAAATAGTAAAACATTATAAATTAGTTTACTATTAAAATAAATTGGTTACTATTAAATAATATTACAAACAATTAGTTTACTATTAGAATAATTTGTTTACTATTGCAATAAATAAATTAGTTTACTATTAGGATGAATTGTTTACTATTAGCATTACATTTAAAACCAACAAATTATAAGTAATGCCCACATGGGAAGTAATTGAAGATAGCATTAAGGAGATAAGAGAACAGTTCAGGAACCAATCAAAAAGAGTTTTAAAAACCGAGGTACCTAAAGGCAAAACTGTTAGAGAAGAGATAAAAGTAAATTTAATAGACTTATATAATAAACACGCGGAAGTTTGTCAAGCTTACGGTGATAAAGTAAATGAGGAGCAAGCCGGAAAATTAAAAGAAAGCTTTGCAACTATACGTGATAAACTATTATCATCATTTGCAAAATTGAATTTATCGTGCGAAGTGCCAAGAGACGGCTCAATAAAAATTGATATATCTAGTATAACAGAAGAAGAAATAAACATGTCACTAACAAATACAGAACTATTTTCACTTTCCGACAAAAATTTGCCGAAGAGTTTTGATAGTAACTCATCCGAACTAACCACGTTTTTAGACGCCATAACGTTACTGATACAAACGTGCGGGAACCAAGAAGATTTATTAATAGCGTTTATTAAAACTAGGTTAACGAAAACAGCAAGACAAGCTGTCACGGAGTCCATCAAGACCATTGATGACTTGAAAAGGCCTTACTTAGCAAATGCGTAAGCGAGAAGGCACAGACATTAGAAACTAAATTAAGCAACCTACGTCCAAATGGAAGGAATGTGGAAGCAACGACTAAAATAATAGAAGAATCGTACAACAAATTGATTCTGGCGTATGAGACTTAAGGCGTGAGAGCCGACACAGCACAGCAATATGCAATTACCAGGGCGATAACAGCATTAACAAATAATGCAAAGTCCAAGAAAACAAAAATTATAATGGAAACAGGTACATTCACAAGCATTCAAGAGGCTAACGTATTATTTGCACGAACCCAGAGCCACAGAGGGTCATTTAGGGGTCGTTATAATAATAGTTACAATCGCAGCCACTATAATAATAATGGACGCGGATTTCAATCAAACAACAATAATAACTGGCAGCAATATAAGCCACAAAATAATAACGGGTCAAATCAATACGAATCAAATCATAGAGGACGTGGAAATTTCGGTCATTTCCGCCGGAATAACACTCCGAATAGAGGTAATTATAACAACAGCAACTAAACACAAAAAAGTTATTATTATAATAACCACTCTCATATAAGAACCATGGAGACGGAAAACTCAACCGTCCCCCAAACATGGCGGATGGGGGACAAAGCACAAATACAGAAACAATTCTAAATCTGTCATATTCTAATTTTATCACTATTAATACTAACATGGCCCATACTAAATTAAATTTTTTAATAGATACAGGAGCGGATATCTCTTTAATAAAAAATAACGTTCTGCACCAAGACTTACCAAAATACGCAAACCAATGTGTTATACACGGCATAACCGATTCCGAGATTTTTTCATCTCATGCCACAATTGCATATATATATCCCAGTGAAAAACATGCATTGGAACAAAAGTTCCATATAGTCGGTCCTAATTTCCCTAAACCGGTAGACGGAATATTGAAACTCGATTTCCTTAAAAAATACAACTGCACACTGGATTATGGCAATTGGAAACTTGCGATTAAAACGCCGGCGCATAACATACATATTAATTTTACTAGCGGACCTAAATCTGAAAATTTAATATTCCCAGCTTGGTCAAAAGTAACAAGAGATGTTGAACTTAAACACCCCTTTGCGGAATCATTTATCGACAGTCAAAAGATAGTCCCTGGCATTTATTCAGGAAAAACAGTTGTAAAAGGCAGCAAAGTGTTGGTAACATTTATTAATACAACTAATAGTAATAAAATTAAACTCGATAACAAAGATTTAAATAATTATGTAATACACCGTGTGAAAACCGAAGAAGAAGATTGCAAAACAAGCCTTCTAAAGCAGCTAAATACCGATTGTCCAGCGCACCTTAAAAATAAATTAACCACATTATGCAAAGAATACGCGGATGTATTTGCAATTAATATCGATCTGATGCTAAGTTGCAATAATTTCTATGAGCAACGGGTGAACACGACCTACAAAAGCCCCGTTTACATTAAAAATTACCGAATTCTACACACACAGCGCGATGAATATAACAAACAAGTACAAAATATGTGTGATAAAGGAATTATAAAGCCATTGACGAGCTCATATAACTCGCCGATTATCCTAGTGCCGAAAAAATCTACAGATAACAATAAGAAGTGGAAATTAGTCATTGACTACCGTCAAGTGAATAAAAAACTAATCGCCGATAGATTCCCACTCCCGCGAATCGATGATATATTCGACAAACTAGGAAGAGCGAAATGGTTCTCGGTACTTGATTTAATGTCTGGTTTTCACCAAATTTCACTGCATCCCGACAGCAGAGATTTAACAAGCTTTAGCACGGACGCAGGCATGTTTAGGTTTAAAAGATTGCCGTTCGGTTTGTCAATAAGTCCGAACAGCTTTCAACGAATGATGAATATCGCATTCGCTGCATTGACCCCAGAAAAGGCATTCATGTACATGACTTGGTTGTCATAGGTTGTTCAGAAAAACACCAATTTGAGAACCTAGAAAAAGTCTTTCTGGCATGCAAAAAGTTCTGTTTGAAACTGAATCCAGAAAAATGTACATTTTTCAGGAAAGAAGTGACATTTTTAGGTCACAATATAACAGACAAAGGCATCTTACCTCATAAATCAAAATTCGATGCTATTAAAAACTATCTTAGACCAACAGAAGCGGCAGCTGCTAAACGATTTGTAGCATTTTGTAATTACTACAGGAGGTTTATAAAAAACTTCGCTGAAATTACAACTTGTCTAAATAAATTAACAAAAAAGGGAGCAACATCGGCCATGATTATACTTTCAATGAAAGATCCCTCATCGAAGTTAACACGGATGAGATTGAGGATTTTGACTTTACCATAGAATTTATAAAAGGTGCAGACAACGTCGGAGCCGACACGTTGTCTAGAATAAACATCGACAAATTGAAAGAAATCCAGCGAAGCGTAATGAAAGAAAAAATTATTGAAGAAAAGGGAAAAATTAATAAAGACAGACAAAAAGTAGAGACAAAATTAAAGGTTTACGAAATATTGCGCAACTTCGAAGCGATAAAAGTTACATAATTAATGGTAAATATGAATACCAAGTGTCCACGACTATGGGTCGATGGAAAGAAAAAAATTATATTAGACGGTAAGATTTCTAATAACAAATCTGACTTAGGTCAGATCATGTTAAGGCTTAAAAGTATAGCCAGAGATCACGGGATAAATAAAATAAAAATAGAGCTCAATAATAAAATGTTGAATGTAATACCCCCGTCGTTATTTAAAAGTATGGCAAATGAAAAGCTAAGTAAACTCACAATAATATTAACACAACCAGTAGAACGTATTTCAGATCTTGCAGTACAACAAGATCTGATAAAGCAATTTCACACTGATCCTATCCTAGGAGGACATTGTGGTAGAACTAGATTAATTTCAAAATTAAAGTCACACTATTTTTGGAAATACATGAGGAGGGACATAGCTTCTTCAAATCATGACACCTTTGTCAAATCAACAAAGCAAAAATAAAAAATATGGCACCCCTATGTATAACCCCAACCCCCCAAAAAGCATTTGATATCGTCATAATTGATACAATAGGCCCATTTCTCAAATCATCGCAAGGTAACTTATATGCAGTTACCATAGAATGTGAACTCACTAAATACGCCGTCACATTTGCGATTCCCAACAAAGAGGCGAAAACGGTAGCGCGGGCGATCGTCGACCTTTCATCCAAATTTACGGTACAATGAAAGAGATCAGAACGGATATGGGTACGGAATACGTGAACGAAACGCTTACCAAACTCACTAAGCTTCTACAAATACAACATTTATCATCAACCCCGTAAAGACCACAATCGGTCGGTACAGTGGAAAGAATCCACAGGGTAATAAACGAATACGTCCGAATGTACATTAACTCGTTTAATGATGACTGGGATGAGTGGATTAATTTTTTTTTTATTGTTATAATACAACACCATCCACAGTCCACGATTATTGTCCTTTCGAATTGATATTTGCAAAATCCCAACCCTTCCCCTTGATTTTACGACAAACAAAATCGAACCCATATATAATGTGGAAAACTACAGTAAAGAGGTTAAAAAAAAGAGCAAACAGCATCATTTCAGAGATAAAGCAGAAACGGAAAGCAAAATTTGATCTCAACAGTAGACCATCAAACATTAAAATCAATGATAAGGTACTTATAACCAATAAGGCTCGAACAAAGTTCGATTCATTGTTTAAGGGTCCCTATACAGTGATAAAAAAGACAGGTGTAAACTACACCCTTACGGACATTAACGACAAAACACTGACAATTCACGAAAATAGACTGTGTAAATACAACGCATAGAAAATAAAATAATTTTAACATATATTGTAAATTAGATACTAAGATATAGTTATATAATGTTTGTATAAGTATTTAATCATAAATCGAAATATATATAAAAATAATATAATTTTTTTTTTCTAGAACTGAAGTTAGTTTAAGTTATTATAATGTAACACGTGTAGAATAAGATTTTTTTATAGATATATAAAAGTATGAATTTCCGGTTTTGTTATCGCAAATTCACATTACCCCTAAAGGTGGAGGTGTAGTGGACCAGAGCGATGATGCAATGTTATATTATAATAACATTGCATGGCCGCGACATTGCAGTCCGCCTTGTCGATCAGCACATTCCTAAGCAGATGTGTATAAACACAGCTGACATTGAAAAGTGCTGACTGGACATTCGTTCACATATATAAGTGACGAATTAATTAATCAAGGGGGATTAGTGAGAGGCAGCCGCGCGAAGCGCATGGCTATGCCTTTCTTACACGTGCCCCCCACCAGCGCCGTAGCTAAGGCCCCGCAGACCCCGCAGTGCGGGGGGGCCCGACATGTTTTGGGGCCCCTAAGCCTCAAGAATTAAATAACCGATTTAATTAAATACATTGATCAGTGATCACTACCCAGTAAACACAGTTACGTTTAAGATACGTTTATTTTTGGTATTACACCTAAGTGTAATATTTGTTTATTTGTTAAGTATATTATTCGGAAAAATGTCCGGCGACTAAACGGATATATCTCGTATATTTAGTGTGTAATATACGTATAGGTTATATGTATTTTAAACGTGTAATTTACACGTATTATCAACGTAAAAAATGCGTTAAAATATAATAAATATAATTGTATATTTTTTCAATTGAAATACAGGTGTATTATAGGTTAAACTTTATCCGGCGAGTAGACATGTGTATGTTTGGATGCCTATACGAGATAACGGACTCTTATTGGGAAGAATTGGGTCACCCATCCAAGTCGTGACCGAAGCGGACGTTGCTTAACTTTTGTTAACGCTGGTATTTGTACATGCCCTCTCTGCCGTACTGCCTACTTTCTCAGATATATAATAATATAAAATATGTTTATCATTTTAACATAAAATACAAAGTATTACATCTAAATAAATAAAACATTATAATATTTAACATAGATATTTAAGAACATTACAATTAATTTAAAGATTCATTTTGATTTTTCAACCAGTCTTTTGGTGACATCTGAAAAATATACTGTGTGTATTTCCACAACCTCATATGACACACATATGGTAATCTTTATTTTAAATAACTTGACTAGTTTGCTATTTGTATTTATAATACTATATATAACAATAGGAATTAATAATATTAATATTGTAATGGCTATAAAAGCAAGTTATTTGAACCAAAAATGCTATTGCATATTTTCATATTAGTACTCCTAAACCTGCGCTTCCAGTCCAATTAAACAACACTTCACCACTGTTGTGTAACAACAAACAACTTAAAACTGTATCGGATATTGCAACTAATAGCAAGTGCACATTATGGTTGATAAAAATTTAAAAAAAAAAGATGCATCTCAACATACACTTTGCAAACTATATTCACGCGCTCGTGTAGCCTCGGACGTACGAATATCCAAGACAACATTGATCGGCAAACTAACCCCAGAAATAATAAACGTTAAATATACGTAGATATATTATGCAGGTTATTTATAGATATATTCTAATGGATAATATACGTATATTAATCAACGGTAGAAAAAAAGGAAAATATTAACGTATAATATACAGATATACATATCTTACGTGTACAAGAAATGTATATTATACAAATACACATATACCATATACGCTTTTTACACCATATATACGTGTAATAAACTTATATTATCTAAACTTGTGTTTACTGGGTATTGTTTTTTAATAAAAGTAATAATACAATTTTTTTATAAAACAAAAAAATATTGTTTAAATTAGTATATTGTATATAGTGTATCAAAAACAGGCTTAGCAGTCCGCCGGTTTTAGCAGCTCGAACAAGCAAAGCGAGTGAGGGCTGCCAAAGCAAAAGGCTGCTAAAGCTTTTTAGTACGAGTTACTCTCAATATTTTTGTGCCTGTCCCAATTAAAAACATTATTTTTAATGTTTATTATAATTTGTTACTACTGTCATTTTTTAAGGTATGACGTCTACATATAAAATTTTAATTCACAGCCAATCAAATATTGCAAATAACCGAAAAGGTCAATGAGCATATTCGGGCCAAAAAAGATGCAGGCGAAAAAGGTATTTCAGCCGGACTGATCGTCACCGTTGTCGTTGTTTATTCGGCTGCCTTTAGTGCTTCTGTTTTTACACGTAAGTTGTGTTGGTTTGTTTGCATGCTTCAGCCAAGGAAAAACTCGGTTGTTCCAGGCACATGCTCTCAATTCTTTAATAAGCTGTTACCATACATATGAAGCGGTATTTAACCGGCAATAGTGACAGTGCAAGTGATGTTATAGCCTAGAATAACTTTTGTTTTGCATTTGTATTGTTCTTCATACTGTCGCTCTCTCGCATTCTCCTGTTTTGTGTATTTTTTCTTGTCGAGCATAATGTTGTTTAGTATATTTAAAGTAATCGTTAATTGTGCCAACTGATGATCAATTCAATATTTATTTTATTTTGTAAAAAAAAAGTGTATACGTATTTGTTCGTTTTCGGTTGCAACCAAAAACGATTGAAACTTTTTCACACATACACCGTTCATATTAGCTTTTGTGTTTTTTTCCGTACCCCGGCTCAGTAGTAATCATAATGAAGAGAAGTCAAGTTGTTGCCATATTGTTTCTCTATAGAAGAATAAAAAAATAAAGGGGAAATACTAGAATTCATTGATAGCACCCTCTCATTACTTTACGTGGGAGTATTTGGTGCTATACTGTTTCTATTAGGTACAAAAAATTAAAAAAAACAAAAATCGAAAACGAACCAAATCGAATGGAACTCCAACCGTGTAAGGGGCCTCAAGAAAATTCTTGCGGGGGGGCCCATAATTTGAAGCTACGCCACTGCCCCCCACGTGACCCCCCCGTGTTGTTGTTGCCGGCCGGCAGGACAAAGGCATTAAACTTTACGAAATTGTAATAGGGAGTGGGGTACAATATATATAATGCTGCGCCAAGCATTGCAGTATCAGTATGTCTCAACTATACGACTTAATAAGTGAGTGCGACGCTTTGGATAGTTTAATAGAAGGATTTGAAATTATAGAACCAACAAGTGACAATGGGCCGGTCGTCACCACCTCCAACGAAGAAGAGCAAAGTGTCGTTCATGACACAAGACATTTTGGAGAATCATCATTTAGTGGAAAGCGACCAGGAGGAACGGTTAGTAAAAGAAAACTCGTTCCTCGATCATCTGACGAATCTGTGGATAGACGGGAAAACGTTGAAACTACTTCTGCCCATACTAACGAAAATATTGTTGACGCTAACCATCGACAAACTCTTTACAGTCAAACAGCAAGTTCAGATAGTAGTTGGTGTTATTCGGAGGGCATTGAAAGATCTAAGCGAAGAGACGGAAAATGTAGAACGCTTGCACAATATGCAAGTAGAGAAATTTCTCGAATTTCTCTCAAGCAAAGAATATTGCACGACATTATTCGAGGTGGAAATACACGAAGAGTTCAAGAACTTGTTGTACCACCTCCACTCACAAGAACTGCAAAATTTAACTTCCTCCTCATCTTCAACCACGGCGAAGACCATACTCACATCATCCATGATTGCTCCTACAGCACCGACCGTTGCCGCTGTTCCAGACTGCGAGAAATCATCGCAAATCGATTCGTCGGACGAAGACGAGTTGTTTGGAGAAGAAACTTCAGTGAAGTCCACTTCAAAAATCTCCTTTCGTATTCTCAAAAGGACACAAGACAAATCAATTACTTGGAGTGCGGAGGAGACGTCTGGATACGAAGTGGTGAAACTCGACATCATGCCATTCAAAAAATGCGCGATCACGGCCAAGAGCGATTGGTGAAAGAGCGCTACCAAGAGGATCCAGTTCATAACTTCTTCGAGTGCCGATCCAATTCAGCAACACATCAAAGCCATACTGAAGGAGTTGAACAAACGCATGATGAACAAAGTAGACAAGACAAGGGAGAAAAAGGACATCATTTCCAAGTTTGGCTCCTAAATCATCTAAGCAGTCCTATCAATTATATATTTCAAACAAGTTACTTTTTAGAATTTAGGTTTAAGTATTGGCAATTAAACAGAAACAACATACAAATACCATTAAAGACTGTAATTGCAAAAGTACAGGATATGAGCATTGCAGAGCTAGAAAGGATAGCAGTTAAAGCTGAGGTGTGTATTTACAATGCCCCTATGGGAAACGTTCCAGAACACTATTACGATATGTCCACATCATTAAAAATTGTTGAACAATTATTGTTATTTCAATTTAATAATAATGTAGATAGAGTTCATTATTTTTAAAAAAAATTATGTAATATTATTAACAGAAGCAATGGAAAACAAAATGCTTTAGTATGTATATCAGAACCGAGTGCTGGTAAAAATTTCTTTTTTGATGCAGTTTTGCATTTTTGTCTGAGTGTAGGGTACATTGCTAACTTCAATAAATATGTAGGATTTCCATTGCAGGATTGCGCAAATAAAAGAATATTATGTTGGAACGAACCCAATTGTGAGCCGTCTGCATGGGACACTATTAAAATGATTTTCGGTGGGGACACTTGTCCTATTAGAGTAAAATATAGCGATGACCAGCAAGTAACTAAGACACCAGTAATAGTTATGTCCAACAATGACATTTTTCCTAAAAATGAAGCCTTCAATTGTCGCATATATAAGGTGCATTGGAGTCCATGTCCAGTCTTTGAAAGCATACCATAAGAAACCGCATCCGTTATGCATTCCAATAATTTTAAGAAAATTTAATTGTCTACCAGAAAAACAGAGAGATGTTTACGTAAATCCAGAACCTATGGATGAATATTATAATTCTGATGATAGTTTTTAAGTTATGTGTAATGGGTAGGGTACAAATAAAAAATATATAATAAAAAATGTATTTATTTAAAACCTTTCCTGTATGACAATTTCAAGTTTGATAGCGATTTAGCCATGTGTTCCCTTTCTGGAGTACTGGAGAAGCTGCTCGCAGTGGAACCACAACATGACGGTATTGGTACATCTAAGTCGTTTGAAACGTTAATATCACCGTTATCTGTATCATTAACTCCGAATAATGTTTCTCCTGTGGTATATTTCTTTGTCGTATTTGGATAAAAAATAACTTCGGTAGGATATGCCGCAACTTCTCCTTCGGTAAACGCACTGCTATTATTAACTGTAACACTTAATTCACATTCGATATGCCAATAACAAGCTGAGTTGAGAAAGGTGGTATTATCAGTCGAAGGGTTTAATTGCGGAGTAGCTATCAATCCAACATGAACTTGAGGTTGTGGAGTTGTTACGAGTGGACCTCCCAATGGATGTTGAGATCCGTAACATTCCAACTGTTGCTGATACGATGCTGTAATGCTATTAATATTGGCACCCACAAATGTTTCTGATGCTATCCCTAGTCGACCTGGTAATATTTTCTTTTCATTACTTGTATCTTTATAGAACTGAATTTTACCAGTGCTTGCACAGGGTTTGCCTAAATAAACGTCTGCATTTTTGCGTGTCCATGGTATCCAATGTTTTTTGGGCAATTTCAACATACCCGCCTTTACATTGTAATGATAATCTACCATTAAATCACCTAAACAATTATTTATTAGAAAACAGTCTACATTTTTGTCTTGCCTAAACATGCCCTCTTGGTGTGGTACATAATCGGGAAAAACATTTTTATCGGGAGTTTTACCTTTGTTCCATTCATGTACCCAAAAATGAGAGTTACTGCGAGGGATACCCATCACATTCGATGTTGAATGCTTATAAAATTTATCACTCATATCGGATAAATCCATATTACTGAAATTTGTAACTTTCATGGGGTCAGCGGCATCTGTTATGTATTTAACATTACGACCGTATGATTTAATATTCATCCCTACAGCTTTCATACCTATAGGTATATATTCCGAAGTAGCAGTTCCTGTTTGAGTTGTACCATGATCAAAAGCAACCCGAGTACCTAAGCAATAAACTTTACATGTACAAGAAATTGCTTTAGAATTACTAGGTAAGTTGTCATATTCGCCCGGCGTTAAATAGAATGGTAACCAATCTACGGGTATCAAGGATAAAGGAGTTGTGAAGTAGTCAGTAGTAGCGCTGTCCTCTGTTCCAACTTTGGGAGTACTAATTGTTTGGTTAAAATAACCATAACTAAATAGTATTATGTTTTTTCTGAACGTAATATTATATTCATTTATAGATAAGGCTCGAGGCAAATATTTCATACCCGCTGCTCCGGCACGAGCAGCTGCATTTCCTCCTCTTGCAGGACTTGTATTTTGTAGATTCGCCTCTTCATCCACTTCCATAGTTCCTTGGGGGGTTGCAGCTCCAGTATGTCCACCTGTCGCAATAGTATTAAAATCAACCTCGTCAAATATATCGTCAAAATCAATATTATCCAAATCAATATCGTGTATACTTGCTGCAGGGGCTGCAGCTGTATTGGAAGTTCCGGCGGGTTGGTTATCGGCTGTGGGGGCTCCAGCATTTCTAGCTGCTGCTGCTTCTTGTTGCAGCAATTTGTAACCAGCTCCTCCTTTGGAATAGCTTTTATATATAGCACGTACCTCCGGATGTTCTTTCTGGAACTGTTGATAAATCTTCTTCTGGTTTTTCCAATCTTTTTTTACTCTATGCCACAATTCACTGATTGCTCTTTGGCGAGCAGCATAATACATTGCTCGAGGGTCACCTCCATCAAACGATTGAGGATACAAAACACCAGTAACACTTTCTACTGCGTATTTATCTACTAAACCCTCAGCGCCCAGAAAAGCTGCTTCGGAATCTTCTTCAAGGTATTCAAGTGCAAATGCTTTTATGGCTTCTTTGTCGGCTTCTCTTATATCGTCTGAAGTGGTGGCTCTATAATAAGCGATGTCATGGATTTGAGGTATTGCATCAGCGTTGTTCACTGGTAAACCATTAACAATACTATTGCCAGGTCCAAAATAATTGTAACCCGGCAATGTAAATCCTTTTTTAGCTACAACTTGCTTTGTTTTTTTGTGTGCTTCTTTTTACTTACATTATTATTAAACCGATTCGTTAAATGTTTATCCAGTGGAACTGGTGGATTGGATGGCGCGGGCATACTAATGACACACACACACACACACACGCACGCACGCACGCACGCACGCTCGCACGCACGCACGCACGCACGCACGCACGCACGCACGCACGCACGCACGCACGCACGCACGCACGCACGCACGCACGCACGCACGCACGCACGCACGCACGCACGCACCCTCACACACAAATACTTAACAAGCGCAAGTATCCGTCTAGTCAATGACCTAGAAAATTATTAACAAAACAATACTTCTTCGCAACAATTAATATTATTTGTAATTAATTACATAATAAACAAGTGCTAATTTAGCCGTATTCTTATATAAATAAGATGTGTGCATGTACTAATTGTTATTCGATTTAATTATGTACGCGATTATTATTATTTTAATTTTTACACTTTCCTCGCGGGCAATGCCGTCGAGCAAAAATTTGCGTTGGATCTGCAAAAATGGCAGCTTCTGGAGAGAAGATTTAATGGGTGCAACGATGAGCTAGCGGCTGTGCAGCGGGAATTAAAAGATTTACAATCATCGAAGCTCTTTTTAAATCCCTACATGAAAAAGTGTTTGATGATTCTGGCGAGTAAGTATATAGTTAATTTAATCAAATTTAAGTTATACAATTATTTATTTTTATAGGTCGTAACTGGAAACTATTCCTTGTGGACATGATTGATTGATGATTGCCGCTCGGAACCGCCTATAGTCGCTTTGAACGAAAGGGAGCTGTCCGCAGAGTTAGAAGACCCGCCGCTGCCGGTAAATTCAACGGGCCAGCGACGCCGTTTAGTAGTGTACAATGACGGGTTCTGGGCCTTCCGGCTCTCCAGACAGGTGGCGCCATCTGTCGGAACAGCACCACCTGTGCAGCCGGAGGGTAAACTACAGCCTATCGGACGATAGGTGAACTAAAGTTGTCCACCTATTGGACGATAGTTGAACTATTACTTGCAGAAACCTGTGCAGGAATCTGCTCGGCCGATAGTTGTACTATCACTTGCAGGAATCTGCAGTTTGAAAAGTTTGTAAAGTTTGGCCACCTATCGGATGATAGTTGTAGTCTTATCGGAGCAGAATCTTGTAATAAATTAAAGAAAACTGTGGAAAAGATTGGAGACGGGGCCGGGGAACAAGGAACAGAAAAAAAATGAATGTTGAAATGTTGAAGTGATAAATTTAACTATAAAGAATTGTTTGTTTATATTTCGATGAGTAATAATATACACAAATAAAATATACTAACAATATATTTTTTAATATTATTATTTATTTGAAGTGATAAATTTAATTTTTTTCAATATTATTTATTATATGATAAATAATTGTTCAAAACATACAATGTATCATTGTAATTAATTACTTGGAATGTAGTTATAAATTATTAAAAAATAATAATGCAACTATCATTATTATTAATAGTCATATGTAAACTTTTGTGCAATAATTATATTAATTTAAATAAATAATAACAATAATATATATATATATATATATATATATATATATATATATATATATATATATATATAAATACTCATAATATTCATTAACATTTAAATAATAATTTTCAAAAAAAAAGGATTTAATTAATTACCTTTATAAAATCAATATAAAGTTTATATCCAAATTTATCAACATTAATGAAATGATGAATGAAGATACACATATTTTAAATGAAATAATTAAATTAATGAAGTGTTTATCTGGATAAAGCAAGCAACCTACCACATTTTGGAATCCATGATAACACAGTTACTTTGTTAAAATCTTATCTACAAGACCGCCTTCAATTTGTTGAGCATAAAGGGTGCAGATCGCTATCGTTCACTCCTACAAGTGGTATTCCACAAGGATCTAACTTAGGGCCACTCATATTTCTTCTTTTTATAAACGATATTGTGCAGTGCGTTAAATCATCAATTTTGTTATATGCAGATGACATAAAAATTTATTTTCGTATAAAAACTATTTGTGATTCTTTTGTTATTCAAAATGATTTGAATGAAATTAATAAATGGTGTACTATTAATAAGCCCAAACTGAACCAAAAAAAGTGCAAAGCTATGACATTTTCACGCAATAAACACATCATAAAATTTGATTATAACATTAATTCACACATATTAGAGCGTTGTAATATCATTAAAGATTTGGGAATTATATTTGATAGATTTTTGTCGTTTAAACAGCACGTTCATTATATTTCCAACGCAAGTTATAAGCTTTTGGGTTTCATTAATAGAACATGCTCAGAATTTGACACTATTCAAGTCCTGAAGCGATTATATTTTGCATATGTCAGATCTAAGCTTGAATACTGTAGTGTTGTATGGTGTCCATATTACACAGCGCACTCAAAAACTATCGAGTCTATTCAAAAGCGTTTTATTAGAATGTGTTTTTATAAACAAACAAAACAATACCCAGATCGTTCTGTTTCGTATGATGTATTGTTAAACATGTATGCGTTAAAAAGTCTAGCTTCTCGTAGAAATACTGCGTCTATTGTATGTTTGTATAATATTGTAAATGACAGGATTGATGATATACACTTATTGTCTATGATTAGTTTTAATGTACCGAGGTTATCTAGTCGTAGTGCAATCACATTTAGATGCAAACATTATCACTCAAATATTGGATACTATTCACCAATTACCAGTATGTGTCGCAATTATAATAATATAAATTATTGTGTTGATATTTTTTGTAATTCATTCAATGTTTTTATTTCATCTGTAAATGAAATTTCTTAATGTTAATTTAATTTTAATTTAATTTTAATTTAATTTTAATTTAATTTTAATTTAATTTTAATTTAATTTTAATTTAATTTTAATTTAATTTAATTTAATTTAATTTAATTTAATATATATTTTTTATGTTTTATTTAAACTTGTAATAATTGTTTAAGAATAATTTGTATGTATATATATTCCCTATTATTGGATTATGTCTGTTGGGAAATAAAGATTTATTATTGTTATTATTATTATTATATTGGTGCATTTGTGGTGGATATGCATCATATTTACTAAAAAGAACAAACTCCTAAGGAGATATCGATATATTTATTAACACTAAAGTATTATATTTATTTAGAAAAAATGCAAGTAGATTGGAATATGCTATTATTACAAATGAAACAGAATATTATCCTGAAGAAGATTTAATGGATGTTTTTTATATACAACCCGTCGATGGGAGACCAATCCTGTTTAATATAGTAGTTGTGAATAATGTCGCAAATATGGGCTTAAGATCATGCATTTTCAAACTCAATTATAAAAAAATTTGATATGGGTATATGCATGAGCGCTATTTATTTTGATGAAGAAAAATGGTGGAGTATTTGTTGCAAAAATTTGTTATACAACAACGAATATATTAACAAAAAACGTATCAAAAAATATCAAAATAGGATTATTCAGAATCAATTTGATCCACTTCCTCTCTCTATGTTATGTCTAGATGCAATTATGTAAAGATATTAATGTATGGGTATTAATAACATTATTTTAAAATTTTACATTTATTTATTTTTTATTAATAATCAGAATTACTATGTATATTTTACATATTGATATTTAGTGACTATCAATATAATAGATAATATATTGGTAATTAGTGACAAGAAAATCACAGATATCTTATAAGGAACTAACTCTTTACAGTTATTTGGAACTATTTTTTTGGCACGCACATAAATCTGAAGTCTTCACCGTTGTTGAGCAGCGTCTTGTCAATCTTAAATGTTGATGGCTGGGTTGTCTTATCGAGTTCCATGTGAAGCCATAGCGAGGGACATGTCTCGTTGAATCGCCCATCAGCTGTTGATACATAACACTCTTGGAAGTTTGTTGATTTTGTTATGTATAACGTTTGGTTAAATATGTATGCTAACAGAATAAATGTGGGCTTCATTGTTACAAGCATGTACTGTAAATGAGAGCAACCTTCTGATGCACAAAGTTTAATTAATTATTTGTTAGATTTACTAATCATGTTTTTCACGTCATTTAACAACTTCTCTTTCTTGATAAAGAATATTATGAGTATTTATATATACATTTCAAACCAATCTGTTATAGGTATTATAAATATTTTCAAAACATACAATGTATTATTATAATTATTTACTTGGAATGTAGTCATAAATTTAAAAAAATGCAACTATCATTATTATTAATCGTCATATGTAAATTTTTATGCATTAATCATAAAATTTATAACTACATTGCAAGTAAATAATATTTATTATAACTATAACACGTGGATGTAATTGGTTTGAAATGTATATAAATACTTATAATATTCTTTACAAGTTACAGTTTCTCGATAGCTAGTGTATAACGAAGTTAATTTCAAATAAGTGTATCTATCGCTTATATAAAACAGGTATGTTAATACAATTATTTATAATTTGTAATCTAATTTAGATGTTTTTTTTTTCTATTAATTAGAAAATGAAACTTTTAAATGAACTAAATTTTATTGGTAAAATGGAATCAAAATTTATAAAGTTTGTTGATTTGAAAATCGGAAAAGAATACCCCTTAAAAAAAATATTTGTGCAGGAAACCTCTTGGGGTCCAAAATTAACTGCTGTTATGACAGATGACACCATGCTTTGTTTACCACAAAGGTTTAATCGTTTTTCTGAGCAGGAATTAGAAAGCATTAATAATCAAAATATTTCAATGATAATTAAATGTTTTAAAAATACATCTATGGGTAAAACTCCCGTAATAGAATTTAACTTCAATGTATAAATTAAGAATTATTATTTTCATATATTTATATATATTTAATAAATGAATAATATCAATTGTTTTAATTAAATCGTTTTAAATTCCTTTCAATTTATTCAACAGAAATCAATGTGTTTAATGAAAAGCATTATTAATGAAAGAGAAGAACTTCAAGTTAATGACCAATTTCAAAATCTTAATTTAATTGATGAATCTGAAGATAAAGATGAAGATCAAGATCTAGATGAGGATGATGATTTCATGATTTTTTTACGACTAAATTATAGACAATTGTCACAGGATGGAACTAACATTAAATTGTATGTAGTATCTCTATTTTCATTTGAAGAAGTAGATGAAGCAGATATACTGTACGATAAAAAAATGTTATATCAACTTTTTATATCAGATGTAAAATTGATAATGGTGTTTGTATAAACATTGACCCAATTTGTGAAGATTGTTATAAATTGTATACAGATTTATCGGAAAACATTTTTTATAATAGTATTGTACAGTTAGGAGATACATTTCCGTACGCTTCAAATTGTATTGTATTATCAAGTGTATTTAGGAATACTAAACTATTTGATTGCAAATATAGAGAAACCTATGAGTTTCTCATAAACGAAATTAATTACTGTAGTAATTGTATTGGAAAATTGTTTATGTGGTATGATTATGCTTCATTCCTTACTTGTGATGAAGAAATGATATGAATATTGTAAAACTATTAAAATGCATATTTGTGATTTTTGTAGCAAACAATTTACAAGAAAAGACAATCTTCTTTGTCATAAAAAAAGTAGATGTACAGCTTTAGTGACGTGTGTAATATGCAGTGAATTTTTAAATCAAAAACATTTCGAAAAACATATAAAAGACAAACACAGTGATACAGTTTTATGTAGTACATGCGGTCATCTTGCTTCGAACGGTTTGGAATACTTAAAGCATTTAAGAATGAAGAGAGCAACTCCATCGCACAGCAAAGTGAGATTGGTTGTTCCGTCAACTAGTAAACCAGAAAAATATTGAGAATTATGTAATATTTCTGTTCACGTTGATAAATACAACGGTCATTTAAGATCAAACGCACACAAATCTTTGTGTGAAATTAAGTTAGACAATGATGTTATTAAATTAAAATCTTGTTTTAAAAACAGAATTGCTACATATCGATTGAAAATAAGAAACAGCCATTTGAATATCATATCATCGTTAAAAAAGTTTGAACCTCAGGTGAACAAACTAATTGGTGAATTATTACCAAAGCATGTAGCTATTAAGATGAATATGGAACTATTTGCATATTTTATCAAACAAGGTGCAGATGGAATCAATGTAAGAGAGTTAAAATTGTTTATGGTAAAATGTCATGTAATCGACAATTCCATGTCTTTATCACCAGTTTTGGATGAAATGTCTAAAGCAATATTAGCCAAAAGTAAAGAATTTACTAAAAAAGATTCGGGATAGGCTCTACAAAGTTTAGCACATGTAGACATTAATGTCACCAAGTACAATCCATTGAGAAGATCTTCATTTATTGAATTGCTTTCGATGATAAAATATAAAATATCGAAAATAATGATCAGGCGTGTTTTGCTTGGAGCATAATGGCTTACTTGTTTCCTGCTTTAAGTCATAAAAACAGAACGTCAAATTATCCACACTATAGTAATCATTTAAACTTAGATGGAATTAAATTTCCGATGAAATTGAAAGATATCTGTAAATTTGAAAACCAAAATAACATAAGTGTAAACGATTACGGCTTGGAAAAAATATGTAAAGACAAAAAATATAAATTTGGAATGACAAAAACAAATGCTAAAAATGATTATGAAGTTGTTGGACCTCTGTATTTTACCAGAGAAAGAAAAAATGTCTACGTTAATTTATTGTTGTTGGAAAACATGGAATTGCAACATTTTTGTTTGATAACAAATATGTCAAGGTTGATCAGTTCCCTATTGTCCAAAAATCAACATAAAAAACATTTATGTGATGGATGTCTAATATATTTCTCAAACAAAGAAAATTTTAAAAAACATATTGTTGAAGATTGTAATTACATCAGATCGGAACTACCAACGAACGATGTTAAAAAAGATAAGTGCGGCAAAAAAACAACATGTAACACCTTGAAATTTGAAAGTTTTGAAAAAAGTTGACCGTGCCATTTGTGGTATAGGCAGATTTCGAAACAATGCTTGTGCCGTTG
Source organism: Tachinus rufipes (assembly GCA_963932245.1). NCBI lineage: Eukaryota > Metazoa > Arthropoda > Insecta > Coleoptera > Staphylinidae > Tachinus > Tachinus rufipes. The sequence goes on from OZ010748.1 coordinate 42,162,349, forward strand.
TCAATGTGTTTTAAAAGCGATGGAGAACCCTACACGGAAACCACACACAAGCACATTCCCTATAGTTTTGCGTACAACATCAAATGTTTGTACGATGATTCCTTGTCGAAACTTGAAATTTATAGAGGTCTGGACTGTGTAAAAGTTTTTGTGGAACGCCTCACAAAAGATTGTGTTAAGATCTATGAGAAATATTTATAAAAAAATGTTCCAATGAAACCCCTATCACAATTACAATTAAATCAGGTGTTACAATCAACCAACTGTCACATTTGTGAAGAGGAATTTTTAGTTGACGATGAACAAGTTATAGATCACGATCACCTCACCGGAGAATTTCGTAAATTGTCTCATTCCAAATGCAACCTAAATTATAAAGTGCCCAATTTTATACCAATATTTTGTCACAATCTAACAAACTTTGACGCACATTTATTCTTAGAAGAATTAGCAGCTGATCAAAATCAAATTGACATTATTCCATTAATTAAAAAAAAATACATATTGTTTACAAAACATATACCAATTGAGACTGACGACATTTCTAATAAAAAGTTTTTAAGATTAAGATTTTTGGATTCGTTCAGGTTCATGGCATCGAGTATTGCCAAACTTGCATAAAATTTAAAAGAAAAACAGTTTGTTGAAACTGGTAAAATGTTTAACAATTTAAAATTAATGACAAGAAAGGGAGTATTTCCGTATCATTATATAGATTGTATTGATAAACTGTCGGAAACCCAGTTGCCTCCAAAAAAATGATTTCTTCGATAAAATTAACAATGACAATATAAGCGACGGGGACTACAAACATGCTCAACAAGTTTGGAACTCTTTCAATTGCAAAACTATTGGCAAATATTCGGATTTGTATGTAAAATTAGATGTTTTGCTATTGACCGATATATTTGAAAATTTTCGATCGATATGTAAAAAAACGTACAGTTTAGTTCCAGCACAATTTATGACAACTCCCGGACTTACATGGTCAGCAATGTTAAAATATACCAAAATCAAGTTGGAGCTACTAACCGACATAGATATGCTTCATTTTATCAAAAAATCAATACAAGGAGGAGTCTTTCAAAGTTGTCTGCAATACGCAAAAGCCAATAATCCTTTTATGTCCGATCAAGACAACAAGATGACATTTGATCCGGACAAACTGACATCGTATCTTGCGTATTGAGATTTTAACAACTTGTACAGATGGGCAATGTCTCAGGTTTTACGGCAATCCAATTTTTGTTGGTTATCAGACAAGGAAATCTCAAAACTTGACGTAAACAACATGAGTGATTCCGATGATAAAGGATATTTCCTGGAAGTTGATTTATCGTACCCCGATGAAATACACGACCTGCACATTGATTTACTCTTTTGTCCCGAAAATAAAAAAATCTTTTGGAAACACTACTTCAAGACTAATACTGGATTTTTATCCCAAAAAGAAATATGTGATGCATTACAAAATGTTAAAGCTGGCTCTATCTCAAGGTTTGCGTTTGGAACGAATTCACCGAGTGCTGGAATTTAAGCAAAGTGCGTGGCTAAAAACATTCATCGATTTTAACACAAAATTGAGGAAAGCGTCTACCAATGACTTTGACAAAGACTTTTTTAAACTAATGAATAATGCGGCTTACGGAAAAACACTAGAATCTGTCGACAAAAGAGTGATAGTGAAGCTACTGACACATTGGGAAAACGTGGGTAGAAAACTGGGTGCTAATGTGTATGTCTCAAAACCAACTTTTCACAGTGTTTCAATTTTTAACGAAAATTTTTGTGCAGTTCAATTAACAAAATCTAGAATAATATACGATAAACCGATATACATAGGATAACTATTTAGATAATTCTAACACGGTAAGTTAGAATTATCTAAATAGTTATTGTACGATTTTTATTATAACTTTTTATTAAAACAATACGCTAGAAATAAAGTTTCCTTATGTTACGCTGTCCGTCCTTATTTTACTAATTGAAACCGAAAACATTTATAACAATATTAAACAAAATTTAGATAAATTTGATACATCAAATTTTGATTCAAACAACATGTTCGATATTCCCTTACAATATAAAGCTGTCTTAGCTCTAATGAAAGATGAAAATAAAAGAAAAATCATGTGGTCCCATGTTAGTTTACGCTCTAAACTCTATTGTAATAATATAGAGAGTAAACTAACAAAAAAGGCAATAGGTATTAAACGGAATGTGGTTGCAAATGAAATGACTCAGGAAGATTATTTAGATTCACTTTTTAATCAAACAAAAAATTTTAAGAAACAATATGTATTTAAATCTATATTACATAAAATGTACATACAATTAGTTAACAAAGTGGCATTATCACCTTTCGACACTAAACGCTATGTAATACCTAATTCTGTTAAAACCTATGCATGGGGCCACTATTCTATTAGAAATATAGAATACAATATGTAATTTGAAAAAAAATGTATATTATTTTCTTATCTTATAATAAGAATAAATTAATTAATTAAAAATCTTATAACATTGTCTTTTCATTATTATATAATCCTACTAATCGTGTATCCTTGAATTACAATGATATATTGTATGTTTTGAAAAGTATATAAGGTATATTTTTAGTCATAATTAGTTAGTTAAATTTTGTTTTACATTACATCCAAGATGACAACACAGTGCGATTACATTATTGCTCACGTTATGGGCTACTTTCCATCGGTAAGTACAATTTTGTTATTTAACAATATTTTAGGTTTAGTTTTTTTTTTTTTAATTGACTAGTAATAAATCAAATTTATTTCATATACACACATAAGTTTTATTTATTATTATTATTATTTTTTTTTAAGGGATCTAAAGTGCATTGCCCCTGCTCGGCAAAAGTGTACGATCCCGAATTACACACGACAATACATGCACAAATATGGGAGGATAAAATGATTTACATTTTTCGGGACTCGAATGCACATATCCACATCTCTGTAGAACACAAATAAATAATAATATTGTTAGTATATTTTATTTGTGTATATTATTACTCATCGAAATATAAACGAACAAGTCTTTATAGTTAAATTTATCACTTCAACATTTCAACATTCATGACTCGCATGTTTATTGTATTTACGTCACAATACTAAATACCTAAGTAATTATGTACATCAGCTCTTATATACTCGCAATTGTTATTAACAATTAATATTACATTTAAATTTATCATTAATTCATCTTAATTGTTACAATTAATACTATTGATATTAATTCAAATAAATAATTACAATAATACATTGTATGTTTGTTTTACTTACTACACGTGCGATGATTATTAAAAAAAAAATATTGTATAATATATATATGATAATAATAATTCTTAATTTATACATTAAATTATCATAAATTTAATTCAATTTCAATTTATTCAATAAAAATCAATGTGTTTAATGAAAAGCATTATTAATGAAATGCATTAATTATAAAATTTGTTCCCCGGCCCCGATCCCCAATCTTTTCCACAGTTTTCTTTAATTTATTACAGGATTCTGATGCGATAAGACTACAACTAGCATCCGATAGGTGGATAAACTTTACAAATTTTTCAACCTGCAGATTCCTGCAAGTGATAGTTCAACTATCGGCCGAGCAGATTTCTGCAAGAAATAGTTCAACTATCGTACGATAGGTGGACAACTTTAGTTCACCTATCGTCCGCTAGGCTGTAGTTCACCCTCCGGCCGCACAGGTGGCGCTGCTCCAACAGATGGCGCCACCTGTCTGGAGAGCCGGAACGGCCAAAACGCGCCATTGTACACTACTATTATATAGCCCTGTTGTGCGACGAATGCTCTTAATATAATACTAGATGGGTCTACGAAGTCCATCTGTGCTGTGTTCGTGAAAAAATTGATGAAGCGGAGCGAGAATATGGCAGATCATGCTTTTTATGCGGATCGTCCTGCTATAAGGTGCGATCGAGTTGCGAGTGTGCAGAATGCGGTCGGGCGGACTTACAAGTCGGAGAAGATACGATAAAAATAATTCGAGTCGTCGATGAAGTACCGGAGCCCAGCCCGTTTGATTTTGTCGCATCCTCTGCAACTACATCGTCCGAAGATGCGCATCATCATCATCATCGTCGTCGTCATCGTCGTCAAAAAGAAAATGAAGAATAAAATTGTAAAATTATAAAAATGTTAGTATTAGTTGTTTTAATTAATTAATAGACCATTTACATTTCGCATTATTTGTTTTATTAAAATTGTAATATGCCTACGTTTGAATGTACCTGCTAATAAATTCTAAATAAACAAATTTAATTGCATAATGTATGACCTACTCAAACACACACACACACACACACACAAATACGTAACAAGTGTAAATATCCGTCTTGTCGGCGGCCTAGATACTTAATAACAAAACAATACTCCTTCGCAACAATTAATATTATTTGTAATTAATTACACAATAAACAATTGTTGATTTAGCATTATTCTTATATAAATAAGATGTGCGCCCGTACTAATTGTTATTCGATTTAATAATGTACGCGATTATTATTATTATTTTAATAACTTTCCTCGCGGGCAATGCCGTCGAGCAAAAACTTGCGTTGGATCTGCGAGAATGGCAGCTTCTGGAGAGAAGATTTAACGGATGCAACGATGAGCGAGCGGCCGTGCGGCGGGAATTAAAAGATTTACAATCATCGAAGCTCTTTTTAAATCCCTACATGAAAGAGTGTTTGATGATTCTGGCGAGTAAGTATATAGTTAATTTATTCAAATTTAAGTTTTACAATTATTTATTTTTATAGGTCGTAACTGGAAACCGTTCCTTGTGGACATGGAGCAGTTTCTGTACCGGGATGATTGCCGCTCGGAACCGCCGATAGTCGCTTTGGACGACAGGGAGCTGTTCGCCGAGTAAGAAGACTCGCCGCTGCCGGTAAATTCAACGGGCCCTACAGAGCCGCTACCGCCGCCTTCGTCAACGTCTCCACAAAAAGATTTTTAATTATTATAGCAATCTCTTTGTTATTTTTAGATTTAATTTATTGTTTCATAGTAATTAGATCGTTTTTATTTATCGGTTCGATTGGACGAATAACGTTGACTACAATTGACGAATTGCGAGAACGAACTCATCTAATGCAAAATAGCTTATAAAATCTGTATAATATTAAAAATGTACTATAAATAAATAAAAAATATTATTTATCATTTTTATTGTATATGCATTCATTTATTTGTTACTAATTACACTTAGGTGGCCCAATAACGTCCGGGGTATGCTGGGTGTGAAAGTGCGTGCGATCGCGGGACATTATTACGAAAGTGCAAGTGCGCGGGAAATTTGCGGCAAGCGCGAGAGAAACACTTTTGCTCGAGTGAAACTATTCATTAATTAATTTGAATCAGTAAAATTATTTAATTAATTAATTTGTTTTTTTTTTAATTATTTAATTTAATTTAGGCAGACAAAATTCAATTATATGGAGTGGGAGATGTTTTGTGACGTCAGTATGCAGAGATGTGCATATGAGGGCATGTGGCGGTGGTGGATCCAGAACCGGTCTTATACTACTACTCAGCGAAAGCCGGGAAGACATCGAAGAGCGGTATGATCTTCCGCATCCGGACATGATGGGACATCCACGCGCGCGACACAATCAGGACAACCGACCAACGCAACCGGCCCAGCCCAACCGGAGACCCTACCAGTAGTGATGATTTTACATTTATATACTAAACTTTGTGCTAACATTAATCATATACATAATTTAAATATACAAAATTTAAATAAATGAGAAAACTGTTTCCCTTAGTAAATGAAAAAGTAATTGTTTTTATTAGTAATGTTATTTTGTTTTCAACTTACAGATGTGGTAGTTAGTCATAATAGCCATAGGGAAGCACCGTATAGGTGACGACAGGAGCACAGTGGAAAAAACTCCCCGACAGTATCTTATATGAGACTTGGATACCTCTAGTTTATGAAATGCCGTGGCAACGAGAAGGGTATCAGGCAGAAAGAATGGTACCGGACACCAGTGTGGACCGGAAGCAAGCAAAGGCGACGGAGAAAATATGACATGTTTATACTTACGAACAATTGTTAACACCGAAAATTTGGTCGAAGGACAAATTACTAAATTACACTGAGGAGCCAGTGTTCAAAATTAGCGTCGGGGAAATGTCACGAAAATACAAAGACATATTTTTATGTCTGCATAAATATTCATTGTTATGATTCGGGGTACTGATGAGACCACTCATAATAAATGAGTAGTATCATCACGTTGAGAAATCATGCACAATGAGTAGAACAAAGGAACTCTCAAAAAGGATGTTCTTTATACGCGATAAGACGAATAGGGAACAATAGATCACCAAAAATGGATGTGGGTTTTCGTCCTTAATTGTGACATATATGGGAGTGGCTGGCCGTGATATCATCGCGGTTTGGCCCCGGGCTATAAAAAGAGAGTAGAGTCCCCAAATCGGGTAGTTAGTAGTCATTTGGTAGTTAGTCGACAGTCAGTAATTAGTTGTAAGTGGCTTTAGTTAGAAACAGCATAAGTGTCCGCCCCCGAGACCATCGCTAAGAAAAAACATTAAAAAATACCATTTCATAAAATGTTGTATCCACATTGCACTATTGAAAATGAAAAATTGTTGTATAATTATTTGTTTTATAATAATAATAAATAAAAAAAACATTATTATTTTCCTTTCCTTTACAAATAAATCTCAATAATAGTTAATAGAAATTATTTATTTATTCGTAGTTATTGTAAACAAATATTCAAGTACACTGATGCTTCTATAATTAGTTTCCCATCACTTGCTGTTATTATATTGAAAGTATTAATTTATTCTTTGCTATTACAAAATAAAGATTCAATTTAAATTTTAATGATGCGTCTATAATTAGTTTTCTATTATTCGCTGTTATTCCATATTTTCCCATTACTTGCAGATATAAAACGATGATATTCTATACAACCTAATTCATTAGAAAATGTGCGACCATATAATTTCATTAGTCATTGAGCACATCCCGCCGGTAAGTGTAAATAAAATTCTTTTCTAGTCTTTTTTTTTTGTTTAATTATATTGCTTTTAAGGGTCAAAAATTGTCTGCCCTTGTGAGGCAGAGGTTTTTGATCCGGCAATACACGAGTTGTTGTATGCCAGATGTTATCCGGGAGACCGGATGATATATGGAAGGAAGACAAAATATATGTTTCACTAGAAGACAAAATTCAGTAGAGGTAAGTAAATTAGTTTTTATATTAATAATAATTTTTTTTTCAGAACGTCATCAACACCTAGCAAAATTATAAAATGTAAAATTATATTTATAATTGTTTTAAATAAAAAATCTATTTTGTTTTCCGTCCCCGTCCCAGTTCTTAATTCTATTTCCCCAATTTATCTATTAATACGTATAACCCATTAATAAATCTTTTTTATTTTGTTGCAAATTTATACATATATAATTTTTCTCATATAAAACATTTTAACATGATTCTGTCTGATTTATTTTTATCCCCCGTTGTTTTTGGTGATTTTACAAGGTTCTTATAAATTATACATCTTACTTTTTATATAGGACATTTTAAAGGTTACTTTAAATTCTAACTCCCTATCCGAGCTAAAGCTTTGCACTCCGTCCGACGGATGGAGTCCGAGATAAAGGTTTGCACTTCGTCCGACAGATGGTGCATTGCCATCAGTTACCGGATTCTGTAATTACAGGTATCTACCGGTTCGAGTCCAAGCTTATGCTAAACTAAAGGTTTGCACTCCGTCCGACAGATGGTGCATTGCCATCAGATACATATCTACCGGTTCAAGTCCAAGCTAAAGCTTTGCACTCCGTCCGCCAGATGGCGCTGTCCGGACAGATGGCGCCACTTGTGGGAAGGAAGGTCTTGAACCGGCTATTGATTACTACTGCAAGAGAATCACTCCGTCACAACAGCCGCCAAGCTAGTCGAGTATATATATATATATGATGTAAATACTGTAAAGGTATACACTCTTTTTAGATTATTATTAAAATATTATATATTATCATAAGGTGTTAAATATTATTGTAGTGAAACTGTCAAGAGCGCATTACGCAATTGACCGTCTCACTAACCTTGCTAGCACGGCAAAAAGTCAATGATAATAAAATATAAACATGACATTCAACGGAAGGTGAATCCGGCCAAAGATGGTATATATATCCGGATCCACCTACAGCCAGAAGGCAGAGTTAAGTAAGTCAATACTACTTAACATAAGGCATTGTACTTATAATGCCAGTGCCAGCAAGCGTATTATATTGTTAATTTAATTCTATCAGTTAATTACAAATAAACGCTACTTATTATAATGCATCTCGCATTATCATTTACCCGTTTCCCATCCACATAAGAAGAACATATGTCTGTCAATAGGCGTAGGGCAGACATACGTTATACACACATTCGATTTAATAATGTACGCGATTTTTACTATTACTATTTAAATAACTTTCCTCGCGGGACATGCCGTCGAGGGAAAACTTGCGTTGGATCTGCGAGAATGGCAGCTTCTGTACAGAAGATTTCACGGATGCAACGATGAGCAAGCGGCCGCGGGAATTGAAAGATTTACAATCATCAAAGCTCTTTTTAAATCCCTACATAAAAGAGTGTTAGATGATTCTGGCGAGTAAGTGTATAGTTCATTTATTCAAATTTAAGTTTTACAATTATTTATTTTTATAGGTCGTAACTGGAAACCGTTCCTTGTGAACGAGCAGTGGCTGTACCGGGATGATTGCCGCTCGGAACCGCCGATAGTCGCTTTGGACAACAGGGAGCTGTTCGCGGAGTTAGAAAACTCGCCGCTGCCGGTAAACTTTACGGGCCCTACAGAACCGCTACCGCCGCCTTCGTCAACGTCTCCACAGCCGCCAACGCAGCCAACGTCTCCGCCGCCGTCGACGTCACCACCTACGCCGCTTACAAAAACATTTTTAATTATTATAGCAATCTCTTTGTTATTTTTAGATTTAATTTATTGTTTCATAGTAATTAGATCGTTTTTATTTATCGGTTCGATTGGACGAATAACGTTGACTACAATTGACGAATTGCGAGAACGAATGCAAAATAGCTTATAAAATCTGTATAATATTAAAAATGTATTATAAATAAATAAAAAATATTATTTATCATTTTTATTGTATATGCATTCATTTGTTTGTTACTAATTACACTTAGGTGGCCCAATAACGTCCGGGGTATGCTGGGTGTGAAAGTGCGTGCGATTGCGGCAAGCGCGAGAGAAACACTTTCGCTCGAGTGAAACTATTCTTTAATTAATTTGAATCAGTAAAATTATTTAATTAATTTTACCTTAAAATTATTTAATTAATTAATTTGTTTTTTTTTTTAATTATTTAAATTTATTTAGGCAGACAAAATTCAATTATATGGAGTGGGAGGTGTTTTGTGACGTCAGTATGCAGAGATGTGCATATGAGGGCATGTGGCGGTGGTGGATCCAGAACCGGTCTTATACTACTACTACAGATGTGGTTATTAGTCATAGTAGCCATAGAGAAGCACCGTATAGGTGACGACAGGAGCACAGTGGAAAAAAACTCCCCGACAGTATCTTATATGAGACTTGGATACCTCTAGTTTATGAAATGCCGTGGCAACGAGAAGGGTATCAGGCAGAAAGAATGGTACCGGTACACCAGTGTGGACCGGAAGCAAGCAAAGGCGACGGGGAAAATATGACATGTTTATACTTACGAAAAATTGTTAACACCAAAAATCTGGTCGAAGGACAAATTACTAAATTACACTGAGGGGCCAGTGTTCAAAATTAGCGTCGGGGAAATGTCACGAAAATACAAAGACATATTTTTATGTCTGCATAAATATTTATTGTTATGATTCGGGATACTGATGAGATCACTTATAATAAATGAGTAGTATCATCACGTTGAGAAATCATGCACAATGAGTAGAACAAAGGAACTCTCAAAAAGGATGTTTGTAGTGGCCAACCTTCCTCCAGGGTTATAATATGTATAAATAAATAATAAAATAATATAAACTAACCTACCAAAAGTACCTTGCCGACACAGCACATTTCAATGTCTGTTTATCAACACAAGCGACATTGAAGGAATGCTGGATCAGCAAGTACTTGGTATATATATCAATCGAATGATAATATGAGAATCAATAATCGTACACTAATGAAATAAAGTAAAGTATAATATAAAGTGCAACGAGTATTAGTATCAATCCCTCATCAACAAACAATGCAGAATTAACATGCATTACATGGCGATCCAGACCAGCGGACCAGAGGAATCAGCAGGACGATAAGAAATGGACAGCAGGTCGCAGGAGCAAGAAGCCGAAGAGGCTGAATTACGCATGCTGGAGCAGGAGGCAGAAGTAAGAATCCTACCACCACCAGAGCCATGGGAACCGCCGCCGGGAGTGGTGGACTCATATATATTTGATAGACGTACTCCCGACCTAAGGAGGATTCCCCAAGGAGGGTAAAGAAGAACAATAACGTGATTAATTATATGATATCATTTTTTTATAAATATGTAATAATTAAGTTAGAAATATTTTGCAACCCTAAAGTTTTATTTATACTAGATAAAAGTATATTATATTTTTAACTCGATAATTATTATAGAAGTCCATTTATTTAAAGTCATATTAGTCGTTATAATGAATTTTTACAAATATTTAGTTTTCCCTTCCTCCAGGGTTATAATATGTATAAATAAATAATAAAATAATATAAACTGACCTACCAAAAGTACCTTGCCGACACAGCACATTTCAATGTCTGTTTATCAACACAAGCGACATTGAAGGAATGCTGGATCAGCATGTACTTGGTATATATATATATATATATATATATATATATATATATATCAATCGAATGATAATATGAGAATCAATAATCGTACACTAATGAAATAAAGTAAAGTATTATATAAAGTGCAACGAGTATTAGTATCAATCTCTCATCAACAAACAATGCAGAATTAACAAGCATTACATGTTCTTTATACGCGATAAGACGAATAGGGAACAATAGAGCACCAAAAATGGATGTGGGTTTTCGTCCTTAATTGTGACATATATGGGAGTGGCTGGCCGTGATATCATCGCGGTTTGGCCCCGGGCTATAAAAAGAGAGTAGAGTCCCCAAATCGGGTAGTTAGTAGTCATTCGGTAGTTAGTCGACAGTCAGTAATTAGTTGTAAGTGGCGCAGTTGAGTTAAGTTAGAAACAGCATAAGTGTCCGCCCCCGAGACCATCCAACAACCGGACCAACAGGATAATAAAAATATTAATAAAGTAACAATGTAAGTTGTAAACTGTTATATAATATTTATACCCAACCCCAACGGTAATGCCATTCTGGTCAATATAACATACCGTCACAACCGCCGCCAAGCTAGTCGATATGGCCATAAGGGCCGACCCAGTTGTGACACTATAACACATATTGTTTTCAGACCTTCGTAATGTTAATTGGTTGGATATTCATTATCACGGATTGGGATGGAATACTATAGAACATTACAACGTAGATGATATTTGTCAAGTATTAAGTGAAATAATGACGGTGATATTGTTTACGTTAAAGGATAAATGAAACGTGATTACGTACAACAATTCATTTTAGTTGAAGAATATCCATGCGATCAAGAACCATCGCTAAGAAAAAACATTAAAAAATACCATTTCATAAAATGTTGTATCCACATTGCACTATTGAAAATGAAAAATTGTTGTATAATTATTTGTTTTATAATAATAATAAATAAAAAAAAACATTATTATTTTCCGTTCCTTTACAAATAAATTTCAATAATTGTTAATAGAAATTATTTATTTATTCGTAGTTATTGTAAACAAATATTCAAGTACACTGATGCTTCTATAATTAGTTTCCCATCACTTGCTGTTATTATATTGAAAGTATTAATTTATTCTTTGCTATTACAAAATAAAGATTCAATTTAAATTTTAATGATGCGTCTATAATTAGTTTTCTATTATTTGCTGTTATTCCATATTTTCCCATTACTTGCAGATATAAAACGATGATATTATATACAACCTAATTCATTAGAAAATGTGCGACTATATAATTTCATTGGTCATTGAGCACATCCCGCCGGTAAGTGTAAATATTATTCTTCTCTAGTCTTTTTTTTTGTTCAATTATATTGCTTTTAAGAGTCAAAAATTGTCTGCCCTTGTGAGGCAGAGGTTTTTGATCCGGCAATACACGAGTTGTTGTATGCCAGATGTTATCCGGGAGACCGGATGATATATGGAAGGAAGACAAAATATATGTTTCACTAGAAGACAAAATTCAGTAGAGGTAAGTAAATTAGTTTTTATATTAATAATAATATTTCCTTTTTTTTTTCTTTTTCAGCACGTCATCGACACCTAGCAAAATTATAAAATGTAAAATTATATTTATAATTTTATTAAATAAAAAATCTTTTTTGTTTTCCGTCCCCGTCCCAGTTCTTAATTCTATTTCCCGAATTTATCTATTAATACATACAATATAATAATACATATAATTTTTCTCATATAAAACATTTTAACATGATTCTGTCTGATTTATTTTTATCCCCCGTTGTTTTTGGCGATTTTACAAGGTTCTTATAAATTATACATCTTCCTTTTTATATAAGAAATTTTAAAGGTTACTTTAAATTTTAACACCCTATCACAGATTTCTTTCGAGATTACAGATTCTACAACGTTCTACCGGTTTGAATCCGAGCTAAAGCTTTGCACTCCGTCCGATGGATGGAGTCCGAGATAAAGGTTTGCACTTCGTCCGACAGATGATGCATTGCCATCAGTTACCGGATTCTGTAATTACAGGTATCTTCCGGTTCGAGTCCAAGCTTAAGCTAAGCTATAGGTTTGCACTCCGTCCGACAGATGGTGCATTACTGATGGCGTTACAGGATTCTGTAATTACAGGATTCTGCAATTACAGTTATCTACCGGTTCGAGTCCAAGCTAAAGCTTTGCACTCCGTCCGCCAGATGGCGCTGTCCGGACAGATGGCGCCACTAGTGGGAAGGAAGGTCTTGAACCGGCTATTGATTACTACTGCAAGAGAATCACTCCGTCACAACAGCCGCCAAGCTAGTCGAGTATATACATATGATGTAAATACTAAATACCCAGTTGTGACAATATGCATAATTTTATTAAAACAGGCATTAGAGGTAGAATTTGTCAATGCTTTCTTCAATATGCTAAAACTAATAACAAATATATGAGTAGTAGTATTATACCGGTTCTGGAACTACCACCGCTACAGGCCACCACGTGCACATCTCTGCATAATGACGTCACAAAACAACACCCACTCCATTTAATTAAATTTCGATTGCTTAATTTAAATTAAAAAAATTTAAAATACCTAAATTAGTTAATTAAATAATTTTACTGGCCCACTTAAATGAATTAAATAATAGTTTTACTCGGGTGAAAGTCGTAAATTTTCCGCCATTATTCTTGAAAAATAGTTAAATTAAATAAATTAAAAATATTATATTTATTTATAACACATGTTCAATATTTTACAAATTTTAAGATTTTTAAGTAGCCATATAAAATCCGTTGACCTATAAAAATAAATAATTGTTCACACACACACACATACACATGTGCGTATAAGGATAATTATATTATGTGTTAATATAAAAATATTAAAGTTTTGATTAGTTTTATTTAATTATCTAAAAATAATTATGGTTGGCAAATGAATAAAAAATATACATTAATTGAATAATATTAATACTAAATAATGCTAAAAATATATAACATATTCTTGCTATAAAATGAACAAATTGTTAGTGAACATCCAAGATGACAACACCGTGCGCTTACATTATTGCTCACGTTATGGACTACATTCCATCGGTAAGTACAATTTTGTTATTATATAATATTTTTGGTTTAGTTTTTTTTTTAATTGAATAGTAATAAACCAAATTTATTTCATATACACACATAAGTTTGTTTTATTATTTTTATTGTTAATTTATTTTTAATTTATATTTTTTACGGATCCAAAGTGCATTGCCCCTGCTCGGCAGAAGTGTACGATCCCGAAGTACACACGCTTATACATGCACGGATATGAGAGGATAAAATGATATATATTTTTCATGTATCACTATGGGTACCATAAAAAATAATATAAAATGCACCATTTTTTCAAATTAGAGTTTTTTGTGTGAAAGCATTTTGTGTGTAACTTGCGGCAAAATGTAAAAAAATGACAAATCTTTTCTGCGTCATTTTTGAGGTACAAGGATAAAAAAGCCGCGGAACCTTCATCAACAATAGATTAAGCACCGCGAAAAATAGCTAGGACTACAGCGCTACTATCGACATCATGGTCATCGTCATCATCGTCACAAGTAGACTTTAATAGAAGCAAAATATGCAATAAGGAGTTCAAATATTTTCACGGGTGTTAAGTACAAAAAATTTCATCTGCTTTTAAAAATAGAGACGCCAGTTACCGAATCAATGCCTCCTCCTAAATATGCATAAAAAAAAGTAAAAGCCGAGGTAAAAGCCAATATTGAATTATTTGGCATTTATGTAAAATCTAATGGCTTAGAAAAAGATGATATCTACTCTTTAAAACACAACACCCGCTACAAAATCGTTGCAACAGCTTCAAACTTAAAAAATTGTCAAAAGTATCTGTGCTAAAAGTGGCAACTTTCAGGAAAAAGATAGCGGATGAGCTTTTAAAAATGTTTTGCATCTAGAGATAAACATTAACTGCTCCAATCGTTTACGAGATGAGTCGTACATACCTCTACCCGATCAAATTTGTAAAAAAGAGAACCCGTGTCAACATCCAGAACAAAGATGAGGCATGTTAGGTTTGATGTTTAGTGGCCGCACAGCATCCGACAAATCAAAACCAAAACCGGAACCGAAATCGGGTGGCAAGTTACCCGCACTATTAAACTGTTTTAAATTTAACAAATGTAAGTTTCTTCTTTAAAATGACTGACTTCCCAATTGTTGAAGCGAATAATAATTTAAATATTAATGTTTACGGTTTAGATTATAGTTTGCAATTAAAAAAGCACGAAGTGACCCTCACTTTATTTCAATCCCATTACATTAAAAAACAGACTCGCGTAAACGTTATTACATATAGAAAACAACAACAAGTTCTGTGGGACATATCGTTCTAAATCAGAAATATTTTTTCTTGGCGTCTAAAATTTCATTTGAGTTGTTCCAATAATTGTAATAAAATTAAAACAAATAGGGGGTGGAAATTTCAAATAATTTAATTTAGAAAAGTAGAATTAAAACTTTTAACCGCTATTTCAATGTTTGAATTTGTAAAAACCAGTCTTTTAGCATTTTGGGATGCGATTAATTTATATGGTATGTCCTAATTTTTACCGCATAATAGATTTGAATGGCTATCGAACAAAGAAAAAGGGAATTTAAATGTATGTACTATTCGAGACAAATCTTCTGTGGGGTTTATATTAGAAGCCGATATAAGTTATCCTGAATCGTTGCACGACCTACGTAACGATCTCTCGTCGAAAATGCCGTACCTCCGACTTTTGCATCCGGCGATTCTAAGTTAATAACTAGTTTACGGCATAAATCCAAATATATTTTACATTACCGCAATTTTATTTAAACGAGCGATTAAAAACAGGTTAATAAATAATAAAATTAACCGTGTTTTAAAATCAATCAGATTGGTTAAATTATATGTAAGTTTGTCAAATTAAGGTGATAAATGTATGTTTGTGAGGTGGACAATAAACATATTAAAAAAGCTAAAAGTGTTAAAAAAGATGTATTTAAAAATTGTATAACTTTCGAAGTTTATACGAGATGTCTCACAGAACGCAAAAATCTCATATGCAGGCAAATTTTTTTATTTAAATTGATGAAACATAAAATATTTTTTAATGAGCAAAATAAATAAGCTCTATCATCGGATGATGATATATATATATTTGTGTGTGTGTGTGTGTGTGTGTGTGTGTGTGTGTGTGTGTGTGTGTGTGTGTGTGTGTGTGTGTGTGTGTGTGTGTGTGTGTGTGTGTGTGTGTGTGTGTGTGTGTGTGTGTGTGTGTGTGTGTGTGTGTGTGTGTGTGTGTGTGTGTGTGTGTGCGTGTGTGTGCGTGTGTGTGTGTGTGTGTGTGTGTGTGTGTGTGTGTGTGTGTGTGAGTGTAAACTTTACGAATACATTCTCCATTCTAAAATGGTAGGAGTAACTAGTATAAGTATCAACAGCGCGAGCATTAGAGCGCAGTATGACTGAGTTCTTCGAGTTAACTAGTGACATTTTGGATAGTTTTGAGTTAGTTACACAAGATGGGACGAACATCACCACCACCAACCAAGAAGCCCAGGGTATCATTTCTAACCCAGGACATACTTCAGGAGAATCATCTAATAGAAAGCGAGGAGGAGCAGGAAGCAGCCCCAACTGTGAAGGACAACAGTTTTTTGTATCACCTGGCCAACCTTTGGATAGATTCCAAAACTATGAAGTCAATACTGCCTGTGCTGTCGAAAATACTGTTAGCTCTCACGTTGGAGAAGCTGTTTGTAGTCAAACGACAAGCGCAGGTAGTTCATGGATGTATGAGGAAAGCGATGAAGGGTCTGTGCGAAGAAGTAAAAAACAAGGATCATTTGCACAGTATGCCGCTAGAAAAATTTCTCGAATTCCTCTCAAGCGAAGAGTGTTACATGACATTATTCGAGGACCCGATTGCGGAGGAATTCGAAAAATTGTTATACCTGAACCACAATCTAGAACTTCAAGATTCAACTTCTGCCTCATCATCAAGCATGGTGAGAACCACTACCACGTCCTGCACGACTGCTCCTACAGCACCGACCGATGTAGGTGTGCCAGATTGCGCGAAGTCCTGTCAACCCGATTCATCGGACGACGACGAATTGTTTGGGGAAGGGACTTCGGTGAAGAGTACCTCAAAAATACAATTCTGTATGCGGAAAAAGACACACGAGAAATTAATTACATGGAGTGCGGAGGAGACGTGTGGTTTCGAGGTGGTAAAGTTGGATGTAATGCCATTCAAACAGTGCGCAATAACGAACAAGAAGGACTGGTGGCGCAGTGCAACACATCGGCTGCAGTTCGTAACTTCGTCCGCTGCAGATCCAATACAAGTGCACTTGAAGGCGATTATGAAAATTCTAAACAGGAGGATGCTAGACAAGGAGGACAAGCAGAAAGTGGAGACAGATGTCAATTTGAGATATGGCTGAAAAATCATGTAAGTAGCCCTTTGACATACATATTCCAAACTACTCATTTCTTGGAATCAAATTTTAAATATTGGTTAATTAATAAAAATAAAATTCAAATTCCTTTAAAAACTGTTAACGCTAAAATCCAAGATATGAGTATAGCAGAACTGGAAAGGTATGTGGAAGGTGCTGCTGTGTGCATATATAATGCACCAATGGGTAATGTACCCGAACATTATTATGACATCGAAACTTCATTACATATTGTCGATAAATTATTGTTGTATCAATTTAATAACAATCCCAGTAACGTTTCATATTTTTTAAATGTTTTATGTAAAATTATTAACCGAGCAAATGGCAAACAAAATACTGTTGTTTGTATTTCTGAACCTAGTGCTGGGAAGAATTTTTTCTTTGATGCAGTACTTCATTTTTGTATAAGTGTAGGCTATGTAGCAAATTTTAACAAGTTCGTAGGTTTTCCATTGCAGGATTGCGCCAATAAACGTGTGTTATGTTGGAATGAACCAAACTGCGAACCGTCTGCGTGGGATACAATCAAAATGATTTTTGGAGGAGATACTTGTCCAATACGTGTCAAGTACAGCGATGATCAACAGGTAACTAAAACTCCAGTGATAGTTCTATCTAACAACGACATATTTCCCAAAAATGAAGCCTTCAACTGCAGAATATACAAAGTAAATTGGTCGCCTTGCAGTTTTCTAAAAAATTATAACAAGAAACCATATCCGCTTTGCATCCCATTGCTGTTTAGAAAATATAATTGTTTACCACAAAAAATACCTGTTAGTAATGATTTAGTTTTAAGTGATGATGAATATTATAACTCTGAAGATAGTTTTTAATTAATAATGTACACATTTTTTATTGAAATAAAATAAAAATTATAATTATTACAATGTTATTTAAAACCCTTTTTGTAGTGAATTTTCAGATTAGATAAAGACCTAGACATTTGTTCACGTTCTGGAGTGCTACCCATACTGCTGCAAGTAGAACCATGCTTGGACGGTTGAGGCACATCAATGTTTTCGGTTACGCTAATATTACCATTGTCTGTATCGTTCACTCCAAATAATGTAGCACCGGTAGTGTACTTTTTAGTAGTGTTTGGATAGAAAACAACTTCTGTTGGATACGAAGCTAAATTTCCTTCTGTAAATGCGCTACTTTGACTTACTGCTACATCCAATTCGCATTCTACGTACCAGTAACATGCCGAATTCAAAAATGTTGTATTATCTGTAGACGGGTTCAATTGAGGAGTAGCCAGAAGACCTACATGTACTTGCGGTTGAGGTGTTGTTACTAATGGCCCATTTAGTGGATGATGAGATCCGTAACATTCAAGTTGTTGTTGGTAAGAAGCTGTTATGTTATTAATTGAAACATTTGCTAATTCTTCCTTTGCTATTCCTAAACGCCCGGGAAGTATTTTTTTTTCTTTATCTTTATAGTACTGCAATGTAGCTACTTTCGCACATGGTTTACTTAAATAAACATCTGCTCCTTTACGGGTCCAAGGCACCCAATGTTGTTTAGCATTTTTCAACATACCAGCTTTAACATTATAATGGTAATCAACAATTGTGTCACCTAAACAATTGTTTATAACGAAGCAATCAACATTTTCATCTTGTCTGAACATACCTTCCTGATGTACGATATAATCAGCATATGTTGTATTATCTGGATTTGCGCTTTTGTTCCATTCATGGACCCAAAAATGTGAATTACTTCTTGGAACATTCATTACACTAGATGTTGAATGCTTATAGAATTTCTCACTCAAATCTTTTAAGTCCATGTCTGCAAAACTTGTTACCTTCATCGGATCTGCTGTATCGGAAATATACTTAACATTTTTACCGTAAGATTTTATATTCATACCGATTGACTTAATGCCAATGGGAATATATTCGGAAGTTGCCGTGCCAGTTTAAGTAGTTCCATGATCAAACGCGACTCTTGTACCCATACAAGTAACTTTACATCTGCATGCAACTGCTGTCGAATTATTGGGAAGATTATCGTATTCACCAGGAGTTAGATAAAATGGCAACCAATCGACAGGTATTAAAGATAAAGGTGTAGTGAAGTAATCTGTCGTAGCACTCGTAGCACCAGTTTCTTTATGGGTACTTATTGTTTGGTTAGAGTAACCGTAACTAAATAAAATTCTATTTTTTTTTAAAGTCATAGTGTAACTTGATTTAGATGACACTCTAGGTAGGAACTTCATACCGGCTGAACCTGTACGAGCACTTGTAGTTCCTCCTCCTGTAGAACTTGTCGATTGTTGATTTGCCTCTTGGTCCACTTCCATATTGACTTGAGGGGTTGCACTTCCGGTATGTCCACCTGTCGCAATTGTATTAAAATCAGCCTCATCAAATAAATCGTCAAAATCAATATCGTCCAAATCAAGATCGTGTGGGACTGCTGCGGGTGTGGCGGCACTGGTAGAGGGTCCGGCGGGTTGGTTATCGGTTGTGGTGGCTCCAGCGTTATTTTCAAGTGTACTTTGTTTTTGAACTTCAAGATATCCTGCTCCACCTTTAGAGTAACTTTTATATATTGCACGTACCTCGGGATGTTCTTTTAAAAACTGATGATATGTTTTTCCTTGTTTTTTCCAATCAGATTTGACTCTATGCCACAAAGCACTTATTGTTTTTTGACGAGCTGCATAAAACATTGCTCTAGGATCACCTCCATCAAATGAACGTGGATATAACACTCCAGTTATGCTTTCAACTGCATATTTATCAACTAATCCTTCAGCTCCTAGGAATGCTGCACTTGAATCCTCTTCTAAATATTCGAGGGCAAATGCTTTAATTGCTTCTTTATCTGCTTCTCTAATATCGTTACTGGTTTTTTCACGATAATAAGCAATGTCATGAATTTGCGCTATAGCATCTGCATTATTTACAGGGAGACCATTTACAATACTGTTTCCAGGACCTAGGTAATTATAACCTGGTAACGTTAATCCTTTCTTTCCCACAACTTTTCTAGTTTTTTTTGTATGTTTCTTCTTTGATACACTATCGTTAAACCTTTTTGTTAAATGATTATCAAGCGCTACAGCTGGATTGGTAGTCGCGGGCATACTGATCTGAAAAATCTGCTTACAGTGCTGTTTATACTCTTTTCCTCATGGAGACTGTATTCGATTTTAGAATGGAGAATGTATTCGTAAAGTTTATTGCCTTTGTCCTGGCGGCCGGCAGCAACGACGTGGGGGGGCACGTGTGAGATAGGCATAGGCATGCGCTGCGCGCGGCTGCGTGTGCGTGTGTGTGTGTGTGTGTGTGTGTGTGTGTGTGTGTGTGTGTGTGTGCGTGTGTGCGTGCGTGCGTGCGTGCGTGCGTGCGTGCGTGCGTGCGTGCGTGCGTGCGTGCGTGCGTGCGTGCGTGCGTGCGTGCGTGCGTGCGTGCGTGCGTGCGTGCGTGCGTGCGTGCGTGCGTGCGTGCGTGCGTGCGTGCGTGCGTGCGTGCGTGCGTGCGTGCGTGCGTGCGTGCGTGCGTGCGTGCGTGCGTGCGTGCGTGCGTGCGTGCGTGCGTGCGTGCGTGCGTGCGTGCGTGCGTGCGTGCGTGCGTGCGTGCGTGCGTGCGTGCGTGCGTGCGTGGGTGTGTGTGTGTGTGTGTGTGTGTGTGTGTATCAGGTAGTAAAAATAATCAGGTAACATCAGGTACTAAAAATAATCAGGTAACATCAGGTAGTAAAAATAATCAGGTAACATCAGGTAGTAAAAATAATCAGGTAACATCACGTAGTAAAAATAATCAGGTAAAATCAGGTAGTAAAATTAATCAGGTAAAATCCAAAATGGCCGCCACAGTCGGATTTTGAGCCCCTTGTAAATCTCCATAAGATATTGGCTCCGAATCCGCTTAGTTCCTCTACTCTACTTCGCAACAACGACGTGGGTGGGGCACGTGAGAGGCAGCCGCGCGAAGCGCATGGCTAAGCCTATCTCACACGTGCCCCACCCACGTCGTTGTTGCCGGCCGCCAGGACAAAGGCAAGAAACTTTACGAATGTTAAATAGAGAATGTTTTATGCATGAGAAGTATATATAGTGATCGTTTTCCCAACTACAAATCAGTATTTCGATCCAGCCGTTGCTCTTGATAAGAAGTTAACTCATAGGTTTAGAGAAAGTCAAACAAAAAAGAAACATACTAAGAAAACAAAGAAAGTAGTTGGTAGAAAAGGTTTGACTTTACCGGGATACAATTATTTGGGACCGGGTAATAGTGTAATAAATGGATTACCAGCTGGTGTTTGAGTAGGTCATATATTATGCAATTAAATTTGTTTATTTAGAATTCATTAGCGGGTACATTCAAACGGAAGCATATTAATTAAAACAACTAATACTAACATTTTTATAATACAATTTTATTCTTCATTTTCTTCTTCTTCGGACGATGTAGTTGCGACAAAATCAAAGGGGCTGGGCTCCGGTACTTCATCGACGACTCGAATTATTTTTATCGTATCCTCTCCGACTAAGTCCGCCCGATTGCATTCTGCACACTCGCAACTCGATCGCACCTTATAGCAGGACAATCCGCATAAAAAGCACGATCTGCCATATTCTCGCTCCGCTTCATCAAGTTTTTCGCGAACACAGCACAGATGAACTTCGTAGACCCATCTAGTGTTATATCGAGAGCATTCATCGCACAACAGGGCTATATAATCTTGCCCCGGAAATGGTTGGCTACCGCCCCAGGAACTGTAGTATACTTTGTACATAGTAACGTTACCGCAATAATACTCCATTTTTAAATCGTAATTTTTGTAAACAACGCTTATATACATCCAACAGTAACCGCAAATTGATTCAATTTCTATTTTATTATCACATAACGTAATAGAGTGAAAACTGCATTAAGAATGGCTTTTCCAATTTAGATAATGCAATATTTAGATTAATATAATTGCGTGAAAACTGCACACTGCGGGTTTCCCGAATCAATTAAATTAGCTCTCTATTACATTGAAATAAAGATAATTATAATTTCTATTTTATTATCACATTAACGTAATAGAGTGAAAACTGCATTAAGAACGACTTTTCCAATTTAGATATTGCAATATTTAGATTAATATAATTGCGTGAAAACTGCACACTGCGGGTTTCCCGAATCAATTAAATTAGCCTCTATTGCATTGAAATAAAGATAATTATAATAGGGGAAACAATATTTACATACCGCGCAACTATAAAAACGTTATTATTATTTATATTATGTTAGTAAAATCACAGCTTCTCACAAACAAACAAACCGAACTTAAACGCAATAGACTTAAACGCGATAAATAAGACGTGTGAAATCGCCGTGGCCAAAAAGATGATCGACCTGAAGATTGGCAAAAAATATACGATCAATGGTATGAGGAGAATTAATTCCCAATTTGGAGAGGCATTGCTGCTGACCCTAGACAATTTTGAAGTGTGGGCTCCGCGCCGTTTAATGATGGCATTCCCGCAAGAAAAAATAAATGATTTTAACCGAAACTTTAGAGGAAAAATAATTTTAACGGTAACGGAAATTAAAAAAATCCTTGGTAACATGACGCCCATATTCCACTTAGAAAATTGTTAAAGGTAATACTTAATAATTAAATATTATGTACATATAAATACTAAGTTTATTATTATTTCAGGATACGGCTTACTCCCCCTTCTAGCATCCCAGATGATAACGCTGCAGTGGTGATGGGTTTTAAATAATATACTGCTACATAACTTAATAATTAATTTTTATATTTGTAAATTATATACTTTAATAAATACATTATTAATTTTTTAAATTATTATTATTACAATATTATTTATCTACTTTAAATAGAGATATTAAACGAACATCTCGGCAAATTTCTTCCGGGTAGAACTGTTGCAATTCCAGCAACCCCCTCAGAATCATCGTTGGCGAAACATCTTCCATCAGTCTGCTCACCAGAGACACGTCTTTAAGTCGAATCAAGTAGTTATGTAGGTAATGAATGTAGTTTTTTTAAACTCCACACTCGTCAGCATATTCAGATTGGTCTGCATCAACGACTCCAACTTTAATATTGCTTGCACCGAATACTTATCAATACAAAAGTTTACGCCTTCATGCATCTTAGACTTTAATATAATATTTCTATCGCCATTATTTGACGGCGAAAATTTTATAATGTAATTTTCTCCAATTTGTACATTCAGCGAGTTAAATTCCGATATATTTTGCGGTAACAAGTCAAAAATATATTCAAAAATAACATTCCTCATCGATTTAAATTGATCCCACTCGTTTTGAGAAAGTATAATCGATTGATTGGGTTTCTCAAACACGACAACTTCCCGGTATTCATGGTGCACATTTAAGCCCGTACGTACGGTAAAGTTATTATTGGCATAATATGTAGTTTCCAATAACAGAGGTTTCCGCGTAGACATCATATTTATAACTAATTCAAAAATAATTTTTGAAGGTATTTAAACACCTCCCCTCCCCACTATAGATAATTATCATATTTAAAGTAAGAAATTAATAATGCAAATGATAGTGAAGTTGTCATTACAACTGCAAGCATGTCCGCAAATCTCTCGGGTCTACTAATTCTGTTCAATATAATCGGCAATCAGATATACGTTGCTCGACCTAATAATGCGGAAGAAGCTTATGTTAAGTGTTATTTTACAAACGGAGGCGACATCGTTCGCAGTGAAGAAGCCGAATGGAATCACATGAATGCAGATTACATGAATCAAACTCATCTTTTTAGTTTTAATATTACAAAGTGCGTCGGAGCCAAATCAAAAATTGTAAACGTTACATTACTGAAGCGACCGATATCACAACCACCACCACCGTCACATTTGCATTTTAAGATTTGTTTCAACTCCTCAAGAGATGGTTTACTGCAATCGAGATGGGAAAAAGCAAAATGGCAAAATTTGAATGAACAACAAAATACCAGCACCGTCGTTACCGTCAGTTTTGAAATTTTAAAATACTACTGTGTTTTGCTCACTATTCTGCTAATCATAAATGTATTCTTTACGTTTATTAAAATAAGAAAATATTTGGTAATTAGACAATGATTAACAATCAATTAATTGATCGTCGACAACAAAATGTAAACACAATGTAGAAAAAAGTTTATTAAAAAATAAATACATCAAAATGTTACAATATATCTTTTTTATCTATCCAAGAGTTTTGCGATAAACCAAGCCATTTTACATATACTCGGTTGCCTTTACGACGTAGTACTTTCTCCACTAAATATACGTCTTTTTGAGCAGTCTTCTGCAGCTCCTCCTCATAAAAACCGCCCAAAATCGGCTTTCCTTGCATATCCTCCAGTAAATATGTTACGGGTTTTGTAATTTTAACTTTTGCAATTTTGAATAACTCCGTAGACCAGTTGGGGGTGTATCCCTTATTAAATAAGCCTTTAAATTTACTGACGCGCACATAATCATCCACATTGTATTTATGTTTTCCGGCAATCTTTATGCTGCTAAAAAACGATTTTTTAATTGTATCTTCATTTTTACTGTTCACGTCGACCGGTTTCCAATGCCCAATTGCCGAATGGGGAGTGTTGTTGTAGAATTTTGTTATATCGTCTAACACATCCGCCCATTTGTACTGACACCGTAAACTAAATTGCTTATAGATTTTTTCTTTTAGCGTTCGTATTACACGCTCGGCCATGCTGGCCTTAATTGTGCTATATGTAGAATACATGTTCACGCCGTATTTTTCACACAGCTTTTGAAATTTATAATTCCAAAATTCACGCCCGTGATCTGTTTGAAGATTGATTGGCGTTGTTTGTTTGAATATTGTTTCCTTGGCCGATGATACTTCCGATCCCGTTTTCGATTTGAGCGCCCGCGTCCATAAATATTTGCTAAAGCAGTCAATCACTACTAAGACAAACTTGTATCCCTTATTGGACTTAGCATAAGGAATAAACTCTATTAGATCGGCTTGAAATAAATCATTTAAACTTTTAACTATTGTGCGACGTCGTGCGAAATGTTTTCTCGCTGTTTTATGCAACTCCTCAACTACTATTTTTTTTGACATTTTTACGCAATTACTTTGGTATCTCTCAAAGTTGAAATAATTGAAACAATTTCGTTATTCACCGCCGTGTTACCGCTCACATCGCTTGCGTACAATAAATGCAAACGATCAATGAGCGTATTTATAGACGTCCATGGTACGTACTGTATTTTATTTACGTTTACCTGTTTCAGGAGACCCTCCGTTAATATGCCGCTTCCACTCGCCGATTTAACAAGTCTTCTACTTTTAATTCTGGTTTGCGGTGTACTTTTAATTCTAGTTTGCGGTGGAAACAAGTCACGTATCACTCGTCCGTACTTGGTGCTACTTCTCACAATTTTTGTACCTGTTCCGTACTTTTCGTAGTGAGCTCTAGTGTATTTTAGAATACTTTTATATTGGATTAGATCATCGGTATTGTATCCATCGGGATCTTTTAGGAATATCAATCTGTAGACGCCTTCCGTCCCCGTATATTCCCTGTCCCCAATTATGAGGTCGTTTCCATTGAAACTTAAATTATGAATGCCCAGTTTCTAATTCTGAGCAATAGGGTCAATACGCACCCCGGATACGTTATCCATTTCGACGGTTTTTTCGAGTAGCATAGTTATATACTTTTTTGGGAGCTCTGCAAGGGATTCGAAATATTTTTTACCCTCTTCATCCGCCTGTACAAATGCTCGCATTTTGGCGTTTAACGGATATTCTTGCACCTGCACCTGCTCCTGTTCTTGCTCCTGCTCCTGATCAGTTTCAAATACATCATCTTGGTCTTCGTGTAAAAATTCCGGTTGACTTATTCTCCCCGGCCATCGCGGTTTTTCAAGATCAGTTCCCCGTTTGTCTTCTTCGTCTTCTTTGGTTTCTTTTTCTTCTTCTTCCTTCACTTCACGTTTTATTTCTTTTTTAATTGATTGCATATTCAGAAAAGGGGTAATAATACCTTTCAAATTACCGGTTAAGATTTGTTCGCTCTCCAGACGATCGCGACGAATTCTATTAAGTTTTCTTCTAACATCCCGTCGAGTTTTTATCAATTGTTTTTGCAGTGCCGCATTATTCGCGCCCATTCCAATTTTTCTCTTAAGTTTCATAGCGTTTGCTACCAACCAACTGGCGGCTCGCTCACCAACACCGGTATTCTTATGTTTTTTAATTGCGGAAGCTGTATTTTCTAAAATTTCATCCGCCTTATGTCTGTCGGACAAACTTTTTGTTTGCGAGTAAACCGCGTCGTGATCCTTACAAGCTGCGTCCAGTTTATTTATACCGACATCGCCTCTCGCCAAACGTTTCGTAACTTTTGTACCGGGTCCGCAGTATTGATACCCCGGCAGATGCAGTTCTACGGGTAACTTATCAATCAATTTATTTAACAATCCCGCTCCCGACGACATTTCTCTCATGCGACGGCATCGCATCTTTCACACCCTTATATACTCGTCAAATTTTTTTCTGTAACGGCCACCATTCGTATCACTATCCTTATCGATAACAAGAAAATCATATTTATTTCTCCAACAAAGCAAACATATTTCTTTAAATTTTTGTAAAGGCATGTCCTGGCTAACGTGATTGCGGTAAATATGGTTTTGATTTAATTCGTCTATTGGAAAAATGATTAGGAA
This sequence comes from Tachinus rufipes, assembly GCA_963932245.1. Lineage (NCBI taxonomy): Eukaryota > Metazoa > Arthropoda > Insecta > Coleoptera > Staphylinidae > Tachinus > Tachinus rufipes. Next base: position 42,189,453 of record OZ010748.1, read on the forward strand.
ATTAGCATTATCTCTCACTAATTGTTTAGGGATGCACGTGTACGTCTGGCACAAATAAAAGCAATCTACCGCATTATGTCGCCCCATTGAAAAATATTCGCGAATTATACTCTGCGGCTCGCACGCAATGTCATCAAAAATCATAATCGAATTTGGTTTTGCTTGCGATGACGAAACAATTTCATCTCCTGCACTGAATTCGTTGTTGTCTAAATTTTCGATATTTTCACACACCCTCTTCAAAAATACATATTTTGGTTGGTGCAGGGATTTCGAGTAGAGGTAGAGGTTTTCAAAACTAATACCGTTGGGCTGTAAAAGTAGCGTAAGTAATACGTTTGTTTTGCCGCAATTACTTTTGCCGACAATTAAGCATCTCATCGATTCGGGGAATAACTTTCCGTGGCGTCTTTGTTGTTCGCACTTTTTATTATTCAGGGGGATATAATGAGTATCACAATTTAACACCGGCAGCCGCTCATTTTGTTTAACAGTTTTCATTCTTCTTTCTAGCACACACGCGCGCGCGAGCAGCTTATCTTCTCAAAAAAAAAAGATAAATCAGGGTAGCCCGCTGTTTATATATATATAGCTCAGAGAATTTTTCCATTTACAGTAGTTTGTGCGAGGGCAAACATGAAGCACCGAAAATTGCGTACGACTGCGACGTCGGGAGGTCAAAAAATGCCGTATCGATCGACTTTAGTCAGACCGGCCTCGCAGGCGTATGTGAGGAGCCTTGGAGATGTGCACAAGACACTTCAAGCCGCAAAAGCCGCATTGAAACGGTCCGGCGGTAGAAAGAACATCAAAATTCCACGAGTGATACCCATCCCAAAGAGGGGTGGTTTTCTCCCTTTTTTGATTCCTTTATTTGCCGGTCTATCGGCATTTGGTAGTATTGCCGGAGGATCTGCCGCAATAGCGCAAGCAATTCAGAAAGCTAAAATAGCTCGAGAACAATTACAAGAAGCTATTCGACACGACAAAGCCATGGAGGCCGTCGCTCTGGGTAGAAAGAAAAAGACCGGCGGCGCCGTAATTATACAATATAGAAAAACCGGGTTAGGAATAAGCCTAAAACCAACATCATCATCATCATCGAAAACCTATAAACAAAAAAACTAGATTTGAACACATTACCCCGCAGAGCACTCAGCGATTCTGATTTAATGAAATATATTAAAAATTACAAAGTAAAAAATTTTCGCGGTGTATTTATGAAAGATGCTTTACCCGCAAATGGACCGCTTAAGATCGAATGTGGAATAATAAATTTGGACGATATAAAAGGGGCCGGAACGCATTGGACGGCTTATAAGAAAAGCGGTTCTCGGGTTATTTGGTTCGACAGTTACGGTAATCTTCCGCCTCCCAAAGAGGTTCAGCGGTACTTCAAAACCTGCAAGGTGCTGTATAACAACGACTCCTATCAAGATTACAACACTTACATTTGTGGACACTTGTGTTTAATATTTCTAACAAGCCCCATTTGAGATCATCAGCGCGGCATCGTCATGTCACTGACAATTACATTAAGCGGGGCGGATAGTGTGCTCACATCTACGTACCACCCGCCAATACAGTTGCAACAAGGAATTAGATACGGAATTGGGTTGGTACAATTACAGGCAATCAACAATTCGATGAATGTCGCGGGTAAGAAATTATACTACCAAGCAAGAAACAAAGATACTACATGGAAACCGATACCCGATGATTCGTATACGATTGAAACGTTAGAAATTATGTTGAGAAGTTTATTGGACGATAACGTTTTTCCGGAAGATAGTCTAACTTTGACACACGACAAATCGTCCGGAAAGTGCGACGTGAGATCATCGGCATTTATTTTAGATTTTACGGCGGACGACTCTCTTCACGACGTGCTGGGTTTGGAACGTAAAGTGTTAGAGCGCGAAGTTACTTATACATCTCAATATGCCATCGGATTATTGCACGCAAACGGTATAATTGCGCAATTAGAATGCAATATAGTCACAGGCTCTTATCACAACAATCAGCCCCGACACGTAATCTATGAGTGCGCTCTAAAACCATTTATCAAACTTGGAGAGTATATAAACAAGAACCCCCCGGCCATAATTTATTTATCTATAAATACGGACAGAATTTCATTTATATCGGTCCGACTCAAAGACCAGTTCGGAAAATTATTTCGCTTTTCCCACGTCCTAATTCGACTGCACCTCAAAGAATGGGACTCTGTTTCGAGCAAAATGACGGGCAACAGTATAAAACAGTTGCACGCCCATTGAGCGACAGCAATAAGCGACGCAACGTTAAGAGAGCAATAGACAAAAGTGCGTTGAAAAATAAATTCGCGGGCGAGAGTATACGCGCGGATAATATAAAGTTTTTACAGTCGTTGGGATTTAAAGTTAATAAAGGATATTTTAATCATGACGCCGCCGTTGAGTACAGAAATTCTTAGTCTTACCGAAGACGTAAAGTTTGATGATGCAATTACGGGAATGGAGTACCACAGCTATCAGCCCTATGCCGGAACTCGACGAACGACGAGATACGAATTTTATTGCAAGCACAAGATATTTACACTTTAGTGGCCGACAGCTACATACACGTACAGGGAAAGTTTACGGCGGAAGATAAAGATTCGAAACTGTCCAATAATTCGTTTGCCCACTTGTTCAGCGAAATCCGATTAGAACTTAACAATGTCACCGTAGATAAGGTGAGAGATCCGGGCATCACGAGCACGCTCAAAGGTTTGGCAAGTTTTACGCACGCCGAGAGTAGGGCATTGGAGGCCGCGGGTTGGTCTTTGGACAACGAAACAAAAACAAAGCATACCAATGGCACGTTCAACGCAATAATACCGCTAAAGATGTTGCTGGGATTCGCGGAAATGTATCGAAAAGTGATGATTAACTGCAAACAGGAATTAATTTTACAACGTACGCACACCGACGATAACGTGTATCACGGTAAAAATGGAAAGATTACGCTAAGCAATATAGAGTGGTGCGTGCCCCATATTACAGTTAGCGATGAGATTAAATTGAAGCTTTTACGCACATTAAAATCCGATAGATTCATAAAATTGGCGTTCCGACAATGGGAACTACACGAATTGCCCGCTCTGAAGCAAAACGCATCGGACAAATGGGCGATACGTACGACCACGCATCTAGAAAAACCGCGGTTCGTTATTGTAGCGTTTCAGACGGCCCGAAAAAACAAGAAAGAGAAAAACGTATCGGAATTCGATCCGGCAAACCTGAGAAGTGTAAAACTCTTTTTAAATTCCGATTCGTATCCGTACGCCAACCAGGACATGAATTTTGACGGCGGACGTTACGCAATTGCGTACCAAGCATACGGCGCATTCCAACAATCTTTCTATAATAGAATTGCTAATGATCCCCTTCTCAACTATGCAAAATACACCAGAGCGAAGAAGTTAAGAGCGAGAGCGTGGATGTGCAGCTAGAAATTGAATCGACGTCGACGTTCCCCGCCGACACAGTAGCTTACGCTCTTCTCATCCACGACGTCATCTTCGAATACAGCCCTCTAACTGGATTAGTGCATAAATTGTGATGCGATGGCCGCGCAGAATAAATTTATTATTGTGGATCTTCAAGGTTTTAATTTAAAAGAGAGCGATGGTTCCTCCAAATTTATTCCTAAAGAATTAGCTCTGTATGATGGAAATATGTTGGGACATGTTATATTTAAACCGCCGTTTGATTATAAATATTTGGAAAGTTTCGAGCGAAAACAAGTGAATTGGTTGGGGAGAAATTACCACGGCCTTTCTTGGAGCTGCGGATGGGCGGATCTCGATTGCTTCGCGCGTATTCTTCAACAAACCTGTCAGTCCTACGACACGGTTTACGTTAAGGGTTTCGAAAAATGCAGTCTAGTGAAAAGTTACCTGAACAACATTACCACCACCACAACAGTCGTAGAATATCCGGCAGATGAACAACCCTTTTTACATAAACTTTGTTTGAAACCGTGTTGTCTGTTCCACAAATCGCGTTTTGCGCATTGTGCACTATCTAATGTGAAACTTTTATATCGCTACTTAAAAATCTGAAAATTTGTAAAATATTGAATACGTATTATATTTAAATAAATAAATAAATAATACACTAAATTTAAAACTTTATTTTCACATATCACCTTAAAAATTATATTTTATATAAACTGCATTTTACATTATTCAATAAAAATATATTTAACTACATATGCATATTTTATACAACTAGTGTTTAATTATAATAACTAACTATATTATTGATTACAATAAAAAAATATATTTAACATTAACAACCAATTAACAACTTGCGCACATATTTTGTATCACAGATAAAAATACCTAATAATAATTTCAAACATTTTTGTGACCCCAAGCCAAAGTTGATATGCCATCGGGGCGTATATATCTTTTATCATCATCCGATGATAGAGCCAATTTATTTTGCTCACTAGAAAATATTGTATGTTTCAGTGATTTAAATAAATTTTGCCTACATATAAGATTTTCACGTTCTGTGAGACATCTCGTATAATTTTCGAAAGTTATACAATTTTTAACTACATCTTTTTTGACACCTTTAGCTTTTTTAATATGTTTATTGTCCACCTCACAAGCATACATTTTAGATCTTAATCCGACAAATTTAGACATAATTTCTCCTTTATTTTCGTCCTTCATCAAACCTAACACGGCCTTGTTTATTAATGGAATGTCATACGGATTATTTACCCGAAAATTTGAGGTATCAAATTCGCATAAATTTTTCTTCATGTCGGAATACAAATCTTCCGTTTCAATATGCATGATAAAACTGTCCGTGTCCATATAGCAAAGTTTAACCCTATTTCCGTACGTATTTTTTACGTAACCATAATAAAAATTGTACATCAATAATTTAGATAAATCTAAAACGGTTAGACCAATATAAATAGGTTTATTGTATATCACTTTTAATCGGTCCAATTGGATCGCGCATAAATTTTCATTAAATATGGAAATAGAGTTAAAATTCGGTTTTGCAATTAAAGTTTGGGCGCCCTGCTTTCTGCCGATATTGTCCCAATGATTTACCAATTTAACATCGACCCGTTTATCCACATTCTCCATGGTCTTCCCAAATACGCTGTTGTTCATCAATTTATAAAAATCTTTCTCAAAAGCATTTTGAGCCGCTTGACGCATTAAAGTATTTAAATCGATATATTTTTTTAACCAATCAGACTGGTTAAATTTTAAAACACGGTGAATTTTATTAACTATTAACCCGTTTTTAATTGCCTGTTTTAAATTGCGGTAATGTAAAATATATTTGGATTTATGCCGTAAACTAGTTATTAACTTAGAATCGCCGGTTGCCGAATTAGGGGGTACGGCATTTTCGACGAGAAATGGGAGATCGTTATGTAGGTCATGCAACGATTCGGGATAACTTATATCGGCTTCTAATATGTACCCCACAGAAGAATCATCTTGAATATTACTTACATTCAAGCTCCCCATTTCTCCGTCCGACAGCCATTTAAAGCCGCTGTGTGGTAAAAATTTGGACATGGCCCAACCATATAAATTATTCGAATCCCAAAATGCTAAAAAACTGGTAGGTCTACTATTATCATACTCGGACATATATTTATTATTCGCCTCGGCATAGCGCAATGAACATTGACTTAGACCCCCTCTAATCCCCCTTTTTACAAAATTAAACATTGAAATATCGGTTAAAAGTTCTAATTCTACTTTTGTAAATTTAAGCATGGCGTCCCAACTTAGTCCGGGAGCCGTAAAATAATGTGCGGGGTCTAAACCGTAAGTCTTATAACAGATATCGCGAAAATTTGTTAATATATCGGCCAGAAGTAAAACGTCGGTTTTTAAATATATGTCCGAGTAATCTTGTAGTGTGGCACAATTAAAAGTTTGCCATACAGTTTTTGCGCAAATATATTCCTCATCTGAAATCGCGCAGTTTGTGAGACTGTTGTAAAATTTAAATTTAGCAGGTAGCTCTTTCTCTTGCAAGCGGTCGATAGAATCCATATGCTGATATGGAAACACACCCTTTTTTAGTAATAATTTAAATTGTTTAATATCCGTAAAATTTCTTTTGACATGTTGAAATTGATCAATATTAAGATTTTCCGCTAATTTTTCCAGGCTTGTTGGCATAAATCTAAATGAATCCACAAATCGCAGTTTCATAAAAACATTACGCACCACATTATTTTTGTCAGTATACTGGTCCACGGCAACCGATTTTGTGAAGGAAATATACTTTTCCTTGTGTTCCACAATAACTTCAATTTTCTCCTCATCGCACGCCAATTCTTTCACGAAGAGATGAGAATCATAACCGCTGAAATTGTGCAAAAATACCGGAATAAATTTTGGTAATTTATAATTTAAATTACAATTACTATGTGCCGCTCCAACAAATTTCCCCGTTAAATGGCAATGATCCCTTACTTTGTCGGAATCGGGAAGAAAAGTTTGTTCACATATGTGACATATTTTGCTATCCCTAAATGATTGTTGTTCTTCTAAGGATAGAGCGGTCATAGGAATAATATTTTTTAAATAATTATTGTATAGGAAAATTACGTCGTTTTTTAAGCGCCGTATAAAAACTTCTGCGCAATCCAAACCGGTATACGTCTCAAATTTATTTAATGAATGATCGAAATTACATATTACGTAGTACCCGAAACTATAGGGTGTATGCGTGTGGGTATTATTGGTGTAAGATGTAGCTGGGGAAGGCTTGCATGTTTGAATCGGCTCTAATAACGATTCAAAATCGGCCACAATCACGAATGGCACTTTAATTTTTTTCTCGTACCCATTAAATTTTAAAATATTATTTGGAATTTCCTCCCCCATTTTTGTCTTACGTATTTGTCGGCATAATTGTTCTAATTTTATTACAACTATCGGAACTCAAATGAAATTTTAAACGCTCTTCCGACGTAAAAAATATCAAGCAACCGTCGCAAAAATATTTTCTATGCTCCGCGGATGAAATTTGCGATGAAATTAATCTAGATAAATTTTTAATTAGAACGAAATGTCCCACAGAACTTTTGTCGTTTTTTATATATAATAAATTTACGTGAGTCGGTTTTTTAATGGGAGTGAAATAAAGTGGCCCTATCACTTCGTGTTTTTTTAATTGTAAACTATAATCTAAACCATAAACATTTATACTTAAATTATTATTTTCTTCAACAATTGGGATGTCAGACATTTTAAATGGGAAACTTACATTAGTTAAATTTAAAACACTCGAAAAGTGCGGGTAACTTGTCACTCGATTTTGATTCCGATTCGTCGGATGCAGTGCAGCCACCAAACACCACGCCAAACATGCCTCATCCTTGTTCTGTATGTTGACATTGTTGACGCAGGCATTCTTCTTATAAATTTGGGCGGGTAGAGGCACGTACGACGCAGCTCGTAAGGGATTATAACAGTTAATATTTACCTCCAGATGCGAAACACTTTTGAGAGCCCAGCCGCTATTTTTCTTCTGAAAGTTGTCACTTTTAGCACAGATGCTTTCGACGTATTTTCCGTATAACTCTTTTAAATTAGAAGCCGGCGTAACGATTTTGTAGCGGGTGTTGAAAGATTTTAACGAGTAGATATCATCATTTTCTAAACCGTTAGATTTCACATAAATGCCGAATAACTCAATGTTGACTTTTACGTTTTTCTTATGCGCATCTAAGGCATTTTGCACGAGCGTGGTAACTGTCTCGCTTATGCCGTTTAAAAAAAATTTGATATCTACAGTCTCTTTTGCGGAGGCATTGACTCTATAACTGACGACTCTATTTTTAAAAGCAGATGGAATTTTTTGTACCTTAACACCCGCGCCTGCCTCGCCAGTTTGGCCGATATGCTCCGCCGATTTTAGATGGTGAAAATATGGGGCCCTCGTTTCAAACTCCTTATTGCATATTTCGCATCTATTAACGATAGCCACCTGTGACGATGATATCGATGGTGACGCCGCAGCCATGGGTGATGAGGGTTCCGCATTTCTTTTTAACCCCGCACCGCAAGAATGGCGCAGAAAAGATTTTCCATTTTCGCACATTTCGCCGCAAGTTTCACACAAAATACTCTCACTGTGTTTATTCGCCAAGTGACGCGAAAGAGCGTCAGCTCGTGAAAAACTCAAATTCGGGCAAATGGCGCACTTTATACCATTTTTGGCGGTACCGCAATTGATCGAGTGTCTCCGCAAACTATCGCGTCTAACAAAAGATCGGTTGCACTTATCGCACTTAGTATCGGCCATAGTAATTCAGCGAGTAATACTCGGATTTCGCATCAATTCTCAATTCTTTTATATACGCAGATAAGCCCGTACCCGCCGCCTATCATGAATTTTCCCGGTGCAATTATTTATTTGCAACATTCAAACATAGCAGAGAAAATATGCGCGTTATAAAATATAGAAAGTATTTTCGATTAAATATAAGCAATACGTGAAAATATCTTTATTTACACACACATATATGCGTAATTAAAAAACGTTTTCTAAATTTTTCAATTAGCCATTATCTTCATAAACAATTTCTATGTTAATGTTGACGTAAATACACAACCATTATTTTGCATATTATTGTTATTATATGAAGAAGTCGGTCATCAACTTTCCAATCAGCGCATTTTAAATACGTTGTAATTGTAATTGATGTAATAATGATGAGTACCGCAAAATATTCGTATAAATAAAAACTTTGAAACGATCTATTTTCATTATCAAATATTGGGTCAACATGTATAAAATTATTCTGTTTGCCACCGCGTACATTTCAAATGTTTCGGGTTCACATGTTGAGATGAGCTACTCATCTTTTCTCAACATGAATGCGTCGATAGTGATGTGCGAGGATGAAGTTTTTAATGAGAAAACAAAAATAAGACTCTTCCAGCATATAAATGACTTTGTTGGCTCGAACATGCAATGCTGCATGCGAGAATTATATGGTAAGTTCTAATATTTAAAATAACAAAACAATATTTTTAACGGCGTAATTTTTGTTTCAACTAGATAAATCCACCCCAATACACGGATACATCACCACGTACAATCGGCAAATGGAGAACGAATGCGGCGACATCGATATTCAATTCCGGTCCAATGTTCCGGAGAAACTGATACGTGCTGAGACCGAGGAATTGATGCTCGTGACATATTCAGATATTGAATATGTTATCGAAATTTTAATTTATATATTTTTAATATTATTTAGTATTAATGTCGCTCAATTAATGTATATTTTTTATTATTTTAAGTCGGTTGTTATTATTTTTATATAAATGAATAAAAACTATATAACATTTTATTTATTACATCTTATTTATATGAAAAAATGCACGAAACAAGACGTGCACCTATTACTTAATTTAGCGTGATTAGGTGGCCCAATAACGTCCGGGGTATGCTGGGTGTGAAAGTGCGTGCGATCGCGGGACATTAGTGCAAACGTGCGCTTTCGCTCGAGTGAAACTATTCATTAATTAATTTGAAACATTAAAATTATTTAATTAATTTAGACACCTTAAAATTATTTAATTAATTAATTTGGGTTTTTTTTAAATTATTTAATTTAATTTAGACATACAAAATTTAATGATATGGAGTGGGAGGTGTTTTGTGACGTCAGTATGCAGAGATGTGCATATGAGGGCATGTGGCGGTGGTGGATCCGGAACCGGTCTTATACTACTACTAATATACAAGTGACGCTGAAGTCAATACTTCTCAATCCTCATTTTCTACTAATAACGGGCACTATAAATTTAAACGCATGCCTTTCGGCTTAAAGATTTTTTTGTCTACATTTCAACGTGTAGTGGATAATGTATTGAGAAGTTTCTAGATTAAAATTTGTTTTGTCTACCTTGATGACATATCATCTTTTGACATATATATCATCTTTAGTACATCACTACAAGAACACGTAAGCCAAGTAAAATTAATATTTGTTCAATTGAAATAATCTAACTTCAAAATACAATTAGACAAATTAAAGTTTATGAAGAAAAAAGTTAGTTACTTGGGACGTCAAATAAGAGCTAACGGTGTCAATCCCAACATTGATAACTATGGCAATAAAACATTTTCCCATTCGTAATACTACAAAAATCAAAAGTTTTCTAGAACTAGTAAGATACTATAGAAAATTTATTCAAGATTTTGCCAAGATTACACAACTCAAAACAAATTCCAAAATGACTCATGACCAGAACTTTATTAGCGCTTGAATACTTGTAAAAACCTTTGTTTGGTAGAAATTTTACTAAATATATGGATTACAGACCACTGATTGGTTATTCAAATTGATATAACTAAATTCAAAACTAGTGATATTCTCGACTCTAATTATTAATCAAGTAATATTAATAGTATTATTTGTAACAATTAAAATGATTTAATTTTATTCCCAATCTAACTTTTTTTTTCAAGTTACAGATGCTACTTTTCAGAACTTTTCCCTACATGGTTTTGCAACTCGACAGGGGACAATAGTTCAACTATTAAAACACCAAGTAAGTTGTTTTAATATGTATAACAATATAATAGAATAATTTGAAAATGTTTCAACTTTTGTTCAACTTAAAATAAAAAGTTACCTAAAATTAGTTATTTATATTTTTTTCTAATTTATAAACCATTACCTAGAATTATTAAAAAAACTTTTTATCGGAAAAATGGAATCTTATTTTATCAAATTTTCTAATTTACACATCGACAAAATATACCCTCTAAAGAAAATATATCTTCAAAAACGCCTTGTAGACCCAATTCAACTGCTGTGATGTCAGATAAAACAATGCGTTGTCTTTCTCAAAGGATCTTTCCTTACTAAGAACCGGGCAGCTTTAACACTCAAATTCTTTCAATTATACTCAAATTTTTCAAAAATACTTTATTGAATTAAACACTTATAAAAAAATTTAATGTTACTAAACTAAATTATAAATTATTATTATTTTTGAATATGTTATATTTAATAAATATTTAATGATTTGATTTGATCATTTGTTTTAATTATATTATTTTTCTATTAACAGAAATCAATGTGTTTGACGCAAGGTGATATTAATAAAAAAAGACAAGTTGAAGTTTTAAGATTTTAATGTGTTCATTGAAGACGAAAAATTTGATGAAGACAAACTAGTCGAAAAAAGCCCACAAAAAATCCTAATTATAAACAGTTAGAACAATCAAAACCGTAAGTTTAGAATGTAACTCCAAAAAAACCAAAAATGCAAAGTTGAAATTTTATTTAAAATTAATTAAACCCCAAACAATTAAAAGTGCAAAGTTGGAATTTGATTTCAAAATAAGTCAACCCCAAACAATCAAAAATGCATGGATAAAATTTTATTTCAAAATAATTCAATTTTAAACGATAAAAATGCAAGAGTTGAATTTAATTTTACATTACTTCAACCCCAAACTGTCAACAGCTTAAAGTTGTAATTTTATTTGAAATAACGTTAACCCCAAACGATAAAAATGCAAGGTTGGCTTTTTATTTATAAAAAAACAAAAGTTTGAAATTTTATTTCAAATTACTTCAACCCTAAACAGTTAAAAGTCTAAGGTTCGAATTTTATTTTAAATTACGTCAACCCAAAACAATCAACAATGGAAAGTTGAAATTTTATTTCAAATTACTTTAATACTTTAACTCTAAAAAATTATAAACACAAAGATGGAATTTTATTTGAAACTAATTTTATTTGAAATTAATTTAATCAAAAATGCAAGCTTGGAATTTTATTTAAAATTACGTCAACCCAATACGATCAAAAATGCAAGGTTAGGTTAGGTTAGGTTATTTCAAATTCATAAACCCCAAACGATCAAAAATGCAAGGTTAACATTTTATTTCAAATTACTTTAACCACAGAAAATCAAAAATGCATGGTTGGAATTTTATTTCAAATTACTTCAACCTCAGAAAAACAGATATGCAAAGTTGGAACTTTATTTAAAATTTATCAACTCCAAACGATCAACAACGCAAGGTTAGAATTTTATTTCAAATTGCATTAACCCGAAAAAATAAAAAATGCAAGGTTGGAATTTTATTTCAAATTACTTCAACCTCAGATAAACAGAAATGCAAGGTTGGAATTTTATTTCAAATTCATCAACCCCAGAAAATTAAAAATGCAAAGTTGGAATTTTATTTCAAATTACGTCAACCTTAAACAAATTTAATGTTTTCAATCTACTGGGTTGGAACTCTATTTCAAGTTCCTTTAACCCAATTACCCAAAAAAAAGTTCATTACTTCAATTTCATATAACTTTCAATATTGAAGAGCGAATTTTATATTCAGACAAAAATTTGGATATTAAAATCAATTTTTAAATCCACTGTAACCGATTGTATCTTCCTTTTTCTTTATAGTAATCCTTTGTTATTATTCCTTCCAAGTATGGATGCACTGAGACTGATATTTGCTTTTTTATTTTCATCTAGTTCAAGGAAGTTCATTTTTTTAAATAAATATACATCCATAGATAAATTTTTAATCACTATTGTTATTTTATTCTTGTAGTTGAATTTGATGTATTGTTTTTGTTTTCAATCGGGTAATAATCGGTATTTCCACTTTTTTATAACAGCAGCTGCACTCCAACACGTTTTTTTCAGTTTTTCTTGATCCATATTTTTATTATTGTTTTGGTAGTTTTTAACTTGATTTTTAATCAACTATTTGTAGTTGAATGTAACACAATTATTACAGCAGCTAGTCACAACTGCAATGAGGTGAAAGTCTATGAAATTGTCTTTAATAACCTTGTGTTGCCAACCATAACATATAAAACTATTCGAGTGCGCACGAATACGTAATTACAAACATGTACTGACAATTAACATTTTAACAACTTAAACTAAAATGTATGTAATAATAATAATAATTTATATGCTTTTCTTTCAATTAAAAAAATTAAGTTTATCATTTTTTTAATTGATCAGTGCAATTTTTTATTTTTTTTTGAATTATTTGACCTCTTCCATTTAAATTTAATTGAAACTTTAATATATTTGTAATAAGTGTTTCTGTCTGAAGTCCAAGTTACATATATACGACAAAATAATCATAATATGTTTTTTTATACAATTATTGATAGACTAAATTTGAAATTAATTAAAAATTAATATATTTTCACAATTATTGTATATAAGTTTTTGATTTGCGTATTTTGCATTGAAATTATATTTGTTTGCAAACGTATATTACATTCTTGAACCTTCGTCTTCAGGGTCATAAAATAATGACAATGTACTTTTAAATTTCGTTCTCATAATACGTTAAGGCAAACAGAAATCGGAAACGGCTGCATAGTAATTATAATCACATTATTATGCACAATGCACATGGCCAAATTAATGCAAAATGCAAAAATAAATATAATATTAAGTAAAGAGTAAAAAATTGTTTTATTTATAAAAAATTAAAGTCAATTTATAAACCTGGAGAAATGAGTAAATAGAAATTTAACTAAACTACGCAAATAAGGGGAAGACCACTGTTGGCTATTGCCTTGTTGCGTATTGTTCTATACATTTTCTGATCAATTTTCAAGTCGAATAGATCAGCAAATTAAAATTAAAATCTCCGATTTAATAAAATTGTCAAAATAATATTATATATACATATATATATTATAATAGATGTAAGCAAATGTATGTAAGTTAGGAAGCTTTTGATAGGTTCTATTGCACATTTTTTATAAAATTTATACATTAAGTAGATAATCTTAACAAATGAGATTTTTACGCAATTTTATTTCTATAAATAACATTAATTTTCTGTTTGCTTGGTATAAAACTTAATATTTAGATTAGTTAAAAAATTATGTATTAAAAGTTTTTTGATAAGTTTTGCTCATAAAATTAGTATAAAGAAAAAATTAAGTTTATTGCATATAAGTTTACAAATAAAAGTGTAGCAATTAGTATATAAATAACTTATGTCTAGTGCTGCTTTACAATTGTTGCAGATTTTGGTACTATTGCTGGTAAAAAAGTTGTGCATGTTTACCTTTTTTTAGAAATTTTGAAATTAGATTAAAGTTTTTTTTTCAAACTTTTGTACTGCAAAAATCACTGCACATACAAAGTTTGACTAAGATGATAAAACGTCAGTAATACGTGTAAAAATATTGTCCAAAAATTTAGCTTAAGTTGGTGTATTCATTTAAAAGATATAATTTTTTCATTAAAAACACATTTTTAATCTTATCTTTGAATTCAATTAACCAATTTTTGTTCATATCATTTAAATGATATCTTTTTTTATTATTAACGTACAATGTATGTTTTAAATGTTTAAAACCCAAAAATAATAAAATGTAAGATGTTTTTATTATTTGTTTTGTATTACTATAAAAAACGCATCAGTATAGGGAGTCAGGTATCCAGTTATATATATATCCATGATTAACTCTGATAACGTCTTGGTTTTAAAAATATTAATTTATTTTTCAAAATTAACAACAACTTGACATAGATTTATTTATTTCAATTGTCGTTTCTAGAATGTGGTTCGCCAGCAACAAAATTGCTGACATGCTATTGCACGCGCAGCAAGACGTATGTATTACGAAAGATTTCTACAACTTTGTAATACATAGTCTACTAACACCATAAAAAGACTTACAACAATAAGAACAGTTTGGAAGGAGGAAACTTCCCTTAATGATATTTACAGAAATACAAGAACTTTTAAAATTGCAACATGTTAAGCATGCGTTGTGAGAAGACGTATAAACGCTGTGCGGTATTAAAACGTTGCGTAAAAGTAGTTAATTCTTTATTAAAATTAGAAAATGCAAAGTGATTAAGAAAAGAGACAACTTGTGTAAAAACAATAATAAATATGGTACTTACAAAACAGCAAGTAACAGATATTGAATTGCTTATTGTTGGTGCATTTGAAAAAGAGCTTATAGTAAAGGTTTTTACAAATTCAATATCATCTATACTGAAAAACTAATTAATAGTAGCTATAGGCTGGCGAATTTCTGCCATAAACTGGGGGCATGTTCATTAGGAAAACTACTGAACGCAGAAATGTGAAATTTTCAGGAATTGTTAATGATATAATTGTTTATAACTTGACATATTTTGTTTATTTTTTTACGCAATATTTTACGAAATAAATGTAAATTATTTTTTTAGCGATTTTAAATTTATGTCACTATATAGAGAAAAAAATCAGGAAAACGAATATATTTTTAGTTTTTTTTAATTTGCATTAATAATGGAGATGAACATGCCCCAAGATTAATAAAAATATATTTTCTAAGTCCCCACTCCGCCTTCCTATTTCATCCGCACGCTTACTATCGTACTCCCCGCCACGCATATTGTTATGCCTTTTGACTATAACACAATGCACGTGCTACCCTGCTCATCTATGATTGGCTGTTTTGTCTAGTAGGGGAATACATTGAAACGCTTGGAAGTGGAGCGTGGAACTACCGCCACCTACGGCAAAATAAAACTTTACTAAAAAGTCACCCCATCCTTAAATGATTTAAATACTGAAATACAATCGCTAAAAGAAGAAAATAAATTCCCTAAGAATATAAACACTAAAAGAACAATTGATAGCATAGATCAGCGTATGCGAGAAAACAATATCTGTATATTCAACCTTGAAAAAAAATAGGCCGAAAATACAGAATCAGCTGTCTTTCGTATGTTTGAAAATAAATTAAATTTAAAAATTGAATCAACGGCAATTGATCGCTGTCACCAAATCGGCAGGACCGTACCAGAAAAAATTCGACCTGCTACTGTTAATAAATATAAATACAGTATAATAAAACAAACAAAATTGCTAAAAAACACAAAAATCGGGATTCAGGAAGATCTTACAATAATGAGAGTCGAATTGATAAGAAATGCTTCCGAAAAATATGGAAAAGAAAATGTATAGACTAGAAATGGATCAGTTTGTATTAAAACTCAATTAGAAATTCAACGAATCAACAATTTTGATGATGTAATTAATTAATTGTTTGTAGTTTATATTATAATTAATATCTTGTAGTTGTGTTGTCTTCATATCTAATATATTTGCTTATTAATGATTGTGTGTATACGTGTTTTTACTGCGCAGTGGTTGATTTATGTCCTTAAGTCTTATTTTATATAATATAATAATAGTATGTCAAGTACTCTTAAAGCTTTACATGCAAATATAAGATTACTTGTACCTCATATTACTATAACAGTTATGATATAATAACTCTTTCTGAAACGTGTTAGTTCAATAGATAATAATAATCTCAAAATTGATCATATCAGTTTCAATAGAAATGACCAGAAACAACAAGGTGGAGCAAGTAAATAATTTTGAACAGATATGGATAAAATTAAAACTACACAATAAAAAAAGTCTTATTTTTGGTGACGTATATAGACCTCCACGAACAAATTGCACTGCAGCTATTTCTGAAATAGAAAATCTCTTGACTGAATATATTAGATCAGAAAGTATAGTGATGTGTCTAAGTGATTTCAATATAAAGATGTTAGATTTTGAAAATAATACTACTATAAAATTGAATAACGTTTTAGAATTTCTAAACACTAGACAAATTATATCTGAGCCAACAAGAGTAACACGTTTAACAAGTACATTACTGGATAGTATAATAATTGATGAAGAAATTAAATTAATATCTTCAAATGTTATTGACAATAATTATTCAATAACTGATCATTATATGATTTCATGTACAATTGCTTTAGATATAGAAGTAAATAAGTTATCTAAACATTTTTATAGAAACTTTATTAGTATTGATTATGAACGTTTTAATTTTGATTTGCAAAGCTTATCTTGGAGAAATATTTACCGACGATATAATAAATCTGTTTAACAAAATCATGTTAACAATTTTTGATTAACATTTACATGCACCAATTAATCCAAGCAGGATGCGAAAAAATGTACGTAAATCTTGCAAGACAAAATTGAGAAATAATGCATTGCGCCGATATAAAACTTCTAAAAACGTTTTTCATTTTGATTATTATAAATTGTTAAGAAACCAAACATCATTTGTTATGCGGAAAGAATGTAAAGCATATTTATATTTTAGATTTAGTCAAAAAAGTACTGTATGTGTGTATGCTTATTTCACAGATATTCCCAAAATTTCCACAAATGTTTCTAACACAATTCAATATTACAATACTACTTAAAAATTAAACGTTGATAAAAAGCTTACATTTGTTAAAATATCAAGTTTTGAAGTAAATAAAATTGTACATAGTATAAAATCAAACGCTTATAGCAGCAACAAAATTAACATTAAGATGATACAATTGAGTTATCCTTTTATAATTTACATTTCAACTTTTATTATTAACTTTTGCGGTGAGAAAAGCGCATTTCCCAAAGCTTAAAAACATGTTTTTGTAACACCGTTACTAAAATATAGTGAACCTAAAAGTTTAAAAGATCTGAGGCCAATAAGCATTTTTCCCACATTATCAAAAGTCTTTAAGAGAACTATCCAACAACAGTTATTAAAGATGATTAGCTTGATTTCTCAAAGGCTTTTGATCTTATTGATCATAAAATACTTTGCTCAATGTCACGGTTCATGACTTTAAGTGAAAAGGCTATAGCATTGTTAACTTCATATTTAACAAATTGCTCACAAAGTGTACGTATAAAAAATGAAATATTGTCATCCGTCGTAGTAAGTAAGGGGTTCCCCAGGGATTTATTTTAGGTCCCCTTTTATTCACCATCTATACTTCAGAATTACCGAAATCTATAGCAAACTGTCAGTATCACGCATATACTGATGACACTCAATATATTATTGTTTTCATAAAACGGAGTTAAATAGTGCGCAAAAAATATTTAATCAAGACAATCAAGACAAAGATTAATTGTCGATTAATTGTCAATAAATTATGGACTTAAAATTAATCCATCAATATCCGCAGTAATAGTATTTGGAAATAAAAAAATAGACAGTTTGTAGAAAACAATATGATCTTGATCATATTCATAAAAACCTGGGATTGCATATAGACCCTACTCTTCGATTTAAAACACAATTTTCAAAAATGATTGAAAAAGCTATATACACTTAAATCGCTATATGTTCATCGGCATGTAATGAACACAAAGATAAAAATAACTCTATGCGACTCTTTAGTACTCAGTTACATTATTGTGATTTATATACGGCATTAGAAAACACCAACAAATATTATACAAATTAAAAGAAACTAATTGGTTAAACATGAGTAATAAACGTAAATTACATTCTATTTGATTTTATCATAAAATTATTACCAGCAAAACACCACCATATCTTGCCAATAAATTGTCATTTTGCACTGATGTTCACAACCTCAATATTTGGAATAGAGGGCTATTAACTACTCCACGTTTCAGAACAGAAATATTTAGGCAATCATTTTCCTATAACGTTGTAAAAGCTACTAATTATTGTTATTTTAGATTATAGAAACATTGTTATAATATCATCTATCATCACAAACTTATAAAAAACACTACTATTATATTTTGTTCTGTATGTATGAATGTTTGTGTATATCGTATTTTTTTTTGGAATTTTTAGTTTCTACTTATTAGTATAAGTGCTAGTAGAAGACCAGGAAACCATTTAATGGTTAAGTGAACTAGTTTCTAATTGACTTCTACATTTTCTTTATCATTTATTGTATTTGTTTTTATTTTAAGTATGTATTTTTGAAGTCAATAAAAGATGATTATTATTATATTAGTATTATTAACCATTTTGATTCTGAATTTTGCGTAAAGAATAAAACAATTTTACTACACATAAGCCTTAATAGACCCTTTGTACCTCATCTATTGGTAACCTGGTAACCTCACTCCGTTGCCCTAAAGCATAATTAACATAGGTTGATATACACAAGAACATTACTTAAAGGTTTTTTTTTTATGCTTGCCATGTTGATCCAACTCTCCTCATAAACTCACTTGCGTAGGAGAAGTCCGGAAATGTATATAATACATGATCAATTGTCCCGTCATTAATTTCGCATTCTCTACTTGTTGATCTGGTTTCAATTCCTAACACATGCATGTTTTTTCTACATTGATAATGCCAAACCCTTGTTAATATTTGCAGATTATTTTGTAGAGAATCGTTGTCGGGTATCTTAAAGTTAAGAATAATAATAATAATGATAATAATAATAACAAAAGCTTTATTTTAACAAATTGACATAAAATATACATACAAAACGTGTATATCATTTAGCAAAGAATAATACAATGTCAAACAAAATTTACATTATATAAATACATAGTAAATATTTAAATTACAAAACACATTTATATTTGTAAATAAAATTCTTCTAAACTACATGGTTTATTTTGGCTTTAATCTTATGGTAACTTTATGAGTTTATATAAATGTTTTTTTTAGTTAATGTACTTTACAAACCTAGTACGGTGTTCTGTTTTATTGTTCTGGTATTTTATTTTATTTTAAAAAACAAACAATAAACAATTTAAATTTGTTTATAAATGTTGTTAAAATTCTATTGTTTTTAAACTTTTTCCTACAGGAGGTTCGATATAGAATTTTGTAAATAATTCAAATAGTGTAAGAAAACCAAATATGAAAAATACAAACAAGAAAATAAACCACAAAAAAATCAAGAAAGAATTTGAAAACATAAATAATAAAACAGTATATGATTTTAACACACTAACATCAATACAAATACAATAAATCGAAACACAAAAATAATGGAAATAAAAAGAAAAGAAAACAATGAGTGGATAAACATAGAAATAATTACGATGATAAAAGATAGAAACAAACACAAGAGAGATACATCAAAAATTAAATCAATAAAATAATTAAAATAATACTAAAAAAAAAGTAAAAGACAAAATATAGGAAAGAAAAGAAAATTTCTACAAATACAAAATAAAAAAATGCAAATAGAAACCAAGCAGAAATAAATAGTTAAGTTAAATAAAACAAAGAAGAAAACAAAACAAGAAATAACTAAAATTATAACAAAACACTGACAAAAAAAAACAAATGAAACTGAAATAGCGGACAAACTAAACAACTACTTTGCAACAGTGGGAAAGAAATTGGCAAAAAACATAAAGAAAAATGATAACAATGAAACAATAACAACCGCAAAAATAGAAAAAGTAGCTACATTTAACTAAACAACAGAAGAAGAGATAGATCAAATAACACATAAAGTGATAAAAGTCATAAAAAAGAAATAGCATTAATATTGAAAAAAACGATATACAAAAAAGGAGAAAATTCAAAACCTGAAAATTATAGATCAATATCACTTATATCAGTTTTTAGCAAAATTACAGAAAAAGCATTATATAACAAACTAATGACACATATAATCAAACATAATATTATTATAAATAAAAGGCAAAACGCATACCAAAAGAAATTAAACACAATGGGCATACAAACTGATATAATATAACATATAACAGAAAGTTGGATGAGAATCAGAATGTTATACCAATATTTGTAGATATGTGGAAAGCTTTTGATACCATCGACAAAAACAAATTGATTAAAAATGGAGTTATTAAGAATAAAAAACAAAAATAAAAACACATACATTAAAAGCAAAACACAACAAACACGAATAAACAACATATTTAGTAAAACAACGGAAGCAGAATATGGGCTACCACAAAGTAGATTGCTGGCAACAATACTGTATATATTATACATAAATGATATATATATAATATAAACTTGACTGTTAAAATATATACATATGCTAATAACACATGCATTATATATCACGGAAAAAATAATGAAGCAATAGAGAGAAACTTAAATGAAGTCGTTAAGAATTTAACTAAATGGTACGACAAAAACATACAAACAATAAATTAAAAAAAAAAACATTGTATGGTAATCAGACAAAAAAACAGAAAAAATATTGACATAAAAATTGAAATAAACAACATACCAATTACCAGAACAAAACGAACTTAGGAATAATATTAATTGAGAAACTTATCTGGGATAGACATATTAACAAAACATTAAAAGAAAGCGCATCAACAATAAGAGCTGTATATAGAGCCAGGGAATGCATAACTACTGTTTAATAAATATATGGGGAAAAACAACTAAAACAAACATACAAAATATACAAAAACAACAGAACAAAATTTTAAAAATAATACACAAACTACCAAAACTAACACAAACAGAAAAAGTATACAAAATAATTAACGAAACAAAGATAAACAAAAAAATAAAAATCGAAAAATGCAAACTAATATACAAAATTAAAAATAGAGAAATTAAAACAAACCTCCAAATAAAAATCAACAAAGAAATTCACGGACATAACACTAGAAAAAGAAGCAATATACAAGTTCACACAACAAAGACAGAAAAGGCAAAACAAATAATACTAGTCACGTACAATCAACTGCCTGAGAGTATTAAGAAAACAAAGATTTATAAAAAAATAAAAATAAAAATAAAAGAACACTATACAGGGTGTGTGTGTGTCGGAAAAGAAAGGATGAGATTGGTTGGCTAATTATAAGAAAAAAAGTTCCCATTACCATGGCAGAATGTAAAAAAAATATTATTTTTTTTATTTTTTGACGATATCTCAGGAACCGAGATGCAAAACTCAGCTTTTGTACACATTTTAGAATTAATATTAGCTACTTTTTAAGCTCTTATTAATTTTTTTTTTCATGTGCCATTGACGGAATGTTGCGTGAGGTTTTTATACCTCTAATTTCTATGACATTTGGAAAATTGGCATTCTGAATCCACATTGTAAACCACCAATATTTTCTACACAATATAGGTACTCATAGTCAAAAGTTCTAACGTAAACCGTTTTAGAGAAATACGGCATTTTATGATGGAAAACATGAAAAAAAGTAGCAAGTGTTGATAAAAACATTTGTTTTTGATCTAGTCGTCAGCGTTCATGCATTTGAGTTATTGACAATTATCGTTTAGTTGTTAAATAACCTTTTTTCAAAAGGAGTCAATATTGCGAGAACTTATTATCTTTATTACACAATTAAATTGCCCATTCTTAGTATTTTGCTTGCGTGTTGATAGCAAAATGAATAAACACAGTGATAGAGAGATGTGCAATATGCATTTTGTTTATGGCGTTGCCGATGGAAATGATGCAAAAGCTCGTCGATTTTATCAAGAAAGATTTCCTAGCCAACAGGTACCAAATGAAAGAACATTCATTCGTGTTCACAAACGTCTACATCAAACTGGAAGTGTACATAAAAAAGCTGCAGGAAATGGGAGATTTTGCCTGTTACCTCCGCAAATTGAAGAAGATATTCTTCAAGAAATCGTAGACAATCCATCAACTAGCACTAGAAGAATAGCTTTAAACCTAAATCTTAGTCACGTTACAGTGTGGAGGATAATAAAAAGCCAGATGTTATATCCTTATCACATAAAGCGAGTACAAGCTCTTTTACCAGCGGATCTTCCGCAAAGATTGGCTATGTTTCAATGGTTTCAAGAAAGAATTGCGCAAAATCCTCGATTCTTAAAACAAATTTTATTTACAAAC
This sequence comes from Tachinus rufipes, assembly GCA_963932245.1. Lineage (NCBI taxonomy): Eukaryota > Metazoa > Arthropoda > Insecta > Coleoptera > Staphylinidae > Tachinus > Tachinus rufipes. Next base: position 42,212,129 of record OZ010748.1, read on the forward strand.
GAAACAAATTTTTATCGCAATGCGATTATGAACTTCCATAATAATTATGTATAGACCGACAAAAATCCACATGCCATAATGGACGGCCATTATCAACAAACATTTTCCGTTAATGTTTGGGCAGGTGTTGTAGGAGACTATTGAATAGGTTCATATTTTTTGCCGGTTAGGCTAAATGATCAATCATATCAAAATTTTCTTGAAGAAGAGCTGTCAGGACTTTTAGAGGACGTTCCGGTTCAATTAAGAAACAAAATGTGGTTTATGCACGATGGTGCTCCTGCACATTTTAGTTTAGTTGCTCGTCAGTTCTTAAATGAACAGTATAGGAATCGATGGATAGGTCGAGGAGGCCTATAGGATTGGTTTTCTCGGTCTACAGATTAAAATGTTTTGGATTTGTTTTTGTGGGGTCACTTAAAAAGTTTAGTTTACACTACATTAGTTAATGCTGATAAAGAACTAAGAAATCACATTATTGCATCCTGCAATACGTTACAAAACACTCCAGACAATTTTGAACGGGTATGTCAGTCACTAAGGCGTAGGTTGGAAGCCAGCGTTACCGTAGGAGGAGGTCATTTTCAACAATTTTTGTAATTTTTCTTGATTTTTATTTTATTGCTTAGTTTTGTAAAATAAAGGTTTTGTGATCATATTGCTACTATTTCTTTCCGTTTCTGAGATATCGTGAAAAAAATAATAAAAACAATTTTTCTTATAATTAGCCAAGAAATCCCACCCTTTATTTTCCAACACATGTTTTGAAACACCCTGTATATTAAAAAGATCAAAACAAACAAATAAATAAAAATAGATAATACACACAACATAAATTACAATGATAAATGGAAACATAAAATGGTGCCCCAAATACGGAGCTGTGCAGCCATCCATATGGAGACGGTGTAAAGCTTTTTCTTAGAAAAGATTATTCCAAAATTTAGATTGCTATTAAAGTTGGCATAATAGAGCGTTTGTAAGTATGGACGTCAGAAAAAGATGTACTTATTTCATCTTCCAGTTCGATAAAACTAATTAACGGTATATATCTAGTGTTGTTAATTTTTGTTTTGTGTGAGGATTTGTCAACTATAATTTGAACCATTTCTATGCATTTCCTTTTAAACTACAATTGTCTAGATTTTCTAGTAGTATGCTGTAGCTGTCTGTGTCAAACGCTTTGGATAGATCTAACAATATCCTACCTGGAATTTTTTGCACTTCTACGTATGTATATTATAAATCAAATATTGCAGTTTTTGTCGATTTGTTTTTTAGTTATCCATGTCGGTATTCACTGAACAGTTGACATGTGTGACTTCCTAAATATTGGGCATCATGCATTTAAAGATGATACAATTAATGCTAAACATTATTGTTTATTTTCATTTTAGTTTACAATCATTATTTTTCTTACTGTATTATTGAGTTTGCGCAACGTAGTTTTCTATATTAGGTCTGTTCCAACCTACGATTTGGACAGTTTGCAAACCGTCCAAACTGTGCACACAAACAAATATTTGTTATTCTTAGGCAATCTTTTATACACAGTAATTGTTTGTGTGCATAGTTCCTGACGGTCCCAAACCGCGTTTGGTGTCGGTTGGAACAAACCTTATATAAATAGTAAAAACAATTTTAAAAATAGTGTGTTTGCTCACGTCACTTTTTTGCTTATAAAAGTCCACGTTATACTTATAATTATACCGTATAAGCACAGATAAGTAAAACGTTATCGTTTGTTACGTTATTTATGAAATTAGCGGAGCCAATTAAAAAACCTTACGCTAAATGTATCGCCCACTTGATGTGTATTAGACATAATGAATATAGCGATAAACCGCAATTTTTTTATCACTGTGTTTGTATAAATTGCAATTGATACTGTTTAGCCAAACATTAAAAGAATTTTTAATCAATTCATTTTCAAAATAAGATAATAATCTGCAAGTAATTTGATTTCCCCTATAATATGTTTATTTAGGTTATGTTTTTAGTTTGATTACTTGTCAGTTTTTAATGTAACGTTATATTACACATGCGCAAACACTTTTAAAATGGTTTCCCTTACACTATTTATAACGTTATAATCATAAGCAAGAAAGTGACGTCCGCAAACACACCAATGTTTGCGCATGTGTCATAACGTTACGACATTAAAAATGACAGGTGAACAAACCAAATACATAACCTCAACATAGGGACAATCAAATTACTTACATATTAATACCTAATTTTTAAAATAAATTAATTAAAATGTTTTTCAATGTTTGACAAACTGGTATCGATTGCAATTAATACAAGGTTCATGGCTATATTTATTATGTCTAATACACATTAAGTAAGCAATACAATTAGCGTAAGGCTATTGATTGGTTCTGCTAATTTTATAAATAACGTAACAAACGATAACGTTTTACTTTACAGTATAATTACAACTTCAAACTTTTATAAGCAAGAATGTGTCGTAAGTAAACACACTACTGCTTATTCCGTATTACATACAATTTAAATTAATTGCTTGTGTTATTAGGTTTACTTTTAATTAATATTCTAGTCCTGTTCATATTAACTTTAAATCACATTTTTTTCTTTGTAATTTTCTTGGTTGGTAGCTGTGCATCCGCACTAGGAATAATTGTCTTCGGGAGGTCCTGCCTGGCCTAAAAACATTCATTTTACCAGTGATAAGCATAGAAGATGAATCATTCACGCAACAACAATTAATAAAAAATTACAAATTTAATTGATCTTAATAAATTGTAAAGCTGAATGTCCATGAAATTCCCATATAATCGAAAATTTGAAATCTTAATGGACCATTCAGATGAGGTTTACGATGTAGGCAACCAAATATATTTTTTCAAAATATTAAAAAAACATATTCCTAAACTGCCCTTAATGATCATTATATGTGTAACACAAACTTTGTTTTTGTGGTAATTAATGTAACACAATAATGAATTATTTTTAAACTTTACTTAAAAAGAAAAACCAACAATTTCAATGGCTATAAAATATAATAATTGAATAATTAAATACCCTTAAATAAAATGTTTCTATTTTTTAATTGGCATCTTAACTATTATGAAATATAACAAATGTATATTTTTATACGGTTAATCATTCTTGAAAAAATAATACTCAGTTACCTGTTATTATTATTATCTTATTATTTATAAGAATAATAATAATAACAGGTAATTGTACAGGATTGTGAATTAAATGATTAAATTATATGTACAATGGTGTTTACACAAGAACAATTTTTTTTGTGGCAACGTTACCAATTAAAATAAATACTAATTACATAATACACAATGATAAATTATTTTGAAACTTTATTAAAAAAAAAACAGCAATTTCAATCATTATACCTATGATATACAAATAAATTAAAAAAATATTTCTATGTTTTAATTAACAAAATTAGCATTATGAAATGTAGCAAATGTATGTATTTATTCATTTTAATGTTATTGAAGAAATTAATATAAGTATTTAACATAATAATTGTAATAGTAGAATATTGCAAATTGAATGATTAAATTATATGTACAATACAACATACATAAGAACATAAATATGAAGTTGTTTCCAATATAAGAATTTTTAATAAAATATTTTTAATATTTGTTTATATATACAAGGTGATTCTTAACCTATGCGCATAAACTTGAGGAATTATAGTTTACAATCAATTTTATTGATAAATGTTAAAAAAAATGTAGTAAAAGTTTTATAATAAGCGAGAGAATGCATTCTGGAAAATTAAAATTTATTACTTGAAAAAAATCGGTGTGCCATGCCAAAATTAAAATAATGCAGGTTGAAGTCCCGGCGGTTGTTGCAAAAAATTGAAGAAAAAAACTAGGTGGCGCCTGTCAGTGCGTAATAAAATTAAATTATGGCGCAACATAACATGACCAATGCAGAATTTGTGGATATGATATTAGTGTATGGAGAAATTCATCAAAATTCAGTGGCAGCAGTTTGCCTTTACTCCGAAAGATTCCCTCAAAGGTATCATCCGGCTTGTGGATCGTTTGTACAGCATGCAAGAGAAACTATTCACTTGCAGCCCAGACCTGGATAATATGGGGGACGTTCTAGACCAAAGCATATTTTTAATCTCGAAGAAAATATTGTTGATATTGCTAAAAAACTTCCTGACATTAGTACTCGGATAATTACCGATCAAACTGGGGTTTTGCAGTTAACTGTATAACGCCTAATATAGCATGAATTATCCTTACCATGTGCAGCGTGTACATGCTCTGTTACTAACAGATTTTCCTCTTAGGGTAGTATTTTGCTAATGGCTGTTGCGTCAGTATGATGTAAACCCAAATTTTTCTACTAACTGTCACTAAAATAGTGACAGATGAGACAATTTTTACTCGTAGCGGTGTGCCAATTATTATTTTGATAATTAGTTGATTAAAAGCTTTACTATATTTTTATTATTTTTATTTTGGCATGGCACACCAATTTTTTTTTAAGTAATAAATTTTAATTTTTCAGAAACTTTATAATCATTTCGCTTATTATAAAACGTTTACTACATTTTTTTAACACCTCAATAATATTGATTGTAAACTATAATTCTTTGAGTTTATGCGCATAAGTTAAGAATCACCCTGTATATACATATATTTTTTGAAAAAACTATGATAAAAAAAAAAATTGTCTTTTATAATTTTGACAAAAAAGATCAAAAAAGATATTGAATTAGTGTAATCAAAAGGAAACTTCTCGTAGAACGTGATCATTATGTCTAATTCTTAAAATTCTCCTGCAAAAAGCCGGACAATTAAAAGAATTATGTGTTATATTTCACCCTAAGGCAAACAAATTTAGTTTTTTTTTTAAATTTTTTCGATCAAAAGTATTATGTTTATAGAGTATCATATTCAAATTTCAAGTCTCCAGGTGTAGCGGAATCTTCTTTTTCTTTGAGTGCGTCTCCTATCGGAGGTTTGCTATCATCATAGCTATTCAGACCTTATCGACTTCTGCTTGGAATAGTTGAGTGTTGCTACAATCAAATCAGTCCCTTAGGTTTTTGAGCCACCATGTTCTACGTCTGCCAATATTTCTCTTTCCATTAATATTCCTCTGTACTATCAGTTGGAGAATTTTGTATTTGGGGCCTCTCATTAAGTGGCCTAAATATTGAAGCTTTCTCTTTTTTATGTTGTTAATAATTTCACATTCCTTTTGCATTTTATTTAGTACTTTAATGTTCGTTATTTTGTCTGTCTAGAGAATACGCCACATTCTGCGATAGCACCATTTCGAATGCTTGTAATTTGTCGGTGTGGGTCCAAGTTTCAACCCCGTACAGAAGCGTGGAGAATAAGTAGCAACGTATCATCCTGAGATTTATATTAATATCACAACTGGTGAATATCTTCATCATTTTCATAAATACTGCTCGAGCCATTTCTATTCTTGTTCTTATAATTGTTGTTTGTTCTCCTGTCTGCTCTATCCAAGTTCCTAGGTATTTATATGTTTGCACCTTTTCTATGATGGTATTTACTATTGCCAAAGGTAACTGGTTCTGGTTCTGTGGTGACTTTGTAATTACCATTAGCTTACTTTTATTAAATTTAATTTTTAGGCCGTATTCGTTACATCGATAATTTAGTTTTTCTAGTAGGTGTTGTATATCTTTGAAATTACTTGCAAACATGACGGTGTCATCTGCATATCAGAGGTTATTAACAGGTACTCCATTTATAATTATTTCCACCGATTCCTCTTCCAATACCACGTTAAAAATTGTTTTGCTGTACAGGTTAAATAACAGGGGCGATAGAATACATCCTTGCCTCACGCCACGACGGATCTCCATTTTTTCTGTTACATGATTTTCAATTTTTGTGTTAGCCCTTTGGCCCTAGTACAAATTACTGATTATTCTAACGTCGTCCGAGTCAATGCCTTTGCTAAGGAGTAGCTGATGTAGTTTAACATGTTTTACTTTATCGAAGGTCTTCTCAAAATCAATGTAACATGCAAACACACCTGATTTATATCCAGACAACGTTGGAAAAAAACATTAACTCCGAAGAGAGCCTCTCTTGTCTTGAGTCCTTTGCGGAATCCAAACTGTGTGCTGCTTATGTCTTCTTCAAGCTTTCTGTATATTCTTTTGTGTACTATCTTCAGGAAAAGCTTCAGGGCGTTACTCATGAGTGCGATGGTTCGATAATCTTTGCACTCTTTTGGATTCGGTTTCTTGAGAATAAGCACAAAGATGGATAATAAAACTGTTTCGAGATTTCCCCTTTTTTGTAGATGTTATTGAATACTTCCAAAAGAATATCAACTACATTGTCATCAAACATTTTGATAAATTCTATAGGTATTTGGTCCGGGCCAACTGCTTTACCGGGCTTCATAGTTTTCAGACCATACTCTATTTCTGTTCTTAGTATTTTTAAGTTACTGTTGTTTGCTTCAAAGGTTGGTTTTGGGGGTCTTTCGTCTTTAAAGAGTTCCAAGAGGTAAGCTTTCCATCTCTTTAATTTGCCCTTTACGTCAGTTATTATACACCTTTTGAGTCCTTGATGATGCTTACTGTTGCTTTGTTTTTATAGCAGCCGGCCATTTCCTTTATCCTTTTGTGCATGTGGAAGTGGTCAGATTTCTTTTCTAACAACTCTATTTTTTCACATTGGGCCGTTAAATAAACTTCTTTGGCTTCTTTAACTTTCTATTGTATTATTTCGTGTCGCATTCTATATTCACTCACGTTACTTTTGCTGATTCTCTTCTTGTCCATAAGATCCAGGATTTCTGTAGTTATCCAGGGCTTCTTCTTGGTTCTTTTGCTTCTTAGGTGTTCTTTAGCTATTGCTTCTAACCCTAATTGTATCTTCTCCCACTGTTCATCTACACCTGCCTTCGTTTTGTATATTACCGTTCTTCATGTATTCGTTTATCTCTTGTTTTATTGCACTGTTAATTGCAGGGTCCTTAAGGAGTTTTGTATCTATGAAGTCATGTTGTCGTTTTGTTATCTTCTTCATTTTTATACTGAGTTTAGCTATTACGGGGTTGTGATCGGAGTTAATGTCGGCGCCCGGGTAGGTTTTTACACTCTTGACAGCGTTTTTATAGCGGTTGTTAATGAGAATATAGTCTATTTAGTTTCTTACTGTATTATCTGGTTTATCCGCAGGAGATTTCTATGTATACAATCTACGAGCGGGGAATTTGAAGAATGTATTTGTTATCATAAGATTTTTGTCCTGACAGAACTCTATTAGTCTATCACCGCTTTCATTCCTTTCTCCTAAACCTTTATTTTGCCTACTTTAGCATTAAAGTCCCCCATTACTACAGTGATATCATTGTTTTTGATGCTTTTAAGTATATCGTCTAGTTCTGCATAGAAATTTTCCCTTTCGTTATCTTCCTTCTCTGCTGTTGGTGCGTATGTTGGTATGATATTTATATTACCTGTTCGTGTTTTTAGTTGAAACATCATAACTTTGTCTGAGTATGGTGTGAAGCTAAGAACTGACCCTGTAATACTCTTGTCCAGAATCACCCCCACTCTATTTAGATGTCTCGAATCGTTGTTCCCCGAGTAATAGAATGTGCCGTTAGTTGTTGTGCAACTGCCGTTTCTTATCCATCTCAATCACTTACTCCTGGTATGTTTACATTTAGCCGCATTATTTCCTTTCCTGGTGCGAAAAGGCTTCTCGCATTCCATGATCCGATCTTGATATTGTTTGTTTCACAGTCTTGTTCGCCACTGTTCTCCCCGGAGATCCGATTAGGTAATTATTTACTCCGGAATATTTCGTTTTGAAACTTGCCATGATTGTTGTGTTTATTTGTTGTACTACGATGATTGTACTAAGGATATCATTACAGTTTTTAATGCAGTGGTTTTTCTAGCCTTCTGCATCCACATACCGTTGACCATATTTTGGTTCTTCCGCTTTCAAGAACGATTTCTCGTTCCTTGGACAAGTGAGTGCCCGTACCCTTGCTTGCTCTTCCACCCGGGGCTGTTGGCAAGCAAGGGAAATCTGCTTATTCCGGCAGATATTTGGTAGCGGAATAGAAGATATAAAATTTTCAATAAAATGGTATTTTTCCCATTTCTGTGGAAAATTTCGGCAACCTAAAGATTAGTTCTACGGAAAATTTCCAAAAGGGTGTATCTTCCTTTTGAATATGGTTTTTAACTATTTTTTGCTTATTTGCACAAAAACTGAAAAGAGACAAAATATTCCTAAAAAATCAAAATAGCCGCTAGTTACACAGTATTGCACTTAGAGATCTTACATTTTAGGAATCGTCATATTTTGGTACCCCAAACATGAGATGTGGATGTTGAGACGTTTGTCCAAAGTATCGTATAATTACCTCCAGAGTAGTCCCAGTAATTGTTAAAAGGCTACGGGTTTAGCACATGGTTTAAAGAAATTTAAGACTTGTTTACAAAAAACTGCTTTGAATAATTTTGCAAAGTTAATAGTTAGTTAATATGGACAGGGCCGTAACTAACTTCGGATGCGCCTAGTGCAAGAGCGTATTTTTACGCTTTCCTCCCTCTGTTCCAGTAAACGCGTCAAGCAGTCCGTTCCGTTTTCCTTAATTTTTTTGTTAACAAATTTTTATTTTTTTTTTTGACGTTTCCAAACTCAAAAGTTAAGAAATTTACTTGGTTATCTGCTCTCCAACCAAACTGTACCCGGTGCGCCTTAGTTACAGCACTGAATAAGTATATAAGTCTGTAAAATGCAATTGAGTTAGAATTTAAAAAAAAAACTGTAATTTTATGTTGTTTTGTTTTATCATTTTTGCACGTTATGTTTTTATATGTTATGTAGTGTTTTTTTATTTTTTTACAGGTTTCGAGGCTTTTTATAGCTTCATCATCAAGAAATTTTAGATGTTGTAGTGTTGTTGTTATAATTTATAGAATAAGTATAAAATGGAAAGGACTAAGCTTTTAGAAAATTATAATAAGCAAACAAACAAACAAAAAAAAAACGTTTACAGAAGAAGAGAGGGATACATACAATACTTCCGATCGGGAGCAGTGTCGACGTTGTACGTCCCGGCCGACCGTCATCAAGCGACTGTCATAAAACATTGTGACAAAGCTATTCAAATTGTCTTGCTTTCTATAAACAATAAACATGTCTATAAAACAATAAATTTATTGCAACATAGTAAAAAAATTATACCTTTACTTTCCAAAGAAAAAGCAGATATTTTTCAAAGCAATTTGCATCTAACTCTATTATTATAAATCCTCTTATTGCTGTACCTACAATTCCGGCTAGTAGTGAAATAGTAGGATCAATTCATTTAAAACAACTGGTTTTTAAAGATATCTTCTTAAATTAAATACCAGAAAGGCATCAAGTGTAGATAAAATTGCACCTAATGTTCTTAAAGCATTTGCAAATAAATTAGCTCTCATTTTGACTAAAATATTTGCTTTAATATACAAAAAAGAAACATTCCTAGATTGTGGTAAAATTGCAGATATATAACCTATACCTAAAAAGGAAGGCAAGTCTGATTCTTTAAATTATAGAACAATTGCATTATTATTATAAATAATCAAACGAAAGACTGGTTTGCCATCTAGTTGCAATATTTAATACTAAAATGTCCGCATTAATCGGTATCATTTTAGCATTTATGCAATTGGCAGTCATTTCGCGGCTATAACGATTTTGAATCGCCAATAAATTATGAAATGAATTAATAATTTATTCAAAATCAGTCAATCGAATCACAGCGGCCAAGGGTCAAGCATAGACAATTGTTTCGGTTCTACAAACCTCGTCAGTATGCCTTGTACGACCAATGCCAATTGCATAAATGCTAAAATGATACCGATTAATGCGGACATTTTAGTATTAAAAATTGCAACTAGATGGCAAACCAGTCTTTCGTTTGATTATTTATAATATACTATCAATTAAAAAACTATAACTGTATACACAATTCAAGAAAAACGAGAGGAGGAGGTATAAACACATATATAAAAGAAAACCTAAAATATAAAATAATCTCAAATAAAACCATCAACTCAATTGAACTTATTACATTTTATTTAACAGAATACAAAACATACATAACTTCAATATATAAACCACCTGAAATAACAAATGCGAATCTGCTAACCGTACTCGAAAACAATGTACTTAATACAAATAAAACACACATCGTTATAGGTGATCTAAACGTAAACATAGCAGAAAATACAAACAAAACAAGAGACTACAAAACGTTAATAACAGAACAAGGATATAAAATAATGAACAAGAATGAAAGCACAAGAATAAACAAAAAAAATAATAAAATTTCGATTCTCGATCATGTAATTACTAACCAACCTCTATTAATGAAAAAAATCCAATTAGAATATACACCTTATTCTGATCATAAAGCCTTAATAACCACTTGGAATATCAAAGTTAAAAAATATCCATATACAACAACAACAAAATATAAAACAAATTATGATAAAATAAAACATGCTTTTAAAAATGAAATAAATCATACTGAAATAAATACTTTTGAAAAATTAACACAGACACTAACAAAACTAATAGAATCCAATACAAAAGTAACGACGTTAAAATATAAAGAAGGAAATAACTGGATAAATACAGAATTAATAGAGGACATAAAAAGACGAAATGATTTATATAAGCGATATCAACAAAACAAAGTAAATAATTTAGTAAAACAGAACTATTATAAAACAAAAAAGGAAGTAGAAAAGAAGATTGAAGATAGAAAGAAACTTTACTACCAACGCAAATTTGAACGAGCACAAGAAAATTCCAAAAAGACTTGGCACGAAATAAACCAAATAATAAAAAAAAGAAGCAAGAGAGAAGATATCACCGAAATAATGAAAGATGATGGAACACTATTAACAAATCCGGAAGATATAGCCAATGAAATAAACAACTATTTTTCAAACATAGGAAAAGCGCTTGCACAAAAAAAAATACACAACAACGCAAGACCAACAATAAATACACTCAAAACCAGAATCGAAACAAATGCATTATTCAAAGAAACAACAAACACTGAAATTACACAAATCATAAACAAACTCAAAGATGGAAAAGCACCCGGAAAAGACAAAATAACGACAGAAGTAATTAAAATTATTAAAGAAGAAATTACACCAATTTTAACTAAGCTCATAAATAAAGCTATTAAAGTCGGCGAATATCCAGAATGCATGAAAACTACTATAATTAAACCAATATTTAAAAATGGAAATAAACAGTTACCCGAAAATTACCGGCCAATCGCATTAATATCAACAATTGCTAAAATAATAGACAACATCATATACGACAGATTACTTACACACATTGAAAATCATAAAATAATAAACGAAAGGCAATATGCGTTTCAAAAACATACTGGAACTGGATCGGCAACTATGGATTTAATTTATAACATACAAAACAATCTTGAACTGCAGAAAGAATGCCTGGTAGTTTTTATAGATATGAAAAAAGCATTCGATACAATATCAAAAACAAAATTAACAGAAAAACTAGAAAACATGGGAATAAGAGGAAAAGAATTACAATTAATAAAAACATTTTTGAAAATGCAATATCAACAAACAAGAATTGACAACACACTAAGTACCAAAACATATAGTGAATTTGGTATACCACAAGGAGACGTGCTTGCACCGCTTCTATACATATTATATATTAATGACATATTTAAAATTAAACTACATGGAAAACTATATATATACGCTGACGACACAAGCCTAATCCACACCGAAAAAAATAAAATAAAACTGCAACAAGAGATTCAAGAAGATCTAGATAAGATTAACGAATGGTATTGCAACAACCTACTCACGATAAACGAACATAATTTTATGCATGTAATTTTAAATGAATTTATTTTAATATGTCTTGTATTGTAATACGTTTATGTATATTTTTAAATTTTTATTTGTATTATTTTTATTCTATTTTATTATTGCTATGCAATTTTGACGTGTTTTATATGTACAAGTTTTTATTTTTGTAAAGTTTGTCATTGTAAAATAAAGATACTTTATTATTATTATTATTATTATTATTATTAAAAACCAACTACATGCTTATAACACGTAAGAAAAGAAATATAAATTTTACATTAAAGATTAATAACATAAACATAGGAGAGGTAGCTAACACAAAATATCTAGGACTAACAATAAATAATAATCTAAAATGGGACAATCACATTCAAACTCTAATTAAGAAAAATACAAAGGCTATAGGCGCATTATATAAACTAAAAAATATAATCAATCTAACTACAAGAAATATGATTTATAATGCACTATTCAGCTCACAAACAAATTACTTAATAAACATATGGGCAAATACCAAACAAGGAAACATAAACAAATTGCAAAGACAACAAAACAAAGCTATAAAAACAATTTATCAACTGGAAAAACTAACACCTACTAAAGAGATACATGAACTATCTAAACAACTAACTATTAAAAACAAGATAAAACAACAAAATATAGTATTAATTCACAAGATCAAACTCGGACAAATAAAAACGGAATTTAAATTAAAAAGCAGAAAAGAATTTCACACCTACAACACTAGAAAAAAAAATGACTTCCATATTGAACTTAATAGAACAACCACAAAAAATCAAAGCTTGGCTGTTAAAGGAATCCAAGAATACAATAAAATGCCTAATGAAATAAAAAACCTTACCAGCATTCAACAATTTAAAACAAAATTAAAACAACACCTAATGATAGAACAAACACAAAACTAAGACACAAACAAAATACAAAAGAAGACAGCAGAAATTTATTTCCAATACCAGGCCCCTCGAGTCTTTAACAGATGGATGGCGGCACTGCTGGAATATTATATATTTAAATACAAATTGTAAATATGTAAATAATTATAATAAATATAAAAAAAAAATATCAATTGTGTTCATAAGAACAGAAATATTTATTCAAAATTGTCTTCGCTATCATGCGATGCCGTGGTCGTACAAGGCATACTGACGCTGACGAGGTTTGTAGAACCGAAACAATTGTCTATGCTTGACCCTTGGCCGCTGTGGTTCGATTGACTGATTTTGAATAAATTATTAATTCATTTCATAATTGCATTATTGTTCAATTTGTCAAAAACAAATTGAAAATTATATTTATTTTTACATTTTCAAGTTCTTAGAACAAAATAAGTTTATCTCAGATATTTAATATAAATTTTGACATTAAACAACAGATTTTTTGACTTATGTTAATCACAAATAGAATTTTATTTTAGATAAACATTGAGAAAGTAACTTTAGACACATCCAAAGCATTTGATAGAGCGTGGCAAACAGTTTTATCAACAAACTGCATTGTATATGTTTTGATCATAAATCCGATTACTAGAAATAATAGATTTAACTCTGGCCCCAAAACTATACATGCTGGTGTCGCCTCTCAAGGTTCTGCTCGTTCTGTTTGATTTAAAAATGTCTAATTATCTGTATTAATTCACAGTATTTGAGGTTATATTGTATAGGTTAACATATTAATAACTTATAAAAACAAAAGTCACTAAAAAGTTACTAAATAATTTAACTAATGACAATTTATTTAATATCATTATATTTTTAATGTTCATTAAATTATAATGATTTGTTTGATAATGAATCGTTACAAAAATGTTTTATGAATACGGGCATTAATCTGTTTTATCCATATTACAATTTAACACTTTTATATTTTAATGATGTCTAATGTTATTAAATGAAACAATGTAGATAATAGCTCGATTACATTAGGAGCTTGTGAACATTGAGATGATGAAGATATGTAATATCATTTGTAACTTCTTTTTTAATAATTTTTATTTGTTTGTGATAAAAGACTGTAAGCGACATATGATTTTAGAGTTTTTCTTCTTTTTAAAACTTTATGTTTCAACCACATTAGTTTGCATAGTGTCTGTGTTAAAAAAATGTTAAAATGTTATATGATTATTTATTTTAAAATAAAGATATAATTTTTTTCATGTAAACATTGCTCTCTCTCTCTATAACTCTCTTACAATGTCAACTTTAATATCACACATTATTATAATTTTTATAGCGTTTTTATTTCATGTATTATTATTATTAGAAATTAAAATTACAATATTATACATGGAATATTATCATACAAATTAGAAATATCTAATCTAAACATTTAAATAAAAGTTAATTATTATTTAAATTCAATCTCTGATATATATCAATGAACTTACCGGAATATGGAATTAAGTGGTAATTGTTTACCAACCATCTATCTCGGATTTTTTCATTTGACGTTAAAAACGTGTAGTCGATTGACGGTTTCATCAAATAGGTATGAATATTTTTATAATTTGTTGCAATACTTATTTCCTTCAGCATAAACTGCTTTAAAACTGCAAATCCTTACATATTGATGGCTAATATAATCACTATGTTATATGAGGTACACTCTACTAAATAAGAGCTTTTTAATTGATGGATGATTGATAAAGCATTTTTTTTATATTTAAGATTCATGCTCCACTTACTTTACCTTACCCTTTCTAAAAAATATTGAGGTTATGTTACAATATTGAGGTTATGTTACTCATTTACGGAACAATATATGATACCTTAGCACTTACAAGCTCTAAACCATATTTTAAAATTGATTAAAATTCACCGCATCATTTGCTTTGAACAGTCTGATTTTCTTAAAAATATATAGATTTAAACATCGCGATGTGTAAATCAGTCAAAAATAATTTTGAGAAAGATTTCTTTAATGTATAATGAACAAACAAAAACTATTGAGATGATATTGGTAGGAGACGTTCGTCTGGATTTTCAATGAGAATCTCGCTACCATTCAATCTTAAAGTTGTATATGATAAACCAATTTACATTGGGTTTGCAGTTAAGATTTATTGAAACTACTTATGTATGATTTTAACTATAACTTTTGAGAATCTCGTTACCATTCAATGAGAGCGAGATAAACCAATTTAGATTATTAAACTATTTATATATGATTTTTATTATTACTTTTTAAAACCTCTATATTATTATGATGATAATGTGACATTGTGCCATATAAACACTAACAGCCTTAAAATATGAAAGAAAATGTTGAATTGTAAAATGTATAAAATAATCAATTATAAATATTTCAATGTTATCGATTATTTATTAGCGTAGGTCTCTATAACTTTTATTTTAATTGTTTACAATTTTAAAACAATGTTCAAAGTTTCAACTTACACAATGACTTAGATGGTTAAAAACTTTCATTTTTAATAGCCTTACATATTCTAATTTAAGAGTTCACTTTCACTTTTAATAGCTTTTGAATAAACATTTTTATATAATTATAGTAATATTTTTGTTTCAATTTTCATTTCATAACATTAGACATCATTTAAATATAAAAGAAGTGTTGAATTGTAATTAGTATAAAACTGATTTAAAATTTTCAAAAATTGTACGGCGACTTGAAGCACAATTTGAAAAATTACTTGATGATGCCAAGGAATGTGCATATGGTAGCGATGATCCTAAAGACATAGATTATAATCAAAAATATCAAAATCATCTAAATAAAGGAATCGATTTATGTTACAATTATTTGTGCGGTGAAATAACTTTAAAACATTTTTATGAAAAATTAATAGTGAATAAATTGAATAAACATTTTGAATATTTAGTAGAGGGGATTTAAAAACCTTTGTCATTAGACACCTTACATGTGGATTAAGATAATTAATTAATGGTGTCCATATATATGATTTTTTAGCATCAACATATTTACAAAATTACTTACTTACTGAAAGCGTTTGACATTCCACTTTCCAAAAGTATTTTTTTCTGAATGAAGCGGATCAGATTCAAGGAGTATTGAATCTTCGGATATATTTTATAATTGCAACGTTAAGAGCAGCGATCGAAGTGGAATTAAGTGGATGATTGCAACGCAAAATAGAATTTGTTTTGAAAGAAGAATAAAGAAGGCTTTCACAGTATTGGGGCCCATAGCTACGCTCAAACATCATAGAAAAATGGAACATTGCTTCAATCGATCGTCACAGTTGACGTACAAGGCTTTATTCTTCAAGATAATTTTATCCCCAAGGAGTTATGTATAACTACCGATGGTAAAGACTTTAGCGTTTACCTATTTAAACCCGAACGATACTTCAAGAATCTCAACCATGATGAAATAACCCAAATTTGATAGTTAGAGACGCATCATCATGATCTTCGATACAGCAGCGGTTACTTACCGTCACATAAATTCGAAAACATTCTAAAATCTTTACTATCGACTGTGATCACATTTATGTGAAAGGTAATCAACGGAAATATTTAATTAAAAATTTATTTGATAATATAAATGTTATAAATTTAGTAACTGAAATAGACAATCTCTATCATACAGAAATTGTGAATCATAACTGTTTCAACCACATTAGTTTACATAGCGTCTGTGCTAAAAAAAAAAAAAAAATGTTAAAATGTTATGTGAATATTTATTTTAGATTAAAAATATAATTTTTTATGTAAATATCACTGTTTCTCTCTTTCTCTCTCTTTCTCTCTCCCACTCTCTCTCTCTCTCTCTCTCTCTCTTGTCGATTTTAATGCATCATCCGTACACATTTTATTAACATTTTGAAATGAACAATTACTAAATTTATCATTGTGATTTACACAGAAATGCAAACATTTTTCAAACTTTGATGCGTAAATTTTATGTTCTATATGTAATACTGTAAAATTCGGGAAATTTCTTTAAAAAATTCTTCTTTTAAACACCCTTGACCACGCACGTTACATCGGATAAATTCTGAGTAAATCCATAAAAGATGTTATCAATCTCTGATATATCAATGAACCCACCAAAATATGGAATTGAGTGGTAATTGTTTTCCAACCATCTAACTTGGATTTTTTCATTCGATGTTAAACGATGAGTAGTCGATTGTCGGTTTCATCAAGTAGGTATAAATATTTTTATAATTTGTTGCAATACTTATTTCGTTCAGCATAAACTGCTTTGCAACTACAAATCCTTGCATATCGATGGCTAATATAATCATTATGTTATATGAGGTGCACTCTACTAAATAAGAGCTCTTTAATAGATGAATGATTGATGAAGCATTTTTTTATATTCAAGATTCATGCTCCACTTACTTTACCTTACCCTACCTAAAAAATATTGAGGTTATGTTACTCATTTACGGAACAATATATGATACCTTAACACTTACAAGCTCTAAAGCATATTTTAAAATTGATTAAAATTCACAGCATAATTTGCTTTGAACAGTCTGATTTTTTTAAATTTAAACATCACGATGTGTAAATCAGTCAAAAAATAAGTTTGACAAAGATTTCTTTAAATTAATGAACAAATTAGTTTTAGGTAAAACAATGAAGAATGTAGATAAGCGAGTTGATGTTAAGCTGATGATCCATTGTGATAATATTGGTAAGAGACGTTTGTTTGGATTTTCAATGAGAATCTCACTACCATTCAATCTTAAAGTTGTATATGATAAACCAATTTACATTGGGTTTGCAGTTAAGATTTATTGAAACTACTTATGTATGATTTTAACTATAACTTTTGAGAATCTCGTTACCATTCAATCAGAGCAAAATATACCAATTTACATCGAGATTTACAGTTTAAATTATTAAAACTAATTATGTATGATTTTTATTATAACTTTTTAAAACCTCTATATGATGATGATCATGTGACATTGTGCTATATAAACAATAACAGCCCGACATTAAAAATTCAGACCAACAGCTGAACAGACAGACATCTAAACAGACAGCTGGTAGACTGACAGCTGAACAAACAGACAGACAGCTAAACAGACAGCTGATCAGACAGACAGACAGCTATACAGACAGCTGAACAGACAGACAGACAGCTATACAGACAGCTGAACAGACAGACAGACAGCTAAACAGACAGCTGAACAGGCCCTGTTCAGCTGTCTGTTTAGCTGTCTGTCTGTCTGTCTGTTGAGCTGTCTGTATAGCTGTCTGTCTGTCTGATCAGCTGTCTGTTTAGCTGTCTGTCTGTTTGTTCAGCTGTCAGTCTACCAGCTGTCTGTTTAGATGTCTGTCTGTTCAGCTGTTGGTCTGAATTTTTAATGTCGGGCTGTTATTGTTTATATAGCACAATGTCACATTATCATCATCATATAGAGGTTTTAAAAAGTTATAATAAAAATCATACATAATTAGTTTTAATAATTTAAACTGTAAATCTCGATGTAAATTGGTATATTTTGCTCTGATTGAATGGTAACGAGATTCTCAAAAGTTATAGTTAAAATCATACATAAGTAGTTTCAATAAATCTTAACTGCAAACCCAATGTAAATTGGTTTATCATATACAACTTTAAGATTGAATGGTAGTGAGATTCTCATTGAAAATCCAGACAAACGTCTCTTACCATTATTATCACAATGGATCATCAGCTTAACATCAACTCGCTTATCTACATTCTTCATTGTTTTACCTAAAACTAATTTGTTCATTAATTTAAAGAAATCTTTGTCAAACTTATTTTTTGACTGATTTACACATCGTGATGTTTAAATTTAAAAAAATCAGACTGTTCAAAGCAAATTATGCTGTGAATTTTAATCAATTTTAAAATATGCTTTAGAGCTTGTAAGTGTTAAGGTATCATATATTGTTCCGTAAATGAGTAACATAACCTCAATATTTTTTAGGTAGGGTAAGGTAAAGTAAGTGGAGCATGAATCTTGAATATAAAAAAATGCTTCATCAATCATTCATCTATTAAAGAGCTCTTATTTAGTAGAGTGCACCTCATATAACATAATGATTATATTAGCCATCGATATGCAAGGATTTGTAGTTGCAAAGCAGTTTATGCTGAAGGAAATAAGTATTGCAACAAATTATAAAAATATTTATACCTACTTGATGAAACCGACAATCGACTACTCATCGTTTAACATCGAATGAAAAAATCCAAGTTAGATGGTTGGAAAACAACTACCACTCAATTCCATATTTTGGTGGGTTCATTGATATATCAGAGATTGATAACATCTTTTATGGATTTACTCAGAATTTATCCGATGTAACGTGCGTGGTCAAGGGTGTTTAAAAGAAGAATTTTTTAAAGAAATTTCCCGAATTTTACAGTATTACATATAGAACATAAAATTTACGCATCAAAGTTTGAAAAATGTTTGCATTTCTGTGTAAATCACAATGATAAATTTAGTAATTGTTCATTTCAAAATGTTAATAAAATGTGTACGGATGATGCATTAAAATCGACAAGAGAGAGAGAGAGAGAGTGGGAGAGAGAAAGAGAGAGAAAGAGAGAAACAGTGATATTTACATAAAAAATTATATTTTTAATCTAAAATAAATATTCACATAACATTTTAACATTTTTTTTTTTTTTTTTAGCACAGACGCTATGTAAACTAATGTGGTTGAAACAGTTATGATTCACAATTTCTGTATGATAGAGATTGTCTATTTCAGTTACTAAATTTATAACATTTATATTATCAAATAAATTTTTAATTAAATATTTCCGTTGATTACCTTTCACATAAATGTGATCACAGTCGATAGTAAAGATTTTAGAATGTTTTCGAATTTATGTGACGGTAAGTAACCGCTGCTGTATCGAAGATCATGATGATGCGTCTCTAACTATCAAATTTGGGTTATTTCATCATGGTTGAGATTCTTGAAGTATCGTTCGGGTTTAAATAGGTAAACGCTAAAGTCTTTACCATCGGTAGTTATACATAACTCCTTGGGGATAAAATTATCTTGAAGAATAAAGCCTTGTACGTCAACTGTGACGATCGATTGAAGCAATGTTCCATTTTTCTATGATGTTTGAGCGTAGCTATGGGCCCCAATACTGTGAAAGCCTTCTTTATTCTTCTTTCAAAACAAATTCTATTTTGCGTTGCAATCATCCACTTAATTCCACTTCGATCGCTGCTCTTAACGTTGCAATTATAAAATATATCCGAAGATTCAATACTCCTTGAATCTGATCCGCTTCATTCAGAAAAAAATACTTTTGGAAAGTGGAATGTCAAACGCTTTCAGTAAGTAAGTAATTTTGTAAATATGTTGATGCTAAAAAATCATATATATGGACACCATTAATTAATTATCTTAATCCACATGTAAGGTGTCTAATGACAAAGGTTTTTAAATCCCCTCTACTAAATATTCAAAATGTTTATTCAATTTATTCACTATTAATTTTTCATAAAAATGTTTTAAAGTTATTTCACCGCACAAATAATTGTAACATAAATCGATTCCTTTATTTAGATGATTTTGATATTTTTGATTATAATCTATGTCTTTAGGATCATCGCTACCATATGCACATTCCTTGGCATCATCAAGTAATTTTTCAAATTGTGCTTCAAGTCGCCGTACAATTTTTGAAAATTTTAAATCAGTTTTATACATATTACAATTCAACACTTCTTTTATATTTAAATGATGTCTAATGTTATGAAATGAAAATTGAAACAAAAATATTACTATAATTATATAAAAATGTTTATTCAAAAGCTATTAAAAGTGAAAGTGAACTCTTAAATTAGAATATGTAAGGCTATTAAAAATGAAAGTTTTTAACCATCTAAGTCATTGTGTAAGTTGAAACTTTGAACATTGTTTTAAAATTGTAAACAATTAAAATAAAAGTTATAGAGACCTACGCTAATAAATAATCGATAACATTGAAATATTTATAATTGATTATTTTATACATTTTACAATTCAACATTTTCTTTCATATTTTAAGGCTGTTAGTGTTTATATGGCACAATGTCACATTATCATCATAATAATATAGAGGTTTTAAAAAGTAATAATAAAAATCATATATAAATAGTTTAATAATCTAAATTGGTTTATCTCGCTCTCATTGAATGGTAACGAGATTCTCAAAAGTTATAGTTAAAATCATACATAAGTAGTTTCAATAAATCTTAACTGCAAACCCAATGTAAATTGGTTTATCATATACAACTTTAAGATTGAATGGTAGCGAGATTCTCATTGAAAATCCAGACGAACGTCTCCTACCAATATCATCTCAATAGTTTTTGTTTGTTCATTATACATTAAAGAAATCTTTCTCAAAATTATTTTTGACTGATTTACACATCGCGATGTTTAAATCTATATATTTTTAAGAAAATCAGACTGTTCAAAGCAAATGATGCGGTGAATTTTAATCAATTTTAAAATATGGTTTAGAGCTTGTAAGTGCTAAGGTATCATATATTGTTCCGTAAATGAGTAACATAACCTCAATATTGTAACATAACCTCAATATTTTTTAGAAAGGGTAAGGTAAAGTAAGTGGAGCATGAATCTTAAATATAAAAAAATGCTTTATCAATCATCCATCAATTAAAAAGCTCTTATTTAGTAGAGTGTACCTCATATAACATAGTGATTATATTAGCCATCAATATGTAAGGATTTGCAGTTTTAAAGCAGTTTATGCTGAAGGAAATAAGTATTGCAACAAATTATAAAAATATTCATACCTATTTGATGAAACCGACAATCGACTACACGTTTTTAACGTCAAATGAAAAAATCCGAGATAGATGGTTGGTAAACAATTACCACTTAATTCCATATTCCGGTGGGTTCATTGATATATATCAGAGATTGAATTTAAATAATAATTAACTTTTATTTAAATGTTTAGATTAGATATTTCTAATTTGTATGATAATATTCCATGTATAATATTGTAATTTTAATTTCTAATAATAATAATAATACATGAAATAAAAACGCTATAAAAATTATAATAATGTGTGATATTAAAGTTGACATTGTAAGAGAGTTATAGAGAGAGAGAGCAATGTTTACATGAAAAAAATTATATCTTTATTTTAAAATAAATAATCATATAACATTTTAACATTTTTTTAACACAGACACTATGCAAACTAATGTGGTTGAAACATAAAGTTTTAAAAAGAAGAAAAACTCTAAAATCATATGTCGCTTACAGTCTTTTATCACAAACAAATAAAAATTATTAAAAAAGAAGTTACAAATAATATTACATATCTTCATCATCTCAATGTTCACAAGCTCCTAATGTAATCGAGCTATTATCTACATTGTTTCATTTAATAACATTAGACATCATTAAAATATAAAAGTGTTAAATTGTAATATGGATAAAACAGATTAATGCACGTATTCATAAAACATTTTTGTAACGATTCATTATCAAACAAATCATTATAATTTAATGAACATTAAAAATATAATGATATTAAATAAATTGTCATTAGTTAAATTATTTAGTAACTTTTTAGTGACTTTTGTTTTTATAAGTTATTAATATGTTAACCTATACAATATAACCTCAAATACTGTGAATTAATACAGATAATTAGACATTTTTAAATCAAACAGATGTGTCAATTTAATGATTAAAAACTGCACACACTGCCTCGTATTGGAGTGGTCTTGAAGTAAAAGAAAGAATTGTAAAGAAAATAAGAATTTATAACATTTGTCCTATCAACAGCAATTATATGATAATGAGAAATTCTCATACTGAAAACAAAATGGCGTTCAAGATGACGGAAAACAAAATGGCGTCCAAGATGGCGTTTGTTTATTCTAATGATTAATGGAAGCGGGGTATTTATTATAATAATTCACTAATGACAACTTTCAAAAATGTATTGTGAATTTAAATCATAATATAATAAAATATAAAATGATCGTTATAATAGGGATATTGCACATTCCTTGGCATCATTAAGTAATTTTTCAAATTGTGTTTCAAGTTGCCGTACAATTTTTGAAAATTTTAATGCACGTATTCATAAAACGTTATTAAATATATAATGATTTGTTAAAAATATAACGAAACGTTTAATCGAATTTTTGTATTCATAAACACTCATTAGCAATAATGTTCATTAAATTATTTATTAAATTTAACGCACTATTTGTGGTCCAATCAGACAAAACGAATCATTAAATTGACACATCTGTTTGATTTAAAAATGTCTAATTATCTGTATTAATTCACAGTATTTGAGGTTATATTGTATAGGTTAATATATTAATAACTTATAAAAAACAAAAGTAACTAAAAAGTTACTAAATAATTTAACTAATGACAATTTATTTATGAATATCATTATATTTTTAATGTTCATTAAATTATAATGATTTGTTTGATAATGAATCGTTACAAAAATGTTTTATGAATACGAGCATTAATCTGTTTTATACATATTACAATTCAACACTTTTATATTTTAATGATGTCTAATGTTATTAAATGAAACAATGTAGGCAATAGCTCGATTACATTAGGTGCTTGTGAACATTGAAACAAAAAAAAATCTATAATTATATAAAAATGTTTGTTCAAAAGCTATTAAAAGTAAAAAGTGAACTCTTAAATTAGAATATGTAGGGCTATTAAAAATGAAAGTTTTTAACCATCTTAGTCATTGTGTAAGTTAAAACTCATAAGATTATTTTAAAAATTGTAAGCAATTAAAATAAAAGTTATAGAGACCTACGCTAATAATTAATAGATAACATTGAAATATTCCAAATTAATTGTTCAGTTTGTTTCAAGTCGTCGTACAATTTTTGAACATTTTAAATCTTTTTTATACATTTTACAATTCAACACTTCATTTATATTTTAATGATGTCTAATGTGAGACAATGTAGCCAATAGCTCGATTACATAAGTGTTTATGGAAATTAAAACAAAAATATTACTCTAATTATATAAAAAATAATTATTCAAAAGCTATTAAAAGTGAAAGTGATCTCTTAAATTAGAATATGCGAGGCTATTAAATGAAAATTTTTAACCATCTTAGTCATTATGTAGGTTGAAACTCTTAAAATTATTTTAAAATAGTAAGCAATTAAAAATGAAAGTTATAGAGACCTACGCTAATAAATAATGTATCATTAGTATATATAACTAATGATTAAACGGTGAGATATTATGAATATCTCATCAATTTAATCATTGGCATATTTAAAATTATTGTGATCTAGCACTTCAATAACTATTAACTTATTGCTTTAATGTAAGTTTAAATGATTGTTAATGTGCAACTCCTCAAATTGATGTATATACAGATGTTTAACCAATTAGAAAGTGCACTTTCACATGTACCAGTCTTAAAATTGTAATGGAAACTTTGTATTTGTGGTAAATAGTTGACTCATTGTTCGAAAAATGTAAAGCAAACTTTCACTTTTTTATATCAATTGTGACTCATTATCAATTGTGGTGGAAACTTTGTATTTGTCTGACTGGTTACAAACATTATTCAAAATTGATGTATGCATGGTAAATAGTTGACTTATTATCAGAAAGATGTCGCGCAAAAATAAATATATGGGGTGTTCTATTAAAAAAAATTCAAAAAATGGCGGGAAAATTATATAGGGTGATTCAAAATGGCGGACAAGATGGCGGAAAACAAAATGGCTACCAAGATGGCGTCCAAGATGGCGGAAAACAAAATGGCGGTCAAGATGGCAAACAAAATGGCGTCCAAGATGGCGGAAAACAAAATGGCGGCCAAGATGGCGGAAAACAAAATGGCGGCCAAGATGGCGGAGCCCCGCCCCTTTTACCCCCACCCTTGGGTTACCCCGCCCCTTTTACCCCCACCCCTTGGATTACCCCCACTCCGCCACCCTCCCCACTCCTATCCCCACCCCGTGCGGTGGTGCGGTGGATCCAGAACCGGCTAAAACCCTCTACTATTTTATATATATATATAGCTATACCTCATCAAGCGTTCTTGTGTCTGCAACAACGTGAGGTTAATTTAAATTTAGGTAATTTGTAGTTTGATATCTAAGGTTCATCTTGCTTATGTTCGGTAACTTTAATGAATTCTGGATGTTCTTTAATAAGTTTTTTTAATGTTAAATTATTTGTATTTATACTCTGCATGTTTGTATTTATACAAAATTTTTATTTGATTTTTTGTATCTATTATCTATGTCGAAATTAAAACATTTGAACTCTACTCCAGCTAGCCAAGACGTATTTTTGAATAGATTTTAAAACTGAGTAGTTCTGTTACTACAAAGTATTAATTTGATTTTAAATAACTAT
This sequence comes from Tachinus rufipes, assembly GCA_963932245.1. Classification (NCBI taxonomy): domain Eukaryota; kingdom Metazoa; phylum Arthropoda; class Insecta; order Coleoptera; family Staphylinidae; genus Tachinus; species Tachinus rufipes. The sequence continues at coordinate 42,237,387 of OZ010748.1, forward strand.
TATTTATATCTGAATTCACAAAACAATTATTTTAATAACAATAGCATAACTAGGCAAATAACATAAAAAAATATCCAAGTATAAAATTTATTAAAATAGATTCTATTCAAAATCCTCCTTCAAAGAACAAAGAAACTCAACAATTTTATGTAATTGATTTTTTTTTGTAGTATTATGTAGCAGATATGATGCAATATTTCTTTGCAAAAGATGATTGTATCAAAATAATTGAGAATTAACTAATCTTTCTTATAACTATTATCTAAATACTTTAAATAAAAATTTCCTAGTAAAATAAATATTTTAATAAATTATAAAATAATGCATTTGTGAAAATTTTCTGGTTGCTATTAAAGATAATATATATTCAAAAATTAAATAATATTAAGTAGTTTATTGCTATGCCACTAAAATTTTGATACTTACTATTAACCCTTATATGAAAACAAAAAACGATGTTATTAAATTTTTTTTTTTTTTAAATCATTAATGCCAAAATTTTATGCTTTTGTCAGATTAGCATTTTGAAGACAATTAAACCATTTTATTGCATTTGTTTGTACTAATTATGTCTTATGATTGTGAACATTTAAATTAATTAATTAGTTTAGTAAAAATTAATTTAGTTATTGTTTTAAAACGACTAAAACCTTGGTCAAATCCTAAAATATATCCTACATTAATAGTTAAAGCTTGTCAAAACATCTATATTATTAGAATTTTTAATTAAATTAAACTGTTTAAATTCTTATTGTAATTTTAAAACATCTTGTATTTTACAACTTATTGTAACAACAGGTAAAATGTTAATCATTAAAATGTGTACCCATATACACTTTGTTAAATGCTGTTGAATATCTAAGTGTGAATGTACTCTTTGCATAGTTCAATGTACTGACTGCACTACGCCGTGCTGCTCGACCTGAATGCGTGTACAATCCGCTATATACATGGTTAGTTGATAATAATTTTAATGTCAACAGTTTAATTAACATGTACTCTCATAGTAAGACTGTTTTTTTTTTTTGCTAAAGTTGAATTATTTCCAACGTAAATAGATTATGTTCATGCATTATATTTATTGTTATAGTTTGTTTAGTGAAAAGAATTGAAAAAAAATAAATAAAAGTAATGTTTGTGTAAAGTAATAATTATTTTAACTTTGTGGAAATAAATATGTCTACCCAGTCTTTTATAATAATTTGCACAATATTATAAAAAGTCGAGTCATTAGCAACGTTGTAGCAAACATAATATCAAGCAGTTAAGAGACTTAATAACTTTGGTGTAATAATTGAATACATACATATATGAATGCTTCATATTAACCATAAATCATATTTTTCAATGCAATTTGCTTGCATAGTTTTATTTACACAGAATAAATTAACATTTTAATTAATTTAACCTTGTAACGGTTAAAAATTGCAGATGTTGCGTATGAATAGTAATTGATATTTCATACCAGTATATTAATATAATTCTTAAAACATGATAATAATTAATATAATATTTATTTATTAAATAATTACAAGGTAATATTATATTGTACATTGATATAAACATCGTTATTTACTTCATTTGTGCAAATTGATAAAACTTGCTTTATAATTTTTGTTTATTTTTTTCTGAACTTTGATTGGTTCATTATTATTCAATTGTTTAAAATATTGTTTTGTTATTATGTTATTTTAATTATATTGCTGTTGCTACAACACATTATTTTGTTGTATAATATTGATGTAAAATCATATTATTTTAACTAAAATATTAAACTTTAAATAAATCACTCGCAAGTCGCAATATAATAATAAAATATAACACAAACTAAGTTTATTACCAAAAATACACGCAATATGCTGATTATTAAATAATCTCCAAAGTTAATGATAAAACAAGTTTAAGTATTATTATAAAAATGCTGAGTTTGTGGTTCCTATATGATTGAATTATGTAACTCCTCTCTTATAAGATCGGAAGATTTTCATTTTAAGGTGATTCCAAAGCATTTTTAATTTTTTTGATTACTGTGGTCAGCAGTAGGAGGATGTTCCAATGATTCCAATTGTTATCCACTAAGTTGCATTTGCGTGCTTTGATTGCATTTATTTATTAGCTTTTTTAATTTATGTAGTTCTGAAAAACTGGTAATGTTATTTTTTAATAAATTTATTTTGTCAGTTTACAGTTCTAGTAAAATATAGTGTAATGTTTTTCTTTATGCAAAGATCAATTATAGGTCCTCTTCTCTTTTTATTATATATTAATGATTTACCAGATTTAGCCTTAAAAGGTTCAGTAATATTATATGCTGATGACACTTAGCATACGGACATGAGAACATGTTCTGGAGCAGGTGCAAACTGATAGCAAACTAAGCAATGATCAGGTAGTAGTTAAGTAATAAGCTAGCTCGAAATCAAAATAAAATAAAGACAATATTATTCTCTCTTCAAAAATGTGTTGAATCAATTAAATTTCTAGTAATTAAGATCGACTCTAAACTAAACTGGATAACACATGAAAAATATACTGCAAATAAATTTAACACGTCAATATTTACTTTGCAATGTTTAAAAAGTTTTGTATCGGTAGTTTATTTAAGAAATGCTTATTTTGCTTTATGTCACAACCACCTAAGTTATAGAACATCTATTTGCAAGCTTTAAATTTATTTTAAAACACCAAGATCAGTTTGACAGAAATGACAATCATAATTATTTAACAAAGCAAAAAATGACATTAAATTAAATCTCATCAGTTCAAAAAATCTCAAAACAGTTCGAATTACTAATACGCCAAGTTTTTGAGTAAATTATTTTAAAGTGTTGTATGTTATTTTATTTTATGACATTGTATTTTAGAGTAAGTTATCAAGTGGCATTTTATGTAATAGGTAATGACAAATGTAACAATTTTATGTAATTGATAAAATAAACAAATCTATCTATCATCTATTTACAATCTTCTAAAATTTGTTTTTTTCTTATATAATCATTATTAGGTGGTTAATAAATAGTTGATAGACAATTGTTTTTTTATGTATGTAGCTGTTAGGCTGCATTCATCTCGGATTGTCTTCGGTATGAAGTTTGGAGGCATCATTCCTGACTTGAAATTTTTAGGTTTGTGCAAATAAAATTGATTTCTAATTTTGGACATTTTATATAGTTTACAAAATTTTTCTAATAAACGGTTTTTGAAGTTGTAACGTTGGCCTGTAATTATTGTTTTTAATATTTTAATAAATCAATGGAAAATCACGTATTAAACCAAAAGTTGAAACACAACCGACAGAAACAATATATTGTGGAACATAAGAATAAAGATGTCATTTATAGTAAACAAACAACAAAGCATTTTAACAAAAAGTACGTAGAAACTAACCTTAGAGTATTAAATGAATGAGTAAAAAAGCAACGTAGTCATACTTTTTTAATTGTTAAACAGTTTTGTCAATTCCGGCTTTTGGTTTTATGAGTAAATTGAATTTTAAAGTTTTGTTTGTTGACATCAGTAATGTCTAATAGTATTCTGGTAGATTGAATTAGTTTGTAAAAAAAATTATTTGCCAATACTTCTTCGTTATCAAAATAAAATGTTCATGACAATTGAAGTGCTATTTTTATTTTTTATTTCTAATAGTTTGCTTTCAAATTTGTTATTGGGGATTGATATGACCGTTCTTTCTTTGTTTGAAAAAATGTTTATTGGTTTAGTTGATTTTTAGAATTATTTAGTTGTTGAACATCTCATCGGTTTTTTTCTGTGATTGGAATTTCAAGTACAAGATTGTTGATTGCAGTATAAACAGTTTTATTTGTTGGTGGCTTTATTTGTTTGCTTTAAATTATTTATAGCATAGGTCGCCAATTTATAAGAAGAAAACTTTGATCTTGAGCAACATTACGCCTGTGGTGTATCTAAGTCATTGGTCCATTTTGGATCGGCAATAATTCGAATAGAGTTTAGAAGAAATAGTTTAGTTTTTCATGCTTCTCCCCATACTAAGGAACAATATTCAATACAAGGATAAATATAAGTTTCATACAGGGTGATTTATATCAAAAGACAAAAAAATGAAAATTTGTGTTTCAAATTAGATTTTAAACAAAAAAATACAAATTAATTTTTCTCCGGTTCAATTTTTGTTTCAAAACTATAATTTTTGCTGCTTCTCATAAACCTACACAACTGATTCAGCAAACCACATATTTTTCTTGTGATTAACTTCTTAGTGAATATTAAACTTGTATCATTACTATACTATGTACTATAACATATAACATTGAAGACTAGATTTAAGCAATTTGTAAACATTAAATTTGATTATTTGTGGCTTATAAACCTCAGGAAATAAAAATTTTTGAAGTTTATTCTGTGTCAATAATACAGTTAAAATAATATCTTTTAAAAGTTTTGGTACTACATCTCTAAACCATTAGTGAATATTTTTTAAAACTGCAAACCTTGTACTACAAATAAATATTTGTTTAGATGACAAAGTGTCGTCTATTTAGATTACATATTGATTATAGAAATATCTATAAAAAATGCAAAGATTTGCAGCATTACGCCAGTGTAAAGTTATTGGTCAATTGTGGGTCAGTAATAATCCGAATAGAAAAAATGTAATTTTGCAGAAGCTGAACAGAAGTAAAATACTATTTACATCTATTAAAAAATCCAAGTTTTTTAGCTATGTCAAAAACATGGTCATTCCAGAGAAGATTATGTAAGATTGTAATCCTTAAAAAACAAATAGAAAAAAATTTAAATATGGATTTGTTATTTAGTTTAATATTTGGTACTGATGATACATCCGATTTTGATTTTAAAACAATAAGAAGTTGGTTTTTTTCAGAGTTAAAATTGACCATGTTGTTGGGAGTACTCCATTCTGATATTGTTTTGAGGGCTTTGTTTATAGATACTACAGACTCTAACCTAAACGTTCTGCTATATTTGTCAAAATAGTCTTTAAAAAGTATGAAGTATGAAGGATGCAATCATTTGCAAAATTATGTAGAGGACTTTTTGTTGTTTAAAAAAGTTTATTAATGTAAATCAAAAATAAAGTTGGTAAAAGGAAAAAATCTTGAAAAGCATTCAAAATTTTGGGGTTAAAATTAAAACTATCAATTTCAACTATAATTTTTCTATTATCAAGAAAATTAATAATAAGATTTACAGATTTATGCTCTTGACCTATACAATGAAGTTTGTTGATAATATTAGAATGCCTTACCCTATCAAAATTTTCTCCATGTTTGTAAAGTAGAATTTCATTTGTGAGTAACATAAATCAGAAAATCTGTTGCCAAAAGTTTTGATCAAATTCCGTATATCAATATATATAAGATAAATTTATTTTGTTTTAAAAACTTGACAATCTGAAATCTTTTATTAAATAAAAAAATTTTTGTTGTTCATAGAAAACTGAAAAATTTGATTAGCTTTGTTTTTGTTAATCCTTTTCTTTTAGATTGCATTATACAAGGTGTAGATTAATTGGCGGACAAACGCCAGGTAACTTTGTAGACCGTTTTAAAAAATAACAAAAATCTTAATTCCAAAATGCTGAGAAACTCTTTGTTTGGCTTTAGCATTTTGGAATTAAGATTTTTGTTTTCTTTTGGAACGGTCTACAAAGTAACCTGGAGTTAGTTCGCCAATTAATCTACACACTGTATTGTCACAATGTTTACGAGCTATTTTATAATAAAAACTTTTATTGGCATAATCATACATATATCAGTAGTAATAACACTCAAATAATAAATAAACAACATCTATTTTTAGATAAAACAAAAAAAAGCATCTTAAAAACATAAAATAAAAATTTTAAACTTTACCCTGATGAATCATCCCACTTTAGCCCATTACACTCATTCACCCAATAATTTCAAGTCCCTACTCTATTCTTACAAATCTCACATTTTTTATATTCTTTACTCATCCAATACCATTCTCTTCACTACCACACCCAAACTTTGCAATCAATTGTTGAACATCCTCTAATTGGTTTTTCTGCAAGTAGGCTTTTAGGTTATTATATTCTTGAATACATTTGTGTTTGGCATTGTATCAGCTACCATTAATTTTTACTTGCCTATCTTGCTGTTCTACCTCTTCTAGTCTGTTCAATATTTCTAGGTCTACATTTTTACCAATTCTTATACCCCTTTTATACAATTTCTTTCTTTCTATACCAAAATTTGTCACACGTACACTTTCCTTAAAAAAACTTTTGATTCAAATTTTAACAGTTTTGCTGCTGCCCACCAGCTAACTTTCTTGCAGTTGATTTTCTGCAAAACTATATAGCCAGATGTTAAAGGCTGTAAACATTTCAGTTGAATCTTTTACCTATTAATTGCTCTTTTTTTACACCCAGAGTTTTGCTCCATATAACATAACACTTCTAATACATGCATCTTAAATTAACATTTTTACTTTAAAACAATTCTTGATTTTTTTTTTCTATATAATCATAAATCTTTAAGCTGCTACCCATGCTTTCTCACTTACGTATTGTACATGCTCTCTATTAGACCCATCATTGGCAAACATAAATCCTAAATACTTAAACACTTTCACTTGTTCAATCAATTGACCATTCATCTTAATCGTATCTGTTTTGCCTTTTTTTCCTTTTCTTCTAAACAGCATCCATTTGGTTTTGTCGACATTTACTTTTTTTTGTTCAAAATACTTTCTTAATTTTTCAATCATCTTTTTCATGCTACTACTTGTTTGTGCTAGAACTACGACATCGTCATCGTATGCTAGCAACCACACTTTTTGTTTGCCCAATTTCTACTTCGCTAGCCTGGCCCATTTCTAATACACTTTCTAGACTTGCCGTGTCCCTGTCGTAACCGTCTAGTCACTCTAAACCGTTCACTTCTACATTCACCCACTTTTACTTGACTCCAAATTTTCTTATATATTTCTTTTACTGCTTCTACTACCTGCTCTGATACACCCTTTATTCTCAAAGATTCAATAAGCATATTTCTGTCAATTGTGTCATACACTGCCATTAAGTCGATAAAGAGGGCAAAATTCCTCCCTCCCTTTTGTCCTTGCTTTTTCTTTTTATCCACTATATATTTTAGCGCCATCAAGTGATCGGCTGTTCCTCTTCCTTTTCTAAAACCCGCCTGTACTTCTGAGATTATCTGCTTTTTGTCTACTTCTAATTAGAGCATACTCTCTACAATTTTTGCAAATATTATATAAGAAGCCTTTTATAATCTTTATAAGTTTGATCGGAATGACTACTGGCGTATTTGTTAAATGCTAGTCGTTTCTTATTAAATGAGTCGTCTAGGTTCAAAACCAGTTAAATCACCAAAATCAAATCAGGAATTAAAAAAAACGTATAGTATTCTCAGAAGGATATCATTCCATAACACACTAATAAACAATAACAAACTAAGAACAAAATATGTAAGAAAATGATCACTACAAATGACAACTGTGGGAAGCCAGATCAGCTAATATTAACATCATAGCTATCTGGTTTTCAATCTTATGTTCTTTTACTTAACTTATTTTAAAACAAACCTAAATACTTATAGGCTACGATGAGTGGAAATAAACTGGATTTGACGCTTGAAACTTACTAGGCACATGTATAAAGCTATAGACTTGCTGAAAATGAAATAATCTCAAATTCATAAAAAAATTATGTAACTGGTTTTGAATCTAGACAACTCAAATGTGGATCTTCAGAATATAAGCAATGAGTATCAAATCAGAAATTATTAAAAAAATGTTTAATTTTTACTATTTTTATTTTAGAATAATGATAGATAAGCGCGGTTTAGGTTTGGTAGTAATAAGAAAAAAAGTTTTAACAACAAAAGTAGTAAGTGAATGATCAGAATTCTCTCAAGCAACCTCAACAGTAGATGTTTTAATCTCTAGGGTAGTTAAAAGATACAAATTTTATAATCATGGTTCACCAAAAAGTCCATCATAGAGAAAATATGTGGGTTGCTGAACAATTTGAGTAAGATTGTGTGAAGCAGCAAAGATGAAGATGAGTGACTCAACCATTCAGTATTATGTACACATTTCGGTTTTTTTATTACTTTAAAGAAGTTTGTCAAAACTTTCAGAAAAATTATCAAACAAGTTTGGAGAATGGTATATGTCCTGAATTTCATACATCGTCTGTCTAGAATATGCTTGATGTTTGTGGATGTATTCAACAAATAAATGTTCAAGATAATTCGGCTCGGGTTCGACGGAGTACGGACGTATTACGGCAGAGATATTGTAGCTATGTTAGCTTAGTGAATAAATTTAATAATTAATTTAAAAAAATTATTTGTTGAAATAAATAAGACAGTGGTGTAATCTAACAAGTAACAATTAGTGCTTGATAGTGAAAAGGGACCGCTGCGTAGCGTTTCTTAATTAAAATAAAAAATGGAAAAAATAGAGCATTTGCCACCTATAAATAAGGAGAAACAAAACATGGTGAAGCAAATCAAAGAGGAAGAAAGCTACAGCATCAAAAGGGGTAGAGAAATTGATTCCTCAGGAAGAAATAATGAGGCTAAGAGATCAAAAGCCTCAACAACGCTAATGACAATCTGAGTTTTGATTAAAGAGTTAAGAGATCAAACACATGAATGTCTAAATACAAAAATGAAAATAAAAAAGCTGCCAATAAACTAGTTTTAGAGAGACTAGAGTTTGAAGAAACGCAAAAAGAAGAATTAAATAACTCTAAAAGTAAAGCAAGTATTGAAATGTCAAGACACACGGAAAATATTGAGGAAAAACAAAGAAATAATTTTGTAAACAAAAAGGAGATAATAGCAATTGCTACAAATGAAGATCTGCAATTAATAATTAATAAAGAATGGAGAGAAACAGATTTTAAATACGTAACAATAAAAAAAAAAAACGATGATGGGAAAGGAATCGGATACTCCATTCTTATAAATATAGAAGAAATTGGGAAGGAATTGTTTATCCTAAAACAGGCTAAAGATATATACCCAGAACTAATGGAGGAAGAAGAGGAGAATAAAACGCCATACGTGAAAATAATTTAAAAAATAAATAGAAAAAAAAATTGGAAAAATACACATTATCAAACAGAAGTAGAAAAAGTATTAAACAAAGCAAAACAGCTTGGTGTAGAAATAATTGATATACCCATACCGACTGGAATTGCACCATGGAAAGCAAAGAAAATAATGGAGGTAGCTGGAACGCGTACACAAATGAAGATGATATTGTGTGTCCCGTTACAACTGCAAAAAACACCAAACAAAGAAAGGAGGCCCCAAACAGGAGCGATTGTGGTAAGTAGTGCAACTTACGCTGACCTTTTAAAACAAACAAAAATCCAAATGATAAGAACAATCTTTAAAGAGATAAAAAAACTAAAAAAGGAGAGCTGTTACTAATAACAAAATGGTCAGAAACAAAAAAAAAATAGAAAAAGCAAGAGAAGGAATGGAGTGTTTTAATGTAAAAAGAGCAAATAATGATCCCACAGGAGAACTAGTTTTGATCAAAGGTATAAGCCCGGAGACAAACAGAGAGGAACTGATTGAATAAATTGGCGGTAAAGTAGGCAACAAAGATATCACAATTATATCTATGAGGAAAGAGTACAAGGATATACAAACGGCTATAATCAGAACAACCAAGAAGGCAGTGGGAAACTTAATAAGAGAGGAAAGCATAAATATAGAGCTTATGAGATGCAGAACAGGGAGTGTAACGGATAAGGAAAGCAAATGTTATAAATGCTGGATGAAAAGCCACATTGCTTCAGACTGTACAGGGGAAGACAGATCGAAATTATGCATAAGATGCGGAAAAAAGGGGCATCAGATAGCCAATTTCATTAATAGGGAATATTGTATAGAGTGTAAAGTAACAGGAGCAAAAAGATGCACGCTCACATACAAAAAAAAATGAGAAGACCAAGAAAAATGTAGAAGACAAGAATCCAGATAATTGGAGACAACACGAGAATAAGGACACAAACCAAAATGTATAACATCATCCAAACAAATATAAGCAGAGGAAGAGATTATTGATGGCAACAGCGGTAAGAGGAAAAATAGTAATAGTAATAGTAAGTTAATCAAATAAAAACAAACTAAGTGGGAAGTGGATAAAAGATAAAAATTTAGACGCAGCTATCCTAGCAAGGGGTAAGTGTAGAGATAAAGTAAAAAAATGAGAAACACCGAAAGAGATAATAGTGTAGGCCGATATAGGAGCTCTCATAGTGTGCAGTTGTTACATCAGACCAAACTGCAATGTGGAATATTATCAGGAGTGGATAGAAGAACTAGAACACAGCCTAAGGAAACAAAAAAGAAAACAAATTCTGATAGGAGGCGATTTCAACGCAAAAAAATTGCCAAAATAAGGATGGGCCAAGTGCGACAGGTGAATCAAAATTCTTGAGAAGATGATAATAGCAGCCGTAAATCTTACAATATGCAATCAAGGAGATAAACCAACGTTTGTAGGAAGAAGATCTAAATCATACATTGACATTACCATAGCAACATGGGAAACGGCTGGAGTAGTAAGAGGCTGAACAGTGACAGAAAAAGAATCACTGTGTTTACATAAGTACATACAATACAGCACAAACAGAAAAGGAAAAAAAAAGACAAAAAAGAATTAAAATGGAACATAAAAAGGATGCACAGAAAAAGGATAATAAGAGCTATGGAAGCAGAGAAAGTGACTAAAAACTTAAAGGAAAGATGCAAATAGTACTCGAAAAAATTGAGGAAGGCAGCGGAAGAATCAATTCCCAGATACAGAGAAGGAGGAAGTAGAAGACCGTACTGGTGGTGCAAAAAAGTCAATAAAAGCAGGAAGAAAGCAATACAAACAGCAAAAAAAATTAAAAAACAAAGAAGAAGGGGAGAAGATTCTGATAAAACTAAAAAAAAACTAAAAAATAATAGAAAAGGTTTAAAAGAAGCGATCAAGGACAGTAAGAAAAGATGCTAGAAAAAAATGTTAGAATCCATAGACAGGGATCTCTGGGGCAAACCATACAAATATGCAATGAATTAATTAAGAGGATTGAAAGCAATGTGTTTAAATGAAGAAGAAAATAAAGTAGTAATCATTAAAAAATTGTTTCCCACTGGAGGAATGGTAGAACAACCAGCAGGAATAGCTGACAAAACAGAAGCAGTTTCTGCAACAGTAAAAGAGATAAAAACAGATTATAAAAAACTACTTAATAATAAAACACCAGATCCAGACGAGATAACATCAAAGATAGTGAAGGCAGCGCTAGAAGGAAATGAGATAGAGTTAACACAAATTATAAACAGATGTCGAAAGAAAGAATTTTTCCGGCTTGGTGGAAAGATGCAAACTGAGTACTGATTGAAAAAAAAGAAGAAAAATGTAAAACAACGACGTAGCAAAAATTATGGAAAAAGTTATCGTGAGAATAATTCAACAAAAAATAAAAGAATGGAAACAGGAACAATATAGATTTACAATGGAAAGAACGACTCTAAGAACCATTGAAAAGGTATAAGCCATAGCAACAAAAGCAAACAGTGGATCCTACAGAAAAAGCCAACACTGTCATAATCGCGTTAGATATACAAAATGCGTTCAACAACATACTATAGGAAGCAATTATAGAAACAGCAAAAAAAAAAGAGAATTAACAAATAAAACTACCAAGATAATATGAAGCTACCTTTAGGAGAGAAATCTACTGACCAAAAATGAAAAATTTAAGCTGACTAGAAAAGTACCTCAGAGTTCTACACTAGGTCCTTAATTATGGAATTTAGTTTATAATTAGCAACTAAAGATGCGGCTGCCGAAAGGAGTGACAATAACGGCATTTGCGGATGACGTAGCTCTGGTAGGTAGGAATATAGACATAGAAGTACTTAAAAGGTTAGAGTTGGCAATAGAGATGATCAAGAGATGGATGAGAAATAAAGGGTTAAATCTGGCTCTACAGAAAACCAAGGCGGCATGGCTATCAACAAAGAGAACAAACAGGGGAAATGAAAAAATACAGGTAGGTGAACAAATATTAACAATAAGCAAAAAAAATTAAATACCTTGGAGTAACATTTAAAGCAAAGGGTTAGAATAAACAGGTTAAAATGAAAGAAAAAGCTTATGCCAAACAAGGAAGGTTCAGGAGAAAGGGCAAGAAGGCTAATAGCAACTGCGGCTAGAAGTAAACTATTGTATGCCGCAGGAACATGAGAAGAAGCTTTTAAGACAAAAAAAAAAACAAAGAAAACGTAAAAAGAGCTATGAGAGCAAGTTCGTTAAGGATCTACAGTGCCTACAGCACCGTTGTCGCAGGAAGCACTAGAAATAACTGCGGCGTCACTACCCGCAGATTTGATGGTGGAAGAAAGATAAGGTATAAACAAAATGGTAAATGAAATAACTGGTAAGCAAGAAGCAAAAAAACAAGCAAGAGAGAATATGATGAAAAGATGGCAAAGACATTGGAAAGAAAGAAAAAAGAGAAAATGGACAAGGAAACTAATATCAGAAATAAAAGAATGGGTACAGAAAAAACCGGAGACGTGTTACTATACAACACAACTACTTACCGGACATGGAGCCTTTGGAAAGTACTTACAAAAAAAAAGATAGAAAAAGAGGAAAAATGTATATTTTATCTAGAAGACACGCATGACGACGCAGAATATACGCTTGTAGAGTGTGAAGCGTGGGAGGATGATAGAAAAACGCTAGAAAAGGTATTAGAAAACAAAGTAGACAAATCTACAATTATTTAAATATGCCTGTGTGGCGAAAACAAATGGAGAGCACTAAGAAACTATGCAACTGAAGAAAAATATAGAGGAGCTAAATGGAAGCAAAAGAATATGAAAAAAAAAATAATAAAGAGGAAAGAAACGAAGATGGTCAAAACAACTATGCCTGCCAAGCAATGGAAGATGAGCAGAGTGACAAGAAAAAAACATACTGAAACATTAGTACAAACAGAAATTGCAGAAATAAGGAAGAAAATGAAAGAACTGCTAAAAAAAAATAAGTTGACGGAATTGACTTAACAATTTCCAAACGGATATACGCTATCTCGAGGTTGACAAAAAATGCAACTTTTAAAATGGTCAGAGTATATCTGGCAACCAGGGGAAACGAAGAACTAATCCCAAATGAAAATTCAAGAATTTCACTTGAAGTTAAACTGGCAAATGTAGAACTACCAAAAGGGATGCACTTAATGGAGCTGCACAAAATATTTACAAAAGAAAGAGGATACGACAAAGAAGAAGTTAATGAAGATATAAAAAAAAAACTAAAAAGATACTTAAGAACATTGCTAATATCTAGGCTAAATCACACAAGAATAGGAGAAACAAAAGGAGAATGCCAGTGTAGGAAGTAAGGCAGAAAAATAGGATATAGGGAGAAATGAGCCTCCCCAGTTCAAATACAAAAAAATAAAAATTCTAATGTTATTGTAATGTTGACGCCTGTCTGTGGCTTGTCAATAGGTGTAGGTACACAGCTTGCATGCGCGAGATGGCAACGCAGCGCTGCAGCGGCCAAAATTCAAAACGGTACTTACTTTAAGTATTTTTAAAGTAAGTACCGTTTTGAATTTTGTATTATTGCCAATCTACTTCACTAACACAAATAACGCGCAAGACGTAAAATGAATATTGGACTTGTAGTACAAGGCTTGATAGGAATTTTGACAAACATTTACTTACAGTTTAGAGATGCAGAACTGAAAAAATTAGATTTTTTAACCGTACTATAGGCACATAGAATAAACTTAGTGTTTTCCAAGACTTATAAACCGCAAATATTTAAAGTCAATTCAGTTTATAAATTGCTTAAATCTAGTCTTCAATGTAACAGTTCAGCAAGTGTAGATTTCACACATTCACACTCACTTTGAAATTATAAGGTATTTTTCTGTTCTTATGACATATTAATTAACTCCTAAACGTCACATTTTGAACTAATTAAAAAAAAAAAATGTTATGTGTGGATTTTGCCACTCTCTGGTTAGAAGCCAAATCTTTTGCTAGTAGAACCGCAACACAATTATTAGAAAAAAAACCTATTTTATCCAATTTTGTATAAATTTTTTATTCAGTTTTGATAATATATTGGACGTTTTTGTAGCTTCTAAACTAATATGGTTTTTTCTTACTTTTTTACAGTTGTATTGAAAACTGAGACACTTTATCTTTTTTTAAATATTCAATTTAAAAAAAACTACATATTTAACTTTTAAAAATTACAATTTTCTAAACTATTTTGATTCTGTATTGTCAATCATGTTCTTTTAGTAAACAAGTTTTTTAATAAATTTAAAAAAAATACTTTTAAAAAAATATAATAAACATTCATTTAGTAAATAAAAATGTTTTTACGATAATTTAATTATCAAATCAAGAAACTTTAATCTGATTTTTGTTCCTAGCTACTAAAGTCTATTTTGTTTTAAAATGTTTTGTATTGTAGAGTTGGCATCTAATTTACTTTACCTTTTACATTATGGGACTGGAATTTTATTTAATTTATTTTAACTATTAACCAAAATCAAAACACAATAATCAAAACTGCCACTGTAATAAATAAAGCTGAGAATTATATGCACTAAAAAGGTTGAAAATATGCGCATATATGCACGCAATTTTACTAAAAGTTTGGTAAAAATATGCACACAATATAAAAATTTGCAGACATATGATTAATATAATATATGTAAATATGTGTTAGAAATGTTTTTTTAAAATTATTAATTTGTCCCAGAAAAAAAAAATAAAAAAACAAACACTCTACTAAGTTTATTTGTAGAATCAGAATATTTAAATAACATAAAACTAAAAAAATAAATGCTTTAAGCAGAAAAAATATATGCAGAACACAATAATAGAAGGAACAGTAAGAACACAACACTAATTAAATTAATATTGTTTATTATAGAACTGTAAACACCAACAATCAGATGTTCAGATGCTCTAATTTATCAATTTAAAATAATTGTTTGCAATTCGTCAATATCTACTTGTATGCGGAAAAGCTTCTGTCTATATCAATATATACAATAGAAGCATATTTTAATTTGCATTTAATTTAAAGATTTATTTGAAGTCTTTGTTGTTCCCTTTTAACAACAATTTTTTAAAAATTTGTTTAATCAATATAATTTCACAAAAGGCAATTTTGGCGTTTACTTAAAAATAATTTAAAATTATACAAATATGCAGAAAATATGCAACTACCTACCAGGTATGCAAATATGCACCAAATACGCATCAAATATGCACCAATATGCAGCTTTTATTGAAAAATATGCACTCTCTACATCAATCAAAATTTTCTAGAAAATTGAATATTTTATTTAAGAAACTCAACTCTAACAACAAAAATCTTAAAACTATCAATCAATCCAAATAATCAACAATATTATATCAATTATATTTATTGTTGATGTTGCCAGATGTTACGTATTTTATTTCAATATTTGGGGTAATTTTTTTTATATAAATTTATTATATAGTGATTGTCATTTGCATTTTTTTTTTCATTATATTGTTTCTATTAAGTAGCAATTTTATTTTTTTAGATTTTTCCATTGGATTGATAATTTAAAAAGTTATAGTCTGTAATATTTTATCATCCATAAGAAACATGTTTAATAATTCGATGTTTTCTTATCACTGAATTAAGTAGTTGAGTTGATCTTGTGCATAAGAATTTTAATTTACCTCTACATAACCTACTAAATTAAGTGTTTTCTGGGTTAGTTGGCGTTAATTTTATTTCATAATTGTAAGAAGCTGTAGTCCATAGAATTGTTTTTAATTATATTTTTATTTATTGTATTTATTAATCTACATTCAATTCAATTTTTGATAGTACATTGTTGATTTTTGCTTATTATTTTAATTTTTTGTTGGATTAATTAACACTTTAAATTTATTCTCATTTTAGCTAGCCATGGGTGTGACTCACTTAGATATTAGTGATTAACAGTGCAAAAGCAAACGCAATTGCGTTTTATTTTAGTTAATGGTGTTGCCAACCTTATATAGTCGTAATCTTTCAAATAAAACAAAATTAGAGTTTATCATAACATAAGTGTTTAGGCCATTTTTATTAATACTTATACAATCGTTAACATTTGAATTTATATCTTACACTATTAAAATTACATACTAATTGTAGGCCTGTACTAATCAAACGAGCTCAGCGCCACAGCATATTTCTACGTCGAGTGCACTCGAATATTATATTGCCAATGTTGGCGCTTTGTAACTGAAACAGAGAAAGAGAGAAACTGGTTAGCAGTTATAATATCAACTTCACATCTTTATTTTCTATATTATAACAAATAAGTTTCATATTTAAATAATAAAAGTTTTGTTTTCTTTTTATTGTTTTGATTAATCATTTTTTTACATACTTGTTACAAACAGCATACTATCATCATCATCATCAACATCAATTTTAACCAACTCATCTAATACAAGTTTTATTAATATCATAAACCATGCAACATTTTAATCTGAATGAGATCTTTTACTAGTATGCTGCATTTTGCCGACAATAATTTAATATTAACAATATTAATGTTCAATTTTCAATAAAACGCCTGAGAATTTCATTGTTAGTTCGTCGCAAGGTCTTTAGATGGCGCCAGGTGTATTAAAACGAGAAATAATATATTATGGAAGCAACACTTTGTTGTTTGTGGTTGACACGAGGTATCAACCTTGGACGACCGGGACATTGCATCGGGTGGCCTCATCAATATTTGTCCACAACTGTTAAAAGATATATGTTGTGACGCGTACTTGCATTTTTTTTTGTTAAAATTATTTACTTTACATTTCAATAAAAAGTATTACATTTTACTAATAGTGTTTAAACTTAAATATGAAATAAAAAACATAATTTTTTAAAGATAAAACATGGCAAACAAAATACTTTTATGTAGTTATGTTTTATATTCAGATTTAGAACGTTAATGTTATTTTAGAATTTAAAAAAATATTTAGATTTTGTTATTAAATTGCAAAATTTATCTATGAAATATTATAGTTCATATATTCTTATATTTAAAAACGAACAGTATATCACCATTTTGTATACAATAATAAATTATCTGCGTACTTGATTTATAAATATTTCATATATTTAAAAGATAACTTTGTTTCATTCATATTGTAACGTCTAATTCGTTAAATTATATTGTCGTCTTCCTTCTAAAGCTGGGGGTATTTTATTTATTGATTATCTTTATTAACTTTAATAACTAATTGGAACTATTTATAAACACTGGACACTACCTAACTTCTAAATACTATCTCTTAAACATGAAAGCTTTTCTATAAAGGGTGTCAATAATGTACGTGTGTTCTATGGGTAACTTCGTTATTTTGAATGTTATAGAGTTGGTTAAACAAGCAAAGTTGGGCAGAATTTCTAGAAAAACGTAATGCTATTTTTAAATTTGTCATAGGTCTTCAACTTTTTTAAATATTCCAAAAAAACTAAAACCGGTTGTTTTTTCAAACTTAAATAACTTTTTGTCTAGTTACGCTAGAGCAAAAATAAAAAATGTATTCTGCAAATTAACAAAAAAGTCATGGCATTTTTGATTTTTGAGATTCAAACCATACTTGCCTTTTTTTTAAATGACACCCTTAGTTGTAATAATAATATAATTTTCCATTTATTCATATAGTTGTCATATTTAATTGTTTACAGTTATTCAAAGAGAACGCATTTATTTTAACAACATTTGAATTTAAAACTATTGTGTTTATAAATAATATTAAAGTTATCATTATTCTGGATAATATGGCTTATTCGACGGGAGAAAAAAATGATATGTTGTTTTGTTACTACAATTGTAATCGTGATACAAACGCAGAATCTGAATTGTATCTACAAACATATATGGAAAGAAGGCAGCCAAGTAAAAGCTTGTTTGCAAAACTTGAAAAAAAATTTAAAGAGTATGGATTATTTTGTAAACCAAAAGAAGCCAAAACTAATTTTAATGAAGATTCAGAGATACGTGTTTTGGCATACAATACTTTTAAACTAACCGCATTTGTACGAGAGATTGAACTAAAGTGTAACGTATCCAAAGAACAAGCAAGAACAATATTAAAACAAAATCATTTTAAGCCTTATCATTATCATATTGGAAACACTTTGTATCCATCAAATTTTGAAAAAAGATTAAATTGTGTTTTATTGTTTATTGAAGAAAGTCAAAGACAAACTATTTTCTCAGTCAATTCTATTTACTGACCAAGCAAAATTTACAAATAATAGATTATTCAACACAAAAAATCATATTTACTGGTCGAAAGAAAATCTACACTTAACAATTGAAAAACGAGATCAACATGTATTCTCTATTAATGTCTCGTGTGGCATTTTTGGAACAAACATATTGGGACCGTATTTTTATAAAGAAAATTTGAATTTTGAACGCTATCGGTCATTTTTACAAAATTAATTAGATGAATTATTGGGTCTCCTAATTGGATATTTAATAATTTTGTGGAGAACTATTAAGGTTAAAGTT
Source organism: Tachinus rufipes (assembly GCA_963932245.1). NCBI lineage: Eukaryota > Metazoa > Arthropoda > Insecta > Coleoptera > Staphylinidae > Tachinus > Tachinus rufipes. Next base: position 42,255,982 of record OZ010748.1, read on the forward strand.
TACAAAGAAAAGCCACATAATATCGATGATCTGAAAACTAAAATCAGAAGAGCTCTAACAGAAATCAGACATAAAACTTTATTAATAGTACAAAATAATACATTAAAACATTTTTTTTTATATTTTCTCTATTTATTTTATAAAACATTGTCAACTATGTATTTAAAAAAACGGTGGTCATTTTGAAGCATTATTACAATAATATTTAATTTAATTTATAGTATTTTTAATTATTATGTAGTTACATTTTTAACAAAGCTATTGTATATAATATTGTTTTATTAAAATATGTTGATTATTAATTTTAATTAACTCCGATAAACAAAACAAAAACGTGACATTGTTCTCAATTGCTAAATTAGGGTTTGTTGTTACATCAAAATTACAACTATAACAACAAAATAACATATAATTTTTTTTTTCCGACAAATAAACCCATATTTTTATAACAATATGAATAATTGAAAAATAATATTTTGTCGTAATAATTGTTCTATCAATTTTTTTTTGTTTTTTTTTTTTGTAAATTCTGAAAAAAAAACTAATTAAATAAGACAATTATCTATTTTTAAAGTCAGAAAAATATAAGCATTTCAATGAACTCATAGCCAACTAAGATTGCCATTTAAAAAAAGGCATGATTGGTATATATCTCAAAAACCAAAAATGACATGATTTTATTGTAAATTTATTTGAATTTAACACAAAAATATCTACAAAATGCGTTTTTTATTTTTGCTATAGAGTAAATAAACAAAAACTTATTTAAGTTTAAAAAAACAACAGTTTTTAGTTTTTTTGGAATATTTAAAAATGTTGAAGACTTATGACAAATTATGCCCAACTAGGTATCACTTAAAATAACGAAGTTACCCATAGAACACACGTAAATTATTGACACCCTGTATGCAAAAGCAGAACAGAAGTGAAAAACTGTTTGTATCTATTAAGAAATTTTAGTTTTTAAATACTTTCAAAGCTATGTCAACAACATGGTCATTCTAGTACAGATCATGTGAGATTGTAACCCTTAGAAAACAAATAGAAAATTATTTAGATATGGATTTGTTGTTCAGTTTAATATTTGGTATTGATGATAACACATCGGATTTTAATTTTGAAATAGTAAGAATTTAAGTTTTTTTTTAATTAAAATTGACCATGTTGGAAGTACCCCATACAAATAATAATTGTTTATAGATTCTAACCCAGAAATTTTAAGACGTTATACCATAATTGGCAAAACGAACTTTATCTGCAAAACTATGAATAGAATTTTTAGTTATTTAACGACGTTTTTAATCTAAATTGAAAATAAAGTTGCTAAAAAGCAGAACCTTAAAGAACACCAGCATTTATCATTTCGGGGTCAGAGTTAAAACCGTCCATTCTAACTAGCATTTTTCTATTGTCAAAATAACTATTAAAAGATATACAGATTTACGATCAAAACTTATAGTTGATAAAATTATCAACAATTCCTCATAGTACAAATTATATTTTAACCTCCAATTTTAAAGTGTTAGTTTTAGTTATTGTAAGTGTTATCATTATGTGCCGTGTAAAAGAAAATTCTCAGATGGAAAGATCTAAAATGATTGTCGAAACAAAAACTATTTTTATTTTTTAACATATTTAGTTAATAATAATGTTAGTTTTATAATTTATCAATGTAATAATTATTCTACTCTTTCCTTGTTGTTTGAAATTTCATTAAAAATGTTTTTACAGTGTTCAAGAAGACAGTAGTTTCTGTCAAAACGTATACAATTAAATATTAAAATAAATTAATTGTTTTATTGGCGTTTTTGTTTTAATCAACAAAATAAATCACATACTATATTTAGTAAACAATAAAGATCCAGATTGTTTTAATCTAGTAGATTCCGATTATCATCTTAAACATTCATTTGCTGACCTACAAGATGTTTGTGCGTGTTTCCTAAATATCCACTTTGAAATAACTATAAAAGAATTTTATGTGTGGATTTTGCTACTCGCTGATTAGAAATCAAAGCTCTTGCTAGTAAAACCGCAACACAATTGCAAAAATTTATTATAAAATGTAATTTGTCTATTTTATTCAATTTAGTATTAACTTTATTATATAGCTTTGTATTTGTATTTAACGTATTTGCAGCTGCTAAACTAATATAATTTTATTATAACTTTTTACAGTTGTACCGAAAATTGATCTTTGGTAACATTTTATTTAGCAAATTCTTTACAATTTTCTCTCTCATTATTTAAAATTTTAATATTTGTTTTGTTTTTTTTAATGAGTTTTAAAAAATATCTTTAAATTTCAACTGATGAAACCACACTTGGTAAAACTATCACATTGAAGACTAGATGCAGTCTGTGAACATTGACCATAAACATTTGTGGCTTATTATTCTCGGGAAATACGGAATTTGGAAGTTTATTCCATGTGTCTACGGTTAAAAAAACCTCTCTTAAAAGTTTTGGTCTTGCACCTCTGAATTGTCAGTGAATATTTGTTAAAATTCCTAGCAAACCTTGTACTACGAGTAAATATTTGTTTAGATGTCAAAATGTGTTTTATTTTGTTTGAACAATGTCCATCGAAAGATCTATAACAAATGTGTTTTAAACGTAATACTTATTCAAAATGGTTTAATTGAAATTTAATTTACCTCATTAAAAATAAAAAAATGCTCTTTATAAAGTCTCTAGTCAACAAGCATATTATTATCGCTTTAGTGTTTTAAAGGACAAATGTAAAACTCTTGGGAAAAAACTTTATATGGAATATATCCGCAATGCTAGTCAGAAGATTAGTTCAAATTTAAAATTCTTTTAGACGTATCAACATCGTAATAAAATCTGTAATAATAAACAAAGTTGTGTGAACTTGTTGCCGACTTTTTTTAAACAGTGTACGTTAATGATATTTGTTCTGTTTTTTTATATGATAATAGTTGTAATGTAAGCTTTTCAAAGTTTGTGATAAACCCGAGTAATATTTTTGATAGCGTTTTCACTTTATTTTAAAAAAAAATGTGTATTTACATTAACATAACCTTTATACAAGTTGTTTATGTCATTTATTAATAATAAAAAACTTCCAGATTATTAAAAAAAAGTTACATTACTCTTATTTTTAAGTCTTTTAAGAAAAGTGATGTCAGTAACTACAAAAGAGTTTGCAACCAATTGGCTATTCCTAAGTTATTAGATTCCTTAATTGCGGATCAACTTAAATAGTTATGTAAAAATGTTATTACTGACAATCAACATGGTTTTATAAAAGGACGGTCAACAGTTACAAATCTTATGATCTACCAATCTAAAATTATTAAAGCTTTTGAAAATAAAACGGAAGTAGATGCTATTTATACAGACTTTGCAACAGCTTTCAATCGCGTTCGGCAATAGCCGCTGATTGCAAAACTTTTGGCGTTGGGCTTGAATCCAAAAATGGTGGCTTGGTTGTAAAACTTTTTAAACGGTCGATTTCAATGTGTTTAAATCAATAACCACATTTCAAGGGTAGTTAATGTAACTTCTGGTGTTCCTCAAGGATCAGATTGTGTTCCTATTTTATTTTTGTTATTTATTAATGATTTGAGTAATGTTATTGTTAATTGTAACTTTCTTTTGTATGCAGATGATTTAAAGATTTTTTATAATGTAAGTTCAGTAAACGATTGTATTTGTATTCAGTTTGATTTAGATAGTATCAGTAAATATATAATAATAATAATATATATTTATTAATAAAATTTATATAATACAAAACAATACTGAATGTATAATATAAATCGTTAGAAGAACGTAGAGTTATAACTGAATTAAATTTTATTCAAAACCTGGTAAGCGGCAATATAAATTGTGCAGCATAGGTAAACAAGCTGAATTTTAATACTAGGCAAAGGCAGAACAAGAACACATACATTTTCTGCTGGGACCAACACTCGACTAACTATGCATATCATAATCCCATATCACGCGTAATGCGGGAATCAAATATTATTCAAAAAGAATCTAATTTTTATTTATTTCAACTATCTCATAAATGTTTTAAAAGTAATTGTAAAAACATTAACCTAGGGCAGTATTTTAATTTTAATTGTTAGTTTATTGTATTATTATGTTTTTATTTATAATTGTTATGTTTTTCACTTATAAATTTTCTATATCATGTGATATACACTATGTAGTATTTTATAATTAATGTTTATATTAATTGTGCATTTATAGGCGGTATGCCGTTAATAAAGTAAAGTATTATTATTATTAAATGCAAAGATCTGCAACATTACGCCTGTGTTGTAAAGTATCTCAGTCATTAGTCAATTTTTGACCGGCAAAGATCCAAATAACTCGTTTTTGAATAAAGTTTAGAAGAGATAGTATAGTTTCCGATGTTCCTCCCCATACTTGGGAATACTATCAATACCACCACGAATACAAGATTTGTATATATGTTGAACAAAAATAGAGATTATTAGAAATATTATGCAAGATTGTAACTCCTAGAAGACAAATTGAAGAAGATTTAAATACAGATTTTTTGTTTAGTTTAATACTTGGTACCTCATATTTTGATTTTTTAACCTATTCAGGTATTGTTTTGAAGTCTTTGTATAAAGATGTTACAGATTCTAACCTAGAAGATTCAAGACGCTCTGCCATATTTGTCATTATGGTCTTTAGAAAATATAAAATATGAAGTATGAATGCTATCATCTGCAAAACTATAAATAAGACTTTTAGTTATTTGCAGAAATTCATTAATGTAAATCAAAAATAAAGTTGACAAAAAAGCAGAAACTTAAGGCACACCAGCATTTATAATTTTGGGGTCAGATAAAACCATCAATTCTAACTATAATTTTTTTATTGTCAAGAAAACTATTGATAAATTTAACAGACTTATGATCAAAACTTATACAATGGAGCTTGTTGATAATATTAGGATGCCATACCATAACAAAAGCTTTAGAAATGTCTAGAGCTATTGCAAGATTTTCTTCATGTTTGTCTAAAATTCCATTTGTGACTAACATAAGTCAGAAAATCTGTTGTTGAACGTTTTGATCGAAATCCATATTGAGTATCTGTGAAGTTATTTTGTTCTAAGAACTTGACAATACAAAAATTAATATATTTTTCAAAAATGTTTGACTTGTTTGACAATAATGCAATTGTAAATAATCAAACGAAAGACTGGTTTGCCATCTAGTTGCAATTTTTAATACTAAAATGTCCGCATTAATCGGTATCATTTTAGCATTTATGCAATTGGCAGTCATTTCGCGGCTATAACGATTTTGAATCGCCAATAAATTATGAAATGAATTAATAATTTATTCAAAATCAGTCAATCGAATCACAGCGGCCAAGGGTCAAGCAAAGACAATTGTTTCGGTTCTACAAACCTCGTCAGTATGCCTTGTACGACCACGGCATCGCATGATAGCGAAGACAATTTTGAATAAATATTTCTGTTCTTATGAACACAATTGATATTATAAATAATCAAACGAAAGACTGGTTTGCCATCTAGTTGCAATTTTTTTTTTTTTTTTTTTTTTTTTATTGGCGATTCAAAATCGTTATAGCCGCGATTGCATAAATGCTAAAATGATACCGATTAATGCGGACATTTTAGTATTAAAAATTGCAACTAGATGGCAAACCAGTCTTTCGTTTGATTATTTATAATATCAATTGTGTTCATAAGAACAGAAATATTTATTCAAAATTGTCTTCGCTATCATGCGATGCCGTGGTCGTACAAGGCATACTGACGAGGTTTGTAGAACCGAAAGAATTGTCTATGCTTGACCCTTGGCCGCTGTGATTCGATTGACTGTTTTTGAATAAATTATTAATTCATTTAATAATGCAATTGGTTTATAATTTAAAAAATCAGATTTGCCTCCCTTTTTAGGTATAGCTTAAACTTTGCAGATTTTCCAACAATTTGGCTTTTTTTTTTGTATGATAAAGCAAATATTTTAGTCAGAATAAGAGTTAATTCATTTGAAAATGTTTTAAGAATAAATAGAATTTATACCTGATACCTTTCTGGTATTTAATTTAAGAAGATATCTTTTGACAAACTGTTGCATAAAATGAATTGAACCCGTTATTTTACTACTACCCGGCATTGTAGGTACAGCAATAAATAGATTTTTCTTTTGGATTAGTAACTAGAATGTTATGATCATTTCAAAAAGGAGGTACTAAAGATATTGTACTACCTTGCAGTAAATTTATGGTTTTATTTAAATTTTTGTTGTTTATAGAAAGCTGGAAAATTTGATTAGCTTTGTTTTTATCAATCCTATCTTTTATCACAGATTGTATTTAGATTGTCAGAATGTTTACGAGCGTTCTTATACAACAATATAACAATTGACTTGTTTTCTAAATGCTATTTGCTTTTTATTAACTGCCTGTTTTGCTTAAATTGAAAACAAGTATTTTTGTATTGGTTTAATAATACAGTACGGAACAAATTTTTTGATGACATTTTGAATAATTTTTGCTGCAATATGTAGATCCTTAAAAAATAAACAATGAGTATCAAAATCAAAATTATTAAACAAAAATTTTTCATTTTTACTGAAATGTTCTGTATTGTAGAGTTGGCATATAATTTACTTCATCTTTTACATTATGAGGCTGGAATTTTATTTCAACTTCTTCAACCATTAACAAAAACAAACCAAAACACGATTTACAAAACTCTCACCATAGTAAAGAAGAAAATTAAACTTTTGTTTAAATAATAAGAAAATAATCTTGATCACTGTAAAATGTAAATTATTTAGTTGAAATTTTATTTTAAATTAACCCTCTACAGCAATCAATTAGAAAACTATAAATTTATTAAAAAAAAACTTTAAAATTACCAATCAATCAAAATCATTATTGAAATAGAAAAAGGAATTATCAAAATCCCATTCAAATAGTTTAAAGTGAAATTGCTTCAATCTTTTACAATTTTATTATTTCATAAACAAATTTTAAAATTCCCATTCAATCAAATCATTATTTAGAAAAAAAAGGCAAAAACAACCAAAACATTATTCGAATAATGAGACAATAACCTCGCCCAATTTAAACCCAAAGTTGAAATTTTATTTCAAATTACAGCAAAAAAAAATTGTCTAGAAAACTAACTTTTTTATTCAAGTGATTTCAACTCCAATAACAAAAATCACAACTATCAATCAATCCAAATCACCAATCATATTAAATCAATTATTTTTATAATTGGACTGCCAGATGTTGCTTATTTCATATATATATATATATTTCAATATTTGGAATATTTTTTTTTGTATTTATTAATTGGATTAATAGTTTAATAATTCAAGGTTTTCTTATCACTAAATTAAGTATTTTCTGGGTTAATTTTATTTTATAATTGTACGAAGCTGTAGTCCATAGAATTGTTTTTATTTATATTTTTATTTATTGTATTTACGAATCTATATTCAATTTGTTTGATAAACTTAATTTTCAAGGTTTTTTGTCGGCTTATATTTTAAACTGCTTATAGTATATTGTTGTGTTTTGCTAATTATTTTAATGTTTTCGTTGGCTTAATTAATACTTTAAATTATTTATTTATTATTATTCACATTTTAGCTTGCCAAGGGTGTGACTCACTTAGATATTAGTGATTAACAGTGCAAAAGCAAACGTAATTGCGTTTTATTTTAGTTAATAGTGTTGCCAACCTTATATAGTCGTAATCATTCAAATGAAACAAAATTAGAGTTTATCATAACATAAGTATTTAAGCCATTTATATTAATACTTATACAATTATTTCTTTGCTATTTTGGTGACCTTGATATTTATAATAAAGGTAGGTTGTAGGTGGCCATATAAGACAAAAATAAATTATGTTAAAAGTATTTTATTATAATACTTCTACACGGGCAGACGTTTCGGGGATGTGTCTCACCCCCTTCATCAGTGCTAAAAACAACATATATTATAATTTAACCTTCACAACAAAAAATACTACATTATATTATAGATTTACATTATAGTTTTAACGAGATAAACATATTAAAACAATGATTGAATAAAAAAACATTTTAAATAACAAATGACGGTAAAATCATTATTTAGAGACAAATTATAGGATCACAAACATGCATGAAAAACGAATCTTATTTAACAAAATTACATAGCTTACCAAGTGTAAAGATTGCTGAAGTAAAATGATAAAACTCATTCTTTTATTAATTAATTAATTAAATTTTTAAAAACATGTGGTTTAAGCGGAAATATATTGGAAACGATAGACATTGTCCCATGTTTGAAGTCAACGGCGAGTGAATTTGTGCGAGAACGAGTTTTTAAAATAAAAATAATATTATAAAAACAAAGAAGTAGAAGTATTATAATAAAATACTTTTAACATAATTTATTTTTGTCCTATATGGCCACCTACAACCTACCCTTATTACTTATACAATTGTTAACATTTAAATTTATATCTTACACTATTAAAATTATAATTTATTTTTTTTCAAAAAATTACCAGTACATACTAATTGTAGGACTGTACTAATCAACCGAGCTCAGCATATTATTATTATACGTCGAGTGCACTCGAATATATTACCAGTGTTGCCAATGTGCGGGTAATTACCCGAAAAGCGGGTATTTTTGATCATCAAAAATTTTTATGCGGGTAATGATAATTTGCGGGGAATTTGCGGGTATTTTATTTTTGGTATAATTTTTTTTTAATTTAGATATATTATAACAAAAATTATTATTGTAACAATATTTTTTTAACTATTATCTATTATATTAGATATATATTATTACCAACCATTAATATTCAGCGGCGGCAACGTACAAATGATTCGCTAATAACTAATAAATGCGCAAACAGCGTGAAATGGCGTTCTAAATTATGTATCTTGTTTGATACACAAGACACACACCCTCAAAAAAAAAGGTAAATAAGTTTTTCTCCTTAAAATTATGATGAACTGTTGTAATTTTGAACTAAAAAAACATGCGGATAAAGTTTTGGGTATTCAAAATTTTTTATCGGGTAAAATCGGGTATTTGCGCTACATGGAGCGGGGAATTGACATTTTTCAACTGGCAACACTGTATATTACATTGCCAATGTTGGCGCTCTGTAACTGAAACAGAGGGAAAGAGAAAATCATTAGAATCTATTTTATACAAATGTATTGCAATAATTACTGGTTAGCAGTTATAATAGCAACTTCACATCTTTATTTTCTAGATTATAATAAATAAGTTTCATATTTAAATAATAAAAAAAATATTAATATTATAAACCATACAAAATTAATCTGAATGAGCTCGTTTACTAGTATGATGCATTCTGCCGACAATAGTTTAATATTAAAAATAGTAATGTTCTATTTTCAATAAAACGCCTGAGTATTAGAAATTAGTTAATATAAGCATTTATTAAACTAATACAATTTATTAGTGCTGCAGAATTTCTTTGTTTGTTCGTCGCAAGGTCTTTAGATGGCGCCAGGTGTATTAAAACGAGAAATAATATATTATGGAAGCAACACTTTGTTGTTTGTGGTTGACACGAGCGGCAAGGTATCAACCTTGGACGACCGGGACATTGCATCGGGTGGCCTCGTCAATATTTGTCATCAAACTGTAAAAAGATAGATATTGTGACACGTACTTGCGTTTTTTTTTGTTACAATTATTTACGTTATATTTCAATAAAAAGTAATACATTTTACTAATAATAGTGTTTAAACTTAAATATGAAATGAAACATATTTTTTTAAAGATAAAACATGGCAAAACAAAATACTTTTATGTACTTATGTTTTATATTTAGATTTAGACTGATAATGTTATTTTAGAATTTAAAAAAATATTTAGTTTTTGTTATTAAATTGCAAAATTTTTCTATGAAATATTATAGGAGTTCATATATTTTTATATTCAAAATCAGAACAGTATATCACCATTTTGTATACAATAATAAATTATCTGCCTACTTGATTTTTAAATATTTCATATATTTAAAAGATAACTTTGTTTCATTCATATTGTAACGTTTAATTCTTTAAATTATATTGTCGTCTTAACTCTTAAGCACAATACAGTATATTTTGTAAAATATTTTTTTTTTATAAAATGCACCATTTTTGAGTTATAAGCAAACTCCTGAACTTCAACTTCAACTTATTGAAACGTCAATGATGACTTATAAACTGACGTAGAAATTATTTATACGCAAATTTGTTGTGCGCGTTACTTGGCTACTACACTAAAAATAACTACTGCTCCAAGCACCGAATAAGTTATCACTGGTTTATTTTCCTAAAAACATACAATTAAAATTTTATAAAATTGCCGGGACTCCCTAAAGTGATCGGAGCCATTGTAAAATTTCAATCACCCACATACTCAAGTAGAATCTCTATTCAATGAATCCCAAATTAGAACTAAAAATAAAGACGACCCCTTGAAGATCCCAATGATTAGGTCAATCAAGGAAATAATGCTCGACGATTATCAATTTTCTTCTGTGCAAAAATTTTAGCAACAAATCCTACTTTAGTTGTAACGCGTTTTTGCATTTTCTAAAAAATCATTTATTACAAAGAAGACCTTTTCTGGAACTGACTTATAAATTGACGTATACGTTGTTCATACGCTAATTTGTTGTGCGCGTTACTTAGTTACTGTACTAGAGATGAGTTATAAGGGATTGAAAAAGCGTATTTTTATATACTCCTTAGATAGCGCTACTCCTTGTTTAACCGACGATTGTAAAAGCGGCCCTTAAACGATTTAATGATGTTTTATTAATTGTTTTGAATGTTATTACTTTTTTATCTGTATGGTTAAAATAAATATGAATGTTTGTGTAAAGTTTGCTTATAACTCAAAAATGGTGTGTTTTATAAAAAAATTATTTTTACAAAAACCACTCAGAATTAATTTTTGAATAAAAAGTGTAAAATATACAGGGTGTTCTATTTGAAAAAAAAAAGTTTACTAAATTTCCACTATAAAATGAACACCCTTTATATTAAAAATATTTTTATAAATTAGTTTGCTTAAAACAAAAAACTTTTATTTAAAACTTATTTTGAAATTTTCAACTAGTGAAGAATTATTTAGGTGTTCCAGAAACTAACTAACCCTGTATAACTCTATCATCTTACTATAGGGACAGAAAATGTTCACACGTTGATATTAATCGTGGGTGGTACACTTATTTCCAGATTCCCAGAACAAATAAAATAAAATGTGGCTCATTGGGAAGGTACAAAATAACACACATCGAGATTTGAAGAGTGGCGTATATCTCTTTAAAAACATTAAATTAAAATATAAATTAAAATAATAAGTGTTTTTTTTAGAATAAGTGAGAACCATTACATTATTTAATTGTGAGAAATTATGAAAAGTGACATAAAAAAGTCTGTTCCTCCTTGAAGCAATAACAATATAATTGTTGTGTTGAGTTACCAAAGAATTCAGGCAGCTCAATTTTTCTGTTTATAACACTAATTCTAAAAACTTGTGTTTACAAACTGTTCGTGGAAGAATGTGACTTGGTTATAAAAAATAATTATAGTATATAATATAAAACTTTACTTAAGCTTAAATAACATTTTTGCTATAAATAATTGTTTGCAATATATTTTATTAATGTGCTTTTTAATGAAATTTGTACAAAAATACGCAATTTTTCATAGATTTTATGGTATACATATATTTATTGAGCAACGTGAATAGCGTTTTCTGCAATAATTAATAAGTTTTGTTTATCAAATTAGTTTTCTATGCGTTTCTCAAATAATTTTTTTTAAATCAAAAAATGTTATGAATAGTATGTAATGAAAGTTTTTAATAAATTTTATACAATTTAGATTGGTGTTTTGTACAATAAATGTAATTTTCGAAATATATTTACAAATCTTAATAACTAATTTGTCATCTATATAATTTTTGGTGTAGAATTTATTATTACATAAAATTTATCTTTTATACACATTTTGACTTATGTATTGAACAAGAATGCTAGTTAAAAACGAAATTAAACAAATAAAAAAATAGGGAGTTATAGAATGCTACAACACTCCCTTTGCTAGTTGAGAAGATAAAAGAATGCAGAAAAAAACAATACACACAGAGAGCAAAGTCAATAGACACAGAAAAAAAGGAAAAAACACAAATGAAACAGAGGAGGAACTAAAAACCAACAGAAAAATCTTAAAAAAAGCAACTAGGGATAGCAGCAGAAGATGTTGGAAAGAAATGAAAGAATTTTTAGACGGGGATCCTTGAGGAAAACCATACAAAATAGTGATGAACAAATTAGGAAGAAGAACAAAAAGAGTCCACCTAAAAGAAGACAAAGGAAAAAAAAGAACCAGGCAAAAAAGAAAAAAATAAAGAAAAAAACAGCACCAATTTCGGACAACAGAGATTGTTAAAGTAGCTCTAGACAGAAACGAGGTAGAAATAATCAACAGATGCTTAAAAGAAGAAACTTTTCTAGAATGTTGAAAAGAGGACACCCTAGTACTGATTGAAAAGAAGAAGGAAGTAGGAAAAGCAACGTCATACAGGCCAATATGCTTAATAAACATACTAGCTAAAATAATAGAAAAAGTCATTGTACGGAGAATAAAACAAGAAATATAAGAAAAAAAAAAAGAATAGGAAAAGGAACAATACGGGTTTATTAAGGGAAAAACAACTTTAAGAGCTATGTTACGGGTCGATTTCCAGTCACACCTAAAACACAGAATATTTTATGTAAACCAACCGTTTAAAATAATTATTAATACTTAGCTTTATAACTGGAGTTCCTTGTATGTTGCCCACCTTGGTTCGATGTTGTTTGGGTTGCTGTCCGATGTTGGGTTCAGCTGAAACAATTATTTTTGTGTTTAATTATTATTTTCTGTAAATTAATTTTTTGTGACTTGTTATATCAGTCAAAAATTATTGGTTAAGGTTTAATAATATAGAATTAAGTATTACAAATGAAGAGTAATTAAAAATTAAGCAAAATATCCACTATAATCAAATTGAGCGTTGTTGATAACGATATAAGAAATTTACTTACGGTTATGATTGCTCCTGAGGCTGTATAAGCAATGCCTCTATGAATTGTAATTCTTTCCATATTTCCTCATCCCTGCCCATTCCCAATTATGGGTTTTCTGGCATTTAAATTAATTACTGGTAATACACAGGCATCTGACAGTTGACTAACCTAAAAGTTTGAGACAATCAGTAAACTTATTTATTATATATAGTCGGGGTTTTCGTTCATGAATTGATTAACTAATTTACTAATTAATTAATTTTGGACTTACCATTTAATGTATATTCCTTAAATTCCAGTATTGTATATTTCGTCACCATTGTCACATACTTCACTTTTACAGGATCGGTTACCGGCCATTACAGGGTTGCCAATGTTCCTTGTTTCACGTATAACGCGGGTAAATTTTAATTTGAATCTTAATGTTAAGCCACGGTTTAATTATAGTTTAGCTAATTGCGGTTGGTTAATTGTTGTGTAGTCTTGTGTATTATAATTTGAATATTGACCTTCTGTCCTTATTTATTCTCCCCCTTTTACCGGTGAACCTCCGTTGGACGGAGATCGCATACTTGCGGATATAGAGTCGTTATAATACTCGTTTTTGTTAATCAACGGATCATTGAAACTATAACGATCTCACCGAGTAATTTTTAAGTACATGCTTAATTCTATTGTGCATCGCTGTCCCTGGTCCTGGCAGACCCCATGTGTTTAGTAATTATATTGCATACTAGAATTAAGTTGCAATTCTTACACATATGCCACATGGCAATTAGAATAACATTTAATACACTGCAGAGTAAATGTTTAAACCTCGTGTTATTTTGAGACGCCCAAGTATCGAGTTGGAGAAGCCCTCCAAATTAAAATCAGCAATAACAACGTGCAAGTTAATGATTACCACCGTTATATTGTCATCAACCTGGGAGAAGTTCAACATCATATTACCCTGAAACCACCACGTGGACTTGATTTTGATATAGTCTCTTTCCCTAACATTATATATATAATTTTGTTTATGTTATCAAGAACTCCTGTTTATTATTATAATTTAAGAAATTGGTATGACTGGTGTGTGTTTGTGTTATTACGATACGATATGACTAATTATTTATTCTTATTTTATGTGCTTTAATTTCATTTTTTTTTATTACGCAATATTAAACTTTATTGTTCAATCTGGGGACGTTGGCATTTTCCATACCCCCTCTTGTTCCCTCCCTAAAACTTTTTCGTTCAGCAGTAGTATTGCTTATACAGCTGATAATCAAGGAGAGAGAGAGAGAGATAGAACGAGTATTCTTAAGCAATTGGAGCCCGTTATATTAGTTGGAATTTATTTAAGAATCATATCAGGTGAGTCTTAAATTTTGCTTTTTTTAAGTTTTATACTCTTCATTTGTTTTTCTTTTCTTATTCGAATAATTTTGTTTAACCGTAATTGAACTGTTTTGTGTGAATCCCCCCCTCTTCACTGAACTTAGCTGGGTAGCCTTTATCACCATCAAAGGGGCTTAAAAAGGGCGTAGCAGCTATAGAAAAAGTAAAAGCAATAGCAAAAGAAGCAAACAGCGGAACGCAAAAAAAGACAACTCTGTGTAATAATAACGTTGGACATACAGAACGCGTTTAACAGCGTGTTATGGGAAGCAATTATAGAGGCGGCAAAGAAAACAGAACTATACAAAAAAACAATCAAGATCATATGGAGCTACTTACAGGGTAGAAACTTAATAACCAAGAAAAGAAGATTCAAACTTACCAGAGGGGTACCACTAGAACAAGGACCAAAACTATGGAACCTTAATTATAATGAGTTATTTCGAATGACGTTGAGAAAGACTAGAACTCTAATAGATATGATACAATTATAAATAAAAAATAAGAGTTTAAAATTAGCAACACAGAAAATAGAAGCGGCATGGCTATCGACTAGGAGGACTAATAGAGGAACAGGTAAGATACAGGTAGAAGACCAAGTGATAACCATAAAAAAAATCAAATACCTTGGAGTGACATTTGAAGCAAAGGGATAAAATGAACTGGTTAAAGAAGCGGTCAAGGGAACAAATGAACTGATAAAAAAGTTTGGAAAACTTATGCCAAACAACGGAGGTCCAGGAAAGAAGCTAAAAGGTTAATAGCAACAGCAGCAAGATGCAAATTGTTATACGCCGCAGAAACATGGGGAGAAGTCTTGAAGACAAAAAAAAACAAAAAAGAAGTAAGAGGAGCTACAAGAGCCAGCTCGTTAAGGGCTTACAGAACGGTGTCACCCGCGGATATGATGGTGAAAAAAACTAATAAAAAGAGAACTAGTAAAAAAGAATCAAAGTTGAGAGCAAAAGAGAAAACAATGAAAAGATGGCGGAGACAGTAGATTAGAGGCAAAAAGTAAGAATGGACAAGAAAACTAATCCCGGAGATAAAAGAGAAGGCAGAGAAGAAATCTTAGACGTGCTATTATACAACACAAATACTGACCGGACAAAAAAAGTTTTTGCAAAAAATTAAAGAAGACAAAAGATGTATATAAACAGGAAGAAACACACGATAATGCAAAACACACTCTAGTAGAATGCAAAGCGTAGGAGGAAGATTAAAAATAATCAAAAAGTATGGTAGGAAGCAAAGTAGATAAAACAACAATCATTAAAAAAAACCTAAAAGATGAAAATAAATGGAGGACGCTAAAAAAACGTTGCAACAAAAGTATTATAAAAAAAAAATGAGTTTGACAATGAAAGAATATAGATGAAAAACAAACAATAGAAACAAACACACAAAATAAAAGCCATAGAAGAGAAAGGTGAGAAACGAAAAAAACAAAATAGAAACAAAAAAACAAGGAAAAAGAATCAAAGAAGGACAATTATTCAATTATGCATACAAGAAAAAACAAGAAAAAGAAGAAAAGAAATGCAGATTAACAAATGATTTCAATGAATTCTATTTCAAACGAACCAGAAGGGGGGGGGGGGTGCATTGAGAAACTTTTTTAAATCTTATTACTAGTTTTTTGATTGATATATGAGGGTATGAAACCCATGAAAAAAAAATTCTACAATTTTTTTTAGTTTTTTTGTCGTTTTTTAACTTAATTGCATTTTTTGTTTAAAAACCGAAATTTACTGTAGAATACAAATCTGGTGCCATTTTAAGTCTATACCCTGTCTATAAGCCGGAAAAGCAATAAAACCATAATTTTGTTCTCAGTGGGCTGGGCAAAAAGGAGCATTTTTTTATTTTTTTAGTGTCGTGCTTATCAAGCAAAGAAAAACCCATCTAAAAAAAATTGTTCAACATTTACTTAATTTTTTTTTTAATTATTTTTCTTAAAGAGTATTTGGATTATATTTTTTTAAGTTTATTTTAAAAGTTTAACAAAGACATCTTTTGTCGCTTAAACCAATTTTGGGCCATTTTACTCTTGTTTGATAGTTTTTGCGCTTGCGGCACAAATTTAGACTCGATCTATCGGCGCCAAAATTTGAAAATATTATTATTTTTGGCTGTCAAACATAAATCCGCCTGGAGCTTATCAAAATTTGTTAAAAAAAGTTTTAAACCACACCTTAGTGTGTTTATAATATTTTTTGTAAATATAAAAAAATAATTAATTTTTAACGCATTTTATGCCTGAACATTTTGTAAACATTTTTTTCTTGATGGACTTTTCTATAGACGATGACTATTTTTTATGTTAAATTGTCACCAAAATTCAAATTTTTAATAATATTTGGTGTATTGTTTCTCTGAGCGCAGCTAAACGTGCATTTGTAAGAGTTTATGTTGAAGAATATGCCTACTTTTCAGATTTTTTGAGTTTTAGACTCTTAAAACCCAAATACACAGAACAAATTTATATTTTCTAATTAATTTACAACAAAATACGTCAACTTTGGCGGTTAAACAAAATTAAAAAAATGCTACTTTTTGCCCAGCCCACTGAGAACAAAAACATGTTTTTTTGGCTTTTGCGGCTTATAGACAGGGTATAGACTTGAAATAGTGCCAGATTTAGATTCTACGGAAAATTTCTGGTTGGTTTCATTAGTAATTTTTTTTTTTTTTAAATTAAAATTGCGGTTTTTAAACAAAAAATGCGATTAAGTTAAAAATCGACAAAAAAACTTTTAAAAAATCGTAGATTTTTTTTGTGGGTTTTATATCCTCATATACCGATCAAAAGACTACTAATAAGTTATAGAAACTAAAAAAAAATACATAAGCAAGTTTCTCAATACACCTCCCCCCAGCTCTGGTCCGTTTGAAATGGGATTGCCCACGTATCGAATGGAGATTTGCTGGGACGATTCATTGTAACTTCAATTACATAATATATTAATTTTAATCTTAAATTTATACTTGTTAGTTTAGGTTCATAGTAAAATCCCTTCGTATTTTCACATTTGTTTGAAAATAAATAAATGATTTTTTGTTTGTTTTTTAGATCTTATTGTTTTACAACGGAAAAAATTAATGTAAAAAACAAATTTCTCTATCTACACGTTGTTAGTATTGAACTTTTAAATTGAATTGTCTGTGATCTAAATGTATATTGTAATTGTAATTGTAATTTTAATGTGTTTAATGTTATTCATAATATTTTTTTATTGGTAAGTTATTATTAATTATATTAAATAATGTAATATTAATATTGACTCCAAACGATGTTATAGTGCTGATGAAGGGTGTCGATAATACACCCGAAACGATCACTTTAAAATAAATATTTTATTAATGAATGTCTGATAAATTATCCCAGTCCTATAAAGCTGTTGTTTACTTTTAAAAAAATAAACATAATCAACATAACTACAATCAATATTTTTTTTGTTTTTTTTTTAATTTGCATTAATAATAGAGATGAACGTGCCCATAGATTAATAAAAATAAATTCCCCACTCCGAATCGAGGAATTTTAGTCCTTGACTAATTCTAATTGCTACTATTTCTGGCGCTATACATTGTTTATAAAACTGAATCAATTTGTCTTGCATTTTGTTGTTCCAAAAATCATCATCTTTATTTATTTCCTCGTAAAATATGTTTATTTTTTAATTTACTAATACGACAAAAAAACATTTGGATCGTCTTGAAAAATGTAATTGCTCCTGTATCTAAAATTTATAAAACATGTGTAATGGAATTAATATATAACTATAAAATATAACTATGTTATACTTTACTTGGTAATAATAATTGTGATTCTCTTTAGCCTAATCTTTTTATTGTAGATTTCCAAATAAGATGTTTTGTCTTCCCGAATTATTTTGTATAATTTTTTATTAGAGATTTTTGAAATTTATGTAAACGTTTTATTTCTACAATGCTATCACAATCGTTAATTAATCCTAAAAATAGTTAGTAGTTAGTATAATATATTGAAATAATAATAATTGTTTTGGTACCATCGGGACTAGCACCCAAAAATCCATACTCTAAATCAATGAACAATCCAGATTCTTCAATCTTTAGAGTCAGTAATTTGGATAACATTTCTTTTGCAACATATTCGTTAATTTTTCCATATTCAGTTGCAGCTGAATTAAAATTTGATGGATATAAAATGCTTTTCACTAAATTATAGCATGAAGTGGTTGATCTTCTTTTACAAACAGCACCAAAAAGTGACGCTGTTAATCGGTGTCGCCTTTGATTGATATACAAAATATTGTTAAACTGACCAATTGTATCAACGGAAATCTTAATTCTTTCTTCTTCTGTTATCTGTAATAAAACTTTGTAAAGAACTTTTTATGTTGAAAGTGATTTATATATTACCTGTAATCTATCCAATATTCTATTACATGCAGAATTCAAATTAACGGAATCCATCTCCGGTTGATCTGCACCAGCACCTTAGTATTTATCATTGCCTTTAGATTCTCTATTTCTAAATGTTTTTTTGTTTTTTGACTGGACATTGCGTTAAAAGTAACTTTTTTTTTGTTTGTGATTTCTTTTTTCTTTCAACGTATATTTTTTCAAAATTTTGCTTTCACGTTTCCAAAGTTGTAGGTGCCACGAAAAACCATTATTATAACGTAAGCCTGCTAAATGTGCTCTTTGTTGAAAAGATCCACGTTGAATTAAGTTTATACTTTTGCCCATATTAAATCTGGATAGAATATGCATAAAAAGTTCTGCCCGATTGTTGGATTCGTTATCTATTAAATTGTCCGTTTTAGTCAATAAATATTCTAAAGCATCTAAAATTTAGATTGAAGTAAATAACTTTAAAGGTATAATCAAATTATATTATCTACCATAATATACTTGCTTGACAGATAATACTCAAATTCTGTCCTCATATGCAGATGACACAAAATTTCTTTTTATTAATAAAAATGTTGAAAGTTTACTTGACCAAGCAAATATGGTATACAAGAACATAATTACATGGATAGCTAATAACAAACATATCATTAACAAAGAAAAAACAAATTTAGTGCTCTATAGGAGTAAGTTTTCTTCCGTTAGATTTCCACCAAACGTTATCCTAAATAACATTCTTATAAACATTCAGACACACGCGCATAATCTTGGTGTTATAAGTGATAACATAATGTCTTGGGAAAATCAAATTGATGTATTAGCATCTAAATTGTCCAAAGCCAGCTATGTCATCAGATCACTATCAAATCATTGCAGTACTGACATTTTACGATATCTCTATTTCAGTAATTTTCATGCTCTTCTTAGGTATGAAATTATTCATTGGAAAAGTACTAAAAATGAATATTTATTTAGAGTTTTTAAAATTCAGAAAAGGACAGTTCGAATATTGGCACATTTAAAATCGTATGATTCTTGTAGAATATTTTTTAAAAATATGTGAATTCTAACTTTATCAAGCACATATATATATATATAAACATTGCAAATGTTTGTACATAAAAATCAACAATTTAGTTTAATTTAAATAGCAAATATCAAGTATACAATACAAGAAATAAAAATAATATTGCAATACCTCGACACAATACAGCATCTTTTCAGAAAGGATTTTATTATAACGGTTGCAAAATTTATAACCATTTGCCTAATAATATTAAATTAAAATCAATTATTTTATTTAAGTCTAAATTAAAACAAATGCTACTAATTAATACAATATATACTTTAGAAGAATTCTATAAACTTAAATTCTAATTATGCATTTGGACGTGTTTTGTAAATCTTATGCACTATATTATTTGTATTTTATTTATGAAATAAATATAATTATTATTATTATTATTATTATAAATATATAGTAATAGACCTGAAGATTTTATTTGATTTATTTTACTGCTATTAGTATCACCGCTAGATGGACAATATATTTGTGTACAATCTATGTGATGCTGAAAAGTGTGATTGACACTATTTTAGAACTCTTTTTTGTATATAAACGTTTATTTCTCGCCTTTCGGCCTTGAAAATTCTACAACTTAACATAACATTTACCATATAAACTTAATTCATTTCTAATATAACATATAATCTTAATTACCCTAATCCCTGTTTTTAATTAATTATTTATTACTTTTGTTTCTATTTGTTTTCTTCTTTTTGTTACCGCCATCATCCATTTTATTCCTCTTCCGTCTTCTTTCAGTACTTCATTTCTCCTCATTTGCTCTTCTCTCATTTCATTGCATTTTAACATGTGTTCTATGTTTTCTCTCGCTTCTCCACACATTCTACACATTTTCTTTTCTTCATCCATCCAAAATTTGCACACTTTCTCCTCATTTCCGCATCTGAATCTTGCAGTCATTCTTTTTTCTATTTTTTTATACTTTATACTTTCTAGGTACTTTGGTAGTGCATCAGTTATAATATGTACATAATTTGAATTGTACCTAGATTCATTTATCCTTGTTCTACGCTCTTGCACTTGTATATCTCTATCTCTTATCATAATTTCATTCCACATACTTCTATTTATTCTCAATCTATTTACTTCCTCACTAGCATATCCATTCTTGTTAAAATATTTTTCTCTGCAAGCTCCCAGTTTTCCACATTTTCCTTTCATTTTCTCCTTCAGGCATTCTTGTAATATTTTACATTCATTTCTTTCTCTCATTCTTTCTTCATACCTCATTGCACGCTTTCCTGCTTCTACTCTTAATTTGTCTATTTTAACTTCTTCCATTACAATGTACGCTGGGGTTTCTTTGTTTACTCCTAATACCCATCTCCAGTATTTTGTTTGAATTGCTTCTAATTTCTCCTGCTCTTTCCACCCCCAAATTTCAGCTCCGTATAATAACATACTTTTTACTAAACTTTCAAACATCATTCCTTTTATTCTCATACATTCAAATTTTCTTTCACCAATTCCCCATACTTGCCCTACCGCTTTATTAGCCTTTCTTGTCATATTATTTATGTGTTCATTTTCGTTGTTGTTTGTACAAAAAACATATCCTAGATATTTAAATGATTTTACTTCTTCAATTTCTGTGCCATCACATTTCCAGTTTTCTACTCTGCGTCTTCCTCTCCCCTTTCTAAAAATCATCATTTTTGTTTTATTTACATTTACTTCCAACTTTTTTTTCTAAAATATTTATCCATACATCTAATCATTTTATTCATTTCATTTGCTTGTTTTGCAACAATCACCATGTCGTCTGCATAAGCCAGCGACCACACTTTCTCTCTGCCCACCACCACCCCACCTGTCTGCGCCCTACATAGCATTTCTTCAACATCTGCAATGTATGCCGCAATTAAACTAGGGCTGAGGGGCATCCCTGTCTCACACTTTTCGTAGTCCAAAATTGATCACTCATTTAGCCATTTATACATACCCTGCTAACTGTTTCCTCGTATACTTCTTCCATTCTTTTTACTAGATGCTCATTTATTCCTCTTTTTCTTAAATACATCCACAATTTCTCTCTACTCACACTGTCAAATGCCGCTTTTAGGTCCAAAAATAATGCATACACCTTTTCTCCCTTTTCTCCCTTTTCTGCTATTTTCTTTTCTACTATATGGTGTAGTATGTATACATTATCCATGGTCCCTCTTCCTTTTCTAAACCCTGCCTGTCCATCTGGCAATATCCCATTCATCTCTAGTTCTTCACTCAGTTTTTCTTCTAGTACCATGGCGTAGATCTTGTAAGCCGTACTTAGTAACGTTATACCTCTATAATTTTCTGCAAGCTCTTTATTTCTTTTTTTGTGTATCGGACATACAAAACCTACTCTCCACTGACTAGGAAACTCTTTTCCCTTCCATACTTCATTTATTATCTCACTCAGTTTCTCAATCAAATCTTCCGTACCATACATTCATGCTTCATTTTGTATTCCATCTACACCTGGCGCTTTTTGTTTTTTTAGTCTTTTTATTTGCTTCCATATCATTTTTTTCGTTATATCATCTACATCTTGATTCATTTGTTGTGTTGTCCTTGGTTGTCTATCAGTTTTATTGTTTGATCCTTCATACATTTTTAAAAAGTGCATCCTCCAGTTTTCCATTGAAATTTGTTTGTTTTCTCTTCTTTTTCGATTCCTTTCTTTGTTTATGTATTTCCATGCTTCTTCTTCAGTACGTATTTCTTTTATCTCTAATTCCTCTTTTTTCTAATACATTGCCTTAACTTCTTTGCATTTTTCCTTGTATTCCTTTTGCGCCTTCTAATATTGTTGTTTAGTTGCTTTGTCATTTTTCCAATATTGTAGTACTTTTCTAGCTTCTCTTTTTTTCTGTGTGCATTCTGTGTTCCACCATTTGCATTTTCCAAATGTTTCTTCTGTTTGTATAAACGTTTTTGTTACTGTTGCGTTTGCGATTGTGTTTTCTAATTCTGCCATTTGCTGTTCTACGCCTTTTTCTCGGAAATGTTTTTTATTAAATTTTGCTTGTACATTTCTATGCTTTCTTGTGTCCATACTGTTTTTGTTACTATTTCCTTTTCGTTTTTTGGTTTTCTGTTTATACTTCCATTTATATACACTTCTAGTGTCTGATGATCCGACTCTACTCTTTCTCCAATCTTAAATTTGTCTATCTCTTGCCACGCTTCTTTATTAATCATTACGTAATCAATTACCGATTGTCCCTTTGTTCCTATGTATGTAAATTATCCCTCTTTATCTCCTTCCATGTTTCCGTTTAATATGTCCCAGCCATTCTCTTCAATCATTTCCATCATTTCTTTTCCTTCTTTATTTTCTAGTTTATCTTTTGACTCTCTTTTGCTTTTCTGTCCGTTTGTCATTCTTTCTCCTTTAATTCCGGTCCTAGCGTTGAAATCTCCTCCTACTATCAGTTTTCTCTCTTCTGTTTCTTGTATTGAGTTTTCGAGCGTTGATCTAATTTTTTTATCCCTCTGCTGTACACCGTAACCATTTTGTATTTTGTTCCACTCAGTATAAAATTTTGTTGCACTAACCCTAACCCATTTCCAAATTTACATCATCTTCTTGTAGTATTTCATTTCTTATTCCTGTTATGATACCTCCTTTTGCTCTTCCCATTTTTTTTTTCTTTAATAGCTGGCTGGCATTTCCAACTAAATTCTTTAGGCACAATTTAAGAACTCTTCTTTAAAGTATTTGAATTGCCAACTAAATTTCTGTAAATGGCGGATTGGGCATTTTTTGTGAGGTTTTGTATAATATCGTTGAGTGAAGGAATAGAATAGAGGCGCTGGTCGTAAGAGTTTTTGAAAACATCATTCTCTCTCAAATAATCTGTTGCTTTCTCACATTTATGGGTCTGTTGTGTGGCGATCCTTACGATAGAATTTCATACTATCAGCTAGGTTTTAAATCGGCAGACTCACCAGCGAGATCGGGTCCGACTCCGAGTGATACTTTCATGTTCTCCTGTCACCACCGAATCGCAAACTAAATTTTGTATACAGCGGATATTTATTTATTCTTCCATTTTACAATTTTATTATTAAATGCAATTTTATTTTAAAAATATCATAATCTATCGAATTCGCCAACAATTTTTTTATATGCCAATTTATAAAGTAGATAAATGACAAAATAAAGAAAAAAAATGAAATTTAATTGTTTAATTTGATTGCAAAAATATAAATTTATAATATAATCAATCGTTGAATGAAAGAATAGATATTAATATTCCTTCACTCAACAATATAATATATCACTAATTATTTATAAACAATACCACGCAATTGATTAATTAGATTGCAAAAAATATAAACATACTATATATAATATATCACCAGTTATTGCATAAAGAAAATACAAGCAGTTGTTTAATTTGATTTCAATACTATAAACATATACTAGGTATAGAATATATCACCAGTTATTACTTAAAGAAAATACAAGCAATTGTTTAATTTAATTGCAAAAACATAAACATACAATATAGAATATATTACCAATTATTACATAAACAAAACACTAGCAGTTATTTAATTTGATTTTATTACAATTATTACTTATAAAACTGCACCAGTTATTAAAAACAAAACACGCAATTATCTAATTTAGTTGCAAAAAGTTAATATATCACTAGATATATAAACAAAACAGAAGTAATTGTTTGAATTTGATTGCAAAAATATAAATATATAATACATCACAAGTTATAGTTATTTAAAAGAATAAATATATAATAATAATGAATAATACATGGTAACTCAAAATTTTGTACCAATTTTATAGTGCTGTTGAAAAGTACACACATTCGTCTACAATATTCTTAATAAGTTTTGGAGTACATACTTTAATAGAAATGTCGTTATACAATTTTGTATTGCCTTATTCTATAGATGTCAATTTAAAAACTAAAAAAAAAACTACTTTGAATTACCATGTATAATTCACTAGTTATTGTATAAACAATATACAGATACAAATATTTTTTTTTATAAATTTTCCCCTGTTAAAATTTTGACATTTTGATAAAGTTTATTATTTCGACTTTTTGATTTAATATATTTAGCGGACACTTTAAATTGCAAAACAATTTCATTTGTATCAAATGCTTAATTAATTGTTTGATATGCATCTGGCACAACGAAGTAGACGTGTTGTACCAGTCTGTACAAGTTCATGAAATTTAGTAGACTTTTTCAATATTTTTTGCAACATTATTGCCACACTTATACAACTCATAAGCTATATTAAACCGGTCTAACAAATTGGAAATATTGGCAAAACCATCAGATGGTCTTTTCAAAAATGATACATTACTTGCAATATCCGTGGTGGTAACCGGAGATACATCCGATACATCTAAATAATTGGTTTTGTCGCACTGTTAGTTACCAGTGTCAATTGTCATTTGAAGTCTGACGTTCACATTGTGTTGAACTCCAATTTGGCACTGGCAAACTGTAGGTGTTGGATTATATTTAAATTTTTAAGAGGATCTTGATTTAGAGAGCTTGTAATTAAGTATTTAAATCCTTCATCTTTCAAATTTTCACAAAGCATTAAAATAGATATTATTGTTCACGCAAATCCGTCTAAGCAAAAAATATTATTTTGTATCTAGTTTTATTCATACACCCGAATCTTTTTAAAATAATTTAGTGCATTTTTTAAAATGTTTTCGGAGGTAGTCTGATAAATAGATAATGCACTTAGGATTTTGATCATTGAGTGTTTGGTTGTTTAATAAATCAAAAACATTGTTGATAGTTTCAACAAACTTTGCTGTGTTTATACCAGTTGTACTCATTTATTTGTTTTGTTTTGGTTACTGATTTTATAGCAGCCACAACAATTTGGATCAATATGAGTTTCAATCATCTTTAACATTGTTCGAGTTGTAGTACTGTTTTAATCAATACAAAATGTTTCCAATAAGTCATTCCATGATATCTTTTTACCATTGACATAAAAATACAAGTTGGGCGTTATTAAATTGTTTCTTAAACTTTTCATAAGATGTGGAGCATCAAAGACAGTAGATATTGTCATATTTTCTATATTGATAGCAGGATTTTTTTTGTAGCGCCTAACGTTTAAAAAAATCTTCTATTATTTGTTCCTTGGTCGCATACAAATCCTTTAGGTTCAGATGACAGTCGCTTTAATGTTGTCGCAACATCAATAAATATTTATATATATTATCTCCATTGAGTGATGTGATGTATAATAACATAACAAAATCATCCAATTATAATAAAGACCTTGAATTAAAACCACAAATGCAGTATTTGCCAACAAATTTGTTCTTGTTATGCTAGCAAGATCTTGGTAGCCTTCAACTAGATTGTCTGTTGTATTATATTCTAATTGTTCTTTTTAAAGTCAAAACAATATAAAAACACCCAAAAAAAAAAACATTATTTATTTTCATTGCCAACTATTTAATTGCAATCATTTTAAATAAACAACAAATATTAAAGTGTAGCTAGAAAACAACAATAAAGGACATAGTAACTAACAGCGAGTGATCGGAAGAAATAAGTGAGGTTAAGTGTGAATAGCAGGCGCGTAAAACGTGAACGGCGGCAAAAGCTGCGGCGTTGCCAAAGCGCAAATAAATACCCGAACAAAAGGAAAGTGAAATAGTAACACTTGATAAACGAAGAAAAAAACAGTGGAAGGCAAAGAGCGAATACCATCAGCTGTGTACAAGAGTTCAAAGGAATAACAAAGAGGAAGAGAAGGGAGGAAGACCCGGAACAATTTGACAAGTGGGAGCAGAACGTCATAAAAACAAGAAAAAGGAAACAGATAGCGAAAGAACAAAAACCAGCTGAAACCAAAAAAATAAGTGCAATTAAGATGGAAGAAATATTAAGAAAACTAGATGAAATGAAAAAAAGAATTGAAGGAAGAAATAAATGTGAAACATAAAGAAGCTAAAGAGGAATTCAATATAATAAGAAGAGAACTACAGAACACCAAAATGGAATGGGAGAAAGTGGCCAAAGAATGGAAGGATGAAAAAACCATGCTAGAAAACAGAATAAGACTAATGGAGGAAAAAATGGACAAAAGTGAAAAAATACAAAAAAGGAACAACATAATAATACGGGGAATATGTGTAAATGGACAACATATGGAACAAGAAGTAGAGCAAATAATAAAGCAAAAACTAAATGTAGTAGTAAAAATCAAAAATAGCTTCAATATCAAAAATAACGGTAACAAAAATATAATTAAGATCGAAATGGAATCCTGGTATGACAAAAAGAAGATAATGGAGAAGAAAGGATTACTGAAAGGGACTAATATATACGTGGAGGACGACCTGACATACGAAGAAAGAAACATACAATTCAAAATTAGAGAAATAGCAAAAGAAGAACAGAAAAAGGGGAGAAGGACCAAAATAGGGTATAAAAAAACTAATAATAGACGGTGTGAGACACGATTGGGACTCGAAAAGTAATGCACTAGAAAAAAACTGAATAGCGAAGGTGCCGGAGAAACAACAATGACAACGAAAAAAGCAACGAATAGGAAAATGAATAAGGAAGACAATAAAAAGAAGACAGTTAAAACAGAAGGAAGACATATAATCCGATTTGGAGTATGGAACATAAAAAGCATTAAGGGGAAAAAGGAAGAATTAATAGAAGAAATAAAAAACCAAAAACTAGACTACCTAGGAATCACAGAAATAAAGAAGAAAGGAAAAGACACACAGATGCTGAAAGACGGATACAGACTATACTGGTCAGGAGTAGATACAGAAAAGATAGGGGCCAAAGGGGTAGGACTAATAGTAAAACCAGAAAATATTAAAAATATAATAAATGTGAAAATGGTAAATGAAAGAATACTAACAGCGAAAATAAAAATCGAAGAGAAACTAAGATGGAATGTAATAGTAGTATATGCACCCACTGATAATGCAATGAAAGAGGAGAAAGACAGGTTCTACGAAACACTACAAAAAGAAATGGATAATTCAAAAATGAACACAATGGTGATGGGAGACATGAACGGAAGAGTGGGAAATGATAACAGAGGAAAGGAAAGAACCATGGGCTCAAACGGAGAACCAACAGTTAATGATAACGGAAAATGATTAATAGACTTCTGTATAGGAAATGACTTAACGATTACCAACACAAAATTCAAACATAAAGACATACACAAGTATACAAGACAAGTAATATCTAGAAATGAAAAGTCGATTATAGACTACTTCCTAGTAAGCACAGAGGAATGGAAGAGAATAAAAGACGTAAAAGTAAAAAATCAAGCGGAAATAGGAAGCGACCACTTCCTGCTAAAAATGGATATGTTTATACAAAGAGAAAACAAAAAAGAAGATAAAAGAAGAAAAAAAGTAAAAACGAAAATAAAAACATACAAACTAAAAGAAGAAGAAACGCAAACAAAATACCAAGAGATAATACAAGAGAAATACAGAAAAATGGAAATAGGAACAGATATAGAAGATAAATGGGAAAAGTTCAAACAAATAATAAACGAAGCAGCAAAAGAGAGCTGCGAAACAACGAAAATATGTAACAAAGAATGGAAAAAGACGAAGTGGTGGACAGAGGAAATTAAAAAGAAGATAAAAGAAAAGAAAGAAAAATGGAAAATATACTTACAAACCAAAAGAAAGGAGGACTATGAAAAATATAAGGAAAAGAGAAGGGAAGTGAAAAAGATAATAAAAGAAGAAAAAAAGGAAGCTTGGATCGAATTTGGCAAGAAAATGAACGAGAACTTCAGGCAAAATCAAAAAATATTCTACGGAACACTAAAACAAATGAAACAAAAAAAGGAACATAGCATGATGAACATCAAGGACATAAATGGAAATATAATCACGGAAGAGGAAAAGATTATGGAAAGATGGAGACAATATTTTCAAGAACTAACACAAGATAATATAGGGACCCCAACAAGAAACAGCGACAATATGACAGAAGATGAAAGACCCGATACAGAAATTGAAATTACAAACGAAGAGGTGAAAGAAGCAATTAAAAAGTTAAAGAACGGAAAAGCATCAGGAACGGATGAGATAACTGCAGAAATGCTAAAATATATGGGTGACAATGGTATATCAAAAATAAGAATTGATAAATGACATAATGCGGGAAAGAAAAACACCAAGGAAATGGAACATAGGAATAGAACTTTCGATCTACAAAAAGGGTGATAAATGAAAATGCGAGAATTATAGAGGAATTACACTAACAAACACGACAAGTAAAATACTAACAAGAATATTAGACAAAAAAATAAGAGACAAAATAGAACATACAATTGAGGACAGCCAATGTGGCTTTAGAAGAGGTAGAAGCGCACAAGATCAAATATTCATAATAAGGCAATTAAGTGAAAAGATGATTAAAAAGAATAGGGATATACACATCTGCTTCATTGATCTCGAAAAAGCTTTCAACAGTATAATTAGAGAACACATATGGGAAGTACTGAAAGAGAGAGGAATCGGAAGTGAAATAATAGACGTAATCAAAAACATGTATAATGAAAACAGAAACATAATAAGAATAAATAATAAAGAATCAAAAGAATTTTCGGCAGTGAAAGGTGTAAAACAAGGCTGCGTACTAAGTGCACTATTGTTTACAATAGTCATTGACAAGGCAATGAAGAGGGCAAAGGAAAGAATGAAAGCATATAAGGTAGGATACTGGAAACTAAGAATAACGGAAATAACAGAATTACTTTTTGCTGATGACATCTCAATTATGGCAGAAAACGAAGAAGAATTACAACACAACGTAGAAATCATAGAAGAAGAACTGAGAAAGGTAAATATGAAGATAAACTATGAAAAAACCAAAACGATGATAATAGCGAAAGAAAACAAGAATCACAAAATAAATATAAACGGTAAAGAGATCGAACAAGTAACACAATACAGGTACCTAGGTACAATAATACAAAACAACGGGAAATTGGATAAAGAGATTGAAGACAAAATTGGCAAAACGGCAAAACTATATAACATGCTAAAGAAACCGTTCCTAAATAAAAAGGAAATTGCAAAGACTACAAAAACAGAAATAATCAAGAAAGTGATAAGACCAACTTTAACATATAGTAGTGAGACCTGGACAATGACAAAAAAGCAAATAGAAAGAATCAACGCAATGGAGATGAGATTTATCAGGAGAATTGAAAATAAATCACTAAAAGATAAGATAAGAAATGAAACGCACAGAAAAAACCTAAATATAGAACCCATACAAGAAAAAATCATTGAAGGACAGATGAGATGGTTCGGACATATAACAAGAATGAGCGAAGATCGAAACACTAAGAGAATTTATGAGACAAAAGCAACAGGAAAACAAAAGAAAGGAAGACCGAGAAAAGAGTGGAAGAGCTCAATTAAGGAAGAAGCAGACAAAAAAGGAAATACATGAGTAGAACTAAGAGAGAAGGCAAAAGACCGGATGAATTGGAAAAAATATTATAATAAGCGTTAAACTGTAAGCCTTACACTCGAAAGGGTAGAAAGGCATAAATGAATAAATAAATAAATAAATAAACAAATATTAAAAACATGTATGTATGTTAAATAAATAAAATAAATATTTTAATAAAATTATTAATTTAAATAATATGAATAAAATAAAACGATTTTATAAAATAAATATAGAAAATATAAAACAAATATTATGTTTTTTAAATTTATCAGAAAATTTTGTTATAAAAGTATATTATTATTTTACATAGTTGAATCAAAAATATCATAAAATTAAAAAAAAAAAATGTGTGTTGCCATTAAAAAAAAAAGTTAATTGCCATGGCAACTACTACTAAAATAAAAACATACATGTATGAACGTTTTTTGTCTAAAACTCCAAAAATTTATATTGTGGTAAGTTCTATTGCACATTCTACAGATTAATTATGAGAATTACATTGTTTTTTGTAAATCTCAGCGACTTCAGTTTAATTTAAAAAAAAACTTTACAAACTATTGAACATTTTGAATTTAAAAAAGAAATTAAATTATTAGAGTTGTGCTCGATGCCCGTTTGCCATTCTTTCTTATTGCCTCACTGTACTTCTACTAGGTTCTTTACAGTCATTGCCGTTTTAATTCCCTGAATCCACCTTTTCTTTGGCCTTTCTTTTTTCTTCTTTGTTGTGGCATTTATTCCATCGCTTGCCTAGGAAGTCTATTTACGTTCATTCTTTTAACATGTCCGTATCATATTAATTGTCGTTTTTCTAAATCATCATAGACACTCCTTTCTATTCTCATACGCTGTTTAATAATCTCATTCTTAATTCTCTCTATTCTTGATATTCTTGTCGATCTTCTTAAGGCGTCCATCTCTACGGCTTTTATTTTCTTTTTATATCTATCTGTAACTCGCCATGTTTCTGATCCATATAGAAGCTGGTTTTTTATCATGGTATCATATATGTTGTATTTGTTTTTATTTGTGATATCTTCACTCCAGAGAATTCCGTTCAGACATCTTATTGTTTTTTTGGCTTGTGTTATTTTAGCTCTTATGTCTTTTTTGTCAGATCCGGTATTGTCAAATATTGTGCCCAGGTGTTTATATTCATTACATGCCGCTATCTCTTCGTTATTTTATAAGATTAAATTCCCCAAATTTCCTCCCACGAATAAATATTTTGTTTTCTGTGTATTCATTGTTAGTCCCCATTTTTCGTATTCTTCTTTCAGTTTTCTAGTCATATATTCTGCATCATCTTAGTCATTTGCTAGTAAAACTTGATCGTCAGCAAATTGAAGTGTGTACAGGCAAGTGTTGTTTAGTTCTATACCCATGCTGCTACATTTTTTTTTCCAGTTGGTAAGCGCTTTTTCTACAAACATTTTAAATAATGTAGGGGAAATACAACAACTCTGCCGTAATCTTTTACTTTTGATTTTGTGTTATCGTAAAGATTTTTTAGGGCATTAATTATAGTATGGTTAAGGTTGGAATCTTGTAGTACATCCCACAATTTGTTGATAGGTGCATTATCATAGGCTTTTTGTAAATCTATAAGACTAGATGAAGTTCTCTATTAGTTGCTGTAATTTTTTCTATTATTTGCTTTAGGCAGAATACGTTATCTGTACATGATTGACCGGCTCTGAAACCACTTTGTTCTTCATCTTTATTGTTCTTGTATTCTTCCTCTATAATATTTTAAATTATTTTTTCATATAGTCGGCTGATGGTACTTGTGACTGATATTCCTCTGTAGTTGTTGCATTCAAGTTTGTTGCCTTTTTTATGTATCGACGATATATATGCTAATTTCCAGTCATTTGACACTTCATGTCCATTTAGGCAAAGATTAAATATGTGTGCCAGAGTCGCAAATAGTTTTTTTGTACCACACTTTATAAGTTCTGCTTTTATTCCTTCTGGGCTTGGGGCTCTTTTGTTTTTGAGTTTTATAGCTGCTTGTTTTACTATTTTAGTTGTTATTTCTATTTGTTCTTCTTCTATATCTATGTATGTTTTTTGTTACATTATTATATTCTACTCTGTTTTCTGTTAATAAGTTACTACAATGGGTTCTCCACGTGCTCATTGGTATATATTGTGTACTTATTTTATTTCTTTCCAAGGTTTTGACATTTTTTATAAATTTCCAAATCTTTGAACACTTCCTGCCTCCAATGTAAGTGTTTATTTCTTGGCACTTGTTTTCCCATATTAAATTTTTTTTCTTTATGCAAAGTTGATGTTTATTGTCTTTTTATATAGTTATAACTATCTTTATTGTTCTGGTTCTTTGTATTTAACCATTTTAAATATAATTTTTTCTTTTTTTGTACAAGTTGTTCTATCTCTTCTGTCTACCATATCGGATTACTTTTTTTTCTGCTTTGTTTACCAAGTGCTTCATGTGCTGCTTGGTAAATACT
The DNA here is from genome assembly GCA_963932245.1 of Tachinus rufipes. NCBI lineage: Eukaryota > Metazoa > Arthropoda > Insecta > Coleoptera > Staphylinidae > Tachinus > Tachinus rufipes. The sequence goes on from OZ010748.1 coordinate 42,288,875, forward strand.
CATAATCATATTGCTGTAGATAATGTTTATTGGCTGGGTTAGATCGAGAGTTGGTCTTTGTTGGTACAAATGTTGAATACTATCATTTATAAAACTTTCTAGGTTATACTTAGGATAATTTATAACTTTTTCTTCAATAAAGGTATTTTCCACATTTTGGTTGTCGCTCCATTCATATGAAATAATAATTTTGGCTTTTATTAGGTAGTGATCGGAGGCACATGTCACTCCTCTGTATGTTCTTACATAATTTATTATTAAGTGTGTAGTTTGTTTGACAATGATATAATCACTGATAGATCTAAGATTTCTTGTATGCTGGATCCATGTATATTTATGAATAGTTTTATGTTTGTAGAATCCGTTTGTTATTTTCAAGTCGTTTTGTTTGCACATTTCGATTAGTCGTTTACCATTATCATTTGTATCTTGCTCTCCAAAAGGTCCTACTACTTTACTGTTGTTATGTATTCCTGTCCTACTATTGAAATCTCCTGCCATGATTATTTCTCTTGTGTTTCCAATGTCTGTTGCTATTTGTTGAATTTTTTCAAAGAAAATATCTTTATTTGCTACTGTTTCATCGTTGGATGGTGCATATATAGCGAGGCAAGTAATGTGCTTCTGTAAGATGTTCAAATTTACTTTAAGGATGTTTTCGTCAATTGCTTCCCAGATTGTTATGCACTTTTTATATTTTTTGTGAATCATTATAGATATTCCTCTTTGAGCCCGTTGTTCTTTTGGTACTCCGCTATATATTTGTATAAAATTTCCGACTTCCCAGATCCCAGATCCCAGATCCTTTTCTCTTTGCTTCCGTTAAAGTTATCACATTAATCTTTAAAGTTTCTATTTCTTTTATAATTTTGTCGGTTTTCAATCTAATTCCTTGTACGTTCCAAGTGGCTAAACTCGAAGTCCTGTTTTGTTGCTGTTGTCGTTTCCATTTAAATCCATCCTTGTTTCCGAGGTTATTTACAGGCTTTTTAGTAGTGTACGTTTTTTATAAGTGTTATGGAACTAGCCTAACGCCTTAACCTCCAACCTGGTGGCCAGGTGATTTAATTTCAGGGTATTCGTCCCTTAGGTCGATTATCTTAACCAGATTCTAGAAGCCGACCTCTCCTTTTGACTCTTCCGCTCTCTAATTTTATAATTGAGACCACTGGTCGTTTTCTTTGCCTGTAACCTTAGACAGGGGCCCTTACAAGGTCCTATCATCCGGAGCAAGATGAACTCAGGTTTTTTAACAAGGTGTTACTCCTTATCTCAAATATTATTTAAATAGTAAAATATTTTTTGTTGTCAAATTTGACAATTTCGTTAGAAAATTAATTGAATCTTTTATGTGCCTTTTATAAAAATTTTGTACCAAATTTGTTTTATTATAAACCATCTTAATACTTTTCAACTAAACCTAAAAATATAACATAACAAACGTGGCATTTTATCATAGCCATAAAAAGCACTTTTTGACAGTATTTTAAATCAAATGTCTAATCATCCACTAAAAATATACCAATACAAAAGTTAATGTCAACAATTATATGTCAAATTTATTAATATTTTATGACATTAGTTATTTATACAAGTTAGCCAATTGTAAATTTTGCTTAGAAATTTTGATCAGATCAAGCAGATTCTGTCTACTTCACGAAATAAATTTGATAACTTACTTTGCATTAAGTAGTGGTAAGTGGCAATAAAATTTTTAATTGTTAAAGAAACATAAAACAAACTAGATTATTAGATTAGATTATTATTAAAAAAACTAATTTTCTTCAAGAAAACAATAAACATCTTGGGGAATTTAATGTTAAATTTTGTTTTTTAATATCTATTTATTATGCAAATTCTACATATCTGTTTTTAATGTCTTTCTTTTATAAAATCGAAAAAGTAGTTTGCATTTATAAATCGCCATGTTTCACATTTGAAATATAAATAATTATTGCCAAAGACAGTTAAAATAATATTATAATGTTAATATGTTGGTTAACATATTTAAATGATACTGCAGATTTTGTCAACAATTTACGTTTTGAATTCAATATGAAATCATTTGGCATAAGATGCTGTTCACAAATTAATTTATAAGATAAACAATCCACATTTTTTAGAGCAATTTAAATATTTTCCCAGTTCTTTTTCAATTCCTCAGAGTCTTATTATTTATGAAGCGATAGAGCATAGTTCAACATAAATATTATACTGTTTCTATTCTAATATGCGTGGATAGCAGGGATCCCGCGCCCGAGCGTGTATTTACACCTCTTATAGCGTGCTGCTACCCTGTTACGTCTGGAGCGTTTTAACATATTTAGCAAAGTTTACAACACAAAACAGGCAGCGCGCTTCATCTGGTAATAAATACTTGGGCTAAGTCATCTAATAACTTCCGTGCTACCCCCTGGATCTCGGCGAATTTTATGCGTTACATATTTATACGTACACTTGCGCCTCTATTCTATTCCTTCACTCATCGAATATCTTTAGTTAAAAGCTTGCGGCCTTCTAACGGAATATTTTTTGTATCTGCTTTAATTGAATATAATTTTTTACTGTAATTTTTGATGACATGATTACTACATTCAATTTTTTTAACCTATAAATATTATTTATTAAAATTTCTCGAGAGAAGTAAACATCTTATCGCTTATCAACAAGAAAGATTACCTCTAACCTATGTGTGACCTTTTCTCTAATTTTTGAAAACACGCTGGAATCCCCATCAACTATAAATTTCTTATATCAAATTCCATACATTTCTTATTTTTTTGCAAACGCTTCAATTACGATATCTGCTTCCGTTGTCAATGAAGATGGGGTCCAATTAATATAGCAAATATGCTGGTTTGCAAGAGTTTCTTTATTTGATGCTCTAACACAATAGAACAATATTTGTTCCTTAAATAAGACCTTTTTCGTATCTTGTCCAATAATAATTGCCTACAAAATACATGTTATTTAAACAATTGCATTTTTTATAAATAAATAATACATACTGCCCAGACTGCATCGTGGTGTGAGTATATAGGTGTGGCAATCTCTAAACAATGACAATGTCAAGTGGGTGATAAGAACTCGCATTATTATTATGAATTTAAGCGTGTGATTCGTGTGAATTGCGCGTTGCTATAGTTTCTATCACCCACCTGACGTCATTATACTCACACCACGGTATGCATTATAATTGTGCCTATAACTACGCTTGCTCCAGCCGCCATCTAAATACACTGTTATAAAAGGTACATTATCACTGTCAACATTTCCAGAATCTATAGAAAACTGTTTTTCTTCCATTGCAGCTTTTTCATATCTAAAAATAATGAATCTTTCCACCTCTAAAATGAACATGTAATACAGGGTGATTATAAATGTTTGGGATTATGTAACCATCTAATGTACGTTTGTGCCGCTCTAGTCTATTTGTATACATTCTTATAACCGTGCTTGCTTGACAACTGTCAAAGTTGAACTGTCAAAACAAATAGTATAGTGAACAATTTTAAAAAAGCGGCATATTTAAAATGATGTATAAATATTATATACTTATTATACGAGAATGGAGTAAATTATTCCGGAGCTCATATCGATTCGGAGCCATAATGTCTAATATATAAACTACATTAATTCATTACCCACTCACTTCTATCTCTGTCCAAACAAGTTTTTATAAACATACTTCTTAAATATCTTATTTCAACAGCATTAATTTTACTTTTGTGTTTACTCTGACATACCCGTACTTCAGATCCATACAGCAACGTTAGTGTCAACACCTTTATTTACTGCCATCTTCGCCTCTTTAAATACTTCATTCTTTGAAATCTCGTTTCTCATCCAAACTACCGTTTTTAACAAATACCCAAAAGCATCCACTTGTTCTAAGCGCTCACCGTTGAACTCTATTTTATAATCATTGTCTACATCGTCCTTATAAAAAAACATTAATTTAGTTTTTGCTACATTTACTACTGTTTTTGGATGCACGGGAGATAATTTACTTCATTAATTACCTTAGAAGGGAAAAAACTGTTTGTAAAAATTTTCTGAAGAGATAAAAAAAAAGGCCAAATTGAGTTCACACGCCACTCATGCGATGGCTAAACTCACTAAACACAAACTAACCGAAATAAATTTTTATCTTATTCTAGTCCGGAATATTTCACTCCGCTCTCGTACTTAACGTAATACTCACATCATCAATTTTGTTTTCTATTTGGTAGAACATTTTGCTTGATATGCATAGAATATTCAGTACGCTAAAAAGTTCTTTGGTGTGAGAAAATGTGCTTCCTACTGCTAATGTACCCCATACTAAACTGGTGTTTAAGTTAGAATTAGGTATAGTCGAAGAGTGGCTATATTCTCTATTGCACATCATACAGTTAAAGTTGAACCTGCTAATCTGTCCTTTTCTAATTTCTTTTTTTAACTCCAATTTCCCAGTGGTACAAATAATGTTGTGTTGAAATTGAATATTTATTGCCCCTCTTGCTGGCCAACAGCCTCGGGTGGAAGAGCTGGCAAGAGTAAAGGCACTCTCTTGCCCTTGGGAAGAGAAATCTTCCCTAAAGGCGAAAGAGTCAGCAAATGACTAACGGCATGGGGATGCAGAAGGCCACGGGAAACCACTGCATTAAAGATCCCTATGGATATTCCCTAGTAAAACCATATGTATGACACAAATTAAAGAAAATGATATGCCAAGCGAACCGGCTAACGACCGGCGCCGTCAAAACTCCGGGTTCGACGGTGCGAAATTGGCTACTGGACACAGGACGGTGGGAACCGGGCCTCTTGTGGAAAACATACAACTGGCCAACAGATAAACCAATTTGAGAAGAATAGCAACTTGGAATGTCAAAACGCTATACGAACATGGCAGGTTACAAAATGCAGTGAGTGAAATGTGGAGGCTGAACATAGACATCATGAGAATATGCAAAACGAGATGGCCGGGTAATGGAATATGTCAATCAGATGGAGCTGCAATATACTACTCTGGATGCACAGAAAACGATAAAAACCACCAGCACGGAGTAGGAATAATTGTAAGTAATAAAATAAAAAAGTATGTAAAGAACTTCATACCATACTCTGAGAGATGCATGTTGATACAACTATATTCTAAACCTGTTAACATTAACATAATACAGGTATATGCACCGACAGCCGACAAATCGGAGGAAAAAATCGAGCAGCTATATAACCAGATTGTACATATAATGAAGTCTTTTAAGAAACAAGACATCACCTTCATAATGGGCGACTTCAATGCGAAGATAGGAAAAGGCAGATTTGAAGACATAGTCGGAGACTTTCGATTAGGTCAGAAAAACGATCGTGAAGATAAATTGCTGCAGTACTGCCAAGAACAAAATATGATGATTAATAACACCTGATACCAACATCCAACGAGACGCCTATTCACGTGGAAGTCGCCACAGGACACAGAGGATCATGTAGTCAGAAACCAGATCGATTACATTATAATTAATAAGCAATTTCGCAGCACAATAAAAAATGTAAAGACATATTCAGGGGCAGACATTGGCTCCGATCATAATCCGGTAGTTGCTAACATACGACTTTCTCTAAAAACCCCACAAGCAAAAAATATATTAAGGAAGATAGATTGCAACAAACTTAAAGACCCAGAAACTTCAAAAACCTATGCTGACCAACTAAACACTAAAATGAAGGATATAATACCAACCAACATCACATTGGTAGAAGAAACATGGCAACAATTAGTGGACATAATAAAGACTAATGCACAACAACCATTAGGCTGGTGCCAACGAGAAAACAAACAAAAATGGATGAACAATAACATCTTTTCTAATGGAAGAATGGAGAAAACATAAAAACCATCCAAGGGAATACAAAATGCTAACCAGTCAAATTAAAAATGAAATACAAATAGCAAAGGAAGCATGGCTCCGGGAAAAATGTCTGGAAATAGAAAAATGCCACGCTAAACACGACTACTTCAACATGCACAAAAGAATAAAGGAAATAACACATACATATAAGAAAAACCAGTATGGAAAACTAATAGACAATAACAACAGACTAATAGTGGAGCAGGGAGATCAAACAGAAACGTGGAAGGAATATACAGAGAAGATGTTTAGTAATGACAGACCAACCATATTCGGTGATACGGACATTACGATAGAAGGCCCGACCATTCTGAAAGAAGAACTCCGAAAAGCAATTCAAGACACAAAAAGCAGAAAAACCCCTGGACCAGACGAACTAAATGCCGAACTTTTTAAGGCAATGAACGACAAAAGCTTGACATGTCTGCTGCAACTGTACAATAAGATTTACAACACAAGATACATCCCTAAAGACTGGCTAAAATCTACTTTCATTACCCTCCCAAAAAAATCAAACGCTAAAAGGTGTAGAGAATATCGTCTCATTAGCCTCATGAGCCATGCCCTGAAAATATTTTTACGGATCATACACAACCGAATATGGAAGAAAATAGACCAAGACATCGGAGACACCCAGTTTGGTTTTAGGAACGGGTTTGGTAACCCAAAAATGCTTAGATCAACGCCGCACAGTCTATGCGTGCTTCATAGACTATGAAAATGCATTTGGCAATGTCAAACATAAAAAATTAGTAGAAATGCTCAAAAGAACCAACATCGACGATAAAGACATTCGCATTATCACAAATCTTTTTTGGAACCAAACAGCGCAGGTTAAGGTTGGGCAAGAGCTAACGGAGGAGTTCCAAATACGAAAAGGGGTACGCCAAGGATACATTCTTTCACCAATCCTGTTCAACCTATACTCCGAGAACGTATTCCGGGCTGCCCTGGATGAATGCACACAAAGAATAATAGTAAATGGAAGACCAGATAATTATGTGATATTAGCCAACAATATCGAAGACTTGCAACGCCTCATTGACCAAATACAACAAGCTAGCTCGGAGTATGGACTCAAAGTAAACATTGCAAAAACTAAATTAATAATTATTTGCAAGAACAACGACGAAAACAATGCTGCAATAACTATTAACGGTGATCCAATTGAGCGCGTACAAAGATTCAAATACTTGGGCAGCTGGCTCAATGAACAGTGGGACCCGATCCATGACATCAAAACACGAATCGAAATAGCCAGAAATACTTTTCAGAAACTCTTACCCTTATTGAGTAACAGGAACCTATCACTAAATATTAGATGGAAAACCGTTAAGTGCTACGTCTTCTCAGTCCTATTGTATGGAGTCGAGGGATGGACACTGAAAGTATCTTCCATAAATAAACTTCGAAATGTGGCTATATCGAAAAATGTTGAAAATCCCTTGAACGGATAAAATAACAAATAATGAGGTACTCATGCGACCGCACAAAGACACAGAACTACTCACGACGGTGAAACGTAGAAAAGCAGGATATTTCGGGCACATCTTCCGAAATGACAAATACCAATTCCTGCAATTAATCATGGAAGGAAAAATAGAAAGTAAACGAGGAAAGGAAGGAAGAGATTCTCATGGTTACAAAATCTCCGACAATGATTCGGAATCAGAGATGCCCCTACATTAATAACACTCGCAAAAGATCGGGACGAGTTCAAACATATGGTCGCCAACCTCCTATGAGGAGAAGGCACTGGAAGAAGAAAAACATCACTAAATACTCAACATCGACAATTCGATGTCCGTCAAATATAGGTTCGATTTCGTCTTCAAATTCTAAATTATGATCTTCTATGCTAAAAGTATTGATTTGTTTGTTGTTTGTTGCATAAAACATAATATATACTGACTTTAATAATAAAAAACACTCAGAAGTTTTTATTAAAATTGTTTAAAATTTGAAAACAAAAAACAGATTTTTCTGTGTATTGCGTTTTTTTTTATGAAATCAGTATATGTATAATATATTACATATTGCTCTCATCTGTTGGCATAAATTCGAAATTATAATCTGAAGTCAATAATGTTGATTTAGCATCATTAGCAAATGATTGTTGTAATGTTTCTGATAATTTATAATGATCTTCAATTTCTTTATTATTATTTTTTACGTCTAAAAAATGTCCGACTTTCATAATTTCTTCATTACTTGCACTGCTACTAGATGATATATAATTATTTAAATCAAGTAGGTTTGAAGATACTGTTGATGAAGATTCTATATCTTTATAAATAGGAAGAGATATTTCAGAATTATCGCTACAATTAAATATTTTTTATTTGCATTAATCAAAATGATATAAATTAACTCTTACTTGTCTAATTTATTTTTAGATTTTGCTCGATTTGACCGTTTTCCACTCTTCCTTATTTTTCCGTAGGCATATTGGATTAATGAATTAATTTTACAATTAAACTTTATGGATGTAGAGAACAAAGTTTTCTAAAATCTGCAACCACGTTTCTGTTATATTATTTATTTTGGGCTTCAAATTAAATGTATTATGTATATGATTTTTTTTTTTTAAGAAACTTGGTGATGTAATTGAACCAACATACTCAACGCGTAAAGATCAATAATAAAAATAACAAGTATAAAAATGGGTAGAAAGTTTTAAATTTGAAATTAATATACATTTCAAATAACTACTTTTATAAAAGCTAACCTTGTACATTTGTAGTAATATAATTTCATTTCTTTTCCTTCAATAAACAAAATAATCGGGGCTATTCTCTATGCATATTGCTAGAATGCAAGATATATATTGCTAACTAACAATAAGAACTGTCATTTTAACAAACCTTGCTTGCAAACAAAATAACGTGTCATTTTAACAAAACTTGATTACTAACAATATGATCTGTCACTTTAACAAAATTAATTTTTATATATATTATTATTTTATCTAGAAGTTTGCGACGCTTCCTGATGTAATGACCGTTTATATTGTTATCAAACAAGATTTGTTAACATGTCAGTTCATATTGTTAGCTAGCAAGATTTGTTGAAATGACAGCTCATATTGTTAGCTAGCAACACATATCTTGCTTACATGCTAGCAATATGCATAGAGAATAGCCCCGAATAGTTGAAATATTTTGTTAGTAACAATCAATAAAAACTTAACTTACCCTTACAATGTAACAATATATAACATTCAAGTAAATCGTAGTCTCTCTACTCATAAACTGTTTTATTTTCCACGCTGACAAAGACAGTATAATGCTATCTACCTCTTCTCAATTGAAAACACGAAACCACACAACACAACAACCTTGGACGTAAGAGACTTTTTGCGAATATCAGATTTTTTTGTACAGCATAACATAATCAAAGAAGGTTTATATTCCAAAATAAATACATCTTACTAAGATATTCTCGTTAAATTGATTGCAACAAATGCTTGTGCATAATGCTTGTTTATAATGCAAATTTACATTTACATAATATGTTAAAAATTTCATTAAAATCACAACTTCATGAAAATATATCGTTTTCTGATAAAATGTGTAGCAGAACACCGAAATATAAAACATTTACATACATATATCATAAATAAGTATTAATTAGTTATAATTAACTCTACATACAAACATTTAATTTTATTTCTTTATTTCCTGTAAAATTATTAAAATTATTTTGTTAATACATGCAATATATTAAATTAGTATTTACAAATAAAATATGTTTAGAAATTTGTCGCTCATCTAAGATTGGCTGTTTTCTAAATAAGGGGTAGGTAGTAGGGGAATACATTAAGAGGCCGTACCACCTGGTTGGGTTATTTTGAAGACGAAGTGCGCGGTGAGGAAAAGGAAATTTTCCCAACGCTTTAAAAATTTAGAAACGATCCTTTTTTATGTTATTTGTTAGTTGTAGTTACAAAATAAAATATATATTTATCTTTTTTTTAATTACCCCTCCAAGAATAGTTGGCTGGAAACGCCTGGCATAACTATTTTCTACTTATATTATTAGCATTGTAATTTATTTTTGAGTTTTCTAAGGTTAGTTTTTTCGTTCGAAACTAATGTTTTCAACTTTATTAAAGTGATATAACTATTAAGTTATTAATATTAATTATACTATAATTATTTTCAAATCCGAGTAGTCAATCTAAATTATTTATGACAATCTAATACATTCTGATTATCTTCTCGAGCACTCATTTGCTGACCAACAAGGTATATGTATCTACATACACAAACAATAAGCAAATTCCAGGCTTACGACTTACGAAATACAAGGCAATGGTTATAACAGCGTTTCTCTTGAACTTCTTTTACCTAATAAAATTATTTTTGTAATCATTATTTATCGCTTCCCAAATAAGGCAACACTAAACTTTTTCGATGATCTTACTGATAGTTATGATAGGCTTCTTCAAAATAGGAAACATAGGAAAGCTGAAATAATTTTGTTAGGAGATTTTAATGTTCATAATACCAAATGGCTACCGCATTCATCTCTTACAACTGAATCCGGGCAACAAGCTAAGTTCTTTGCCGATCTCATAATCTTACTCAAATGATAAATCAACCTACATTTTTTCCCGGCATTATGGAACACCTAAATTATTAGATCTCTATCTTACAACTATTCCACTCATAACGTCAACGAAAGTTGAAGCAGCTTTAGGAAATTCTGATCACGCACTTATGAGCAGGAAATTTTCACACTAGTCTGTAATTCGCAATTTTCTTAAAAAGTATCATGTGTAACAAATTCAAAAAACAAAGTTTGTATCTAAAAATGAACAATGAAAGGCATGAATATAGAAGTCTTATTTGTTTGAAGTTGGTTTGATAGAACCAACGGCTTATTAGGTGACTTCCGAATCACCCCGATGAATTAAAAGTAAGTTATTATTTTAGTCATATTAGAGGGATTGAACCCCGGACTGTTAGCATGCTACGCTAACGTTCTATAACTGAGCTGCATCACCGTTCAATATCCATATAGAATATCTAATAAATTAAATTATCAGATTATAGATATATGTGTTATTTGCATTATACATACGTATTCCTTATTAAAGTTAATAATTATTTTTATTGCATACATAAATAATAATGTTAAATTAAGTAGTAGTAACAGAAACACTACAAAACACGCATTTAAATGCAAACATCGGAACATGCCGATGCGACCACTTGTCTATTCTAGAACCCCTACTAAAATTATTCAACAAGTTATAAAAGAACTTGTACCATTTTTTGATATCAAACCAAAACAAAAATACTTGTATTCGATTTAAGTCAAACAAGCAATTAATAAGAAACGTAAAGCATTCAACAAACGCATCTTTGATAGTCCTATATATAGTTTTGCAGATGATAGTACCCTTCACACCTCTTACTTTCCATAGTTAATTTTTACAAACATGAAAAAGCGTCTAAATATTTCTAGGTTAGAATCTGTAACATTTATAAAAAATGACCTTCAGAAAATTTCTGAGTAAGCCGTTCTCAATATAGTAAACTTTAATTCCAACCTTATCAAGTATTAATATAAATCTATATTAAACACATCAACAGTTTTCTTGGAGTTACAATTTCAAATAATCTTCTTTGGAATAAACATGTCGTAGATCTGGCTTCTAAAGTTGCTACAAAACTAGGATTTCTTAATAGGTGCAAACGGTTCTTCACTTCTAAGCAGCTAATCCATATATATAAAACTTACATACGTACTTGCATTGAATAATGTTCCCAAGTTTGGGGAGGAGCGTCTGAATCAACACTATCACTTTGAAATTCTATTCAAAAACGAGCTATTAGAGTCATTGCCGACCCAACATTGACCAATGACTTAGATACCTTGCAACAACTTTTAAAGATGTAGAACCAAAACTTTTAAAAGAGATTTTTTTATTAGGACTGTTGACAAGTAGAATAAACTTCCGAATTCGGTTTTTCCTGAAGACTATAATCGGCAACGTTTTAAAGTAAACTTTCACAGACATATTAAAACTTGACTTCAGTGTAATAGTTTCAATGAACGTGTATTCACTCGTTGAAATTCAAAGGTTTTTATATGTTGTTGTGACATATAAAATAATTCCTAAATATTACACTTTGAAATCATAATAAAAAAAATTATGACTAATACTTCTTTATCACCTTTTCTAGGGGCTTTGCAGTAAACATAAACAAAAATAAAACGAATTTTAAGGGACCTGTTCAAACACAAACAACGATCAATGTTCCTCCTACTGAAGTTAGTGAAATTAAACTTGATGTTGATGAAGATCTAACCACTACATTGGAAAATGTAAATATTATTAATTCCGACAATATCACAAGTCAACAAAAACCTTATCAGGAGGAACCTACAGGTTTAAGAATTTTTGATCCCTTATATTTTTTATTAAAATTGGAAGATTTTGAAATGCATGGTCGGCAATTTGGATGCAACCTATCCAATTTTAATATTTGTTAAAATATTTGTTAAAATTGTATGTAATATGTGCAATGCCGTGCAGCACATACTTTTGATAAATCCTCTGGATAAAATGAAGTTAAGCATTAACAACAGCTTTGTTGCCGGTGGAATGAACGTTGGTGGTGGCTACAACATGTTGTGCGAACTACTATCTTTCATAAATATGTCATTTATGTCTTCTAAAAAATATTCTCAATCCATAAAGAAGCATGCCGCACATATGAGAGAATAGCAATTTTTGAAATGTCAAATGCTGCCAACAAAGAAAAAGAAATAGCAATTGAAGAAGGCCTTGTTGATAAATACGGTATTGCTGAGATAACGGTTGTTTGTGATGGAGCTTGGTCCAAACGATCATACCGATCAAATTATAATGCATTGTCTAGCGTAGGAGCAATTATTGGATATAGAACAAAAAAAGTTTTATATATTCACGTATTGCCTTGTTTGTGCTAGAGCGAAAAATGCCAATTTGGCAGTGAATAGGCACGATTGTTATAAAAATTGGACAGATAGTTCACCTGCTATGGAATCTACTTTAATCGTTGAAGGTTTTAACAAAAGTATTGAAGTTCATGGATTAAAGTACAAGACAATGATAACAGATGGTGATAGTTTTTGCTACAAAAAAGTTTTAGAATCCCGACCATATAGAATGGACGTTGTGGAAAAAATTAAATGTAAAAATCATTTATTTCGTAGTTTTTGTAATAAACTTTGCAATCTTAGCAATGCAAAAATAAAACCAAAGGTAATGAGAAGTGAATTATCTAATAAAATTTTAAAACTGCGCTGTTCAATATATAAAGCAGTTAAATACCGAAAAAACAAAAATATTGACACAGCTAGCAAAATTTTAAATTTCACATTTTCGGTGAGCATAAAAACTGTGCAAATTATTTTTGTGATAAAAAAACACCGGATAAAAAAAATACTGTGAAAATTTTTAAATTGGCAGGTCTTTATGAACATTTAATGACAATTTTTAGATTACTTTCTATGACATGTTACAACTGGCCTATGGCTAGCATACGTAATAAAGATATATTCTATTCTATGCACGCTAAAAGTCTAATTTACGATGTAGATAGCAATATCGTTGATCAGAACAACTCCATTATTTGTAAATTTGTAGATGGTAAACGCATTAATTATAGTTTATAAGGTTCATATTAAGCAAGATGATTTGCTGTAGTGATTTCTCATAATTCAAAGAAACCATTCTACAAATTTTACAAGTATTGCACGAGTGAGTCGCCTAAGAAGTACGCAAAACGACATGAATATTCAAAAGCTACAAAAAAAAGCCTTAGGCAATTTTTTCGCCCAAAACACAAACCTAAAATGGCGTCCAGTAATCGGCACTACGACGACTTTTGTGAAAAGCCTGATATTTCTACCAAAGATTTTGAAATTGCAAAAAAAATGTTTCTATTTTCACTAAAGAAAAGTGAAAAGGAACGTGAGTTATTTGAAATAAAAACAACGGACCAAAGTAATTGCGTGGAATGGTTAGAAGAAAGAAGGAAATTGTTAACTGCTTTTAATTTTGGTACAATTTGTAAGAGGAAACCTTATACTAGTTGTGTTAATCTTGTAAATGCCATTATTTATAAAGACTATGCCAAAGGAGTAAGGCTTTGAACTACGGAAAGCAAAACAAACCGTTAGCAATTTCAGAATTGTCCGCTTTACATGCAGTGGAAATAGTGCCATGTGGAATGTTTCTTGATACTCATATTCCATATTTAGGTGCTACTCCAGATGGTTTGGTTGGAGTTTATGGCATTGTTGAAGTGAAATGCCCTTATTCAGCAAGAGAAATGACACCAGATCAGGGAATATTGACAAAGAAAATATTGTTTTGGAATAGAAGTGGAGCGTGGAATTACCGCCACCTACAGCAAAATAAAATATTACAAAAAAGTCGCCCCATCCTTAAATAAACAAATTTTCTATAAAAGTCATAAACTGGTTTATTTAAATTTATAAATTGTATGCAACAATTCACCAGTAAATATTTTAGTTTTGAAGTATTGCTGTGTGGTTTTGAATTATCTTAGCAACACTCATAATCTATTCACATTATATACTTAATATTATAAAAGGCGACGTTTTTATGATTTGCACACAGGCGACTGTACCTGCTGTGGAGGGAAATCTTTAAAAGTCGTAGATTAACTATACAAAAGTATAGAAGCACCTACCGGCGCAGTGATCTGATGTTTTCATCTAGGATATGTAAAAACAATTACCAGTCAGTTTTGAAGACCAACTTGGCACTTTCTTTCCTCCCATAAAAATCTAATATTACTTGGCTGTAGTCTAAGCTTAGGTTAATAATGACCAAAATAGCAGTTTAAGCTGCGATGTTCTTGATTAACGTGATGTCAAGAACGTCTCTAGGCATACTTCAACAATCTGCTAGTGGCAACTGGGTAAGGAACTTAACTAGGGAAAAACCAAGAACCGATAAAAAAAGAATTAGCGACCACTAAAGAAATAAGTACATCAAAAAGACCGCAGGAAACAAGTGGCACCAAATAGCAAAAGAAAAACAGTAATATACAATTTCAAGGAGGCTTGCATTTACAGTGAACAACGACAGACTGAGAAGAGAGAAAAGAAAATAATAAAACTGCCCGCTATTTAAAATAAATTATGTAAACCACATGAATATTTAATAGCAAGTTGGCAGCGTAAGCAGGTGTTTTTATAGCTATAATCAGTAGAAACAATTTATACAACTTACCTAAATCGGTTTTGTTTCAAACATAATCTAATATAATGTTTTTTATACTGAATACTAGCGCAGTGCTTCTACAACTATGAAACCCGTCTGTGTTTATGTATTTATTTTCTTGCGTAGATATTGTTTAGGAAACAAATTGGTAAGTAGTTAAATACATTTAAAATAGCTGCAAGTAATCGTTAAATTACAAATTAAGAGTTCATAATTTTAACAGATCTTTTTAATATTTAATTTTTTTTTTTACTCAATGTACGCATTCAAAGTAAGTTTTCAATTAAATGTTTAGATCTAATATTTCATATACCGACTGCAATCTTGTATTGTCTATAACAGCTAAATTTAATTAAATTTGTCATTTTGGTGTAAGAAAATTTAGAAATGTTCAACGTTATTACACAAATCGTTTATAAATAGTAAAAATTAAATTAGTCCGCAATGTGGTGTAATGTGAAAACCTATTTTTAATATGGCAATTAATAATATGTTTTTTTTATATCAAAATGTGATATTTAGAAACTACTTAATATATCACAACCACATAAAACGGCTTATTAATCTTAAAAAATACTAAATTTAGAAGTTTATGTGTTGATAATACAGTTAAAAACAATCAAGTTTTGATCTTATCTTTAAACTGTCAGTAAATATGTTAAAACTATTAGGTTTGCTAAGCCTTGTAATACTAGTGAATTTGATTTTGTTTAGATGGCAATATGTCTTGTATTTTTTTTGAAAAATGTTAATGGAAATATCTATAGAAATGCAAAGATCTACAACATTTCGCCAATGTTGTAAGATAAATAAAATAATTTAGATAAGTTAGTGTAGTTTCAAATAATTCTTTTAATTCAAAGACTTATACAAGTTTTATATACAGGGTTAGTTAAATTTATTGGAACACCTAAATAGTTCTCCGTAAAACACTTCAAAAAAAGTTTCAAAACACTTTTGTTTGTTTTTAAACAGAAATCCACGCCTATGTTAGTAAATGCTTGACTTGGATGCACTCTTAGTTATGATTGCAGTCGTCTAGAATTGTTTTTGCAACAATGTAAACAATGTAAGATCCATTTTACCTTATGTCTGCTAGCCATCGCCAATATGTTGATCGCACCGCTGACAACATTGCTAGAGCGTTTCCATAAATCAGTTTTAAATGTTTGTAGTTTTCTTATGCTCAGTTAAAATAATATTAATCTAATAATATTACCACGTAACCACGTGGTAATATTATTAGATTACGTTGATTGGATGGTAGTTTTGCGTGCATTAAACTTCTACCCACTCTAAATAGTCTATCTTTGTCAATAAAATAGCTTAATTTATGCAATCTATTTGATTTGTTGCTTAGAAAAATATATTTTAAGCTGTATATGACATCTTTGAATTTTTTTGACTGTACAATTCAAATAAAAACGCCATTGTAGTCTTGTTTATTTTTAGTACAGTCAATGGATCAGTATTTTTTTAAAGTTGTGAATGTATCTGAAGCAGAACGCTACAATTCTCTTTAATTTTAAAAGCAAAGTTTACTTGGTAATATTATGGATATTCTATTCAATTATTAGATGATCAACTACTTGTTTTACTTTAGAGAGACATTGTTGTACGTTTTTTTATTGATGGCATTTTTTTTGGTTTAATTTTAGAAACCCTGCATCATGCCACCACAAAGTTGATTCTTTGAGTTGAGTTAGATTTACACTTCTAAATATAATGTCAATTGGCTTGAGTGTATTCTTTGTGGCATATTATGTAGATTCTAAATATTACATTTTGCAATTAAAAAAAAAATCATTTTACTTTTTTGCCAAGCGGACAAAAATCGAGGCGCAATTGTCTGCAGTATTATATAACCTTAGATTTTGCAAATAAAAGATTGGAGTTTTACATCTGATATATATTCAAACGGTTTGCGAACGTGCCCAAACGTTTGTGATTCACATCATTTAAAATATAACAAAACTACATATTAAAGAAGATAGGTTTTCAGACATTTTCAAAACAGGTTTAAATTCTTGTTTTTTTTTATTTGTATAAGCAGTCTAATATACATATAGCTTTCTGCACAGTTAGAAAATTTTTTATATTTACTTATTCTATAATAGGGAATATTGATATTATTTGCCAAACGTGTTTGGTGTTGATGAATATCATTATTGATAACAAAATTTTGTTTATTGTTGTCTAGATAAGACAATAATTTATATAAATAGAACTGTTCGTATTTCATGTCTTTTGAAAGTACTTCTACAAGACTTTATGTGGTTAAGATTATAAATGATTCTAATTATACTTTTTGGAAAGACCCTATTAATATCTGCTGCTTGTCTCTACAATATAATGCTGCAAGTTATGATTGGATATACAAGAGCGTAGAAGGAAGTTTTCAACGCTTTATAAAGTACATAACAACATCTTGTACCGATACACTTTGTGGTAGGTCATTTATAAAAACTAAGAACAAAAGTGGTCAAAGGGCGGAGCCCTGTCTAACTCCTACATTTAAATGTTTGTGTTCAAAACTACTTTTTTTGATGGTTTCAAATATTTTACAGTTTTGTTATGTAGGATTTGATCTATGTTTGTATGTTGCTTCTGATACCTAGTTTTTCTAGTTTGTTAATTAGGATGTCAGCACTCACACAGTCAAAGGCGCTTGTTATATAAAAAAATAGCCCAATAACCTTCTACTGCCGATCTAGCTTATTGTAGATAGTTTGGATAAGACTTATTGACGCAGTTTCTCTAGATTGTCCCTGTCTAAAATATTTTTGAGAAAGTACTTAATAGAAAATAGGTTTATAGTTAATAGCTAGTGTTGGATCCTCTTTTTGTGTAAAGGATTGATATTTCCTAATTTCAGTGCAGAGGGAAATTCCCCTAAGACTATTGATTTATTGATTAAAAAGGCAAGACTTTTTGAGATGGTATCTTTACAAGATTTTCGGAAACCTATATTCACACCGTCGTGTCCAGTACATTTTTTGTTTGACATACTTGTTATTATTCTGTCAATGTCTCTATCGCAGACGAAGGTTACATATACTGTTCATAACTTACAAAGTATGCGTAGTGCAATTAAGCTGCGAGTGCTGACTGATGTGTTGACTTATCTTGGCATCAGCATTACTAAAGTGCTCTAGAAATATATCAGCTATCTTTTTATCATCTGTCACCAGCTTATTGTTATGCCAAATTTTAATTGTTTGTTTACTGTTTGTATTAACTTTACCCTGCAGATTGTTTATAACCTGCCAAAGTGTCTTACTTTTATTTTTAGAATAATTTATAATTTTCTTATTATATTTTTGTTTTGCTATATTTAAGTTACTGTGGAATTGTTTCTTTTTTAGATCATACAGGTTGTTAATTTTATCTGTTTTAATTTGTTTTTTTAGCCAGTTCAGATTCCTCAAATCATCATACTCCCGTTTAACTTGCGCACTTATCCATCTGTTGCGTGTTTTATTGGTTGTACAAACAAATGTCGATAATGCATAAATTTTTATTTACAGAGGATACCCACAACTTCAAAATTTATTTCAGAGCAATATATACTTAGTAATTTTTATTTAATCTTGTATTATATGAATTATCACGTTGTAACGGTCAACTCCATCTATAGTTGTAATGATATAGTTTTACAAAATTTGACAAGATTATTTTGCACAAATATAGCCACTCCACCATGTATATTTATTGTTCGGCAATAGCAGGCAATATTTGTATAGTTTGGGATAATCATCTGCATGCTTTGAATTAATTTCATCCAGTGTTCTCTAACACAAATAAAATCTGTATTTAACTTATTGTTAAGCAATTCTAATACATTTATTTTGTTTGTTAAGCTTGGAATATTTATATTTACTAATGATAATTTACTTTTTTGTAACCTGTCTTTAATTGCATTGTTTTTGACATATGAACATTTTTATTCGGAAAAAATTGCCTTCTAGTTATGGCTCCAGAATGCCAAATTGTAGGATTATATACAGTTTCATGTTTATCGAAAGGATATGAGATTCAAAATGATGACGAATAGTCACCTTTCCACAGCTGTTCTATCGAAAAATTCACATTTAGAACAGTTACATCAAGAAATTGTTTAAAATCTTTAGTTGTTGTTGCAGCATTCAGTCTCGATACTTGTAGATGTTCATGTTTAATGATGGTTTTAACTGTAGTGGATGCTGTTACTTTTGAACCTGTAATATATTCGGTATATTTACGCTTATTTTTTGTTATTCTTTTATTATTAATCATAGCTGTTGAATAAGTATTTAATACCGCTTGATCAACCGCATCTGCCACTTGTTTCTCTATTATTAGATTAACATTTTTATGCATGTTTTGCATGTATCTGTAGTCGCAGCTTGTTTGTGATTTTCTGATGTTTGGTTAACAACGATTAGCTGTTCCGTCTGTTGCGTTGTGTTATTTGCATTTGGCTTAGTGCGTGTTTCTTTTAATTTTTTGTTGGGTTTTCTCTGCCAGATGGCATTGATTGCAATAAGTGTGCCGCCGAGATTTTGCCATATTATTTATTTTAATCAAGTTTTATTTTAGTCCAATAATAGCGACTTGAGTATTTCTGGGAACTTGAATATTGTCGATTCCACAGATTCATTTAATTTAGTCAGGAGTGTTACATTACTTTGTAATGCACTAATTAATATATTCTATTCCTTGACTAATGCTATTAGATATTTTAATTCCACTTTAAATGTTTCTTCTTCATATGTAGATTATAGGTTATTACACCATGCTTCTTTACAGACTATCATGTCACACACAACGCACTTAAATCCATTCATTGCAATTGAACATCATTTACACGGACGTTATTTGCATCAGCCATCTTAAAAATGTAGCATGATGGTGATGATTGAATATCTAGATGACATATTTTAATAATTTATTGCTATTACATTTTGTGTTGCTGTTTTTTTTTTTTCATAATATTTTGTAAACTTATTTTTTTAAATTTTTATTTTTTTTATTGCATTTTTTAATTTGTTTAAATTTAAATTTTGTATTACTATATTGTATTTTTAATGTAGTTATTATCTTTTCACTTATGAATTTACTTGACTCTTCCTATATCGTTGTAGATCGAATGGTATAAATAAATATTATTATTATTATTAATTAGTTCTATGTATCCCCAGTTTTTTATTGTTGCACAAACTCTACGTATTACTTCTTTAGAGTAAGCATTTGAAGTAATCTCCTTGTCCATAGACAGTAAAACATTTTATTTATATGGTTTTTTATTATTAGTTTTTTTTTTTTTATCATTTGAGTAAAGATTTTCAAGCTACATATGCCATAGTTTGCATTCGTGATGGCCGTGATGGGTAATGCATAAATTGTATTTGATCCTTCTCCCGCTAAACAAAATCTTAAGTAGTAGAACTGCTGGTTAATAGAACCGTTTTCATTTATCAATAAATCGAATGTGTTGTAGAATGTTAACTAATCTTCTAAAACACCGACAAATGTAAACAATAATAATAATAATCTTTATTAGCCCAACAGAAATCCAATAAAAGAAAAATTTAATAAAATTAAATATAAGATATAAAATAGATATAAAAAATAATAATTTAAAAATATAAAAAGTACAATAATCATAAACAAAATAATAAGTACAAAACAATTACATACAGAGTGCACGAACAAGCTAAAATAAATCATCAAAATGTTTATTGCCATTTTGCGCCATATGCGAAATTGGTGATTTGCTTAATATGTTTGTTCGTGCAGTCTTAACAAAAAAAAAAAATGGTAAAGTGGCGAGATGCTAGCCGTGATACATGAAACTGTATTTTAGCAACTAATTCGGAACAATCAATGTTGTTATGAAGCAATTTGTATAGAAATGTTGCACTACATAAGTCTCTGCGATCAGACAGCGAAACAAATTTATGCTTTTCAAGCAGTTTACTAAAATCACAAGATCTGACAGGATATATTCCTTTAGTTTTGAAGCATAAGTATTTAAGAAAACGCCTCTGAACTTTTTCTAATGCAAAAGAAAGATTTGCATAGAGAGGATACCAGATGATAGATGCATACTCAAGTTTGCTGCGAACCAAGACAAAGTATAATACTTTCAATAAATCTAAGTCTGAAAATTATTTAGTTTTAAAGCTGACGACACAGTTGTATTTATATGGTTGGAGAAAGTAAGTTGAGAATCAAATAATACTTCAAGATCTTTTATTTCAGATTTCCTTTTTAAAGAAGTAGTATCAATATCATAATTTCTTAAAGTAGGAACAGCTTTTCAAGTATAACTGACAACGCAACATTTATCTATATTTAAAGTAAGTTTGTTTGCAGCGCACCATTGAACTATAAGATTAAGGTTTTGTTGTAGAAAGTTATTATCATCTACACAATTAATAGCTTCATATATTTTTAAGTCGTCAGCATATGCCAGAACAGAACATGATAGTGAATAGAACAAATAGTAGAGGCCTTAGGTTTGAACCTTGAGGAACACCAGAAGTAGACATAATACTGCACGACTTAAAACCATTGTAAGAAACCATATTTGATCTATTATCAAAATAAGAGAAAAAAAACTCAAAAATTTTGATAAAATTCCAAAAGTACTAAGCTTGTTCAGCAAGATATTGTGATCAATAGTATCAAATGCACGGGAAAAATAGGTGTAAATCACATCAGTTTGCACATTATTATACATATTTTCACACAAAAATTGTGTTAAGACTGTTAAGTTAGTTACTGTAGAGCGCCCTGGTAGGAACCCATGTTGTTGAGGAGAAACATATTTCCGCACATGTTTATAGACAACATCACAAATAATATGCTCAAATATTTTGGACAAATTTGGCAAAACTGCAATAGGCCGATAATTATCTAGCAACAACGAATCACCATTTTTAAATATAGGATTTATAATAGCACATTTCCATTTGTTAGGAAATACACCGGTTTGAAGCGACAAATTAAATATTAAAGAAAGCGGTTTTGCCCAACAAGTATTGCAATCTTTAGCCAAAAAGCTAGGAATACAGACAACACCACAAGTAAATGCATTTTTTAAACGTTTGGCACTAGCAATAACATCAGACTCACTAATAGGTAAAATGTATAATAGTAGTCGATTAGAAAGCATATCTGGGATAGTAGATAAACTTTTTAGTAAATAAACTTTGAAAACGTATCAGCAAATACATCAACTATACTTTGAGGAAAAGAAAATTCAGAATTATCATCACTCATTTTTCCAGGAATTCGAGTGCTAGAGTTTTTAAGACGTACATAATTCCAAAGATTTTTTGGGTTGCTTTTAACATTAGTCTAGATTTCTTGTAAGTATATGTTTAGGCTATTTCAATTTGTGACTTAGTTAAAGCTCGAGTTCTCTGAAATTCGCTTTGGTAAAAAAGAGATAGAGTAGATTTCCATTTACGATGATAGTGCAGCTTAAGTTTGATATTGTTTCTTAATTCATATGTAAACCAGGGTGGAAACCGGTTACTTTTAGAGCATTTATAAAGATGAACTTACTTATCAAAACTAAAATAAATTGTTTTGTAAAATTTATCAACAGCATAATTAACATTTTCACGTGATTCATGAAATGACCAATCAGTTAGAGCAATATCATTGTATAGATGAACATAATTTGCTTTCCAAAAATTGTATCGTTTGTTGTTGTTAGATGGAAAGTTGGTATATTCAACACTGTGCTTTAACTGTATTAACCCAGACAGAGCTAGATGATGTTTGTCTTCACGAACCAAAGGAGCAAAATCAGGCAGCACATCAAGATTACAATCAAAATTGTACAAAATTAAATCTAGTAGCCTGTTATTATGGTTCCTGATAGTGTTATATTGAGATAAATTTAATAAGTCCATAAAACTAAGGATAGAAGACAACTTTGGTTTATTTAAAACAGGTTTATCACTAAAATAAAAAATGTTGAAGTCACCAACTAATATTATATCTTTGTCAACTAGAATCAGCTCTAACGCTTCAAAAAATGAGTCACGAATATCATTGTGCAGATCTGGGGGTATATATAATACAAAAGTATAAAATAAGAATGAATAATAATTACATTTACACACAATAAAATCTATTATTGGAATATTATTACTAATATGTGAAACATCTATCCGCTTAACAGTTATAGAGTTAGAAAACGCTAGCAAAGCACCTAAGAACAGTATAATTACAGTCAAATAGTTCAGTCGAATAGACTGAATCATCTAAACCTGTCTCAGATAAATAAATTATGTCAAAATTAGAATTGTAGGTGTTTTTGAAAAATAAATTTGTTTTTGTTTTGAGACCATTAACATTCTGGTAGTAGATACTAAGATTTCCGGGCATATTTAGTTTTCCGAACTAGTTTACACTATGGTAGGAACACTTTTTATGTATTTTATTCTAATGTTCTTCTCTCCGACTTCCATTCAAGTTGAAAGATTTTTTTTAACCTCTCGTAGAGTTGCGTTTGAAATGGAGTCTGATCTCGAGATATTCTGATCGTACTAAATTTTGTGTAATTATTTAGTTTAGAACTATTACAAAGTGTAGGAATTACAAGAGATTCATTATTAAGCTTTAACTTCAGCGGACGCTTGCTAAATGTTCTACTGGGTTCAAACTTACCAAGCCTCACTGGTTTAATATCGGGTTGAGTTAATTCTAAAATAGAAAGAATCTCGCGTAATGTAGACGTATCTTTATCAACTTGCACATTTTTTGATTTATTTACAGATTCAGGAATTCCATAGATAATAATGTTTTGTCGACGCCTATCTCTATCAGCAACTTCTTGAATTATTTTTTACGTATCTTGTAAGGAGCATGATGTTGGAGATGTTATTTTTTTATATCATCTTGCAAAGATATAATGAGTACCTTTAAGCTAGTGATATCATTGCCTAACTGAATGCAATGCTTACAAGACCAAGTTAAGCCATTTTTTAACAATGATATTTTCGGCAGTTGCACTTGATGTGAAGCTGAACTGACTAATAGAGCAAATCTATTTATTGATTTGCTACTCAAAGCATCGTTTATTCGAGATGCTATTCAAAATATAGATCTTTAACCGTTTGTCGATTTTTAGCTTGATCGTGTGTGTGTGTGTGCCATCTAGCTCCTCTATTCTTGATTGAATTTTTTAAGTAAAGTCTGAATACGTCAATGTTGCTAAACGATTTCGTAGCTGCATATAATCTCGTTCTGGATTGTGTAGAAATTTATTGAAATATGTTTCCAATTGTGTTGCGCAAATTTTAAAAATGTATATGCTTGATGTATTTTGGCTATTCAATGAATCTGCTGCTGAAACGGTTTACAACCGGTTTGTATTCAAAGGACCAAAATGTTTGTGGTATCTTGGATTACATTATTTATTATTTTTCTGGCTAATAAAAATGTCAAATTACCAATAAGAGTAATATTTTACACAAAATATGTTTTGATATTTAATTGATTATTATTATGGTTTTATAGTTTCAAGCTTTATTATGTTTGTTCAATGTTATTAATTTGAAAATATAAAATATAAAACAGCTTTAGTCTGAATTTTTGTTAAATTTAAAAAAATGGCATTCCAAAAATTAAATTTATTACTAAGACAATACTACTAAGTAGATTTGTATGTAAAATTGTCTTTTAAAAACATTTTATATGAAGAAAAAAAAAAAATTTATTTGAAGAAATTTTGAGAATATTTGATAGGAGGCTGATTTTTGTTAAAACCCAAGAAATTAACATTCTGAAAGCTAAATTTATCGTTTAGACAAATACCAATAAATGAATTCATATGTAAAATTGTATTCTAAAAATATTTTATATAAAGAAAAAAAGTGGTTTATTTAAAAAAAAAAAGGTTTAAAACAACTTTACTCCAGTTCAAACTACCTATCCGCGTCATGTTCTTTAAAACTCCCTTTTTGCTGAAATCTCAGTCATTAAAAGGATATTATCTTCTCTTTTTCTGTCTAGAAAGCATTTGCAGAAAGAAATAATTTCCAATCTCTTGATAATTTATTTAAATTTAGTTTGCACAAATTGGGTTTATTTCAACCTCCACAAATTCCAAAGAGTTTGATTTGATTTTAATCAAATTGTACCGTACATGCCCCAACTATGTGCTAAAATGTTGTAAAAGAAACATGATCAGTAATTATCTAATTATATTTAAAGCAATTTATTTTAACTTGGTTGCACTCACAATTCTTTATACTTTAATCGACAGTGTTTGAACTGTTTGTGCTGTGCCTAGTATTTGACAAATAAAGCTTTACTTAATATATCATATTTGAAATCAAAATTGTCATATTTAATAAATTTAAAAAAATAATAACAGTTGTTATTATTGTTTGCCATCAATTAAAATTTAGTTATAAAAATTCAAAAATATTAAAATCTTGTCAAAAATATCAAAAACAAACAAATTTCAGCTAGTAAATAACAAAAATATCAAAATTTTGCTTTAAAATAGTAAATTTATTTTATTATATTACGGACAGTCGATTACCATATACATTAGAAAATGAAAACATCATAAAGTATTATTCAATAATTGATATAAAAGGATTTATTAATCAATATCAGGTTATATTTATACTAGAAATACCCCTAATAGAAGAAATGCAATATAATTATTATGAATTACATCTTCTACCTATCCAAAAAGAAAAGATGTACAACCTCATAGTCCCTAAAACCAAATATCTAATTCTTAGTGAAAAACAATATGAACAATTTAACATTCCATGTAAAGAAATAAGCCAAATGAACTATATGTGTCAAATGACAACATTTCCAATAACCACCAATAACCCTTGTGCGGTAGAGTTAATAAACTTCTTTAATGAATGGATAATAATCACCAACAACAGCGTAACAGCAACAACAAAATGTGGCCATAATGAAAACAAATACTACAGGAATCCTATGTAATCACTAGACATATGCAATAAAAAAGCCCAAAATATGCATAAAATATCAAAAATATGCCAAAATATGCAACTATATGCAACATAATATAAACAAATATAGTTTAATCATTTTATAAAAAAAAAACATAACAAATTTGATTTTTTTAAATTTTTAATAAAGTCAAATAGGTAAAATGTGTAAAAATATACAACTTCATATATACAGGGTGTCAGACAAGAAACGTACAGCTAAATAACATCATTTTGAATGGTTTTTTGTGTATCATAAAGTTTTAATTTTTAGTATACTTGCAATAACAACCAACTTTAGTTTTTGAAGGGCAACATATTTTTTTTTATCTTCCAAGAAATTTAAAATGTAACCTTATAAATTAAAAAAAAAACGTTTTATTTGTTTTCTATTTAAAATGATTGTAATTGAATAGTTGGCAGTAATAATATAGTAACTTAAAAAATGGCGTTTTACAATTTTTTTTATCAATACCGGTGAAATATGCATAAAAACCGAATATGGTTAAAATATGCAACAAAGCCTAAATATGGTCAAAATATGCAAATGCATATGCAAATATGCATTTGCGTATAATCCGGTCTCTAGTAATCACTATACCTTACCCATGTGAATTACACATCGCAGACCACATCTTAAAAGTTTATCAAAGCAACCATCCAGTACTACGATATGTCAACCTACCAAACATCCAGATACCCCAATCTACAGTAGAAAACATCCAACTCAAACATTGGATTTAGATAACATAAATCGAAATATAAAATAAAAGAAGTGGACAACTTAATACAACACGCAAAACGCGAAATTGATTTAATTAAACCTGTTCCATTTCATTACAATAATATTAGTGATTATACTTTAATTATCTATGTAATCATTATAATTTTTATATGTCATTGTATTAGAAAGCTATATCCATGCCTGAGAAGAAAAATTAGAACAACTACTCAAAAAATAAATGATCTTCTTGAGGATACTGAGTTAAAAAAATAAGGTAAACCCTAGTTTTTCGTCTTAAGCAGGGTGGAGTTATATTAGTTACATTAAGATAAGCTGACTTTGCATTTATGCACGTGCACTAAAATCACCTCTGTCTTTGTTCTGTAAGATGCTGATACAGCAAGTGCGATTAGCACGTATTGAAATGACCGTTGAGACCAACTGATATATGTAACTTGCATTTATTTGATTCATTATTAAACGTACATTCAACGAAGAAGTGTTTAATTTTCGACAGGTTTTTATTACCAAAAACCTATCTAGCAAATAAAGTGTCAGTTTGTTATTTCAAATATAAATAGATGTCCAAATTATCATACTCCACACAATACATTCCAATACCAGGCTCTTAAAATCCGTATGGATAGATGGAGGTACTGCTGGAATATTACAATTTTTTTATTTAATTTTAAAATGAAATGTGTATATGTATTAATAAATAAAAGTTAAAAAAAAACAAACATAAGAACGAGGATAAAAGATTAAATAGAATATAATCTAAAGTACTGTAAAGTTTGTGCATGTGCGTGTGTGAACAGTGTTTGAATCTAGAAAAATTAAAAATGGCTGGCGTAATTGGAACTATGCAACAGTTTCGAAAGAATAAAAATGACAATTGGATCATTTACCAGGAATGCCTAGAACAGTATTTTACGGCAAACACAATAAAGGAGAGGTACAAGTGGTCACACTATTAAGTCTAGTGGGTAACAAATCTTATAAACTTTTACGCAATTTAAGTTTTTCTAAAATACCTAAAAAATTAAATTACAAGGAAATATGTATTTTAATGACAAGGCATTTTAGTCCGCCAATAAACGTATTCCGTAAGAGAATACAGTTTTATAATTCCAAACAGGAAAAAGATGAAAATGTAAGTGAATGGTTTGCACGAATATTAAACCTATCAACCTATTTTGGACAAAATGTGTTAAGTAAATCTAGGCTGTGATCTGCTAAAACTTGTAGAAATTGCAGTGACAAAAGAAAATGCCAATTCAAAGGAAAAGAACGCAAATAAACTTCTTTTTATGCAAACAACGGCTCATCAAAAGGAGAGGCCACACGCACAATCGACAAAGGCAAATAAACAGCACGTGAACGGATGGCAACACATACACAACAGAATGACAGCTAACAGAACAAAAGTAAGCTATAATGAGTCAACAAAAAATTAAAAATATTTTGGAAAGAAACATAATCGAACTTACAAGGATTATAAATGCAACAAATGTAGGAAAATAGAGCATTTACAAACAATTTGCAGATCAAAGCATAGAATAAATAAGGTACTTAATTTTAAAGATAATAGTTTTGACATAAAATCAAAACTAAAAATTAATAATATTAATGTTGATTATTATAGGTCAATAATATTAAAACTAATTATTAAAAATAAACTGTAGAATGGAAATTTAAAACGTCAATTAATTAATTTCTTTAACGACTGTTGCCTTCATCAGCACTAAAATTATTTTTTTTAAATATAAACAATCATATCACAATAATCTATAATAAATAATTTATTAATGCTACATTTTTTTAATAATATAACTTCAAAAACAACCGCATATATTAAAACTAAATTTCTTTTTTATATAATAATTAATAAATAATACACAAGACAACCACAGATTCCTTCATCTTTATTACGTTAAATATATAAAAAATATAGAAAATAGTATTTAACTTACTTTTTTTGTACATGTTTATAATTAAAAACACAGATATGGAATGTATTGCATCATCCATTTAATAACAATTACTAGGACGGGGGACCTTTTCTAAAATTCATTGCTATCGTTGCAACGTCTTTGTACAAAAGTTAATAAAATATTTAAAAAATAAATTGATTGGTTTTATTACTGTTTAAATTTCTATTCTACAGATTAAATTAAAAGATGTCTAAACCGATTGACTGTATTAAAAATAAAGTACATAGTTTTCAATTAGACTCCGAATAAGCTATTAGTATAATTCCATTTAGATATTTTAAAAATAACTTTAATGATAATTTGTGTAAATTAAATGTAAAATTTTTAGGATATACGGGTGAAAATATTGTACCCACGTGATATTTTATAACTCAAGCAAATTATAAAAATATCATAAAAGAATTAAAAATATTTGTAGTTAAGAATGCTAATACATGTTTATTAGGACGTGACTTTATCTATAATTACAATCTTAATTTTAATGTTGCATGTATTAATAGTATTAATGAAATGAACATAGTTGATGCTTTAAGGATTAGGTATCTTGATGTTTGCAGTAATAAACTAGGAAAATACAAGTATGCAAAAATACAACTTCGATTCAAGGAAAACGCAAAACCTATACATTTAAGACCTAGAACAGTACCATTGGTAATAAAAGAAAAAGTTGAGCAAGAGTTAGACAGGATGCAACAACATGAAATCATCACCTTTATATGCAGTGTTGAATAGTCATCATGTATTGTCCCTGTTGTAAAAAAGAATAGTTCTATTAGAATTTGTGAGAACTACAAGTCAACTATAAACAAATACTTAGAAGAAGTTTACTATCCATTGCCAAGGATTAAAGCTTTATTTTCTTATTTTCATGAAGGTATTGAATTTTTCATTTATCAAATGCTTATTTACAGTTTGAATTAACGTACTCATAAAGGTTTGTATTTAGTAAACCGTATACTATTTTTGGAGTAAAGTCTAGTTTTTATTTCCAAAAACATTTAGAACAGTTATTTCAATGTGTAGCGAACGTAATAACGTACTTAAATGACATTTTAAATAGAACATTTAGAATCAATTTATTTGATATATTAAAAGAGGCTAACTTAGTAATAAACTTAACAAAATGTTATTTTTGCAAAAATCATTAGAATATCTAGGACATAAAATTAGTAGACACGGTCTAAAAAAATGTCCAAGTAAAGTAGAGTGCATTGTATAAGCACCAGAACCCAAGAACATTTCACAAGTACAATCATTTTTAGGAATGACAAATTATTACTCTAAATTTATTTCAAAAACATCTGAAATGTTACAGCCTTTGTATAAATTGCTAAAAAAAACAACTAAATTTAAATGAAGCAAAAACTATCAAAATTTTTTTGAAGAAATAAAAAATATTATATCAGCAGATAAAAATCTGGTTAATTTTAATATAACACTTCCAGTAACTGTAACATCGGATGCTAGCGATTATGGTATCTCAGGGGTATTTATCTACAAAATGACAGATGAATTAGAGAAAATGATAACATGCATTTCAAGATCGTATACGCCTGCAGAAAAATATTATCCTATTATACATAAAAAAGCTCTAGCAATCTATTGTAGCAAAGCAGTGTCGTTAGGACGGTACGGGGTAAAGATGAAAATGTCCGATTCTGAATAGATGTTTATTTGATAATATAAGTAGCACAAGATAGTAAACGCGCCACCAGCAAAATAAATTCTGTTAAGCATTTGATTAACACACTGTTTTCTTACTACTACTAATTATTAAGGGTACACACCTGTGGCAGGACACACAATAATTGAAGTAATTATTGGGTTAATCCAGGAGTACACACAATTTACAAGGACCAATGATACTATTCTCTGGCGACACGCGGTTGTTTAAGCCGTACAAAAAAAGTTTTTCAAATCCGCGGAAGGCTTAAGTAATTCATGCGCAGAATGTATGTAAATAGGGTTGCATACATTTACATCCTAAAATTTTGTTCAAAACAGACAAATAACTATGTTAAAGAATCATTAGTAATATCAAATTTCATGTGACATGCATGGAAAACCCCACGTTCAATGTAGGTATCTAAAAAAACTAACACGAATGTTTTTGTGGCAATTTGTTTAGATACTGGATTGGCTCGAAGCAACATCAGGTCACCCACCAAAAACTGCTTAAACGGACCATGCGGGTACTTGGCCTCACGCCGCTCGGCATTTCACGATAAGTTCCGCGCCGCAAGGAATAGTTTAACCTGCAAGGTATCGGTAGTACCCAGTGGTAGGTCAACCAAATCACGCAATAGGGACAAAGGCGTAACACCAAAATGTAGCTCCATGGGCGCAAAACCGGTTGCGTCATGGGTGACACTATTCAAAATCTTAATAAACTTTGGCACTTCCCGAGCCCAAGCGGTATGTTTCTGATAGCAGTAGGTACAGCAAAGGCGTCCTAACTCCCTCATTACCCGTTCTGACGTGTTTCCCTGTGGATGTCTTACCGACGAAAAAATCAATTGTACTTCGCATTCCTTTAAAAATGTCCCCCATAGTCGGGCGGTAAATTGCGTACCGTGATCACAAAGGATACGCTTTGGCTGGCCGACCTCCGCAAAATAATGTTACGGAATAGAGGGTTACTAATTTTGTGAACACGTCAATGGCAACAAAGATGTACCACACACCACTTACAGATCGGGGTAAAGGACCGTAGAAGTCGACGGCCACAAAATCATTAGGTCCTGCGGGAATAATTAGCTCGATGGCTTAGCTAGCCTAGACATTTTTACCTTTTGGCACAATAGGCATGCTTTAATAACACGCTTTATTGAGCGGAACATACCACTCCACCAAATATCTTGTTGTAAAGCGCACCATGTTTGTAGACGCCAAAATGGCCAAAATATTCATGATACGCCTGAATGACATCCCGAGTTAAGTCACTAAGAATACATAGTAAAACGGGACTATTTTCGGAAGTACGTCAAAACACTGGAACACAAAACGGTCATTTGCAGAGTCCTGCAGACTTTTGATTATTTTTCCCAGCTTACTATCGGTTACTTGTGCCTGAGGTATTAATTGTATAATTTTTTTCATAGTAGGATCATCTTGTAGTGCATTCAACTAATAACAGCAATTATGGGGTACCGTAAACCGCTGAGGGTGGTTACGTGACTATACATCATGTTAATATTAAAAATGGCTTACCAATCAAAAAAACGCGCCGTTTTCAAGAAGCTCTTTTTCAGGGGTGGAGTAACGTTGCTTGCAAGCCAATATGAGTTTGCTTGAGTTTACCATTTGGAATAATACAGCACCAACTGTTAGTGCGGTTTTTAAAACACCAAAAGCATCGATTTGTGGCTGATCCCAACACCTAATATCTCCCTATCAAAGTAACCGGGAAAGTGGTTCCGTCATTGTCAAAAATTGTTCCACAAAACTCTGGTCAACATTCATTAACCTCAAAAACGCTTGGAGTTGGCAAATATTAATCGGTACGGGAAAGTCATTAATTGCTTGAATCTGATCCGGATCCGATTTCAAACCTAGAGTGTCAAGTTGGTATCCTAAAAATTTTAAACTCTGATTAAAGAATCTACATTTGTTAAATCTTAACGTAAATCCACCACTAGCAAGACGAGTTAATACCGAATGCAAATGATCGATGTGTTCCGCAAAGGACGATGACGTGATCAATAAGTCCTCAACATTGGCGTGCACAAAATTTTCATAAGATGGCCCCAGTATCTGGTCCATACACCTAGTTAAAGAACTGACTGCCGTTTTAAGACCAAATGGCAACACGTTAAATTCATAAGACTTAGTTCCCACTCTAAACCCAGAAAAAGGTCTGTGTCCCTGTTTGATAGGAATCTGCCAATACGATGACGTTAAGTCTAAAGAAGATATATAGCGAACGTTTGAAAGGCCATGAAGCAGGTCTACTATAGGTCTAGGTAGTTCGTTGTCACTCTTGGTAATTGAATTAAGTTTCCTAGCGTCTAAACAAAGACGCACACTCCTTTCGCGTTTTACGGTGGTCATCAAGGGACTCAAATAAAGCTTATCCGATCTGGATATTATACCCCATCGCTCTATTTGTTCGATTTTAGCTTGGACAGCATTTCGGTGTGCGATGAGGATGGGGTATTACTTAACCGCAAAAGGTTTAGTGTCCGTTAATGTAATTTTGTGTTGGTACTTATGCGTCAGACCGGGTTTGTCAAAAAAAAAAACATTTCAATGTTTATGCAACAAATCAATAAGCATCTTCTGTTCCATAGCGTTTAGCGATAAACTCCGAACTATTTCTTTAAAATTGGGTTTCTTTTCCGTACTTAGCACCGGAGCGCTTGGACGTGAATGATTTACCGCACATACGCGTAGCAAACAATTCGCCGGTGGTATATAGTTATGCACGGTGCACATCTCCGGGATGGAAATCAAACCATTTTCTTTTTAAATTTCTATAGCAGCCGTTTCTCCTCAAAATACTATGTTTGTCCCCAGTGCCTTTAACACATCTATCCCCATTATTACGGGATAAGATAAATTTGGTACTACTAAAAACTCAAATTCAAACCGAAAATTGTTTAGTCGAAATGGCAGTAATATTTGATGAGTGACGCGTGATGACCTTGATCCAAATGCACCTGTAACTCGGATTCCCTGCACTGGGAAGACCGGTAAGTTCGGATTGATTGCTTCAATTTGCCGAAAACCTTCCGTTGAAATACACGTTATCTCGCTTCCGGTGTCGATTAATGCCGGGAATTCTATGTTAACGGTTTTAAAGGCGATAATTGGGGATCGCGGTGCATTAACGGTATTGTGTACAAAATCACACGCATCATCGAGTAGGTCATACTTTGGATTCTGGTTAGTGTACGTGTTGACCTTAGAAATCACATCCATTTCGGGTCAAATAAGTGGTGTGATCCTTGTTTTTCGAATAATTTTCAGGAATGTCGGAATTTTACCGAACCAGGTTGGCAATTGTGTTATTATTTGTCCGCGAATTAAATGGGCGCAAATGATTTTGTTGAGGTATGGTTCGCGGTGGATGCGGGCGTACATTCTGAAAATTGTTGAATGGTCTATTCCGAAAGTGAATCTGTTCTAACACTCGCAATTTCTCTAATGCATGACTTAGTGTCTGTGCTTCCGCCAATCCGGTAGCCGGCCAGGAAAATGAGATGCGAGAGTCATAACTAAATACCGTTCTTCATAAGGTGATATTCAAGAATCTAGTTTACAAAAAAGATTTTTATATGTATAAATGTAATATGCGTAAATTTGTAATTGTTAATATGTTAAAACTTTTGTAAACACAAGAATATATTAGTAAGGGAAGTGTTATATATATGCACACGCACGAACGTCACTCGCAAATAAAGCTTGATATAAAATGATATAAAATCAAATGACCGTGTAACAAAAAGCATATAAAGTGTCAGTTTGATACTTTAAATATAAATAGGTGTCCAATTTGTCATACTCAACACAGTACATATCAATTATTTTAACACAAAATTAGTGGTTATTAGCAGCCAATAGTGGAATTCTATAATTGTAAAGGAATTAAAGATACTAGGTAATTCATCAAGCGTAACTTAATTTAGAACAACTATTTATGTATAAAAAACATTTAGATTTTAGAATCTAGAGCGTCGATAATTTTTTATTTTTTTTCTGCTTGGAATTAATTTACAGATTAAATAAACTTACTCTAAGTTTATAAATATATTTAAAATTATGTTAGATATACTAAATAAATATCTTACCTCTTCATATACATCTTCATAAAGATATGCAACATTGTCATTAACTGTATAAGCAAGAAGCAAAAATATTATTAGTTTAATCATATTTTACATCTATATTCTTCCCACACCTAGCTAGGAATAAGTTATAAAAAAATATATTTGCGTGTTGATTGCTACAATAAATTATCGATTCAAAATTAAATCAATATTCTATGGTAAACAGATTTAATGATAAGAAATTACATATTAATAAAAACTAGAAAAATAAATTTAAAAAAACAATTATAATGTTTTATGTAATGTTGGGAAAGTAACAATATACATGGTGTCCGGAAAATACGTGTACAACGTTTGACGACAGACTCCTGACGTCAAAATAGGTCGATCTAAGCCGACTTAGTTAAATCCAAAATTGTCTCGTTTAGCCGGTAGAGGGCGTCAAAAATTTGTAAATATTAAAAAGAAATTACCTGTAACAATATTTTTTTAAGTGACCTTGTTGCTATGGCGTTTAATAATTTGACAATTATTGACAAATTGTCACCAGTCTATGAAATTTACTCAAGTATACGATCAACATTCTTGAATTACAAGTTCATTTTACTATTAAAAATGGAAAATTATACAAACTCTCAGAAAGTTGACATGCTCCTGGTATACGGGTTTTGTCAAGGAAATGGGCGTCAAAGTGTTAGGGTTTACATGGAGAGGTTTCCTAACCGTCGAATACCAAACCACCAAACATTTGCCAATATTGAGCGTCATCTTCGGGAAACGGGCAGTTTTGAGAAAAAGTTTGAAGGCAGGGGTCGTATGCGAACAACTCGAACTGTGGAAACAGAAGAGATGATTCTGGAAAGAGTTGAAGAAGAACCAAGTACCAGTACCCGTCTCTTAGAACGTGAGTTAAATGTTCCTAAAACGATTGTCAATGAGGTTTCAAGAGAACAGTTGTTACATCCTTACCACATACAAAAAGTCCAACAACTTTTACCGACTGATCCCCCCATGCGGTTTACATTTTGTCAATTTATTAGAAACAAAAGAATCCTTGTTCCAAATTTTTGTAGAAAAATTATGTTTACTGACGAGGCATGCTTTACAAGTAACCAATCTGCACAACGAACATATTTATTCCGATGAAAATCCACATGCCATTAAAGTTGCACATCATCAGCATCAATTTAAAATTAATATTTGGGCAGGTATTATTGATCACTACCTTATTGGTCCCATTGTTATTCCAGACAGGTTAGATGGAAATATTTATTTAAATTTTTTGCAAGACACATTACCAATTCTTCTGGAGAATTTGCCCTTTTTACTTCGGAGGAAAATGTGGTATATGCATGATGGTGCCCCGCCCCATTTTTCCGTTGCCGTTCGGCAATACTTACATCATCAATATCCCAACCGATGGATTGGAAGAGGCAATGATGCACCAGTAAAATGGCCACCACGTTCTCCTGAGTTAAATATGTGTGACTTCTTTTTGTGGGGCGCTATTAAAACAGAAGTTTACAAGACTCCGGTAAACACACGCGATGATTTATTGCAGCGGATTTTAAATGCAGGCAACTATTTTAATAATCCCGAGACATTAGATAGGGTCCAATATCATTTTTTAAAGAATGTTAATAAGTGTATTCAGCAAGATGGCGGTCATTTTACACATTTGCTTAAGTAATGTTTTTGTTTTACTTAGTTTCTTACAATAGATACTTTCAACTTTGTTATACTTTTGTTTTTTTTGACGCCCTCTACCGGCTAAACGAGACAATTTTGGATATAACTAAGTCGGCTTAGATCGACCTATTTTGACGTCAGGAGTCTGTCGTCAAACGTTGTACACGTATTTTCCGGACACCCTGTATAATGTTTTTAATAAAAAATAGATTGTTATCATTTAATTGAAGGAGAGCAGAAGTATTGGTTTTTTTATAATATATTATTGAATTTGTTAATTATTTATTTCTATTTAATAAAAATAATTTATTAATTTTTTTATACATTTGGTTTATTATTCTGTTACATCCTAAGCTTATTATTAATATTGGTCGGTCATTGTTCAAAAATTTAGTTTTAAAAAATACAACACTTGTCATATTTTAGTCAAATAATAGTTAAGAAATATCCGAAAAAAACTGATGAAATATCGAAATAAATGCGTTTTATGTATTTTGTTGCTTTGTTTGCAAATAAAATTTGACAAAAAATACTTCAAGATATAAATTAATAGTTTATTCAAAATCAGTCTAACAAATCACAGCGGCCAAGGGTCAAGCATAGACAATTGTTTTGGTTCTACAAACCTCGTCAGTATGCCTTGTACGACCACGGCATCGCATGATAGCATAGACAATGTTTTGTTTCATTATTTAATTTAAAAAATACTTCGACTGTCTGAATGTACTGATTAAAAAAAAATTGATTATCAAATTATATGTAGAATAGAATAGAATAGAATATGTTTATTTGATTTGACAGACCAAATGAATGGTATAAGTCATGTCAATGCAATGCAATGCAATGCAATGCAATGCAATGCAATGCAATGCAATGCAATGCAATGCAATGCAATGCAATGCAATGCAATGCAATGCAATGCAATGCAATGCAATGCAATGCAATGCAATGCAATGCAATGCAATGCAATGCAATGCAATGCAATGCAATGCAATGCAATGCAATGCAATGCAATGCAATGCAATGCAATACAATACAATACAATACAACAATACAAAAAAAATTGATTATCAATTTATATGTAGAATAGAATAGAATAGAATATGTTTATTTGATTTGACAGACCAAATGAATGGTATAAGTCATGTCAATACAATGCAATGCAATGCAATGCAATGCAATGCAATTCAATGCAATGCAATGCAATACAACGCAACGCAACGCAACGCAACGCAACGCAACGCAACGCAACGCAACGCAACGCAACGCAACGCAACGCAACGCAACGCAACGCAACGCAACGCAACGCAACGCAACGCAACGCAACGCAACGCAACGCAACGCAACGCAACGCAACGCAACGCAACGCAACGCAACGCAACGCAACGCAACGCAACGCAACGCAACGCAACGCAACGCAACGCGACGCGACGCGACGCGACGCAACCCAACACAACACAACACAACACAACACAACACAACACAACACAACACAACACAACACAACACAACACAACACAACACAACACAACACAACACAACACAACACAACACAACACAACACAACACAACACAACACAACACAACACAACACAACACAACACAACACAACACAACACAACACAACACAACACAACACAACACAACACAACACAACACAACACAACACAACACAACACAACACAACACAACACAACACAACACAACACAACACAACACAACACAACACAACACAACACAACACAACACAACACAACACAACACAACACAACACAACACAACACAACACAACACAACACAACACAACACAACACAACACAACACAACACAACACAACACAACACAACACAACACAACACAACACAACACAACACAACACAACACAACACAACACAACACAACACAACACAACACAACACAACACAACACAACACAACACAACACAACACAACACAACACAACACAACACAACACAAAACAATACAATACAATACAATACAATACAATACAATACAATACAATACAGTACAATTGAATACACAATAGATAAAATGTACAATACTGTTTTGCAACTTCTGAATAAGTATAAAATTGACTAGTTACAAAAAAAATTATAACAAAACAAAACACAAACAGATTAAAATAACAATCACAACGTTAAAAAAAAGTTGATAGTTATATAGAACTTCTTGACACAGTTTATTTTCAATGACAGTTTTAAAGTTTTTTCTTGGCAATTCTTTGATGCAAGTTGGTAAGTAATTGTTCATTTTTATAGAATGATATTCATAGCTTTTTTGAACTTTGCTTAGCCTAACTGTAGGTAATACTATATTTGTGTTGGTTCTTGATTTGTAGCTATAAATCTCTCTTTATCTTACTTGTTTTAAATTATTGTCTTTAGCAAATAACAAGCATTGAAATTGTAGAAACAGCAATGAAACCAAATTTGCTGTTTTTGTTTAAATACTACAAATCAAATTATAGTATACTCATAGATACAGTGTCTTTACAACATCGGCTTAACTTATTTCAGCGGATTATTTAATTACCAATTGCCTTGGGAAGGCAATTATGTTAGTATTTTCCTTAAATAGATCATAACACCTTTTTAATCAAGAGTGAAAATATCATATAAATTTATATTTTTACCCTTGAATAGTACCTCGGGTTCCAGGTATATAATAAAAACATAATTGGTTAGTAATAACATAATCCGCCAAAATAATTTAAGCCCGAGTTTTAAAGACAATATATCTATGAGTATACTATAGCGGTTCTCAAGAATCGGGGCTTGTTTAAGATGAGTTCATCAAAACCTGGCAAGCGCTTGTGAGACAACCGGCTAAAGAGAGAACGAACTAACGATTCTAGAGTAGACAGAGGTGGTCGCATTGGCATGCTCTAATGTTGCATTTGGATGCGTGTTTGTTGTTTTGTTTCTGTTACTACTGCAATAAAAATTATTATTAATTTTATTAACTTAATTTATTAGATATTCTGTCCAATTCTCTATAAATATTGCTAGATAGTAATCTTGTTATCAAGCATGATAATATAAAAAAAATTGTATAGTAAAGTAACACAAAAATCTTTAGCTTGCAGTATATACCTTGCTTACTTCTAGGTTCAGTTTACATTGACTTTTCAAAAGCATATGATACCGTTGACCACAAGATACTAATTATGAAACTACGTAGTATTAAAGTTAATGGCACTTTGTTACTGTGGATTCAATTCTATTTATCTAACAGATCTCAATTTGTGCGCAACGGTCAGTGCGTTTATCGTAGTATTAATGTTACGTCGGGTGTTCTACAAGGGTCACATCTTGGACCTCTACTGTTCAATATCTTTATCAATGATGTGGTACACTGTTTTTCTAGTGCGTGATGTTTATTATTTGCGGACAATATAAAAATCTTTATGAAAATTCAATCTTTGGATGATGCTGTACTATTTAATAAAAAAGTACAGTTTTTTTCAAGTTGGTGTCAGGCTAATAACTTACTATTTCATTGAAATAAGTGCAAAGTGATGACATTTTTTAGACGTCAGTCTACGGTGATGTATGGTTACTCTCTCATAAATGTAATGTTGTTGTTGTTAAGAGTTAACACTATTCGTGATTTAGGCATTACGTTTGATTCAAGCCTTTCATTTACACTACTTATCGATACTGTCGTGGCTTAAACTTATCAACATTTAGGATTTGTCAAACGTAACTTGTACTCTTATTATCCTTTACAATACTCTAGTACGCCCCCATCTCAAGTATTGTTCAAATGTGTGGTCTCCATACATCGCCGTCAGTAAAGGAAAAATCAAACAGATTCAAAAATAGTTTGTTTGTTTTTTGGCGTATAAATGCAACATTGCAGGCAGCTACACGGAGTTGCTCTCTACATTTAATACGACCAGTCTTAAAAAAAGAAGTTTTAATTTTGACGTGATACTAGTTTTTAAAGTGCTTTGTGGGATTATTGACTGTCCTGACTTGCTCAGCTCTATAGTTATTCATGTCCTAGCTCGAGTTTTACGCAATGATTATTTATTTCATATACTGTTTAAACGTACTGATTATGTGTTGCACTCTGCATCTACACGCATTTTGAGGCATGCCAACAATGTTAAAGTGGATAAAAAAAAATTATTACCCTGCGGCGTGCACTTGTGTCCTTTTTAATATTTTGTAACTATTTAATTTTTATTTAAATTTTAGTATTAGTTATATTATGTTTAATTTATGTTTTTTAAATTGTAAATATGTATATACTTAATTTGTAATGGCTTCCGTTGACTAGTAAATAAATAAATAAATAAATAAATAAATAAATAAATAAATAAATAAATAAATAAATAAATAAATAAATAAATAAATAATTAATATGACTATAACAATGCTTTGCCTATGCAAACTCAAAAACATGCCCCAAATATATTCACACGTCGTCTTCTATAAGATTTGCTGAATTTGCCAGAGCGCTACATGCGAGCAACGCGTTAAACTAAATTTCGACACGCGCATCCAATTATGATTAATATTTAATTTCGCAAATAACTTCAATGATTATCAACACATAGATTTAAATTTTGAAATTAATACTTAAGTAATTGTTTTCTAGAGCACAAAACCCAAATTAACTTGTTCATTTAGAAACAATAATAAAAGTTTAAGTAATTTTTTTTTAAGAAATAACATATGGATGCCTTTTATTGTTTATTTTTACAAACAAATATTGTTTTTTGAATTTGTTATGAATAATACTTTTTTTGAGAAAATTGCAAATTACAAACTAGTGTGAAAATTCCCTGCTCTTAATATTTTCATTTTCTGTCACTTCTTCTGTTTCCATGATTTTCTTTGTTCAATCTTCTTACGTTCTATCTACTTTATCTCATGCACTCCTGTTTTCTTTTCCTCTTTGTATTGTATTGGATTGTATATGTTGGTGTCAATTCAGTGATTCTTTTTTGGTTACAGTCCATTCATTCACTATACTTGTCGTTTCCCACGTTGCTGTGGTAATGTCAATATGTGATTTTGAGCTTCCTCTTACGAACGTCAGTTTGTCTCCTTTGTTGCAAATAGTAAAGTTTAACCAGTTGCCATCTCCTCTAAAAATTTTCTTTTTAAATTGTTCTTGAATCTTTCCTATCTAGGTGGTTTTGCGATAAAATCTTCTGATACAATGATTTTTTTTTGTTTTCTGTTTTCTTAAACTGTTTTCTAATTCCATTCCATTCTTGATAGTATTCCAGTTTGCAGTTCGAGCTAATAATAACAGTATATTATCATTTTTTCTAAATCGGCCCACAATATTCCTTCTTTTAGTGTTTTTTATCTTTTTCTATCTTTCTACCTTACCTTTACCTTACCTTAAAATTATTAATATGAACATTTGAAAAAAATCACAAAGATAAATTTACACAAACATTCATGTCAAATATTAATACAATAATATATAAACTTAAAAATAAAACAAACATAATTACACAAAACTGTATACATTATTAATATATAGTATATATATATATAT
Organism: Tachinus rufipes; assembly: GCA_963932245.1. Taxonomy (NCBI): domain Eukaryota; kingdom Metazoa; phylum Arthropoda; class Insecta; order Coleoptera; family Staphylinidae; genus Tachinus; species Tachinus rufipes. The sequence continues at coordinate 42,330,716 of OZ010748.1, forward strand.
GTATATTAATCCGTCAAGTCGGGCTCTTTCTGGGTATGAATCCGGCAAGTCGGGCTCTTTTTGGCAAGTCGGGCTCGTGTGTCACCTTGCCGTTCACTTTCGGGAACTAATCCGGCAAGTCGGGCTCCACGGCACCTTCACCAAAAATATTTTGATATGTAATAAAAATAATTTGACTTTACAAGATAGTATACATACATCCAATACATTTTTTATTTAATTGTTAACAACCCTAAATTAGTATTTTGATAAATAAATTAAATAACAAAATTTTTAGAGTAATTGCTTCTTGGAATAGCAATTAATAAGCACAATTAAATTTATTTTATTATTTTGCGCAGTTTACCCTTAACAACCCCTAATTATAAAATTCATTATTTTTAATTAAATTTGGTTGACAAACGGCTTTTGAAGTAAGCGGATTACAATGGTGGTGTTAGATTATATGTTATAGAAATAACAATGTCAAAAAGTTACAAATTAAGTTAATTACTTTAGAATTTTGCAAAATTCAACAAACATGCTTTTCTTAAGTTTTTGAAAATTTTAATGATGATTGAATTAGATTATGAGTTATCACAGTAGTAATGCCAACATTCTGACATTAATGATTAAAATAATACATTCTATACCAAATTCACTATTTTGTGTAGAAATGTTGACATTTATGTATATTCAATATTTTTAGATTTTACTAAAATTTTGCATACAAAGGTTTTACAGTTGGAGGATTACAGCGATAGTGTTAAGTTAAAAGTGTTTTAAATAGTTGTGTCAAACTTTTAGCATTTAAGTTATATTCTCAATTTAGCTATAAATCAGCTTTCCATCAGGTGCAAAATGACTATCCACTGCAAAGAATTTTTTTTGGGACCTTTCTTAGACATTGAAGGAGCATTTGACAATACTTCATTTTCAATAAACTGCTACGGGAATGGAAAACAGAAGCTCTTTACTTCATGTTAGATATAAGCAACGTATCAAATATAGATAAACAAACACACCGTAAATCTTGAGGTTCCTAGACTAACAAACGTGTTACATAAGAAAAAAACACTGAAAATAATATCACACTTTATAAAAAGTTATTGCATGAAAAAATCTTTTCATTTAATACTACCGTCGCAAAGCAAAGGAATTTATATGATATACAGATAGATCTAAACATTACAATAGCTTCAGAACCGGAATGATCCTTGGACAAACATGCTCTTTCAAGCAAAATTAGCTATTATTAAATGTAGCTCTAAAAACATTAAATCAAGACAATACTTTAACTGACCAATAACTATCATGTCGCAGAGCTAATCGGTTCTATAGGCTATACGGTTGTCAGTAATTAAATGCAAAGTAGTGATAAACTTCATAAACAATCTGCCACAAACAACAGGGCCCGCCTCATCTGCATACCAAAAAATTATAATCTAAATAGGCTTACAATACGCAACGTAGAGCCTTCTTTGGCAAGCAGAAGCTAACCAAAGAAATGCTTAAAACAGTCTATCTCTTAGCAAAAATTTCTGAAAAAAACTGGATTTACTAAAAAAGTAACAAAGTACACAAGAAATTGTAGTCGCTAGACCACCTCAAAAACGAAAAGTTTTCAAACTTCTATCAATTATAATAAAATTTGCATTTTTGGATTCGATTGAAATTTAGCAACCATGCAGTAATAATAATAAACAATCATTGTAAACTGCACTTGATCCATAAATAACTATTTTGTATTGTTGAATAAATATATAGATAAAAAAACATGCCAATTTTAATTGAATCAAAAAACGTAATTAATTAAAATTTATATTGTTTTTCTTAATCATTGTTTACTTCTGTATCAAATAAAATAATTTATGGTAAAATCAAATTATATATTATATATTATGATTATTACATATTTGAATGAAAACATTGCCACTTTACGAGCAAATGTTTTCAAGTATTTGACCCTAAATTCTTTACATTTATTTATGATCTTTTTTGTAATCAGCCTTCACCACAAACCGACTTCGAGATTTAAAATCTACCAGCAAATGTGTATATTGAGTCGTGTTCCGACGGCAAGAAATTTTGTATATTCTTATTTTAAATGTTTATTCTAATTGTTTTATATGCACTGTACTAGAACATTTTATAGCCCAGATGTGCAGTTTTATTTGTAAAAATCTTTCATATTCTATATTTTTCATGTCATTACTGAGCCACAAGTTTTATCTTTTATCTTTTATCTTTTAAAAACAATTTGTATTAATTTATATATTTAAGTATAACTTTTCAAATGTTATTTATGTAATAATAAAATATAATAATAATAGTATAACAAAATTAATTAAAATCTTAATATACCTAAACATAAATATAACAAAACTAACTATTTTCACCAACGTTTGTTTTCATTCTTCCAACGCGGCTTCATTATAATACACGTCATTAATTGCCTCTTTGCAATTAAATAGCAATAAGTAAAACAAAAACAAAAAACTGTTTTAAATATTTATTATTATTCAATTAGATATATATTATAAATGTAAAAATATTAACATTGCATTATAATACGATTCTGTGCCGGACATGAGAAGTTAACACTTTAATTTATGACACTACCTGCTGCTATAGACCTAATTGCGGCCTATAGAAATATTTTAAACATAAATATAATAGAAATATATTACATAATATGTCGTGTTGTTTTTGCAATAGCTACACAATTAAAAATATGTTCAACTTTTAGATAATGTGTATCTTACATTGATTGCATTTTCTTCTGATGGAATAGATTAATTTAAATTTCTATCAAAACAGGTTATTGTGCTATTTATTACAAATGCTCAAAAGTCAGCAGCTATCTGTTTTAGTTTTTGATTTTGTTGAAATAATGATATTGCATACTTATATAAAAATATCTACAGAGTTCATTATTTTATTGCATGATGTTAACATCTAATGTATGCTTAATTGAGTCTTATGAGGATAATAAAACATACGACTAAAGATCTTTTTTTTTTCCGATTGCATCTATGTTTTTAATTTTAGTATTCTTCAAACTATCATAACAAAATGTTGTTGACCCACAATATATATTTCAAAAACGAGAAATTATTTTAATTAGTTTAATTAACATCTCTTAAAGAAAAACTGATTATTAATCTAGAACAGTAGCAATTTTTGATACTTAGAAAATTATGAAAATAAAAACCAAATAGTTGTCTTGATAGTCCAGTTAAAAAAATTCTTTGTAAAAGTTTTAGTCTTACATATCTAAATATAGTATGTAAGTGTTAAAATGCTTTGCTATGTACTAAGAGTTTGTTTAAACATCATTGTTTTGAATGTTTTTGAACATAAATCATATTTATAACAATTGCAAATAATTGTGTGTTCTTTATGCGCTAATCCACCATCACTGCTAAATTTAAGCTAGTTTTATAAATTTTTAAAATAAATTTTGATAACATTACTTTGAATAATATTAGTTTGGTATTATTATTATAATCCGCATACAGTAAAAGCACGGCCATGTGTATCAAAACATTAAAATGATTCTTTGAATGTTTATTATTATTTTTATATACTGCATAATTTAAAACCAGTATTCTAGAATATTTTGAAATTTTTATTTTTATTTTTCATTTATTTGATATTACGCTGTTTGCTAAACTTTAGTTAAATCCATACTTTTTAACATACATTTTGACATTTTGACTTTATCATTATTAATGTTCTGCTTTTTGCAGGTCCTAAGTGTATCTTCTTCAGTTTTCTTGGTTCTTTGCCTTTTGCTTTGTTCACTGTACCTTTCCCTATTCCTTAAAACATCAGTTATCTTGCATCTTTTTTTTTTCTTTACGGATTTGCACTTACCATTCTTTTGATCACGTTCTTTAATAAACAATCTCTTCTCATTGCATGTACTATCCGTCTTTTCTCTCTTACTAGCGCTCTTTCCTCCCCTGACATTCTTAATACTCTTTTATTCCGGATCTTGTCTGACCACGTAATGTCCAAGCTTCACACTTTATGCTTAACATTTCACAATTGTTATTTGCAAATTTATACCTAACTTGCTACTCAAAATCTTTCTTTTCTTTCTAAAAGCTTTTTTATTATTCCTATGCTAAATATTATTTATCTTTGTTTTTCTAATTCTTTGTTATTTTAGTAGCAGTACTTTCTCACTTGCTCCAATTTGTCTCTTTTAACGTACGTTTTTTCTTTCTCATAACCTTTGTTTTGTTTTTGTTTATACTCAGTACTTTAGTGCATTTGTGCTCTCTGCAAACACGATCATATCATCGACAAATTAAATAGATTATATTCTTCTTTCTCCTATGTAACAAAGGAGTGATCTTTCCCTTTTCAGCACTTTGCTATCATCTTTTTGGCATGCATATAGAACAACGTTGATGATAAACAACAACCCTGCCTCACTCTTTTTTTAACTATAATCCACTTAGTACTTTGGTCATTTAACCTCAATGTTACTTAGTGTCTCATAAACACTTTCAAAATTTCAAACAATTTTTTTTCACAAAACACAGTCAATTGCTTTTACTGATTTAATTTAGTCAGACTTCTTCCATTTTGTCATTTTTATTGTAATCCGCAAACCATAAAACTTATGATTTCTAAATTTCAGTTAAATTTAAGATATTGCATATGACCACACATATTGGACCTGCTACTTTGAAAGCTTATAATTCAACCTTTACTTTTGACCGCTTGCTTTGAAACTTATGTATCAAACATTTTTGTTAAAAATGTCAGCTAAGTCTATAGTAATAAAATCGTTGTTAACCAAATTTTAAGTAAATCCAAGATACTGCATATCAAAATTTTGACCCTGTTACATTTAATGCTTATAACTTCACCACATTATTGTAATTTGCATACTTTAAACCGCAACTTTTAGCTAAACCAATAAATTTTACAAATTTTCTAAATTTTTATAAAATTTATTAATCCTTAAATTAATATCAAAGTTTTGTCTGCACATAATTTAACAACTATTTGTCAAGTTAGTAGAATTTATTGTATTTAACAAAAATATGATTCAAATTATTCACTTAAATATTGATAATTTGATTAAAACTTTGACATTACTTTGAATGCTCTTAATTTCACAACAAACAAACATAAAATCATAAGGTGATAGCCATGTAATGAATCACATGACTTAAGATTAAAAACTTAAGTCTCAGTTTTCAAAATTACAAAGATGGTGATTCTACAATTAACAATATGTATAAAAATTATTTTTTAAATTTTCAACCTATTTGTTTGTCGCAAATGCAATAAATATTAATATTTATATTATATTTAATAAATATTAAAATTTATGTAAATAACTTAACTATTGCCGCTTGTTATTTTTTGCAACTATCCAGATGTAAGGAAATTCTGAATAAATATCAGGACAATAAAGAAGTCATAAATTAAAAAAAACATGCATGAATAGACTGACCTTAAAATAGTTTTACTGCTTTTAAAATAATTCATCATAAATTCATTGATAATAATTAAAAATAAAGATGTAATACTTTCAAATACATGCAACTATTTTGTTGAAGTCTACATCATTAAATTATTTGACAAATAAATATGCAAAGAAGTCTATAAAAGAATATAATAAGTAATATTAAAAAAATCAAAATATAAATTGCCGATGTTATGCATAAACATTCAACAAAACTTACTTAATTTATATTTTTTTCATCGTAACTGTGTAAGTAAACTTTTAGAAACAATTTAAACTATTATAGATAATAAACATTTCTGTTAAACAATTTCTTATAACTTTTACGGTAAAAGCCCAAGTTGTCGAGTTTATAAACGAACATTCAAATAAACATTTATAACTTTTTTATCACAAATTTATAAGAAATATTTAGAAACAACTTAAATGATAATAGATTCTAAATATTTCTATAAAACCATTTCTTAACTTGGACTTATATGATAAATTCTAATAAAAGCCCACTGTGCCGAGTTTATACACGTTAAATAAACATAGGTTATTTAATTTTTTTTTTTAATAAAAGTATTAGCAACGTTTACAAGCTATGAAAATAACAATAAATTATAAATATATTTTAAAAATATTATACCCGCTTTGAGTTACAATAAGTTGCAAAGAGCCCGACTTGCCGGCTTTATACCATTGTGGCTATAACTTTTTTATTTGAAGTAATAGACAAGGGTTTGTTTGTTGTCCCTTGGAGGTTAGTTTGACAAAATACATTAGAATATGACATAATATAAATATATATTTTACGAGCCCGACTTGCCGGGTTAACATATATATATATATATATATATATATATATATATGGGTAATTCCATTACTTTTCGACTAATTTGATTTTGCTCAAATTTTCAGTAATAAAAATATAGATGAAAAAAATGAGATTCCCAAAATTTTGGACCTTAGAATATTGCCTGTTCAAAATGACACACATTTGAAGGTCAGAAATTTTACAATAAAACGTATTTTTTAGCTTATTTTGTATCTCAATTTTTGGGCTTCTGGAAAAAGATAAAAAAGTCCACAATGGTTCAAAGTATTTCTTATTACATGTACTTTAAATCCCATGTTTTTATGTTTAATATCGTAGCAGTCATTTTGATTTAGCAGAACCGCAAAACTTTGCTTTTTTTAAACCGTTCTAACTTTGTCAAATCTTAACAAAATTTGATCCACAAAGTCTAGATTTCTTTGTGTTTAATCTCTTTTTAATGTGATCATACAAAACTTATAGAATCAATACGTACACCTCTATTTTGATGCAGGAAGTTGCACATATTTTCGCGATCTTCAAAACTTGTAATTTTTAGGTCCCGAAAAAACGCTGTCACCTTATGTTGATTTCAGTCAAAATTTTAGTAAATACTCTTTAGACCACAAGAAAAAAAGTTATTTATATAAAAAATGGTATATTGGGCATTATCAAAAATATTTTTATATTCAAAAATTGTCAAAATCGGCATTGTTCTTCAGAAAATCTAAATAACTTTTTGTCTATCTTGCTTTGTTTTTGAGATAGTCAACAAATACAAAATATTTATTTAGCAAAAAAACACAAACAAAACAACATTACTTTAACAAGTGCGCATTGATGCAAGCTTTTATACTTGATAAAACAGTTTTTTTTTTGGTTTGGTTAGTAAAATTTGATAAAAATGCTGTTCAACAACGGAGAATACGCAGATATTATTTTTGTTTACGGATTCTGTAATGGTAGTGCCCTAGCAATTGTGATTTCACGACAGAAATAAACTTTTTTGACGCGTTTTTTAGTGAAAATGTTCACTCATATTATTATCAAAAGAACAACACCTACAACCAGGCCACGCAGCACAACGAGTTGCATTTTCTCAATAACTTCTTGATAATACCTGGTATTCCTATTTTCATATAAATATCCTTTTTTTTGTGGTCTAAAGAGTATTTACTGAAATTTTGACTAAAATCGACATAGGGTGACAGGGCTTTTCCGGGACCTGAAAATTACAATTTTTCAAGATCGCAAAAACATGTTCAACTTCCAGCATCAAAATAATGGTGTTTACGTATTGATTCTATAAGTATTGTGTGATCACTTTAAAAAGAGATTAAACACAAAGAAATCTAGACTTTGCGAATGAAATTTTGTTAAGATTTGACAATATTAGAACGGTGTAAAGAAGGCAAAATTTTGCGATTTCGCTAAATTTAGGGTTTTTTTTGGAATAATGTTTGAAGTTTGAAGCTTAATATTTCAAAAAATTGCCACAATATTAAACATAAAATATGGGTTTTAAAGTACATTTAATAAGGAATAATTTGAGCCATAGTGGACCTATTTATCTTTTTTCAGAAGCCCAAAAATTAAGATACAAAATATGCTATAAAAGACGCTTTATTGTAAAATGTCTGACCTTCAAATGTGTCTCATTTTGAACAGGCAATATTCTAAGGTCCAAAATTTTGGGAATCTCATTTTTTTCATCCAAATTTTGATCCCTGAAAATTTAAGCAAAATTAAAAAAGTCGACTTTTTCAAATTAGTCGAAAAGTAATGGAATTACCCATATATAGAGTAAAGAGTTAAAAATAAAAATTCAGATTAAACAGTATCTCTTCTGCAAAAAGTATAATATTCTTTAATTAAAGAACAATTGCATTCTATAAGATTTTTTTTAATAACCATTTTGAATAGCTTTTGATTATTAATATGTGTTACTTCATTCGGTAGAGCATTGTATAACTTACATCCGGTATAGTAATAGTCTTCCTCATAAAGAGTTATGTTTTGTTTAGGTAATAAAATATTATTTTTATTACGTGTTTGATAATCATGATCGACATAATGCATTATAAACGTAGACATATTATTAAACACATAACATAAGTTGTAAAAATATAAACACCACAAAACGTTAAAATATTTAAAGACATCTCTGCAAGACATACTAGAAAGTTCAAAAAAGAGAGTGCTAAGATGTTATTGCCATTTAAGATTATGATCTATTTCTATTCCAAAAACTTGTGTAGAATCAACAACATTCAGTAAGTCATTATTAGTTGCAACTAAATCACCAATTTGATCATTTAACTGAGCAGTTCCAAACACTACAATAGCAGTTTTGTTTTATTGATAGCTAAACAATTTTTATTAATCCATTTTAACATGTTTTCATACACCACATTTACGTTTACAAGTTTAATGTTTAAATCACTCATCAATAATATGTTTATCAGCATATGACACCAACATGATAATACTGGTAACACATTTATCAAAAACATTTGCAAATATTAAAAACAAGGTTATACCACAAGGATCTGTAATAGGACCTATTACAGATCCTTGTGGTATTCTACAAGTAAGCATTTTATTTCTGAAAAAAAAAAAATCTTCTATATTCACTCGAGTTCTGCTTGGTAATGATTTTTTAAGTACATATTAAACCAGTTGCTTGCTATACCTCTAACTCCATATCAAATCTTTGCTATTAGTAAATTAAAATTGACACAGTTAAGAGCATTAGACAAGTTAATAAAAACGCCAAGTGCTAATTATTTCTTATCCAAAGCTCCTAAAACATTTTTAGTGAACGTTGCCAAAGTCGTTTCTATTGACTTTTCATGTGTGAATCCTTGTTGACTGGACGCAAATAATCTTTTAGAAATAAACAAAAGATGTATAATTTTATTGTTTATTAGATGTTCTAATATCTTAGATAAGCTAGATAATATACTTTTAGGACAATAATTAGAAACCTGTATTAGTATTGCCTTTTTATGAAGAGGTATAACAGTAGCTAATTTTAACCTGTCAAGAAATATACCAGTATTAAAAGATACATTGCAAATGTGTTTTATTGGAACAACTATAAAATTAATAATCTTCTTTAGCATAAAAACTGAAGTATTGTCAGTTACTGGAGTTATTATTTTTTTAAATTTTTTAACTATATGAATTATATTGTACTTATCAATATCTCCCAAAAATATTGTAAAACTACACATATCAATATCTTTATTTGCAAAGTCCAGGTTACCGTTAGTGACATTTGTAAGATTGAAAGTAAATGTTGAAAAAAAATTATTGAATGCAGGAAATGCTCTAGTACTATCAGACAGACCATATAGATTTATTTTTATTTGCAGCATTAAAAACAATATTATCATGTTATTTTTTTTTTTGCTTCAGATATTGTTTGTTGATATAAATTATTTGCAACGATAAAATCACTTTTTAAGACTGAATTTGTTTGTGATAGATCATACAATAAAGATACAGTTCTTTTCAGTTCTAATTTATCTGCATTTATCCATTTATAAACTTTACTTGCAACGTTAGTTCAAAAAAATTTAAGTAGAAAGTGTTCATATAAAATATTAAATATAATATTAAAAATAATCTAAAGCTTTATTAGGATAACTCTTATTAAATACTTGATCCTAGCAAGTGTTCTCTAAGCCGATACAAAAAGAAGCAATACTATCTTTATTAATAATACGTTTTTGAAAACAAGATGTTTTTGGAACATTACATTGTAATAACAAACTTAATTCTAAAATCTGACCATAGTCATCATTATATTTAATTACATTTTATTTGATTTACATCACTATTTATAAATATAAAGTATATACATGTGCTTGAGTTTTTTGTAACTCTAGTTGGTTTTGCGATAGTAAAATGAAAATTATAGCTTAACAATAAGTTTTAAAAATCAATTGTAAGTTTATTGTTTGTCTTAACTATGTCAATATTAAAATCACCAGCTAAAAAATAGTTGTCTTTAATGTGCACTTTTTCAGTGCAGTAATTCTATATTCACCAACTATTAAATAATTATTTTTCAACCAGAACACCTCAGCTGCACAGCACACAAAATTATTCTGAACCGACAAAACAATTATATCAGTATGCATTTTAACACCTCCTTTAAAACCTACTGAATAAAATAATGCAACAATCTTCATATAGCCAATGTTACAAATAATGGGATTAATTTTTTTGTTAGATTTTCCAACCTTAACATTTTATTTGTAACTCTTTGTATATTTAGAAAAAAATAAATAATGGTTCAAAATCTTTTAAGTTTTTTTTTCTTCTAACTTAAACCAATTTGCTTTTACACCTACGAGCTATATCTCTGGATTTTTAAAAACTCTAACTTAGAAATAAGAAAACTTAATTTAAAAGAAGAGTAGTATTCTGGTTGCTTAGAGTGTAATTTTTCACATTTTGCATACTTAATTTCTTTTGTTATTAGATATTTTACAATATTATTTTCTTTTAAATTAGGAGTTAATCCACAAACATAAAAGTAGCATTGTGGTTTTATTTTATTTTTATAGAACCGGTGGCAGATCCAAACACTGTTGGGCTTTTTATAATATTATTGAGAGTTTTTTAGGTGCAATCATGGATGGTCTTATAACTTTATTTTTAATTTTAATAGTGCTATTTTTTAAGTATTTTCTTTTTTTTAGTAATTTTAGAAAATGTTTTTTTATTATTTTATCTTCATGCTTTCCTTTGGTGATATTTGTTCTCTCTCTTAAGTTTACATTGGCGATTATTTTTGCTGTATTTTCTTTTGGTTAATTAATATTACTATCATTACACCATGCCATTTGGTTGGTTCTTTAAATTAACTGGAATAGTATTTCTGTTAGCTTTTAAGTAATTAATTTTGTCATACAACAAAACAATCTTTTCTCTTAGCTCACTAATACTAGAATTTTTATCTTTTATTATTAATTTAAGAAGCTCAGTTGTATAATTATTTTCTTCTAAAATGTTAGCTTCAATACAATTCAACAGTTTTATTATAAATTTATAACACTTTACTAACAAATACATAGACGTACGCTTGCTTACCTAGCTAAAATAGCTGCATCTGTTCCTATGTCTCTTATCCACTTATCATTTAGTTTATGTTTATTTGGTTCATTTACTATCACATTGTGTCTTAATGTTTTGCATTCTATGCAGTATTCATCCAGCATTTGTAACATTTTTTCTTGTTTGCTGTTACTTTCTCTACTCTACATCTTATGAGTTCTATGTTTATTCTTTCGTTTTATTATCTGTTTTGCTGCTTGTTTGTCCATCTTGATTAAAGCAGTTTGTTTTTATCTATACAATTTTTTTTATGGATATCATTGTACTTTTTTCTGTGTTCACTTTGTTCATAATTACTTTTAACATTTTTTCTTTACTAGTCTCCAAACTAATATTCTTAATCATCACTTGTTTTGTGAGTACGTTGTTAGCTTTCCTTACATTGTACACCTCCATTCCGTATATTTCTTTTTTGATCTTATTTCACTTTGTTATTAGCAACACCTCCCCTTTTTGTTTTTCTTATTTCCTTGAATGTAGATCCTTTTATTTGTTGTTTTGCCTGCTTCAGCAAGTCTGCATATGATATGCCCTGTTTGCTCACTATTATAGATCCTATTATAATTCACGACCTTCTTTCTTCATTTGCCTTCTTCCTGTCATCTCTAGAAATTGTTTGCCTCTTTTGGCGCAATTTCAGTTGGTATTGGTATATTTATTTTATTAATATTTAATGCTTTTGGTTGGTTATGCATTTTTTGATAACAAATAAAATGTTTATCTCCTTTTTCCCTGCGGTTTCGACTCTCTAGTTCTTTACCATATACTCCTTTCATTCTTTCTCCAGTAATTGTCTCCGTTTTTTTTCTATTTTGTCATTATTTATTAATATTCTAGTATCTATCTTATTTTTCCATTATTGGATTCTTTTTTCCACTTTTACAAATTTGTAATTCGTTTCTTGCCATTCTTTGTTAATATTTTTTTGTATCTCCTTTTCATTAACTACTTCTATTATTTTTTGTTTCGAGATGAAAAGGTTTTTGAGGTTTTCTTCCGTATTGTCTCCAGTCTCTATTGTTTGTGTCGACATTTCTTTTCCTAATTTTTGTTTATTTTTCGTTTGCAGACTCACTGATTAAATCTTTAAGCGCCTTAATTAGTTTCCCTTTATTATTTATTGTTGTAGGGTTATTTACTCTTTTTACCTTGTTGCTACCGCCTGGGTAGTTAATTTGCTGTTTCCGCGGTTTATGTTCTACTGCATAAACACGTTTAATAGACAAAAAAAAATTCATTAAAAATCATTAAATAATATGTACACTATCATCTGTTGTTTCAGAATTTTAGTTTCTTTTTTTAAATGGTTTTCGTTGAAATTTATATTTTTGCAAACTGCAATTGATGGTAAATTTATAGATAAAATTGCATAAGTTTCTGTACACAGAGTTTTTCAAATCGTAATTTGATAAAAAACAACATTCTCAAGTATTTTTTTGAGTTTTTAAAAAATAAAATAATCTCATTGTATGTAGATGCTTAAAGCCGCATTCATTAACTACTTTTTGAACAATTTGTGTTGGATGAACTTTGCAGTTGCAAAAAAAACAAAGTTTTCTGAGCATAATTATGAAGTCTTTTTTGTGTATAGGCGTTTTTAAGTTTCTAATTGTGTTTGGTGATCATGGATAGATTGGCTGCTTAATGTTAACTGCTTGTTCTAACATTTGACTTAAATATAGATCGGCCTATTTTTTTATACACTGCTATTAATTTTTTCAAAGATATTCTTTGGGCTACTGTTTTTAATAAAAAAATGATGACGCTTCTGTGTTGCAAATCACTCATATAAAAACAACAAATATTAAGTGATTGGTACTAAACTTAAAGACGACACTATAAAGTATCACAGAAACTTGACCTAAAAGCAAACAAGCATTTGCAACACTTCAATGTCTGCTGCTTTCGCTTTGCTTTGGCGGTCAAATATTGGCGTGTGACAAACAATAATTTTTGACCAATAATATTTAATATGTTATTACAATCTAAGATCTATTTTAGCTGTGCAAAATTATAGTAAAACTAAAAACTCAATTTAGTTGTCTGTTATTAGATAAGTGCTGCAATAAATTAAATTCATTGTAATTATTTTTACATTGCAAAAAAAGAAACTTCACAACCGATTGGTACCCGAACTATAAGAAAAACAATATCGGTTGCAATTTATCATAAATTGAACAAATTTTTAATTACATGCGTGCCCAATAATTATGTTAAACTGACATTGCGGTATATTTATTATAAAAATAAAATATTATATTCTAAATTTTTTTTATTCTGTAGAAATTTATCATATTATTCATTTTAATATATAGTTGTTTCACATTATTTTATTTTTTTAATTTAATTTAGTTTATTTTATACTGCAAATATATGGTAACATTTTTCATTTTTTAAAAGCATGTACATGTACATATTGTATTTCATGATATGATTAGTATACACTTATACGGCACACCAGAAAATTGCACCCTTTATTTTATAATTTAATAGTTGTTATCACGTTAATTACTTTGAAAACATTTTTTTTTGCATGCGAAGTTTTTTTATAATAATTTAAAAACAGTTGATAACACATGACATTTTAAAAACAAGTTGGTTGTTGCAAACCTTTTGGTTAAGTTTATCTAAAAATTTTAATAAGAAATTATTATTATTTGCTACAATTTATTTAGGTTAATATAAATCAATATTTTTTACAATTTAGTCTAGACCTGTATTAATAATGAGTAATACTAATACGCTTGTCAAAATGCAGTTAAATATGAACTTGCATGTTGTTTACTACAATATAAAATTAAAACGAATAGCGTGACAGCCAGCACATTGTTAATATAAATTAAACACTTTAAATATAAAATCATAGACAAAAGTATTCTGCTTTTGTCTATGATTTTTTAATTTTTGTTATATTAAATATAATATAGTTGCTAATTAAGTTTAATACAAACCATGAAAGACGTTAGTAAATCTGTATTTGCTTTCATTATTCTGTTAATAACATCATGCTATGCAAATGTAAGTTATTTTAACATTTTTTTTTATACAAACCAATTATTCAACACTATTAAGATTGTTTGTTCAGCAAATTACTATTTATGTTACTAAACATTTTGAATAAAAAAAAATAAAATTAAAATGAATTTGACAATTAAGATAACAAAAACATACACTTGCGTGAAGTCAGGGACTGTTATGTTTCTTTTGTTTGGCTGATAGTGTTTTTAGATTTGAGGATTTTTTTATTCATAAATAATAGATTTTTGTTTGTATTTTGCAATTGACTTTTATATTCATAACGAAATAATTGCAACGTTGATAACGTTTGCTACTAAAACGGTCAAAATTAATAATTAAAACTTTTTAAGAGTTTAATAATTTATTTAATGAATATTTGAGTATGGTTGCATATCAAAAACTCACATTTTCTATGTTTAACTATATACTCAATTTTTTCCATTCGTATTTCATATTATTCTTTTATTTTTTTGTTATTTATTTTGTTTAAAAAAGCAAATTCTTTGCCCATAAAACGTGAGTAAATCTCACACTTCATTTTATTATTATTAAGAATTTCTTAATCGAACTATTTTGGATATGTGTGAGTCTTACACAATTAATTTGTAAGAATCGAGTTATGTTTAAATCGAGTAAAATGAAACCAGAAAATTAACGCAAAAAAATTGAATTAAATACTCCTACAACCTAAAGTAATCAAATCTGAAACGATTGCTTCTTTTAATTAAAATATTGACACCCATCTTTTTCTTTCTATTTATCCTGACCATCAGATGCATTATTCAATTTGGGGCCACCGAATATAACCACGCCGCCATTCAATTCATCATACATATACCATTTACAAGTGCCGTTGCAAGTAAACCCCGCTGTCCGGAATCTTACAGAGCAAGGTAGAATTGCTGCCGGAGCCCAACCGGACTATTTTTTTAGCTCAAACTACCAAAAATGTGATTTTTTAAGATTTATTTTAGTGAGCTATTTCCGAGTACTAGCAATTATAATTAAAAAAAAAATGCGTTTTTTCACATATTTTGATCGTTTGCAACTTTTCAGGGTTGCATTTTTAAGAAAAAAAATTATAAATCTTTATTTTAAACTGTTTTTTTTTTGGAAAACTTTTAAAGTTCAAGAAAAAAAAATGTTGGCTGTGAAATATTATTTTTTAAACAATTTTGAAAAAAAATTTCTTACGATTAAAAAATGTGAATTAACGCAAAAAATCGATTTTTTCAAGTTTTGATTGCTTATTACTCGAAAAAATTTGAATAAAATCAAATGATTAGAATTGATGTAAAGAAAGGCATTTTCAGTGCTTTGAGCAAAAATCATGCCGTACACTTGACTCATACATGGCTATATATACATATATTTCTTCTTTATTGCGCGTTTTACAGTTATTTTACATCGCCCCAGAAGTCTTACGACATGTTTGAAGAGGGTTGATGGGACCAACGGCTTATTAGGTATAGCGGTATAGCGGTATACCGGTATACCGGTATACCGGTATACCGGTATAGCGGTATATAGTGGTATAGCGGTATAGCGGTATAGCGGTATATAGCGGTATAGCGGTATAGCGGTATATAGCGGTATAGCGGTATATAGCGGTATAGCGGTATATCGGTATAGCGGTATAGCGGTATACCGCTATAGCGGTATAACGGTATACTGTGCCGTAAATTTTGCGTCTTATTACATCTATATTGCGGCTCTTTTGCGGCTTGTCGTAAATTTTGCGGCTTATTACATCTGTATTGCGGCTCTTTTGCGGTTTTTCGTAAATTTTGCGGCTTATTACATCTGTATTGCGGCTCTTTTGCGGCTCGTCGTAAATTTTTCCATTAATCGGACTATACCGTCAGCAACGTTTGAAATTGTAGCCATGATGATAAAGTAGTAGTGTACTCCAGAGGGTTGTACTAGACTGATTTTGAACCCTCTAATTCTTGTTTTTATACTAGGTTATAAATTGCAAAACGTCAGTAGTTTCCTTCAATCTAATGCTCCTAAATCCTTATTTTCTAATTACTTCAGCACAATTAAAATTTTCGTGTACCGTCAACGCTCTAATCTTTTATATGTCTCAACTAAATACTGCTAAAGTGGTGGGGGAAACAAACACAAGATTATACTAATAACATATTTATTAAAATTAATATAGTTTTTTATATATTACAATATTTTCATTACTTCAAAATCGTAATTCATCTGCTTAAAATGGAAATATAAACATTCGTTCATTAACAACATATTTTCTGTATTCTGATTTGCGCACATTTATGATGTTATGTTGGAATACAAGTCCCCCTTCACCTTCAGGTATGAACGCATCATACCATTATAATACTCCTTAAACTTTAACATTTGTACAAGATCCAGCTTAAATCCAATCACCTGTCTCAACTGAGTTGAGTTATTTAATGTAGCCTGAGATAAAATGACTTTAAAATTTCTGCATTCCACGTTAAACACCTCGAAATCCTTGTACTGAATCCTCTCGATGCTAGTATCCGCTCCAAACATCACAGGGCGGCCAATTTCCATAGTTGTCGGATCAATATTTAAAAACTCAATCCATTCTTCGACGGACATTACCAGTTGGCCTCGAGCACCCCAGATTTTTACGGTGGGCTGAAAGCCCAATGCAGGACTGATGCCGACAGACACATATTTTGTCACCGACATGTTTAAGGGGTAAGTAGATCCTTCCAGCATGATGGTTTCTTTCTTGATTCTGGCGTCCAAGTTTCTAAACATTTCGTCGATGGGATCCTCAAATTGTTCGGGAATTTTTGTTATTTCTTCTTATTTTATTTGTTATCCCCACCATATTTTCTTAACGTCACTTAACTCTCCATTATTGCATAATGTCAGGTAATCGTCAAACGTAATGTGAGATTTCACCACGTATGATTTTATACCTTTAGCCTTCTTGGTTACTTGCATTACAGCGGTTGATACCTTACAAGCATACATTTTTGCCCGCAACCCCACAAATTCCGTCATAATTTGGCCGTGATTTTTATCCTTCATTAGCCCCGTAATCTTCTTGTTTAATAAAGGAATCCCATACGCTTTGTTCCGTGCGTATTCATAGGTATCAAAACGATGAATATCCTGCTTGATGTCGCTGTATACATCATCCGTTTCAATCTCATAAATAAGGGAGTCGGTGTTGGTGTAACAGAGTCGAGCATTGTCTTCGTACTTGTTTTTTATGTATTTGTAGTAGAACTCGTACAACAAAGTCTTTGAAATGTCCAAGATATCCATACGTCTTCACATCTTCGGCTAGCTGCTTCACTTGTTCTGCAAACCATACGGCGCAATTGGGTCTTCTATAACTACGGTAGAAGGATACAGTGTCGTCATAGGTACATTTAAAATAATAGCCCACGCTATGTGCTTCATGCAGTTGGTACTTGGTGCTCCTGTTTTCCATTTTAATGTTAATTGGATTTAATATGCTTTCAAAATCTGTGTATACTATAAATGGACATCTTTCTATGTTTCCAAAATTTTGAAATTGAATTTTTCTTTTCTTTTTAAAAGTCACTTTATATTTATTTATCTGTTCGCAGTCTTCTAGATGTTTTTCTAACTTCTCTTCGTTGTGGAAGACACCAATCACAAAAGTACTTTTTGTATTTATTTAGGAATTCTAAAACGGGAAACCCAAATATTCAAAAATGCTTTAGCAGCACTGAAAGCAGTAATATCTTGTAAAGGAATGGCTTCAGGCCATCTCGTAAAACGATCAACACAGACCATGAGGTAACGATATCCGTTACAATTAGATAAGGGTCCTATAAAATCGATATGAATAATCTCAAAACGAAATTTAGGTAAATCAAAATTTTGAATTGGACTTCTAGTGTGTCTATGAGTTTTGTTTTTTTAACAATCAATACAAGATTTTACGACATTTGCAATGTCAGTCTTCATATTTGGCCAAACATAGTTCATAGGTACAAGTTTTTGTGTTGAATTAATTCCAGGATGTGATAAATAATGGAACTTGTCAATAAGTGTTTTACGTATTAATTTTGGAATAAAAAGACGTACCATGTTATGAGAAAAAATTCGGTAGTTGTCGTGGTTCCAGAATCAAATTTGTATTGTTAGAAATTAGTAGGTTTTGTAACTTTTCATCAATGAGCTGTAAGTCGCTTAATTGACTCAAAGAATCTACTATTTCATTTATCTCAACTCTCGATAAAGCATCTGCCACTTTATTCGCGGATCCTTTAATATAACGGATGTCTGAAGTGAATTGAGATTTAAAAGCTAAGTTTCTCATTTCTCGTAACGAGTAATGAGTAGAATTTTAATTGAAAGCTGATATCTCTATCAGGTAACAAAATTTCTTGACGGCTAAAAAAATTGCCAATAATTCCCTACCAAAAGTACTATATTTTCTTTCTGTTTTTGAGAAAGTTTTTGAAAAATATGAAATTGGTTGTTGAATATTATCAGCAGATACTTCTCGTAAAACTGCTCCTGCTGCAAAATCCGAAACATTGACCATTATGCTAATCTCAGATTTATCATTAGGAAAAACCAAAATTGAACGATGACCTAACACTTCTTTAATTATAACAAACGCATCAGTAGTTGACTGCGTCCTAGGAAGATCATTAGAGTCTCTGTTAATTGTTGCAAAATCATTCAGCGGTGTTAGAATACTCGCACCTGATTTTAAAAAACGATGATAAAAGTTGACCATTCCAAGAAATCGTAATAAGGAACGATGTATTGTTGGTTAAGAATAATTTAGAATTGCCTTAATTTTATCTTGTGCAGGTATAATACCTAATGATGAAATTGTTTGGCCTAAAAAAATAATTTCCTCAACACCAAATTTACACTTATCAGGATTAATTTTAATACCATTACTATCTAAACGTTCAAAAATTTGTTTTAAATGCATGAGGTGTTCCTCCTGATTATTGCTAAATTAATCTTTAGCAATAATCATCTATGTATGCAAAACAGAACTTTAAGCCTCTAAGAGTGTTATCAATAAATCTTTGAAATGTTTGAGCAGCATTTCTTAAACCAAAACCCATCCTTAAATATTCAAATAGACCAAAAGGGGTCGTTATTGCTGTCTTTGAAATATCATTTGGATCTATTGGGATTTGATGATATGCTTTAATAAGGTGAATTTTAGAAAAAAACTTTACAATTAAAACAATTGTTTGTAAAATCCTGAATATGTGGAATTGGATAACGATCAGGTTTAGTAATTTTATTCAAAGCTCTATACTATTTGACTAGATCAAATGACCTTAATTTTCAACTTCCCATCCCTCACACTACTCTTTGCAAGAATTCCCTTATTTGCAACGGAAAAAAAATGTTTAATGCTTTACCTGTAAATATAAAGTCTGAAAATACTTACCGTAAATTTAGAACAAGTGCCAAACATTATTTACAAAATAAATTATTTTATAGTTTAGATGAATTTTTAAATCCTTAATAATTTTTATGTTAGCTTTAAGTTTTAACTTTTGAACTATACAGTTTGTTTTATATGTATGATGTATGTTGAATTGTATTGTAATGTTTTGCAATGCGCTGTATTTTATTGTATTCTATTTTATTGTATTTCTTTATATTGTAAATAATAAGTTTAAGTTAGTTTTAAAATTTATATTGTACAACGTCATGTTTATCAATAAATACTACTACTACTACTCTATAATCTCCACAAGGACGCCAAGAACCATCTTCTGAGTTTCTTTCTTTTCTGGTCGCAGTAAATCTAATCTAGATCAAAAATTTCTGCCTAGCCGTAATATTGCCGGTGAACTTTCTGTTGTACACTGTGGCGTATTACGACAATCTAATAAAAATCTATCTAACTTACAATTCAATTCATTAATTGATCTATCTTCCACAACTTTAGTAATACATTTTTAATGGTTTTTACAGTGTTTTCCGCAGCGCCATTGGATGCGGGATGGTAGGGTGTTACGTTTTTCCAACTTATACCATTCATACTCAAAAAAGTTTGAAATTCTTGAGAAGTAAATTGGCTACCATTATCCGATACAATAACCTTGGGTAAACTAAACCTTGCAAATACACTACATTATTGTAAGAGTAGAATCAATTTTATTTACAATGAATGCTTCCACCTATTTGGAATATGCATCTACTAACACTAATATATTTTTATTAAATATAGAACCTAAATAATCAATATGAAGTCTGTTTCATGCATCTTTTGGATATTCTCAAGGTATTAAAGTAGCTAGAGGTGGATTGTTTCATTTAACTAAACATTTCTTACATGATTTAATAAATTTCTTTATATCTAAATTTAATGTAGGCCACCAAACATATGATCTTGCTAAATTCTTTGTTTTCACAATACCCATATGCGATCTGTGCAGTTCTTTTAAAACTCCTAATTTTAAATTTTCTGAAATAATTACTCTATATCCTAATAATAAACAATTATTATCTACTGACAATTTATTGCTCCTAATATGGTAAGGTTTATATATATATCTAACATTTTGTCTGGCCAACTTTCTTTAACATAGTTCAATACTACTGACAAAATCTTATCGTTTATTTTGTATATTCCTTTACATAATGTAGATATGAAATGTTAATATTATAATCGATTTCTAATTTTTTTTTAAGGTAATCTAGATAAACCACCAGCATTATTGTCTTTCTATGGAACATACTTTATTTCATACGTGTAATTACTAAATAACCATGCCAATCGCTGTAATCGATTTGCTGAAATTATTGGAATGCCTTGTTTTTCACCAAACATTTTTAACAATGGTTTATGATCAGTTAACAATATCAATTTTTTACCAAATAAAAATATATAAATATTTTTTGCACACCAAGTATTATTGCTAATCCTTCCTTCTCAATTTGTGAATAAGCCTGTTGACTTTTGTTTAATGTTCTTGAAGCATAAGCTATTGGCTTCTCTTCACCATTAGACATGATATAGCCGCCCCTACTCCATAAGCTGATGCGTCCACCGCTAATGTAATAGATAAGGTTGGGTCATAGTTTGGTAGTGTCTTTGATGAACTCAAAATTGACTCAACTTTTTCAAATGCTAATTCACATTAATTATTCCATTCAAACTTAACGTCTTTTTTTAACAAGTTGTATAAAGGTTTTAATAGTGATAAACTATTTTCAATAAAACGATTATAATAGTTAATTAATCCTAACAACGCTTTTAATTTTTGAAATATTTGTTGGATTCGGAGCATCTTTAATCGCGTCAATTTTCTCACTTGTAGTGTGTAAACCATCTTTATCTATTAAATGACCTAAATATTAAATTTTTTCTTTAAAAAATTCGCATTTTTCTCTTTTGATTGTTAACCCTGATTTATTTAAAATATTAAATATTTGTTTAACTCTTGACAAATGTTCCTCTAATGTTGTTCCCGTTATTATAATGTCATTTTAAAAAACGTGCAACTTGTTCGATGCCAAATAATGATTCTATGATCTTTTAAAACTTGGAAGGTGCACATGATATTCCATAAGGCATTCTGGTTTAAACAAGTCTTTATGTGTGCTGATGGTAGTTAATTCTTGTAAATTTTTATCTAATTCTATCTGTTGATAAGTAGCTTTCAGATCAAGTTTAGTAAAAATTACACATCCCTGTAATTTCATAAATAACTTTTCAATGCGGGGTAAAGGGTGCTGATCAATTTCTAAAACTCTATTAAGTGTTACTTTGTAATCGCCACACAAGTGTAAAGATTCATCACTTTTTAATATAGGCACAATTGGTGTCCCAAATAGACTGTAATCTACTGATTTTAATATGTCTACTTTGACTAAACGATCGATTTCTGTTTCAACTTTTTCTTTAATTGCATATGGTTTTGGTTCTGCCTGATAATTAATTTTTAAAGAAATATTACCATCTTTAAACAAACCTAATTTATCCTTGAATACCTTGGGATATTCCGCATATAAATTTCGTATATCATTATCGAAATTATTATCTTCTAACTTATTAATTTTTAAATTAAAAATATTGAAAAAAGCTCTTTCTAATAATGAAGGTCCATCACAATTCAAAACAAAAAAATTCATAGGATTGTACATATTATTATAAAAACAATTTACAGTAATATATCTCTCTGTCTTGGTTACATGGTCATCATAATTTATAAACAATTTATTCGTAAAATATATTTTCCAGTTTGGAAAATACTTGTTTTTAAAATTGGTAGAAATTACTGAGAAACTAGCTCCCGTATCTAACTCAGAATTAAACCATTTTTTGTTTATATTTATTTTAATTAAAATAGGGTCAATTTTTTTATTACTTAAATTAAATAATTGTTCTTTATCTTCTTCTTCTTCTTCATCATCATTTAAATAATAATTAGAATTTTTATTACAATACTTATAATTGTGAAATTTTTTCACAAATAATACTAAATGTATTCTTTGTGAAAAAAATGTTAAACTTACATTCTTTAATATAATGTCCGATTTTTTAAGGTCGATTTTCCGTTGTGCTCTGTATGTGGGTGTCGGATGTTTCCCGGTCGCTGTTTGTCGCCGTTATTCCCCGATCTCCACTCTTCTCTTCTGCTGTTCCACGTTCTTCTTTCTTTGTTCTTACTTCTCTACTGCTATTTCTCGTTCTCTTCTCATTGCCGCTGCTCTCCGGTCTCTTATCTCCTGTAGTGTATTTTTTTCTTTCCATGTAAAATAACTTCGGTTCGTCTTTAATGTTAATGCTTTTTCTGCTGGCTTCTTTCTTGGCTGATATTGAAATGGCTTTTTCAAATGTTAATTCTTTAACATTTTCTTCAAACAATCGATTCATAATATCCGAGTTTTGGATACCCATTATAAATCGGTCTCTTATTAATATTTCTAATTTTTTTTTTTTCATTAAAAAATTAAATTTATGAAAAAATATTCTAAACTAAAAAACATCCATAGACGCGTTTCGAGGTTTACCTCTCATCAGTATGGCTTTATTTATTTGAACTAATTGATTTTATATTTTATATTTTTTTTCAAATTCACAGTGTGATGCCAAGTTTCTAACACGTGCTGCCCATTCACTCAATGCTTCATTTTCATATTGACATGCGTTGTAAAACTAATGCCTATTTGCAAATAATATTTTTGCTGGTGCAAAATGAGCGTTTTACTGGCTGGATGTACTGGCACTCATAAATTGTTAATTAGTTGATAAGTCTCTTCACTTAGGCTGTTCAATAGTAATACACGTTTAATTTCTGCTTTTTCAATTTTGTTTGCAATAAAGTATTGAGACAACTGGCTTTATATATTTGCCAGTCTGATTGCAAAGTATTACGCCGCGCACGTGGGCCATCTTTGCCAACTCTCTTAAACGCAAAAAATACACAACTTCACTCCGTTTTTCTCGTCGCCACTGTTATATTCTGATGCCCGCGTAATTCTATAGCGATTGGAATAGCGGTATAGGGGTTTTCCACTTAGGAATTAAAAGACTCATTTAGTTGTGCTCACTAAGATCTGATACAGAACTGAATCCTTTTAATATCTCGCGCAAGCTCCTAAAACTATGTACAAATAATACCAACTTAATAACTAATAAATACTTTAATTTTATATCCATTACAACAAAAAAAGAAAAAACAGCAAATACCAATTTAGATAATTTTTTTATATCTGGACTAAAGTTAATAGTTTGTGAAAAAATTATAAAACGCAGCAAAATCTCACAAAAAATGTTGGTCGAAAATTGAAGGTTAAGCATTTCTAATCTTTCCCTACACAATATAAAAAAATGACACTTTTAATTTATTTGCATTTATCTACTTATTTTTTGGACATAAAAGCTGAATACATGAAACAACTATTTTAGGATGCCCTATACAATTAAACCACCATAAAAACTGTTCATTTATAATTTGCTACATTTTATTTTAGTTTTGTGAATAACTTCAATTTAATTCATAATTATTTTTGAGTAAAACACCTCAAAACAAAATATAACAATTGAAACCATTAATCCTACTACAAGCACTATAAAAATCAACAATAAATTTAACATAGAAAATGGGACATCACGTTTACTACTAACAAATTTTTTATTCTCCAATAAATCATTCATCCACTTATCAAACAAACCAACTTCTTTAAACCTCTGGAAAAGCTCATTGGTACTTGCTAGCATCGGATTACCTCTACTAAATTCCATACTCATTAATAATGGTTTAATAAATATTTTATGAAATCCAATTTTACCTAAAACGATGAGTTTCTGTTCAACTTGATCTAGCATTGTTTCAGTTTCAAAAATACTAATATTTCTATAATCAATTAAATTTTTATAATCAACAAATTTAATATAAAAAGGTCTTTTTATCAAATCTTGAAAACAAGAAACGCAAATACTGTTTTCACGTATTTTTGATTCTATTGGATTAGAGTCAGTAAAAAGACTTCTCACGTCAACATAATCAGAAATAATTTGCAAGTTACTTGCAGCTAGATCAGCGAATGAATCAATTTGTAATTCAAATAAAGAATTTATAAGAAATGAATATAGTGAGCCAGTATAAGCATTAATAATAATAAAAGTAAATAATACCCATATTATAAATACTGATCGCATTGTTACAAAATTAGGTTTATAAATACTCTGAAATAAAAGTGTAGCAAATGATCTAAAACATGAATTGCTAATAACGTCATATCCCTCAGAATTTGATGATATTTTGGCTAAAACTATTGTGATAAATACATAAATAATAAAAGTTGCTGCTATTGCAATATATAATATAATTTTAAAAACGTAAATGGGTCCCAACCAAAGTGGCAGTTGTCTAGCCTTGGGCACTGCTAACATTTCTCTATCTATAAAATGCGGATATAATTGGTATTGTTGTCCTTCTGAGTAATAATGCCGAGCACCAAACATGACATTTGGCATGTTGTCATAATTTGAAGTTTTTATTGTATAATTCAGCAGTCTAGCTGATTCTTGAAACATTGAAATTTCAAAACCGGGTGATTTGGTATTATTTGGATCTACAACGTATGGTTTTAATTTGGTATATACTAAATTTATGGGACATTGATTGAAATTTTTTACAGTATTTTTTTCTAATACAGTTTTGATTTTATTTAAATTAATATCATCGCATTTGGTAAGAAGTAATTTGCTTTTATTTCTACCACAATGATCTTCGTATGGAATAACACTATAAATATTTCCTAGTATATCAATATAAATAATTTTTAAAAACATGTATTCCCAAATTGTTTCAAAAATTATATCCAATTTTTCACTCCCTGTGTATATTATTATAACAGATAAGAGCGAATTGAAATAGCCAAATTTGTGTAGAAAGTTTGCAATTAGTTTTGCTTCATGTCCATTGATTATTACAAACTTGAGATTGCATTTTTCAATCATTTCTAGTTTTGTGAAAATTAAACGTGTCGATTCTGTTGTGTTTTGTATTATGTGGTCTATTATATTCAGCAGATTATTTGATTGATGCACAAAACATGTTCCCAAATGTTGGTATTCTTTGTAAATCACTTGTGTGCATTTATATAGTTTTGTATTAACCTAAAAATAAAATGTTTGTATTATAATAAAACTAAAATTTAAAACAAAAAGTTAGATATTAAATCATGTCAACAAATACACGCTGATAAAAGGAAGACGTTATGAAAAATATATGTTTCAAACTAATAAAAAGGTACAATGTTTTTCAAAACTTCTAAAAATACAAAATAAAATTATTAGTAATATCTATTTTAATAACTAGAAAGATAACAATTGTTATTTGTTTGTTAGATTTTTAATGTGATATGTGCAAATGTAAAAACAAAATGGTTTTGCAGTACTTACGTCTTTACTTACAATAATTATAGTGTGCTATTATATGATATTTAATATTATATTAATAAAATTGGCGTTTTCATACTCTATTGACCTCACCAACCTGGTTCTAGCAGGCCAAAGGTTCTTTCAAGTATGAGTAATAAAATGTTGCTGAAACTACAAATGCCAAAGCGGTTTAAGCGTTGAACAAACTCGCAAATAATTTACTGCAGAGTACGATTTAAATTCAGTACACCTAGTATGAGAAGCAAACACCTAAGCAATTAATTACCCACGCTACTGCCTAAATAGTTAATAAAATGTAAAAATTAGTAATTTTATGTTTAATTACTTCTTAATTTTTGACTGTGTAAACCACTTCTAAGAGAGCGTGGCGCAGTGGTTTAGGCATCCGGCCGCTGTACCGAAGATCGTGGGTTCGATTCCCTTATACTGTGATATACTTTTCACTTTCTATACGCTCTCCCACTTCTCAACCCGCCTTGCCAGCGTGGGGTTTTACGGCTAAAACCTTCTCTGAGGAGTGATAATTCTCTTCAGTGGTTCGGAATCCACTTAAAACTGTAGGTCCCTTGTAATGTAAGTTGCCAGCATTATAAGCAGAGAAGAGGTTAAAACGCCAGCAGTGGCGTATGAATGGCTGACAAAGAAGAAAGAAGAAAGAAACCACTTCTACACATCCAATGTTTTATTTTGGCATCTCTGATCTACCACCTTTCCTTAACCAATCATAATCCTTGCTCTATCCCCACTTTTTTTAATTACATTATTTACACCGCCGTCCTATTGCAGGCACGTTACAGCAAGGAGCGTGGCCTAACCGTTAACAAAACCTCGCCGCGCCAGAATTTGCCAATCAGTACTACCGCAGCTTTGAGGCCACAAACAACAAACTTTACTTCTATCAAAACAACCAGAAACATTGCTGGACCACGATTGGCCAGTCATCCGCATCAGGACTACCTGGAAGATGATCTGACGACCTCCGCCAAGACCCAGCAGCATCATCACTACAACTATCGCCCGCAACGGGCCTGAGGTAATCTATTCCAGAACATACTAGGAAGACACTTCTCCGGTCACTCTCTGGATCATTTCTACAGGGGACCAAACCTTTAAACTTGCATCAACCTCATTATAATTCTCTAACAGCACAAAAAGCATAACACCAGCCCAGAACCGCCGTCAACAACCGCCTCCGACAAAACCTAAAATTTTCAATAATACTCTATAAATTCTGATATATTCTCCCGAATTGTTTTTCCTTTATCCTAATTTCCGAAATTATATTCCAGCGTGATCCCAGTTATTCCTCCAGCATATTACCAAAGATCCAGCGGTGACCAGTCTACTTTTTGTGGGTGAACAAGAATAATAAATTTATTTTTTTGTTTAAGTAATAAACTAGTTATTTTGCACCTTTGATTGTTTTTATGTCCACACGTGTGTGTGTGGTGGCGCCCAAGCACCCCAGAACCAGCCAAACGTAAGTGAACCTGTGGTCACAATTGTAGACTACTGGCAAAGCAACGATTTCCTCTAGCTCTAAACGAGAAAGCGTTATATACTTACAGATGATTTGCAGTGGAATTAATGTAAAAGTTTTTTCAGCTAAACTTTTGTGATATAGTATATTTATTAAAAAAAAATAATTTATTTTACTTATTTTTTGCCATACATAATATTTAAGTTTATGCAACAACTCTTCTGAGCTGACTAACTTAAATGCTATGGTTTGTTTAAAAAACAATCACATTCTTGCATTCAATTGCTTATTTTTTACATTTAAGCCCATAAAAGTATTTGAATACTACAGTGTAAACGTGTAGAATTAGAGATTGTCAAAATTTACTACAACAACTATTTTTGCAAACAATCTGATGTTCTTATTTATTAAAACTTAATAGGTGTAGAAAGAAGATTAAAACAATGACAAATTAATGTAGTAGTATAAATTAAATTTAAACAATAATAAGATTTAAATTATTCTATGAGAACAAAGAGACTTATTCAATTTTATTAATACATTACCTCAAACATAAACTCGCTTAAAATATTTCCTTGAATAAAATTGCTTAATAAAATCAATATTAAATAAATCCAAAACTTATTCATATTTTTAACATGTATTCTCTATATAGTTTTCCAACTGAATGAAGCTTAAATAACTATTGAAAAATGTATTATTGTTGATTTTAAATTAGTTCCATATTAGTTGTTTACAAAACATACAATACATTCCTTCTAGTATTTATCAAATAGTTTGCATTGAGTTATATAGATCAATATTTTTTGAATTATTAAATTATTAACACATATTTTTATTTCCATGTTATTGTAAATGTGGACAATTGTATTTTGTTTATAATAATTTCTATAATAAACTCTTTCTATTTATTGTCATAATTATATCCTCATGACACATTATTTTGTATTGCTATGGATTAGAAAACATGTTTTTTTTAATTTAACGCGTATATTAATAGACTAGTACGTGTTTTGTCGTAAAAATGTGGTAGCATGTATTTAAGATAAAACTCAAGTTGTGTTAAACTTATGACTTATTTTCATTTAATTTTAATTAAATAATAGTATTAACAAGAATTATCTTAACATTAAGCAGCAACGAATTGTTTATGATTATCAATTAATATAAATTCATGATATTTACATGCAAATGAACTTTATAACTACCATATATTAATAGTAAATATTTTATTGCAGGGATAATAAATTTTAAATTTGATTTCAACTTAATAATATAATACTTTTCGTTTTTTATTTTATTTACTTTGATTCTGTCCAAATTCTTAACTTTCTTTAGCCAAAATCACAAAGTACTTAATTTTAATCGATGACTGCAACAATATGTTGAGATTGGATTGTTGATGTTTTTTTTTTTCATCATGAAAGATATTTTTGAGTACGTACCATACTGTCCACTGTTCAGTAATGCAGTTAATTAATTTACATTTAATAATAATAACAACTATTATTATTATGATATTTTTTTGGGATCATTAAGTTGAAAATAAGAACAATGTTTACTAAATATAGAGCTCATCATTCAAAAAAAAATTACACCGCCAAGATCTAAAGATGGAAGAGGTATTAGCAATATTACATATCACAACAAAAGAATAATAGATCATCAAACATCTTACTTTAAAATCTGACAAATATCTAATGTCTATATCAAATTAATTTTGATTTGTCGTTACATACTTAAACTGATTTGAAAATTTTGTAGATAGAATATTATTAATTAAACTATTAGCTTATAGCATAGATATTTAATAGATAACTTTTTGTCAGCGTTGCTGCCTTCCTCAGAGCTAAAGCCAAACATTACATTGTATAAAACAGTAAACATAAATATAAAATTGTAATGACAATGTCAAATAACAAACTAAAATTGTCATTTATTAAAACTGTACAAACTAACTTGAACATAGCAAGATTCTTATTGCATTACAGAAACAGAGAACATTGCAAAACCAAAGAAACTCCATCTGAAAAAATGCTGGGAACACGATTACACTTCATGCAACAGATAAAAACAAGCGGTATAAACACCAAAAAAAGAAAACAAAAAAGTAAGCTTATAGTCAATTTCGAACAACACAGTTTAGTAAAAAAAAAAATCTAATAAGGTAAGAAATAAGTAAGAAAAATAGTCATGGTCAAGGACTATCAAATAAATAACAAGATGGACTGAATACAAGCTAAAGTTTTATCGACTTACTTATGCAAGTTAGAAAATGGAACTAAATAGAAAAGACACATTAATCAAATATTAAACACAAATATAAGTAATCAGCAGGTAAAAAATCAAACAAGCATCAATATGGACAAAACGCGTAAAATTAGAAGACATTGAGATGCCAAAAACTTGGCTCCCCATTATTATTTCGGCTAACATCTATAGTCTACAGAATGGACCGACGTGTATAAGCTAGAGGCGGCCGCCGCCGTGTGGTTCTTGTCGCATCTTCATTTACCTAATCGGGCGGCTTGTAGTAAGAATTGACAAGAACTGTCACGAACCAGCCATTTCTATGCCAATTGCCCAGAAATGATTCTAAAGTCTCTTTCAACCAAGAATACAAGCTTGAACCTGCTTTGCTTGCTTCCCCCTCGAACACCTCCGCATCCACATTCCAAGCGCCAGCCTGTGTATATCCAAACAGCTACTCTAATTAAGACAATGTAATTAAATCAATTAAAGCCGCAGCGTCCGCACGGCTGCTGGGGTTTAGTTTGAAATCTGGCAGGACGTTACTGTACCCTCCATTGTTTTAAAACCCTTTTGCATTATCAGATATCCATCATTCAATAATTAGCGATGCATTATAAATCATTGAGTATTTGTGCGTCGTGTTGCAGCAAATAAATGCTCGAGCACAGCCTTTAAGCACAGTAGATGCGCTAATTGCATTTAAATAGGATAAACTTTAACTTGCGCCAATCACTACTACTACTAGGGTAGCACAACTAATACAATTCAAGTTGATACAATTAATATATGCATTAATAATGATATATTGGCTGATGTTAATACAACAGCCAAAAATCAGGATGCCACAAATGTTCCAAATAATAATTTGTAGGACAAACCAAAAACAAATTAAGGCTAAAGGTTAAAAATGGTATTGAAAAAAAAAGTTTATTTTAAAATGTTGATATTCTAGAACATAGTTTATAAAAAAAGATTGTTATATGTATAAATGTAATATGCGTAAATATGTAATTGTTAATATGTTAAAACTTTTGTAAACACAAGAATATATTAGTAAGGGAAGTTTTGTATATATAATTATGTGTGTGCACATTCCATCACACCTCTACCAAGAAATGTTATTTAGTTTTTCAATGATATATAATCTTCTATGATCAGCAAAAGCAGCAAGGTATATTAACTTGCAATGGCGCACTAAGCGTCACTTCATTATAACAAGTCAAATGTAAAACAAATATAAATTGTAATTAATAAATAAAGTAAACATTTAAAAACATAATTGGCGCTGCAAACAGGATTCCAGTACGGCACAAGTGATTGTTAAAATTTAAACCAATTTTAAAAAGTACTGGTAATTATTAAATTTTTAACTGAAATGATAAACGAATTTATAGCTATCGTTGTTTAATCCACTGGAATACTTGAAGACACCGCCCATCTTCTCAATGTATTTGCCGGAGACCGACATCGAGACTGCCACCGCTTACTCATCACCGCAAGGCATCATCGCATCAGAAATGCTATTTGCACCGATAACACTGTAAGTCGATCCCATTTATTTCTATCCCTATATTTTTTAAGATACATACAACTGTTTTATTTATGTCGAGAGATAGAAGTCCAATAAATCTCACTAGTTGAACTAGTAATGCTAATTTTAGCAATATTGAAAATAAACTTTCAGACGATACTGAAAGTGATATCAAAAACGATACCAAAAATAATATCGACATTAATATTAATAATTCAGAAAATATTTTGAGCAATAACACAATGGCTGAATCGACTAATATAGAAGTTCAACTCGCAAAGGACATGGTCCCCGATCATAAAGAAGGATCAAAAGATCTCCCTTATTTTTTAAAGCAATCTGAAAGTTTTATTAATATATTATGGAAAAATCTACCGGAATGTTTATTTAATGAAATACTTTTTGAAAGTGTGAAAGCTAAAATACAAGGTGAGGCTAGAAAAATATTAATAAGTTCAAATTGTACGACTTGGAGTCAATTAAAAGACTCTCTGATACAAAAATACGAAGACCCAAGATCGGAAGAACTATTGGTACATAACTTAACAACATGTTACCAAAATCAAAACGAATCCTATAAGATTTATTTTGAAAAATTAAAACGTAAATTGCGATTAGTAGTAGAACATGTAAGTCTGCAAGAATTAATTAATGATATTTTATTACACAAAAGAATCATATACAAACATCACGCGTTTGCGACTCTCAAGGCCGATGTCTCTGAGCTCTATTGTACGCATCTCCTTATCACCACCTGCAACACAGTTGAAGCATGTCTCTATGAATGTAGGCATTACGATAACCACGCGACTCAAATATCGTTTATGCATTTTTTTCGCGAAAAAGCAAAAACAAAACAAAATTATTTTAAACCAAACAAAAATTCAAATACTTTATATAAAAATAATGAAAAATTTGCAAATAAAAATTATGTTGCACCAAAGCAATTTCCAAATTTTCAAAACTTTCAAAGACCAAATGAGAATTTTTAAAGTTTTCAAAAACCTAATCAATATTTTCAAAAACCAAATTATATCTTAAGAAATAAAACAAATTTTCAAGTGTTTCAACAGTAATTAAACCTACCCCTATGTCTGTAGTAACAAACAACACTTTTTCACATATGAGATATCAACCTATACAAAATAGGCCACATTATTTTAAAAATGCAACACTTATAAATTTTATCTCTGAAGAATTATTTTCCTCCGATACGTTGAAATATGAAGAAGAAACTGACACCAAGAATATAATTTATGATTCCCACGCAAATACACAGTTTAATCCAGGTCACATGGATAACAAAAACAACAATGTTTATCAAGAACAAACAAATGATAACGAGAATGAAAACTTTTGCGTACTTACCTCGAAACAATAATTGATTTAAATTTTATAGGAATTATTAAACCAAAATTACCATTTATTACAATACCAAGTTTCAACTTAAAAATTTTAATTGACAGTGGCGCAACAAATTCTTTAGTTAATCCAGGCCGTGATCAAACATTTTTTTTTTAAATTACTTATTTCACAAACCATTTATAGTTAAAAGTTTAAAAAGAGTTGTAAAAAGCAACAAAAACATGCGATACCCTTTACTTCAAGAATTTGGCATTGATCATGACATTGAGTTTTGAGTAATAGATTGGCATGACAGATTTGATGCTTTGATCGAAAATGACGATTATAAAGCATTAAAAGTTTGCATCAACTATAAAACTAAATAATTAGAAATTGGTGACATTAAGATACCATTCTTTTTTGACATAAACCCAAATAATTTTAAACCGTTTCAACAAACATCAAGAACTTGTATAAAAATACCAGTTAACGTTGACAAAGGACAAGTATTAATACCAGAAACCACAGTCAGTGACGTTACAATTTCCGAATCGATCTGTAATTCTGAAAATGGATTTGGTACTATTCCAATTGAAAAAGAACGAGAAATTAACATTTATTTTGAAAAACAACTTAAAGTAACACCGCTTACTAATATAGAGTAACATTATGATGAAATTGACAATCAAAACAACAAAATTAATATTGGCAAAGTAATAAGAACTCAACATTTAAATCAAGAAGAAGCAAACAAACTTTTAAGATTATGTAAATTGTTTAAAGAAATTTATTATAATAAAAATGTCGATCTAAGCTTTAGTAATGCCGTTAAACATAAAATTTGTACAACTGACGAAGATCCAGTATATAGTAAGCCATATCAATAACCCATATTCTTTGAAACAAGAAATTCAAGATCAAATTCTTCAAAAATTGTTAGGAAACAAGATTATTAGACCATCAATATCACCATACAACTCTCCCGTGTGGATTGTCTTTAAAAAGTCAGATATCTCAGGAATAAAAAAATGGCGATTAGTCATTGATTTTAGAAACTTAAACAAAAAAACTATAGAAGATAAGTACCCTTTACCAAAAATAGACGAAATTCTTGATAACCTCAGTAAATGTACCTACTTCTCAATACTTGATTTAGCTCAAGGATTTCATCAACTTGAAATAGATCCTTCCTCAATTGAAAAAACTGCTTTTTCAGTCAACAATGGACATTTTGAGTATGTCAGAATACCCTTTGGTCTCAAGAAACGCTCCTAGTACGTTTCAGTGTGTTATGGACAACATTTTGAAAGATTATTTATATAAATTTTGTTTCGTTTACATGGACGACGTTGTTATTTTTTCAAAAT
Source organism: Tachinus rufipes (assembly GCA_963932245.1). Classification (NCBI taxonomy): domain Eukaryota; kingdom Metazoa; phylum Arthropoda; class Insecta; order Coleoptera; family Staphylinidae; genus Tachinus; species Tachinus rufipes. Next base: position 42,364,989 of record OZ010748.1, read on the forward strand.
CATTACATGAGCATTTAAATCATTAAAAAAAAATTAAAAAATTTAAATGTTTTAATTTAAAGATCTAACTAGACAAAAGTCAGTTCTTAAAAAAAAAGTTTAATTTCTTGGCCACGTCATCACACCAGAAGGTATAAAACCCAACCCAAACAAAATTATAGCTACCAAAAACGGTAAAAGAAATTAAATCATTTCTTGGTTTGACCGAATACTTTAGACGCTACATTAAGAACTTGAGTTACAATCAATTTTACAATATTATATTTATCTAAGCCAAAAGTTGCTTCATACTTTAAAATTAACAGAACAAACAATCAGTCTTGCTTTCAATAAAATAATTAATTTAGAATTAACTTTAACTGAAGAACTTTTAGACATAACAGACCATAAAGGCGGTTGCTCACAAAAAGAACAAATTGTTAAAATTAGATAAGACCTCACCCTTTTAAAATATTAGAATATTCAAAATTCAAAATTTTATCAATTAAAAACACAATTGTATGTATCTTATACTTTCCTATTGTGGAATCCCAAACTTACCAATACCATAGAATCTATCCCATCCCAAACGATAAGATGCAGATTTTGGTACCACCAGCAAAGTTTCATCTTATTGAATCAAACGAAGAACTCTGCACTACCGAAAAGTGCAAAAAATTGAAAATAAACTTTTGTGATTCGAAACTCCGTAAAGTAATAAATGTTCTTTGGAACATCCGAAACATTGCGTATTTGTTTTAATTAAGAATAATTTTAAATTTTCTTTTCAATTAAATACTAAACAAGTATTAGTCTCAAGCTTTGATATTATTGAGGTTTTTGAAGAATGTAGTTCTAGTGTCGAAAAGTTTATTGTTAAGAAAAATGCCTTACTTATGTCAAACTGCAAAATTATTGTTAATAACAAAATATTTGAAAATTGTAATACATCATATAATATAACAATGCCAGAAATTAAAAATGTAAGTTTTCAGAACAAATATGAACTACACTTAGAACCAAAACACCTTGAAGATGTTAATGAAATACTAAATGACATGAAAGAAATCAAAGAAATCCAATTAAGGCCATTGGTACATGTAACCCATTTGTCAGTAAATTATAAATTTTGTATCAATTACTATTTTAATAGCTATAATAGGCTATAAAAAGAAATGGATTAGTTGCAAAAAGAAAGTCAAAAAACAATCAAACGTGGACGATTTATCCTAAGGAGAGAGGAATTATGTGTATGCACATTCCATCACACCTCTACCAAGAAATGTTATTTAGTGTTTCAATGATATATGATTTTATATGATCAGCAAAAGCAGCAAGGTATATTAACTTGCAATGGCGCACTAAGCGTCACTTCATTATAACAAGTCAAATGTAAAACAAATATAAATTGTAATTAATAAAGTAAACATTTAAAAACATAATTATATGCACACGCACAAACGTCACTCGCAAATAAACCTTGATATAAAATCAAATGACCGTGTAACAAAAAGCATATAAAGTGTCAGTTTGTTACTTCAAATATAAATAGGTGTCCAATTTATCATACTCCACACAGTACATAACAATTATTTTAACACAAAATTCATATATTAAGTAAGTGGTTATTAGCAGCTAATAGTGGAATTCTATAATTGTAAAAGAATTAAAGATACTAGGTGATATTAAGCGTAACTTAAATTTAGAACAACTATTTATGTATAAAAAACATTTAGATTTTAGAATCTAGAGCGTCGATAGTTTTTTTATTTTTTTTTTCTGCTTGGAATTAATTTACAGATTAAATAAACTTGTGCCCGTATTACACTGTCAATAATTATATCTTGAATTATATATATAAAAATATTTAAATCTTAAAAAGTTTGTAAAATGCACAAAATATCATCAATCTTATTGTAGATTGAAATTTTAAGAATATTTTTAGGTTTTCTTTATAATTAACACATAACATGTGAGTAATAGCATTTATAATATAACCTAACTATTTTTTAAAAACTGTTAATTCGTACATTTTTTGTGTTAATTCTAAAGAAAAACTAAAAATATTCTTAAAATTTCAATCTACAATAAGATTGATGATTATTTGTGCATTTTACAGACTTTTTAAGATTTAAATATTTTTATATATATAATTCAATAAAGAATTATAGATCAGTGTCATACGGGCATAACTCTAAGTTTATAAATATATTTAAAACTATGTAAGATATACTAAATAAATATCTTACCTTTTCATATACATCTTCATAAAGATATGCAACATTGTCATTAACTGTATAAGCAAGAAGCAAAAATATTATTAGTTTATACATATTTTACGTTTATATTCTTCCCACACCCAGCTAGGAATAAGTTATAAAAAAATATATTTGCGTGTTGATTGCTACAATAAATTAATATTTATATCGATTCAAAATTAAATCAATATTCTATGGTAAATAGAATTAATGATAAGAAATTACATTTTATTAAAAACTAGAGAAATAAATAAAAAATCAATTATAATGTTTTTATGTAATGTTGGGAAAGTAACAATATATAATGTTTTTAATAAAAAATAGATTGTTATCATTTAATTGAAAGAGAGTAGTAGTATTGGTATATTATTGAATTTGTTAATTATTTATTTCTATTTAATAAAAATAAGTTATTAATTTTTTTATACATGTTTTTTATTATTCTGTTACATCCTAAGCTTATTATTAATATTGGCCGGTCATTGTTCAAAGATTTAGTTTTAAAAAATACAACACTTGTCAAATCGTTAGCGGTAGAATATGTTAAACAAAACTTTCAACTTAAAAAAACAATCCAACAGTCAAAGTCTAAAATTATTTGCTTTTTATGTATATCTTAATTTGAGAAAAAAAAATGTTTTATTGACAACTTTAAGACCATTCCGACCGCTACCTTGATATATATTTTAACAAAAACCGCAACTTTGGCTTCATTGCAGTTTCTACAAATAATTTGATAATTGATATATTTTGTACCAGTACGTTTAGAAAGGACCAAACTGTAATATGTAGAAGTATTTTAGTCAGTTAATAGTTAAGAAATAGCCAAAAAAACTGATCAAATATAGAAATAAATGCGTTTTTATGTATTTTGTTGCTTTGTTTGCAAATATAATTTGACAAAAAATACTTTATGATATGAATTAATTATTTATTCAAAACCAGTCTAACGAATCACAGCGGCCAAGGGTCAAGCATAGACAATTGTTTTGGTTCTACAAACCTCGTTAGTATGCCTTGTACGACCACGGCATTGCATGATAGCAAAGACAATGTTTCGTTTCATTACTTAATTTAAAAAATACTTTGTCATATCATAGTTTATTCTTTTCTGAATGTACTGATAAAAAACAAAACAATACAATACAATACGATACGATACGATACGGTACGATACGATACGATACGATACGATACGATACGATACGATACGATACGATACGATACGATACGATACGATACGATACGATACGATACGATACGATACGATACGATACGATACGATACGATACGATACGATACGATACGATACGATACGATACGATACAATACAATACAATACAATACAATACAGTGTTGCAACTTCTGGATAAGTACAAATTGACTAGTTACAAAAAAAAAATATAAGAAAACAAACCACAAACAGATTAAAATAACAATCAAAACAGTATGTTGAAAAAAGTTCATAGTTATATAGAATTTCTTGACACAGTTTATTTTCAATGACAGTTTTAAAGTTTTTTCTTGGCAATTCTTTGATGCAAGTTGGTAAGTAAATGTACATTTTTATAGAATGGTATTTATAGCTTTTTTGAATTTTGCTTAGCCTATCTGTAGGTAATACTATATTTGTGTTGGGTCTTGTGTTGTAGCTATGAATATCTCTTCGTCTTACTTGTTTTAGAATATTGTCTTCAGCAAATAACAAGCATTGAAATTGTAGAAACAGCACTGAAACCAAAGTTGCCGTTTTTGTTTAAATACTACAAATTAAGTTATAGTATACTCATAGATACAGTGTCTTTACAACATCAGCTTAACTTATTTCAGCGGATTATTTAACTACCGATTGGTATGTTAGTATATACCTTAAATAGATCATAACACCTTTTCAGTCAAGAGTGAAATTATTATATAAATTTACAATATTTTTACCCTTGAATAGTATCTCGGGTTCCAGGTATATAATAAAAACATAGTTGGTTAGTAATAACATAATCCGCCAAAATAATTTAAGTCCGAGTTTTAAAGACATTATATCTATAAGTATACTATAGCGGTTCTCATTGAATCGGGGCTTGTTTAAGATGAGGGTATCGAAATAGCAAGCGCTTGTGAGACAACCGGCTGAAGAGAGAACGAACAAACGATTCTGGAGTAGACAGATGTGGTTGCATTGGCATGCTCCGATGTTGCATTTAGATGCGTGTTTGTTGTTTTGTTTCTGTTACTACTGCAATAAAAATTATTATTAACTTATTTAATTTGAGGAGGAGAGCGTGGCGCAGTCGTCTAGGCATCCGACCGCTGCACCGAAGATCGTGGGTTCAATTCCCACATACTGTGACACACTTTTCACATGTTTATAGGCTTTCCCACTCCCCAACTCGCCTTGCCAGCGTGGGGTTTTACGGCTAATAACCCTCTCTGATGAAGTGATGGTTTGGAATTCTTTTAAAACTGTAGGTTTAATGGCTTAAGATTAAGAATTTAATTTGAATAAGTTTGTGTATTGCATATAATACATATATTTATAATCTAATAACTTAATTTATTAGATATTCTGTTCAATTCTCTATAAATATTGCTAGATAGTAATCCTCTTATTAAGCAAGATAATATAAAAAAAATTGTATAGTAAAGTAACACAAAAATATTTAGCTAGTAGTATATATCTTGCTTACTTTTAGCAATGTGCATAGAGAATAGCCAGGAATAATATTAGTATTTACTATAATATTATTATAGATGCTCTCGAAAACAGATATCAGGTAGATTCAGTTTACACTGACTTTTCAAAAGCATTTGGTACCGTTGACCACAAGATACTAATTATGAAACTACGTGGTATTGGAGTTAATGGCACTTTGTTACTGTGGATTCGATCCTATTTATTTAACAAATAATAATAATAATAATAATAATATTTATTATCCAACAGTTACAAAAAAACTAGTTACAGGATAATATTAAATATAAAACTAATACAATATGTTGTACGTATGTACATATACAAACATAAATACAAATTAATTATTTATAACACAATATCTAGTCATGATTATAACTACATATAATAATTATAACTCATCAAAACAACAATATTCTAATAAACATAAGTAAATTTTTATATATTAAGCAATCCAAAAATAATGCACATTGTTTTAATAACAAAAATAATAATAGAAAGAAAGAAGTTAACCATAAACTATATATGCTACATATAATTTGCAAAAACAAAAACTACAAAAATTAAAAAAAAATATAACAAAATTGCAAAAAAAAAAAATCTACTTACATAATCAGTCAAATATAATATTTTTTAAGGACTCAACTAACCTACTATTAGATGTATTAAACATATCAACATCATTGCAGTACGTATTAACACTAGTGCACATTGATAAAATAGGAGTTCCTAGGTGATGATTTGTCATGGCACGCTCTATATAATAAACAGTTTTTGATCTTCTGTTTGTTCTGGGCACAATAAAATTAAGTTTGGATAACAAGTATTCATCATTGATGAAGCCATTTATTAATTTGTAAACAAACAATATTAGCGCAATAATACGTCTTGAATCCATAGCTGGTAAGTTGAACTCGTTTTGAAGAAGAGCTATTTAGCTGTATTTAAATTGAGTTTGTTATTTGATGCCCAAAGTTGCAGCGCATTTAAATCGTTTTGTAACAGCGTACAGTCATCTATAGTTTGTATTTTTTTAAACATTTTTAAATCGTCAGCATAAATAAGACATTCTGTATTAATAGCCTTTGAAATATTATTAACAAACATTAAATAGAGCAAAGGACCTAAATTTGAGCCCTGAGGAACCCCACTATTAGGTATAAATGTGCGTGAATTTATTCCGTTTAGATCAACAAAATTGACCCGGTTGTTAACATAAGATGCCAACAAACTTATTAAGCCATCACTTAGACCAAATGAATGCAATTTTTTAATAAGAATGTTGTGTTGAACTTGGTCAAAAGCCTTAGAAAAATCTGTGTAAATGACATCAACTTGATATTTCTCATCTAAAGCCCTTGAGACAACATCTGTAAAACTACATAAATTAGTAACTGTAGATTTTCCTTTCACAAAGCCATGCTGATTCGATTTTATAAAATTACTCACGTGACGATATAAAGGTTTATACAGCATTACTTTAAACAGTTTAGCAAAATTAGATATTAACGTTATTGGCCGATAATTCTTAACGTCATTGCGATTTAAGTTTTTAAACACAAGAATAATCTTAGAAATTTTCCAACAATTAGGAAATATTGATTGGTTCAGAATTAAATTATAAATATGTAGCAATGGTTTTGATAATATCTGGCAACAGTCTTTTACTAATAACGCAGGAATATTATCAGGACCCATAGTAAAATTCGCTTTTATAGACTTTGCTGCATTAATTAAATCAGATTCGTTAAAATTATTAATTGTTAGTAGTGGATTTTGGTAAATATTTTGAAAATTTAATGCGTAAATACTGTCTTTTACGGAATAAATAGATAAAAATAAGTGGCTAAAGCATTAGTTATATCATTAACATTATGTAGATTACTGTTGTGGTACGTCATGTTAGCAGGTATTTTAGGATTATTTTTTCTTTTGTTAATAAATCCCCACATTTTTTTAGGATCACTAGTTACTTTACACTCTACATCTCTAATATATGCTTTAAGGTCAGCGTTTATATTTTTTGTGACAATACTTTGATACTCAGCAAATTTTTTTTTATTGTATCTTGTTGCACTTCTAAGATACAGCTTCCTATAGTGTTTTTTACGTCTAATATTAAAATGAGTATTACGACTATACCAAAAAGGAAATTTCATTATTTTGTGTTTTTTTAGAGGTACTGTTAAGTTAATCAAAATGTTAATAATTTTATAAAATTCTTCACATGCTAAATTGGGATCGCTACATTTAAGCACAGTATTCCAGTTTGCCGACTGAATCAATTTGTAAAGTCTGGAGTAGTCAGCTTTTTTATAATTATAAACTACAGCATTAGATATTAGAGATTTTATAGGTACGTTATCCAAGTAAGTGCAAGTTATTTCAAGACCAGGATGATGTGCGTCTTTCCGTACTAACGGATGTGTGGTATGACTGACTGTACACTTAATACTATGAGAACAAATTAACAAATCAAGTAATCTATTATTCACGTTTCTGATGTCATTGAACTGTACAGATCCATTAAAGTAATTAAAATTTGAGATGACATTAGATTTTGAACAATAATCTGATGGATATGACGGTATATTGAAATTACCAGTAATAATAAATTTTCCATTTAACACTCCATGCGATTCTAACTTGTTTACTAACACTTCATATGTTATTATTGGAGATTGTGGTGATATATACAAAACAATAACATTACATACAAAAGCTCCGCAACGTAAGCTAATACAAACAAGATTAATATTATGGTCATCAAACTCTTGATCACAAATACGTATTTCTTTTGCAGAAAAACTTGAGTTGACTGCAATTAAAACACCACTGCAGTAAATTTGTAGTAAACAGTTCATAATCATTGACAAATTTATTTATCCACGTTTCAGACAGCATTATAATATCTAATTCATCAGTTGCAAGTAAGTTGTTATAAAATTGAATCGTTTTAGTGTTCAGTCCTCTTACATTTTGGTAATAACAATTTAATGTTTTTGACTGCTGGATACTTGCATGTTTTTTGTATTCATTATTTTCGGAATTTTGTTATCATAACAAAGATATACATTTTCACCATTGTCTTTCTTGGTTTTAAATTTGTTTATAATTCTTTTCTTTTTATCATTCTGCCTTAGAGTTAGGTCTCTGTTGATATACATTTTTGAAAACTGAGAACAGTTTTTCAATTTATTAGCATTTTTTAAAAGTGTGCATCTACAGTTGTATTTAATATAAGTTTAATGGGACGAGACGAGTTGTCGGAGCGCGGCTTACTAAGCCGAAACATTTTTGGCTTAGTAGACATTATTGTTTGGTTACTGTCTATTGCGTTTAAAATTTTATTTACTTTGACATTATCATCAATTGATGTTTTTTCAAAAATATTTGAGATAATCATATTCTTTTCGCGCTTTACCTGCTCATAATTTCTTCCAATATTTCATCAATTAAAACTTCAGAATTCATACCTTTTTGCAATTTAGAAGATTTTAACTCGTTAATTTGTATTTCCATTTATTAAAATAAGATTGGAGAGCATTCCAATTTTTTCAGCCACATCAGATGTGCAGCACGCAACGCAAGTCCATTTAATTTTTTTTTTATTGAAAAACTTTGGATTCATTAGCGTGTTACAGCATTTACATATCATAATTACAAATACAAATATAAGTGTAATGATTTAATAAAGTTTACAGAGACACACGCTTCACACCTAGGGACCTATCTAGGTGACTACTTTAGTAACGTACATAAAGGGCCACGGAAAGGAATAGACATATGTGTTAAACAAAGGAAAATTAAACAGTTATTAAAATACAAAAAATTATTTTCTAAAAAAATTAAGAATGCAAATAATATAAATATATATTTGCCAGAACGGCTTTTAAAGCCAACGCCTAACACTAGTCGACCACATACCAGACGTACTTTCAAGTATATTAGAAGTTTAATGAAAAACAAAATTGTGTTTTGATAATAATAAATAAAATTACAAGTGGTGCATATTTTTAGGTTATATAACTAACTATTAACTTATTTAACAAATTAACCACTTATAGTATAAAATAATATATTTACGTTAATGTCACAATTTAGCATATTCCACAGAACACAACATATACGATCTAACTTTCTTTCAAACTTGTTTAAAATGTTATTTAAATCACCACGATGTCGATATCACGTACTAAGTTTAATTGAAATATCTCAATTTGTGCGCATCCGTCAGTGCATTTCTCGTAATATTATTGTTACGTCGGGTTTTCCACAAGGGTCACATCTTGGACCTCTACTGTTCAATATCTTTATCAATGATGTGGTACACTGTTTTCTAATGAAAATTCAGTCTTAGGATGATGCTGTACTATTTAATGAAGAAGTACAGTGGTACAGGCTAATAACTTACTACTTAATTGAAATAAATGCAAAGTAATGACATTTTCTAGACGTCAGTCTACGGTGATGTATGGTTACTCTTTCATGAATGTAATGTTAAGAGTTAACACTATTTGTGATTTAGGCATTACGTTTCATTCAAGCCTTTCATTTACACTACATATCGATACTGTCGTAGTTTATAAACTTTTAGGATTTGTTAAACGTAATTCTAAGGAGTTTTACAACGCTCTAGTACGCCCCCACCTTGAGTATTGTTCAAATGTGTGGTCTCCATACACCGCCGTCAGTAAAGAAAAAATCGAACAAATTCAAAAAAAGTTTGTTTGTTTTTTTGCGTATAAATGCAACATTGCAGGCAGCTACATAAAACTGCTCTCTACATTTAATATAACCAGTCTTAAAAAAAGATTTTTTAATTTTGTCGTGACACTAGTTTTTAAAGTAGTTTGTGGGATTATTGACTGTCCTGACTTGCTCAGCTCTATAGGTATATATATCCCAGCTCGAGTTTTACGCAATGACTATTTATTTCATATATCGTTTAAACGTACTGATTATGCGGTGCACTCTGCATCTACAAGTATTTTGCAGCATGCCAATAAAGTTGCGGCGTGCACTTGTCACCTATACTTGTCCTTTTTAATATTTTGTAAATATTTAAGTTTTATTCTTATTTTTAGTATTAAAATAAATAAATAAATAAATAATATGACTATAAATATGCTTTGCCTATGCAAACTCAAAAACACGCCCCAAATATATTCACACGTCGTCTTCTATAAGATTTGCTAAATTTGCCGGAGAGCTACATGATTTGATTTTTTTTACATTAAACTAAAATATTAATATTAAAACTATCTCTAGCTGTAAATAAAATTAAAATAAAATAAATATGTATTTTTAATATATAAAATAAAATAATAATGGTTTCCTCCCTCTCTCATAGTTCTGAGGTTTGCGGATATTCTTTCCCATCTCAGGCTATCGGTATTGAGGACTTGTTTGAGTTGTTTTCCTTTATTTATTTAATTTATATTTTGTTATGTAGTAGCATGTGTTTTATTTTTAGTTTAAATGGTACTTAGTTAAGACTTTTCATATATGTTGGCAGATTATTGTATTGCTTTATAGTTTCTGTTGTTAGTGTCTGTCTGCATTTAACAGTTGTATGTTTTGTAGTTTTTATGTGCAATTTTCTTCTTGTTTGGTGGTTGTGTATTTCTTTGTTTAACTGTATTGTTATGTTGGTTTTTATCTTTTTGTGATTTATTTTATATACTAATAGTATAATGTTCAAGGCTATCATCTTATTTATATTTAATTCTTCTTTGTATAGTTCAGTGTAGATGTTTTTCTGTGTGTATAATATGTTGATGAATTTATTTTGTTCTCTTTGTAGTTTGTTTATGTTTTTTTAAATTGTGTTTCCCCAGATATGGTTTAGGTACTTGTTATATGATGCAAATATTGCATGATAAACTGATTTTTTTGAGTTTTTTTGGTAAGTAATTTTGTATTTTAGTTACAGCCGCTATTGTTGAAGATTTTTTTTTACAAGTTTGTTTATGTTAGCATCCCATTTCAAGTTTTCTTAAATAACCAGACCCAAGTAATTTACTTTTTTTATTTGTCTTATTGTTTTGCCATTTATTGTTATGGGGGTTTCCTGTTTGTTATTAAAAATCATGTGTTCTGTTTTTGTCTCGATGATAGTAAGCAGGTTGTTGTAATACCATATCTCTAAGGTTTTAAAGTCTTCTTTAATGATCATATCTAATTCTATTTTTTTTTTCCGAATATATAATGCATGTGTCATCATCATACATATAGAGTGTTCCATGTAACTTAAGTTCTAGTATATCATTTGTGTTTAGTATATATAGTGTCGTTGGCAATATTCCTTATTGTGGTATGCCGTAATCAGCCTGTAGTGGTTTGCTTTCTTTAGAGTTTGTTTTTTGTGGTCTCTTTAATGTATGTGTCTATTAGATTTAGTTCTTTACCTTTTCTTCCAATTGCTTCCAGTTTTTTAATAAGTATTGTTTTGGATATGGTATCAAATGCCTTTTTCATGTTGATGACTTTACGTTTATATGGTCTATGAGATCAGTAATTGTTTTCTAGAGCATAAAACCAAAATAAATATTTTTATTTTAAAAAATAACATATTTATTCTTTTTATTGTTTATTTTTACAAATGAATTTTGTTTTTAGATTTGTTATGAATAATACTTTTTTTTAAGAAAATTGCAAGTTACAAACTAGTGTGAAAATTCCCTGCTCTTTAAATTTTTATTGTTACTTCTTCTGTTTCCATGATTCTCTTTGTCCATTCATTACGTTCTATCTACTTTCATTTCTGCACTCCTGTTTTCTTTTCTTCTTTGTATTGTATTGTAATGTTGGTCTCAACCAGTAATTTTTTTTTTGTTACAGTCTATTTATTCACTATACTTGCTCTTTTCCCACGTTGCTATGGTAATGTCAATATGTGATTTTGAGCATTGTATAACTTACATCTGGTACAGTAATAATCTTCCTCATAAAGAGTTACGTTATGTTTGGGTAATAAAATATTATTTTTATTACGTGTTTGATAATCATGATCAACATTATGCATTATAAACGTGGACATATTATTAAACACATAACATAAGTTGTAAAAATATAAACACCACAAAACGTTAAAATATTTTAAGACACATTTAAAGACATCTCTGCAAGACATACTAGAAAGTTTGAAAAAGAGAGTGCTAATATGTGATTGCCATTTGAGATTATGATCTATTTCTATTCCAAAAACTTTTGTAGAATCAACAACATTCAGTAAGTCATTATTTGTTGCAACTAAATCACCAATTTAACTATTTAACTGAGCAGTTCCAAACTCCAAACATACATAATACAAGTAAGCATTTCATTTCTGAAAAAAAAAAAAATCTTTATATTCACTCGTGTTCTGCTTGGTAACGGTTTTTTAAGTACATATTAAACAAGTTGTTTGCTATACCTCTAACTCCATATCATATCTTTGCTATTAATAAATTAAAATTGGCACAGTCAAGAGCTTTGGACAAGTCAATAAAAACGCCAAGTGCTAATAATTTCTTATCCAAAGCTCCTAAAACATTTTCGGTGAACGCTGCCAAAGCCGTTTCTATTGACTTTCCTTGTATGAATCCTTGTTGACTGGACGCAAATAATTAGAGTTAAACAAAAAATGTATAATTTTATTGTTTATTAGATGTTCTAATATCTTAGATAAGCTAGATAATATACTTATAAAACAATAATTAGAAACGTGTAATAGTATTGCCTTTTTTATAAAAAGGTATTAAAGTAGCTAATTTTAACCTGTCAGGAATTATACCTGTATTAAAAACATTGCAAATATGTTTTATTGGAACAACTATAAAATTATTAATCTTCTTTAGCAAAAAATCTGAAATATTGTCAGTTACTAGAGTTATTATTTTTAAATTTTTTTTAACTATATGAATTATATCGTATTTATCAATATCTCCCAAAAATATTGTAAAACTATACATATCAATATCTTCATTTACAAAGTCCAGGTTACCGTTAGTGCCATTTGTAAGATTGGAAGTAAATGTTGAAAAAAATTACTGAATGCATTAAATGCTCTAGTACTATCAGACAGACCATATAGATTTATTTTTATTTGCAGCATTAAAAACAATATTATCATGTTATATTTTTTTGCCTCAGATATTGATTGTTGATATAAATTATTTGCAACAATATAATCACCTTTTAAGACTGAATTTGTTTGTGATAGATCAAACAAAAAATATACACTTCTTTTCAGTTTTAATTTATCTGCAGTTATCCATTTATAATCTTTACTGCAACGTTAGTTCAAAAAAATTTAAGTGAAAAGTGTTCATATAAAATATTAAATATAATATTAAAAATAATCTAAAGCTTTATTAAGATAATTCTTATTAAATACTTGATCCCAGCAAGTGTTCTCTAAGCTATGTATGTCAATATTAAAATCACTAGCTAAAAAATAGTTATGTCTTTAGTGTGCACTTTTTCTAATAACTTATGCAGTTTTTCAGTAAAAATCTTCAGTAATTCTATATTCACCAATTATTAAATAATTATTTTTCAACCAGAACACAAAATTATTCTGAACTGACAAAACAATTATATCAGTATGCATTTTAACACCTCCTTTAAAACCTACTGAAGAAAATAATGCAACAATCTTTATATAGCCAATGTTACAAATAATGGGATTAATTTTTTTGTTAGAATTTCCAACCTTAACATTTTATTTGTAACACTGTATATTTAGATAAACAATAAATAATGATTCAAAATCTTTTAATTTTTTTTTTTGCTAGTCTTCTAACTTGAACCTTTTTACTTTTACACCTACGAGCTATATCTCTAAATTTTTAAAAACTCTAACTTAAAAATAATAAAACTTAATTTAAAAAAAGAATAGTATTCTGATTGCTTAGAGTGTAATTTTTCACATTTTGCATACTTAATTTCTTTTGTTTTTAAATATTTTACAATATAATTTTCTTCTAAATTAGGAGTTAATCCACATATATAAAGGTAGCATTGTCGTTTAATATATTTTATTTTTATAGATCCGGTGGCAGATTCAAACACTGTTGTGCTTTTTATAATATTATTAAGAGTTTTTTAGATACTATCATGGATGGTATTATGACTTTATTTTTAATTTTAACAGTGCTAATTTTCAAGTTTTTCTTTAGTTTTAATTTTAGAAAATGTTTTCTTATTATTTTATCTTCATGCTTTCTACATTAGCGATTATTTCTGCTGTATTTTCTTTTGGTTTATTAATATTACTATCAATAGTAATTATGGCAACACCTGATATTGCCACATTGCCATTTGGTTGGTTCTTTAATTTAACGTTAACTAGAATAGTATTTCTGTTAGCTTCTAAGTAATTGATTTTGTCATACAACAAAACAACCTTTTCTCTTAGCTCACCAATGACAAAAATTTTATCTTTTATTATTAATTTAAAAACCTCAGTTGTATAATTAGTTTATTCTAAAGCGTGAGCTTCAATACATGTTAATTCTACTCACAGTTTTATTATAAATTTATAACACTTTACTAACAAACACATACACGTACGCTTACCTAGCTAAAATAGCTGCATCTGTTCCTCTGTCTCTTATCCACTTATCATTTAGTTTATTTTTATTTTGTTCATTTACTATCACATTGTGTCTTATTGTTTTGTATTCAATGCAATATTCTCTGTTCCTGCATTTAGCAACCTGGTGTCTCTTTTTCCAATTTTTTTGCCATTACATGTCCTTTCATCCAGCATTTGTAACATTGTTTGCTCACTATTATAGATTCTATTTTTGTTTATGGTCTTCTTTCTCTATTGGCCTCTAATACCTGAGAACCTCTGTTGGCACGCACAGTCTTATTTTTCTATGAGTTCTTTTTCCTGCCATCTCCATAAACTGTTTGTCTTTTTTGGCGCTATTCCAGTTGGTATTGGTATATTTATTTTATTAATATTCAATGCTTTTGATTGGTTAGGCATTTTTTCAATAACAAATAAAATGTTTATCTTCTTTTTTTCTGCGGTTTTGACTCTCTGTTTAATAATATGCACCTTTCCCACATGTTTTCCGCTTAGATTTCTTAGTTCATCTACCTATGGAGTTTCCTCTCATTCTTTCTTCAGTAGTTCTGTCTACGATTTTTTCCTATTTTGTCATTATTTATTAATATTCCAGTATCAATCTTTTTTCCCATTATTGGGTTCTTTTTTTCCACTTTTACAAATTTGTAATCAGTTTCTTGCCCTTCTTTGTTAATAATTTTTGTATCTCCTTTTTGGTAACTATTTTTATTATTTTTTGGTCCAAGATGAAATGGTTTTCAAGGTTTTCTTCCGTATTGCCTCCAGTCTCTATTGTTTGTGTCGAAATTTGGTTAAACCTTTAAGCTTCTTAATTAGTTTCCTTTTATTATTTATTGTTGTAGGGTTATTTATTCTTTTTACCTTGTTGCTACCGCCTGACAAGTTAATTTGCTGTTTCCGCAGTTTATGCTCTATTGCGTAAACATTAAATGTGTAATAGACAAAAATTAAAAAAATCGAATAAATATCATTAAAAAATATGTACACTAACATCTGCTGTTTCAGAATTTTAGTTTTTTTTTTTTAAATGGTTGTCGTTGAAATTTGTATTTGTGCAAATTGTAACTGATGGTAAATTTATAGATAAAATTGTATAAGTTTCTGTACACAGGGTTTTTCAAATCGTAATTTGATAAAAAAACAACGTCTTCAAGTATTTTTTTGAGTTTTGAAAATAATTGGCGACGACGGCGTCGCAGTCAAATCCCTACAACCTACGTTATTAAAAGCATTATGCAAGCTATTTGATGCTTGTTTAGAAAACAAGACAACACCTTCCCAATAGGATCGGGCCGTAATAATAATACTGCATAAGAAAGGAAACATAACCAACCTGTAAAATTATAGACCCATAAGCTTGCTATTGCATATATATAAATTATTCATGAGAATAATTACCAAGAGGCTAACAAATAAATTTGACCTTTACCAACTTTGCAAGCAAGCTGGTTTTTGAAGCGGGTTTGGCACAAATGACCATCTACACGTAGTTAAATCCCTCATAGAACAATGCGTCCAATATAATAAACCCCTCTGCATAATCTTCGTCAATTACAAAAAGGCTTTCAACAAAATAAATCAGCATAAAATGCTACAAGCCCTTACTGATTGCCGTATCGATCATAGATACACCAATGTCATCAAATATGTGTACCAAAAAAACAAAAGCATATGTCTAGCTGCAGGAAGACTCCAAAGGTTTTAACATTGATCGAGGCGTGCGCCAAGGAGATGTCATCACACCAAAATTATTTACAACCTTACTAGAACATATTATGTTCAAACAGAGCAACTTTGGTGAAATGGGCATAAACAAAAACGGCAAGAAACTGAACCATCTGAGATTTGCGGATGATATCTTAATTATTGCAGATAGCATAGACAAAGCTAAACAAATGATACAGAAGCTCAATGCAGCATAAAACTTTGTTGGGCTTAAAATCAACACCAGCAAAACTTAATACATGACAAACTTGTTATGAGCAATTGCAAGGCAATTGAGATAGATGGGACAAATATAGAACAAGTTAGCTCCTATAAATATCTTGGCCACGACATCTCTATAGGTAGAGACAACCAAACTCGCAAAATTTCGAGAAGAATAGGTTAACTTGGGCGGCCTTCGGAAAGCTGCGCAACATCTTTAAATCAGATATTCCAATATGCTTAAAAAAAAGGAATTTGATCAGTGCATATTGCCTGTGCTAACTTATGGTGCTGAAACACTTACCCTCACAAAGAACACCATAAATACAATAAGCATCGCGCAGAAAAAAATGGAGAAGTTGATATTAGGTATCTCACTAAGAAACAGGGTCCCAAACAACGTAATAAAAGAGAGGTCCAGAGTGAAGGACGTAGTTACCCGTATAACAACATTAAAATAAAACTGGGCCGGTCATGTGCCAAGATTTTTGGATAACCGTTGGACCAAGAAAATACTAGAGTACGCAAAGATGCCTACCAAAACAACAAATGTTAAGTAATTGGTACCAAACTTAAAAAAGACACTATGAAGTATCACAGAAATTTGACATAAAAGCAAAAAAGCATTTGCAACATTTAAAAGTCTGTGCATTCGCTTTGCTCTTGCGGCTAAATATGGCGTGTTGCAAACAATAGTTTTTGGTCTGTAATATTTAATATGCTATTACAATTTAGGATCTATTTTAGCTGTGCAAAATTATAATTCAATTCAATTCAATTCAATAACCTCTTAATACCGTTAGGTGTCGAGGTGTCGGACAAACCGAGCCACAGAGAAGACATGTATATATATACTCTCACATAAATGACATTATCTTCCTTATTATGAGACTTAGGTCAATTATAAATATATTGTTAGATTGGCAAGAAAAACCACAAATTTCTATAGAAAGCGCGAGCAACAATTAATAGGCATTAACTAACTAATTGAGTATTTAATTAATTAACAGTAATTGTTTAGCACAGCTCTTACCCAAGGACAAATCTTAATTTTGAATACCGCATTTAAATATTTTTTTACATACATTGCACGCCCCAAAATGAGCGTCCTTTAAAATAAGTAATTACCGAGATTAGACAAATTAAAGTAAATAGACAAACAAATGTTAATTCGGTTATTTATCAACTTATTTTAAATTTGAACATCAATTTTGAATGATAAAACAAGTACATTGAACATATATCAATGATCCTAATCAGATTTAATTAATTACTGAGATATGAACCGATAAAGTGCTCGCTAATATAAAACAGTCGCTATTTTTGTTGCCTAATAACCTATTTAAGGGTAATAGAAATTGATAAAATTAAATTTTGAAAACTGCATTTGATAGATAAAACATGTAAAATTATCATATGAACCGCCACGCCGTGATTAAATACATTATAAACTAAACTTAAGTGTTCCCGTATTTTTAAAAAATGTTGTTGTGTTGTAATAGCACAGTGATAGAGCAGATGCTTCGCAGCCTAGCGGTCCAGTGTTTGATACTCAAGTAAAAAAAAAAATTTTAATTAAATAGATTTAAACATTTTTACAATGGATTGTATGTAATTATTTTAACTGTGAACTTAATACAAATAAATTGCATAAATTACTATTCAAATTTATTAATTGAATTTTAAAAATTGCATTCTCTAGATAACACATGTAAAATAATCATATATCAATGACCCAAATCAAATTTAATTAGTTACTGTGATATGAACCGATAAAGTACGAGCTAATAAAAAACACTCATCACACGCTCATTTTGTTGCCAGGTGATTTAAAGGTAGTAGATATTGAAAAAATTGAATTTTGAAAATTGGATTACATAGATAAAACATGTAAAATGATCATATATCAATGACCCAAATCAGATTTAATTAACTACTGAGATATGAACTTATAAAGTGCGCGCTAATATGAAACAGTCATCACACGCTATTTTTGTTGCCAGGTGATTTTAGAGTAGTAGATATTGATAAAATTGAATTTTGAAAATTGTATTCTTATTTCCAACTTTGGCAGTGTCAGTTATTAGATAAGTGCTGCAATAAATTAAGTTCATTGTAATTATTTTTACATTGCAAAAAATAACTTAAATACTTCACAACTGATTGGTACGAGAACTATAAGATAAACAACATCGTTTGCAATTTATCGTAAATTGAATAGTTTTTAATTACAAGCGTTTTTCATTTATTTCTTAATATCAAAGCTACTTGAGCCCAATAATTATGTAAAACTGACTTTGCGGTATATTTATAAATAAAATTTTATATTCTATTTTATTTATTTTGTAGAAATTTATCATATTATTTATTTTATTATATAGTTGTTTCACATTTTTTTAAATTTAGTTTAGTTTATTTTATACTGCAAATATGTGGTAACATTTTTCAATTTTAAAAGCATGTATTGCATGATATGATTAGTTAAGTAGATTGCTTGTGTAGCCCCAAATGTGTACACTTATACGGCGCACCAGAAAATTGCACCCTTAATTTTATAATTTAATAGTTAGTTACTCTAAAAATATTTTTTTCAATGTACATGCTAAATTTTTTTATTATAATTTTAAAACAGTTGATAACACATATGACATTTTAAAAACAAGTTGGTTGTTGCAAACCTTTTGGTTAAGTTTATCTAGAAACTATTATTATTTGCTAGAATTTATTTAGGTTAATATAAATCAATATTTTTTACAATTTAGTCTAGACATGTATTAATAATGAGTAATACTAATACGCTTGTCAAAATGCAGTTAAATATGAACTTGCATGTTGTTTACTATAATAAAAAATTAAAACGAATAATGAACTATATTAAATAGAGTAAGTACTTGACACAATTGACTGAGCGTGACAGCCAGCACATTGTTAATATAAATTAAACACTTTAAATATAAAATCATAGACAGAAGCAGAATTTATACATATTTTTTTAAATACTGAAGAAACTTTAATTTTATTTATTTATTTATTTATTCATTTATGCCTTTCTACCCTTTCGAGTGTAAGGCTTACAGTTTAATTCTTATTATAATATTTTTTCCAATTCATCCGGTCTTTCGCCTTCTCTCTTAGTTCTACCCATGTATTTCCTTTTTTGTCTGCTTCTTCCTTAATTGCGTTCTTCCACTCTTTTCTCGGTCTTCCTTTCTTTTGTTTTCCTGTTGCTTTTGTCTCATAAATTCTCTTAGTGTTTCGAACTTCGCTCATTCTTGTTATATGTCCGAACCATCTCATCTGTCCTTCAATGATTTTTTCTTGTATGGGTTCTATATTTAGGTTTTTCCTGTGCGTTTCATTTCTTATCTTATCTTTTAGTGGTTTATTTTCAATTCTCCTGATAAATCTCATCTCCATTGCGTTGATTCTTTTTATTTGCTTTTTTGTCATTGTCCAGGTCTCACTACTATATGTTAAAGTTGGTCTTATCACTTTCTTGATTATTTCTGTTTTTGTAGTCTTTGCAATTTCCTTTTTATTGAGGAACGGTTTCTTTAGCATGTTATATAGTTTTGCCGTTTTGCCAATTTTGTCTTCAATCTCTTTATCCAATTTCCCGTTGTTTTGTATTATTGTACCTAGGTACCTGTATTGTGTTACTTGTTCGATCTCTTTACCGTTTATATTTATTTTGTGATTCTTGTTTTCTTTCGCTATTATCATCGTTTTGGTTTTTTCATAGTTTATCTTCATATTTACCTTTCTCAGTTCTTCTTCTATGATTTCTACGTTGTGTTGTAATTCTTCTTCGTTTTCTGCCATACTTGCCATGTCATCAGCAAAAAGTAATTCTGTTATTTCCGTTATTCTTAGTTTCCAGTATTCTACCTTATATGCTTTCATTCTTTCCTTTGCCCTCTTCATTGCCATGTCAATGACTATCGTAAACAATAGTGCACTTAGTACGCAGCCTTGTTTTACACCTTTCCCTGCCGAAAATTCTTTTGATTCTTCATTATTTATTCTTATTATGTTTCTGTTTTCATTATACATGTTTTTGATTTCGTCTATTATTTCACTTCCGATTCCTCTCTCTTTCAGTACTTCCCATATGTGTTCTCTAATTATACTGTCGAAAGCTTTTTCGAGATCAATAAAGCATATGTGTATATCCCTATTCTTTTTAATCATCTTTTCACTTAATTGCCTTATTATGAATATTTGGTCTTGTGCGCTTCTACCTCTTCTAAAGCCACATTGGCTGTCCTCAATTGTATGTTCTATTTTGTCTCTTATTTTTTTGTCTAATATTCTTGTTAGTATTTTACTTGTCGTGTTTGTTAGTGTAATTCCTCTATAATTCTCGCATTTTCTTTTATCACCCTTTTTGTATATCGGTAGTACTATTCCCATGTTCCATTCTCTTGGTGTTTTTCTTTCCCGCATTATGTCATTTATCAATTCTTTTATTTTTGTTATACCATTGTCACCCATATATTTTAGCATTTCTGCAGTTATCTCATCCGTTCCTGGTGCTTTTCCGTTCTTTAGCTTTTTAATTGCTTCTTTCACCTCTTCGTTTGTAATTTCAATTTTTGTATCGGGTCTTTCATCTTCTGTCACATTGTCGCTGTTTCTTGTTGGGGTCCCTATATCATCTTTTGTTAGTTCTTGGAAATATTGTCTCCATCTTTCCATAATCTTTTCCTCTTCCGTGATTATATTTCCATTTATGTCCTTGATGTTCATCATGCTATGTTCCTTTTTCTGTTTCATTTGTTTTAGTGTTCCGTAGAATATTTTTTGATTTTGTCTGAAGTTCTCGTTCATTTTCTTACCAAATTCGATCCAAGCTTCCTTTTTTTCTTCTTTTATCATCTTTTTCACTTCCCTTCTCTTTTCCTTATATTTTTCATAGTCCTCCTTTCTTTTGGTTTGTAAGTATATTTTCCATTTTTCTTTCTTTACTTTTATCTTCTTTTTAATTTCCTCTGTCCACCACTTCGTCTTTTTCCATTCTTTGGTTATTCGTATTTCTATTTTCGTTGTTCCGCAGCTCTCTTTTGCTGCTTCGTTTATTATTTGTTTGAACTTTTCCCATTTATCTACTATATTTGTTCCTATTTCCATTTTTCTGTATTTCTCTTGTATTATCTCTTGGTATTTTGTTTGCGTTTCTTCTTCTTTTAGTTTGTATGTTTTTATTTTCATTTTTACTTTTTTTCTTCTTTTATCTTCTTTTTTGTTTTCTCTTTGTATAAACATATCCATTTTTAGCAGGAAGTGGTCGCTTCCTACTTCCGCTTGTTTTTTTACTTTTACGTCTTTTATTCTCTTCCATTCCTCTGTGCTTACTAGGAAGTAGTCTATAATCGACTTTTCATTTCTAGATATTACTTGTCTTGTATACTTGTGTATGTCTTTATGTTTGAATTTCGTGTTGGTAATCGTTAAGTCATTTCTTATACAGAAGTCTATTATTCTGTTTCCGTTATCATTAACTGTTGGTTCTCCGTTTGAGCCCATGGTTCTTTC
The DNA here is from genome assembly GCA_963932245.1 of Tachinus rufipes. NCBI lineage: Eukaryota > Metazoa > Arthropoda > Insecta > Coleoptera > Staphylinidae > Tachinus > Tachinus rufipes. The sequence goes on from OZ010748.1 coordinate 42,386,962, forward strand.
CTTTCCTCTGTTATCATTTTCCACTCTTCCGTTCATGTCTCCCATCACCATTGTGTTCATTTTTGAATTATCCATTTCTTCTTGTAGTGTTTCGTAGAACCTGTCTTTCTCCTCTTTCATTGCATTATCAGTGGGTGCATATACTACTATTATATTCCATCTTAGTTTCTCTTCGATTTTTATTTCCGTTGTTAGTATTCTTTCATTTACCATTTTCACATTTATTATATTTTTAATATTTTCTGGTTTTACTATTAGTCCTACCCCTTTGGCCTCTATCTTTTCTGTATCTACTCTTGACCAGTATAGTCTGTATCCGTCTTTCAGCATCTGTGTGTCTTTTCCGTTCTTCTTTATTTCTGTGATTCCTAGGTAGTCTAGTTTTTGGTTTTTCATTTCTTCTATTAATTCTTCTTTTTTCCCCTTAATGCTTTTTATGTTCCATACTCCAAATCGGATTATATTTCTTCCTTCTGTTTTAACTGTCTTCTTTTTATTGTCTTCCTTATTCATTTTCCTATTCGTTGCGTTTTTCGTTGTCATTGTTGTTTCTCCGGCACCTTCGATTTTCAGTTTTTTTCTAGTGCATTACTTTTCGAGTCCCAATCGTGTCTCACACCGTCTATTATTAGTTTTTTATACCCTATTTTGGTCCTTCTCCCCTTTTTCTGTTCTTCTTTTGCTATTTCTCTAATTTTGAATTGTATGTTTCTTTCTTCGTATGTCAGGTCGTCCTCCACGTATATATTAGTCCCTTTCAGTAATCCGTTCTTCTCCATTATCTTCTTTTTGTCATACCAGGATTCCATTTCGATCTTAATTATATTTTTGTTACCGTTATTTTTGATATTGAAGCTATTTTTGATTTTTACTACTACATTTAGTTTTTGCTTTATTATTTGCTCTACTTCTTGTTCCATATGTTGTCCATTTACACATATTCCCTGTATTATTATGTTGTTTCTTTTTTGTATTTTTTCACTTTTGTCCATTTTTTCCTCCATTAGTCTTATTCTGTTTTCTAGCATGGTTTTTTCATCCTTCTATTCTTTGGCCACTTTCTCCCATTCCATTTTGGTGTTCTGTAGTTCTCTTCTTATTATATTGAATTCCTCTTTAGCTTCTTTATGTTTCACATTTATTTCTTCCTTCAATTCTTTTTTCATTTCATCTAGTTTTCTTAATATTTCATCCATCTTAATTACACTTATTTCTTCAGTTTCAGCTGGTTTTTGTTCTTTCGCTATCTGTTTCCTTTTTCTTGTTTTTATGACGTTCTGTTCCCACTTGTCAAATTGTTCCGGGTCTTCCTCCCTTCTCTTCCTCTTTGTTATTCCTTTGAACTCTTGTACACAGCTGATGGTATTCGCTCTTTGCCTTCCACTGTTTTTTTCTTCGTTTATCATGTGTTATTGTTTCACTTTTCTTTTGTTCTGGTATTTATTTGCGCTCTGGCAACGCCGCAGCTTTTGCCGCCGTTCACGTTTTACGCGCCTGCTTTTCACACTTAACCTCACTTATTTCTTCCGATCACTCGCTGTTAGTTACTATGTTCTTTATTGTTGTTTTCTAGCTACACTGCTTTCCACTCGGACTTTATGTAATCTACACTCATTTAATTAGTTATTTTCTCACTGTTTTTCACACTTTTTTTCACACTTGGAACGCGGGTCGATGTTCGATACACACGTTGCCAACCAACTCCAAATTTTTTTTATATTAAATGTAATATAGTTGCTAATTAAGTTTAATACAAACCATGAAAAACGTTAGTAAATTTGTATTTGCTTTCATTATTCTGTTAGTAACAACATGCTATGCAAATGTAAGTTATTTTAACATTTTTTGTTTTTATATACAAACCAATTATTCAACACTACCAGGATTGTTTGTTCAGCAAATTATATTTATTTGTTACTAAACATTATGAGTTAAAAAAAATGAATTTTAAAATGAATTTGACAATTAAGATAACAAAAACATACACTTGCGTCAAGTCAGGTACTGTTATGTTTCTTTTGTTTGGCTGATGGTGTTTTTAGGTTTGAGGATTTTTTTATTCATAAATAATAGATTGTTGTTTGTATTTTGCAATTGACTTATATATTCTTAACGAAATAATTGGAACGTTGATAACGTTTGCTACTGTAACGGTAAAAATTAATAACTAAAACTCTTTAAAAGTTTAATAATTTATTTAATGAATATGCGTGTATGGTTGCATATCATAAACTCACATTTTCTATGTTTAACTATATACTTGATTTTTTCCATTCCTATTTTATATTATTCTTTTCTTTTTTTGTCATTTATTTTGTTTAAAAGAGCAAATTCTTCGTCGACCGAGTCGGTGCCATGAATCGTGAGTAGATCTCACACTTCATTTTATTATTATTAAGAATTTCTTAATCGAATTATTTCAGATTAATGTGTGGGTCTTACACAATTAATTTGTAAGGATCGAGTTATGTTTAAATCGAGTAAAATGAAACCAGGAAATTAACGCAAAAAAATTAGATTAAATACTCTTACATTCTAAGGTAGTCAAATCTGAAACGATTGCTTCTTTTAATTAAAATATTGACACCCATCTTTTTCTTTCTATTTATCCTGTCCATCAGATGCATTATTCATCATACATATACTATTTAAAAATGCCGTTGAAAAAATACTCCGCTGTCCGAAACTCACAGAGCAAGGTAGAATTGCTGCCGGAGCCCAACCGGACTATTTTTTTAGCTCAAACTACTGAAAATGCTTTTCTTTACATGAATCCTGACTATGTCATTTTTTGTTAAGGTTTTTTTCAGTGAGCCATTTCCGAGTAGGTACTAGCAATTATAATTTGAAAAAAAAATGCGTTTTCTCACATATTTTGATCGTTTGTAACTTTTCAGGTTATGCATTTTTAAGAAAAAAAATTATAAAAGCTCGTTTATATCCTTATTTGAGAAAAAAAAAGAAAATACCCATAATCTTTATTTTAAACTGTTTTTTTTTTTAATTCTGGGAAACTTTCAAAGTTCAAAGAAAAAAAAAAGTTGGCTAAAAATTTTTATTTTTTAAACAACTTTGAAGAAAAAATTTCTTACGATTAAAAGATGTCAATAAACGCAAAAAATTGATTTTTTTAAGTTTTGATTGCTTATACTTGCTTACTCGGAAATGGCTAACTAAAAAAAATTGAAAAAAATCAAATGATTAGAATTGATGTAAAGAAAGGCATTTTCAATGCTTTAAGCAAAAATCTTGCCGTACACTTGACTTGACTCATACATGGCTGTATATACATATATTTCTTCTTTATTGCGCGTTTTACAGCTATTTTACATCGCCCCAGAAGTCTTACGACTTGTTTGAAGGGAGTTGATGGGACCAAGGGCTTATTAGGTGACTTCCAAATCATACCGGTGGATAAAAAGCAAGTTATTATTTTAGTCATATTTGGGGATCGAATCCCGGGCTGTTAGCGTGCTACGCATTTTTTTTTAATTAAAATTAATATATTAATATATTTACAAATTTTACAATTATTTTACAGGAAAAACTTCAAAAACCCTGCTTACAAAAATTATGTTTTTGCCTTTCTTATAAAAGCTGGTTGAATATAGGCAGTCTTTGGTAAGTCAGCCTAAGTTTTGAAATAATGTTTGATGATCGTCGGTTGGTGATTGTCTTTGTTAGTCAGTTATGTTGCAGTTGTGTGATAAAATTTTTGTCACTAATTCTTGGTATGTTTGAAGTGTCATGAAGTTCATCAATTCTTGTGTATCTGCCTCGGTTCAAAATTAGTCTCAAAAGTTTATTTTGGTAAACTTGAAGTTTCCTAACGGGTGTTTTTTGCAGCACCGCTCTAGATTGGTGCTGCATATGTTATGATTGGTCTGATGAGTGCTGTATAATTTAGTCGTTTGTTGGTCTGATTAAGTTTACTGGTATTGTTCATCAGCGGGTAGAGTACTCAGAGTTCTTTTTGTAAGTTAGTTTCTTGTCCATTATTACACCTAAATATTTGACGCTATTTGACTCTTTTACAGCGCTATTATGCAGTTTCAGTGATACAAACACCGGTAAATTTTTGAGAGAATGGTTTCTGCTTTGGCAGCATTTAGCTTAATCTGCCATCTCTCAAAATATTTGACCAGCCCATCGGCGTATATCAGTACCTGTTTACTCGACACAATAGGATTGTGCGAGTGAACGTATATCGTTGTGACGTCGGCGTCTTTGTCTTAAAATTTGCTGCAACGATTTGTGAACTTGATATGCTCTCATTTACCTTAACCTTGAACGAGCGCCCATCAAGGTATGATTTTGTCGAAAAAATGGTAGGTAATGAGTTTGTAAATGATACCGGTTTGCCAAACTGTTTGTTAAAGCTTTCTCAATGTCAAGTAGCAGCATTGTTGTCACACGATTTTTATTAAAATTTGTAATAATATCATGTGCATCACGTACTACTTACTGGGTGGTGTTATGTTTAGCTTTAAGCCGATGACCAGTTTGGTCATCGATTATGACTTTGTGTTTGCGATGATGTCTGTGTAAACAATCAAGTATAACCAGGACATTAAATAGGTCTGTAAATAATTGGCAAAGTTTTATCCTTGCCTGACTTTGATATAGGTATAAATGATGGCTGACTTTCATACTTTTGGAAAGTACAAAAGTTTTAGCATGTTAGTTATGATATATGTCAGCTGTACTATGGCCTTTTTTGTGAGGTTTTTTAGTACAGCGTTGGTGATTGTGTCCGGTTTGGGTGCTTTTTATGAACTCTGTTTTGTAATGAATGAACGGATTTCTCTAGGACTTGTCAATTGTTTATAATGAGTTGTTAGTGGTATATTTACTTTATTTAGATATTGCTGAACAGTCTCCTCAAGCAAACTGTGTTTGTTGTTGTTAGTGGCGTCTAGTCTGTGTACCTCCCTGAACACTTCAGCAAGAACTTCTGCTTCGTCGTGACCTGGCATCACAATCTCGCCTCCGTGTTTAAGGGTTGTCATCGGATCATACTTAGTTTTTAGTGATTTTGTCAATTTACACAAAAAGTTGTCTCTTTTAGAAAGGTTTTATAATTTATTGGTCCATCTGTCGTAGTTAAGTCTGTTAATTGTCACCTTAATAAGTTTGTTAAGTTTGTTGCTATGTCTTTCTGGTACGGTTTTTCTCATTTATGAGTTGTGAAAAATGTTTTTTTTGTACAGTTTTTTCTCAGTTGATTGAATGTCGTTGTTTTTATTGCAAAAATTGGTCCAGTTTTTATAGTTGTATATTGTTTTTTTAACTTTGTTTTTGACGTGCTTTGGCAAAGAAAACAGTACGGGGTCATGTTTCGAGTCAAGTTCTTGTACAGTTTGTGCTTGTAAACAGTTTACGTTTTTAATAACCGCCAAGTCAGTTGTCGTTAGTATTGATCCATTTGGTGGAAAGTAGGTAAGGTCATCTGGATGATTAATAATGCAGAGATAATGTTGAGTGAAATAAAAAAGTCTGTTTCCGTTTGTGTTGTTTTGGTGACACTTCCATGTGTAGTGTCTGGCATTAAAGTTTCCTACAACTAACACTTTTTGTCCAACGTCAAGTAAGTTGCGTAAGTGTTTGTCTGTGAACTTATTCAGAGGTCTGTTATAAATTGAAAAAAATGATTGTGTTGTCGGCAAGTTTGATAGCAGTATGCTTTATTGTTTTGAATGCAAGTGTATCCTTGAATTTGAAAATTTTACTTTAGAACTTAGAATAGCAAATTCATTCTGGAGTTCAAAAAATGTATTGTTGTTGGGTGCTGCTTGGACGCTGTTTAGATGTGAGACGTGGCTCCTGCTGTTGCCAGTTGCTCCATCTAGGTTGCGGAAACTCTCTATTGCTAGTGCCGTTGTAGCCTTTTAATGTTCTTGGTGCTGCTGATGCTTTTGGCTGGCGTTTGGCGTGCTACGCTAGCGCTCTATAACTGACCTATCTCACCGATTTATATCTTTTTAATAACAATGCTTTGCTTTAATATATAAAATAAACTTTAAAATTTGAACTATTCAATTGTTTAATTTGAGGGTAGATTTCACCTAGAATCTCAGTGGCAGTCGCAGCCATGTGGCGCTTTTAATAAATACATGTGGACCGGCTCTTTTTTGGGTTAGCTTGAGCCCAATAACTAATTCACACTGCTCTTCTTTCCCTATTATTAAACATTTATAAAACATTAAATATTCATTCAATTTAATTAATATTTATTAGAAAATTAAAAGCGTCAGCGCCACACTACTTTTGATACACAAGTAATTTCTGTTTTTGAAATCAGCAAGTATATGACATAGTCATTATTGTCACAGAATCAGATTTAAATTTAGTGGGAATTGGGTGTAATGTAATGTAATACAAATCAAACTTATGTTTATAATTTATCAGTATTGACAAAACATAGTTAACTCTGTTAGATTCAATTTTACTAATCTTATTAAATACATTCAAAATCTAAAAAAAATTCTTATTTCAAATAAAATTGTTTAGTAATTCATTTGGTTTTATAGTGCATGGATTAATACGTGTGACTTACAATATGAAATTGAGTTTTCAATTCAATTTCTTACCACGCTTATTAAAATATTAAATAATATAAGTTGGTTCAATATTTTTTTTACAAACATTATATTTTGTAGCTCTACTTGACCTTTTAGTATAACATTTAGTTTTAAAATTTGATTTTAATATTTGCTCATTGTGTTCAATATTTTGTTAAGTCTTATTAAATCTTTTTATACACTGGCAAGCAAAAAATAAAGGTCACTTTAAAATTATGACTTAATTTTGGAATTTTTAGTTTTAACTTTATGTTAGCAAATTGTAAACAATTGTACTGTGTTTTGCACACTAAATTAAAAATTCAATGTTAAATTGTAAAGCATATTTATTGTTTTTATTGCGTATCATAGAAATATCACAAATTTACAGTTCAGACGAAGTTCGAATTTTTGTTCCTAGGACTAATATGGAACAAAAAATATGGAAAAAAACTTATCACTTATAACGAGTATTACCCCCTCTTGCATTAATGACTGCTTGAAGTTGACAAGGAACACTTTATTAAACCAATTTAAAGTTAAATTATGGATCACATTTTGGTCAACATTATTTTATTCCTGCAATAGCAACTGTTTTAGCTCTTGAGAAGTTCTTGAAGTAAGTGTATGCTTTCGGATACGGGCTGAGAACTGGCCAATCAAACCACGAAATTTCTACTGCATCCCTGACAACTCTAACTACGTGAGGTCTATCATTATCTTGCATAAAAATGCCGCGTTCGCCCATAGTTGTCTTGAAAGACATAACATGATCTTTGAGAACCTCCATAATGTGTACACCAAAAAACGGTCATCTCTGTTTTTGGTGATTTTTTTTGCCCTCATCCTGATCTTTTGGTTATCAGACCAGTATCCAAATAACGCTGATACACTTTTTGAACAGCACAAAGGTACAACAATCCTTGCAGTTTCACGTTTTTCTAGCCTAACTTCAATCGATGCTATAATTCTTGCCACAACAATAAGGCTTAAAGGCATTATGGCCTCTAAAGTACACCGTGTAAATGACAAGTTTTGTAGATCAACACTAAGTAAAAAAACCACAACGAAATGTAGGTTTCCAATTAGAGCTGTTTTATAAAAGTCTGTAACACGATGATAATAACTAACAGATAGATAAAATTTGTTAGAAAATGAGTTATTAAACGCCTTGCTTGCCAGTGTAATTTTATTATCATTAAAGTTATATTGCATTTTTAATTCATCTTTGATAAAAATTTTATTTAATTTTAAATTGATTTAATACTTTGTTAAATCTTTTAACATCTGAACCATTCAAACTTTCTGAAATTGTTTTAACTATTCTACTAAAACCATTGAATAATCCTTTTTTCTTCATATTCTTTTTTGATTGTAGGAAGATTTTTGTGTTTTGAATTTTACTATTAATTCTGTTCTTAATATAAATAACAGTTTTATTGTGCTTAAGTGTCAAATTTCATTCAAACCTTGTCAGTATGCCTTGTACAAAATATTTCTGTTCTTATGAACACAATTAATATTATAAATAATCAAACGAATTGTTATCATTTTAGAATTTATGCCGAATATGACTGCCAATTGCATAAATGCTAAAATGATACCGATTAACGCGGACATTTTAGCATTAAAAATTGCAACTAGATGGCAATACCAGTCTTTTGTTTAATTATTTATAATAAGCTTTTTTATTTTTTTCTATTTGTCTTTGTCTTGGGGCAATATTATTTTAATTATTTATTAATTTTCAGATACTTGATCGTATGAACATTGATTTGATAGAATGCATCAGCCGCATCCATAAAAAACTATCAAAATCTTGGAACTAATTTTATTAACATGCAAGATGATTCTACACTGGCAGATGGTGTTGCTAAAATTATAACTCAGCAAGGGACTTCAGTATTCACTAAAGAGAATAAGTTAACCACAAATCACTTTAATGTATTTTTAGTTAGTGAGTTGATTGACTTAGGAAAATTTAGTTTGAAAAATTGGTGGTTTGCAAAGGAATCGTATAATTTGATAGTTTACACCGGAAATGAAAACATCATTGAACTAAGCAGACATGCTCAAAACCTTAGAACTCTTAAGATAATTATAATATATAATGGTTGAGTTTACACACACGTTCCGTTACATACGTTCAATGCATTAACTTTTGCATTTTATGCTGGGCAATTTTTTTTTTAATTGTACTGAAATAAATCTTGCAAAAATACGTGAAATATATGAAAATGATGTTAATAACTTTCAAGGAATATATATTGACAAGGTCTATACCAACCATCCTCCATATGTTATAGAATCTGACAAAGGAGTAAACATTTTAATATGTTTAGAAGCAGCACGTAGATTAAATTTTTCTTTAAACGTTAAATCTAAATATGTTCATACATTAGATATACTCATTAACGGAGAAAATTATGATGATTATCATGACATATATACATCATATCCTTATTATATTGAACACACAATGTTTTTAGTGGCTTTTGCTAAACTAGTACAAACAGGTTTTGGTCTAATTTATGTTTTTCAATAAGATTTATTGATGCTTATACTAATAACTTTAATCATATTTATTTTATCAAACTTATTTCTAAAAACGTTTAATGTTCTACAAATATATGCTCTGTTTTTAGGCTAAGGTGTTACAGGTCCTAAAAATATTTTATCACGTATTATCTTCATCAATTGGGTGTTTTACTCTTTTATTATTTTGAATGCGTATACTGGTTTATTTTTTTCGTTTCTTGTCGAACCAGTCATGCAACATCAAATCAATACATTAGAAGAAATTTCCAAAACTGATTTACTTATTGTCAATCCTTATAATATACCAATTTTTGCTGGTAATAACCTAATGGAAAAAAAGTTGATATCTAAAACAATAAACATGAGTTAGGCACGTATTGAGGGACCGTTAAAGCATATGACAATGTTTGGTTATTTTGCTTTCCACATGGGTGAGGAAACAGCTAAATATTATTACAAACAATTTCAATTAGAACGATTACCTAAATTTCATAGCATTAATTACAATGTTAGGCCAGTTTTTATAAGAAGCGAACTTGGTATAATAACCTGTTACATAGTTCCATTTGTGCAAAGATTAGTTGAAAACGGATTAGTAAAAAAATAGATGAATGATTATACAGCCATTACTGATGAAGTAGTACTTGAACCGTTTCCTTTAAAAATCAACCATTTTTCTTTTATTTTTTACATTTACTTTACAGGAATAATTATTGCTAAAGTAGTTTTTACTTTAGAATTATTTATTTGTAAATTAAAATTTGTTCTGTCACTGTAGTCAATTTTTAAAAACACATGAATTAGATTTTATAATAATAATCTTAATTGTTTAGCACCATTTTAATATGACATTATCAAATACAAATATGAAACAAAAAGTCGGTACACATTAATTAAATCACTAAAATATCATCACATCATAAAATTTATTTAAAATTACAGTAAAATTAAACATTAATTACTATTAATTAGTTGTGTATCACATGTCATGAAGTCGTTTTTTTTTGTGCATTTGTATTGACAGATATTCATAGCTAAGCACTGTTTTTAATCTGACTATTAGTAATGTAACACTATTTTTAGACCTAGTGTTAGGATTGTTTATGTCTACATTTTGTTGATACATTTTTCTAATAATTTGTACTTTTTATGTAAGAATAAGCTGAAAATATTCTCACAGAAATTTAATGTTTGTCGATTAGTATTAAAAAAAACATTATTTTAGAAAAATTTTCCCGTTGTCAACCCTTACAGTTTTTAGTACAAAAAACAATAAAAATACCCTGTTTTCCAGAAACTTAAACACAGCAGCGGAAGTTGCTTGTTTTAAAAGTTTCACCAATCAGTTAATGCTAATAACTAACAGTTTCCATATTTTGACCGCGGACTTATAATGTCTAGGGACAATATTACAAATTTAACATAAACCCATTACTCCAGTTGTAGCTACATTTTCACTTTCTGAGCTTCACAAACCTTACATGCCTGTATATAGGGTGATTCTTAACTTATGTGCATAAACTCGAGGAATTATACTTTACAATCAATATTATTGATAAATGTTAAAAAAATGTAGTAAAAGTTTTACAATAAGAGAGATAATGAATTATAAAGTTCTAGGAAAATTAAAATTTATTACTTGAAAAAAATTGGTGTGCCATGCTAAAATTAAAATAATAAAAATGTAGTAAAGCTTTTAATCAACTAATTATCAAAATAATAAACAACTAACAAAAATGCAAAATTATTAAAACACTTAATATCATAATAAATGCTCAAAACTATATTCTCTATTTTCCAAACACATCTGCGCCCCTCGGAGCCATGTTGCGCTACATGCATGTTGAAGTCTCGGTGGTTGCCGAATTGTGTCAGCGGCAGCTAGTGGGCGATGTTGCAACTCTTCAACACTGTGAATTTTGGTAGCGTATATCAGATGTTTCATACGTCCCTAAACATAAAAGTCTAGGGGGTCAGGTGATCTAGGAGGCCAGGCAGTTGGACTTCCTTGACTAATCCACATCCTTGGGAACACATTGTTCAACTGTTTGGCAACAAAAACGGTCCCATAAGATGACTGTTTACAATTCCAGCCCATACATTCACCGAAATTCTGTGTTGAAAGTTTGTACGCCGGGTAATGTGTGGATTTTCAACTAACCAATAATGCGTATTGTAAAAATTGTGCACAACGCTACGAGTAAAAATTGTCTCATCTGTCACTAAAATGTTAGTAGAAAAATTTGGGTTCACATCATGCTGACGCAACAGCCATTCGCAAAATACTACCCTAAAAGGAAAATCTGTTGGAAACAGGGCATGTACACGCTGCACATGGTAGAGATACAGTAATTTGAGCTTTAATATGCGCCATACAGTTGACTACGATACCCTAGTTTGATCGGCAACTATCCGGGTACTGTGGCGAAACAATCTATCTCAGGGTTTTTGGTCAGCGGTTCTACCAACTCCGGGAAATAAATTACATCGGGTAATGTGAATGTATATCCATTATTAATTATCATTAATGTAATATAAATGGTATCAACGCACTCACACTTGACCATAAACAATAAATAACTAAAAATAAAATAAACACATGTTATTTTTTACCTAACCACCATGTAAATGTAAAAATGATTATATAAATATTTAAACAATTAATAAATTAAATCTAATTAGATAATGTAAAGTTTATATTTAACTCACCTACGCAGGTAATGACATAAATTGTGTTAATTTATGAAAATGCCCAGAAAACGGCAGAATTATTGTTGTAGGCACATGTGTTCTGGATGAAGATCAGCAGTAAAAGAACCAGGAAGGATAAATTCTTTATGACCTTATCAAAAGAATTTGACCTAACCAGATAGGTTAGTATAAATTTATTGTATGTGCGTATTATTTTAAATAAAAATGTACATGGGGTGGCCTAACTTGTCACAGTACTGATATCAGGACGTTCTTCAGCAATATCGACAATATCTTCCTTGAGATTAAAAATATTCCTTGGTCTAGAACGACTCCCATGTTGTCCAGGTCTGGGCTGCAAGTGCCCAGATTCTCTTGCACGCTGTACCAAACGTACAAACGATCCACAAGCCGGATTATACCTTTGAGGGAATCTCTCGGAATAAAGGCAAGCTGCAGCCACTGAATTACACACTGACAGGCGCCACTTACTTTTTTTTCAATTTTTTAGCAACAACCGCCGGGACTTCAACGTGCATTATTTTAATTTAATAACATTTATCAATAATATTAATTGTAAACTATAATTCTTCGAGTTTATGCGCATAGGTTAAGGATCACCCTGTATACCTAAGTATCTTGTTTTTTATGTTTGACCAGAAATAACTAATTTTTCGGTAAGTTTAAAAAAAAACAAAATGTCCCGATAGAGGATTCTCAAGATACTTGATAACAATACGGATCTTCAGTTCTTTTAGTGCTTTGTAGGGGAAGGTGTAACTCCTACCAGGCGCATATCCAGGTGGCGGATAGGAAAATTGCACACGCGGACCAACACCATGGCACGGTAGCCAATGCTTTGCTCCGCTATGAACTCTTTGGTCTACTTTTGACCACCTTTAGGTTCCTGAGACTATTAGGTCTTGAGAGCTAGGGGACCAAAACATCTTTTAATTTCTTTTCATTTTAGTTTTATTAATTCTCACATATTCTTTATTACCGGACTGAAAATGAGTAATTTAACATGCCACACAACACGGAACAAACTAAGTTTACGGAGCAGAGAAGTGTTACTAAGCGGGCATACTTCGATTGTTATTTAGCGATCGCACGACATATGACGACAAAACCGCAACCACTTTCTAATGACAAAATGTCATTAATTATGAAAATGGACAAACAAGTAGCATTTGGCAAAGGTGGCTTAGTAAGGTCTCTAACCACGGACCTTTGGAGAGAAGAAAAAGAAACACCAAAAACACATATAAAAGGAAAACAACTCTGTCCCACAAGCACACGGTAAAATGAGTAAATAACTTTTAAAAAAAAAAAAAACAGAAAACAACCTACAAAGCTTTGCAAAGTTTATCAGCAACAGCAAAAGCGTCAAAAAACTGCTCAAAAGCCTAACACGGAACTAGGCACAAGAATCCAGAGCTAATAAATAATGACATTAAAGAAAATCAAACAAGGAAGCAAACATAAAAAACAAAACGGAAAAATTAAAAACAAAAATGTGCAAATTAAACAGCTTTATAACAAATAGCCAAAAACTAAAACGAAATATAAACTGATATTATGGAACCACGGAAAACACGGCACCAAGTCAATAGAAAAAGTCAAGGACTAGGAGTTACAGCCGAGAAAAGTTAGATATATAAAATACAAATTCCAGATAGATACAGAACAAAACTCCGCTACTATTTAATGGTAAAAATAAAGCGGACGAAAAAACGCACACTTCACAGCAAAACACAAAATATGCGAAAATAAAACCAATTAGAATGTAAAATAATTCGAGAGTACACAGCGGAGGGAAACCTCATGACACAGATGGTTCTACCGAGCAAGTCAAATAGCCACAAAACAGTTAACCAACAATTAGAAGAAGCACCGGATAAAAGCTCAAGGGCACCAAATGAAGACAGTAGGTGGACGAAGGTCATCAAACACAGGATAACGATAAATACCATAATAATAAAACCTGCAGTTAAAAATAGGTCAGCACTGAAAGAGTCGTATACTTATACGAGGATGATTAGACATTTGATTTAAAATACTTTCAAAAAATACTTTTTATGGCTATGATAAAATTATGTTATATTTTTAAGTTTAGTTGAGAAGTATTAAGATAGTTTATAAAAAAAACATAAATTTAGTACAATATTTTTAAATTAAGGGCGCAATATTTAATAGTAAGAGTTATAAAACTTGGAGCACAACTCCAATAATTTAATTCCTTTTTTAAAACGCTTTTTTAAATTCAAAATGAATAGTTTAGTTTTTGTAAAAAAATGAGTGATTTGGATGAATATGTAAAACAACTTTTAGTAATACCTAAAGCCTATATTCACAAAATTATATCTGACACAACGTGGGCTATGTTTCACAAATATGGGATAAGAGTGGTACCAACTAGAGACAAAGATCATAATTATGTTACCTTTAGAAGTGAAGATGTAGTTATTAAAACAGTTATAAATTGGCAAACATGTGGATAAAACTAATTATATTGATATTGTCAATATAACCAAATGCGGCAAAAAAATATTATATATCAACCGGAGAATATATAGAAAGTAAACTACCGAAATATGTTAACATAATTGCACCTTTGCTTGATAGTCGTAGAGCAATTTCGACTAGACTTACACTTTAACCGTCTCATACAGGTAAAACACTACTTGAATACAACAATAAGCCATTAGAGTTAATTTATTGGGACGATCGTAAAAAGTTAGTTAATCGTCTGCGTCTTTTATTTTTTTCCCAAGCTGCTGATCATACCGGACATAATAATAAAATTACTACAATAATTGAAGAGCTGCAAAAAAATATTAAATAACAGTAACACAAACGTAAACTCTCCTTAACTCTCTGAGTTTTGAAATAAACATGACCATCGATAAATTTGAAAGAACACTTTATTCAAAACATGTAGGTACAGACATGATACTTCAAACAACTTCACCAGAAAAATACAGTTATAATATTATACTCAATTTTTTAATTAATTTAGTAATTCTTTTAACAATAATTATCTTATTTATAATCAATTTTTAAAATACACTTTTCCATACAAGTTGGGCGCAATTTTATCAGCGTTTATAAGTAATGATTCTCAAATACGAATAAACTTTTCCTAAATTACATTTATAAAAAGTGACTTAAAAGAATTTACAAAATATTTTCTTGGTGGAAGTATAATAATATCAAACACAGTACTATAGGTATGAAACACATTGATGTCAACAATAAAACAGAAAAAGCTATCTTAGAAAATTCATACAATCATTTAAAATTGGTTGGCCCTAACGGTAAGAAATTTTGTGTTGGTGACAGCGTACGTATAAGTAAATATAGAAGTGATTTTGCTAAAGGATATACACCAAATTGATCAAATGAAATATTTACTATAAATAAAATTCAAGCAAAGTATCCATCAGTATACTTATTAACGGATCAAAATAAACAAGAAATTAAGGGTGATTTTTATAAATATTAACTTGATTAGAAGTTGACTTGTTACGTAACTCTTGGATTTCTAAAGATAATGTGGAATAAACTCCCCACTTCTTATATGTTTATTATAAAAACAATTTCAAATTAGTTCCAAAGAATTGCAAACACCCATCACAAAAGTGGTTTGTTCGGTGATAATTAGAAATTTGTAATAAAACTAATTTAGATAAATTTTTAGTGTAACAGTAATGAATAATACCATTATCATCACTAAATAATAACAAATATAATATGAGTTGGTTTTTTTAAATTTTGTATAGTGCATAGGACCTACAATTTCACATTTACTGATTCTATCTTTAAAGTATAAACTTACTTACTGGTAGTTAATTGTTTATTTCTTGTGTTGTTCATTCATCTCATTTCCTTTACTTTAATTTTCTTTCCTTTACATTGGTAATTAGTCATGCGCAATATACTTATCTCACGGCAGAAAATCCTGCAAAGAGCCGAAATCTATCCTTTTACCGGTGTTTCTTAGATAGAACGGTCGCAGAGTTTGCGGATTTATTCGAACTTATTAAACGTTAACATCTATGACGGATTTAACTAATAAGTCAAAAGCACCGTTAAAAATTAATTACTTTGTATGAGTTATACAAAAATTTATTTATATATTGCGTGTGGTTGCATTAAGTAAGTCTCAATTCATTCTTTAAGTGTTTTTTTCTAATTCCCTCTTATTTAAATTTTAGGTCTATTGACCATCCCAATATTTTTATCCATCTGCTTTTTCTTGTAATGCCTAATTGATTTGAATGTTGGCGACCAACATGGCTATTCGCATTTTACTAACTGCAGCTCTAAAGAATTCCGTAGATGTTTGGAAAAACTATTATCTGAGATTCTGGAGCCAGGAGTACTAGAGAGAGAATGTTGTACTACTTGACCCTGAAGAAGACCTCATCTGATTTATTGACCTCAATCTAGACATGAAGGTCAAATGTTACAGCATTCTAAAAACAGACAACCGTCTACAACCTTTAGCCTTAAACGGACTTGGTTCATTGAGCTAGGTCTAGACATGAAGGTCAAATGGTACAACATTCTAAGAATAAATAACCGTCTACAACCTTGAGCCTTAGACTCACTTGGTTCATTGATTTTATTCACTCTAGATGCCCCAATCTTGACCCTTTCATAATCTGTATGTTTACATCATTCAGTATAAACTAGCGTATCAATATGTGTAGTTCAGCAATTAGCTGTGCAATACATCAATATTGACAAAACTTCTAAAATCCATCTTTACAATGCCTGTTTTCAAGAATATTAACAACAAATGATATATTACATATGCTCACAAAATTATTGCATAATTGTGATTTTTGTTTATTTTGTGACAGCGAGTGCTCAAAATCGTGTTCACACATTTCTAGATATCTACAAAATAGTATTAAACTAAAAGGGGTTTACGTTACAAAATTTATATTAGTGACATCCAGAGGTGTGTGGCGTATATATATATAATAAAACGTTTGGACGTATTACACCCCATTTTTTATTGGCACATTTGAAAATGTTTAAATTATTTAGCAAACTAGAGCTAAAAAAAAGTTCTGTGCAAAAAGTAAATAATTTTTACAATTACCCGATGAATAATCGCCGTTTATTAAGATTTGTTACATTAAATTATCACTGCCGGATGTGTACAGATTCTAATAATTATATAATTTTCGAAATTGTTGGCTGGACAAATAATTTAAATTGTCTAAATAATATTAGCATATTTACCACTATGTGCAAATAGATGTAACGATAGATTTATAATTTGGAAAAACCCCACAAATATATCTGTACATAATATGCTTTATAAAACTACTTTAAAAGATTTATTAAATATGAGAGAAAAAAGAAAAAAACAGAACCGTGCATAATATTATAATTATATAATCGAAGCACATATTTATAAGAATAACATTTGTTTTTATTTTTTAAATATTGAAAACATTTAATTATGAAGCAATTCGATAGCGGCGCAATGCGACTCCGAGACGTTTTACTTCAGTTGCGTTTTAAACTTCACAGTAAAAGTATCATATTGATGCAAAACCGGTGCGTGCGTTATAATTTTAGTGCTAGTTTTAGATTCTTGTACCGACACCAAATTCTGTTCCGCCTGCGAAGTTGCTGTCCCCGGACATGCGTGGAGAAGTCACCACCGAAAAT
Source organism: Tachinus rufipes (assembly GCA_963932245.1). Lineage (NCBI taxonomy): Eukaryota > Metazoa > Arthropoda > Insecta > Coleoptera > Staphylinidae > Tachinus > Tachinus rufipes. Next base: position 42,404,442 of record OZ010748.1, read on the forward strand.
TAACCCATAAAAACAACACCTGTGGGACAAACATCGATGGAGTTATTCAGCTTGGGAGCGTCTTCGGATATAAGATATGTAGTTTTAGAATTAATAACACTCACCACATAAATTTGCAAAATTTTTGAATTAGTATTAAAGATAAAATATCTAAATTAATATTAGATTTGATTGAAAAGCATATCACATTTAAATTAAATTTTGAATTATTTGGGCTTTATATTATAGAAGCTAAAGCGTTACAAGATATTAAATCTTTTAATACGAGAAATGTAGTTGTAACAGCTTCTACTGACATTGACAATTTATGTAGTGAACTCTTTGAAAAAATTAGTAAGAAGATGGAGGAATTTCAGGAAAAAGATTCAGGTTGGGCATTGCAACATATTTTATTTTTAGAATTAAATGTAGCAAAATATAACTCTCTTAGAGGATCTTTATATTTTGAATTGCCCCTTAGTATCTCTAAAAAAAGTTCAATTTTAAATATAAAAAACCGCGATAAATGTTGTTTTGCCTGGTCTATAATAGCGGGCGTTTGTCAAGCTAACGGTCTTCCAAATTTACCATCTTCGTATCCTAATTTTAATAATATTTATGATTTCAATGACATCACATTTTCCATCAAGTTAAAAGAAATCAAAAAATATGAGAAAAATAAAATTTATCAATTAATGTTTACGGGTTAGAAAAAATATTTAGAAGTGAGAAATGGGAATGTCAGGTTGTTGGACCTTATCACTATACAAAATTAAGAATGTCGGTACATCTAAATTTACTATTATTAACAAATGATGAAGGTATTTGTTATTATACGCTTATAACAAATTTAAGAAGATTGATTTCAACTCAATTATCTGGTCGCACAAACGCTAAATATTTATGTGACGGATGCTTAATTCATTTCAATTCAATTGAAAAATTCCAACGTCATTTGGAACGTGATTGTTCATATCCACTAAATTAATCGAAACATATGGTCAAATGCGTCCTAAACATATACAAAAGTTTGTAAATTTTCATAAAAAATTAAGGATGCCATTTGTTGTTTACGCGGATTTTGAGTGTGTTTTGAAGCCAATTACAAATACTTTACCTAATCCAAATAATTCATATTCGGTAAAATCGTTTTAGCATGAGCCTTACGCGTTTGCATATTATATAAAATGTTCTTATAATGATTCCTTTTCAAAACTTGTTTCATATCGCGGACCGGATTGTGGAAAAATATTTATTAAATCATTAGAAACAGATGTTAAATACGTATATTTAAATTATTTAAAACCTTTTATAAAAATGACCCCTTTGACAGACAATAAAAAAATTTAACATGAGCAAAGTTTATTTTGTTATATTTGCAAAGAGTCTTTTTTTATATAATGAACCAAAAATTATGGATCACTGTTATTTGACAGGACAATACAGAGGTTCGGCTCATAACAGATGTAATTTAAATTATTATTGTAGAAATTTTATTCTTACAATTTTCTACAATCTTAATTACGATTCTCATTTATTTATTAAGACGCTAGCGTTGGACAAGGAAAGTATTTCAGTTATTGCACAAAACAAAGAAAAGTATGTATCATTCAATAAGCAAATTGTTGTCGATACATGCGTGAAAAATGGTGTTCATAAACCGGTATGTTTCAACTTGAAATTTCTAGATTCATTTCGATTTTTATCATCATCCATCAAAAATTTATCTTCCGAGTTACGGGTACTTAAAACCCTTACGTAGCATAAATTATAGTAAATATTATTATCTACCTGATTCATTTTAATTGTAAATATTTACGTCTGGATGCTTTTATCAAATGCTGAATTGACACTTTTAATACTATATAATGTAAATGTTGTTTACATATAAGAGCATTCTATTGTTTGATTTTGTACCATAATTAATTAATGCGTTTGAATAAAGTTAATATTATTTATTCGATGTTATTAATTTAATCCACTAAGTTAACCCAGTGAAGTAATTCGTGAGTTATCTAAGTGAACCATTGGCATCTCAACTTAGTCCTGCAATTAATTCTTTCGAATTAATCGTTAAACGGTCTTCCATACTCATCCCGCCACGACTTGAGATTTCTGGAAGGCCTAACTTCCGCATTAGAATCTGAACAATGCAATGATGTAGAATTTCAATACATTCGACAAAAAGGAATGTTTCCATATTCCTATGTCGATGATTTTTCAAAATTAAATGATTCAGAATTATCTTCAAAAGACAAATTTTTTAATACACTTAATAACAGTCACGTTTCAGATAATGATATTCTCGAGCGCTAGAGGTGTATAAATTATTTAAATGCAAATCTTTAGGGGATTATACAGATATATATTTAAAATCTGATGTTTTGCTCTTGGCAGATATTTTTGAAAATTTCTGTAATTTTTTGTTAAAAGAACATAAGTTAGATCCTGCACAATATTATACTTTACCTGGTTTAAGTTGTGATGCAATGTTAAAATACACAAAAATTGAATTGGAACTTTTGACTGATATAGACATGCTACATTTTTTTAAAAAGGTAATTTGCGGGGGTGTCAGTGCTTGCATAAAAAAAGAAGCAATTGCCAATAATCCATTTCTCACAGATTATGATGATTCAAAAATTATTTCTTATCTTTTATATTTGGATGCAACTAACTTGTATAGGCATAGTATGCAGCAGTATCTACCCTATAAAAATTTTCAATGGCTTTACCAAACTGAAATTGATTGTTTTGATATACTTTAAGTTTCTGATACGAGTCCCATAGGATACGTGTTAGAGGTTGATTTGGAATAACCAACATATTTGCATGATCTTCATAATAATTTACCATTTTGCCCGGAAAATGTAATTCCCCCAAATGGGAAATATCCTAAACTAATACAAAATTTAGAAAATAAAAATAATTACATAGTACATTATATTGCCTTAAAACAATGCCTGCACCACGGTTTGATTCTTAAAAAACTCATAGAATTTTAAAATTTAATCAATCTCCATGGCTTAAAAGCTATATCGACTTAAATACTAATTTAAGAAACAAAGCCAAATTTAAATTTGAAAAGATTTTTATTTAAATCATATAACGTTAGCGTTTTTGGTTAAACCATGAAAAATTTAGAGAATGATATAAAGCTTTTAACTCAATGGGAAAGATTTGGAAAAAAATGGGGCGCTGAAATTTATACATCAAAACCAAATTTTCACAATTTTACAGTTTTTAGTGAAAATTTAGTTGCAGTGCAAATGAATAAGGTAAATATTTATTATGATAAACCTATTTACATTGGCTTTTCGATATTAGACCTTTCTAAAACAACTATATATTCTATAGTTATTTAAAACCCAAGTACGGTGTTAAAATGTCTTTGTTTATACTGACACCGCTCCTTAATTATAGAAGTCAAAAATAATGTATACAATGACATTAAATTTAATTTAAATTATTTCGATAACTCTAATTACCCCAAAAAAAAAAAAATTTTAACATCCCTCGAAATCAATCTATAGTTGGTAAAATGAAAGATGAGTATGCAGGCATTCCTATTAAATGTTTTTATGGTACCGGTGCTAAAGCATATTGTTTACATGTGCCGACAAATGAAACTAAGATTGTTAAAAAAGCTAAGGTGTGTCAAAATTTTCGATTAAAAATCAGTTAACTTCAAAAGATTATAGAGATGTAGTTAACGGCAAAAATTTAATTTATTGTAGTATGTATGTTTTAAAATTTCAGTTACATGATATGTACACAGAAATTAAAAATAAAGATGCATTATCCAACAAGGATGATAAACGATATTCAATACCCGACACAGTAAAAACTTTAGCGTGGGGGCATACTAATATTTTATTTTACGAAGAACCTCTAGAAAATATTAAAATATTAGAACAAGTTTTAGAAAATTTCGAATATCGTGATGAGGCCCATACAAATTTAGATTTATTGATTGAGGTGGCAGCTAGTATGTAAATATTGTTTAAATTAAGTTTATATATTGTTTTCTATTTAAATTTGTATAATATTGTATATTTATTATTGTTAATATTATTATTTATATTTGTTATTTATGTTCATAGGTAGTTTATACTGTAAATTGTAAATACATGTTTAGAGGTGTTAATAAAATAATATTTATTAAAAAAAAATGTTTTATTAATTCATTACAAAATCATCGTATAATTGGTAAACATTTGATAATGCGCACATAGAGATATGTTTGAAGTGATATAAGCATCTTGATTCGGCTAAAGTTAAAGCTAGATGTTAATTAAATTCTTGTACAGGTATTATTGTGGTAAACTTTTGTAAAAAAATAACTTTTTCTCTCCCTTTAACATAATTTGTGTTATCGTTAAGAATGAGGCATACAGCAGAAGTATTAGCTTTTGTAGGCTCACTCGTGTCAAATTCAATTCTAATTTCAACAGAATTTAATTGCAATGTTTCGTTTTGATTACTACAATCAATTAGTACTATTGGTGTTGTTTCCTTATATTCCTTGCGATTAAAAAGAGGTTCAATTTCTTTGTGAGAATAAGATTGTTAAAAATTTCATACATTTCATATAATTGCGCAATTTGATTTGTTTTGAAATTTAAATTTAAATTATCATAAGGATATCTTCCAGAATTTGAAGAAGATTTGTAAGTTCATTATCATCAAATTGACTCATATCTTTAAGAATTTTGTTTTTACGATCTGTAACCCAAAAATTATATATCTCGGTGTTTCTAATTCAGTAGCCGTTTCCACAGCCCATGTATGTCTTATTGTTTGTGGCAACGCAGGATATTCAGGTATTTCCCAAGATCTGAAAACTATAGATAAATCTTCATTTTTTCCTAACAATTTTGTCAATCTAAGTTGTTAAGCCAATCCTACAGAAATGTAAGGAACTTTCCAATTGATTTTATTAATTGTCACTCTAACACCTTTTTCAGTAGATACAAGCGCATCAAGATCGGTATTACTACGTATTAAAACCAGTTCTTGTTTGGTATTTATTATAATTTTTTTATAATCCTCAGCAAAGCCTAATAACATTTTAACTGGTATGCAAACATTGAAATTTCCATCCGCATCTACCATATCATCTTGTTCTGTATCAGTTTTTGAAATCCATCCAGCGTTTTGTAATTTTTGATTAGAATTGAAAGATAAGCAACCTTTCAATGTTGATTGAATTGAAACCGACATTTCTAGTAGAGTCAATAACAACACCATTTAATTTATAGCGAAGTTTACTAAATAAATATGCAATACCCTTGTTAATAAACTTTGTTTTTTTTTTGTTTCTTAGAATCAGCAGTAGCTTGCAATTTGCCTACTATGTAAATGTAACTTTCACTCAGCAATATGTACATATCTTGTTGTTAAATCGGAATTCTAATTTCATCATTGTTGTTAAAATTTGTTGATGCATATGGTTGATGAGTGTAAAATTGAGAATTTGCGATTAAGTTGTCAATAAAGACAGTTTCTTTAACATTAAGTATACTCATTATTTAATATAATTTAAATCCTAAAGACTTTAAAAATATAAGGTTTTTTGATGTTAATCTACTGCGCGCAGATTGTCTCATAATGGAATTATTTGTTGTAGTCAAGTTATATTGTAAGTTTTTGTAACCATAATTACGCATACTATGATATTGCACTATCATATTTAAGAATTTTTTTTTAAATGAAGTCTTATTGTGATGGCCTCTCCTCTGAAATTAACTATATTTCCGTCTTGATCCACTATTTTAAGTGTTATGTTATTAATAGTTGATGTATTAATTGGTAAATATATAACCGTCTCAGGGGACTGTACAGTTTTATAACCTGGTGGTACCGTAGGGAAAAATTGAAACAATGTATGACCCAATCTTCCGTTTCTATAAGAGCTGGCTGTTATACTACAATCCACACATAAAGAATTTATTTTTAAAATACCTGTTGAAAAGTCTGATTCAGTGGAAATATCTTTTGGTAATATTCTTTTACTAAAACCCAGCAATGTTCCAATTGAATTTTCTTTAGTAAAATCAATAGGTTTTGTACATTTTATATGCACTTTTAATGTATTATTATTTCCTCTAATTTTGATATCTTCGTCATGCTTTTGAAGTTGTTTTTGTAAATATGTGTTTAAATCAGTAATTTCATAAGATCCTACAGGAATTGTAATTTCTTTTTTGTCACCATAGTAAAATTTGTTATTGCTTTCATCTATGTTTGCAATTGAATAAAATGATTCAAAATTTGTCAGGCCCAATACAAAATTTTTATCTTGTTTTAAATATAAAGGTGGATTGAAATCTGCCTCTAGGATTGAACTTTTGCCAGTAAAAGTAATATTATAAGACATACTCGTTTGACATCAAACATACGAATGATGGATTTTTCATAATGTATTTTCATATAAAAATATTAAACATAAATTTCCACAATTATAGGTGTTATACTTTTGAAAAGCATCATGATTATATAAAATATTCTTTTTACCATCTTTATAAAAATATTTTACTAATTCTAGAGGTGGTTTTAAATTACCAAAACTGTCAAAATATTTAATATTATTATCATTTCTAATATAAGCTACCCAATAAGAACCAACTTTTGATTTTTTTTCTAAATTTACAATACCACATTCTTTTGCATTCATTTTAGTTGGCAATTCATCTAGCATGTATACACCTCTAAAATATGGAATGTTTTTTGCATATTTATACAAGTCAATATTTGTTAATGCTCTTTGTGGTAGCTTTTTTATTAGTTTTTTTTTAAAGGATAAATGTAAAGACCGTGACCACTTTTATATGGTTTCACATATAAACCATCACCAATTTTATAACCCTCTTTGCTATTTACTTTGGATTTTAATACATCTTTTTCCACTTTGTTAAGTCGTTGTTGTTCTTCTAGTTGTCCTTTTAATGCTCTTTTCTTTATTATAGCTTTTGCAATTCCGATAGCGCCAGATATTATAGCTCCTAAGAAACCCCCGCTTTGTGGTATTTTAATAATCCTTGAAGGTATTTTTTTTATATATTTTGTTTTACGTTTAACACCTTTTCCTAATTTAATATTTGCTAACGTTACATTAGACTTTGATTTAGAAATGTTTTTTTTTGAAGTTTTTTGACGTCTTAGACTCATACCTAATTTGGTATTTATGCGCATAATATCAGACACACTTAGTGCAGCAAACTTTTCACCTAAACTAGCGTCAGGTGCTTTTAATCTTATTGCAGTTTGTCTGCTTAACAATCTATCCGCTTCGTGTCGTTTAGAAATATCAGAATATTTTGAATATGCAATATCGTGTTGTTTGCAGTGATCGTCTAATACGTTTATACCTTTATCACCTCTTTTGAGTCTTTTTTCTAATTTTGTTCCTGGACCACAAAAATTGTATCCCGGAATATGAAATTCCCGTGTAGTTTTATTAATTAAATTGTTGACAAGTCCGCGTCCATTATTTTTTTTTTTGCACGTTTGGTCTTTCTTTTATGAGTTAACATAATATACTATATAACAATAAAGAACGTAGGTATACTATATATTCTATGAAATATTGACAAATTTATCAGTTTAACTACAGATTTAGAATCATAATGAGAGTTGTGAAACAAACTCAATCTCTACCAATAACCAATCAAGATATAGATTGTTTTAAAAATACGTTTCAATGTAGTGGCGTAATAGCCAACCTTCCTCCAGGGTTATAATATGTATAAATAAATAATATAAACTGACCTACCAAAAGTACCTTGCCGACACAGCACATTTCAATGTCTGTTTATCATCACAATCGACATTGAAGGAATGCTGGATCAGCAAGTACTTGGTATATATATATATATATATATCAATCGAATAATAATATGAATATCAATCAATCAATAATCGTACACTAATGAAATAAAGTAAAGTATAATGTAAAGTGCAACGAGTATTAGTATCAATCCCTCATCAACAAACAATGCAGAATTAACCTGCATTACATGGCGATACTGCCTCGGAAACAACACCGGGAAGCAACATCCTGCTGCGTGAAAAGAATCCAGTCGACTGCCACATGGAAGAAATTAGGAAACTAAGAGTGAAGGTCCAGCGGACATCACTCTCAAAATTGAAGATTCCACCAAAGGAGGAAGAGTGGTATCCACCATCAGGAGTCAAAGATCCCTATCTCTTCGATCGGAAGACGCCCGACATTTGGACTCCATATGTCACCAGCTTATCCGAAGCGGCTGGAGAAAGAAACAAGAAAACGCAGTAGATGTTTACTGCCAGACAGAAGACACATGGAGGAACAACTATAAGAACACCCCAAAAAAGATAAGAAACAACAGGAAGAAAACTGAACAATTATTAACGGACAAAATAAGTGATTTATTTAGTTTTTAATATGAATTAAAATATATAAGAAGTTAATATTAATAATTACGTTCACAATTCAGATTAATTAGTCATAAATATATATTTAAATGTAAACTTTAAATAATCAACTGGCATACGATTGTAACTATGCAAATTAGAATAATATAAACATAATTAGCAAATGTATAAACCAAGCATTTTTAAAATCAACTCACGGACAAGTGACCGACAGAATGTAAACAATAGAAAAATGTTGAAAATATAATAGCTCAAATATAAAAAATAATCAATCAATCAATCAAATATAATATTTCACTAGATTGCAAAAAACATGCAAACACCTTTTGCAAAAATTTATGCCGAATAAACAAATTCCTTTAAAGTCATAAACATGCAAACTTAGCAGTTTAGGTAACAATAACAATTCAAATAGTAAATATATAGTAATTAACGTAACAAATTACTATATAAAATTAGAAACGTAAGAAATTATTTACTACTAAGGGCCGGTCTTTCATTTTGCGCTTAAGCTAAGATTGGAGTTTAAGCTCTTTTCAAATCTGTTTAACTGAGTTTATCAATGTAATCTGTCTTACTGCATTATTTATAAATAGGTTATGTAACGTGCTTTGAGTCAGGAAAAAGCGGGACATTTAAATTTAAAATAAATTTTGATAAAATTGTAATAATAAGATTGTCGTTTAAAAATGCACAACATTGCATGTTTTTAATTAACAATATTCTTAAAAACGTAGTAATAATGCAGTTTAAATATGTTTATTTTAACATTTTGCTGCAAACATTTTACAGAATAAAATGTCATAAATAAAATGAAGTTAGAAATAAAAGATATTTTAGAGATTTCACTACCAACTTAAAATACATTTTTTATATTAATCTCAGATCACAAACTGAGTTAAACTTAGGATTAAACTGTGATTGAAATATCAGCCCTAAATAAACAAACATAAAATCGTTTGTATAACAAAATATGTTTATTAAACATTCATTAAAAACAATTTAATGAAATTCCTACATGGTCGGAAATACAAGCCAGATTTAATAGCATTAAAGAGAGATTTGTAGGACAGGCTAAGAGAGCCATCAAAGCAAATCCTCCGAAAAAACAGGAAATTAGACAAGAAATTAAAACTAATCTTGTTTTAATATACAATGAGCACGTCAAATTGTGCGTTGACTATAAAACAAAACTTGCAGAAGACCAAATAAAATTTGTAAACACCAATTTTTATTATATAAGGGACAAATTCATTGCCGCCTTAACAAAGATTAATTTCGAATATCAGGTACCCGACTCAGCAACAACTGAAGTCGATATCAACGACATAAAAGAGTGTGCATCAGATTCAACAATGGCACTCACACATACCGAAATGATCTCCTTGTCAGACAAGATACTACCAAAATCATTTGACGGAAATCCCGCAGATTTAACCACATTTATAGACGCTGTAACATTACTGAAGGAAAATTGCGGATCCCAGGAAAACCTGGCCGTATCCTTCATAAAAACAAGATTAACTAAAACGGCAAGATTAGCCATAACAGACACGACAACTAAAATTGACCAAGTTATTACAGCACTAAAAAGTAAATGCGTGGGAGATAAAGCACAGGTAATAGAAGCAAAACTGCTTAACCTGAGACAAAAGAACAAAGACGCTAATACGTTTGTGAAAGAAATCGAGGAATTAGCTACAAAACTATCTTTAGCATATACTGCGGAAGGCGTCAGAGCCGACACAGCAGAGATTTATGCAAAGAATAAAGCAATTTTTACGATGATGACAAATGCTAAGTTAGATAAAACACGGCTAATAATGGAAGCCGGCACATTTAATAGCGTACAAAAAGCTACGGCGAAGTTTTTAACGTCGGATGGTGATACTAGTAACACCAATATATTGTTTACTAACACCAAATACAGAGGACATCAAGGATCTTTCCACAATAATCGCGGTAACAACAGCGATAGACGAGGAGCAACCAAAAATACAAACAATCCATGGCAACAGAATAATGCCAATAATGATCAACAAAATAATAACAATTATAACAATCCAAATTACAAACGAGGACGCGGAAACTTTAATTTTCGCTAAAATAATAACAACCGCGGTAATTACCATAATAATTATCAACAACATAGCTACCATAACAGTAACAACGCAAGCATTAGGACGATGGAAGCGGAAAACTCCAACGTCCCCCACACAGGGCTGTTGGGGGACACAACTCAGAACCTCGAACAATATTAAATCTTGCTTATTCAAACTTCATTGCTATTAACACCGATATGTCACCGAACAAACTAAGATTTCTAATAGACACGGGAGCTGACATATCACTTATAAAAATTAATAAACTATATCAACAATTTCCTAGATATTCTCATCAATGTATAATACACGGTGTGACAGATTCAGAAATAGTAACATCGCACGCAACACAGCACATTTCAATGTCTGTTTATCAACACAAGCGACATTGGAGGAATGCTGGATCAGCAAGTACTTGGTATATATATATATATATATATATATATATATCAATCGAATGATAATATGAAAATCAATCAATCAATAATCGTACACTAATGAAATAAAGTAAAGTATAATGTAAAGTGCAACGAGTATTAGTATCAATCCCTCATCAACAAACAATGCAGAATTAACCTGCATTACATCAACGACATAGTGACTTGCTTAATGGTGGTTGTAAAAGAGGATTGATTATTGGTTGTTCTGGGTGTGGGAAAACAAATATTATAATTAGTTTACTTTTGCATCCAAATGGTTTAAGATTTCATAATGTTTATATTTACTCGAAAACATTACATCAATCAAAATATCAATATTTAAAAAAAGTTATTGAACCTATAAAGGGTATGGGTTATTTTGAATATGATAACAGTGATCAAATTATATCACCACAAAAAACCAAAGAAAATTCAGTTTTTATATTTGATGATGTTGTATGTTGCAATCAAAGCATAATGAGGGATTATTTTAGTTTTGACCGACACAATAACATAGATTGCTTTTATATTTGTCAAACATACACTAAAATACCAAAACAACTTATAAGAGATAATGCTAATATATTGATTATATTTGAGCAAGATAATACCAATTTAAAACACATTTACGATGATTATGTAGGTGTCGATATACCAACAATTTAGAGATATTTGTTCTTATTGTTGGAAACAAAAATATGGATTTTTAGTTATTGATAAGGAAAGTGAAATAAAATCTGTACGCTATAGAAAAGGATTTGATTCATTTATTCATTTATAAATTATATATAAATATATTGTATGTTTGAGTTCCAACAGTTTACGTCTACATGCAGTTTAATAAACATCATGGACAAACAATTGGTCAAGGAGATATTAAAAACTCAACGTATTGTAAAAAAAAAGTTTCAAGATTTGAAAACTGATTATGCACAGTTGCAGTCACAAATGCAATCGGCTTATTAACCGATAACCAAACCAATAGAAGACCTTATTGCAAATCTCAAAGTTAAATTGGAACCAAAATTTGAAAAAAATGAGGAAACTGAAGAAATTAAAACTGAAACACCAAAAAAGAAAAAGTATGGTAGAAGGTCATCCCCTATTAAAATGGAAGAATTTGTAACACCAACTAATACTACCATTAGTAGTAAAAGAAGGTGCGCGCTAGGGCACCTCCCACCACTTTTTTCAAGTCAGGGCCATTGCCATGGCCACGCCTCCTCAAGCCATCACGCCCCTCCAAAGTCAAGGCCATTGCCATGGCCACGCCTCCTCAGTGCCATTACACCCCTCTAAGGCCATGACCACAATCTTCCAAGGTCAACAGCACTTTTTTCAAGGCCAACCCCATTTTTCATGGTCACACGTGTTCAATTTTACTTATATAATGTTACTCAGCTGCATTTTAACTATTGAATGTAACTTCAATTATAAAAGGTAGTAGTAGTAATGGATGTCGATAATTATTTTTATAAAATTAATATAAAATTAATATCTAAATTAATAAACATTAATGTAATTAAGAATGAAGATATAAATATTTTAAATCAAGTTCTTAAATTAATGAAGTGTGTATTCGGGTACTGGTGTATTTGTGGGGGATTTGCATCATATTTATTAAACCGAACAAATTAGTATAAAGATATTGATATATTTACTAACACAAAAGAAGCACATTTAGTTATACAAAATGCAAAGATTATAGGATTTAACTTTACACCAATTGAAAAAGAATTTTATTCTGGAAGAGATCAAATGAATAACTTTTATTTACAATGCAATGGACACATCGTATTCAATATAATAGTTAAAACAAATATGGAGTTTGGATCACATGAATCATTTTCAAATTCAATTATACGAGAATTTGATATGGGTATATGTATGAGTGCTATATATTTTGAAAATCGGAAATGGTGGTCCATATGTCGTAAAAATTTGTTACACAACAACAAATTTATTAAGAAAATGCGCATTCAGAAATATCATAATAGGATTATTGAGAAACAATTCCAACCACTTTCCCTTCGTATGTTGTGTTTAGACAAAATTATTATGTGATTTTTGTGTGAAACACATTATTCTTTTAATCCGACCTCTTACAAACCAATCGGTTAGAACTCCTATAAGTTTTAAAGTAAATTTTATACTATTCAGTTCAACGTTAAGCATCACTACATCAATGTCTTTCGAAGAAGTTGCATATTTACCTCCTGTAGAGGTTCTTATTATAAACAATGGTGTAGAAATTCCAATGCTCCCCAATATTGCAACGGAATATTTTCAACAAAAAGCATACATTTTGCTTGGTATGATGAACGTGGATTTACAAGCCTACGAAGAAATTATTGTGTGATTTACTGATGAAGACTTGAACAATTTGGAACTAGACCCTAATCTTATTGTGTATAATCATAATTTAAAAATATTACGATTAAAACTGTATGATGAGTGTTATAAAATCCACATTGTAATAATATTAGATGATTCTGAGAAAGATATATTAAATGAATATATTTAAGAATAAATAGTTTTATTTTTATTATTAGATCTATAAACCATATTGTAAAATGAAACGTGTACACTTTGTAGAGAAAAACAAAATAAAATATATGTATGTTTGGAACTTTGCACATCAACAAGCTAGAAAGGGGGTTTGGATGCTTAAAGCAATAGATAGAAGTAGATTTGCACAACGTATTGAAAAAATAGATAAAATCATATCATCTGTTTTGGATGAAGAACACAGGAACAGAATTTACCTTGAACGATGTAGTGGTAGTGGAAAGTGTAATTAACGTTTTGATGGTGGGGGAATATAGATATAAATGAGTAGTATTACCTGAATTTCTAGAGTTTCAACCATGCGGGCTGCATACGCTGAGATGAACTAACCAACACCAACAGATTTAAAAAGTGCAATAGAAACTTTACATAATCGGTTTTACATTTTCTGTATGGATGCTTGTCGTGCCCAAAATCGACTTGATAGTTTTGAAAGTGATGAAGTTTATCAAATGAGAGAAACAAATTATGGTTTGGGGATGAAAATTTGTTACGATTATATACCTATACTATACTATATACCCGTGGTGTTTATTGAAACAATGCAATTTTTTTTCTTTTACCTAAATTTTATTTGTAGAATTAAATGTCGTTAAATTAAGGTTAAATTAAAAATAACAAAAAAATAAAAAAATAATTATTTATTTATAATAATAGAAACATAAATTGAATATATATTTTATTAATTTCAAAAAATAAAAAAATTAAAATATTGGTTGTGTAGCAGACGGTCACATCCACCCATAATAATGGTCCATCCCCTGGCTACAGATTCCTTATTTCTATAACATAATAAAACAAATAATTAATACAAGAAAAAAAATCAATTTAAAACTTACCATTCTTAATACTTCCGTAGCTGGGAAGATTGGGTGGACTCTTCAATACGGCGTTGGAAACTTCTGAAATAAAAAACAAATATTAATAAAATAAAATTACAATAAATTTTTTAATTCACTCACCTTTTTTAATTTCGCACACTTCTCCATCCAAGTTTTCGACTTTCTTTCACCAAGGAATCCTTGAGGGTTTTTACTAACACCCTCTGTTTTTCTAAGTGCCGCTTTTCCTCTTCTTTGCGGAAAAGCGACTCTACTTCTTTGTCCACTTTGATTAGTGATTCCTCCAAAAATTCACATGAATTTTCCAGGAAGAGATCTTCTAAAAGTGGTGTTAATAGGTCATATATATCTTGGGAAAAGGGTTGGATTTGGCCGGTTATATTAGAAATATTAGAAGGTTGGGGGGCTGGGGTAAAAAGAATTGGGGGGTTGGGGTAAAGAAGATTGGGGAGGCTGGGGTACATAACTCGCAAAGAGTTGAGAAATCACTTATTACGATGATCTCGTCTTCATCATCATATAATGGAAGAGGATAAGAATATTGATCTATTAACTCACCTAGATCATTATAGAGATTAAAATTAGAAGGCGATATTTTGCAATTTGGAGGGGTTATTTGGATATTATCAATTATATTAATTTTGGGATGCATAGTGGTTGGTTGTATGGTTGAGATGTGGAGGGTTTCAACTACTAGAGTGTAATATTATAAGTTAATACTATTTTCGCTTTATATATTAGAATTACAATAAAAAAAAGCAAATGAGTAAATGTAATTAATATTGTAGGCAAATGTGCATAATGCTTCCTAGGTGTAGTAAAACATGATGGTACGGCCAATGTAATTAATAATAATTAAATTATATAAAAAGAAGAAGAATGCCTCTCGATTATTAGCATATGTACATTTCTTATAGGGGAACCTGATACTAATATGCAGCACGCTCGGGAATCCAGTCTACATTTTATTACATAATATATGTTAAACTTCAATTATTAACACATGTACATTTCTGCATGTTTAAGTTGAATGAACATTCCTTATTTAGAATGAATGTCAGATTTGCAGGTGGTTAATACGATGAAAGCAAAAACAAAAGATGCCGTTGATATTTTTTATATTCTATTTTTAGAAAGGGGCAGATGCTACCAACATTTTCTCGATGTTATGAAATATAATGTAAATATTGGATTACACCATAACATATTCCACGCAAAATGCAATTGCTATAAATAAACCTAAATAATATACATACAAATATTTTAATTTTACAACTATTACTTTTTAAAATATAATGGGAAAGCACAATCATTATGCAGATGTACATTCTTTGCAATGTTTAATTAATTAAACACATGTTAATTAATTAATTTAACACATAATCAAATTTGCAAAAAAAAATTGAATGAGACAACTGGCGCTATAGCAGGTGGTCATTTGACAGGTGGTTACTTGACAGGTGGTTATTTAGCAGGTGTTTAATTAGCAGGTGTTCAATTAGCAGGTGTTCGTTAGCAGGTGGTGAATGGGGTCAATGAACTCAATGACACCACTCAAGGCCATGACCAGCCCCATTCTCTCTCTACTTATATATATTATAATTGCGCAAATCTTCATTATCTAATTTAATTTTCTCTAGTGTTTTATTCTCGTTGATTGTATTTATGAAATTATTTTTGAGGTTTACCTATCTTGTAACCTCTGACCAGGCAGGGAATATGAAGCTCTCTGTTTTAGGGCCGCTGGTGACATTAATATGTACGTTGCGTATATGCGTGTGCATTGTTAATTTCCACTTGCCATAGTCTAGTTTACAATCGAATTTTTTCAAAAAATCTTGGCCTAATATTCCGTCTACAGGGATAGGGATCTGAAAATCATGTTCTAGTGTTTCGTGGTGACTTGCGTATAATCTAGC
Source organism: Tachinus rufipes (assembly GCA_963932245.1). Taxonomy (NCBI): domain Eukaryota; kingdom Metazoa; phylum Arthropoda; class Insecta; order Coleoptera; family Staphylinidae; genus Tachinus; species Tachinus rufipes. The sequence goes on from OZ010748.1 coordinate 42,420,686, forward strand.
GCTGGTTGCGTGCGATGTTACTACTTCTGAATCTGTCACACCGTGTATTATACATTGATGAGAATATCTAGGAAATTGTTGATATAGTTTATTAATTTTTATAAGTGATATATCAGCTCCCGTGTCTATTAGAAATCTTAGTTTGTGCGGTGACATATCGGTGTTAATAGCAATGAAGTTTGAATAAGCAAGATTTAATATTGTTCGAGGTTCTGAGTTGTGTCCCTCATCAGCCCTGTGTGGGGGACGGTGGAGTTTTCCGCTTGCATCGTCCTAATGCTTGCGTTGTTACTGTTATAGTAGCTACGTTGTTGATAATTATTATGGTAATTACCGCGGTTGTTATTATTTTGGCGAGAATTATTTAAGTTTCCGCGTCCTCGTTTGTAATTTAAATTGTTATAATTGTTTATATTTTGTTGATAATTATTGGCATTATTCTGTTGCCATGGATTGTTTGTATTTCTGGTTGTTCCTTGTCCATCGCTGTTGTTACCGCGAATATTGTGGAAAGATCCTTGATGTCCTCTGTATTTGGTGTTAGTAAACAATATATTGGTGTTACTAGTATCACCATCCGACGTTAAAAACTTCGCCGTAGCTTTTTGTACGCTATTAAATGTGCCGGCTTTCATTATTAGCCGTGTTTTATCTAACTTAGCATTTGTCATCATCGTAAAAATTCCTTTATTCTTTGCGTAAATCTCTGCTGTGACGGCTTTGACGCCTTCCGCAGCATATGCTATAGATAGTTTTGTAGCTAATTCCTCGATTTCTTTCACAAACGTATTAGCGTCTTTGTTTTTTTGTCTCAGGTTAAGAAGTTTTGCTTCTATTACCTGTGCTTTATCTCCCACGCATTTACTTTTTAGTGCTGTAATAACTTGGTCGATTGTCGTTGTTGTGTCTGTTATGGCTAATCTTGCCGTTAAATAATGAAAATTGGTGTTTACAAGTTTTATTTGGTCTTCTGCAAGTTTTGTTTTATAGTCAACGCACAATTTGACGTGCTCTAATCTAAGGGGTGGGGGTAAAGGGGGGGCGTGGCTAAGCTAAGGTGGGGTAAAAGGGGCGGGGCTCCGCCATCTTGACCGCCATTTTGTTTTCCGCCATCTTTCGCCGCCATTTTGTTTTCCGCCATCTTGGACGCCATCTTAGACGCCATCTTGACCGCCATTTTGTTTGCCATCTTGGCCGCCATCTTGACCACCATCTTGGTCGCCATTTTGCTTACCATCTTGGTCACCATTTTGAATCACCCTGTATAATGTTTCCGCCATATTTATTTTTGCGCGACATCTTTCTGATAATAAGTCAACTATTTACCATGCATACATCAATTTTGAATAATGTTTGTAACCAATCACACGAATACAAAGTTTCCACCACAATTGATAATGAGTCACAACTAATATAAAAAGTGAAAGTGTGCTTTAACCTCATAGCGCTCTATCATTCTTCAACCGTGAAGCAGTGAGAGTCTTACAACAGAAGTAATACGAGTGCTTTTACCTATTCCACCATAACATTCAAAACAGGAATTTTACTTTTTAAATTTATTTTAATCAAAGTACAAGTGTATGTTTCAATTGTACACGTGTGTGTTTATGTGCTCTATTTGTATACGTGTGTGCTTGCTTTTTAAGTGAAATTATTTATTGTTTAAGTGTCATCAATAATCAAGGTTAGTACATTTTGTTAATTCCATTATTTATTTATTTATTTATTTCCTTATTTCAATTAGTGAAATAATTTTAAAATATTTATTAATTTTATTATTAAACAATACAATACATTACTTAATATTTAATTTATCATACTAATATTATTTATAGTTATACATTATTTATTTATCACATTTATCACTCAACCAGACATTACGATAATCATAATATACTGGCTACAGTTCAATCTTTCATGTTTTCTCATTTACATAAATAATTTAAAATATAATAATAAAATAACTATAAGAATATGAATATGAAAATATAATATTAGAATCAGTCATAATATTTAAATTATTTCAAAATTAATAATATACATTAAAGTTTTATGTATTTTTTTTTTAAATTGAAACTATCATTAATTACAGATGTTCAACTGCAATAATTGTAGTATGACATTCACGAGAAAAGATGCTCTCAAAAGGCACGGTGATTGCTGCAATAATGGAGTTAACAGCATTAAGTGCCCCAAATGCGAATACAGCACATCTCGCAGGGATGCCATTACACGACACCTAAAATCCATACATGGATTTAATGGTGAACAAGTGTCAGCTGGGCATATTAGATTGCAAGCCCATAAAGCGAAGTTGGGGCGGCCTATTGGAGATGGTATTATTGAAGTTTCCAGCTGCTTCAAGAATCGAATCGGAAGCTTTAAAATAAATGCCGAATCCAGTGTCGGTGCGGATATTCCATCATTTTTAAACGGTTGCAAAAATCGAGTTGTTTGCCTTATTCAAAATAAGTTGGAAATGTTCACAAGTATTAAATTTACTTGTGAATTATTTGCCCACTATGTTAAGGCGGACACCGATGATGATACTAGAGAGTTAAAATCATTTAACTCTAAGTATGTAACGGTTGATTTAATCACCGATATTTATGCCGCTTATGATGGGATATCCGCAAATATTAAAACAAAAAGCGAGGAATTTCAGGTAAAAATATTTTTCTTTCTAATTAAATGATAATTTATTAATTTATACGTTTTTTTTTTGTATTATAGACAACAGGTAATGGCTGGACATTGGAGTCGGTATCACATCTATCAATAGAAGTTGTTAAATACGCACCAATTCGTTTATCTAGCTACATCGACTTACCAGGTAATAATTAGTACTGTTATATATTATTATATTTACTACTATTTTTATCATATTTTTTATAATAAATTACTAATATTTTTTTGTATTTTTTTGTTTTCAGCACCAATTAAATCTAGGAAGGCATGTATCAACATTCAAAATGATGATGAGATGTGTCTGGCCTGGTGCATCACCGCTGCCCTCCACCCGACCAACAACAACAATTCACGCACATCCAGCTACCCACACTACAGCACTGCGATGAATTTAACCGGCATCAATTTTCCGTGTAAGTTGAAAGATTTAAATAAAATTGAAAATTTGAATAACAGTATAAATGTATATGAACTGGAATATAATAATGATACCAGCGCGTTTAATGTTGTGGGTCCTGTTCATTTCACTCAGAATAGACGGGCAACCCATATTAATTTACTATTAATTGAAAATGGAATTAAATCACACTACGTTTTAATAAAAAATATGTCTAGATTGGTATCACCACAAATTTCAAAGCATGAACACAAAACATATTTATGTGATGGTTGCATAACTTTTTTCAAACCAAAAGCTGCTCTAGTACTTCATACTCAGAATGATTGTAATAAAGTATATACAATCATGCCAACTTCTGATTTGAAAATGGATAGAAATGGGGTGATGAGCCCTGGAAACATCACAAAATTTGTCAATTATAATAAGCAAATAAAAGTCCCATTTGCTATTTATAGAGATTTTGAATCTATTTTAAAACCCATTCAGACATGTGAGCCTAATAGTGATACTAAGTTCACTAATATAACACATGTTCACCAACCTTATAGTTTTGCGTATAAGATTAAATGTTCGTATGATGCATCTTTAGCTAAGTTTGTAAAATACACTGGCGATGACTGTGCCAAAGTATTTATTGATAAACTTACTGATGATGTAGATAGAATTTATAATCAACATTTAAAGCCCATAATCCCCATAAATAAATTAACACATCAAGAGCAATTCTCATTCAATAGTGCTATAATATGCCATATTTGTGATAGAGAGTTATCTCCTGCTGAAAAAGTTGCAGAGTCACTTAACTGGGAAGTTTGTCGGTGCCGCTCACTCGAATTGTAGTATTAATTATAAGCTACCAAATTTTATACCGGTATTTTTACATAATTTAGGCGGGTATGATTCACACCTTTTTATTAAAGATCTCGCTTGTGACAATCAAGACATTGATTTCATACCTCTGAACAAGGAGAAATATATCTCATTTACAAAATCAATAAAAGTAGATGAATATATAAATAAAAAAGGTGTGAAACAAGCTCGTAGCATAAAATTACGATTCTTAGACAGCTTTAGGTTTATGGCTAGTTCAATAGATAAATTAGCTAAAAATCAAAACACTGACCAATTAATCGAAATTTCGCGGTTTTGTAAATCAGCCGATGAATTAAAATTTATAACTCGAAAGGGTGTTTTCCCATATCAATATATTGATTCGATTGAGCGGCTCCAAGAAACGCAATTACCATCTAAAAAATCTTTCTATAACTCTCTCACAAATACCGACATTACGCGTGACGATTATAAGCATGCTCATAATGTGTGGGATCAGTTCAAATGTAAAAATATCGGCGATTATTCAGATGTATATCTTACAACTGATGTTCTTTTACTCGCCGATATATTTGAAGCATTTCGAACATTATGTTTAAAAACATATGGTCTAGACCCCGCACAATATTTTACAGCCCCCGGCCTCAGTTGGGACGCCATGCTGAAATATACTAAAATTGAGTTAGAATTGTTCACTGATATTGAAATGCATCATTTTATTAGTAAGGGTATACGCGGTGGCATTTGTCAATGTTCTCTTTGTTATGCCCAAGCTAATAATAAATATATGAGTAGTTATGATACTACTAAACCTAGCATATATTTATCTTATTGGGATGTTAAGAATTTATATGGGTGGGCAATGTCACAATTTCTACTATATAAAGGCTTTAGATGGTTATCTGAAACCGAAATTTTAAATTTAAATGTTACCAATATATCCGATGATTCATCAACTGGATACATTTTGGAAGTAGATTTGGAATACCCCAAAAACTTATATAATAAACATAATGATTTGCCTTTCCTAGCTGAAAATATTGTACCCCCCAATTCAAAATTTAAATATTTCAAACTAATTCCATCACTCAATAACAAAAAGATATACATTCTTCATTATATAAATTTAAAACAAGCTTTAGAACTTGGCTTAAAATTAATTAAAATTCACCGCGTAATTTGCTTTGAACAGTCTGATTTTCTTAAAAAATATATAGACTTAAATACTACAATGCGTCAATTAGCTAAAAATGATTTTGAAAAAGATTTTTATAAGCTGATGAATAATTCAGTTTTCGGAAAAACAATGGATAATGTAGACAAGCGAGTTGATGACACATTGGAATAATATTGGTAAGAGACGTGGCCCTCAAAGTCTAATCGCGAAACTAAATTTCAAATCCGTCTCAATTTTTCATGAGAATTTAGCTGCCATTCAATTAGAGCGGCTAAAGGTTATATATGATAAGCCAATTTATATCGGGTTTGCAGTTTTAGATTTATCAAAACTGCTTATGTATGAATTTTATTACAACTTTTTAAAACCCTTATATGGTGATAATGTGACATTGTGCTATATAGACACTGACAGCCTAACATTAAAAAAAAAGACCAATGATATTTATCAAGACATTAAACATCACATCGATAAATTTGACACATCCAACTTCTCATCAGATAATGTGTATGATATACCATTAATGAATAAGGCTGTGTTAGGTTTAATGAAATATGAGAATGCTGGTAAAATAATGATTGAGTTTGTCGGGCTGCGTGCTAAATTATACGCAAACTATGTAGATGTAAGGTGTGTAAACTGTATTGATGATGAAATATGTTCAAACTGTATAAATAGCAGTTGGACTAAAAAAGCTAAAGGTGTTAAAAAATATGTTGTGGCTAATCAGATATCCGGTGATGATTATAAAAATTGTCTATTTAATTCGGAATTAATTTATAATAAGCAAAATTTATTTAGAAGTATAAAACATACCATCCACACAATAACGCAAAACAAATTGGCAATATCATCAGCTGATGATAAACGTTTTATTTGTGAAGACGGTATGAATACGCTTGCCTGGGGTCATTATAATATTCCAAATATATAACATTTATCTTTTTTCATTTTTTTCATTTTTATTTAAATATTTCAACTAACATGTATCCGTGTTTATAATATCTTTAAGGATGTATGTACAATTATTGTACTGTTAGTATTATGCTTATATTTATTTTTTAATTTTATTGGTTAGTTAGTTAGTTTCACTTACCTTACCTTAATTAATTTATCATTTTTATTGCATGTTAAGTCAAATATAGCACTATTATTACAGTTATTATTTTATAAAATTTACATATCCGCTTTTTTTATTAATAATTATTATATGATTTATTAGATATTTAAATGTTTTCATTTTTTTTTTCAATATTATTTATAGTAATGGTAAAAATAAAAAAATAATTTTTAAATATATTAATAGTTTTATTTATTTTATATCTAAGTGATACAGGTTTTAAAAATAATATTAGTGGTATAATCATACAATATCACTACATTTTTTAATATTATACATATATTAAATCCATTTTATGACAAATTTAATAATTAATATTTTCATGAGTAATTTCAAGCTACTCTTCTTACTACCCCCGACAAAGGTTTATACTCAATGATATTATCACATAGGATAAGACAGTAAGCACGTGTATTAGCCTTAAATGCTTCAGACGCCTCCATCTCAACACTTAAATCAACTGTAGCTGATTTGATACTCTCACTTTGTTTTGATACATCAAATACATAAAGCATCTGTTTCTTAAATTGAACATAGTCAAGAAGTGGTTCACTTATTGGATGTTTATAATAACTTTGTTGAAACATGCAATACATGTAATATGCAAGAGCATAATTACCATTTTCAATATCAAGATTTAAAGCATCATACGGGTGAGATTCGGAGTTTAAATAAATTTTAATGTTTTTAATCTTGCAATGATCATATTCAGAACAATCCTTATTATTTCGATGTCTCCTATCAGTTTGGAAGGCTATGATGACATATCAAGGTTTCTCAAGATTGCTTGATGTTTTAACTGACCAAATATCTCTATCTGTTTCTCTTAGAGATGGAAGCTCATGTAGCTCCCATCTACGGAATGGTATACAAATCGGTGCATCAAGTGCAATATTTTCAAACATTTGTAATTTGTTCTCATCATTCAGAAGTATATGTGGAACTCTCCATTCAATGTTATCAATATTAAATTTAGCTCCAGGAGCTCCAATATAACAGTTAACATCACTATTTGTTCTCAATAATATTAGCTCCTGCTTAATATTAACAATTACTCTACGATAGTCTTTAGCATATCCCAGTAAATATTTTAATGGTATGATTGCATAAAATTTATTGGTAGCATTAAAATATGTTTTCGGCTGTCCAGTAGCACTCCACCCAACAATTTCAGCTGAGTTTTTATTATTCCCCCTCATTGATATTAGACCTTTTATTGTGCTAGTTATTCCAACATGTCGATTTTTATCAACTTCAATACCATTTAATTCATATCGTATCTCTTCAAACAGGAAACTATACGAGTTTTGGATAAGACTGATTGCTGTTCTAACTGGAGGTGTACCTGTTAGCGGCAAATCAATGTTTCCACTGATATGGATATAACTATCGCATGGTAATGTTAAAATATCATGCTGTTGAATTAAAATTCGAATTTCATCACTATTTCCATAATTTGATGTTCTAGGTTGATATGTATGAAACTGTTCTTTTATGATGGCCTCATTAAAAGACACACTATTAAATATATCCAGCTGACTCATTTTTCAAATCTTTTTTTCACCTTAATTGTTACGTTATTTAACTTATATCCTAGATTTAGTAACTTTTGTCTAACTCTAGATGTTCTATCAGTGGATCTCTTTTTAATACTGACAGATGTTGTACTTAATCCGACATTTATATCACCAAAGCAAATACCCATTTTTAATAAACTTTTTTTAACTCTAAACGAATTAATATTTTTTCACCCCTAAAATTAACTGGTTCACCGTTCTGATCAACTATTCTAAGAGTTATATTATCAATAATATTTGTATTGATGAGTGGTAAATATAAAATATTTCTAGGTTCAATATTTATAGAGTATCCTGGGTCCACTGTTGGAGTAAACTCAAATAATGTATGCGATAATTTATTATCGTAGTATGCCCCATTCAACCCTAATACTAGTGACTTTTACTATTTGTACAGGTATATCAGAACTGTGTAGAATTCCAGCATTTAGAATACTATTACCTGAAAATCCTAACAGTTTACCAATTGTACTTTTATTACATGTAAAATCAATATCACATTTACATTTAATTTCACACTTTAACGTATTATTATTTGGCTTGATGGAAATAATATCATTACCCTCAATATTATGTGGCTCTTTTAATAGTAGCTGACATTGTAAATATGCTTCAATGTCAGTGATTTCATATGATCCATGTGGAAGTATAATTTCTTTATCTCCATCATATATAAATTTATAAGTACCACATTCAATATTTGGTATTGTATTATATGTGTGTAGCCCTATTAATCCCAAACAATATAATGATTTTTCTTCAAGTTCAATTGGTGGATGATAGTTTGCGGAAAGGGTGCTGCTAATACCTTGTATAGTGAACGTCTGAGACATAACTAAAATATGTAGAATCTATGTCACCTTATTTATATAAAATTCTCAAACATAGATGACCGCAGTTGTAAGTATTAAATTTCTGATATCGTTGATGGTTATAATTGATCTCGCAACCTTCAAAATATTTTACAAGTTCAGGTGGTGGGGGAATGTCACCAAAACTATCAAAATATTTAACTATTGTACCACGCTATTTATAAGCTACCCAATGTGTTCCACACCCCAATCTACTATCCAAATTCACAATCGCTGATTCATTACGATGACGCTTTTGTGGTAATGTATCACGCATAAATACACCAGGGAAATATTTTATATTTTTCTTATGTTTATTTAAATCAGCATCGGTTAGAGCACGTTTGGGTAGATTATTTAGTTTTTTCAAGTTTGATTGTTTAATGAAAAGACCCATAACTTTTCGATATGGTTTTAAAAATAATCCATTACCATGTTTACCAAAGGCAATTGCCTCCATCGCTTTATTATGACGCTCAGCTTCAAACAATTTTTTACGCGCATCACTTACAGAATTTACCGCTTTAGTAATACCAGCAATACCTCCTGCTAATGAACCAAATGCGCTAGCTGCCGCAAATATTGGGATTAAGGGTAGTATACCACCGTGCATTGGTAAAGGGATTATTCTAGGTAGTCTAACTCTTCTCTTACCACCGCCATCTTTAACAGCTATTTTTGCAGCGGTCAATGCAACTCCACAACCCTCCTTCAATACTTCAGATTTTCCGATTTTTTATTTAAACTTTTTAATTGCATTTTTAGCTTTTGCAACTACACTTGTTTTTATTATTGATTTTTTAAGACCCATACCCAACTTTCTCTTAGCCTTCATTATATTCATTACTATCAATGCAGCACCTTTTTCATTGATCTTTGAATCATGAGATTTCACTCGCCTCCAAGCAGCCTCTTCAAGTTCCTTGTCAGCTATATGTCGTTTGTTCAAATTGTTACTCTGAGAATAGATTATATCATGTTGTTTACAAGCAGCATCAAGAGGATTTATACCAGGATCACCTCTCTTTAACCGTTTATCTAACTTTGTACCAGGTCCACAATACTGATAACTGGGTATATGCGCTTCAAACGGGAGCGTGTTTATAATTGAATTGATGATACCCTCACCGCAATACATCATCATTTAAAACGTATTAGAACAGTATTGATATATATATATATATATTTAGATGTAAAACAACTAATACTCCTCCAAAATATATACACGCTGATAGTACTGGCCTCCAGAACGGAGGCAGGTACGAAAAACTGGAGGCAAATACGTTTTGGTGTGTATATCAATTTATTTCAACATAATACTTTACTAGAAGTCATTCTACAAAATTTTGTTCGGTGACCATTTCGACTCATACACATATACAGTTATACATTGTAGTACATTAAAGTCAACACTACGTGGCGCTATGCTTTTATACTGATATACATATTTTGTTGCGGGCCAGTAGAATAGGCCTCCTCATAAGTTAACGTTCTAATACGCCTCTTACAATTGGCAACATAGCAAATACAATTTATAAAAATAATTATATACTTTTAATATATCTAAACGGTTCACGTTGTTTACTAGTTTTGTATAGAAAATATGTAAAAATAAAACAGAAAATATTAGTCAACTTTACGTCCAATGAAACAATAAAATAACATTTTTTTATAATATATTATAAATATTTTTTAAATAATTCTATCTAGGTATTGTGCTATGTAGAATAGATTTTAAAAATATTATAAAATCGCAGATATAATGCTATTTAATATTTCTTTAATAATAAATTTTTAAAATGTGCAAACAAAAAAAAATAATTATTTTTAGATATATTTTTTAAATAAATTAAATAACAATAATATTGTTTATAATAGTTTCAAAATTTATAAAAAATTCTAATTTTAGTCTTGTTTAGTAAACTTGACATCATTTGCATGTTAAATTAAAATTAATTCTTTTCAGTTTAACGCTAGAGAATTGCCAGGTTTAGTCGCACTGTCTTATGGGGGTGCTACTAGTAGTATTGTTATGGAAAAATATTAAATCCTATCACATCTACAAAAATATCGGCAAACCTTTTTCTCTAGAAAAATATTGACACGTACAGCGCCGTTTTTGAATTAAAATTAGTTCTTATGGGACAAAACGCCAACCAACTCAATATCCAAACGATAAGATTTTAATTATGACTTATTTATATGTTGAACTACAGACAATATTCTATGTTTTTATGTTTTTGTTTAAAGATTTGAAGTTATAATTAACGAGTAAAAAATTAATAAGAACTAATTAAAAACGCCACATTAAAAAAATTAATTGCGGAGAAACGACTTATTGCATCAAATTTTTACAAATTTAATGACACAGAGTAGACTTTCTTCTACAATGTGTGAAAATTTTATTCAATTATATTTATGCCTTTTCTTGCTGAGTTTGATTCTGTGAAGCCTTATAATAGCACAACTATTCTCTCCCCTTAATTAAAGTTATCAATATTTTTTTATCAATTTGAATAAATTGTTAGATCATTAATTACGGAGATAAATATAACTATCCCATATTTACATAATTAAAATTATGGTACAAAAAAGGTTTTTTATGTTATCTAACTAGCTATAACAATAATATACTATTGCAAAAAAAATATAGTGTCAAGTTCAAGTTTAGTTTCAACTGATTGACACGCAAAACGCAGTAATTTTTTTTTTACAATTTTTTTTTAATATAAACCTAATAGCGTGCGGTTGAAGATCTACATTAAGGTTCTAACTAATTTAATTAGGTAACTCATTGATTGCTAGTAGTGACATGTTAAAGAAGGTTGACAGCGTACGTGTTGGTATGATGTTCAAACCAAGATAAGTATTTGCTACTAGCGTTCTTGGAGTCTTGTAGCACATTAGAGATGTTCAGATTTTTGTATAGAGACTTATTGGTGATAAATCTTGAACTGTTTGTAATTGATATATCTGCAGTTTCAGAATGTTAGAAACTTACTGTCCCATAGTTAAGAACAGTTGGCCCATACAGGTTTTAAAATTTATTTCAAGGTACTTTGCATTGGTAGATTGTAATAATTGTTTGCCGGAGAGTGACGGTGACATGCTGAAATTTACTTTGATTGGCCCTAATTTACAAGGTTTTAAGCTATTTTTGGATGTTTTTAAAAAAGTCTGAAGTTTCTCAGAGACAAAACTTAGAATTTTACTAACTGTTAGAATGACAAACGTAACTCTTGAAGGTTTTCTGTAAAAAGTAGATATAGCACCGGTGCAAGAATACCTTCCTGTGGTACCGCTGATTTGATGAGGTGTAAGTTAATTACTTTATCTTGATGTTTAACCATAAAAATGTTTTGATTAGGTATGATTATAATACATGAAATGTGTAATGGGCAATTGCGTTTTCAATTTGCTTAAAAATCTCCGGTGTCAGACTTTTATCAAAGGCTTGGGTGTTGTCAAGAAAAGCAGCCAAACAATATTTCTTTTTTTTTAAGTGTTGTTAGTTTGCTTTATTACTTTGTAAACCTGCTCTGTAGTTGTGTGTTAATTTAAAAAAAACAAATTGGTGATTTGGAATTAGATGAAATGCTTTTAATTTCAGTCTTTTCAGAAACATATCTTTAAAGATACATTTTAAATTAACTTATAAAGCAATAGAAAAATGTTTCTGTCACAGGTTTATCAGAATGATTTGTGTAAGTGCTTTTTGCACATTTTTTGAAAACTAATTTTAATTGCTGTAACTTTTTTCAAAGAAATTAAATAATAATAGTTTATTAACGGCATATCGCCTGTAAATACAGAATTAGTATAAAAATTAATTATATAATATTAAATAGTGTATATCACATATAAATTTATAAGAAAAAACAAAACAATTTATAAATAGAAACTTAATAATACCATAAACTAACAATTAAAATTAAAGTACTGTTTTAGGTTAATGTTTTTACAATTACTTTTAAAACATTGATATAGGATTATAATATGCGTAGTTAGTTGAGTGTTGGTCACAGCGGAAAATGTAAGTGTTCCTATTGTATTGCTTTTGTCTAAAATTAAAATTCAACGTTTATTAATGCTGCATAATCTATATTGCCGCTAACCAGTTTTTGAATAAAATTTAAATCAGTTATAAGTCTACGTTCTTCTAACGATTTAAGACTATATGTGCTAGCAATAGATTGTAAAATTGATGTCTTCTTTTCTAACTCCTAATTTATAAACAACAAATTTATAAATTTACGTTGGATTCTTTCAATCTGCGCTATATTTCCACTTTGGTGTGGCGACCAGATTAACGTACAATATTCAAGTGTAGATCTTACAACTGCTTTGTATAAAGATAAAGATGCCTCGCTTGTTAACTCGTAAGAAGTTCTGCTTACAAATCCCATTAATTTCCTTGCATTTGAACAGATTGAATAAATATGTTCGTTGAAATTTAACTTGGTATCAAAAATAACACCGAGATCCGATAATTTGTTCACAGATTTTAATGGAACTTTATTAATATTGTAAACGTACCGTATTGTGTTTGTCACTCTGCTAAATGTTATAGAGTTGCATTTATCAAGATTTAGATATAAACTGTTTGTTTCACACCAATTACTGATACTATCTAAATCACGCTGAACACAAATACAATCATTTACTGAACTGATATTATAAAAAATCTTTAAATCATCTTCATACAAAAGAAAGTCACAATTAACAATAACATCACTCAAATCATTAATAATTAACAAAAATAAAATAGGACCACAGTGTGATCCTTGAGAAACACCAGAAGTTACATTAACTACCCTTGAAATGTAGTTATTGATCTTAACACATTGTGATCGACCAGTTGAAAAACTTTGTAACCAAGCTACTATTTCTGGATTAAAACCCATTGCTAAAAGTATAGCAATCAGCGGCTCGTATCGAACGCGATCAAAAGCTTTTGCAAAATCGGTATAAATAGCATCTACTTGTATTTTATTTTCAAAAACTTCAATAATTTTAGATTGAAAAATCATGAGGTTTGTAGCTGTTGACCGTCCTTTCATAAAACCATGTTGATTGTCAGTAATAACATTTTTACATAACCATTTAAGTTGATCCGCAATTAACGAATCTAATAATTTAGGAATAGCCGATTGTTTGCAAACTCCTATGTAGTTACTGACATCACTTCTGTTTCCAGACTTAAAAATAGGGGTAATATAACTTCTTTTCCAATAATCTGGAAACTTGTTATTGTTAATAGATAACATAAACAACTTGTATAAAGGCTGTGTTAATGTACATACACAATTTTTTTAAAATAAATTAGGAACGCCGTCCGGCCCAACTCTCACAGATTCTTCAAGTTTTAAAATACCATCAAAAATATCACTCGGGTTTATCACAAATTTCGAAAAACTTACATTACAACTAGTATTATATAAAGGGACAGAACAAACATCATTAACATACACAGTTGAAAAAAAGTCAGCAAACAAGTCCACACAACCTTGTTCATTATCACAGATTTTATCACGATGTTTCATAGTCTTAGGAAATCCAACTGTCTTCCTTTTTTCATTGATGTAAGTCCAAAAGAATTTTGAGTTTGAACATATTTTCTGACTAGCATTCCGAGTATATTCCATATAAAGCTTTTTTCCAAGATTTTTACATTTGTTTCTTAAAACACTAAAGCGATCATAATCAGCTTGTTGACTAGAAACTTTATAAAGAGCATACGCTATTTTCTTATCTTTGATGAGATTAATTAAATCACCATTAAACCATCTTGGATAAGTACTACGTTTAAAACACTTCACAGGAACAAAGAGTTGAACAGCTTCATATATGACATCATAAAATTTTTGAATTGTATTGTTTATATCACAGATAGAACTATTTCCATTAAATAATAGATCCCAGTTTGTAGCAGCTAAGAAATTATTTATTTCTTGATAATTTGCATTTTTGAAATCTGGAATTACATCCATAAATTCCATCTGTTCTTCTTTGTTGCACTTTTTTACTATTATCTAATAAGCGTCGTGGTGTATGCTGTTTCAAAAAAAATTGCTTCCTCTGCAGCTGCGATTGAGATAGATTTGTCTCGAGTAAAAACCAAATCCAGAAAGTTGCCGCGAGAATTTGGCATGTTATTAATTTGATTAAAATTCAAAATTTCAAAACACTCACTTATTATTTGCGCTTTGTAGCTTGCTGCTGTAGCCAAATTTGCTCCCATTTCATCGTTTACCCATACAGCTTCTGGCAAGTTATAATCTACGCAGAATAAATACTGAGCATTGACATATTGTTCAGTAATTGATTCAATAGTTTCACAATGAGTTAAATAATTTGAACTGTCAGATCCTGGAGGAATATTTAAACCACCAATAATAAATTTTTCTCCATTGAAGTTAAGGGACACAAACAATTGTTCTACGCTTGGGTGTACATCCTGAATTATTTCAGCATGTATTCTGTTATGTACTGCAATTAACACACCGCCCCCTCCAAACTTGACACTTGACCTAGCAGATCTGTCTGTTCTAAATACAGAATAATTTTTCAGATTCAATTCTTCATTGCTTATATTGTCTGAAAGCCATGTTTCAATTATAACAACTATATCATAATTACTAACTGATAAATTAATTTGAAAATCTTGTAACTTAGTTTTAATTCTCCCAGCGTTATGATAATATATTTTTATTTTTTTAAGTTTTTTGACACAGTCGGTTTCCCGGATACTATAATTGGACGATTGTTTTTATACTTGATAAAAATGTTCTTCTCCCCTTGATTCTTACGTTCATCTAACTCGTTACGCATTGTTTTAAATAGAAGTTGCTGGAGATCATAGCCATGTTTTAATCACGTGTTTAACTCACATGGTATGATGGCGTTAATAAACAATGTTATTGATAAAGGTATTCCAAAACTGATGACTGCTTTTTGTCTGCTTGTAGTAGTGGTAGTTTTTTTAGAAATTTTTTGATTTTTTAGTTTTTTCTCTAAGAGTAGGCTTTTAGCGGGTTGTATTTAGTTTTGTTTTGTGGATTTCTAGTAGACTTCCATATTCTTCTATTTATTAGTATTGCTTTTTTAGTTACTGTTAAATCATAATGTAGCTTGTTTGTAGTGTTTGTAGGTTTCAAAACTGCTTAATGCTTAAATGTTGTTTTAAGCAAGACATTTGGGTGTATTTCTTTTTCTAATATGTTTTAAAACTGGTTCAAGTTATTTTATTAGTTAAAAAATCTGGTTTTTGTTTATGGTGTATGTGTGAGCTTAAGTAGATTAGGACAGGGAAATAGTCTGAAAAGATATTTATTTTTTTTTTACTTGCAGACATTTGTTTTTTATGTCACATGGCCAGTGTGTAGTTGCTTTGGTCTGGCCAAGGAAATTATGTTTGCTGCACTTTCTTGTAGACTCTGATCATAAATGCAGTAATTTTTGGTACTTCCCAGTTGAAGGCATGTAGCACATCGAGGCATGACTTTTGTTTTTTACATAAAAACTGCGTTATTGGTTTAAATAAAAGGTGTAGTATTGCACATCACGATTGTTTGGTTCTTGAACAGCTGCTTGATATTTTAGCACATCTGTTGTTGACAATTTGGTAATTATTTATTTTAAGATAAAATTTTTGTTTGCTACTGCTGGGATGTACATATATTGGTGGAGGTTTTATGTAATTAAGTAGTTCTTTTGGTGCTGTACTCTTGTTTTTGAGTTTATTACATGTTTGTAATAATCTATTAATAGCCGTTGTTTAACATTCCATGGTTTGGTTTCTGAAGAGTTTTTACGTTTAAACGTATTTTAATTAATAAATAATAACAAAATAAATTAAATAGATTAAAATAAAATAAATATCAGTTTAACTGAGGCAGGGAATCCATTCATAAACCGGTAACAAACAGTACAGTGTAGTATTTATTATTAGTGGTTAATTGTTTTGCAATATATTTTTTTAATAATGAGAGTTAAAATACCACAGCAGTAAGTCACCGCTAAATAAACGCTATAATGTAGAAACAATTAATCACCGGTAGCATACTATAGTTGTTGTAATGTACACCACATAAAAAATTAAAATCAAAACAACTTCAAATAACTGTTCGTACCTACATTCGATAATTTTTGAAAATAACTATTTATTGTAGACTGTGTTACGGTTTCAATATTTTTATAATCTTATAGACACAAAAAACAACTATACTAAACCATCTCTTGAATAAAATAAATATATGCCTACTAATAATAGAAATTTACAAAATACGATATATTGATAGTGGCAACATTGGCAGAGGCGTATTCGACGTTTTCACATATATATTTTATACAACTGGAGCCTAAAACGATGCTTTTGCATTTGGAGTTCTATTGGTATTATTAATATACCAATTTTTTTGTATATAATTAATGTTATATTTCTTTACCCCTCTTTGTGCGTTCTAATAAAGAATATTTGAAATAACTAAATGCAAAGAAATACACAGTTAAAACTATTAGATTTAGGGTGGAGGCTAGGTCGCCTTATGTGTGTACGGAGGCGAGTAAGATAGCTATGCATATATATATATATATATATATATATATATATATATATATATATATATATATAGGTATCACTCGAATATCAATGATAGTACAATGAAGTTCATTAAGCAGAAACAATCACTCCCAGTGGTTAATTTAGATCATTGGGTAGGTGAGGGCTTTAAATCAAACAGACAAAGTAAATTATTACCTGATAGCGTTAGGGCTCTTATATGCGGACCATCCAATTGTAGAAAATCAAATGTTATGTTTTCACTATTATTTGAAGAGAATGGTTTAAGATTTAAAAATGTATATGTATATTCTAAATCATTATACCAACCGAAGTACAAGTTTTTGGAAAAGGTGATGTCTAACATACCCGAAATTAATTATTTTCCATACAAAGAAAATGGTGATATTATTGATCCCAGTGAAGCTAGAGAAAATTCAATATTTATTTTTGATGATATTGCCTGTGATAAGCAAGATAAAATCAGAGATTTTTTTAGTATGGGTCGACATAAGCAGGTTGATTCATTCTATTTATGTCAAACTTATACGAGAATACCAAAACATCTCATACGTGACAACTCAAACCTAATCATACTATTTAAACAAGACGAGCTCAATCTCAAGCATGTATATAATGATCACGTTAGCAGTGATATGACTTTTGAAAAATTTAAGGTAATGTGCGGATTATTATGATTATTATTTATAGTTATAGATAAGAATAGTGATATTGATAGTGGGAGATATCGAAAAGGGTTAGATCAATATATAATAATTGATTAGAGCAGTCCCACATATATATATATATATATATATATATATATATGTTTCCGGCGACAGGATAGTGAGACCAATTGTGCCTCAAATCGCAGGATAGTGAGACCAATTGGATAGTGAGACCTGGTCTCATAAGCAACGCTTCAAATCACAGGATACTGAGACCAATTTCAATAATGTGAAGTTGTCGACAAAGCGTATATCCATAGCGGCAAGAATTTCGCGGTTAGCATTATGAGACCAGGCGATAGACTGTGACTTTCACACATTTATTTGATCTCTAGAAAATTATAAAAGCATTTTGAATGACAATGTTATTAAATAAAATCGTATTTTAATAAAATATTGCTTAAATGTAATATAAGTATCAAATAAGAGCAAATATGATAACATACAATTATTGTAGAGTACCCCAGAAGGATATCAAATGAAAGCAAATACGGTAACAAACATTTATTTTAAAGTACCACAGAAAATTGTACCCTATTGCCCCCTAGCTAACCAAATTAAGGGTCCAAATATTATACAAATGTAATATGGGTATCAAATGAAAGCAAATAAGGTAACTTATAACTGTTTTATAGTGCCCCAGAACATTGTACCCTATTGCCCCCTTGCTAACCATATTAAGGGTACAAATACTGCACAATTGTAATATGGGTATCAAATGAAAGCAAATAAGGTAACATACAACTATTTTATAGTGCCGCAAAACATTATACCATTTTGCCCCTTTGCTAACTAAATTAAGGGTACAAATATTGCATAAATGTAGAATGGATATCAAATGAAAGCAAATACGGTAACAAACACTTATTTTAAAGTACCACAGAAGATTGTACCCTATTGCTCCCTTGCTAACCAAATTAAGGGTCCAAATATTATACAAATGTAATATGGGTATCAAATAAAAGTAAATAAGGTAACTTATAACTGTTTTATAGTGCCCCAGAACATTGTACCCTATTGCCCTCTTGCTAACCATATTAAGGGTACAAATACTGCACAATTGTAATATGGGTATCAAATGAAAGCAAATAAGGTAACATACAACTATTTTATAGTTCCGCAAAACATTATACCATTTTGCCCCCTTGCTAACTAAATTAAGGGTACAAATATCGCACAAATGTAATGTGGGTATCAAATAAAAGCAAATAAGCATTGTATTATATTACCCCTATGCTAAATAAAATAAAGGTACAAATTCTGCACAAATGTAATATGGGTATCAAACGAAAGCAAATAAGCTAACATAACTATTTTATAGTGCCCCAAAACAATGTACCTTATTACCCCCTTGCTAAACATAGTAGAGATACAAATCCTGCACAAATGTAATATTAGTATGAAATGAAAGAAAATAAAGTAACATACAACTATTTTATAGTGCTTAAAAAGATTGTACCCTATTGCCCCTTTGCTAACCAAACTAAAAGTACAAATATTGCACAAATGTAATAAGGATATCAAATAAAAGCAAATAAGGTATCTTACAACGGTTTTATAGTGCCCCAAAACATTGTACCCTATTGCCCCCTTGATAACCATATTAAGGGTACAAATACTGCACAATTGTAATATGGGTATCAAATGATAGCAAATAAGGTAACATACAACTATTTTATAGTGCCGCAAAACATTATACCATTTTGCCCCCTTGCTAACTAAATTAAGGGTACAAATATCGCACAAATGTAAGATGGATATCAAATGAAAGCAAATACGGTAACAAACATTTATTTTAAAGTACCACAGAAAATTGTACCCTATTGCCCCCTTGCTAACCAAATTAAGGTCCATATATTATACAAATGTAATATGGGTATCAAATAAAAGTAAATAAGGTAACTTATAACTGTTTTATAGTGCCCCAGAACATTGTACCCTAGTGCCCCCTTGCTAACCATATTAAGGGTAGAAATACTGCACAATTGTAATATGAGTATCAAATGAAAGCAAATAAGGTAACATACAACTATTTTAAAGTGCCGCAAAACATTATACCATTTTGCCCCTTTGCTAACTAAATTAAGGGTACAAATATTGCATAAATATAATATGGATATCAAATGAAAGCAAATACGGTAACAAACATTATTTTTAAAGTACCACAAAAAATTGTACCCTATTGCCCCCTTGCTAACCAAATTAAGGGTCCAAATATTATACAAATGTAATATGGGTATCAAATAAAAGTAAATAAGGTAACTTATAACTGTTTTATAGTGCCCCAGAACATTGTACCCTATTGCCCCCTTGCTAACCATATTAAGAAAACAAATACTGCACAATTGTAATATGGGTATCAAATGATAGCAAATATGGTAACATACAACTATTTTATAGTGCCGCAAAACATTATACCATTTTGCCCCTTTGCTAACTAAATTAAGGGTACAAATATTGCATTAATGTAGAATGGATATCAAATGAAAGCAAATACGGTAACAAACACTTATTTTAAAGTACCACAGAAGATTGTACCCTATTGCTCCCTTGCTAACCAAATTAAGGGTCTAAATATTATACAAATGTAATATGGGTATCAAATAAAAGTAAATAAGGTAACTTATAACTGTTTTATAGTGCCTTAGAACATTGTACCCTATTGCCCCCTTGCTAACCATATTAAGGGTACAAATACTGCACAATTGTAATATGGGTATCAAATGAAAGCAAATAAGGTAACATACAACTATTTTATAGTGCCGCAAAACATTATACCATTTTGCCCCCTTGCTAACTAAATTAAGGGTACAAATATTGCACAAATGTAATATGGATATCAAATGAAAGCAAATACGGTAACAAACATTTATTTTAAAGTACCACAGAAGATTGTACCCTAATGCCCCCTTGCTAACCAAATTATGGGTCCAACTATTATACAAATGTAATATGGGTATCAAATAAAAGTAAATAAGGTAACTTATAACTGTTTTATAGTGCCCCAGAACATTGTACCCTATTGCCCCCTTGCTAACCATATTAAGGAAACAAATACTGCACAATTGTAATATGGGTATCAAATGATAGCAAATATGGTAACATACAACTATTTTATAGTGCCGCAAAACATTATACCATTTTGCCCCTTTGCTAACTAAATTAAGGGTACAAATATTGCATAAATGTAGAATGGATATCAAATGAAAGCAAATACGGTAACAAACACTTATTTTAAAGTACCACAGAAGATTGTACCCTATTGCTCCCTTGCTAACCAAATTAAGGGTCTAAATATTATACAAATGTAATATGGGTATCAAATAAAAGTAAATAAGGTAACTTATAACTGTTTTATAGTGCCCCAGAACAATGTACCCTATTGCCCCCTTGCTAACCATATTAAGGGTACAAATACTGCACAATTGTAATATGGGTATCAAATGAAAGCAAATAAGGTAACATACAACTATTTTATAGTGCCGCAAAACATTATACCATTTTGCCCTCTTGCTAACTAAATTAAGGGTACAAATATCGCACAAATGTAATATGAGTATCAAATAAAAGCAAATAAGCATTGTATTATATTACCCCTATGCTAAATAAAATAAAGGTACAAATACTGCACAAATGTAATATTGGTATCAAATAAAAGCAAATAAAGTAACTTACAAATCTTTTATAGTGCCTCAGAACATTGTAGCTATTGCCCCCTTGCTAACCAATTTAAAGGTACAAATATTGCCAAATGTAATATGGGTATTAAATGAAAGCAAATAAAGTAACTTACAACTATTTTATAGTGCCCCAGAACATTGTACCATAGTGCCCTTTTGCAAACTAAATTAAAAGTACAAATATTGCACAAATGTAATATAAGTACCAAACAAAAGCAAATAAGGTATTTTTCTTTTTTATTTTACAGTGCCCCAAAACATTGTACTTTACTGCCTTCTTGCTACCTAAATTAAAGTTACAAATATTGCACATTTGTAATGTAGGTATCAAATGAAAGCAAATAAGCTAACTATTTTATAGTGCTTCAGGAACATTGTACCTTATTGCCCTCTTGTTAACCTATTAAGGGTACACATATTGCTCAAATGTAGTATGGGTGTCAAATAAAAGCAAATAAGGTAACTTACAACTATTTTATAGTGCCTCAAAACATTGTATTTTATAACCTCACTGCTAAACAAAATAAAAGTACAAATACTGCACAATTTAAATGTGGATATCAAATGAGAGCAAATATGGTAATATACAACTATTTTATAGTGACCAGAACATTGTACCGTATTGCCAAAAGTAACATGTGTAACAATAAAAAGCTAATAAGGTAACTTACAATTATTTTATAGTGCCCTTCTTGTTAATTAAATTAAGGGCACACATTTTGCACAAATGTAATATAAGTATCAATTGAAAGTGAATAAGCTAACTTATATTTATTTTATTGTGCTCTAGAACAATGTATTATAGTGCCCTCTTGCCAATTAAAATTAGGGTATAAATATCACACATATGTAATATGTGTATCAAATAAAAGCAAATAAGGTAACTTACAACTATTTTATAGTGTTCCAGAACATTGTACTTTATTACCTCTTGCTAAACAAAATAAAGGTACAATTACTGCACAAATGTAATATGGGTATTAAATGAAAGCACATAAAGTAACTTACAACTATTTTATAGTGGCCTAGAACCTTGTACCTTAGTACCCCTTGCTGTACAATACAAGAGGTACAAATACTGCACAGGTGTAATATGGGTATCAAATAAAAGCAAATAAAGTAACTTACAACTAATTTATAGTGCCCCAGAACATTATACCCTATTACCCAATGCTAAACAATATTAGTATTGCACAAATGTGATATGAGTATCAAATGAAAGCAAATAAAGTAACGTACAACTATTTTATAGTGTCTTAGAACATTGTCTCTATTGCCTCTTTAGTAAACAAATTAAAGGTGCACATATCAAATGTAATATTGGTATCAAGTGAACGTAAATAAGGTATTATATAATTATTATAGTGCCTCAGAACATTGTACTCTATCGCACTCCTGCTAACAGATTGAGTATCAAATGGCAACATGTATAGTAACATAAATATACAAGGTTGGGTAAATGTATGGTAACACTCGATTATTGGTTTCATTTTTAGTTTTTGTTATAAATGACATTAATAAAAGTTTTTGTAGAAATTTTAATGTATATAGTGATGTTTTTTGATTTTTAGTACAAGCTCTATTTTACGAGGTATAATGTCACCATCAGTTTTTTTAAATGGATCACCCTGTATTTTCTTTTATTTTTAGAAAGAGAATTTTTCAACAATTACTATGATATAAGGTTGTATGGGTTTACAACTGACGGTTTTTGAAATATTTATTAAAATAATTAAACAAATTGTAATAGATTATGTTCTTATTACCATAGCAACAAGTAAAAACATATATTGTTATTTTGTTATTCTCAATACAATTAGAAAAAAATGTAAAAATAAATGAATATTTGAAGCAAAAAGTCAACTACAATTAAATATGCTTATTATTATAACTATAAATCATTTAAAACGTACTGTATTTTGTTTTATTATTTTATTGAATATTTCAAAAACCGTAAGTAATTGTAATTGTTCTAACAAAAGAAACTATACTGGGTATTCCATTTAAAAGAACTGATAATGACGTTATATCACGCGAAACAAAGCATGCATTCAAAATCAAAATACGTCACTGTATAGATTAAAAAATATACAAAAACTTTTATTAGTCATTTTTGAAATAAATTAAAAATGCAGTCAGAAATAGGGTGTTTCCATACATTTACCCAACCCTGTATAATATTCCAAAACACTGTACCCTATCGTCCCCCTTGTTAAACAATTTCAGGATATAAATAATGCTTCAAATGAGAGCAAACATATTACATGGTATGTATAATTATTTTATAGTAACAAACTGTACCCCCATGTAATTCAATTAAGAGTTCAGGTAGAACACAAATAAATTATAGGTGTCAGATGACAAAAGTTATAACTATAACTACAATAGCATCATAATTGAGCAAGCTAAATATCAATTCAATTGATTCTAACATTATCATTATAAATAATGACTGATTCCATTTTGCAATCGTTAGATTGAATTTGAATAAATTATTAATTTATTTTATAATTATCATTGTAATTAACATTCTTAAAAAACATATGTGTACTTATTTTATTTTGACTTTTATGTTTTGTATAATAATGTATTAACTAAGCCTACCGCCATAAAAATTTAGGATAATTCGAAATCGGTATACTTAAAAACTCATATGTACTAAATTTCATTTGGATATGAAGATTGAGTACAATAATATCATAATTGAGCCGCCCGCAATATGAAATCTACAGTCCTGTGGTGTGAAAAATGAGTTTTGAGAGTCATCACTCCTGTGTTTTTATATGTTAGGACAACTGTAACTAACTTGATAATGTTATGATAAACTTAATTTGATCAAAAATATATTAATAAAATTTTAACTCTGAAAGATTAAATGAGAATTAACACTATAGAATGTTTACAGCAAAGATTTTGTTATCACATTCATATTTTTCGGTTTTATGCAGCACGTACGCTTGCTTGTCCTTGCCACACAGGCACAAAAGCATCAATAGAATACCCTTTTTTATACGCATTTATGTTTTTATTGCTTTCCGCTCTTACATTCCTAATTACGGAAATATTTTAAATGTTATATTATAGAAGAAATATGTAGAACAAAATAATTTCATTTTGTTTACTTATTGATTTAGTAGATATACAAAATTACAATTTTATTAAAAATATACAAATTTTATATCAGTATTTTATTTGAACACCGAAACCCATCGCGTCGAAACGCTTATAAAAAGTGTATTTTGCCAGGAACATGTGTAAACATTCAGACATGACCGGCGGAGTTTTTTTTTATTATAATTATTTCACTCAACAAATATTTCATTCAAAATAGAATTTATTTTTTAACATGAATGATTTTACTTTTTAATCTAATTAGAAATCTATAAAAAGATAAATGCTTACAAAATTGTTCCTCTCTAAACTGTAGCAAAGCCAATTACAAAAGAAATATAAATAGAGATTTTCATACATAACGATTTTAAATTATGTAAATTCATATTAGGAGCGGCTTAATTATTTATTATAATATGTATAACATCTTCAGATCTAAATGAAATTTAATAAACATTGGTTTTAAGTATGCAAATTACAATGGTGATATAAGAATATCCCTTTAATAAATTTAGATAAAGGCAATAGGATACAAAGTTATTAGTTTTATAAAAAATGTACAAATTAACATATTTACTCTAATTTGAAACTCATCTTACATATATATTTGAAAATTTGTGCGTTACATTTACCTTTAAATAATTAAACTCAAAAAACAATAAGGTAAAAAAAAAATTGACATAATTGTACAAGATAACATTTGCTTTCATTTGACACTCATATTACATTAGTGTCATATTGTACTCTTAATTTATTTTATCAGGAGATGATAAGCTACAATGTTCTACGGTACTATAAACTAATTGTATGTTACCATAACTTAACATATTACATTGATGCTATACTTGTACTCTTAATCTATTTAACAGGATAGATTGCACAATTTGTGCCCTTAATTTGCTTAGCAGGGGGTACAACAGGGTATAATGTGTTTCGGTATTGAAAATAATTTTATGTTACCTTATTTGCTTTCATATGATACCCATATTTAATTTATACAATATTTGTAGCCTTAATTTGTTTTGCAAGGGGGACAATAAGGAACAATTTTATAAGGCACTAAGAAATAGTTGTAAGTTACATTATTTGCTTTTATTTGATACTCATATTGAATTTGTTTAATATTTGTACCCTTATTTTGTTTAGCAGAGAAGCAGTAGGGTACAATGTCCTGGGGTACACTACAATAATTCTATGTTACCATATTAACTTTCAGTTGATACACATATTACATTCAAGCAATATTTGTATCTTTAATTTGCTAAGCAGGAAGACAATAGAATACAATGTTTTGAGGTACTTTACAATAATTGTATGTTTTCATATTTGATTTTATTTGATATTATATTACATTTATGCTATATATAATTTGCTTAGCAGGGGGGACAATAGAGTACAATGTTTTGAGGTATTCTGAATTAAATGTTTGTTACTATGTTTGCTTTCAATTGATACCCATATTACAGTAATGATTTATTTGTACCCTTAATTTGCTTAGCAGGGGGGACAATTGGGTACAATGTTTTGAGGTATTCTACAACAATTGTATGTTTTTATATTTGTTTGCATTTGATACCCATATTACATTTATGCAATATTTCTTTCCCTAATTTGCTTAGCAAGGAACACAATAGGGTACAATGTTTTGGAGAACTTTAAAATAAAAGTTTGTTACTATATTTGCTTTCAATTGATACCCATATTACAGTAATGCGATATGTGTACCTTTAATTTGCTTAGCAGGGGAGACGATAGGGTACAATGTTTTGGGGGACTCTACAATTAATGTATGTTACCATATTTGCTTTCAATTGGTACCCATATTACATTTATGCAATATTTTTATTCTTAATTTGTTTAGCACAGGGGATGATAGGGTACAATGTTTTGAGGTATTCTACATCAATTGTATGTTTTTGTATTTGCTTTCATTTGATACCCATATTACATTTAAGCAATATTTGTACCCCTAATTTGCTTAGCAGAAGGGACAATGGCGTACAATATTTTGGGATACTCTACAATAATTGTATGTTACCATATTTGTTATCATTTGTTACCCATATTACATTTACGCAATATTTGTACCACTAATTTGCTTAGCAGGGGGGACGGTAGAGTACAATGTTCTAGGGTACTTTAAAATATATGTTTGTTATCATATTTGCTCTCAATTAATACCCATATTACATTTATGCAATAGTTGTATCTAGAATTTGGTTAGCAGGGGGGACGATAGAGTACATTGTTTTGGGGTATTCTACACCAATTGTATGTTTTTATATTTGCTATCATTTGATACCCATATTACATTTATGCAATATTAGTACCCCTTCTTTGCTTAGCATTGTGGACAATGGGGTACAATGTTTTGGGGTACTTTACAATATTTGTATGTTACCATATTTGTTTTTATTTGTTACCCATATTACATTTACGCAATAATGGTACCCTTAATTTGCTTAGCAGGGGGGACGATAAAGTACAATGTTTTAGGGTACTTTGAAACAAATGTTTGTTACTATATTTGCTTTCAATTGATACCCATACTACAGTAATGCAATATTTGTACCATAATTTGCTTAGCAGGGGAAACGATAGTCTACAATGTTTTGGAGGACTGTACAATAAATGTATGTTACCATATTTGCTTTTATTTGGTACCCATATTACATTTAAGCAATATTTGTACCCTTAATTTGCTTAGCAGGGGGACAACAGGGTATAATGTTCTGGGGTACTTTGAAATAGATATTTGTTACTATATTTGTTTTCAATTGATACCTATATTACAGTAATGCAATATTTGTACCTTTAATTTGCTTAGCGGGGGGGGGGGGGAAGGGGAGGGGGGCAATAAGGTGCAATGTTTTGGAGTATTCTACAATAATTGTATGTTACCGTATTTGCTATTATTTGATACCCATATTACATTTAAGCAATATTTGTACCTTTAATTTGCTTAGCAGGGGGGACGATAGGGTACAATGTTTTGAGGTATTCTACGTGTATGTTTTTATATTTGCTTTCATTTGATACCCATATTACATTTATGCAATAATTGTACTCCTAGTTTGCTTAGCAGGGGGGACAATGGGGTACAATGTTTTGGGGTACTCTACAATAATTGTATGTTACCATATGAAAACATCATTTGTTACCCATATTACATTTACGCAATATTGGTACCTTTAATTTGCTTAGCAGGGGGGACAATAAAGTACAATGTTTTAGGGTACTTTGAAACAAATGTTTGTTACTATATTTGCTTTTAATTGATACCCATACTACAGTAATGCAATATTTGTACCATAATTTGCTTAGCAGAGGAAACGATAGTGTACAATGTTTTGTAGGACTGTACAATAAATGTATGTTACCATATTTGCTTTCATTTGGTACCCATATTACATTTATGCAATATTTGTACCCTCATCTTGATTAGCAGGGGGACAACAGGGTATAATGTTCTGGGGTACTTTGAAATAGATATTTGATACTATATTTGTTTTCAATTGATACCTATATTACAGTAATGCAATATTTGTACCTTTAATTTGCTTAGCAGGGGGGGGGGGGGGCGATAAGGTACAATGTTTTATGTTACCGTATTTGCTTTTATTTGATACATATTTAGGGTATAGGGTACAATGTTTTGAGGTATTCTACATCAATTGTATGTTTTTATATTTGCTTTCATTTGATACCCATATTACATTTATGTAATAATTGTACCCCTAGTTTGCTTAGCAGGGGGGACATTGGGGTACAATGTTTTGGGGTACTCCACAATAATTGTATGTTACCATATTTGTTTTCATTTGTTACCCATATTACATTTACGCAATATTGGTACCCTTAATTTGCTTAGCGGGGGGGGACGATAGAGTACAATGTTTTGGGGTACATTAAAATAAATGTTTTTTATCATATATGTTTTCAATTGATACTCATATTACATTTATGCGTTAGTTGTACTTATAATTTGGTTAGCGGGAGGACGATAGAGTACAATATTTTGGGGTATTCTACATCAATTGTATGTTTTTATATTTGCTATCATTTGATACCCATATTACAAATATGCAATATTTGTACCCTTAATTTGCTTAGGAGGGGGACAATGGAGTACAATGTTTTGGGGCACTTTGAAATAATTGTTTGTTACTATATTTTCTTTCAATTGATCTAAATTACAATAATGCAATATTTGTACCTTTAATTTGCTTAGCAGTGGGGACGATAGGGTACAATGTTTTGGGGTACTCTACAATAAATGTATGTTTCCCATATTACATTTAAGCAATATTTGTACCCTTAATTTGCTTAGCAGGGGGGACAATGGGGTACAATGTTTTGAGGTACTTTAAAATAAATTTTTGTTACTATATTTGCTTTTATTTGTTACCCGTATTACAGTAAGGCAATATTTGTACCTTTAATTTGCTTAGCAGGGGGGGCGATAGGGTACAATGTTTTGGGGTAATCTACAATAATTGTATGTTACAATATTTGCTTTTATTTGATACCTATATTACATTTGTGCGATAATTGTACTCTTATGCTTATATTTGGTTGGTGCAATGTTTAGGAAGAAGCAGGGGGATTACATTAAAATTATACTGTTTGAAAGTACTAAAAATATTTATACAAGTTTCTATTTTGTTCTTATTTGATTACTATAGTACATTTGTAAAATAAGTTTACTTAAAATTCATATAGTTCAAGGGTTTGAAATCAAATTTTAGGGCTACTACGTAATTTTTGTATGAGTTACTAATTTGTTTTAATTTATTACCTTTATTACATGTTATCCTAATTTATTTGAAATCATTCGAATAGGTTTAGCCATTTATTTTAATTATAAAATATAGAGTAACATTCTAATATTGGCTTATTATTGCGGCAAATGCTTATGAGACCAAGCGGCATGCTTATGAGACCAGCGAGAAGGTTAGTGAGACCAGCGGCAATGGTCTCATAATTCCTTGGTCTCATAAACCCTTATATATCAATAATGATATATATATATATATATATATATATACGGAAGAGCACGAGTTCGAGACTGCACAAGTTTGAGGATATACATTGTATATAGCCAAATAACCATGAAATAGTCTATACAACAGTGACATTACTTAAATTAACAATAATTGTAACATATGTTACCTTTGGTTTCTTCGTTTGCTTCTAATTTGTTTTTAAATTAGGTTTTTGTAAAATTGGAAAATATCTTCAAACTTGTGACAAGTTTGAGGATATATAACTTTAACAAATCTATAATAGATGGCACAACATGATATAAAACAGTTATTTGGTTATTTCTTTTTGTTGCAGACATATTTAATATTTAAAATCATAGTAAATGGTATTACTAATACTATTCAAAAAATATAATGAATTGTTATAAATATTAGTAATTACCGTGTTATAAATTGATCTTAACAATTTACAACTAGTATAGTTATATTTGTTAAAAAATTAAAAAATAAAATGTAACAATTGAAATTAATAAACAAATTGAGTAAAATAATTTGTTTATTAATATAAAATGTTTTTATTTTTTTATAAATATCATAATTTAATTATGTTTGTTATAAAAAACAAACGGTTAAATTAGTTTAGGTATAGCGCCATGTTCGTGTTTTTCTATATATATATTCTTTATTTTTTATTATTAATGTACTTTTATTTGTTATAAACAAGATATATACAACACGAGTACAGCGCTATGCCTAAACTTGTGTTAATGTAGTTATACTTCTTTGGGGATATCTTCAAGCTTGTGTTAATATAAATACATTTCTTTGGCAATATCTCCAAACTAATGTTTTTATAGTGAGACTTGTTTGACGATATCCCCAAACTAATGCTTTTTATATTAGCACTTGTTTGACGATATCCCCAAACTACCGCTTATATTATTGCATTTCTTTGAAGATATCTCCAAATTAATGCTTTTTATAGTAGCACTTGTTTGACGATATCCCCAAACTACCGCTTATATATTCGCACTTCTTTGACGATATCTCCAAACTAATGCTTTTAATAGTAGCACTTGTTTGACGATATTCCCTAACTACTGTTTATATTATCACACATCTTTGGCGATATCTTCAAACTAATGTTTGAATAGTTTTAATAGCATTTCTTTAACAATATATCTCTGAATGGCTTTTATATTATTACATTATTTTATGATATTTTATAACTTGCTTTTATATATGTATTTTTTCCAAATAATTACATTTTTGTTGTTATTTCCCTTCTTGTAGTATAGAACATTCTATTATTTATTTATTTATAAAAATATCTTACAAGTTATAATAATTTTTGAAATTTTATGTCAGCCAGTGTATCAGTGATTTATTTGATAAATATAGACAATAAAATGTAATTGAATTGATTATTTATCATATACTTCTATTCAAACACTAGTGGTACTAGTACAATGACTCAACAAAATTTAACAATAATAATTATATAAATCAAGTTTTATGTAGTAAATATATTTAAAATCGGTGCTATATTATCATCGATTATTATTGGGAATATTTTTTACCAACTATAATACTGCGTACACACTTGCAACAATCTGCCGTATCGCAACACCGTCGCGTATCATCGTCGCGTACCATCACTCCGCAACACAACTGCGAACCGCAACATCGACGCGTAACATACTTCCGCAACACAATGCCGTTCCATTGCCGTATTGTTGCGCCCTGCCGTACTAACTTGTAAAGAGAGCTGCAACATCGTCGCGCAACGTTCCTTTGATCCGACGGCATAAAACCGACAAGCGATGGGACGATAGAAAAGTCCCATGTTGCGAGGAAATGTTGCGCGAAGATGTTACGCGACGGTGTTGCGGTACGGCAGATTGTTGCAAGTGTGTACGCAGTATAACATTCAAAATGTATTATCTTAACAGGAATGTAATAGTCGGTACACACTTGCAACAATCTGCCGTACCGCAACACCGTCGCGTAACATCCTCGCGCAACATTTTCTCGCAACATGGGACTTTTCTAGCGTCCCACCGCTTGTCGGTTTTATGCCGTCGGATCAAAGGAACGTTGCGCGACGATGTTGCAGCTCCCTTTACAAGTTAGTACGGCAGGGCGCAACAATACGGCAATGGAACGGCATTGTGTTGCGGGAGTATGTTACGCGACGATGTTGCGGTTCGCAGTTGTGTTGCGGAGTGATAGTACGCGACGATGATACGCGACGGTGTTGCGATACGGCAGATTGTTGCAAGTGTGAACGCAGTATAAGAACGGAAAGCCATAAAAAAATGTTTTTGTATTCTATGAATGAATATCGTTGAACCCTTTTCAATAGTAGAGCAAGGTCAAGTTTGCAGGCTTATAACATTATAAATAGATATGCATTAAGACTAAGAAATTTAAAATATATTTTCTAGTGCTTTAGTTACAATTATAAACTTAAAGTATATCATCGGATAAATAATATTACTGACTACTCATTATTGTTTTGAAATGAATGAATTTTTACAATATTATTATACTCCTACAAAACAAATCATAATCGATACCACAAATTAACTTAATTTACAGACATATTGGATTAAAGCATGGATAAACTTCAATAACATACGTCATCAAACTAGATAATTACATTCATTTTAAATTCAATTAAATTTAAAATTTGAATACATTTGTCTTCTAGTTTCATTATTACCTACAAACTTAGAAATTAGCAAAACAATATCAGTAAAATTTTAGAAATAACCTAAAACTTTATATTAAAGTCTATATTCTTTACAAAGCATATTTGGAATAGTTTAAAATGACTGTTTAGTAAAATTATTTAAAACACAACCTTTATCAAAAAACTTTGTACATTTATGTTATAATAGTGCCGCCTCTGACAAGGTTTTTGTATTTTAAAATTATAATTGTAATTAGTCTACTTAATAAATACTTTGTCTATCAACTCTCATTAAAATAATGGAATGTTATATACATTTATGATATTATTGCCACCTCCAACAAGAATTTTGGTATACTGACTTTTCCATTATAATTGGAATACTTAAATATTCCCGTCTACCAAACTTCATTAAAGTCATTAAATGTGAATTATTGCAGCCTCCAAAAATAATTTTGTTATTCTGACTTTATCATTGTAATTGGCATACTTAAACATCTCTGTCTATCAAATTTAATAAAAATTGTTGAATGTTGTGTACATTTATGTTATTATTGCCGGCTCCAATAAAAATTTTGTTATTCTGACCTTATTATTGTAATTGGCATTTATTAAATTTAAAGAATGTAGTGTACGTTAATGTTATAATTGCGCCGCATCCAACAAGAATTTTGATATTTTGACTTTATCATTATAATTGGCATACTTAAACATCCTTGTATACCAACTTTCATTAAAAGCATTAAATTTTGTGTAGTTTTATGTTATTATTGCGGCCTCCAAGAAATTTTTTTGTATAATGACTTTTTCATTGTTTTGACATACTTAAACATGCCGGTATATCAAATTTTATTTACATTTTTGGATGTTGTGTATAATCATTTTATTATTGCCGCCTCTAACGAAAATTTTGTTATTTTGACTTTATCATTGTAACTGGCTTACTTAAACATCTCTGTATACCAAATTTCAATTATTTCTTAGAATGTTGTGTACATTTTTGTTATTATTGCCGCTTTCAACAAAAAATTTTGTACACTGATTTTATCATTGTAATTGGCAAATTAAAGCAAATTTGTATACCAAACTTCAATAAAATCATTGACTACTGTGTATATATATTTTATTATTGCCGCCACTAACAAGAATTTTGTTATTCTGACTTTATTGCTGTAACTGGCTTACTTTAACATCCTTGTAAACTAACTTTCATTAAAATCATTAAATGTGTGTCCATTTATGTTATTATTGCCGCCTCCAACAAGAATTTTGGTATACTGATTTGTTCATTGTAATTGGCATACCTAAACAGACCGGTATACCAAATTTCATTAAAATCATTGAATGTTGTGTACATTTAAGTTATTATTGCCGCCTCCAGCAAGAATGTTGCTATAATGATTTTTTTATTGTAATTGGCATACTTTAACATGCCGGTATATCAAATTTCATTAAAATTATTGAATGTTGTGTATAATTATTTTATTATTGCCGCCTCCAATAAGAATTTTGTTATTTTGAATTTATTATTGTAACTGGCTTACTTAAATATTCTTGTAAACCTAATTTCAATAAAATCCTAGATTGCTGTGTAGATTCATGTTATTATAGCCACCTACAATAAGAATTTTTATCTACTGATTTTATCATTGTAGTTAAACATCCCTGCATACCAAATTTTATTAAAATCATTGAATGTTGTGTTTATTTATTTTGTTATTGCCGCCTCCAACAAGAATTTTGTTATTCTGACTTTATCGTTGTAACTGGCATACTTTAACGTACTTGTATATCAACTTTTTTGAAATCATTGAATGTTGTCTTCATTCATGTTATTATTTCCGCTTCCAACAAGAATTTTGGTATACTGACTTTTTCATTGTAATTGGCTTACTTAAATATGCCTGTTTACTAAATTTTATTAAAATCATAGAATGTTGTGTACATTTATGTTATTATTGCCGCCTCCAATAAGCATTTTTATATACAGATTGTATCATTGTAATTGGCACATTTAAACATCCTTGTATACCAAATTTTATTAAAGTCGTTGAATGTTGTGTTTTTTATTTTATTATTGCCGCCTCCAACAAGAATTTTGTTATTTTGACTTTATCATTGTAATTGGCATACTTAAGCATCCTTATATACTAACTTTTATTAAAATCATTGAATGTGTGTACTTTTATGTTATTAATGCCGCCTCCAACAAGAATTATGGTATACTGATTTTTTCATTGTAATTGGCATACTTAAACACTCCGGTATACCAAATTTCATTAAAATCATTGAATGTTGTGTATAATTATTTTATTATTGCCGCCTCCATCAAGAATTTTGTTATTTTGACTTTATCATTGTAACTGGCTTACTTAAACATCCTTGTATATCAAATTTTATTAAAATCTTAGAATGTTGAACACATTCATGTTATTATTGCTGCCTCCAACAAGACACACACACTGATTTTATCATTGAAATTGTCATACTGAAGCATTTTTGTATACCAAATTTCAATAAAATCATTTAGTATTGGGTATATTTATTTTATTATTGCCGCCTTTAACAATAATTTTGTTACTTTGACTTTATCGTTGTAGTTTTCATACTTTAACATCCTTGTGTACCAACTTTAATTGAAATTATTGAATGTTGTGTATATTTATGTTATTATTGCTGCCTCCAACAAGAATTTTAGTATATTGACTTCATCACTGAAATTGAAATACTATGACATCTCTGTTTACAAAGTTTTATTGAAATCATAGAATGTTGGGTACATTCATGTTATTATTGCCGCCTCCGATAAGAATTTTTATGTACTGATTTTATCATTGTAATTGGCCTACTTAAACATCCCTGTATATCAAATTTTATTAATATCGTTGAATGTTGTTTTTATTTATTTTATTATTGCCGCCTCCAACAAAAATGTTGTTATTGTAATTTTATCATTGTAATTAGCATACTTAACCATCCTTATATACCAACTTTCAATACAATCATTGAATAAGTGTACATATATGTTATTATTGCCGCCTCCAACAAGATTTTTTTTTTGGTATACTAATATTTTCATTGTAATTGGCATACTGAAACATCTCTGTATACCAAATTTCAATAAAATCATTAAATATTGTGTATATTTATTTTATTATTGCCGCATCCAAAAGAATTTTGTTATTCTGACTTTATCATTGTAAATGAACTATTTACGAAATTTAATTAAAATTATTGAATATTGTGAACATTATTGTTATAAGTGTGTTGCCTCCATTATGAATCTCATTATGTATTATTATTATAACCGACATACTGAAGAATTTCTGTTTACTGAATTTTATTTTATTTATACAACATTATATATGAATGTCATTGTACCGCCTCCAATATGAAATTCAGTATTATTTACATTACTAGTGTACAAGACATTTTTAAAAACCTGTGGTTACTGAATTACATTTAAATTTATAATTTTGTTTCTTAATACTTGCAATTAAGATAATACGACATGTATAAAAAATATATACTGTTATTGTAATGAATTTCCGACTGATATATCAAATATAAATTCTACAAAGAAATCTTATGACGTCATTCTTACAAACTGTTATTCCGTACGAAAACAAAATCAAGAATATTTTAGAAACTTTATTATTATATTATCTATTCCCTAGCTCCACCTTTGGTTTAAACTAAAAACTGAATTTATACTAATATACGGAAACCGTATATATTTTATACAAATATCCGTTACACGATTTTGGCGATAAATATCCTCAAACACGTATAAATTAAAATAATTTAAACAAATTCAAAAATATTTGCAATTTATTGTAATCCAAGTGTAATGTGATGTATTTATGTCGACTGGATCTCCAAAATGCAATGATTAGCTTATACATTTGTTGTTAAATTGCAATAAACTGATTTCAAGTTTGGGGATATGCTCAAACTTAAAATATCTCCAAACTCGTGGTAAAATCTCGCCAAACTCGTGCTAGTCAAACATATATATATATATATATATATATATATATATATATATATATATATATATATATATAGGTTTGTTTTAAGTGTATTCGTCCTACATTTCGAGTGTATAAAGCGTTGTACTCCTACACGGTGCGCTACTCCTACGTAGGAGTAACGTTTTGCGTTTAAAGTGGTTTTGTGCTACATTTTTCAGAGATCCGACAGAAGCGGCATTTGTATCCGTGTAGGACTAACGTCTGCCCCGCGGCAAAGTTTTATGTCCCGTTGCGTTTTGTTTGTACAATAAATTTCAAATGCTCGTTCATGTTGTTTCTACACCCTTGGCAAACATTTTTAACAATTGTATAAATGCGGGTGTATTTCCTGAATCATTAAAAATAGCCCAAATTGTACCTATTTTTAAAAAAGGAAATAAAAATGATGTTTGCAACTATAGGCCCATATCATTGTTGCCAATATTTTCAAAAATATTTGAAAAACTTCTAAAAACTCAACTTGCTGATCACATGGAAGCAAATAATATTTTTGATCGTTGTCAGCATGGATTTAGAGTAAGCAAATCAACTACTACTGCAATATTAAGTTTAACTGACAACATAATTGACTGTTTTGAAAAAGGAGAATTTGCATTTGGTACATTTCTTGACCTCAGCAAAGCTTTCGATTGTGTTTCACATATTACTCTTATTCGTAAACTGTATGCGTATAATGTGTGTCCTAATAGTGTTAAATTAATGTCGTCCTACCTGTCTGGAAGAAAACAATATGTTAAAAATAACAAATTATATTCTGAAACTCTTGTGTCAAGTATGTGGGGGGTACCACAAGGGTCTGTTCTTGGACCACTACTATTCCTTATATATGTTAATGATTTTGCTAGTTTTATTAAAATGGGTAAAACTGTACAGTTTGCAGATGACACTACTATTTACACTCAAGCAAAGTCATTCCATGAGGTAAATAGTCTCAGTGAAGCGGCATTGCAAAATGCAATGAGCTGGTTCAATAATAATATGCTTCACATAAACGTGGAAAAAACTGCAAAAATAGAATTTTCTCGTCGACCTGCAAATTCAACTGATACACTATCAAACAAGTTTCTTGGAATTTATGTTGATAGGGGACTTTTATGGCAAGACCATGGACAGTATGTAGCAAATAAACTAACAAAAAACATTTTTTTGTTGAGAAGTCTTGCCAACTGTGCTTCTAGAAAATTTTTAAAAACCGTTTACTATGGAACCTGCAACTTATTATTAATGTACGGTATCTTAGTGTGGGGTCACGCTAGTATAAGACACAGATTATTTTCTTTACAAAGACGAGCAGTTAGAATTGTTGCAGGGGCAGACTATAGAGCAGATTGTAAACCTCTATTTCAAGAATTTAACATTTTAACTTTACCCTGTATATTTATTTTAGAATGTTTACTATTTATGCATAAAAGGAAAGACTTGCATGTATTAAATAAAGATATCCATTCTTATAATACAAG
Organism: Tachinus rufipes; assembly: GCA_963932245.1. Lineage (NCBI taxonomy): Eukaryota > Metazoa > Arthropoda > Insecta > Coleoptera > Staphylinidae > Tachinus > Tachinus rufipes. Next base: position 42,458,583 of record OZ010748.1, read on the forward strand.
ATGCAATGGTGATGTCAGAAGCTGTTTTAATAGATTGGAGAAAAACAAAACCAGTACACGCTACTATGGTGTAATATTTTATAACAAACTACCAAGTTACCTAAAAATACTCGATTTTACTCAATTTAAAGATAAATTAAAACAGTTTCTCATAAAAAAAGCATTCTATGATTGGAATGATTTTCTTGTTAACGATTTTATGTAAATATGTATTGTATTTTTTAATTACTGTATATGACTTGTGTAAATACCTCTGTATATAAGCATCAATATATTATTATTATTATTATTATTATTATTACAAAAGTAAGCTGTTGTTGAAATTTTATCGTTATTTTTTATACAATTTTATAATTAAATGTGTTAGAAGTAAAAATTTCTTTATAACATCTTTATTATTTATTATGTAATGCATACATTTGATTATTTATTATTTATAAATATTTTAATATAGCTAATTATTAACTATGTATTACAAACTAATTATTGTCAAGTAATCATCAATAATAGTATTATTACTAAGATAACATTGTCATAGTAGTATTAGTAGTATTTAATAACTGCAAATATCCATTTACAATATCGTAGATAAAGTGCGGAAGACAGGCGGGTGCAGCATCTTTGTCTGTCGGTGTGCATGTTTTAATATTGCACCAGGTTCCCTTGCACTCCGCGCTCTTCCGCAACTTGTTATTGTAATGGGCGTTGGTTCGTTGCGTTAGTTATTATTATTAGTTTTAATAATTTATTTAATCTGAATAATTAATAAGTATATACGGCATATAATATATTTTTAATCTGATATTTTAACTTAACTAAAAATTGATATTTTGTAAGTTTGGTTGATCTTGTAAATGTGTGAGATACATAATTTTATCAATTTTTTTCTTTCAATGCAGTTAACATAAGGTTTTGTAATTAACGTTTGCAACATTTATATTTTTTATTTAGTTGTTTCTTAGCCATTAAATAACTGATAAAAAGATAAAATGTTGATAATAAATTTAACAACAATCTGCAACTAATTGCATTGTTATAAACATATCAATTATAATTGATTATAATTTTAATTATTTATTTAGCAAAACATTTTACAATTTTAGCAGCTTGCCGGTAGAAACTTGCAATTTTAATAATAATTATCAACAAGTAAAGGGTCATGTGTAGCAATGTTTAGCTTATTTTGAGTTATAGTTTGAAACTATAAGCAAATATCTTTCTCATTTAGTTTTTGTTATCCCTTACATAATCAAGACTTTTTTATACTCTACAAAAATAAATAACTCGCTGAAATATCAAAATTATTGACACGCATAATGAATACCAGTTTTTTAAAACTACTAGAATCAAAGTCAAACTTTAGATTGTTCTAAAACTATGAATAATTGATTTATTTTAAATCTAATTGTTGCAATAAGGATATCTCCAAAAGTTTAAATTCATTAGTCTTTTTTTGTTACATTTTTTTTAGTTTGGTGATAGTTATTATCATAACTGCAATACAATAATCAAATTTGTAATTCTTTAATTATTTATCAAGTGGTTTTGTTCTTTTTAATTCGGTATCATCGTTTTATTTTTTGCCGGTTGTTACTGAATTTGTTTGTCCTGCGACGGTAAAAATTTATCCCGTCTATTACTAATTTCTTAATACCGACAACTATGATGCATACAAATTAATAGTTAATCACGTGGGTGAATTCCCAATTATTTCTGCATTGAATGGAGTTGCTTAATTAATTCTAATTTAGAGCTGATAATAATTAAAAACAAACAATAATTTAATTTTTTTCATCTGTTAGTCATTGTTATAACAGCAATTCATTTATTATATTTGTTATTTATTAATTATTTATCAATTTATTTAATTTGACAGTTTGAAACTATTATTTTGCCGGTGATAAATAAATGCCAGTTTTAATTATTTAATTTATTATCAGGACACACTTATTTTAATTTGAAGATACAAATTTATTGATCTTTCCAATAAATGCAATTTACTTATTAAATTTAAGTTTTTACAAATTAAAATAGCAGTTAGTGATTAAACTAAAAATTATACAGAATATTTTTAGAGCATTAAGTTTAAACCCCAGAGTTTTAGTTATAAGACAATAGTGCGATTTTTTATAGAAAAAACAAAATAAAAACAATGAATTGGCAAGTAAAATGCCAGTTATAGTAAAATCTTTCTAAGTTGTCTATTAAATACTTTATTAAGTTACCAATGCAACAAAACTAGATTGAATAAAACTGCATTTGCTTCAAAATACATCTGGTGGTAGTGCTACACTATATAATCACCTACCAGCGCAAATTAAAGAGTTAAATTATAGTTGTTTTATAGCAAATTTAAAACAAAAATTAACGGAATGTTGTTTCTATTCTGTTAAGGAATATTTTAATCAAAATTTTAATGTGTAGTATACGTTTGTAACAACTATTGTTGGTATTTTATGTAACTTGTAAAATTTTATGTTTTTCTATTATATGCATTATTCTTAGTCAAATGTATCTATGTAAATAATGTAGCTTGTTTTTGTATTTTAAATTATATTTGTATATTGTATGACTTATCCCATATCATAAAAATGATCTAAGAGGATTAATAAAATCTATTCTATTCTATTCTATTCTATTCTACATCAATTGACAAATCTTACAATAGCAAATCCAGTAATATTTAGTTTATATGATCTTGTGATTAATAATTTAATTAGCAAATATTGCTATTTTGTTGTAAAATATACTTTTCAACAAATAAAATCATACTATAAAAAACTTTCTGACTACCAAATGTACAGTTAATCATTTACAAACTCAATATCATATTATCATTTTCAGAATCTTACTTTTACATTTTTTACTTCATTCTCACTCTCACAGTCTACATTTTTACTCTCGCATTTTTAATTTCATATTTTCTCACTTTCACATTTTTAATCTCTTATTTTCATTTAACATTTTCATTTTTACTCTCACATTCTCACTCTCAAATTATCACTTTCACATTATCACTCTCACATTCTCACTCTCACATTCTCACTCTTACATACTCACTCTCGCATTCACACTTATAATCTTACTCTTACATTTTTTCTCACAATCTCACTCACATTTTTACTCTCACATTATCACTCTCACATTCTCACTTTATCTTCTCAATATTACATTTTCACTCTCACATTTTCACTCTCAGATTCTCACTCTTACATTTTCACTCTTACATTCTCACTCTCACATTATCACTCTTGCATTCTCACTCTTACATTCTCACTCTTACATTTTTACTCTCACATTCTCACTCTTACATTCTCACTCTCACATTTTTACTCTCATATTTTTACTTTCACATTTTCACTCTCATATATTCACTCTCACATTTTCACTTTCACAGTATCACTCTCACATTATCACTTTTACATTATCACTCTCACATTCTCACATTCACATTATCATTTTCATATTATTACTCTCACAATATCACTCTTACATTTTCACTCTCACATTCTCACTCTCACATCCTCACTCTTACATTTTCACTCTCACATTTTCACTCTCACATTCTCACTCTCACATTCTTACTCTCACATTCTCTGTCTTACATTCTCACTCTCACATTCTCACTCTCACATTTTTCTCTTACATTTTTATTTTCACATTTTCACTCTAACATATTCATTCTCACATTCTCACTCTCACAGTATCACTCTCACATTATCACTTTCACATTATCACTCTCACATTCTCACTTTCACATTTTCATATTATCAGTTTTACATTATTACTCTTACATTTTCACTCTCACATTCTCATTCTCACATTATCACTTTCACAATCTTACTCTTACATTCTCACTCTCACATTTTCACTCTCACATTCTCACTCTCATATTTTTACTCTTACATTTTTACTTTCACATTTTCACTCTCACATACTCACTCTCACATTCTCACTTTCACATTCTCACTTTCATATTATCACTCTTACATTTGCACTCTCACATTCTCACTCTTACATTCTTACTCTTACATTCTCACTCTTACATTTTCACTCTTACATTTTCACTCTTACATTCTCACTTTTATATTCTCACTGTCACATTTTTATTACTCTTACAATCTCTTAAGTCTCATATTCTAATTAGTTTTACTACTTTTACATTGTCAATACTTTCACATTCTTATGTTCTCACATTAACACTACTTTTACATACTCACTACTCTCACTCTCTCACATTCTTACTTTATGCACATTTTCTCATTTTGACTATTTCCACATTCTGTATACTGCTACATTTTAACTATTTTCAATATTCTTACATTTCCACTACTCAATCATTGTCTTTTTTCTAACATTCTCACTGTTCTCACATTTTTACTACTTTCTATACTTTTACATTTTTACTTTTCTCACTATTCTCACATTATCAACACTCTCACATTTTTACTATTATTACATTCTTACTATTCTTACATTCTTTCTTCACTCACATTAACACTACTTTCACTTTGTTACTAATTTTATTATTCTCATATTTTTACTGCTTTCACTTTCTCACTACTCTCATAGTTTCCCTATTTTTACATTATCATTATTCTTAAAATTTTACAACTCTCAATACTCTTACATTCTTACTACTTTTACTACTTTCACATTCTTATTATTCTCACATTTTCACTACTTTTACATTCAAACTACTTTCACATTCTTCCTACTCTCAAATTCTTATTACTTTCACAACTCTTACATTTTCACTACTTTCACTACACTTACATTCTCACTATTCATACATTTTCACTACTCTCACATTCTTACTACTTTTACATTATCACTGTTTTTACTACTCTTACGTTTTCACTAGTTTTACTACTCTCACATGCTTACTATTCTCTTTACTTTCACATTTTTACTACTCTCACATTGTCACTATTCTCACATTTTTATTATTCTCACATTCTCACTAATTTCACATTTTCACTAATCTTATATTCTTAAATTCTGACATTCTTACTATTCTCAAATACACTCTACTCCCACATTGCCACTATTTTCAATATTTTCACATTTTCACTACTCTAGCATTTTTATTACTTTTTCTTCTCACTACTCTTAATTTTTCACTACTTTCACTTTTTTATTATTTTCATATTCACACTACTCTCACATTCTTACTACTATCATGTTCTCCTTACTATCACATTCTCACTACTATCACCTTCTCCCTACTCTCACATTCTCACTACTTCTACAACTCTTACATTTTTACAACTTTTACTACTCTCACATTCTTACTATTATCAATATCAAATTATTACTATTCTCACATTTTAATACTCTCATACTTTTTTTACTCTAACATTCTTACTATTCTAACATTATTACTAATTTTAAATTCTCACTATTCTTACCTTCTTATTACTCTCACATTTTCTTTAAGCTCATTAATTTCACTACACTACTTTCATATTTTCACTATTTTCACATACATACTACTTTTACATTTATAGTGTTCTCACATTGTCATTACTTTTACATTCTTAATGTATTTACATTTGTACTGCTCTTACATTCTCACTTCTCTTATATTCTCACTACTCCCCCATTCTAACTACTCTCACGGTTTAACAACTTTCCAATTTTCATTACTTTTACATTCTAATTATTCTCACATTATTATTGCTCTCACATTCTCGCTACCCTCACATTCTTATTACACTTAGATTTTTTACTTTTCTTACATTTTTACTTTTCTTACATTTTTTCAAGTTTTACATTCTCACTACTTTCATATTCTTATACTCTTACATTTTTCCTAATAATACATATTTCCATAATATTTTTGCTACTCTCACATACATGCATTCTAACTACTCTCACATTCTCACTACTCTTACTTTTTTATTTCTTTTACATTTTGTTTAGTATCACATTCTCACTACTCTCATATTTTTATACTCTCACATTTTTACTAATGTTGCATTCGCACTACATTTTCACACTTATCCCATTTTCCCTAATACTATCACATTCTTACTATTCTCACATTCTCACGTTTTTTCTAGAATCTACACTTACATTCTCACTTCTCTCATACTCTCACTACTTTCATATTTTCACTAATCTCACATTCTAACTACTCTCAAATTTTCATTACTGTCACATTTTAGCTACTTTTACATTTCTACTTTTACATTTTCACTATTCTCACATTGTCACTATACTCACCTTTTCACGATTCTCACGTTCTTGTTACTCTCGCATTCTCACTATTTTGACTATTTTTACATTCTTACAAAAGTCACATTTTTACTACATTTATATTCTTACTAATCTCATATTCTGACATTCTTACTATTCTCAAATACTTTCTACTCTCACATTGTAACTATTTTCATTATTTTCACATTTTCACTACTCTTACTACTCTTACATTCTCACTACTCTCACTTTTCTCACATTCTTACTACTTTCTTTCTTCTTACTTATTCTTACATTCTCACTACTCCAACAATTTCACACATTCTCACAATGTCACTACTTTCATATTTTTACTACTTTCACATTTTCATTACTCTCACATTCTCACATTCTTACATTTTCACTACCCTTACTTCTCTTACTGCTGTTACATTCTCACCACTCTCACTTTCTTACATTCTTACTACTTACACATTCTCACATTTTTGTAATTATTTCTTACTACTTTCACCTTGTTACTAAGTCTCACATTTGGGGCTATTCTCTATGCATATTGCCAGAATGTAAACAAAATATATTCGAGGATATATTGCTAACTAACAATATGAAATATCATTTTAACAAATCTTGCTAGCTAACAATACAAACTGTCATGTTAACAAATCTTGTTTACTAACAATATAAATGGTCATCAGATCAGAAAGCGTGGCAAATCTCTAGATAAAATAATAATAATGTAATTAAAAAATAATTTTGTTGAAGTGACAGTTCATATTGTTAGTAATCATAATTTGTTAAAATGACAGGTCATTTTGTTAGCAAGCAAGATTTGTTTAAATGACAGTTCATATTGTTAGTTAGCAATATATTTTGCTTACATTCATGTAATGTACATAGAGAACAGCCCCGATTGTCATACACTGATGCAATTGTGCAATTTGTGCATTTTGGCGCAAAACAATGCTTTTCTTGTAATTATATGAGAAAAGTAAAAAATGCTTCTAAATTAAGAAAGAGAAAAAATCTGGCAATAATATTTATATCCTAAATAAGGTGTTATGCAGTGCTTATGTACTTGCAATCTTTTAATATTATATTACAGTTTTTCTATTCACATTTTAGTAATAACTGCTTTGTATGCACATGTTGTCTTTGTCGTCGTTTTAATGATAATAAATGTGCAGCTGTCTACTCATAGATTTTGTAGAGCTACATTACCTAACCTGATAGTAATTATAAAACAATTGAACATAAATGACCATATCATTTATTTTCAATACAATTTAAATTATTTTCAATATATTTTTATTCTAAAATTGGCATAATTATTGTAATGTCCGTCAGGATAAGGTAACACACAATATACATATAATACATATTATCAGTTCAAAAATATAAATTCCACGTCCTAAACAAACATCTTGATAAGATTTAAATAACTCTCTTATTCCATGTTATTTGCTCGACCCTCACAGCAGGCGGTATCTATAAGCCCGCAGGCTGATTTTTGTGTGTTAAGATATAAAGTGTATTGCTCCTACATACAAATGTAGGACGACAACACATATGATTATATATAAAAATTGTTGGACGAATACACTTCTTACATCTATATATATATATATTTAAAACATGTTCAAACATGTTCATACATGTTCAATCTCATTCAATTTTGTCCAGCAGTCTGTCTATCTATTCAGCTGTCTGTCTGTCTGTTTAGCCGTCTGTCTGTCTGTTCACCTGTCTGTTTAGCTGTCTGTATGTCTGTTCAGCTATCTGTTTAGCTGTCAGTCTGTCTGTTCAGCTGTCTGTTTAGCTGTCTATCTGTCTGTTTGACTGTCAGTCTGCAATATATATATTATACTAAGATATTAATCAATCATTGTGGGAACTGACGTGAACTAGTATAGATCTATCAATAATAATGAGTGATATAACAAAGAAAAAGCTTATTACAATTACAAAGTCGATTAGACGAAAATTGCATGTGATGAATTTAAATCGTGATGAAAATGATGAGGTGCTTCAGAGACTGTATATACCAATCATCGGTCCGCTTAAAGATCTGACTAAGCAACATTCTATAGTAAAACCTATCACAACTTCACATATTAAACCATTAATTGCTTCAAATATAAAAAAAAACATTATCACCTACAACTGTGGAACCTGCTATATCCACACCGATAACATCTAGAATATATCCTCATAGTTCAACTGCTATTCGATTAAGTGAAGTTCGGGGGTATATATCAAAATTGGAACAAATGCGAGAAAAGCTTAACTTTTCAGACGATTCTAATATGAGTGGAAATGAAACTTTCAGTGATAATAATAATGCTATTGATGAACAGAACCAATATACCCCTCAAACTTCTTCAATTATGAATAATTTATCACCTCTACCTAGATCATATTTTAAAAAATTAGCTAATGATGATTATCACAATCTAGACATAACGTTTGGAATTGTTTATGATAGACATACTGATAAATTTACGTTGGGTCGTAATATAATTACTGTTAATGCAGATAGTATTATTATTGGTGATATTCGCTATCCTAGTACTGCAGGATTGTGTGAATTATTATTTAATAAAAAACCTAAAACTTTTAATGATACTGACATTCAAATGTATAGTGATATCATTAATAAAACTAAAATTGCTCATCGTGATTTTGATCCAACAAAGCAACTTCGTGGAAACCAATCATATAAGTATACTAAAATAATCAAACCTTTATTGAGTTTGCCTAACCAATCACTACCACAAGCAAGAAGACAATCAAAAACTGTAAAAAAAACTATTGATGGACATGGGTTTGACTCTAGCATAAAATGTAACTTAAATTGAGTGCATTTACAATATCAATATTGGGATGATGTTGAGGAGTTGGTAGATAGATTATGTTTGTTGCATGCTGCTAGAAATGCCGGGAATGCCAGTGTTAACAATGAGATTCTTGCAATTAAAGAAGAGCTTCAGGAAGCTTCCATTATTATATAAATATTTGCGTACATTTTGTTTTATGACAAAAATATAATGAGCGTTGACAAGTTCGGACGTTTATTCAGAGATGGAAGCGGAATTCGTGCTCGAGGACGTCCAGGTCTAGGATTTGTTTTAACGTCAGATGGACATTATAGTTTGCAGAATAAACGATTAAAACATGTTTCGGATCCTGAGGATTTAGATGATGTGGCTACTAAGAAATTTGTGCTTGACGCAGTTTTAGAAGTAGAAAAAAATTTATCAACTGTCAAACTTAATACTCATATTATAAGACTTGAAAATATTATGATTGAGCTTAATGCGCATATTATAAGAGTTGAAAATATTGCAACTGCTTTGTGTGTGCGAGTTAACAGCCTTGAAGAGGGGTATAAAAAAATGAGTCAGCACTTCTAGAAACATTTTCACATGGTGAAGACGATATTCCATTTATACGAATAAGAAATTAAAATAATAATAATAATAATGAGTAATATTAAAGCCGATGTCGTAAATGAATTACACAAACCTGCAAAAATTAAATTCCATCGTAGACGTACTGTAATTAAAGGGATTGATGATTTGTGGCAAGCGGACTTGGCTGAATTTGGATATTATGCACGGGAGAATAAGGGATATAGATTTATATTAGTAGTGATTGATTGTTTTTCAAAATACTTATGGACGACAGCTTTAAAGGATAAAACGGCGGATAGTGTTAGTATAGCGATTAGTGAGATTTTTAATAAGCATGATCGGATACCGAAGAATTTACAAACTGATAAAGGTACTGAGTTTTACAACTCTACCATGAGCAATCTACTAACTAAGCATAATATAAATCATTATTTAACTTATACTACAATCAAAGCGTCTATGGCTGAACGTGTAATTAGAACTCTGAAAGATAAACTTTATAAAACATTTAGTTTTCGTGGAAAGTATGTGTGGATAGATGTTCTGGCTGATGTTACTAATGAATATAGTAGTATAAGTTGGTGCTAGCTAAGACTCCCCCCACCACTTTTTTGAAAGTTCAAGGTCAAGGTCAGGTAGAGGGCTTGTGATTGGTTGTTTTCTCAAGTTCAAGGTTAGGTGGAGGGAGGAGCTGCCTTGTTATTGGTTGTTTTCTCGTCAAGGTTAGGTGGAGGGAGGAGCTGCTCTGTTATTTCCCAAGTCAAGTACCATCCCCCCCTCTCTACTACTTTCAAGTACCACTCCTTAAAAATGGACTACCATGAGGTATGTAATGATTTTTAAATAATTAGTTTATTGACCTCATTCAGTCTAGGCTGAAGCAAAATAAAAATACCAAGGTCAATACGTCACACAAATTTCTTTATATATAATGTTATATAATTACATTGGTTATTGTATCATATAATATCATCATGAATGCAACAACTTTTATTTTATTATCTGCAGTTTTAAACAGCACAATATATGTGTCTAAACCTAAAAATGTACACGATTGCTATATTTCAATAAAGAAATCAACATGGAAAAGAATGGATTTGGATTATATTTACTTACCAAAAACCTGCAAGATTTCAATATCAACCAACTATGCTGCATACAAAATTATGTATAGGTTATCAAATAATACAAACATAACTGTAGCAAGTATAGAAAATATAATTTTTTTTACATCAAATAGTGCATTATACAATGTTTTTAATATATTAGCAATTATTATTTTAACATTATTTGTTATTTATATATTATACATAATTACAAAAAAAATGTACATTACATATATGAATAAGTAAACATATTTATAATACAAAAATATTAGTTTTAATACACATATTATATAATTTTTTAACATTATTTGTTAGTTATATATTATTCTTTGTTACAAATACATTACATAAATAACCAAATAAATATATTTATAAAATAATAAACAGTTTCAATCTCCATTTCTTCTGCTACTTCCAATAACAGGTCTATATTTTGTTTAGAATTATTTTCATAAAATTGTATATTATAATTTCCCCACGCTAATGTATCTAATGAATTTGCATATATATATATATATATATATATCGTTTATCATCAGAAGTTGTTAAAGCAACTTTATTTTTTAATTCTGTGTACATATTATGTAAATGAGAACGAAAAATAAACATTTTACAAAATTTCACCGATCCATTTAAAACATGTTTGTAATCTAAATAACTTAATTGATTATCAATTGCACGTTTTTTTACACCTTTAGCTTTTTTTGTAATTGAAGTCGGTGTTATTATGCAATAGGCCTTGGCTCCTGTACCATAAAAACCTGATATGCAATCACCTGAATACTCATCTTTCATTTTACCCAATTTAGATTCATTTATAGGAATATTATGAATATTATTAATTTTGTAATTTGACGTATCAAACTTATCCAAATTTAATTTCATATCATTATAAAAATTATCAGTGAACACTTTTATAATTAACGAATCTGTATCCGTATACAATAATTTTACCATATCACCATACTTGTGTTTTAAATAATTATAATAAAAATCATACATTGTGGTTTTTGATAAATCTAATATTGTGAATCCAACATATACTGGTTTGTTATATAATACCTTAACTTTATTCATTTGAATCGCAACTAAATTTTCATCAAACACTGACACATTTTTGAAATTGGGTCTTGCAATGAGAACTTCTGCACCTATCTTTTTATTAATTTTTTCCCAATGACTTACAAGTTTTACATCAATTCTATTATCTACGTTTTTCATAGTTTTGCCAAATATACTATTATTCATTAATTTAAAAAACATTTTTTCAAAATCATTTTTTGAAGCATTTCGCATTTGTGTATTTAAATCGATATATTTTTTAAGCCAAGGGGATTGTTTAAATTTAATCACTCTGTGTATCTTTTTTAATATTAAACCGTGTGATAAATATTGTTTTAAATTTTTATAATGAATTACGTATTTACTTTTATCACATAAATTTGGAATTAATTTAGGTAGTCTTCCATTGGGGGGGATTACATTTTCTGGACAGAATGGTAAATCGTTGTGATAATTGTGCAAACTATGTGGATATTCTAAATCCACTTCTAATATGTACCTAGTGTCGAAAGTATCAGATATATTAACTACATCTAATTCATCAATTTCTTTTTTAGAACACCAAGCAAAGTCTCCTTCAGGTAAATAATCAGACATACTGTTACCGTATAAATTTGTTGAGTCTAGATACATTAAGAACGAGTTTAATATATTTGAGTCATAATTTGGAAGAAATTTATTGTTTGCTTTAGCCTTTCTGGTAATGCATGTGCTTACTCCTCCCCGAATGCCTTTTTTGAAAAACTGTAACATTTCAATATCCGTTAATAATTCTAATTTAACCTTTGTATGTTTTAACATAGCATCCCAACTTAAGCCTGAAGCAGTGTAGTAATGTGCAGGATCTAATTTATATTTATTAATACAAACTTTTCTAAAACTTTCAAATAGATCAGCTAATATTAAAACATCTGATTTTAAATAAATATCAGAATAATCACCAATTGTTTGACAATTAAATAAATCCCACACATTAACTGCACGTTGGTAATCGGTTTTAGATATATGTTCATCTCTTAATTTATCGTAAAATTGTTCAGCACTAGGTAATTTTTTTTCGTCTAATTTTAACACATTGTCAATATATGAATATGAAAAGACACCTTTCTGTCTTATATAATTAAATTTTTTATTATTTGAAAAGATTTTTTTAATTTCTACACATTCATTTTCATCTAAATTTTTAGATAACTTTTCTAAGGATTGTGGCATGAATCGAAAAGAATCAAGAAAACGCAATTTCATAAAAACATTATTGCCATCTACAACATCAACTAGTAAATCTTTAGAAAATGAAATATAGTTTTCTTTAGTTTGAGCTATTACGGATATATTTTCATTATTTGTTGCAAAAGATTTTATAAATAAATGTGAATCATAATTCAAGTTATGGAAAAATATTGGAATAAAATTTTGTTATTTGTAATTAATGTTACATTTTGAATGAGCTGCACCTCTATATTTTCCAGTTAAATGACAATGATCTCTTACTTTAATATCTCCCAAATAGGAAAACAATTTGTCACAAATAAAACAACTACAGGCATTTTGATGATCAACTTTTTCTGCATCGGTTAGTGGTATCATTTTTATAATTGGTTTTAAATAATTATCATAAATACGTTTATAATCATTATCCAATTTTTCAATAAATATTTGCCCACTATTTTTACCGCAATAATGTTCAAATTTTGATAAGGAATCATCATAATTACATATTTATATAATATGCAAAAGAGTGAGGTACATGTTCGTAAGTTTGGACAGAAAATGATTATTTTGGATCAGGAATGCATGTAGAAATTGGCTTTAAAACACTTTCAAAATCGCAATAAACAACAAATGGTACAGTTAATTGTTTCTCAGTATTTTCAAATTCCAAAATATTTTCAGGTACAATATGTCCAAATTTATTAATTTTATGATTAAGTGATGGTAATTTTGCGTATAGATGATCACAATCATGTTCTAAATGTTCTAATAATTTATTATTTGTTCTGAAATACTGCAAACAACCATCACAGAAATATTTGCTTCTATGATGGTTGCTTATTTGTCGGGAAACTAGATTTGATAAATTTTTAATTAAACAAAAATGATTATTACCATAATCATCACTAACTAATAGTAAATTAATATGTATTTGTTTTCTCACTTTAGTAAAATGTACAGTGCCAACAATTTCATATTGTTTTTTGCAATCTTTATAAATTTCTTCAATGCCGTAAACGTTAATTGAAACATTATTTAATTTTTCAAATATAGTTATATCAGTTAGTTTTATAGGAAAAGAAATACCTTCAAAATTGAATACATTATTAAAATGTTCATAGGATGATGGTAGACATGGATTTCCATTCGGTGTACGTACTGCAGCAACCAGACTCCATGCAAAACAACACTGATCTTCATTTCTAATATTAAGTGTAGCCTGCTTTCTATCAATAAATTGTGGCAAAGGAATGAATGATGATGCCCTTAATGGATTGAATTTATTGATATTGATTTCCATGAATAATATTTTCTCTAAGGCCCAACCTACAACAATTAATTAATTTAGTTATATGAGTAATAAGATACAAATTAACACTTACCAGAATCTCTTTCTTGAAAGTCATCCATCTTTTGATCTATAATCTTAATGAATTTATATATTATAAGATCATCCATGTCTGTAGTGGATGTGCAGACTTCATATTTGGTGTTAAATGATTTTATTTCCTGCAAATCCTTTTCGATGATCACGTATGATCCAAATACTTCAAATTGTACTTTTACTGCAGTAAACTTATCAACACAGTCTCGAAATAATTTAATCACTTTTGGTTTTATCTCGGTGATAAAACTTTCGAGTCCGATATGTGTTTTATTAGCTTTTAATCGGTAACTGCATATTCTGTTTTTAAAAGCTGTCGATATAATTTCCACACCATTCTCTAGTTGTATGTAACAATTTTTCTTATGTTGCTTACTTCTTAGGTGGCCACTCATCGAATTTCCGGGAATGTTCACATTACATTGTTTACACAAATGTAATGTTTGTTTTTTCGGGGGCTCATCGTGATGCACTTCTTTTAAATGTCTTTTTAATTTTTTTTTGCAGTAAATGATTTGTTGCACTTTTCACAATTCATGTTATATGATTGCTGGTTTTATTTAAAATGAAATAAGATTTCAACAATCCTTTATATATATAACATAATAAAAAAAAACAATAAATGCATAGTCTGGAGACAACAAACCACTATTTACAAACATAAAAATGCACCGGGTGAATGAAACACTCAACTGGAACACACCTATTATTATTATATGCACGCATCGTATAGTCTCTAGACAACAAAGCTTCTTGATTTAAAAAATCACGTCATGGACAGTCATTGCAATTATAATTTTTAAAACAACTTACAACCTACAGACAACAATAAAACTTCATTTGAAAAAATACCCGTCACGGACAGTCATTGCAATTATAATTTTTACCACATCTGCAGGCGAAAAAATAGAACATATAGTATAAATACATAAAGATTTTGTATTCATTTCATCCAGCTCAGTCGCTGCATAATAATATTATAAGTGCATTTATTGTATAATTGTGTTTTATTAACATGCATAACTTTACTATCCTTCAAAATTTATTAATTAAACCTGTTGACCAACCCTTAAATTCACCTTATCAACCACCTATTTCATCTATGTCAAAACCCGAACTTGAACCAGAAATAGATAATACTCCTTCACTGTATGATTTAATTGAAATCACAGATTTCCCAGCACCTCAATCCCCTGATTTATTTTCTCCAGATGTTCAATTATTCCTCACCAACCAATTTGAACCTGAAGATCCTTTTCTTGAGGGCTCGAGCTATTTTAGTAGTAAAGAGTTGTTGAATAAAGTAGAGTTGCTCGTGTGCGATCAAAAGCAAGAGAAACTTTTAAAAAAACAACAAGAAAAAGTTAATTTTATTAAACATTCTTACGAAAAGGAATTTAATAAACTACAGAGGTTGGAAAAATGCCAACGATTAAGAAAGGTAAGATGAATAATTTCAATATTATCCACGAATTAATATTTGTTTTCTTTTTCAGGCTTGGAGAAAGACCTACTGCTGAATTTATTATAGTCCCGCATCACATGTATATGTTTGTATTATATATTTATTTATATTATTATTATATAAAGGCAGCATGTCATAAATAAATGTATTATTATTATATTTTATATTTTCTCTATATATTTTATAAAATCCTTGTATTTTATTCATATTATCGAAGTTGATGATTTTATTTAATTATTTATTTTATTTAAACATACATGTTTCTATGAATAATCATCATTATCAATGTATTAATGTATTAATATAATATTTCAAACTGATTAGTAATTATTATTTAAAAAATTGTTTTTTCCCGCTACACTGATATCCGTTTTAAGTATTTATATTTCTATTTTCCCGCTGGCTTGAATTTTGATATTGTCATTTATTAGACATTACAAATTTTAAGGTTAGATATTCTATCAAATAAATATAAATATTTACATTTTAATTTAAAATTTCTATTAATTAAAATTTAATTTTATTTACATATCTAGTAGTGGTGAATTATAAATATCTAATTGTTCATTTATTATTACACTATTTTTATACATGTAATTAATTATTCATACCCACACATGTGGCTTAACTGAAATATACTATTATTATAATTGTTATATTATTATTGAGACCCTCTTGCTCACAATATTTAAAAATATAAAAATGCACCGGGTGAATGAAACACTCAACTGGAACACACCTATTATTATATGCACGCATCGTATAGTCTCTAGACAACAAAGCATCTTGATTTGAAAAAATCACGTCATGGACAGTCATTGCAATTATAATTTTTAAAACAACTTACAACCTACAGACAACAATAAAACTTCATTTGAAAAAATACCCGTCACGGACAGTCATTGCAATTATAATTTTTACCACATCTGCAAACAAAAAAAATGAGAACATATAGTATAAATACATAAAGATTTTGTATTCATTTCATCCAGCTCAGTCGAAGCTGTACGTTGTTGTAAAACAAACAAAAAATAGATTTATTGGGGATCTCTCCTCCATATATACCATGGGAAGCCCCAAATGGTATGGAAGATCCTTTCTTGTTTGATAGGAAAACGCCAGTTTTCCTGCCAATGTCAGACGAATTTGATCAAATAATAAATTCAGCAAAATTTAAGCCAGAAGCGGAACCAATAAAAAAAAGAAAACCTCTATCGAGGAAATGTAAAAAATGCTATTGTAAAGTTTGTGTAAAATATTATAATAGTAAATAAATGTATTTATATTTTTTATTTGTTTATTTATTTATTTTTGTGTTCTAGGTAACCTATGGTAATGCTAAAATACAGTGTTACATATTACATAAATAAAATATTAACGCTAGAGAATTGTCGGAATTAGTTGCCCCGTCCTGTTGTGGTGCCACTAGTAGTATTCTTATGGAAAAATATTAAATCCTATCACATCTACGAGAATATCGGTAAATCTTTCTCTCTAGAAAAATATTGACACGTACCAACCAATATCCAAACGATAAGATTTTAGTCATCACTCTCTATATATGTTGAACTACATACAATATTCTATGTCTTCATGTTTTGGTTAAAGATTTGAAGTTATATTTAACAAGTAAAAAATTAATAAAAAACTAATTAAAAACGTCACTTTTTTAAAAATTAATTGCGAAGTGTTCAAGCTCTCGTGATTTAAATTTAATTCAGATCATGTAATTTATAAATTTTCTAAAGCATCAATTAATTTTGTGATTATAGTAACATAAATAAATTTTATGTTTTTTATGATTAAATAATAACAATAAATGACAATACTGATCTTCAAGTACTTTTATCAATTGTTTTGATCCATCACTCATTTCTTTATTTTCTGATTCTTTTTTTTTTCTTCCTTCACTAAGTAATTTCACAAAATCACAGTTTGATGACCATCTTATATGTTCTCCCATGGCTGTATCGGTTGGTTTCCAATCTCCAATTGTGATTCCACATCGAAAGCAACGAACGTGGTCTAAGTGTTGGAAATAGAAAAATCCAGCTTTGGCAAGTGATTTGGGCGTTATAATTCTATTCCAATTCTTAAATGTTTGCAACCGTTCTTCAAAAATTGAAAACCTTGTAGGAGAATCATCATCTTCCAAACACATTTTAACCAATATTAAGTTTATACATTTTTTGAAATCTTTTATATAAACATAAGTTGGGGGGGGGGGATATATTGTACATTATTCTTTGAAATCCAAGAGTTGTGTGATGAATTAAATCCTAACCACTTAACTAGTACTTTATTGCCTTTTCTTCTAATTACTTTTTCAACTAAATAAATATCTGGATATTTTACTTTTTGTAATTCATATTCATAGAAACCACCCTTAATCTCCTGTTTACTTTGATCAATTAATAAATATGTTAATGGATATGTTGATTGAATTTTATGAATAGTAAATATTTCATTTGACCAGTTAGGAGTATGTCCTTTAGCAAATTCACTTCTATATTTACTTATACGTACGTTGTCACCAACACGAAATTTCTTAGCTTTAGGGTCAACTAATTTTATATGATTGTATGAATTTTGTAAGACAGCTTTTTCTGTTTTATTGTCAACATTAATGGGTTTCATACCAATAGTGCTGTGTTTGGTATTATTGTATTTGTTAACAATTTCTGGTGAAATATCTAACCATTTATAATTTCCTTGTAAACTAAACTGTTTCCACATGTTATTTTTTAAAGTTCGATTAACTCTTTCTACAACGGACGCCTTTTGAATTGAATATGTGCTACAGTGATTTATGTTGTATTTTTTCATTAACGTTTGAAAGTCTTTATTGTACAATTCCGTACCCATATCTGTTTGAACATTTTTTACAACATTTTTTTTAATTAGAAATATCTTTTCCATGGCAGATGAAACATCTTTTCCAGTCTTTCTTTTTACTAGAAATGCCCAAACAAATTTTGAAAATACATTAATAACTACTAAAATATATCTAAATCCTTTATTGAATTTAGCATAAGGTATCATTTCCACTAAATCTGCTTGAATTAAATCTTTAAGACCTTTTACTATAACATGTCTTCGCTTGAAATTTTTACGAGCTGGTTTGTGAATTTCTTCAACAATTTCTTGTTTAACATTTGTTATCTTATTCTTAACCATTTTCTTCAACAACTGGACTATATTCTTCTTCCACAGGACATTTAAGTACTAACTCAGCATATAACGTTACCATATTTCCACCAACATATTGTTCCGGAAATTCTATAGTATCCCCCCTTTTTAAAGGTAAATTACGTAGAGCATTCTCATAGAATGGTGAACCGTTTATTCTTATTTGAGAATTATTACTAATGAAAGCCGATACAATTGTAGCCGATTTGTGTGGAAAGATGTAATTTGATAAAGTATTATATAAAAGATATCTATTGTTGAGCGTTGTATTACTAAAAAAATTTAGTGTAATTGTATAACTGTATTTTTTTGGTGATGTTGATTGAAGTATTATGTCGACATCGTTATGTTTCGAATAAAGTGTTCTTCCAAATTTATCAATGGTCATGTTTATTTCTTAAAACTTAATCAGTTAATGAGAGTTTACATCTATGTTACCGTTATTTAATAATTTTTGCTTCTCGCAACTCTTCAATTATTGAAGTAATTTCATTATTATGTCCAGTATGCCCAGCAGCTTAGAAAAAAATTAAAAGGGGCAGACGATTAACTAATTCATTAGGATTGTCCCAATATATAAATTCTAATGGCTTATTGTCGTATTCAAGCAGTGCTTTACCTGTACAAAATGATTGAGGTGTGAGTCTAACCGGAATTGCTTTTTGCCTATCAAGCAAAGGTGCAATTATGTTATTATATTTTGGTAGTTTAGTTCCTATTAATTTTCCGGTTGGTATATTACTATGTTTTGCTGCATTTGTTTTATTAACAATTTCCATATAATTAGTTACATCCACACTCCTAAATCCTGTTGGTACCTTCTTGAATAATAACTCATACAAACCCGGTGTACCTGTATATATGCGTTCAAAAGTTTGCCCATTTATAACTGTTTTAATAACTACATCATCACCTCTGAAGGTAACAACTGCATTACCAATAGCATAATTATGTTTGTCTCCATCTTCAGTTGGTACCACTCTTATTCCATATGTGTGATCCATAGCCCTCGTTGTATCAGATATCATGTCGTAAATGTAGGCTTTAGGTAATGTGGAAAATTGTTTTACATATTCATCCAAATCACTCATCTTTTTATTTTGGACTTCAACATTTGCATATTCATCATCATCATCATCATCATCATCATCATCATCATTATCAGCAACCTATAGGTCTTCGACTATTGGCTGTGTATTGGATGTAGAAGGGGTGTGCTCGTAAACTTGTGGAAGAATACTTGTATCAATGGTAGTATTAGTTGGTGTTACAAATTCTTCCATTTTAATAGGGGATGACCTTCTACCATACTTTTTCTTTTTTGGTGTTTCATTTTTAATTTCTTCAGTTTCCTCAATTTTTTCAAATTTTGGTTCCAATTTAACTTTGAGATTTGCAATAAGGTCTTCTATTGGTTTGGTTAATGGTTGATAGGCCGATATATATAATACGTCGAGTTTTTAATAACTGCTTGACTAATTGCTTGTCCATGATGTTTATTAAACTACATGTAGATGCAAACTGTTGGAACTCAAACATACAATACATTTATATATTGTTTATAAATAAATAAATGAATCAAATCCTTTTCTATAGCGTCCAGATTTTATTTCACTTTCCTTATCAATAACTAAAAATCCATATTTCTGTCTCCAACAATAAGAACAAATATCTTTAAATTGTTGGTATGACATATCGACACCTACATGATCATCGTAAATGTGTTTTAAGTTGGTATTATCTTGCTCAAATATAATCAATATGTTAGCATTATCTCTTATAAGTTGTTTTGGTATTTTAGTGTATGTTTGACAAATATAAAAGCAATCTATGTTATTGTGTCGACCAAAACTAAAGTAATCCCTCATTATGTTTTGATTGCAACATACAACATCGTCGAATATAAAAACTGAATTTTCTTTAGTTTCATGTGGTGATGTAATCTGATCACTGTTATCATATTCAAAATAGCCCATACCCTTTATAGGTTTAATGACTGCTTTTAAATATTGATACTTTGATTGATGTAATGTTTTTGAGTAAATATAAACATTTTGAATTCTTAAACCATTTGGATGCAAAAGTAAACTAATTATAATATTTGTTTTTCCACACCCAGAACAACCAATAATTAATCCTCTTTTACAACCACTACCAAGCAACTCACTATGGCGTTGAAACGTATTCTCAGAACAATTTATATCTAGATTGTTATTTGGTAAAGATTAAGATTGTTTTACAACTCTCATTATGCCTCTAAATCTGTAGTTAAAACTGATCAATTTGTCAATACTTCATAGAATATATAAGTACACCTACATTCTGTATTGTTATTTAGTTTATTATGTTAACTCGTAAAAGAAAGACTAAACGTACCAAAAAAATTAACGGACGTGGATTTGTCAACAAATTAATTAATAAAACTACACGGGAATTTCATATTCCGGGATACAATTTTTGTGGTCCAGGAACAAAATTAGAAAAAAGACTCAAAAGAGGTGATAAAGATATAAACGTATTAGACGATCACTGCAAACAACACGATGTTGCATATTCAAAATATTCTGATATTTCTAAACGACACAAAGCGGATAGATTACTAGCCAGACAAGCTGCAATAAGATTAAAAGCACCTGACGCTAGTTTTGGTGAAAAGTTTGCTGCACTAGGTGTGTCTGGTGTTATGCGCATAAAAACCAAATTAGGTATGAGTCTAAGACGTCAAAAAACTTCAAAAAGAAAAATTTCAAAATCAAAGTCTAATGTAATGTCAGCAAAAATAAAATTAGGTAAAGGTGGTAAACGTAAAACAAAATATATAAGAAAAAGAAAAATACCTTCAAGGATTATTAAAATACCACAAAGCGGGGGTTTCTTAGGAGCTATAGTTTCTGGCGCTATCGGAATTGCAAAAGTTATAATAAAGAAAAGAGCATTAAAAAAACAACTAGAAGAACAACAACGACATAACAAAGTGGAAGAAGATGTATTAAAATCCAAAGTAAATAGCAAAGAGGGTTATAAAATTGGTGATAGTTTATATGTGAAACCATAAAAACGTGGTCACGGTCTTTACATTTATCCTTATAAAAAAAACTAATAAGAAAGCTACCATAAAGAGCATTAACCAAAATTGACTTTATAAATATGCAAAAAACATTCCATATTTTAAAGGTGTATACATGCTAGATGAGTTACCAACTAAAATGAATGCAAAAGAATGTGGTATTGTAAATTTAGAAACAAAATCAAAAATTGGTTCTCATTGGGTAGCTTATATTAGAAATGATAATAATATTAAATATTTTGACAGTTTTGGTAATTTAAAACCACCTTTAGAATTAGTAAGATATTTTTATAAAGATAGTAAAAAGAATATTTTATATAATCATGATGCTTTTTAAAAGTATAACACCTATAATTGTGGACATTTATGTTTAATATTTTTATATGAAAATACATTATGAAAAATCCATCATTTGTATGTTTGATGTCAAACGAGTATGTCTTATAATATTACTTTTACTGGCAAAAGTTCAATCCAAGAGGCAGATTTCAACCTACCTTTATATTTAAAACAAGATGAAAATTTTGTCTTGGGCCTAACAAATTTTGAATCATTTTATTCAAGTGCAAACATAGATAAAAACAATAACAAATTTTACTATGATGACAATAAAGAAATTACAATTCCTGTAGGATCTTATGAAATTACTGATTTAAACACATATTTACAAAAACAACTTCAAAAGCATGACAAAGATATCAAAATTAGAGGAAATATTAATACATTAAAAGTGCATATAAAATGTACAAAACCTATTGATTTTACTAAAGAAAATTCAATTGGAACATTGTTGGGTTTTAGTAAAAGAATTTTACCAAAAGATATTTCCAATGAATCAGACTTTTCAACAGATATTTTAAAAATAAATTCTTTATGTGTGGATTGTAGTATAACAACCAGCTCTTATAGAAACGGAAGATTGGGTCACACATTGTTTCAATTTTTTTCCACGGTACCACCAGGTTATAAAATTGTACAGTCCCCTGAAACAGTTATATATTTACCAATTAATACACCAACTATTAATAACATAACACTTAAAATAGTGGATCAAGACGAAAATATAGTCAATTTCAGAGGAGAGACCATTACAGTAAGACTTCATTTAAAAAAAAATTCTTAAATATGGTAGTGCAATATCATAGTATGCGTAATTATGGTTACAAAAACTTACAATATAACTTGACTACAACAACTAATTTCATCATTAGACAATCCGCACGCAGTAGATTAACATCAGAAAACATTATATTTTTAAAGTCTTTAGGATTTAAATTATGTTAAATAATGAGTATACTTAATGTTAAAGAAAATGTCTTTATCGACAACTCAATCGCAAATTCTCAATTTCACACTCATCAACCATATGCATCAACAAGTTTTAACAACAATGATGAAATCAGAATTCCGATTCAACAACAAGATATGTACACATTGCCAAGTGAAAGCTACATTTACATAGAAGGCAAATTGCAAGCTGATGATTCTAAGAAACCAAAAAAAACATAGTTTATTAACAACGGTATTGCGTACTTATTAAGTGAACTTTGCTATGAATTAAATGGTGTTGTTATTGACTCTACTAGAAATGTTGGTTTAACATCAACATTGAAAGGTTACTTATCCTTCAATTCTAATCAAAAATTACAAAACGCTAGATGGTTTTCAAAAACTGCTACAGAACAAGATGACATGGTAGATACGGATGGAAATTTTAATGTTTGCATACCACTTAAAATGTTATTAGGTTTTGCTGAGGATTATAAGAAAATTATAATAAATACCAAACAAGAACTGGTTTTAATACGTAGTAATACCGATCTTGATGCGCTTGTATCTATTGAAGACAAAGCTGTTAAGGTGACAATTAATAAAATCAATTGGAAAGTTCCTCACATTTCTGTAGGATTGGCTGAACAGCTTAGATTGACAAAATTGTTAGGAAAAAATGAGGATTTATCTATAGCTTTCAGATCTTGGGAATTACATGAATATCCTGCGTTGCCAGAAACAACCAGACATACATGAGCTGTGAAAACGGCTACTCAATTAGAAACACCAAGATATATAATTTTTGGGTTACAGATTGATCGTAAAAACAAAAAACTAAAGGATATGAGTCAATTTGATGATAATGAACTTACAAATCTTCGAGTTTATTTAATTTCTGATTGATATCTTTTTGATAATTTAAAATTCAAACCAAATCAAATTGCGCAACTATATGAAATGTACGCAAATTTTCAACAATCTTATTATCACAAAGACATTAAACCTCTTTTTAATCGCAAGGAATTTAAGGAAACAACACCAATAGTACTAATTGATTGTAGTAATCAAAACGAAACATTGCAATCAAATTCTGTTGAAATTAGAATTGAATTTGACACAAGTGAACCTACAAAAGCTAACACTTCTGCTGTATGTCTCATTCTTCACGATAAGATGATCAGTTACAACCCATTCACCAAAGCGGTCAGACAGTTGTAAATGGATAAAGAATTTAATAAAAGATTAATTATTCACAAGACAAAATTAAAGAAGTTAAAAAACAAATTTATTTTTACTCTCTTAAAAGTAAACTTTTTAAAGAGTTTTCAAAATTGAAAATAAAATGTTAATTATTGAATTCCAAGGATTTAAAATTGGTTTTAAAGAGTTTTCACCAAAAGAATTGACAATTTTTGATGGCAGAGTTCAAAAAGCTAATTGGTTAATCAGTAATCACCACTGCATCGATTGGAATCAAGGATTTACACCGCAACATCAATTTAAAAACATACTACAAGACATTAGAGGTGATACAATTTATGTTAAAAGAAGAGAAAAAGTTATTTTTTTACAAAAATTTCTATACAAGAATTTGATGAACATCCAGCATTAACTCTAACTGAATCAAAATGCTTATGTCACTCAAAACATATCTCTATGTGTGCATTATCAAATGTATATCAATTGTATAATGATTTTGTAATGAAATAATAAAACATTTTTTTAATTATATTTTTTTTTATTAACACATTTATTAATTTATTTACAAGTTATAATAATCAACAATAATTATAGTAATAATTAATAACAATATTAACAGTAAAACAATAAATATACAATATAACATAATAATTTTAAATAAAAATGACAAATTATATTCCTAATTTAAAATCATATTTACATACTATCTGATACTTCTATTAATAAATCTAAATTTGTTAGCGCTTCATCACGAAATTCAAAATTTTCTAAAGTTTTTAATATGTTAACTGTATTTTCGTATGGTTCTTTGTAAAATGATATATCAGTATGCCCCCACGCTAATGTTTTTACGCTACCGGAGAAAGAATAGCGCTTATCATCTTTATTAGATAAAGCAACTTTATTTTTCATTTCGGTGTACATATTATGTAACTGAGATTTAAAAACATACATACTACATTAAATTAATTCTTTCCCGATAACTATATCTTTAAAGTCTTTTAACAAGCAATATGCTTTAGCACCGGTACCATAAAAACATTTAATAGGAATACCTGCATACTCATCTTTCATTTTATCAACTATAGATTGATTTCGTGGAATTTGGAAAACATTATTTTTGAGGTAATTAGAGGTATCAAAATAATTTAAATTAAGTTTAATATCATTATCAACATTGTCAGTGTTAGTATAAAGCAAAGACACTCTATTACTATACATAAGTTTTAAATAATTATAGAAGAAGTTATAAATAGTTGTTTTAGACAAATCTAAAATTGAAAAGCCGACATAAATAGGTTTGTCATAATATACATTAACCTTGTTCATTTGCACTGCAACAAAAGTTTTGGTAAAAACTATAACATTGTGGAAATTTGGTTTAGCCGTATAAATTTCAGCACCCCATTTTTTCCAACCCTTTCCCAATAAGTTAAAAGTTATATATCGACTCTATTTTCTAAATTCTCTATTTTTCCAAATACGCTAACATTATAAGATTTAAATAAATCTTTTTCAAATTTAAATTTGGCTTTGTTTCTTAAATTTGTCTTAAAGTCAATATAACTTTTAAGCCATGGGGATTGATCAAATTTTAAAATTCTGTGAGTATTTTTAAGAACTAAACCGTGTTGCAGGCATTGCTTTAAGGCTACATAATGTATAACATAATTGTTTTTATTTAATAAATTTTGTATTAATTTTGGATATTTTCCGTTTGGAGGAATTATATTTTCCGGGAAAAATGGCAAATCGTTATGGAGATCGTGCAAATATGTAGGATACTCTAAATCAACATCTAATACGTATCCTTCAAAACTCGTGTCACAAGTTTGAAATATATTAAAAGAATCAATTTCGGTTTGGTGAAGCCATTGAAAATTTTTATAAGGTAGATACTGCTGCATACTATGCCCATGTAAGTTAGTTGCATCTAAATATAAAAGATAAGAAATTATTTTTGACGTGTCATAGTTCGGTAAAAATGGGTTATTAGCAATAACTTCTTTTTTTATGCAAGCACTAACCCCCCACAAATTCCTTTTTTAAAAAAATGTAACATCTCTATGTCGGTCAAAAGTTCTAATTCTATCTTTGTATATTTCAACATTGCATCCCAACTTAAGCCCGGCAAAGTATAGTATTGTGCAGGATCTAGCTTATGTTCTTTTAATGAAAAATTTTTAAAGTTTTCAAAAATATCCGCTAAAAGTAAAACATCAAATTTTAAATATATATCTGCATAATCCCCTAAAGATTTGCATTTAAATAAATTAAATACCTCTAACGCTCGACAATAATCATCATTTGAAACGTGACTGTTATTTAGAGTGTTATAAAATTGGTCTTTTGCAGGTAACTGTAAATCACTTAATTTTGAAAAATCATTGACATAAGAGTATGGAAATATTCCTTTTTGTCGAATGTATTGAAATTCAACATCATCCACAAAAAATGTTCTTATTTCTTTGCATTGGTGAGATTCTAATGCAGAAGATAAATTTTCTATGGATGAAGCTAAAAATCGAAACGAATCTAGGAATTTTAAATTAAAATATACCGGTTTATGCACACCATTTTTCACATATGTATCGACAAGAACTTGCTTGCCGAACGATACATATTTTTCTTTATTTTGAGCAATAACTGAAATACTCTCCTTATCCACCGCTAATGTTTTAATGAACAGGTGGGAGTCGTAATTAAGATTATGGAAAAATATCGGAATAAAATTTCTACAATAATAATTTAAATTACAGTTATTGTGAGCCGGCCCTCTGTACTGCCTCGTCAAATGGCAATGATCTATTATTTTTGATTCATTATTTAAAAATTGTCCTTCACAAATATGACAAACTGAACTTTGGATGTGTTTTAGTTTTTCATCATCTGTTAAAGATACCATTTTTATAAATGGTTTTAAATAATTTAAATATATATCTTTAACATCCCCTTCTAATGATTGAATAAATATTTTTCCACAATCCGTTCCACAATAAGATACAAATTTTGAAAGGAAATCATTAAATGAGCATTTTATATAATATGCAAACGCGTAAGGTTCATGTAAAAACGATTTTACCGAATATGATTTATTGGGATTAGGGAGAGTATTTGATATTGGTTTTAAAATACATTCAAAATGCGCATAGACAGCAAATGGCATCCTTAATTGTTTATGAAATTTTACAAATTTTTGTATATTTTCAGGACGCGTTTGACCATATGTGTCAATTAATATATTGGATGGTAACACGACACTGGTATAACAACAATCACGTTCTTGATGACGTTGCAGTTTTTCATAAGAATTAAAATAAATTAAACACCCGTCACATAAATACAAGGTGACTCAGAGGAGATTTCAGTTTTTAACACGTTATAATAACAGTATAAAAAGTGTTGGAATAATTTTAATATTAAATAACGTGTTAAAAACTGAAATCTACTCTGAGTCACGCAGTATTTAGTGCTTTTGTGCCCAGATAATTGTTTCGAAATCAGTCTATTTAAATTTGTTATTAATGTATAATGACACGCACCGTTGTCATTTGTAAATAACAATAAATTTAGATGTATTGGCATCCTTAAATTTGTGTAGTGATAAGGCCCTACAATCTGATACTCCAATTTCCCACTTCTAAATATTTTTTCTACCCCGTAAACATTAATTGATATATTACTTGTTTTTTCAAATTTTTTAATATTTTTCAATTTAGTAGGAAATGTGACGTCAGTGAAATCATAAATATTATAAAAGTTAGGGTAAGAAGATGGTAAATTTGCAGGACCGTTTGCTTGACAAACACCTGCTATTACAGACCAGGCAAAGCAGCATTGATCACGATTTTTTATATTTAAAACAACCAATTTTTTAGAAATAAAAGATGGTAATTCAAAGTGTAAAGACCCCCTTAAAGGGCTATATTTTACCACATTTATTTCTAAAAATAATAATTACTGCAATGCCAATCCCGAGTCTTTTTCCTGGAATTCTTCCATCTTCTTACTAATATTTTCAAAGAAATCATCACATAAATTATTAATGTCCGTAGAAGCTGTTACAACAACAATTTTTGTATTAAAAGATTTAATATCTTGTAATTCTTTAAGTTCTATAACATATAACCCAAATAATTCAAAATTTACTTTGAAAGTAATATGTTGTTCAACAAAATTTAATAATAATTGAAATATTTTAATTTTTATACTATTTTTAAAATTTAGTAAATTTATGTGGTGATTGTTATTTATTCTAAAACTACCTATCTTATTTTTAAATGCACTGCCAAGCCGACTAACTCCATCGATGTTTGTCCCGCAATAATTGTTTTTATGTGCCAATTTCCGATGGTGGCTTCTCCATGCATGTCCGGGAACAGCGACATCGCAAGCGGTGCAGTATTTGGTACCAGAATCTAAAACAAAATAGAATATTAATTGTAGTAGATAGGATAAAAAAAGTTCTGTGGTAGTTTTAATAATTAATAAGGCCAAACATTTAACTTACTTGATGTTGATGCTCGCGCTGTTCTTGCGATTACTGCTCCTGCCGCTGAACCATTAACATCTTCTCCATTTTGATCTATTAAAAATAATAACATTTAGATAATAAAAAATTGATTAAATTTACACTTACTCAAAATGCGCTTGTGTTTTGAAGACGGTGATGAAATTTCTTCATTCAACCACTGTTCATAAATTTCTGTAAAAATATTAAATATTAGCATAATTTAAATTGTTTTATAAACAGAAACTTACCATCAATCTTTCTTTTCTGTTGATCCATTCCGCTATTGTAGTAGTTAAGAATGTAGCACTAATAATTTAATTATAGTAATAAAAACAACACTGCAAGGTTTAAAACACGACTGAGTTAAATCTGCATTTATTTGCACATAGTGGTAGTATGTTAATATTATTTAACATTTTAAATTATTTTCCAGTCAATAAATCCAATTAATTATTGGACTTGGCACTAATTAAATTTTGTAAATGTTTCTTTTGTCATTTGCTTAACACACCCTCCCCTCCCCCTCCTAATCAAACATCCCCCACTCCTCCCTTTCACATGTCATTAATTCAATATTTAAGAATAAAAATATTAGTTTAGTAATAATTGTAGCATTGCGAGGTTTAAAATGGTTCTAATAGAATTCAGAGTGTTTTACAAAGAACACATCATTTATCAAGATATGATGCCGCAAGTGATGGAAAAATATTTCTTAAAGAAGGCTGCTCTAACATCGGACGCACTAGAAATCGATTCTGAACCAACACCTAAAATTCTTATCGATTTTACTGATGAGGATTTAGATGAAATTTCATTGGAGCCCGGCGGTAATATCAAACTAATTGAACCTGATTGTCGGACATTTGTGTACTTAAGCTACAACACACATACCGAATTAAATTATGTAAATGAATTAAACATTTTGAAAAATGTATGTTACAAATTAAAATGAATTTGTAAAATAAATATTATATAAATTTTTTTGTTTGTTTAATTTTTAAACCCAAACACTTTACCCCAATTAGCCCATCAGTAACTACAATATTGTTTATTTCCTTTGGTTTTATTTGCAATTTTACGATCCATACCTGCAAGAAGAAAGAAACTATTTTTAGACATGTCCAGACAAGTCT
Source organism: Tachinus rufipes (assembly GCA_963932245.1). Taxonomy (NCBI): domain Eukaryota; kingdom Metazoa; phylum Arthropoda; class Insecta; order Coleoptera; family Staphylinidae; genus Tachinus; species Tachinus rufipes. The sequence continues at coordinate 42,488,797 of OZ010748.1, forward strand.
ACACCAGTCTAGCAAGTCTACACCAGTCTAGCAAGTCAACACACTCGAAGTAACACCTGTTTGTCTAAATAGATTAGATAGGCTAGAAGTATTCTCACGCAAAACCTCATAAAGTTTACATTCACATTTAAATTCTAAAATTACTTTTTCGAAATTTCAAATTTTAACTACTAGAGTGTAATATTATAAGTTAATACTATTTTCGCTTTATATATTAGAATTACAATAAAAAAGCAAATGTAAATGTAATTAATATTGTAGGCAAATGTGCATAATGCTTCCTAGTTGTAGTAAAACATGATGGCACGGCCGATGTAATTAACAATAATTAAATTATATAAAAAGAAGAAGAATGCGTCTCGATTATTAGCATATGTACATTTCTTATAGGGGAACCTGATACTAATATGCAGCACGCTCGGGAATCCAGTCTACATATTATTACATATATGTTAAACTTCAATTATTAACACATGTACATTTCTGCATGTTTAAGTTGAATGAACTTATTTAGAATGAATGTCAGATTTGCAGGTGGTTAATACGATGAAAGCAGGAACAAAACATGCCGTTGATATTTTTTATATTCCATTTTTAGAATGGGGCAGATGCTACCATAACATATTCCACGCAAAATGCAATTGCTATAAATAAACCTAAATAATATACATACAAATATTTTAATTATTACAACTATTACTTTTTAAAATATAATAGGAAAGCACAATCATTATGCAGATGTACATTCTTTGCAATGTTTAATTAATTAAACACATGTTAATTAATTAATTTAACACATAATCAAATTTGCAAAAAAAAATTGAATGAGACAACTGGCGCTATAGCAGGTGGTCATTTGACAGGTGGTTATTTGACAGGTGGTTATTTAGCAGGTGCTCGTTTAGCAGGTGTTCAATTAACAGGTGTTCGTTAGCAGGTGGTGAATGGGGTCAATGAACTCAATGACACGATTCAAGGCCATGACCAGCCCCATTTTCTCTCTACTGATCTTAAGCGGTCCATTTGCGGGTAAAGCATCTCTCATAAATACAACGCGAAATTTTTTTTCTTTGTACTTTTTTACATATTTCATTAAATCAGAATCGCTGAGTGCTCTGCGGGGTAGTGTGCTCAAATCTAGTTTTTTTGTTTATAGGTTTTTGATGATGATGATGTCGGTTTTAGGCTTATTCCTAACCCGGTTCTTCTATATTGTATAATTACGGCGCCGTATCCGGGGTACGTATTGACCCCATTACGCAGAATTGAAAATTGGGCATTCATAATTTAAGTTTCAATGAAAACGACCTCATAATTGGGGACAAGGAATATACGGGGACGGAAGGCGTCTACAGATTATATATATTCTTAAAAGATCCCGATGGATACAATACCGATGATCTAATCCAATATAAAGGTATTTTAAAATACACTAGAGCTCACTACGAAAAGTACGGAGCAGGTACAAAAATTGTGAGAAGTAGCACCAAGTACGGGCGAGTGATACGTGACTTGTTTCCACCGCAAACCAGAATTAAAAGTAAAAAACTTGCTAAATCGGCGAATGGAAGCGATATATTAACGAAGGGTCTCCTGAAACAGGTAAACGTAAATAAAATACAGTAAGTACCATGGACGATTATAAATGCACTCATTGATCGTTTAAATTTATTGTACGCAAGCGATGTGAGCGGTAACACGGCGGTGAATAACGAAATTGTTTCAATTATTTTAATATAGTTGATGGAGTTGACCGTTACTACGTTAATCTATAAATAATTACATTGCTTGTTTGTTTTTTGTAATTATTGTTAATCACATATATTTTTTAATCCTTTTCTTTAATCCTTTTTGTAAATATAGTAACAAACCATTTATTAGATTATGTTAATGTCTTTTTAATATTTTTTGTCAATTTAATTTGTTTTTTCTTATATATAAATATGTACTGTTTCTTTATTAATGTATTCATGTATTGTCTGAAGAAGGCTAAGGTTCAGCCGAAACTGCAGTCACAGTGTGACAAAATAAATAGTGATATAAAAACATAGTAGTTGTTTTATTTAATCTTCAATTATTTCAACTTTGAGAGATACCAAAGTAATTGCGTAAAAATGTCAAAAAAATAGTAGTTGAGGAGTTGCATAAAACAGCGAGAAAACATTTCGCACGACGTCGCACAATAGTTGAAAATGATTTATTTCAAACCGATCTAATGGAATTTATTCCTTATGCTAAGTCCAATAAAGGAATCAATCTCCAAACAGATCACGGGCGTGAATTTTGGAATTATAAATTTCAAAAGCTGTGCGAAAAATACAGCGTGAATATGTATTCTACATATAGTACAATTAAGGCCAGCATGGCCGAGCGTGTAATACGGACGCTAAAAGAAAAAAATCTATAAGCAATTTAGTTTACGGGGTCAGTACAAATGGGCGGATGTGTTAGACGACATAACAAAATTCTACAACACTCCCCATTCGGCAATTGGGCATTCGAAACTGATCGACGTGAACAGTAAAAATTAAGATACAATTAGAAAATCATAAATAATCAAACGAAAGACTGGTTTGCCATCTAGTTGCAATTTTTAATACTAAAATGTCCGCATTAATCGGTATCATTTTTGCATTTATGCAATTGGCAGTCATTTCGCGGCTATAACCGAAACAATTGTCTATGCTTGACCCTTGGCCGCTGTGATTCGATTGACTGATTTTGAATAAATTATTAATTCATTTCATAATTTATTGGCGATTCAAAATCGTTATAGCCGCGAAATGACTGCCAATTGCATAAATGCAAAAATGATACCGATTAATGCGGACATTTTAGTATTAAAAATTGCAACTAGATGGCAAACCAGTCTTTCGTTTGATTATTTATAATATCAATTGTGTTCATAAGCACAGAAATATTTATTCAAAATTGTCTTCGCTATCATGCGATGCCGTGGTCGTACAAGGCATACTGACGAGGTTTGTAGAACCGAAACAATTGTGCTTGACCCTTGGCCGCTGTGATTCGATTGACTGATTTTGAATAAATTATTAATTCATTTCATAATTAGAAAATCGTTTTTTAGCAGCATAAAGATTGCCGAAAAACATAAATACAATGTGGATGATTATGTGCGCGTCAGTAAATTTAAAGGCTTATTTAACAAGGGATACACCCACACTGGTCTACGGAATTATTCAAAATTGCAAAAGTTAAAATTACAAAACCCGTAACATATTTACTGGAGGATATGCAAGGAAAGCCGATTTTGGGCGGTTTTTATGAAAAGGATCTGCAGAAGACTGCTCAAAAAGACGTATATTTGGTGGAAAAAGTACTACGTCGTAAAGGCAACCGAGTTTATGTAAAATGGCTTGGTTTATCGCAAAACTCCTGAATAGATGAAAAAAATATATTGTAACATTTTGATGTATTTATTTTTTAATAAACTTTTTTCTACATTGTGTTGTCGACGATCAATTAATTGATTGTCAAGCATTGTCTAATTACTAAATATTTTCATATATTAATGAACGTAAAGAATACATTTATGATTAGCAGAATAGTGAGCAAAACACAGTAGTATTTTAAAATTTCAAAACTGACGGTAACGACGGTGCTCGTATTTTGTTGTTGTTGTTGAACATTCAAACTTCGCCATTTTGCTTTTTCCCATCTCGATTGCAGTAAACCATCTCTTGAGGAGTTGAAACAAATCTTAAAATGCAAATGTCGTGGTGGTGGTTGTGATATAGGCCGCTTCAGTAATGTAACGTTTACAATTTTTCATTCGGCTCCGACGCACTTTGTAATATTAAAACTAAAAAGATGAGTTTGATTTATGTAATCTGTATTCATGTGATTTTATTCGGCTTCTTCACTACAAACGATGTCATCTCCGTTTGTAAAATAACACTTAACATAAGCTTCTACCGCATTATTAGGTCGAGCAACGTATATCTGATTGCCGATTATATTGAACAGAATTAGTAGACCCGAGAAATTTGCGGACATGCTTGCAGTTGTAATGCCAACTTTACTATCATTTGCATTATTAATTTCTTACTTTAAATATGATAATTATCCATAGTAGGGAAGGGAGGTGTTTAAATACCTTCAAAAATTATTTATGAATTAGTTATAAAAATGATGTCTAAGCGGAAACCTCTGTTATTGGAAACTACATATTATGCCAATAATAACTATACCGTACGTACGGGCTTAAATGTGCACCATGAATACCGGGAAGTTGTCGTGTTTGAGAAGCCCAATCAATCGGTTTTACTTTCTCAAAACGAGTGGGATCAATTTAAATCGATGAGGAATGTTATTTTTGAATATATTTTTGATTTGTTACCGCAAAATATATCGGAATTTAACTCGCTGAATGTACAAATTGGAGAAAATTACATTATAAAATAATGGCAATAGAAATATTCTATTAAAGTCCAAGATGCATGGAGGCGTAAACTTTTGTATTGATAAGTATTCGGTGCAAGCAATATTAAAATTGGAGTCGTTGATGCAGACCAATCTGAATATGCTGACCAGTCTGGAGTTAAAAAAAAACTACATTCATTACCTACATAACTACTTGATTCGACTTAAAGACGTGTCTCTGGTGAGCAGACTGATGGAAGATGTTTTGCCAACGATGATTCTGAGGGGGTTGCTGGAATTGCAACAGTTCTACCCGGAAGAAATTTGCCGAGATGTTCGTTTAATATCCCTATTTAAAATGGATAAATAATATTGTAATAATAATTTAAAAAATTAATAATGTATTTATTAAAGTATAAAATTTACAAATATAAAAATTAATTATTAAATTATGTAGCGGTATATTATTTAAAAACCCATCACCACTGCAGCGTTATCATCTGGAATGCGAGAAGGGAGAGAGGGAAAGACTGTATCCTAAAATAATAATAAACTTAGTATTTATATGTACATAATATTTAATTATTAAGTATTACCTTCCCAGGATTTTTACCGTTTAAATTATCTTCTCTCTAAAGTTTCGGTTAAAATTATTTATTTTTTCTTGCGGGAAATGCCGTCATTAAACGTCGCAGAGCCCACACTTCAAAATTGTCTAGGGTCAGCAGCAATGCGTCCCCAAATTGGGAATTAATTCTCCTCATACCATTGATCGTATATTTTTCGCCGATCTTCAGGTCGATCATCTTTTTGGCCACGGCGATTTCACATGTCTTATTTATCGAGTTTAAGTTCATTGCGTTTAAGTTCGGTTTGTTTGTTTGTTTGTGAGAAGCTGTGATTTTACTAACATAATATAAATAATAATAACGTTTTTATAGTTGCGCGGTATGTAAATATTGTTTTCCCTATTATAATTATCTTTATTTCAATGCAATAGAAAGCTAATTTAATTGATTCGGGAAACCCGCAGTGTGCAGTTTTCACGCAATTATATTAATCTAAATATTGCATTATCTAAATTGGAAAAGCCATTCTTAATGCAGTTTTCACTCGATTACGTTAATGTGATAATAAAATAGAAATTGAATCAATTTGCGGTTACTGTTGGATGTATATAAGCGTTGTTTGCAAAAATTACGATTTAAAAATGGAGTATTATTGCGGTAACGTTACTATGTACAAAGTATACTACAGTTCCTGGGGCGGTAGTTAACCATTTCCGGGGCAAGATTATATAGCCCTGTTGTGCGACGAATGCTCTCGATATAATACTAGATGGGTCTACAAAGTCCATCTGTGCTGTGTTCGTGAAAAAATTGATGAAGCGGAGCGAGAATATGGCAGATCGTGCTTTTTATGCGGATCGTCCCGCTATAAGGTGCGATCGAGTTGCGAGTGTGCAGAATGCGGTCGGGCAGACTTACAAATTGGAGAAGATAAAAATAATTCGAGTCGTCGATGAAGTACCGGAGCCCAGCCCGTTTGATTTTGTCGCATCCTCTGCAACTACATCGTTCGAAGATGCGCATCATCATCATCATCATAGTCGTCATCGTCGTCAAAAAGAAAATGAAGAATAAAATTGTAAAATTATAAAAATGCTAGTATTAGTTGTTATAATTAATTAATAGACCATTTACATTTCGCATTATTTGTTTTATTAAAATGCTTCCGTTTGAATGTACCTGCTATTAAATTCTAAGTAAACAAATTTAATTGCATAATGTATGACCTACAAAAACACACACACGTATGAGATAGGCATAGCCATGTGCTTCGCGCGGCTGCCTCTCACGTGCCTTCCCCCCCACGTTGTGGTTGCCGGCCGCCAGGACAAAGGCAAGAAACTTTACGAATGTTCAATAGAGAGTAGGGGTAACGTATATATATTTAAGCAGTGCATGCGTAAAGTAACAGTTTGACTGAGTTCTTCAAACAGATTAGTGATCTATTAAATAGTTTTGAACTAATTGAGCCGCAACATGGGACGTACAACACCTCCACCAACGAAGAAGGCACAAGTATCATTCTTAACGCAGGACATCTTGCAGGAGAATCACTTAATAGAGAGCGACGAGGAAGAGGAAACGAACGTAGTAGTGAAGGACAATTCGTTTTTGTATCACCTGGTCAATTTGTGGATCGACAACAAAACAATGAAAGGATTGCTAAATGTACTATCGAAAATCCTACTAGCCTTAACTCTGGAGAGTTTATTTATAGCAAAACGGCAAGTACAAGTAGTAGCTGGATGTATGAGGAAGGCAATGAAAGGTCTGTGCCAAGAAACCGACAGCAAGGATCGCTTGCACAGTGTGCAGCTCGAAAAGCTGCTCAAGTACCTCTCAAAAGACGCGTCCTACATGACATTGTTCGAAGACCCAATTGCAACGGAATTCGAAAAGTTGTTGTACCAGATCCACAATCAAGATCTTCTCGGTTTAACTTCTGCCTCATCATCAAACATGGAGACGATCACTACCATGTCATCCACGACTGCTCCTACAGCACCGACCGCTGTAGATGTGCCCGTTTGCAAGAAATCCTCGCCTCACGATTCATCGGACGAAGATGAGTTGTTTGGGGAAGGGACTACTGCAAAGAGCACATCCAAAATTCAATTTCGTATGCTGAAAAAAACACAAGAGAAATTAATCACCTGGAATGCGGAGGAGACATCTGGATTCGAGGTGGTGAAATTAGATGTCCATCCATTCAAGCATTGTACAATAAACAACAAGAGGGATTGGTGGCGCCATGCATCCCATCGCCTGCAATTCGTGACTTCATCAAATAATGGCGATAGAAATATTCTATTAAAGTCCAAGATGCATGTAGTCGTAAACTTTTGTATTGATAAGTATTCGGTGCAAGCAATATTAAAATTGAAGTCGTTGTTGCAGACCAATCTGAATATGCTGACCAGTGTGGAGTTTAAAAAAAACTACATTCATTACCTACATAACTACTTGATTCGACTTAAAGACGTGTCTCTGGTGAGCAGACTGATGGAAGATGTTTTGCCAACGATGATTCTGAGGGGGTTGCTGGAATTGCAACAGTTCTACCCGGAAGAAATTTGCCGAGATGTTCGTTTAATATCCCTATTTAAAGTGGATAAATAATATTGTAAAAATAATTTAAAAAATTAATAATGTATTTATTAAAGTATAAAATTTACAAATATAAAAATTAATTATTAAATTATGTAGCGGTATATTATTTAAAAACCCATCACCACTGCAGCGTTATCATCTGGAATGCGAGAAGGGAGAGAGGGAAAGGCTGTATCCTAAAATAATAATAAACTTAGTATTTAAATGTACATAATATTTAATTATTAAGTATTACCTTCAACAATTTTCTAAGTGGAATATGGGCGTCATGTTGCCCAGGATTTTTTTAATTTCCGTTACCGTTAAAATTATATTCTCTCTAAAGTTTTGGTTAAAATTATTTATTTTTTCTTGCGGGAAATGCCGTCATTAAACGTCGCGGAGCCCACACTTCAAAATTGTCTAGGGTCAGCAGCAATGCGTCCCCAAATTGGGAATTAATTCTCCTCATACCATTGATCGTATATTTTTCGCCGATCTTCAGGTTGATCATCTTTTTGGCCACGGCGATTTCACATGTCTTATTTATCGAGTTTAAGAGTTAACAAGAGGGATTGGTGGCGCCATGCATCCCATCGCCTGCAATTTGTGACTTCATCTCGTGCCGATCCGTTGCAAGTACATCTGAAGGCAATCATGAAAATATTGACGAGGAGAATGCTGGAGAAAGAAGACAAACAAAAGGAGAAGAAAAATGCCAATTCGAAGTTTGGCTAAGGAACCATGTAAGTAGCCCTTTAACTTATATTTTCCAAACTACTCACTTCTTGGAATCTAAATTTAAATATTGGCTTATTACTATAAACAAAATTCAAATACCATTAAAAACAATAAACGCAAAAATCCAAGATATGAGTATTGCGGAATTAGAAAGACACGTTGAAGGTGCTGCTGTTTGCATTTACAACGCTCCAATGGGGAATGTCCCCGAACATTATTACGATGTAACTACTTCTTTAGAAATTATTGAAAAATTACTCATGTATCAATTTAATAATAGTATTGTTCGTGTAACAAATTTCCTTACAGTTTTAAGTAAAATAATTAATAGGGCAAATGGGAAACAAAATACTGTTGTTTGTATATCTGAGCCAAGCGCAGGAAAGAATTTTTTTTTTAATGTGTACTACATTTTTGTTTAAGCGTAGGATATATTGCAAACTTTAATAAGTTTGTTAGATTCCAGTTACAGGATTGCGCTAACAAGCGTATTTTGTGTTGGAACGAACCCAACTGTGAACCGTCAGCATGGCATACCTTCAAGATGATCTTTGGGGGTGACACTTGCCCAATTCGAGTGAAGTATAGCGATGATCAGCAAGTAACGAAAACACCAGTTATTGTATTGTCAAATAATGACATTTTTCCAAAGAACGAGGCCTTTAATTGCCGCATCTATAAAATTCAATGGAGCCCTTGTACTGCTTTGAAACCGTACACCAAGAAGCCGCATCCTTTATGTATCCCATTATTATTTCGTAAATATAAATGCCTACCTGAGAAGGTACCTACTTTAGTTGAAAGTAATTTAAGTGATGATGAGTTTTATAATTCAGAAGACAGTTTTTAATTAATAAGTTTTTGGTGTTTCCAATTCTGCTGATACACTTATATTACCACTGTCAGTATCATTTACCCCAAATAAAGTTTCTCCAGTAGTGTATTTTTTTGTAGTGTTAGGATAAAATACGACTTCTGATGGATAAGAGGCCAAATGGCCTTCAGTAAATGCACTGTCATTGTTTACAACTACATCCAATTCGCATTCGATGAACCAGTAACAAGCTGAATTTAAGAATGTTGTATTATCAGTAGATGGGTTCAATTGAAGTGTCGCTATAAGTCCGACATGAACTTGTGGTTGCGGTGACGTAACCAGAGGGCCTCCCAACGGGTGATGAGAACCGTAGCATTCCAATTGTTGTTGATATGATGATGTAATATTATTTATGGATGCGTGTGCAAATGATTCCGAGGCTATTCCTAATCTACCTGGTAATGTAACTGCCGGTTTACTATTATCTTTATAGTATTGTAATTTTCCTAATTTACTTAAATATACATCGGCATTTTTTCTAGTCCAAGGAACCCAGTGCTGTTTGGCTGCTTTCAACATACCCGCTTTTACATTATAACTGTAATCGACAAATGTCTCACCTAAGCAATTATTTATCAAAAAACAATCCACATTCTCATCCTGTCTGAACATACCTTCTTGATGTTCAACATAATCTGCATAAGTTGTTTTATCTGGATTTTCACTTTTGTTCCATTCATGCACCCAGAAGTGAGAATTACTTCGAGGAATATTCATTACGTTAGAAGACGAGTGTTTGTAAAACTTATCGCTCATATCCGATAAATCTATATCTGTAAAACCTGTCACTTTCATAGGGCCAGCGGTGTCCGTAGTGTATTTAACATTGCGGCCATAAGATCGTATATTCATACCAATAGCTTTAATGCCTATAGGAATATATTCCGAAGTGGCAGTACCACTCAATGTAGTACCATGATCGAATGCAACTCGAGTACCCATACAGGTAATACGGCATCTGCAGGAAACAGCTTTTGCATTATTAGGTAGATTTGAATATTCGCCGGGGGTAAGATAGAATGGCAACCAATCAACCGGTATTAAAGATAATGGAGTTGTAAAATAATCTGTAGTTGCACTCGTATTGTTTCCAATTTTATGTGTACTTATTGTTTGATTAGAATATCCATAACTAAATAAAACTCTATTTTTTTTATAAGAAATAACATAATCTTTAATGAAGGACACTCGTGGTAAATATTTCAAACCACCGCCTCCCGAACGAGCACCTGTAGCTCCTCCTCCATTGGAGCTCAGCGTTCGTTGTACCGGGTTGTCATCGACATCCATTGTTCCTGCAGTAATCGCACCTTCGGTATGTCCTCCAGTCGCAATACTATTAAAATCAATCTCGTCAAATAAATCGTCAAAATCAATATCGTCGAAATTAGTATCGTGTATAGGGTTTGCTGGTGTGGTTGCGGCAGCGGATGTGGAAGGTCCGGCGGGCTGGTTATCGGTTGTAGCCGCTCCAGCGTTACTTCCAAGAGCAGCTTCTCGTTGTAATTCTATATAACCCGCTCCACCTTTTGAATAACTCTTATATATTGCACGTACCTCGGGGTGTTCCTTTAAAAATTGATGATAAGTTTTTCCTTGTTTCTTCCAATCACCTTTTATTCTATGCCACAAATTGCTTATTGTTTTCTGACGAGCTGCATAATACATTACTCGAGGGTCACCTCCATCAAATGAACGGGGATACAGTACACCAGTAAAAGTTTCTACAGCGTATTTGTCCACTAAACCTTCAGCACCAATTAATGCAACCTCCGAATCTTCTTCCAAATATTCTAAAGCAAACGCTTTTACAGTCTCTTTATCAGCTTCTCTTATGTCGTCACTTTTAGTCGCACGATAATATGCTATATCATGTATTTGTGCTATAGCATCTGTATTATTGACTGGTAATCCATTTATTACACTATTACCCGGTCCCAAGTAATTGTATCCCGGTAAAGTCAAACCTTTTCTACCAACTACTTTCTTTGTTTTCTTTGTATGTTATCATGAACCATTAAAATGGTTAACTCATTTGAAAACACCAAATGCAAAACTAGCACGATGGCAATTCTCCTTGGCAGAATATGACTATGATGTTATTTTTAAACCAGGTAAACTTAATAAAAACGCAGATGCATTATCAAAGATACAAATAAATACAAATGAAGTAAGTATCCGAGATTCAGATAAAGAAGAAGAAGAATTGGATATTGATAGAATAATTCAAAATTCAGAGGTATATCAGACATTGCCAGATATCACTTCACAAAATCAAGAAGTCAATATAGTTGAAGATATTTTAATAGATCAAGGTACAACTGATAAGAACTTTATTGAAAGCATAGATGAAACTATCAATAGTAAAAATAAGCAACTATTTATAAGTTCAGTGTACAAAAATCCTAAAAAGCCGGAAATATATTATAAAAATAATAAAACTATTAAGGTAATAAATGTCCAAATCCTAAAAAATAATAATAATGAGTATAAAAAAAATTTCTATTAGAGTTTTGTGTACCAAAACAAAAATATTATTGTTATTTTGAGTCAGAATATTTACATAAAGATTTTAGTAAATGTTACTTTGACTTATTCACCTTTTGAATTATTATTTGGACATACTGGCTCCAGAAATATATATGATGTATTTTACGATAAAAATTATTATAATGATTATATAAAAAATCATATTGATAAACTTGATATAACTTATGAAAAGGTCAAGGAAAAACTAGAAAGGAATAAAACAAAAATTTGCGAAATACAAAATGAAGAAACAGATAACTCAATGTTTCTAGTTGGTCAAAAGGTTTTTGAAAAATCTGATCGACGAAGTAAACATCTACCTAAGTACTTAGGACCTTATACTATCATAGAAATTGATTAAAACAGAAATACTTGTAAAGTCATAGATAGGAACAACAAACGTAAATTACTACACTTAAGTAACTTAAGGAAACCTGTTCAGATTAATAATAATCCGTTTAATATGAAAACAACACAGGAATCAAGATAAACAAGTTAGAAAACAATTTTCCTTTACTACTCTATAAACTAGGACAAGCACAAAGTATTAAGGATGACTAAACCATCATTAAAACAATTAATTTTAAACCTTTATATTTAGAATTTAAAAGGAATCAAGCAATCTATTCATCATTAAATGTAACCTTTACACAATATGCAAAACACATGTTTGAATACTATAGTTTTATAATTTTATTAAATTTTGAAATTAAAAAGACATCTCAAAAATTTAATCAAATACTCTTAAAGAAAGATAGAATTAAGAGAGGTTTAGTAGATGGCATAGAAAATGTAATTAAAGTAATTACAGGAAATTTAGATGCCAATGATAGTATTAGATATGAAGCAAAATTAAATCACTCCAAGACAATCAATTAAAAATTAAAACTTTAATGGGTGAGCAAATAAAAATCTCTATGAAAGCTAATAAACAAATTAATGACACAATTGTAAAAGTTTCACAAAATAATAATATTATAGTTTCAAGAATTACTAAATTAGAAAAAATGATAAGTAAATCTAATTATCACAAATTCAAGTAACTATAAAAATCCAAAACACATTTCTTATATTAATGGAATCATTAAATCTAATACAGATGGTATTAACCAATTTAGAGACAGCAATGACTTTTGCAAAACTAGATACTTAACATCCATCAATAATTGCACCACAAGAGCTTTTAAATGAACTAAACTCCTATTTTCTACTACAACGGAAAATATCCAAAATTATGAAAATATTATTGATGTCCAAGCTTAGATAAGCTATTTTTTTTTAAATTATTATTTATATTAAAAATTCCATTAGTGGAACATCAAAAATATGATTATTACCACTTATACTCCTTACCTATACCAACAAATAAAACTAATATTTTTCGAATAATAATTTCAAAAACCAAATTCCTTATTTCAAATGAACAACAATACGGTCAATTATGTATGTAAAAAATGTAGATACAATTAAAAATAATCAATTCAATCCATGCAAAGTAAATCTGCTGATGTTAACTAATAACAACAATATGTGTAAAACATTACTTATGAATCTTCAGCAAGTAAAAATTCAGAGAATCGATAACACTCATTCTTGGTTAGTAATTACGCCAAAAGAAACATCAATTCATACTAAATGTAATAATGTCGAACAAATTAAACTAATTAATGGAAATAACATTATTGTAATTCCAATAAATTGTGAAGTAAGAATTGATCAATTTGTTGAAATTCCTAACTTTGAAACATTTAATAATTCTATAAATGTTGAAGATATCCAAGATTTACCAAAAATAGACATACAGCATATTTCTTTAGATAACGTCAAAAAAATTCAAAATGATTTGTATCATTTGCAGAATAATTTAAAAACTGTAAAACCTGATAATATGTTATCAAGTAACCATTTCTACATTGTTTACCTATTTATTGCTGTTTTTGTAATTGTGCTGTTTCGAAAAAATATTATAAAAGCTTTGAAACGCGTATGGAAACCAAGCTGCAAGAAGAAGCGTACTGGACAAACAAACATGATGAAGTAATTCCAAATCCAGGACCCACAACTTCATACAACATTCCAATGGAACAAATTCGATTGAAAAATTCTGGCAAACCGTATTTTTCAATCTTTGCAGGGGGGTGTTACGTCACCACCTCCTCAATGACCCATTTATAATTAAAAATAGTATTAATTATTATAATAAAACACTAACCTATTGTATTAATCAATGAGCAATTGTCATAAGACGAGCTCTCATTATAGAAATATGTATAATCAACATTATTATATTGGAATGTGCATAATTAACATGATTATAGTATAAATATGCTACTAACCCATTTAATTATGTTCTTTTATTCTAATACGTACACACAAGTGGATCACTTAAATATATAAACTATATTTTATATTGTGTATCATTTTACTTAATAAATAAAATATTATTTTTATGTTCGGTAGAACCTCCGTAAATAATTCTCGCGCTTCTGTAGTATGTTCTGTGCCGGACACCGAGAGTAGAGAGAGAATGTTGTACCACAAGACCTTGAGACAAGCCTCGTCTACATCCGGGTCGTGTCAGGTTAATTGGTACAGCATTCTCTAGGCGGTCCGGTGTTCTTTAATTATTTTTTTTAATTTTCTTTTTCTTTATAATGTAATTGTTATTAATGATGTCTGTTTTTATTAGATAATTATAATTATTCGGTAATTAAAAAATGCCAAATATAGTGTCAAAACTGTCCTAACTCTAATAATAACGATGTTGAGTACGTGTGACCTTACCCTATTAATATAGCGCGTAAACAACAGCTATTGACGCATTTGACGCTTTCTTTGTTTGAATGTTACGCATAATACTGCTTTTTATTCATGTATACCTATAGGCGCTATAAACACACACACACACACACCCTCACAGACACCCTAACTTTATATTTAATATAGTAAGTAATCTCGCCATATTTAAAAAGTAAGGAATGTAATAATTAACAGATTTTCTTGTATACATATTAAACTGTTTATTAACTGTAATTGCATTATTTACAATATTTTGCGTGCGATGTATAAGTACCTCTAATAAATTAGTAATGCGGAATGTGGATTAATTTTATATGAATATAACACATTACAATTATATGCTGTACCCCAATATTGTTTTTTGTGTGGTAACATGCATTTATTATAATTAGTCTAAGCGCATTGATCTTTTATGTTTCTTGAAATAGCAATTTTTATTGTTTATTTTTTCATGATATCAATCGAATAACTCCAGTCTTATTCTAAATATAGAGTATATAAAAATTATTAAATTCATTTTTTTTCCGCTTTTGCTCTCAAACAGGTTCTACATAATAAATGTTCACACCGTCGAAGTGCATTCATCTTCTTTTTTGTTGTGCTTATTTTAATGATCTGTTTTGGTACTGCGTTTTACCATAAATGGAAAGCATTTTCATACTTTTTTTGTTTTAATAACTACATGTGATGTATTAAGATCTTGTTTTATCATACATAAAATGTGTATTCAATTACACCCCCAACCTTTCAAAAACTTTCATTTTTGTTGTATATGCAATATATAAAGGCTATATAGACTTTAAGCTTCATACAAGTTCTACAACAAAAATGAAACCGTCAATCAAAATTATTGAAGATATCCTGATAAAATTCCCAGATTCTCTAACCTATGAACCCCTTTATTCCCCAATATCACCTGGCAACTTATACCAGGTAATTGATGAAATTACGGACCTGTACCCTTTATCCCCGCCCCCATGCATAATTGAAATCCAGGATTCCCCATCACCATCCACCACCGTAGACCTTAACACCCCACCGCCACGCCACAATCTCCAGATATCTTTTCACAGAGCGTCTACGACCTCCTTACACCCCCTAACGACCTCCTAGAAGAAGATATAGATTTGTTTACGGGGGATTCGATGAAGGAGTTAGAGTTGTTCTTGCATAATGACAGGCAAGAGCAACTATTAAAAAAGCAGAGGGCTTTAGTAAAAAGCTTAAAGGGTCCGTATGAGCAGGAATGTAGAAAACTGGAGCGGTTGGAAAGATGTTCAATATTAAAAAGGGTAAGTTAAATTATAAGATTTAATGTATTTTTAAATTAATATTTGTGTTTCTGTTTCAGAAATGGGAAAAAGCATATCGGAGGCCCTAACGCCCAAATTCAATTCAATATGTATTGTATAGTATAATAATAGTGTTTTTATTTTTTTAATGATTGTTTTATTTGATACAGATCACTCAAACGATGCTACGAGGCCCCATCCCTATCACCCATATTTTAAAATGTTGTATTATTAATTACTTAATAAATTTTTTATATTTTTTTTAAATAATCTTTTTTTTTAAATAATTTCCTGTGAATACGTTCAGATTATTTTAATTCAAGTTTATGCATGTATCCTTACTTTACTTGGAATATTTTAAATTTTTATAAAAAATAAATTTACACTTTGAGATCTTAAGTACAAGATCACGTACAACCTCTAATTTTTAAAATATAAATGATACTGTTTGGAAATATACAAAATATATTCGAGTATGACCTTTAGCAACTTACTTAAATGCAAAAATAATGATTTTATTGATTATATTTAATTCTGGTCTGAAAGAATTAACCCTTTTATGAATAGCAACTTTACACAGAACTCAAATTAATTATTTATTAGAAATAAAAAAATAGACTCAAAGTAAAAAATTTATTTTAAATATTCATTTTAATTTTTAACATATGTTTTTCAAAACAATCCAACTCATTCACATAACTCAACTGTTCAGATGTGTTGAATCCTGGGCAAGTGTAGATATACATATGTATTACATTCAGACTCAATTGATTTAAGATTGCTACAGGGTTCTATACACATTTTGCTTAAATCTTCGTCAGAAAAATCAAATATAAATATTGGCGATTCTGGAGTATCCATTTTTAATATAGTTAATATTAGAACTGCTTTATTTAAAAAATATTTTTTCACTGTTTTGGACATCATGTCTGGATAAATTACACTATCTAGGTAAAATACAACTCGTGTTAAACTAATATTTTAAAATTTAAAATCTCGTGATGATATATCCCTGCCATACAAAATTATTACAAGTACGCTATTTTAAAAAAATTATCTCTTTATACCCGAATGTGCGCGGTTAAAATTTTAATATAAATAATTAAAAATGACTGAATTAGTAAACGTAACAACCTACCCTTTAAACAAATCAGAGTCAAAATGTGTCAGCATAGGTCTTACTACAAATATCACACATTCTCAAATTATACGTATAAGTTCATCCAATAAACAGCATGTTGACTTGTATGAAGTAAACTGGGCACAGCTGCAATTATTGGAAGACATTATAGGAAGTTACTTTTTATCAAATCAAAATGTTGAATGGTGGCCAGCGCAGCTAGGAACAAAACAAATTACTTTTTAAAAACTTAAAAACAAAGTTGTGTGTATAAAAGATGGGGTAAGTGTGTTGTACATTGGATATGAATTTTTTATTGGTTTGTAGAAATTAAAACAACTCATTAGTGATAGATTGGGATTGCTAAGCTTCAAAATTTTCAAATATTTTATACAAGCTTTATTCAAGGTGTTAGTAAAATGGATGGTGACAAAATATGTGCACAAATACTGATCGATTCATTATTAGTAACAGATAATGTATTATGCATAAAAGAACTGTTACATTATCACCCCAAAATATTTGCAACTGTGGCTGTATAATGAGTCTACATTTATAGATCATGTGACCAAGGTAGTGCTTAGTGTGGGAATTTGACTATAAGTATAAAGAGAAAATGCCATTAAGAATTTATTAATAATATAAGTATCAACATGTGGATGTGCTACAGCAATTACGTTGAAGTGGACGATTTGTACAGTGCGGTGGAACACTTGGAAAAGCTTTTTAGATTTTGAAGATATGAGATTGGAAAATGCAGACAACAAAATAGTCTTGAAGCTTACGATAATAACATATTAAACATGTATTGTGAAGAAGAAGTTAATTGTTATAAAGCCGTAGAAATGTGTAAAAAATATTTAAATAGTGTGATAAGACAAAAATTAATCAAATTAAATTTCAACAGTTATTTAGACAATCATGATAAATTCATAACACAAGATAATTGACTCAATCAAGTGTCAATAATATAAAAAAAGTAACAATATATGAAAATAAAAACAAAATCCATCATATGATTGTGTGGTCATTTGCATATCAACAATGCAGAAAAGGGTTGTGGTTAACAGAAGTATGCAATTGCGATTTGTAAAAATAATTATAAGGCTTTCAATAGTATTAACACCTAGTTTAAACTAAAAAAATAATAAAACTGGTAAATATTTAAATAATACAGTAAGTAAAAATTATATAAAATTTATTAAAAACATCAATTACAAAATATTGTTTTTATACTTTTTTTTGTGATTATTAAATAATAGCCGATCACACTACACTAATGCTAATTTAATCTTCTCTTTTATCATGTTAAAGATTTTTATCTGTTGCTATTGCTTTTTCTTTGCCTCTTCATTTTTTGACACTTTTAATTCCCATTCTTTCCTTTTTTGCTAATTCAATAAAAATATTAATAAATTATATTACTGATCGTCTATCATTTTTGTTAATTGGAATGATTCGACACCCATTTCT
This sequence comes from Tachinus rufipes, assembly GCA_963932245.1. Taxonomy (NCBI): domain Eukaryota; kingdom Metazoa; phylum Arthropoda; class Insecta; order Coleoptera; family Staphylinidae; genus Tachinus; species Tachinus rufipes. The sequence goes on from OZ010748.1 coordinate 42,507,169, forward strand.
TTATTTGGATTTTCTTTTTTTGCTCCCCCCATAGTAAGCAATTTTACAAATTCGTAATTTGGTGACAATCTTATAAGTTCTCCTATAGCTGTATCCGCTGGCTCCTAACTTCTAATATTAACACCACATATTGAAAACCTTGTAGGAGAAACGCCATTATCCAAACACATTTTAACAAACACCGAGGTCGTGTTTGTTGAAATCTCTTATAGGTCAGACGTGGGGGAGGGGGTGGTGCTTTATATGAAAATAAAAGTAATTTTTTGAGTAAAAAAATAAAATTATTTATTTTATAATAAACATAAAAGAGGTGAGGATTTATTTACATTATCCTTCGAAATCCAAGAGTTATGTGACAAGTCAAACCCCAACCATTTAACAAATACTTTATTTCCTTTTTTTCTGGTTACTGTTTCAACCAAATAAATATCTGGATATTTTACTTTCTGAAGCTCGTATTCATAAAAACCACCCTTAATCTCTTGTTTATTTTAATCCGTTAATAAGTATGTTGTATGTGTATGGATACGTTGCTTAAATTTGTTTTATAGTAAATATTTCATTTGACCAATTTGGAGTATATCTTTTAGCAAATTTAGTTCTATATTTACTAATACGTACGTTGTCACCAACGCGAAATTTCTTAGCTTTAGAGTCAACCAATTTTAAATGATTGTATGAATTTTCTAAGATATATTTTTCTAGTTTATTGTTGACATCAGCGGGTTTCCAATTGTGCCGTGTTTAGTATTATTGTATTTGTTAACAATGTCTGTTAAAATATGCAACCATTTATGATTTCCTTGTAAACTAAATTCTATCCACATGTTGTTTCTTAGAGTGCGATTAACTCTTTCTACTACGGACGCCTTTTGAGTTAGATATGTGCTATAGTGATTTATGCTGTATTTGTTTATTAATGTTTGAAAGTCTTTATTGTAAAATTCCAAACCCATATCTAATTGAACATTTTTTTACAACATTTTTTTAATTAAAAATACCTTTTCCTTGACTGTTGAAACATCATTTCCAGTCTTCCTTCTTACCGGAAATGCCCAAACAAATTTTGAAAATACGTTAATAACTACTGAAATATATCTAAATCCTTTATTAAATGTAGAATAAAGTATCATTTCCACTAAATCTGCTTGAATTAAATCTTTAAGTCTTTTTACTATAACATGTCTCCGCTTGAAATTTTTACAAGCCAATTTGTGAATTTCTTCAACAATTTCTCGTTTAACTTTAGTTATCTTATTCTTAACCATGTTCTTCAACAACTGGATTATATTCTTCTCCCACAAGACATTTAAGAACTAATTCAGCGTATAAGATAACCAAATTTTCATTAAAAGAATATTCTGTAAATTCTATAGTATCCCCTTTTTCTAAAGATACACCACTTAGAGCATTCTGACAGAATGGTGAACCGTTTATTCTTATTTGAGAATTATCACTAACGAACGCTGATTTAAATGTAGCCAATTTGTATGGGAACGTGTAATTTGATAAAGTATTTTATATAAGATATCTATTGTTGTTTAAAGAGTTACTAAAAAAATTGAGTGTAATATTATAACTGTATTTTTTGGTAAAGTTCTTTGAAGTAACATGTCTGGATCTACATGTTTTGAATAAAGTGTTTTTCCTAATTTATCAATAGTCATATTTATTTCTCAAAACTCAAAGAGTTAATAAGAGTTTACACATATGTTACAGTTATTTATTAATTTTTGCTTCTTGCATTCTTTTCAATTATAAAAGTAATTTCATTATTATTTCCAGTTTGTCCAGCAGCTTGGGAAGAAATTAAAAGACGCAGACAATTAACTAACTCGTTAGGATCGTCCCAATAAATAAACTCTAATGGCTTATTGTTGTATTTAAGTAGTGCTTTACCTATACGGGATGGTTGAGGTGTAAGTCTAGTCGGAATTGCTTTACGCCTATCAAGCGTGAACATATTTTGATAGTTTATTTCCTATAATGTTTCCGGTTGATATATAATATTTTTTTGGTAACATTTGTTTTATTAACAATATCCATTAAATTAGATCTATCCACATCCTTAAATCTTGTCGGTTTCTTTTTGAATAATAACTCATACATCCCTGGTGTACCTGTATATATGCGTTCAAAAGTTTTTCCATTTATAACTGTTTTAATAACTATATCATCATCTTTGAAGGTGACAACTGCATTACTAATAGCATAATTATATTTTTCGTTTCTAGTTTGTTCACCTCTTATACCATATTTGTGACCCATAGCCCCTGTGCTGTAAGATATCATTTCATGAATATAGGCTTAAGGTAAGGTGGAATATTTTTTTACATATTTATCCAAATAATTCATCTTTTTAGGTTGGAATTCAAAAATTTCATCTTCAACTTGTTCGTTATGATCTTCAGCAACATATACTTCCAGTAATGGCTTTGTATTAGATGTAGAAAGAGTGTGCTCATCAATTTGTTCAGGCATATTTATATCAATGGTAGTATCAGCTGGTGTTACAAATTCTTCCATTTTAAAAGGAGAAGATCTTCTACCATTTTTTTTTCTTTTTTGGTGTTTCATTTTCAGTTTCTTCATTTTTTTCAGATTTTGGTTTAAATTTAACTTTGAGACTTGCAAAAAACCCATATATATCTTTCCAACAGTAAAACGAAATGTCTCTAAACTGTTGGTATGACATATCGACACCAACGTGATCATCATAAATGTGTTTTAAATTGGTATTGTCTTGCTCAAAAATAATCAATATATTAGCATTATCTTTTATAAGTTGTCTTATTGTGCTTTGATTGCAACATACATCATCAAATATAAAAACTGATTTTTTTTTGGTTTCTTGTGGTGATGTAATCTCGTTACTATTGTCATATTCAAAATAACCCATACCCTTTATAGGTTCAATAACTTTTTTTTAAATATTGATATTTTGATTGGTGTAATGTTTTTGAGTAAATATAAACATTTTGAAATCTTAAACCATATGGATGCAAAAGTAATCTAATTATATATTTGTTTTTCCACACCCAGAACAGCCTATAATCAATCTACTTTTACAACCACCGCCAAGCAACTCACTATGTCGTTAAAACGTATTCTTAAAACAATCTATATCTTGATTGTTAATTGGTAAAGATTGCGTCTGATTTACAATTCTCATTATGCTTCTAAATCTGTAATTAAACTGATCAATGCAATTTTCATAGAATATACATATAACTATGCCTACATTCTTTATTATTACTTAATATCATGTTAACTTATAAAAAAATACCAATCGTGCAAAAAAATTAACGGACGTGGATTTGTCAACAATTTAATTAATAAAGTTCTTTGAGAATTCCATATATGGTCGATGATAAAATATGTGTGTCGGCATCAGCCCTGCATTGGGCTAAAAATCTGGAGTGCTCGAGGCCAGCTGGTAATGTCCGTCAAGGAATGGATCGAGTTTTTAAATATTGATCCGACAACTATGGAAATTGGCCGTCCTGTGATGTTTGGAGCGGATACAAGCATCGAGAGGACTCAGTACAAGGATTTCGAGGTGTTTAACGTGGAATGCCGAAATTTTAAAGTCATTTTATCTCAGGTTACATTGTATAACTTAACTCAGTTGAGACAGGTGATTGGATGTAAGCTGGATCTTGTACAAAAGTTAAAGTTATAGGAGCATTATGATGGTATGTTGCGTTCATGCCTGAAGATGAAGGGGGGCTTGTATTCTAACATATTATAATTAATGTACGCAAATCAAAGTACAGAAAACATATTGTTAATGAACGAATGTTTATATTTCCATTTTAAGCAGATGAATTACGATTTTGAAGTAATGAAAACATTGTAATATATAAAAAAAACTCTATTAATTTTAATAAATATGTTATTAGTATAATCTTGTAATTGTTTCCCCAGACCACTTTAGAAGTATTTAGTTGGGACATATAAAGGATTAGAGCGATGATGGTTCAGTAGAGAGAGAGAGAGATGAGAGGTACCGTCAACGTCGCAACGGCATCAAAAAAATATAAAAAAAACCTAGCGCAGAGTCGTTTGCAGAAGTTGTATGAGAAATATACCATCGAACTTCAAGAAAAGAAAATGGACATTGTTGCTGCAAAAAAGGAATTGGAGCATTGCAAGTCGGTGATAGAGCTCTGCAATCTTTTTACAAAAATAAAAATATAAGATGAACGCAACAATCATTTTATTATATGTCTTGGCAAAAAGCATTTTATTTATTTCTAAACAAAAAAAATCAAGATTCTGCTACATATCCGGCGAGACCAAGAACGTCGCCAATCCGCTGCACTGGGAAGCCATGGATCAAAGAAACGACACCAGCCCGAGAACGTTTCAAATCAATAAAACTCTTATTCCCGGAGTGGAGTTGAATTTAATGAATCTGACATTTATGTTCCTGAATAAGAATCGAAGAACCCAAAGTATATCTCGAGCATTAATAATTAAAGACCCGGATTTTGTTATAGAATCGCTTTCAATTTTTTTTACATTTTTAATTATTATATTTATTTTGTTGCTTATATTAACAACTTATATAATTTATAAATTGTGGATTAAATATTATAAAAAGTAATTATATAGTATTCTTTAATTATCTAGGCAACCAACATTGCATGCTATAATAGCGTGCAAGTGATAATATCCCAAAACAAAAAAGTTACGTAATTGCCCGATGGTCTAGTTGGCTAAGCTGTTGCCTTTAAACACAGTGTTGCCGTTTTCATTACAATTGTATTTTTTCATTACATTTCTGCCTAGTTTATTACGTCATTACATTTGAACTGAAAATCATTACAATTTTTTTTTTCATGCCCGTTTTATATATATATATATGTATATATATTGTTTATAATTATAGATAAAACTTTAAGAGCAAAAAAATGTACGAAACTTCCAAATTCAGTATTTCCCAAGACTTACTCCTTAAAACTTGTCTTCAATGTGATAGTTTCAGCAAGTGTAGTTTCACTCGTTGAATGTTGAAACTCAAAGGTATTTTTATGTTGTTATTATGTAATTCCTAAATATGATATTTTAAAATTAAAAAAAAAAAATAGTTTTATCAAAATAGTTGGCATATATTACAAATGCTATTCCTCACACTTAATGACTTTAATATAAAGAAAAACTTAAATAAGTCTTTAAGTTTTTAATCTACAATAAAACCGTTTGTGAATTTTACAGATCAAAAATATAATTAATGAAAATATTACAGACATGTCAAACGGACAATAAAAAGCTATATAATTTTAAATTGACGCAATTTTTCTTTAAAAACAGGAGTTTATTACAATTTTATCCATTGCATTACAATTTAAAGGAACAACTCATTTCAAATTAAAAATCGAGAACGGCAACACTGTTTAAACAAGTTTAAACCCAGAGTCTTACGACGAGAATCGGTAAAACAATACAGAATTAAAATTATTTTAATTTATTTTATTTTTATATTAATCCAGTACGCCACTGGGTTAATTATAAATTAATTAACTCAATATTAAGGGACAGGCCCTCTGCTTGTCCCTTATAAAGTGTATTTTAAAGTGAGACATGAGTGAAAAGTCCATAAAAATTAATTTCAGCCCTAGCGTAAATAAATCCACGGAGAGTGAGAAGTAGAGACGGAAGACGATCGCGCAATACAACGTTCCCGGCAGGCAAAGATGGGGAACAAGAAACGAGCTCAAGCGGCGAAGAAAAAAATTAGGAAAACAACAAAAATAAATATGCAGAGATTACCGCCTATATCCAGTATAAATAAAAATCTAACACTGGAAAATAAAAACGTTATTTTAAATAAACCAACAGAATCTAGTACTGCAATAAGTAACACTGGAATAATCAACCAAAACGCAAGCTGCAGATATGATGCAACTGACCAAAATGCAACTGAAATCCCTGCCAGTGGCGCAGGGGCATCAATTTTGTTTATAAAAATTAAATTAATTATACTACAAAAATAGAAGAAACGCCAATAACGCTACAAAATAGATATAGCGTTTTATCCGATACTGAGATGGACGCAGCAAGCGAGAGCACGACGATGCAGCCGCCCGCCCAACCTACCACAGCACTTACAAACACGGGAAATAAATATGTACCGCCTAACATAATACATGGCAAAACACTTAACCACAAAGAACTGGTAAACAACAGCAAAAAAATTACTGATAACGTCTTTAACACCGAACATACAAAGAATAACACTATTATTCAAATCACAAATAATAAAGACTGGTTAAGAATGAAAGAAGATCACAGGATGTACAATTTCATTCCTATACCAATAAAAATAACAAATCACATTCATTTGTTGCTAAACGTTTTGCTGAGGACACAAAGCCTGAGGAAATTTTGCAGGCTCTGCAACAAAATAAAATTGCAGCAACAAAATGCTTTAAAATGAATGTTAAGACAGGTAATTACTTTCTTGTAGTAACAACCAGGGAAAGGTACCAAAACTCAAGGGAAATGCTTACCCAATGCAGAAGGTGCCAAGCATGGGGGCACTCTACATCAAATTGCAATGTACAGCCGCGATGTGTCAAATGCGCGAAAGAACATTGGACGCATGAATGCACCAAAACGCTGGATCAAAAACCTGAGTGTGCCAACTGCGGTCAAGATCACCATGCCAACTACTCCCAGTATTCAGTATACCTAGACAGAATAAAAAACAAGCGACAGTCTAAACCAGCAGCAGCTCATAGAGAACCCACAGGCTATAACGCCACCAACTACAGCAAATTTCCACAGCAGAGATGGAACAACTGGTAGCAGCAGACACAACCAACACCAGCACGTTTCATACTACAACAGCGTCCATCATTCAACTGGAATGCCCCAAAGCCCCCTCAACTCCAACAGCCCTCCTAAGATATACATAACCAATCAGCTCCTAGCAATAATAATTTCTTTAACTTGCAAAATTAATTTGCAATACTAAATTCAAAAATAGATTTAAATTTTATGTTGGGAGCTGTGAGAGAATTGAATTCACTATTAGACCAATGTAGTACAGTCACAGACAAGTTCCACGTTATGGCGGAATTTTACGCAAAACTTGAAAGAAGCCATGGATAATTCACTTGCCTGTGGCTGGAATGCAAACGGTTTTACGACCAAAAAAGCTATTTTTATGAAATTCTTGATAAGAATGGACATTGACATCCTAACTGTATCCGAAACAAAATTTAAAGCAGTCCAAAAGTTTCAACTTCGAGGTTACACTTGTATCCGAAAAGACAGAGCTGATGATGCTGGCGGGGTGGCCATTCTTATCAAGAATTATATCTCACGCATAATTATCAACAATATCATTGACACGACTTTAGAGCATACTGTTATCAAATTCGCCGACAACACATCGTTTATTCAATTTACAACAGACCACTGAATAAGTTTACAGACAAAGACTTACGCAACTTACTTGACGTTGGACAAAAAGTAATAGTTGTAGGAAACTTTACGCCAGGCATTACACATGGAAATATCACCGTAACAACACGAACGGTAACAGACTTTTTCATTTCACCCAACATTATCACTGCATAATTAATCATCCGGATGACCCTACCCACTTTCCATCAAACAAGACAACACCAACGACAATTGACTTGACTGTCGTTAAAAACGTTGACTGTTCCCAACCAAAGACTGTACAAGAACTTGACTCTGACCACGACCCCATACTGTTCTCTTTACTGAGGCACGCCAAATACAAAACAACGAGAACAGTATACGACTACAAAAACGGAGACTGGACCAGTTTTTGGGTAATATTAGACACAAAACTTTTGATAAACAATGACATTAAATTGACTGACAATCTTGACGTTGAAACGGTTAAACTGACCGAAGCAATTCAAAGTGCCAGAAACAGAACTATACGGAAAAAAACATTTTTTCCGTACAAAGTGGTAATCTCTCGTAAAATTTCACAACTTATAAACGAAAGAAACCGTACTAGAAAGTCATGGCAACGGACAAGAAATCCAGCATACACACATAATAATAAACTTAACAAACTCATTAAGGCGTCAATTAACAGATTTAACAATGACAGATGGACAAATAAATTACAGAACCTATCTACAAGAGATAACTCTCTGTGGAAATTGACAAAGTCATTAAAGACAAAATACGATCCAATGCTTGCCCTTAAACACGGAGGCGAGATTGTCTTGCCCGATCACGACAAGACCAATGCTCTTGCTGAAGTGTTTAGAAAGGTACACAGACTAGACGCCACAAACAACGACAAACATAAACTGGTTGAAGAGACAGTTGCTGGAACTTTCATACTTTCCAAAAGTACGGAAGTCGTACGTTATCATCCTCATACCAAAGCCTGGCAAGGATAAAACCTTGCCAATTAATTATCGACCAATAGCTTACTCAATGTTCTGGGTAAACTGGCCGAAAGGATTGTACTGAATCGATTAGATTGGTATGATAATAAAAACGAAGTCATAATGGCTTTAAGGCCAAACACAACACCACCCAGCAAGTAGTACGCATTGCACATGATATTTTTACAAATTTCAATAAGAACAATGTGATAACAATGCTGCTACTAGACATCGAAAAAGCGCTTGACAAAGTTTGGCAAACCGGTCTTATCTACAAACTTATAATGCATCATTTTCCGGACAATATCATAAAACTCATTAAATCAAACCTTGATGGGCGCTTGTTCAAGGTCAATGTAAACGAGAGCCTATCAGGTTTACAACAGATTGCAGCGGGGGTACCCCAAGGTTCCATCTTGGGACCCAAGCTGTTTAACATCTTCATTAATGACATGACAACTAATTTTAAGACAAAGACAGCACTTTACGCCGACGATACAGCAATATACGCTCACTCTCACAAAGCTATTGTGTCAAGTAAGCAAGTGCAGATACACGTCGATGTGCTGATTAAATATTTCGAGAGATGGCAGATTAAGCTAAATGCTGCCAAAGCGGAAGCCATCACATTCTCTCGAAAATTTATCGATACAACGGTGTTTGTACCGCTGAAACTGCATGGTGGCGCGGTGAGAGAATCGAATAGCGTCAAATATCTAGGTGTAAAGATGGACAAAAGACTAACCTACAAGGACCACATAAACAGTACACTGGCGAAATGCTACGGAGCATTTAGAACACTCTACCCGCTAATGAGTAAAACTAGTAAGCTCAATCAGACCAATAAACGACTGATTTACACGGCATCAGACCTATCATGACATATGCAGCACCAATCTGGAGCGGTGCTGCAAAAACACACATTAGAAAACTTCATGTTTACTAGAATAAACTTTTGACACTAATGTTGAACAAAGACAAATACACAAGAATTGATGACCTTTATGACAGATCAAACATACCTATAATTGGTGACTACATAAAAACACAGTCACAAAATTGTTATCTCACACAACTGAAACATACCCGACTAACAAAGACAATCACCGACCGACGCTCATCAATCATTAACCCAAAACATAGGCTTATTTTCAATCAGCCTTTATAAGGCAAAAACATAAGTTTTGAAAACAGGGTTTTTGAAGCTTTCCTGTATATTAATTGTAAATCTGTAAATATATGTGTAATTGTTCAAAATTGAAATTTAATTAATTTTTTTCTTTGGTTGTTTTTCTTATAGATGTAAATATGTTTAACTTAAGTTGTACAAGAATGCCCCAAATTTCTGAGTAGGAGTCATGTGTATATAATTGTCATTACCATTAATTTGCTTCTTGTTTCTGTAAATATGTACATATTAGTAAATAAAAGAAAATTAAATTGCAGTTGCTTTTAAACCCAGGGGTCGGCAGATCGAAGCCCAGATGTAAGGAAACTTTTACTAAAAAATCCATTAATAATTATTAATATTATATTTTTCCTGAAAATGGGGAGGAAGTAGAAAAAAATATTTTAACAATAAAATAATTTTAAAATGTATATTAAAATTTAAAATTAAAAAAATATATAATATAAAACAGTTAATTTTTAATTTTTAATAAAGGCTGGCGGGCTGGCGATTCAGGCGGCTTTCGGGAACGCTGGCTAAAAAAACAATACAAACAATTGAAATATAATATAAAAAAACTTACCTAAAGCGCTATTGTCCTGATGTATTCCGCTTTTGCGGGCGCTTCTGCCAGCGGCAGCTCTATATGGCTGCCGCTATTGGCCACCTCGTAGGCGGCGACAAACCTCTCCCCATTAAATATTTTGACGAAGAGATGCTCATCGTCACCCAACTCTTTCGAGTCAATCCGCACGAAGCGGTCGACCCCCAGATATGTATATCTGAAATGAGTAAAACTCATCCCAGATGCATCCCTTACCCGCGCCGTAAATAGCATACTATCTTGCTTGCGCCAGTATGGCTCTCGGAAACGGCGGCTAAAAAAACGATACAAACAATTGTAAAATAATTTATAACAGAAAAAAAAGACTTAAAAAAACTTACCTAAAGCGCTATTGTCCTGATGAATTCCGCTTTTGCGGGCGCTTCTGCCAGCGGCAGCTCCAAATAACTGCCGCTATTGGCTACCTCGTAGGCGGCGACAAACCTCTCCCCATTAAATATTTTGACGAAGAGATGCTCATTGTCACCCAACTCTTTCGAGTCAATCCGCACGAAGCGGTCGACTCCCAGATATGTATATCTGTGATGAGTAAAACTCATCCCAGATGCATCTCTTACCCGCGCCGTAAATAGCATACTATCTTGCTTGTAATGTATATATATATTAATTCAAAGTCCCTCTATCAGCCCAAATATAAATTTTTAGCTCAAGTGCTTGCTTAAATTGATGGGATGACTTATCATCAGTTTTGCGAAAACGTCGAGATATTGAGCGACTCCATATTTATATTCTACGACGTGGCCTGTGACAAGCAAGATAAAATACGAGAGTTTTTTAGTATGAGTCGTCACAGCAGCATTGATTCCTTCTATCTCTGTCAGACATATACCGGCATACCCAAACATATAATCCGAGACAACGCAAATTTTATAATACTATTTAAGCAAGACAATCTAAACTTGAGGCACGTTTTTAACGATCACGTGAGCAGCAACATTGAAAATTTTAAAAATATTTGTTCTAAATGTTGGGTTTTTAGTAATTGACAAAGATAGAGTAAATACAGGCAGATATAGTTAGCATCCCATCCACTTTCCATCCAAAAACCGAAATAATTAGCAAACATCTGGAATCAATATTTATGCGTTATGGGGTACTACAAACAATTATAGCAGATAATGATAAGCAATACGTAAGCAAAATATTTAAAGATTTATGCAACAAGTTCAAAGTTCATATTTCGTACACGCCACTCTACCACGCACAGGCAAATCCTACCGAACAAATAAATCAAATAGTGAAAACGGCGGTAGCTTCTTACTTACGAAACAATCAACGCAAATGAGACCAAATATTAAAGAAGATCAAATTTGCCATGAGGACCGGTATCCACGAAAGAACAGGATACTCGCCAGAATTTTTAACGTTTGGCCAATTAATACCCACCGCTAGAGAACAACAGACTATTTGATAACAACGATTAAGAAAAATTTGCAAGTAATTTAGAGGACCTCCCACACTATTTTTATAAAGTCATAGAGAAACTAAAAGAAACGTATGAAAAAAATGCCAAACACTACAGTTTAACAAAGCGAGAATTGGAACGGTGGAAAATATTTTAATGCAAAGCTGGCGCCTAAATATAGAATGTCGCATTCGCCGCAAGGTAGGATCAAATACATATGAGCTAAAATGTCTGAACGGCAAATAAATAGGAATTTGGCACGAAAAATATTTGAAACCCAAAGAACTGTTTAAATAAATAGATTGTGCAGACTTGGTGCCCTTTTATTTCAAAATCCATTTCCGCAATCCTCACCCAGCCGACAAGCTAGCTGGCGCCGCCGTTAATCGGCGTATATAGCCCTTACGGGTTATACTATGTTTTGTAAATAAACTGTATTATGGAAGGAGGCTTTATTTTATTAACACTACCCTGGGTGTATAACTTTAACCTACTTGTTAAACAGCTATAAATGTAACAAACGTAGTTTTAAGTAGATCGGTAGACACTTCGAGGGGCATGGTAGGCCATTCATTGGGTACGATGCCCATAATACAAAGTAGATTAGTTGATAATGAACCATGTAGTATTAATAAGTTACCAATGTTAGATGATTTAAATAGAAGCGCTACGGGACGGTATTTGTTAGGTCATACTTCAGGAGACATGTTAAATAAATTTCATGCCTGCAATGTCAATAAATTTAAATAAGTTACAAATGAGAAAAGATTTAAATAATTTACCCTTTGAATATAATTACAACAGCGTATTTAGTTTATACATCGGGGGGTTTGAATGTGATAAATTAAACGGATACAATACCTAAAAAATTATACGTTGGTAATGCACAAAAACTTGGACAAAATAACTTACCAGTTCAAGATGACTAATAAACCATATGTAATAGGTCACTCTCATGATGCGATTAGCACATTTTGGGGCACATTGAATGACTCGGATCACATAGGTGCAATTCCTAATATCGTAATGGATAAATCGCAAGTGAACAAAAATGAATTACCTGATCAGTATACGGAAAAAGCATTAAAAAATGTTCAGTACTTACTTCAACAAATAAATACTTGTACACTACACTGGCAAATACTGACATTAACTCGACAATAAATAAACCTGAAGTTGGCGATAGGAATGCAAGGGTAAACATGATTTACACTGCACCACAAATAGTAATGTAGTAATGTTAGAAATTATTTACCATATTATGTAGAAGACAGATGAACAGATAAGACTACTTATGCTACATAAACGGCAACTTATGGTATCTCAAATGTAATTTTAAACACTGTTAAACCACCTATGGGTCAGGTCGTCAAAGCAATTTATTAACCGTTTAATATGGGAAATACCCAACCACAAGCTGCTGTTGCTGGGGCAAGTAAGGTTAGTCGGTGCGATTATGCAGCCTCAACTCTGTATATAAAAAATGTGTACAAAATTTGTAATTAATTAATTCCGTCGAATGGTGGTAGAGCCATTCGACGGAATTAATTTACACCCAGTACTTTTTTTTAATCAATTTGAAAGTGTAATAGACTTGTATAATGTTTTGTTCACTTAGTTCAATCTATAGTGACACCAATTGTTTAAAGGTAGTGCTTATGATTGGTTTGTAGCCATACCATATATGAGTAATGATATGGAAGATTTTAAACACCTTTGCTATGAGCAGTTTTGTAGATTGTTTAAGCAGCATGAAGTCCGGGGTCGGCTTGAATCAGGTTGTTATCGCACATTGGATGGCTCATTTTCAAGTTATATGCTTAAACTAATAATGGAAGCGCAGTTTTTGGTACCACCGTATGATGATGAGCATTTGATCCATCTGTTTAAACGTAACCACACATTAGGCAAGCGTTAGCTGGACTGCCCATCGTAAAGTTTATGTTGCTTAATTAATTTATAAACAATACCTTAGTTGTTTCAACTGTTTGCCCTGACTTGAATAATCAAAACAATTAACGCCCTAGATTTTCGCATCCAAATAATAACGTAAGACCACTAAAATGCAATTGCCCTTAAGGAACAATGATGATGTGGAACATCAGGAACAGAAAAACTGCAACAACACTTCAAAATCCAAGAGATGTTTTATTTGAAAAGGAATGCAAATTTGATCACGCAGAAGCACCAATTTACTCACCTGTGTTAACTATTGAGTTTGGAAAATTTTAATTCCCGGCATTAGTTGTCACAGGAAGTGAAATCAACTGCATTACCTATAAGGTGTACCAAAAAATAAGCACAGTATTGGTAAACGTTGTTGTTTTACCTGTCCAGGGCATCAAAGTTAAAGGAGCTTTCAAAACTAAACTAAGTCGCATAACGCATCAGTTAATAATGCCGTTTTCTGTATAAATTATATTAGAAATAAAGACGCTATTATTATTATTATTAATTAATAATTTTAGTGCTTTATTTGAATTTTTAGTAATTTCCAACTTATGCTATTTAGTTATTTTAAAAATAGATTTTTTAAGGTATTTTTATGCCAACATTGGTTTTAGGGAGAAACAAAGAGTTGTTGCGTTATTACTAGATCAGAAAGTTTTTGAGATTCCGCAAGCAGATGTACAACCTGATTCTATCTTTCCTACATCTTCCAGCTTGCGCATGTGTGTAATTAACCAATCACAACTACTGGCGGCTATGGCTGTTAGAACAGATAGTGCAATACAGGATATTTATCCTGAAATTGATTTATCCTGTGAACAAATAATTAAATTTTATGAGCTTCTCCAAAAACATTAATCCATTTTTTTTATTGACCTGGTTTGACTGTGGAGTATGAGCATCAAATTAATTTAGTAAACCAAACACCCTTCACGGCGGTTCAAACTGAAATAGACAGGATGAAAGCTTGGGGAATCATCGAACGGTCCGACACCCAGAAAGCAAGTCCGTTGCTGACAATTACAAAAAAGGATGGTACTGTTCGTGTCTGTTTGGATATCAACTTTCTAACCAAATCAAAAACAGAATTACCACGTTCAATTGAAGACTTAAAGGTAAATTTGTCGGAGGTTAATTTTATTTTCAGTCTTGATTTGACTGGCTCATACAGGCAAAATCCAATTAAACGTGAACATAGGCAATACACCGGGTTTAGAATTGGTACGAGAACCGACCATTTTAAAATATTACCTTTTGTTTACGCGCTGTATTGACCAGATTTTGAGAGTTGAGTGTGAAGAGTTTGTGCATCTTTATGTAGACAACCTACTCATAACGTCGCGTTTGTTCAAAGAGCACATACTACATTTATAAAAAATACTAACGCGTTTGCGCCAAGCAGGATTTACCCTGCGCCTATCAAAATGTAGTTTTATTGCAAAGAAGTTAACTTTTTAGGAAAGATGATTAGCCCGAAAGGTTGTCGACCGGATCCCAAACGGATTTAAGCGTTAACAAATTTTCTCGTGCCAAGATCAGTCAAGCAATTGCAACCGTTTTTTGGTCTAGTAAACTGACCAAACCTTTGTGGATCATTTTTCTAACATAGTAGCGCCGTTGACAAAATTATTACTCGAAGCGATAAAATTTAATTAGACTAATGAGCATAATGAAGCTTTTAGTCAAATCAAATATAAATTGTTGCGCAAAATTCTGCTCCATCATCCTAGGCCAGACCTTCCTTTTATTGTACAATGCGATGCTAGCAATGTCAAAATTGAAGACTTTTTGTATGAGATGGCTGGGGAGAAACGGCACGTGATAGCTTATTTTGCAGTCGTTTACTATTAGATTGCAAGACAAGATACTTCACGTCAGAGAAAGAGCTATTAAGCGTTGTTTTTGCGTTGCGTAAGTGGCGAGTTTTATTGTTAGGTAAAAGATTTCGTACGTTAACTAATCATAACGCACTTATTTACCTTAACTTGTGGAGGCTGTTATCATCTCGCCTATCACGTTGAGTTCTGGCTATGCAAAAATATGAATTTGATATTTGGCATATGCCTGGTCGCGATAACTTAATAGCCGACCTTGTTTTGCAGTATCAAGAGATAATCTGTGAGAGTTGCCAGAGGTCAAAGCATTCGGCGCTTCTCAAGCACTCGTTTGAGTTGGTGCTTGCCGTGGGGCCGAATGATTTTATCTCTGTTGATTTTTATGGACCTTTACCGTGCTTCACAAGCTCTCTTACATATTTGTTGTGTTGGACGTTTTTTTAAAACATGTGACATGTAAAAAAAGCAACCACGGCCGCAATTATCAATCGCCTGCAAAAGCATTATTTTGAAAACGTAGG
This sequence comes from Tachinus rufipes, assembly GCA_963932245.1. NCBI lineage: Eukaryota > Metazoa > Arthropoda > Insecta > Coleoptera > Staphylinidae > Tachinus > Tachinus rufipes. The sequence continues at coordinate 42,523,060 of OZ010748.1, forward strand.
CAAACCCGTGCGAATTCTTTGTAACCATTGGACACAGTTTACATTAAAAACCTGGAAAAGTTTTCTTCGGTACAGCTCAGTTCAATGCATTTTTTCTTCTGTAAGACATCCTCAAGGGAATCCCGTGGAACGGGTCATGCGTATACTAGGTCGCCTTCTCCGTATTTATTGCCATAGCAGCCATAGTGCATGGGCCAAAGTCTTTGCTAGGCTTGTTGAGTTTATAAATAATGTGATCCATAAGTAGGGATTTGCTCCGGTGGAGCTACAGTTTGGTTGCAAAGTAAAGTCAACGCTTGCAGAATTTAGTCTGCTTCCTGAGCATCTCTTTAATAAAGATGCCATTTGCATTTAAATTTTAGAAAATATAAAGACACGTTTACAAAAACGGGTTTTAGGAGGTCCATCTGACTCGCCGGTAGTACCTTTTGAAATAAGTAATTTAGTTTTGTTACGTGCTAATCCCGTTTTTTCGGCTTTAAGCCAGGATTTTTTTTCCTTTTTTATAAAATTTGGCATCTAAGTCCTTTCCTAAAATTTTAACGTCTCAGGTTCAATCCAAAATTAGTAAAACTTATTGCTTCCTATTCGAAAACTTGCCGTACAGCTGTTTAGACACGTGACTACCTCTTGCACAATCAAGACATGGTTTCTTCAGTGTTCAACTTGTATACATCAGACATATCATGCATTACGCCTAGTGTATGAGGTATGAGACAATAAAATTCAACCCTGAAAAGAGCAAAGCTTTTATTTTTAAATTAAATTTTTATTAATTCCTCACAAGAAGGTCTATTTAAATAGGGCTTCAATTCCATAGACGAGTACTGTAAAATTACATACAAGATCTATTTTTAGATTAAACAAATGTGGTTAAGCTAAAATGGCATGCAATCTACTAACTCCGTTGATACGCAAGGATAGTAACATGAATAGATTGATGAGATAAGTATATATGCATTTGTCTATAGCATATTTATTTAAACATTCCCGCAACATACACTTCATGTCTACTATAGACCTAACTAGCTTTTACTGGGAAACTCCTTAGCCAAAGGAATTAAAACATTTAAAAAAAAAATGTTGTAGGCACAAAATGCTATCAGTTCAAAGTATGGCCTTTTAGCAAAAAACTGCCATGACGTCGTTTACCAAGTGCATGGACAGTATTCTTGGATCAACGTTCTGATCTTTTGTTACAGCATATATTGATATCTTTTAGCGCATTTGTATTTTTGTGAACCGCACCTGGATCATATGGATAAACTTCTTACACGTATATTTAATGCCGGATTTACTGTAAAATTTAAAAAAAAATGTAAATTTTGTAAGCTACGTATTAAGCAAACAGGCCATCTAACCTGACCCAAATTGTATGCAATCTACATTTAAGTTTCCTACTTTAAAAAACAGAAAAGAGCTTCACTCGTTCTTAAGGTAATGTAGTTTTGACAGCGCGTTCTGTGATAATTTTGCCACTATATCCGCGTTATTTATAGCACTACTAAGAAAAAAAAGTAAAGTGGGTTTGACATGATACTTATATGTCAGCTTGCAATAAACTAACAGCTCTGGTTTCCAAACAAACTATATTGTGCCACCCCGATTCTTCATCTCGTTTTTATGTCCAAACTGATGTTTTCCATTACAAAACTGGGTGCAACCTTATGGCAAAACATTAAGGCTTCATAATGGGTAATTGGGTATGCTAGTCTTATCATCTTAGACCGCAAAAAAAAATACATCGTACCAGAAAAAGAGGGTCTTTTGGTTGTATGGGCATTGAATAAATGGAAAGTTTGAGATTTAACATATTCCCGGTAAAATCAATATCTTGCCAGACATTATAACACGACACTTTGCAGTACGGATGCCGACTTTGAAATTAACGTTTTTTAAAGGTATTGCCATTGGAACAAAATATCCTAGTCAAAATGCAAACTGATTCTGAAGATCACAAACGTTTTGTGATGCATTTAAAATTACTGTACCTCCGGAAAAGTGAATACAATTATAGTTATGTGTGTATACCAAAAGCTCTTCAAACACAAATCATTGATATCTTCCATAGTGCCATTTTGGCGTATATAAAACGTGGTATGCCAACAATAAAACTATACCAATCAAAAAATAGATGAGTTAGCATGTCTGGTAAAACTGTACCAGAAAAAATTAAAAACCGTAAAAAATCAACAAAAACAAAGTTACTATGTGTCAAATTCAATCATAAATTGTTAATTAAAAAATTGTGTTTGAATGTAAAAAAAAACTATTCAATTCAATTTTAGCTCAGTTTAAATTTTTTTATTGAAATATAAATAAGGTTGGAATTTTATTTCAAATTTCTTCAACCAAATTTAACAAAAACAATAGAAGTTTAGTAGCAATTAAATTTTCCATTTTCTTTAGAAATCCATGGTTAGAATTTTATTTCAAATTACTTCAACCAAAATTTAAAAAACTAATTGTAGAAATAGTTTTAATAATTACATTCTTGTAAAGTTGTAATTATTATTATTCAAACCAACTTAAGAAGAAAACAGACAATTTGTAATTAAATATATCTCAATTTAATCAAAAATTGCATAATTTTACAAAAAAACTGTCAACTTAAACAATTATTAAAGAGACCAGGGTTCAATTAATTTTTTATAGAAGAGTAAAAAATGTAAATACTAGGTTGAATTTTAATCAAAAATAACCATGATTGTTGAATTTTGTTAAACTAATTTTATGAAAAATAAATTATTTGTATCATGTGGGTTGGAATTTTATTTCAAATTTCTTCAACCCAATACAAAATTTACAACTGCAGAATTGTTCAAAAATCTTTTTGACTATAGAGTTGGAATTTTATTTCAAATTTCTTCAACTCAATGCAAAAAATGTGAACATCACAACAAAAATGTCGATAGAAAAATAAATTAATTATTTGCTTTTATAAATATATTCGACTTAAGATAATTGTTTCATAGTCAAAATTATTTATTGCCACTGCTGAAATTTTTTTATTTATTGATTCCATTATGTATTGAAAAATTATAAGAATTTTCTTATTTGTTGTCTTCTTTTTCTATAGCTTCTATTTGTCAGCTTCTGTGGCCCTCTATCTTATAGTAATTCATTCTTATTTTTAAATAATTAATTATTTCTTAACTAGATAAAAATTGCAGTGGTGTTTTCATTTTCATTTGTGTAGTTCAGATTGTTGCAATGTTGTTCTTGTCAATCGGGAAATAATTGGCACTTATTGGATTTACACTTTAGTATAATTACTCCAGTAGTAAAACGGTTTATTTTGTGTTTTTCATTATCTTCATCTATGTTTTTCAATTGCATTCATGTATTTATCTCTCTTAAATTCATCGTAATATTTAACTTCAATATGTTGTTCTTGTCAATCGGGAAATAATTGACAATTCTTGAATTTACACTTTAATATAATTACGTCAGTAGCCCAACGATTTATTTTCTGTTTTTCTTGATCCATATCTATGTTGTTCCAATTGTTTTCATGTGTTTATTTTTCTTGAATTTATTTTAATATTTAACTTTCATATTTTTTTTTTGTAAAGTACACTTAATTTATTTGATTTTTATACTACGCAACGACAGCTTAAGCAAACTAAAGCTTTTATTGTAATGAAATTAACTTTTATATGATGCTTTAATGTGTTGCCAACATTATTAAAATTTAACGCATTCGAGTGCACACGACAAGTTTGAACATGTGAAACCGGGTTTGCTTAAAGTCAACGAGCTCTTTCAAGGCTATCTGCTAGCAGGTAGAGTGCCATTGTTCTCTTTTAATGGAAAAATATTCATCTTTTACTAACGCTGGAGGTTTTATATTCGCTTGAATGATTTCATAATAATGAAATTAATTGACTGTATAAAAAAAAACTAAAATAAAAATGTAGATATAAATTTTAGAAACAAATTACATTATTTTTTTAATTTTATGGAATATAAAAATTGATACATTAATACGTAATTAATAAAACTAAACAAAGTGTAAATTAGAAATAACAATAAAGTAAATCGTAATTTATACAAAAATAAGAAGCTTATAAAAACCAATATCTTAGTTTCAGGTAGCAATGGCAGTTTTATAAATTTGGATAAAGTAATGTAAGTAGTACATCTACATTATATAAGATTTAAGAATACTGTAAATCAGGTAGAGTAGATTGAAAAGTGGAAAAATTAGTATAACTACTATTTAATATAAAAAATAAATTAAATATATTAAAATAATTAATGTTCTAGTTTGAAGTATAAGATAACATATTTTTTAATGTTTTTGATACGTCTTCCTGGAATAATTTGAAATAATAATGGGCGCTTTATTTAAAACTTTATTTTTTTTAAATAAATACAAATAAACTTATGAAAATTTATAAAATTTGGTGTATTGCTTTTGTAAACTTTTAACTGTATAATTAGTAAATTCATCTTTAAATTAAATATTCAATACATTGCTACCCAGTAAAGTGTAATACTTGTATAATATTTTTAATATTTTTATTTGTGTTATCAATACCTCAATATCATAATAACTAAGACATATAACAACATTATTTAATAAACAAACTTAGTAGAATAAAATGTCTTCTTGCATAAATTAAATATAATTTATTTTTTTCAATTTTACAATATTAAGCTTGATTACACATTGGCTTGAAAAGCTTTTCCGCAGTAATCTGATGCGGTCAGATGATTTAAAACACAATGACCGTTACAAAATGAATTACTGACTAATTAATTAATATACAACGTATGTGGATAAGCGTTTGTTGTGTCAGTCAAACAAACTTTATTAACTGAGTGCAATATAATAATAATAATACTTAATAATACTAATAATTCTTTATTCACGGTATATACAAAACCATTTACATCTACATCATTATATACACAAATAACGATGAATTACAAACAATATTAATTACACAAATATATATAAAAGAATATTGAAAAATAAAAGCATGTAAAAAAGTATACATAAATAAAAACAAAATATAAAATTATTCATCAACACATTTTAATTGACACTTAAAACTACATTTTAAAACACAAAATAAATCAATCTCAGACATCATTAGTCCACGTAAAAATGATAAATCGATCTTTTGTTACAGCATATATTGATATCTTTTAGCGCATTTGTATTTTTGTGAACCGCACCTGGATCATATGGATAAACTTCTTACACGTATATTTAATGCCGGATTTACTGTAAAATTTAAAAAAAAATGTAAATTTTGTAAGCTACGTATTAAGCAAACAGGCCATCTAACCTGACCCAAATTGTATGCAATCTACATTTAAGTTTCCTACTTTAAAAAACAGAAAAGAGCTTCACTCGTTCTTAAGGTAATGTAGTTTTGACAGCGCGTTCTGTGATAATTTTGCCACTATATCCGCGTTATTTATAGCACTACTAAGAAAAAAAAGTAAAGTGGGTTTGACATGATACTTATATGTCAGCTTGCAATAAACTAACAGCTCTGGTTTCCAAACAAACTATATTGTGCCACCCCGATTCTTCATCTCGTTTTTATGTCCAAACTGATGTTTTCCATTACAAAACTGGGTGCAACCTTATGGCAAAACATTAAGGCTTCATAATGGGTAATTGGGTATGCTAGTCTTATCATCTTAGACCGCAAAAAAAAATACATCGTACCAGAAAAAGAGGGTCTTTTGGTTGTATGGGCATTGAATAAATGGAAAGTTTGAGATTTAACATATTCCCGGTAAAATCAATATCTTGCCAGACATTATAACACGACACTTTGCAGTACGGATGCCGACTTTGAAATTAACGTTTTTTAAAGGTATTGCCATTGGAACAAAATATCCTAGTCAAAATGCAAACTGATTCTGAAGATCACAAACGTTTTGTGATGCATTTAAAATTACTGTACCTCCGGAAAAGTGAATACAATTATAGTTATGTGTGTATACCAAAAGCTCTTCAAACACAAATCATTGATATCTTCCATAGTGCCATTTTGGCGTATATAAAACGTGGTATGCCAACAATAAAACTATACCAATCAAAAAATAGATGAGTTAGCATGTCTGGTAAAACTGTACCAGAAAAAATTAAAAACCGTAAAAAATCAACAAAAACAAAGTTACTATGTGTCAAATTCAATCATAAATTGTTAATTAAAAAATTGTGTTTGAATGTAAAAAAAAACTATTCAATTCAATTTTAGCTCAGTTTAAATTTTTTTATTGAAATATAAATAAGGTTGGAATTTTATTTCAAATTTCTTCAACCAAATTTAACAAAAACAATAGAAGTTTAGTAGCAATTAAATTTTCCATTTTCTTTAGAAATCCATGGTTAGAATTTTATTTCAAATTACTTCAACCAAAATTTAAAAAACTAATTGTAGAAATAGTTTTAATAATTACATTCTTGTAAAGTTGTAATTATTATTATTCAAACCAACTTAAGAAGAAAACAGACAATTTGTAATTAAATATATCTCAATTTAATCAAAAATTGCATAATTTTACAAAAAAACTGTCAACTTAAACAATTATTAAAGAGACCAGGGTTCAATTAATTTTTTATAGAAGAGTAAAAAATGTAAACACTAGGTTGAATTTTAATCAAAAATAACCATGATTGTTGAATTTTGTTAAACTAATTTTATGAAAAATAAATTATTTGTATCATGTGGGTTGGAATTTTATTTCAAATTTCTTCAACCCAATACAAAAATTTACAACTGCAGAATTGTTCAAAAATCTTTTTGACTATAGAGTTGGAATTTTATTTCAAATTTCTTCAACTCAATGCAAAAAATGTGAACATCACAACAAAAATGTCGATAGAAAAATAAATTAATTATTTGCTTTTATAAATATATTCGACTTAAGATAATTGTTTCATAGTCAAAATTATTTATTGCCACTGCTGAAATTTTTTTATTTATTGATTCCATTATGTATTGAAAAATTATAAGAATTTTCTTATTTGTTGTCTTCTTTTTCTATAGCTTCTATTTGTCAGCTTCTGTGGCCCTCTATCTTATAGTAATTCATTCTTATTTTTAAATAATTAATTATTTCTTAACTAGATAAAAATTGCAGTGGTGTTTTCATTTTCATTTGTGTAGTTCAGATTGTTGCAATGTTGTTCTTGTCAATCGGGAAATAATTGGCACTTATTGGATTTACACTTTAGTATAATTACTCCAGTAGTAAAACGGTTTATTTTGTGTTTTTCATTATCTTCATCTATGTTTTTCAATTGCATTCATGTATTTATCTCTCTTAAATTCATCGTAATATTTAACTTCAATATGTTGTTCTTGTCAATCGGGAAATAATTGACAATTCTTGAATTTACACTTTAATATAATTACGTCAGTAGCCCAACGATTTATTTTCTGTTTTTCTTGATCCATATCTATGTTGTTCCAATTGTTTTCATGTGTTTATTTTTCTTGAATTTATTTTAATATTTAACTTTCATATTTTTTTTTTGTAAAGTACACTTAATTTATTTGATTTTTATACTACGCAACGACAGCTTAAGCAAACTAAAGCTTTTATTGTAATGAAATTAACTTTTATATGATGCTTTAATGTGTTGCCAACATTATTAAAATTTAACGCATTCGAGTGCACACGACAAGTTTGAACATGTGAAACCGGGTTTGCTTAAAGTCAACGAGCTCTTTCAAGGCTATCTGCTAGCAGGTAGAGTGCCATTGTTCTCTTTTAATGGAAAAATATTCATCTTTTACTAACGCTGGAGGTTTTATATTCGCTTGAATGATTTCATAATAATGAAATTAATTGACTGTATAAAAAAAAACTAAAATAAAAATGTAGATATAAATTTTAGAAACAAATTACATTATTTTTTTAATTTTATGGAATATAAAAATTGATACATTAATACGTAATTAATAAAACTAAACAAAGTGTAAATTAGAAATAACAATAAAGTAAATCGTAATTTATACAAAAATAAGAAGCTTATAAAAACCAATATCTTAGTTTCAGGTAGCAATGGCAGTTTTATAAATTTGGATAAAGTAATGTAAGTAGTACATCTACATTATATAAGATTTAAGAATACTGTAAATCAGGTAGAGTAGATTGAAAAGTGGAAAAATTAGTATAACTACTATTTAATATAAAAAATAAATTAAATATATTAAAATAATTAATGTTCTAGTTTGAAGTATAAGATAACATATTTTTTAATGTTTTTGATACGTCTTCCTGGAATAATTTGAAATAATAATGGGCGCTTTATTTAAAACTTTATTTTTTTTAAATAAATACAAATAAACTTATGAAAATTTATAAAATTTGGTGTATTGCTTTTGTAAACTTTTAACTGTATAATTAGTAAATTCATCTTTAAATTAAATATTCAATACATTGCTACCCAGTAAAGTGTAATACTTGTATAATATTTTTAATATTTTTATTTGTGTTATCAATACCTCAATATCATAATAACTAAGACATATAACAACATTATTTAATAAACAAACTTAGTAGAATAAAATGTCTTCTTGCATAAATTAAATATAATTTATTTTTTTCAATTTTACAATATTAAGCTTGATTACACATTGGCTTGAAAAGCTTTTCCGCAGTAATCTGATGCGGTCAGATGATTTAAAACACAATGACCGTTACAAAATGAATTACTGACTAATTAATTAATATACAACGTATGTGGATAAGCGTTTGTTGTGTCAGTCAAACAAACTTTATTAACTGAGTGCAATATAATAATAATAATACTTAATAATACTAATAATTCTTTATTCACGGTATATACAAAACCATTTACATCTACATCATTATATACACAAATAACGATGAATTACAAACAATATTAATTACACAAATATATATAAAAGAATATTGAAAAATAAAAGCATGTAAAAAAGTATACATAAATAAAAACAAAATATAAAATTATTCATCAACACATTTTAATTGACACTTAAAACTACATTTTAAAACACAAAATAAATCAATCTCAGACATCATTAGTCCACGTAAAAATGATAAATCGGCTCTTGTGCGCCGAATTTTCAGCTGCGGAAGATTATATTGCAATGCAATGAGGTTAAAATCGTAATTTTCGGATAAAATGCCTAATTTGTACGATAATAAACGAAAAAATTTGTTTTGAATACGTTCTATATTGCATATATGAACGCTGTAGAATGGACTCCATACTGACGGAGCGTACTCTAAATGAGAACGTACTAAAGCGCAATAAAGTAATTTGAGTGTGCTAGGAGATAGGTCAGTAGACATTCTGTAAACAAATCCTAACATTTTCATAGCACGGTTGCACATATAGTTTATATGCTCAACAAAAGTTAGTTTTGAATCAAAAATTACGCCCAAATCTTTTATTTGTGTAACATGTTCCAAAACATTATTATCGACAGTATAGTCAAACGATACTTTACTTAAAGTTCTGTTGAAGCTTATCGAAGAACATTTATTTGCGTTAAACAACAAGTTATTAATAAGACACCATGAATGAACAGAATCTAAATCATTTTGCAAACTAATGCAGTCCTCGATAGATGATATTCTTTTATAAATTTTAAGATCGTCAGCAAATAAAAGATAAAACGAAGAATTAATAGAATAAACAAGATCATTAATAAAGAGTAAAAACAGAATTGGTCCACAATGAAATCCTTGAGGAACCCCAGAAGGAACAACAATTGGTTGTGATAAAAAGTTATTAATTTTCACACACTGTGTACGATTTTCCAAAAAGCTCGACAACCACGCAACAACAGATTGATGAAAACCCAAAGCCCGAAGCTTAGCAATCAAAATACTATGATTAACGCGATCAAAAGCCTTTGAAAAATCTGTGTAAATAGAATCTACTTGAACTCTTGATTGAAAGGCATTTAAAAGATCGTTTTTGTAACAAAGAAGATTTGTAAGAGTAGAACGACCCTCGCAAAACCCATGTTGCTGTTCCACTAAATGCTTTTGCACATCCATTGTATTTGACTAGTTACAATTTGATCAAACAACTTAGGAATAGCAGACTGGATGCATATACCTCTATAATTAGTAAAATCCCCCTTAGCTTTGTTTCCAAACTGAAGGAAACTTGGCTTCATTAAGAGAAGCCTCAAAAAGTAAGTGCAATGGCATAGAAATTGAATAAATACATTGTTTTAACAGCATAGATGAAACACCCTCCGGTCCAGTGCTAAAGTTACATTTAAGGTTCTCAATCCCTATAAATACATCCATTAATCTAATTGAAAATGATCGATATAATACGTTTTTCTTAAAGTCAAACAAAGGAGTTGGATGAGTTTGTGTATCGTAAACAGAGGAAAAGAATTCAGCAAAACTATTAACATAGTCATCTCCATTACTGCAAGTTTTTTGTAAATAATACATTCTGGCTGGAAAATCATAAGTTTTTTTAGAGTCGCTAACAAATTTCCAAAAGTGTTTAGGGTTAATTTGAATGTTGTTTTCTGTTCGAGTAATATATTGCTTGTATAGACATGTACTGAGATTTTTACACGAAGTACGAATTGATTGACACTCGTTATAATCAGACAATAGTCTTGAAGATTTATAACGTTTATGAACAGTTTTTTTGAGCCTAGTAAGTGAAATCAATTCTTTATTAAACCAAACTGGAAAAAAAGTAGAATTGAAACAAAAAAAAAACGGTTCAGATTTAATTAAATATTATTTTAATTATCAATGGCGGAGCTAGGATTTTTGGACCTTGCTGCAAAATATTTTACTACAGTGTTAGATCAAACATTCCATTTTGTAGTTTACAGATATGTGCTAAAACTTGGAAAATCTGTACCAAGTTAGTGAAATTGTCAAAAAACTTACTACGTCTATCGAAAAGTTACAAAAACTGTCAAAAAAGTAATAGCAATACTTTGTGTTACCAGAAATACAACAAAACTGTCAAATGGAATTTTCTCAACAAAAAGTTACATTTTTTTAGTGACTCAGAAATAGTTTTGTGTAATAAGTAGAAACGTCATAAATTGGCAGAATAAACTACATGTTTCAAAAACTGTATTTTATACTGTTAATGTAATTACATCTGTCAAAAAGTAAAAATATTATTACATTTATTATGTTTTTAACAATGTGATAAGTTGGTATACAATTGTCAAATTGTTTTTAAATTGTCAAAAATGTTACTACATCTATCAAAAAGTTACTAAAATTGTATTCTAAATTGTCAAAAATAATACTACAACTGTCAAAATTTACGTTAGAGTTTTTAGGTAAATATGCGTATGCAAACGCTTTGCTAGATTTCTTGAGGTGAGTTATTAACAAATATGCTCATGTAAGGAGGTGTTTTTGGTGTTTTTTGGCAATAGTCTTTTAAGACTAATATGCCAGAAATTTGAACTTGTTGTTTTCTAAGTTTTTTTATGAGAAAATTTGGAACTATTAATGCAGCAGAATTTTGTATATTTAAAGCGATTTTTAGCTGCAAGAATATTTTGTAGTTCCTGTGTTTGTAACTAACTAATTACATAGTTGTTTGATTATTACAGTTTGTTGTCTATCAACTCTATAAATTAGTGTGTAATGTAATTCGTGAATAATGCCCTATATTTATAATTTAATTCTTGTTGCGTCTGTGTTGGTTAAGCTGTTGACAGCAAACTACGGAGTTGTAGTTTGTTAAAAAGCTTAGTGGCATTATGCACAATAGTATTGATCGGTTTGGTTCAATTTGATAGAACAATAGATGGGTTTCAGGTTATTCTAAAGGCTACAATTGAAGATTTAAAGAATGCATAATCGGGTCACATAGGTTTGGTTAGTCGTAAAAAGCGGATAATAAGCAAAGAGATAATCTCGTTAAAAAATCCATAGTTTTTTTTGGACAAGTCAAACTTAATTTTTGACATTATTTAAAAACATCTTGGAAAACTCAGCTATGTGTTTTCCGTGAGCAATAACCCGAAAGACAAGAAAAGGGAATCTTGGCAGTTGAAGGGCCAATAATTTATGTAAGTAAGTTAGTTTCAATACATACTGACTCTAGCTTCTGGTCAAACGGGAAGTTAAACCTAACACAGTTTTAATCAATTGGTTCGTTATGTTTAACTTTAGAGTGAGGAATTATTTATATATAGATAAAAGATTTGCATTGTGGTGCGGTTATGGGCTAGTAGTATTTTTTGTGTTTGCGCAAGTCTTTCATTTACATTATAAAAGAAATTAAGTAATGAAATTGACGCAATTTAATTATGGAGAATTATTTAAAACCTCCAACAAAGAGATCTCGCCCGCTTAAGTACGAGAAAACCAATAAACTTAGTGAAACACATGATAAAAAGCTTATAAGTTACCTTTAAAATTTTTACCAATTCCATCATACAAACAGCATGAGTCTACCTTTCATACCGTAATCGGCTCGCGCTCAACGTGACATCGATTTTATCAAATACTGAAAACCAATTTTTGAAAGACAAACAAGTGTACAGAGGTTTTGTGTTGTCTTTTAATAATTTTAATGTTAATTTATTTATTTGTTTTTATTGATCAATTTGTGTTGTTGGGTTGTTTAAAGTATCTTAGTTCTTTACAACTTTGGTGCATTCTGTGATATTAGGCTGGCATCAATGCACTTTATAGTTTCAATGTCATTTTTGATTAGATTAGATTGTAATATTAGGTTTAATTAGAGTGTACGGTCTGGCATCAAAGCATTGTATAGCTTTGGTGTCAGCTGTGATAGTAGGTTAGGCTTAGTTAGTAGATTTTGTAGTATTAGTTTTGAGTTTTAACAACTGAGATATTAGGTTGAGTTATTATATATTTATTTAAAAAATTTAATGTGTTGAATTGTTTTGATTTTAGTAATTGATCTTATAAATAAAAAAAATAAAACAAACAGCACATGCGAGTATTTCTAAACTAAACAAACGCTGTTTTTTTTTTGTAGGTTTAATCATTCTCCAACTGAAGAAAACTTGTTAGCTTATTTAAAGTACAAAGCTGTTGCGCAAAGATCTTGCAGAAAAAAATAAAAAAAAGAATTAAAATCAGAATACGTTACATCTATCAATTCAGTGCTGTTGGGAAGATGTGAGAAAAAACAAAAATTAAAATTTCTGGCCAAATCGCACAATACTGCTCCAAGTCCCAATTTAATACATAATGCTATGCTGAAGCATTTAAGTCGCTCTCCCAGAATTCAACTTTTAGCAGTTTATAACCGGGTACTGCCCTGTCGAGTCGTGGAAAGTAGCTATTATGGTACCAGTACTTAAAGATAGTTCATATATTAAGCTACCAAATATATATAAACTTATTTCCCTATCCAGCTGCTTATGCAAGTTACTAGAAAAAATGATGTCTTACTAATTTATTACACCCAATAGGTCTAATTGCTACTTTATAATGTGGTTCAAGGCGTTCAGTATGACCTTGTTCAGCTGGATACAGCAAGTAAAAATGCTTTTTACAGAATTCACACTTTGTCGCTGTTTTGCCATATGGCATGATGTGGAGACACACAATGTTCTACGCACGCTTCATTCATGAGGTATTTGCGGAAGCATAGCATTGTTTATACAATTGTTTATCTCAATTAATTATTTAAGGTACGTATAAGTGATATAATGGTATTTTTCAAAGATCCATTTTAAGCGTTACGCTATTTATGATAGCTACAGGGAGTTTATAAATGAATGAAATTATGTAATCACTTTAAAAATACCGTTTTTTTTTTTAAATTGTTCACTATACTAATTGTTTTGGCAATTCAACTTTGACAGAAGTCAAGCAAAAGGTTATAAGAATGTATACAAATGAAGAGAATATTTTTATTATTAAATCCAACTTTAGGAATGGGCGGATTGATAATGGGGAATGGCTCTATTTTATTCCAAATTGTGTTTTGTTGTGTTATTGTTTTGTTTACAACTGATAATTATAAACATTTTGTTCTTTTTTATAAACATTGTTAATTAATTTTGAACATTCAATTAGTTTATAATTTTGAAAATATGATAAGGCTTCTTGGAATAACGGTCGTAATTCAGTAGAAAGAAAATTAATATGATTTATTATATTAATTATTAAAAATTCTTTAAGAAATTTAATAATTTCTGATATTTTCTCAAGTATAGTATTATTAATGATATTATTATTATCAAAAATTTTGTTTTTTATTTCTACAAAATTTTCTTGAGGTGATTTCTTTACGATTATTTGTCTTGGTTTGTTATTTATAATTTCATCTAAAATAGGTATGTCATTTAGCATATCTGGAGTTTGTGTACTATGAACTGTATTGTCTATTGGATCATTTGCCTTTCTTATTAAAATATCTTGTATTATGTTTATTTTTAGTTTTTTATTAAAAGTTTCATTATTTTTATTATCAGTATTGTCATTGATCATACTGAGTATTTCATCAATATTTTCACTTGGAAATCCGGTAGATAAAAATTGACCAATTATGTCATTGATATCATCTGGGTTATTTATTATAAATTCTGATTCTAAAACATTGAGTGAGATGTTTGTTTTCCCTTTTTGTACATGATTTCGTAATCATATTCCTCAAGTTTTAATCTCCATCTCATTAATTTAGAGTTTGGTTCTTTTAGGTTAAAAATATTAGTGATTTGTGGTCAGTATAAATTTTAAATTTTTTACCATAAAGATACGATCTTAAATATTTCTATGACCAAACGATTGCTAATCATTCTTTTTCAATCGTTGAGTATTGTTGTTTGGTTTCGATAAGGGTACGTGAAGCAAATGCAATTGGATTATCTTTAGGGGGTTCTTGTGATAGAACAAAGTCTAGGGCAACGTTTGAAGCATCAGTTGACAAAATAAAAGGTTTGTTAAAATCGGGATATTTTAAGATGGGGGCATTTATTAATAATTGCTTCAAGTAATTGAATGATTGTATAAATTCTTTTGAATGTACTACTTTTGCATCTTTTTTCAGACATAAAAGTAAAGGTTTAGTAATTAAAAAAAAAAATTTAATGAATCTGCGATAGTAACCAGATAATCCTAAAAATGATTTAATTTGAGTTTGTGTTTTCGGAATTGGATAATTTTTGATAATAATAATTTCTTTGGGGTTGGATTTCACTCCATCTTTGTGATTTGATGGCCCAAGTAAGCAACTTCTTTTCGTAAAAACTCCGACTTGTTTAATTGTATCTTAAAATTTTCTTGTCTAATTCTTTTAAAAAATAATTTTAGTTTTTCCATGTGCTCTTGTAGGGATGTCGAAAAAATAATAATATCATCGAGATATACAAGGCAAATTTTGTTTTAGTATCCACGTAATACATTGTTAATGACGCGTTGAAACGTCGAAGGATCATTATTTAAGCCAAAGAGCATACGTGTAAATTTGTATTTGGGTTCATTTGAATTTGGTGGAAATCATTTATTAGGTCTAAAGTAGTGAAGTACTGAGCTTTACCGAGTTTATCTAATATGTCGGTTATATTTGGCAAGAGAAATTTATCATTTATTGTTTTTCGTTTACTCTTCGATAATCGACGACTATTCTCCATTTTGTTGTTTTTGAAGCGTCTAATTTTTTTGGTACTATCCATATGGGACTGTTCCAAAAGAAATTAGAATTTAGAGTAATGCCATTTTCTAAAATTTTATTAATTTGTGTTTTTACTTCCTGTTTATGTACTTCTGGATAACAATAACTTTTGATATAAATTGGGGCTTTGTCTTGCAAATTAATGCTGTGTTAATTTGATTTGTGAATGTAAGAGGTATATTTTCACAATAGAATATATTTCTATACTCATTACATAATTTTCTGATATGGTCATATTTTTCTTGGTTGCAATGTTGTAGTCGCAAATTTTTAAGATTTTGTTTTTGTAAATTATCAATTTCGTCAGTTAATTCTGAATCAGTTTCCATTTGTTCAATAAAATTCATGTTTATTTCATCTAATGATTTGATTTGTAAAGGTTTAAAAAATGTTATTTTTACGGGATTTTCTTAAGAATTTGTAATTGTTGCCCATGAGTCAACTACTTTTACTAATGATTTAGGAGTTTCTGCCTTTCCTAAGTTTGTATAAGGTATTATTCTTATACCGTCTTTTTGTTGAACAGGTATTTTTGTTTTTTGAGTACGTGGTGGAATAATAAAATTAATAGGTTTAAAAATTTCTTTTTGTTTTTTATTATAATTAGAATTTTCATTACTTTCAAAATATAATGGTATTATTACGTTAGGCGTTTCTATGATTGCGTTTGCTACATTAATGTTTGCTTGAATTTGAATTAAAAGATTAATTCCTATTAATCCGTCAAATTTAAGTAAAAAATTGAATAAATGAAATTTGTGATATCCACGTGTGTACAAAGATAGAAATAAGGGTATTATCATTACTTCATTATGCAGAGATGTTCCGTATGCGCTTTTAACAGTAAATTGTTCATTATAAATGTTATTTTAATATATGTCAATCAAATATTTTGCTTTTAATTCAAGAATGTAAATAAAAGGTAGATTTGAATTATTTTTGTAATTATTTAAAAGTGGTATTCAAAGTAAGACAAAAATTTTGTTCATTAATTTATATTACGGTTTTGATTTTGATAATTCATATATGTTTTTAGAATAAGATTTTCATACTGTGCAATTTTTAATAATTTTATATTATTTTCTTCATTTTCTAAATTTACTTTAGAAAATAAAATATTACGTGCGTCTTGTAATTTTAATCCAAATTGTTGTGGATTTTCATTTTTTTGAGGTTGCATTGTTATAATGTCTTGAATAATACAATCAATTGATCGTTGATCAGAAAAATTAATCAATAATGATTCTTTCACTAGGTGCCAAGTATTTAATTCGATACGTAAGCTAATAATATTAGCGGCTCTACCTACTAATTTACTTAATATGGTATCAAAAAGACAAATATTTATAGGGGCTGCTGGATTGTTACGATCTTGGTGTACAGTTAATAAATTTTCTCATGATTTAATAAAACGGTTTAATTGCTTTGGATTACCATCAAAATGTGGTACATTATCAGCTTGATATCTGATTAGTTGAATATTTAAGTTTGCCATTTTGTTAACTTTTGGTTCAATTAAAATTAAATTATTATGTTATAACATACGTATACGTTCAATCAATTCTAACAATTCAAAACTCAAAGCTAATTTGTTTATATTTATATTTATTAAACAAATATAAAATTAGTTGATTTTTAATTATTGATCAGAAATATAAATTTGGGAATGTTGATGAAGAATGCACTTACAATTGTAATATTATTAATAGCGAGATTTTCATCCTGTTGTTTGATTATTTTCTTCCTTCTTTTTCTTTCTTTATCCTAGGTTGGTATCAATTTTCTTTCAACTTGTTGTAATTGAAGTACTTTGGAAAACGGGTGCACGATGCACTGGGTTTCTTGATTTTTGAAGAGCCTCTCTGTTTCTTTTCTTTCTTTGTCCTTCTGTGTGAAAGGGTTGGCCTGTTGCAGGTACATGATGTACTGGACACTTGATTTTTAAGAGTCACTCCACTTTCTGAGCTTTTACAATCACTAGAATGAAGTGTTTGATTATTGAGTTTAAAAATTGATATATGATGAATACTTTTATTAAATTCTACCGACTGCGCCAGTTATCTTTGTCGATAAAGTTAATTAATTAAAAAAAACTTTTATTTATTTTACAAAGATTACAATTTATAAGAGATGTTGCTTAATGATGAGTTACTGAAGAACTAACTTAATATGTTATTATTTAATCTATTTATATTAAATATAATCTTAAACTACATGTTGGAATGTGTTTACATATTTCAATTATAATAACATGTTTTTCAATAAACGCTGATTAAGGGTTAATACAATCCGTGTTTACTACATATTACTAATAACATGTTTTTCTATAAAATGCCTATTAAGGGATAATGCAAGCCGTGTTTACATATGTTACATATTATAACTGTATTGAGTTTTTTATTAATATACATAATCTTACCTACATAATCTTAATATCATAATAACTACAACATATAAAAACATTATTCAATCAAAATTCTTCAGTACAATAAAATGACTTCTTACATAAATAAAATATAATTATTTATTTAAATTTTGCAGTATTAAGTTTTTTAATTATGTATGGTAAAACATTGTAACATTTTAATTTATAAAACCTAAATGTAGTTTGGGTTCTTACTATTTTGGAATAATTTGAAAATAAATGTGATTATACATAATTTTTTGGCTATTTTAGTTGTGGATATGTTGCTTTACATGCATCCGTGTTGACTGATGCAAATAATCCTTAGTAGTTAAATAAATGTATAATTATATTATTCATTAAATGTTCTTAGATAAGCTGGATAGTATAGACGATAGACAATAATTTGCAAGTGAATTGATATAGCTTTTTTATGAAAAGATATAACAGTCTAATTTAAACGTCAGGAAATGTAGTTGTATTAAAAGATACATTACAAATGTGTTTTACTAAAGCAACTAATAATTTTCTTTAGCAAAAAAATGAAATATTATCAAAGTTATTAGAGTTATTTTATTTTTTATTTTTTACTATCTGAATTATGTCATACTTATCAATATCTCTTCAAAATATTGAAGTATAACATATTTTAATATTTTTATTTTTTCTTCTATGTACCACATCTATTGGAAGTCATGTTTTGTTCTTTGCTTTGTAGAATAACTTGTTATTTGCCTAGGTTAATTGTTTTGATTGATTTTTTGTTTTCTACTTTCTGTTGCTTTAAGTAATACTAAATATTGAAGCTATTTTGTTTTATATATTCTGTATACTTTAGTTTATAATTTTATTATATCCATAGTATCTTCCTTTTTGTTTTGTTTGATTGCACCTAGTATAACAATATTATTCTTTAATTTTATCTTGCTCAGTTTTATTGCATTTAGCTTTCAATACTAGTTTTTTTTCAATTTTTTAATTCACTTATTTCTTGTGCTTTGTATTATTATTGTTATTACTTATAAGTATTCATTATTATTGAATTATTGCTGAGCCGTTAAAATCAAATTTATAACTGCTTAAACTAAACCTGACAACATAGTTTTTTTATAAAGTTATAATCTCTATAATTAACAGATAGTTTAAAATTAAAATATAATGTAATAAAAACTAATTTAAGATCTTTATTCTGCGCTGTAGCAAGGCCTTGCTTTTATTATTTTTATATAAAACCTCGGAATATGTTTGTAAAAGTAAGAAGGTCTTGTATGTAAAAAAATGTTAAGGCGTTTCTATAATTTGCTTGAATAAAGCTATCAGTACAAACTAAACTATACTTATTTATGTAAGAATACATTGACAGCAGTTTCTGATTTTTATTTGGAATTGCAAACAATCAACTATATATTTATATATCTTTTCTTATAATTACAATTTTTAAATTAATGTTATTTATCTGATCTTTGAGATTTAGCCATATAAGCAGCTGCATTATTTAACGGAAATTGAGTGTTTTTAGTCTATCTACATTACTGTATGTGCAGCAGACCGATAACCGAAGCGATACGACTGTAGGGAGATATCTCGATGGTTTGCTGTGGCGAAAGTGCAATTCTTTTTTTATTTGCACATTAATAATTTAATTCTTTTTGAAATTATTTTCTAGGTTTTAGTTTTGTTTCTACAAATTTCATTATAATTGTTTATTTATTGATAATTATTTAAATAATTAATTTAATTCATATACTCCTATGTGAATAATTATTGTTTGTTCTACCTCAAATTGAATAGATTAAATTGCACATTTCCAGCCAAAGTAGTTATGTGCTGTTAATTTAACTATTTATTTTATTTATTTTTATAATTTATTAAATTTATTTCAGTTATCGTTGTAATCGATCATTTGTGAATAACGTTCATCTATAAATTAGATTAAAAACAAAGCAATTAAAAAAACTACTTCTGCCAGCATTTAATATTATAACCTAAGTAAATTTATTTAAACAAAATATTAGCAAGTGACAATAGTCATAATGGGAGTGCCTTGTTTAATATTAGCAGTTGGCAGCACTGCGCGCCAACGTCGCAGAGTTCATTGAATCGGCCATGATGTATGTGATTGTAAACAATCGGTGTTATTAAAGTGAAATGTGTTTGTTTTGTAGCAATAAATAATTGTAAGTATCACATGTATTTGAGCACAATTTAGTTTAAACGTCGTTAACTTTTCTCAAACTCGGCAAACTAGTTCCGTAATGTGTGTCATTCCATTATTTTTATATCAGTGTTGCTAAGTTAAGAATTTTATTCAATTCGAGTGCGTTCGAATGACTCACTTTATATTTAGTACAGCACTATAATAAGTTTCATATATTTTTCATAATATAAAATTAAATATGCTGTTATTTTAATGTAATAAACTATTAGATATTTAAATGCATTTAGCTCTATTCAGTATGCATATTGCTAGCTAACAATATCGTTATCGAAGAAGGTTGCTAAGCAATGTTGTGTATTTATTACGTTTTTTTTAGTAAATTGCTAATCATCTTTGCTCGATAACGATATTGTTAGCTAGCAATATGCATACAGAATAGGGCTAATTATATATAAATGTTTAATAGTTTATCATTATTGATTTTTTTGTGGTTGGTTAATCTATTTATTTAAGAAAACTTTGTTTAATTCTAATGATTCAATATTTATTATAATCCATTTTACTGATTTATGTTAGTTATTGGCTTGATTTATAAAATTTCTGTTTAATTAAAATAATTAATTGTTTGTGTATAATTTTTTTCTGTCTATTCGAGTGCCTCCGAATGACTTAAATTATGTTTAGTACAGTACCGTAATAAGTTTTATAAATATATTTCTTACTTGTCCTTCATTTAATAAATGAAATTATTAGATAATTAAATACATTATTTATAATTTTTTAATTTTATTATTATACCTGCATCACCTGTATCAATCGTTTATCATCTATTTATTTAAGAAAAGTTTAAGGTATATGTTATGTGTTTGTATGTTGTACTGCTCTATTAAATTATTGACATAATTTTGTATGAAACTTTTAAAAGTCTGTAAAATGTATAAATGATTTTAATTTTGTATATTGATATTTTAATTACATTTTTAGTTCTTAAAATTTCAATCATTCTACATTCTTATTGACGATCATTTGTGCATTTTACAGACATTTAAAGTTTTATCCATAATCATATATATAATTCAAGATATAATTATCGTCATACAAGCATTAAGTAGCTTAAGCCGACATTTAATGCATTTATATAATGCAAAGTGATGGAAATGTTATACTGATAACATTGCAGGTGCAGTAGAACGGTATAAGAATAACATGTTATATTGGACCCCTATTCTGGCACTCACTTCGATATCGCGTTAAGTCATAGATTTTCTTCACCAAAGTTGAAATGTGACATTTAATTTATAAATTTGTAATTTATAATACACATTGACACATTGGATTGGGTTTATATTATAAGATTACCGGCGGATTTTTTGTAACGTGACGTCATTAAAAGCGACAAACAGCGCAAAGGTTACAGAATGATTATATAGTTCTAGTACATACTAATTCTTCTTGCTTTATTGTATGCTAGCAATTCTTAATATAATAAAATACATAAAATAATAATTTTGAATAATAATTTTGATTTTGATGTTCATTGCTTATATTTCAAGGATACACATATTGCAGCAGAAAATCTCACAAAAATTATTCAGAACTTCATCAAACAATTTGTTCTATTTTCTGTTATTAAACCAAAACAAAAGTACTTGTACCCATTTCAAGCAAAACAGACGGTTAAAGAGAAGCATCAGTAATCGTTCCGGAAGCTTGAAAACATTGTGACAACCTAATACAATCTGAAAAAGATAGGTTTCACATTAACAAAGCTACTTTCTCAGCTTTTCATAAATAACAAAAACTATAAAATAATAAATTCTTGCAATGTAGTGCAAAGTCTTTAATACCTTTTCTACGAAATGATCTAAACAATTTAGATTAATATTAGAATAAACATATAAAAATATACAGGGTGTTCCATTGGAAAAAAATAAGTTTACCAAACTTTTACAATAAAATGAAATCTCTGTATATCATAATTATATTAAACGATAGCTTTTAATTTTTTTTTACGGTTAAAGAATTATTTAGGTGTTCCGGTAATTTTGACTAACTCTGTGTATGTAAATAACCAAATTGTTTAAAATATACTAGAAATTTTTTTCTAGTAGTAGTATGAAATTATTCCAGTAACATCATCAAGTTTTTTATTTAGTCAGAAATAGTATTTTTTTACATCATTCTGGTGTGTTTAAAAATTGAAAATGGGTTTTTGAGATTGTTGAACAATTGTTCATAGCGCCTGTCTATGTACACCGATTTTGGATTTAGGTTTTTGTTTCAAAACAGTGGCGTACTAAGCGTATTGATTGAAGGTGCTATTTGAGAGTGTGCCAACCATTTACAACACTATTCATGGTCTCAAATAAAAAAAATATATCCTTTGTTTACAAATTAATTTTATTAAAGTTTTTATATATTCAAATAAACAAGTTTGCAAAAGCTGTAAGAACGCGATTCCAAAAAGGTAGTGCACACAAAAAAATTCTACAAACAAAATTTTAAGAACCAATCTAACATAAACAACCTCAAACGGCATAATAGTTTGGTATTATTTCATTTTTGGGATAAATTCTTTTTAAGGCATCCGCATTGGTTTTGGTAATTAGCCTTTCTTGTAAATTATATTGTTTTCAAATTTTTATAATTTGAGTCATAGTTTTGAATTTGGTCTTTTAATTTGAACAACTGAAGTAGTGGTCTGTGATTTGTGTATATGGTAAACTATCAAAATCAATTAAATAAGGTCGGAAATAAAGGGTGTTCCAATAAGAAACTTTATTTTAAATTTTACGGTATTTTTGATCTATTGAATAGCCGGCCTTGAATCGTTGACATTTGTCATTAAAAACTATACTGTTTAAGAAAACGGTACGGTACACGCTCCAACATTGTATAGAAATAATGAAACTTATTATAGACATGGTAAAAATTTTGCCGAGACAGTTTGCAGAGTTTGTGGTGTTTTTGGTCGGTATGAACCTTTACCAAACAGTGTTGCAGAAAACCAAGGTTTGTCTATCTGTTTACACGTTTACAGCAATTAAAGATTTTATAGTCCAGCCTCTATTGCATACTGCATAAAGAACTAAGCCTACATGCTTATAAAGTATAGTTGACGCAGGAATTGAAGATCATGAACAACTCTAAACTTTTGTTTCTTGAGTGCTTAAAATGCAGGCAGCCTTTGACTTTTTTAGAAGTTTTATATTTAAGTCATTTCCATCTCAGTGGGCTTATTAATAGACAGAACTGTTGCATTTGGGGTTCCAAAAACCCTAGAAATGAGAAATCACTCTCTTATCTCCAACGAGTTACTGTTTGGTGTGGTTTTTGAATCGGCGGATTTATGGGATCTTATTTTTTTAGAACGACAGAGGTCCTGCGTTTACAGTAGAATGCTAACAGACTTTCTTTGGCCTATATTGCACAGTTTGGTCATAGACAATTTTTATTTCTATGAAAAAGTTGCAGTGCACAAAAAAAATTTTTTACGCATTATTTTGCGAAACTTAAGGTTTTTGAGTTTTTTTAAATTTTTTGATCATTTGTAACTTCTCAGGATTGCATTTTTAAGAAAAAATTATAAGAAACTTTTTTCTTCAAATTTGTCCATAGAATAAATTTTGATAGCCAAAACTTTGTTTCTTCATACATGGCCATATATATTATAATTTTATTTGTGCCTGCCTTTATTGTAACCATCTGTTTGGTCATCAATAATTTTGGAACTTTTTTATAGACAATGAGGGGTTTCGTCATTTTGGCAGTCTTGAGTGAATCTCCTATAATGTCCTAACAATTTTAAAAAGTTTTTACTTTTTTTTTGTAGTGTTTGGTATTAGGCAATGTTTTATTGCAACGATGTTATCAGGATTGGGTTTGACACCGTCCGTTGTTATTTGATGTCTAACTAATTTCTTTTCTCAACAATTTTGATTTGTACTTTGAAATTAGATTGTCTTAATTCGTAAAATTTTAAATTTAGTCAGCTTATGTGTTCCTGTAAACTATTAAAGACGACAATGTTTATCAGAGTAGACAAGACACATTTTATTCTGTTGACAGAGTATTCTTTATTTCAAAAGGCATGCGTTTAAATTTGTAATACCCGATACTGGTAGAAATTACTGTATTTTAGACATCTTTTGCGTTCATCTCGATTTGATGAAATCCTTTGGCTAAATCAAGGGTCAAGAAGTATTGACTTCTACCTAATTTGTCTAAAAACTGTACGTTTGATTAGATTTTGATAGAGTATTACTATCCGACATTCCAGATTGATCTGGATTATAGAGATGTAGAATCTCATATATCTTGCTTTAACAACTTTTTCTGGGTGTTAACTTCCGTTTTATGATTTTTAATTAAAGGAATTTACTTATATTATTGCAGTATTCATGACACATTTTTTTAATTTAATTGTTAGATTGAAGGTTTTTTTTTATTTTAATTTATATATAAATTTTCATCAACGATGAAGCTAATTTTAAAAGTTCAATAAATGTGATTGTAAAAAACAAAATTTTTTTAAATGGTCAATGTTGCTATTTCATTGTTGAAGAAAATTTATCTTGTATTTTGGGTATTACTTTTGATATATATTTTTAAGGTGTTTGAGTTGTTTAATGCTATTGATGGAAATTGCAAATGTTTAACTTACCTAAAAAGGTAGATAAATTTGAAATTATAAAAATGTCTGCATTATCAAGTTTTTAGAACAAAATAACTTTATTTTAGATTTTTAATATGGATTTTGATTATAACGTCTTCTGGCGTGTGTTAGTGACAAATGAAATTCTACAATAGACAATCATTTTGATTACAAATTTGTAAGTCAATATGACTTACGTCATATCTTCATCTATCAATATGATAGATGAAGATATGACGTAAGAAAATTTCAAGGTTACAAAAATATAATACTTTTTACCATGCAACTTTTGTTAACAAAAATAGTTGCATTACTTTTTTTCTGTCTCTGTTTCATGTATAGTTAACATTTCACTTGCATCAACACGAGAATGCAAATTTACTTTTTGTTCAGTTGTGAGATAATGATCTAACATATGTGTAGCTTGTGTAGGTGGCGACATTTCACCTGTTTCGTGAACCTTACAATGTATTTTTTTTCTTATTTTTAAAACTATAATGCCAATTGTCATTTTACAGTTGCCTACCGGGTAAAACTTTTTTCCTTCTTTATACTACCTAACGGTGGAACTATATTGAAGTATAGATATACTTTTAAGCTGTCGTTTTTTTTATTTTGATACCTTTTTACCTAGTTTTTTTTTCTTAAAATATATTTTTATTAGGTTTGGCGATTAGTGCAATGTTTGTTCTTTTTAGAGAGCAAGTCCATTCTTGTTCTAATTGGCTTGTAGAGAAATTTTAGTAGTTTTTGGTTGGACTTGGCTCTATATGCAGGATAGCGCATTGTTTCTGTTTTATGTTCTATTTTATTACACATTACGTCATGACACCTATATGAGTGGTGAGTGTTTTGCGAAAGACTACTCAATCACTGTCCCTTTTTGTTTTTATTTTAAGTTTGACGGTGTTGCCTTCAACTCTGTTTATTTTGGTCACGGTGATCTTTTTTGTGCTTCTTTTTTGTTTTTTCTCTTCTCTGGGCTTTTCTTGCTGCAGGGACATCCGTTGCTGGGCTTTGAGGATCTTTTTCTCTAGGGTTGTCTGGTGATCGACTCTCCTACCTACATGTTCTAGTACTTTTCTCATGTATTCCGCATTGAGTTTCTTGCTTGTGATGCAGGTTAGACTTGTTTTGCCTTTACTTATTTATAGTTTGCTATCTATCTTGGTTATTGGGGTGGCATTTTCTTCCTTAGTTTTACTAGTTGTTGGCGTACCAACATCTGTTGTGGTAATGTGAGTCGCATTACCTTCCTCTTCTCAAGGTTTTGCCCGACTATTGACTACATCCATGAGCTTTGCAGTGAATTTAATAGCGGAAAACTTTCTTTTGGTTTATATCCTTAGTCTGTTAATGGACTTTTAATATCTCTTTTTTAGTGTTTGTAAACTTGACTACATATTCTTCTAGTTTATTTACCCCGCTGGTTATTCTCTTAAGCAATCTCTTGGCGCACTCATACTTTGTTGCTATTTTTCTTAACATGTTTGTCAGCTTTTATGCTATTTTTATGCTCGTTTTCTTTTTGCGGCTTTTTTATTTAACTGGTTATTGATAGGGGTTGTCATTAAAGGTGGCTCAGATACTTTGTTGCTACTGGCTGGTTGCATTACATTATTTACGACTTTATTTCTTTTCAGAATCTTTGAAGTAGCCTACTAGTTCTAGTGGTAGGAAGTTTGATCGGGACCAACATGATTTCTTTGTTTAAAGTTTCAGGGCTCCACTTTAGAGATAAAAAGGTTTTGGTTTTTAAGCTAATTAAAATTACTAAAATAAAAATAATCTTTAACTTGCTCAATGATCAAACCGATCTGTCTAAATCTCTTTTGTTTGAAATAATTTAATCCTTTCTCTTTTTGCGGAATATTCTTTGTCTTGATTATCTTCAAGTAAAAACCACCATTCATTAATCTTTTCTCTACCTGATTATTCTGTTTTTTGTATGTAATTCATAATAATTTCAATGTAATTTTTCACTGTACATTTTATGTACTGTCTTATATATTCATTTTTTTTTTCTGAGTAGGAATATGATACATACGTTTATTAATTTATGTTTTAAAAATATATTATGTTAAACATCATTTTATACTTTTTTGAATCCTTTCTAAATGTACTGGTAAAAAAATAAATCGATTATCAAATTATTTGTAGAAGCAGCAATGAAGGGGAAGTTGCCGTTTTTGTTCAAATATAACAAATCAAGGTAACGGTCGGTATGCTCTTAATAATAATGAATATTTCAGTACTTGTATTTGTGAATCACATTTTTGACTACAACTTTGTTAAATACTTGTTCTACTTAGGCAACAGTATTTATAATTAAACCTTATTAAATTTTCTAGGAATGGTATCTGTACAAAATTATATGTTGCATATAACTTATCAAATTATTATTATCAAAGCACTACAAAATATGAGCAAAGCTGAAAGAATTACCTCTATGCAAAAAGAAGCGATAATACACTATATGGAGTGCCACAAAGATTTATGCGATGGCAAGTTATCAGGTGCTGGAAGAAAATTGCAGTACGCAAAATTGTGGAAAGATTTAGTAGAAGATTTAAATGAATTACCTGGGCCAAAAAAAACAATAATAAAATGGCAAAAAGTAAGTAATTTTTATTATTAATTCAAACAAATTATCTAAGTTAACTGTTCTAAAATGCATTTAGTTTGAGGTTGGTTAATTGTTTTGTATTGAGTTTATATTAATAGATCGCGCAACCTAGTCAGGAAAATTCTACGAACTGGTTATAAAGGGTGGGCCATCTTTAAGTTGAAATTTTAATCATATAGGATAAAGAACAAGCGGCTTATTTTTAGATTATTTTTATTTTATTTCAGAGAGTGTATATTCCGATTAAGTATGAAATATGATTTCATTTAGATGGCCGCCGCGGCAGGCTTGGCAGTAGGCTATTCTCGAGGACCAATTATCGAGTATTTGCGCCACTGTTTCCAGCGGTATTTTGGCGATAGCTTTGCGAATGTTCTGTTTTAAGTGGTCAATTGTCTGGATTGTCAGCACACACTCTTTCCTTTAAAGCGCCCCATAAAAAATCCAGCGGTGTCAAATTGCAGTTGCGAGGTGGCCAGTTCACATCGTGGCATGTGCAGTATGGGATGTTGCCCCATCTTGTTGAAACCAAAGCTGCTATAGATTAAGTTCCTTTAATTCGGGCCACAAAAAATCAGTGATCATGCCTCTGTAACGATTTTCGGTAACAGTAGCGTTGGCTCTATCATCGTTTTCGAAGAAATATGGTCTAATACCGCCACCACTCCAAAATCCGTACTAAACGGTAACTCGCAATGGATGCATTGACTTCTCAACTATGGTTTCATAAGGTTTCAAAAGAAATTTTTAGTATTTCAAAACGTTGCTCCAAAGTAAAACGATGGATCTTCTTTTTACGGAGGTGTATCTAACTACACTTTTCTTATGTAATTGTGAAGCAAAAATTGACTGCGTTGGTTTCTACCAATGTGTTTCTACATGTGATTCAAAATTTACTAAAACATGGCTCACCCGTTACATCATCAAGTGCAAATGTAAAAAGACTATACACTGCAAAGAAATTGCTTTGAGAATCGTAGACATCGAAGGGGCATGTGACAACATTACTTTTGCATTGATTGCCACTGCAGTGGATAACAGAGAAATATCATCTCTCGTTTGATATTGGGTAAGCTATTCTCAAGAACCGAACTGTAATTTTCACATTGTATGGTAAGACTGAAGAAGTTGAAGTTTTTGGCGAGTGCCCACAGGGCGATGTGATATTACCTCTACTCGGATGCTTTGTCATGCAGGTATTAAATAAAATGGACGTTTTGTCATACGCTATGCTGATGACCTCTCTATCCTGGTAAGCGGAAAAGTTTGGTTCTAACATGATGCAAAGTCCATTGAATGGGTGGGACTATCAGTGAACTCGATAAGAACGGCAATCGTCTCTTTTACAAGATGACGAAAATTCGAAGAGATAAAATATCTAGAAGTGTATGGAGAATGTAAAGTACTTGGAGCTTACGGTAGACACCAAACTAACCTTGTATACTCATCTGGAAAATTTGACTACGAAGGCTATCCGGGTGCTCTTTGCAATCAAAGCGATGGTCGGACGTGGGTATTAACATCCGATATGGCCAGACAGTTATACACATGTGGTAATTAAACCCATCATTACGTATGGAGCACTTGTATGGGATGAAAAAAGGCACCATTCAAAGTACCGCAACGAAACTAGGTAAAAAACAAAAGTTTTTTGTTTGGACGTAGTGAGGTGTGGTCCTTGAGGTTTAAATCGCTGCGAAAGCTTTAAGACTGATTACTATAAACTGTGGCTTGGACAATCACATTTACAAAATGAGAATCTAAAAGGATCCTCTATCCCACGGATGTCTGGAAGGTGAAGAAGAATCTCAAGCTACAATATTGAGCGAGTGCGAGGCGTACAATGAGAATTACAGGGTATATAAAGAAAAGTTCAAGATGATTTCGTTGCAAAAGTTTGTGGACTTTATCGAAGAAACGGAACTACTAGAGAAGCAATAACTATAGGTGCACAATAAGACTAAATGATTGCTGTTTGGTTCCAATCGCTTAATATTTATCAATTTTATATCAGTTTAAAATGATTTTCAGTTTGAACACAGAAGCGTCATGATTTTTTTTATCGAAAGAAGGCAGTAGCCCGAAGAATATTTATGAGGTTTTTTTGAAGAATACGCCAATTTTGACGATATTTGAATGTTAAAAACCGCTTGATAATGCCCGATATACCATTTCTCACATAGATAACATTTTTTTTTGTGGTTTGAAGAGTATTTACTAAAATTTTGATTAAAATTGACATAGGGTGACAGCGCTTTTTCGGGACCTAAAAATTACAAGTTTTGAAAATCGCGAAAACATGTGCAACTTCCTGCATCAAAATAGTGGTGTATACGTATTGATTCTATAAGTCTCGTGTGGTCACTTTAATGAAAGATTAAACACGAAGAAATCTAGACCTTTTGGTTCAAATTTTATCAAGATTTGACAGTTAGAACGGTTTAAAGAAAGCAACATATTGCAATTTTGCTAAATTTATGTTTTTTTTTTGAAATAATGTTTTGGTAATCTCATTTTTTAAATCCGTATTTTGATCCCTCAAAATTTGAGCAAAATCAAAGAGGTCGACTTTTTCAAATTATTTGAAAAGTAATGGAATTACCTATACATATAAGGTAAGGAATTCATACATGATGAAGTTGAAGAGGTGTTGATTGAACGCCGAGTAAACGTTTGTGTTATTGCTAGAGAAATAGGAATATCAGAAACAAGTATTTTTTTCTATGAACATTTGGGAACAAGCAAAGCATTAGCACGATAACAAAAACTGTGTAGACAACAAATTTACGAGGATAATTTGACTGTTTTATCCCAAAATGAAGACTTTCATAGAGTTGTAACTGGAGATGAAACCTGTGTATACCACGGGAACCCTTCCATCAAACAAGAGTCTATGCAATGAGTTCATAGGGACTTTTCAGCACCTAACAATACGAAGACAAAGTTTTTTGCGCAACAAGTGTAGGCCACAATTTTCTGGGACTCTAAGTGAGTTTTTTTAATTGTGTATATGCCAAAAAGGTCTACAATAACGGGAAATGTCTATAAAGACACAATTGAGAACTTGAAAATGGTTATACACAAAAAAATAACCCATTTCACTATTAATTGTTTAGGAAGTAGTCAATAAATGCGGCTTGAATATTATCTCTTTCAAAAACTCAAAAGACTCCTGTTAGGAAAAGAGTGTGTGAGGAGGGCTGTAGTATAGTTAAACGCGTTTTATTTGAATCAAATGACCAAACCATTTAAATTTTATAAATAATGTATTTCATGTAAAAATATAAATTTGTTTGTTTTTGTAAGGATTTAACTTAACCTCCTTAGACATACACAGTTCAACTTTCATCCTAATAGGAGGCATTGCGTAATTATCTCTGCTATATTTTCATACATAAAATGTATAATAGTTATTGTGATTTTATGTTACTTGTCTCTCCGAACAGCGAGATGATAGCCACGCTGATGATGGGTGCATATCTTGAAACACTAATGTATGTGTCACATTTAGTGAAAAGGCAATTTTCATAAAATACATCATTATTAAATTTAATGGTTCCTGTACTAAAAAATAAATTTTTGTATTATATTTGTTGTTTAATTTAATTAGTTTAAATACGGTAAAATTGATGACTATTATTAAAATTTAATTGATTGTTTCAATTGAAACGCTGCTGCAGAAAATTTTAAGTACATTTTTATTAGTGTAGTGTATTTGTTTTTAAAACTGACTTATTATTTTTTAGGTTTGGGTTGATATAAAAAATAAGTCAAAAAAGAAAGCATCTATAATAAAATGTAGAAGCAAAACCAATGATGGGTCTCAACTACGTTTAACCGATTTAGAAGAAAGAATTTTACAATTGATTTCCAAAAAAACCTCTTGCCATAGTGATGAATTAAATTACATGCAAACTAAAAAAGTGGAAAGCCATTTGGAAATTTCAGACAGCGAGGAGGACTTTGGAGTAAAACAAGAAATAATATACATAGAGGTACTCATGATTAGGTTTTCTAAAATTGAATATCTTAATTTTATAAATACATTTTAGGAACCTTTTATAGAAGAAGTAAACATTGATACCTTATGCGAGCGATCAAGAAGTGTAACATCTGAAGACAGTAAGTAATAATATCTTTAAACACAAAACATTGTGATAATTAATTAAAGTTATTTTTTAGCACCTGAAGCTAGGATTAAATTTAGTGCCGAAACTGTAAAACTTGAAGGATGTAAGTATAAATAAATTTAACAAAAAAAATCAATTTGTTTATTACAAACAGTGTATCATTACTTGATAAATATATTTTTTTTAGTGTTTGATAAAGTTATGTTTTAGCAACTGAAACGAATAATCGATCTAGGGTAGAGATAGTAACACCTGAAGACAGTGAGTAATAATTAAAAAAAAAATAATACAATTAGTTTATCAGTTTTCAATGTGAGTATTTATTAAAGCTTTTTTTCAGCAATTCGAACGAGGAGTCTATCTAGGGTCGACCCTGTAACAGTTGAAGATAGTGAGTAATAATTTTAAACATAATTCACAACAATTGGTTTATTCAGATCAATACATCGTTTTATATTTCGTCAATTTTTAATGATATTTTTGCAGAAGCTCAACTGAGTAGTCGATGTATGGCTGATGATGTAATTCCGGAAGACGGTAAGCAATAATTTTAAACAAAATAAACACTTTTCAATAATTTTTTTAATGTGAGAACTTATTAATACTATTTCTTTTCAGCAACTCCAACGAGAATTCAACAAATCGAACCTGCAGTTGAAAGTATTCCACAAATCGGACCAGATTTGAATAGCACTATGCTAAATATTGCAACAATTCTTCAAGGTTTATTGGATGAAAGAAGAGAAACAAATAGTATTTTGCGCGATATTAGTGATAAATTATCTAAAAATAATAAATAGCTAAACACTATTTTCTATTTTTTTAAATATTTAAATGTTGTGATAGAAAGGTTTATAAACTAACTAATCACTGGATATTTTATTAGAAATCAAAGTTTTTATTAAAATAACTGATGTGGTTAGTTATGTTATAGACTATTTAACTAGTTAGGAACCACCATTAATTTTCTATATAAAACAAAACATGAGCATTACTATGTGTACCTTAAAATGAACATTAAAACAAATCAAATGACAAAAAAGTAGATTAGGTAATGTTCACATTTCAAATCACACTACAGTCTACAGTATATAATAAAACTACAATGTTATTATTTTTTATTAAATTTAAGTGGTCTGTGTTTTCTAGTTTTTATCATAATGAAATGGAAATAAATTTATTTATTTTTTATTGTTAAAAATAAAACTACTTTTATTTTTACTTGTTGCTGTAGTAACTAAAATATAACCTAAAACATTTTGTTTTATTATTTTATAAATACTACAATAACCGCAAGTTGCAGACTTATAAAACCTTAAATTATTGTAAATGTTAAAAAAATCTCTTTCTGAGGCTATAACATTTTTGCTGGTACCGACGCATACGGTGCGTCGGAAAGTGTTAAAAAACTGATTACGTCATATCTCGTGAAACATGGTACGCAATCAAATTAAAAATACGTTACAATGCAGAGTTAGTCAAAATTACTGGAAAATCGAAATAATTTTTTAATCGTAAAAAGATTCAAAAAAGTATTTTGGTTTCAAACAAGCTATTGCTTAAATCTATTTTTAATATTGTATTCATTTAAAATTTTCATAATAAAATTATGGAAATTTGGCTAACTATTTTTTTTTTCAAATAGAACACCCTTTATGTTATTATATTTTTTTAAATTTTAAGATTAATTCTATGTATGTAAAAATATACTGGATGCTCTATTTGAAAAATTCAAATTTTTATAATAAAATAAACACCCTGTATATTTTTATATTATTTAATAATAAGATTAGTTCTAAGAATTTTTATAGGAATCACTTTAAAAGTTTGAATTAATTGGTTGTAATTCAAAAAAATATAAGTGTTGCATTTGAATAAAATTCGTTTATCAAATTTTCATAATAAAATGAGTATCCAGTATATTAAAAATATATTTAAGCTACTCTGTATATTACGTTTTTTCAATTCTTAGAACTTTTTGTAAGAATTATTTTTATAAAATGGATAATTGTTGAGTTATACGCAATTAATTCAAACTCCTGAACTTCAAATTAAGAATATTTTTCCACAATTATTCAGTACATACACATTTATTCAGTACATTTATTTTAACCAAACGTACAAAAATAATAATAATTGCAATTGGTGATAGAATGAGATCGTCAAGAGATGCAAGGAAGGTAATAGAAATCCAATAATTGTCGGTATTGTAAAAAAAAGTCGATACAAAAATCTATATTGCTTAAAAATGCAACCACTCTAGAAACATTAGACCAAAATCGAAAGTTGTATAAACATTTTATTTAGGCCAAAAAATATTGATGAGTTAAGGAAAAAGATTACCGACAAAGTAATAAAATTTAATTGTTTGTTTTTGATTTAGTTGATTTTTTTTCTGGTTGGTTAAAATAAATGTGTATGTTTGTGGGAAAATATAATTTGTTCAAAAAAAAAAAAAATGTAAAATTAATCTTAGAATTGAAAAATGTAAAAATATACAAGGTATTTGAAGAAGTAAAAGTTACCAAATTTCCATAATATAATAAATAATACTTGTATATATATTAAAAATATATTTATCCGATAGATTGTTTAAAACCAAACAAATTTTTCTTTGGAATTTATTATGGCTGCAGAATTATTTAAATGTTCCTGTAATTTTGATTATTATATATATATTGTATATATATGGCCATGTCTGAGTCGAGTGTACGGAACAAAAATTTGATTTTGCTCAAACCACTGAAAATGCCTTTCTTTACATGAGTCCTGATCTTGTGAATTTTTTTAGATTTTTGAGTAATAAGCAATCAAAATTTGAAAAAATTGTTTTTTTTTTCATTTTTTTACATTTTTTGATTGTAACTTCACAGGGTTGCATTTTTAAATTGTTCAAAAAATAATTTTTTACAGCCAAAAATATAATTATTCTTAATTATTTTAATCCTGCGAGTAATAATACTAAATCTTTAGTTATACAAAGTTTCATTACAGATCTTCCGCAACATAGCACAGTTCTCAATGATTATAACAAATTATTAGATTTAGTTGAAGTAGTTAGAGGTACTGTACCACTAGTGCCAGAAGATAATCATCATGTTGCATGAATTTTTATGAATCTTGTGGGAATAACATTCCGATAAATAAACATTTAGTTAATTATAATTTTAAAGCAGCTAACTATATTTCTTTATGTAATGCAATTTTAAACTATGACTGGACTAACCTGGACAATATATCAGATAGTAATACCATGTGTAATGAGTTCTTCAATTTATTACATTCTATTTTCAAAGTCCATATTCCACTTCAAAACCCAATTCAAAGATGAAAATGTAGTATCCTTTAAGCAATATTAAATAAAAAAATATATATCGCAAAATACTTTAAAAAACAATTTTTTTCAATTGCAAACTTGGATAAATTTAAGCATCTGCAAGCTCTTATTAACACTCAAAATGCTTTTTTATTGCAACATGATTTTAATGAAAGTATAGCATAATATGCTTTACTTAATTTATTACATACATAGTCTACCTGTGTACTTCAGTTAAGTTTACTGTCGAGAAATATACCAAGATATTTGCAGTTGTCACTGTATGTGTACTATTTATTACTTCCGTATTTTCTGGCATTTATTTACGTTTTGAAAAGTATATGCATTGCGTCTTTGATTCATTTACAACGAATTAATTTTGGTTACACCAGTTGTTAAATTTTGAAATAACAACTTTTGTTACATTTATTAATTTCTCTTGGTTTTGTGCTGAAATTCCAATTGCTGCATTGTCTGCATAAAAAATGACGAGATCATTTGGAAATCATTCTAGCAGATCTTTAATGAATAATAGAAACAACAATGGACCCAGTACAGATTCTTGAGGAACACCTAGCGTTACGTTTTTTTAGTTTTAGCTGAATTTGAATGATAATCAATATTAAAATCTGCACAAATTATAAGTGTGTAACTCTTGGCAATTACTGGTATTAATAACTCTGACCGATTTTTATTAAAAAAGTCAAAACCAGCGCTAGTAGAACGATAAATAGATAACAACGTTACATAATCATCTCCCATTTTAAATGTTCCACTGGTTTCAAAATCTAACTCAATAGAAACTTTTTGTACCCTATTTAAACTTTTATAATTTACATGAACTTGTACATATGTGATGTTCACTATTAAACTACATTTATAATGAAACGTTTTATTAATGCAACCGATTTATTTCTACTCTGCAATATACCTGACAAATTATTTTCATCACTATAGTAATTTATATAACTAATAAAATGAAGCTGTTCTTACATTTCTCAATTTATTGTTTAATTTTAAGAACTTACTGACCTTGAAGTCCCAATCAATTAAATTGTCACTTTACATCTGTCAATTAATTGACCAATTTCTAGTCTGATTAAAACATCAGATTAGAACATAACTTATTTTGCTTCGATTTATTGACAAAGTTAAGTGTTGCCAACCTTTGCTACATAACCTCAATTTATTTAACAATAATGTTAAGTGTATTTTGTTGATCCAGTATAGTATATTCTGTGTTTTGTGTTGATAAGTACACACATACAAACATACAAAAGAAAATATTGTGTAAAGATAACCCATAATTCAAAATTAGCAATTAGCTGATTAAACAATTATTATTAAAATAAACAATAATACCGAAATAATAACCAACACACATTATTACAATTAATAAACTAGGTATTACTTCCAAAACGTTCTGGAGGTTTGCGAGAGCGATAACTTCTTTGCAACTCTTCGGTTATCAGTTCACTTGACTTATTGGTCACTGTCATGTCAATCATCTCATGTTGACATGCAACTATTTGGTTGATATGGCGTTTCATGTCTTTTGTAGTTCCGGTATCAACACTAGGTAAGTACGCGGTCCCATCACTTTCTGAATTACACCTTTTATTCATGAAGGTTTTTTTAAATCTATAATCTCTTACCGCTACATGAGAATTTACAATAAAACTTCTTTTTAATTTACCCTTATAATTTTTTATTTGTTGTGATTGTTGATGCTTAATTTTTGCTTGGATTCAGTAGATCAAATCGAGTCCGCAAATTTCTTCCAAACATTAAAAATGCTGGACTTTTACCAGTTGAGCAATGGAATCTATATCGAGAATCTAATAAAAATCTGTTAATTATTAAATTAATATTTATTTCCTCACTCTTCCCTATAGATTTTAGAATAGCCTTTACGGCATTTTTTGCAGCTCTATTAGTAACTGGATGAAAGGGAGGACTTGTTTAAAAAAAATGCCATTTGTTGTTTTCAATTTGAGACTAACTATTGTGCATTATTCAATGTTTGGGAAGCATATGCAATTGGCTTTTCGTCCCCGTTTGGAAAAACGTGTGAAATTACAGCCCCTACACCGTACTGTGATGCATCAACTGCTAGTCTAATTGGCGTTTCGGGTCGTAGTGTACCAATACATCAGCACTAGTTACTATTTTCTTAATATTTTTAAATGATTTATTGCAAGTATGCAACCATTAAAATTTATTATTTTTCTGCAGTAATTTTTTTTTAAATAGTTGTTCAATTTTGAATAAATTCAATATAATAATTAATAAGTCCTAAGAATGACTTCAATTGTGTTGTATTGGTTGGTGTTGGAGCTTCTTTTAATGCTCTGATATTTTCTTGGCAAGTATGAAGTCCATCTTTATCAATCTGGTATCCCAAATATTGGATAGATTTTTCAAAAAAACTACATTTTTCTTTCTTAACTGTCAATCCATACGATTGAAATCTTTCTGATGTTTTTTATTAATTTCTCTGTATGTTCTAACCTGCCTCTACCTGTTACTAATACGTCGTCGTAAAAACAAACCACACCATCCAAACCTTGCAAAACATTTTTTATTATTTTTTTTTTAAACTTGGCCGCAGCACAACATATGCCAAATGGTAACCGGGTACATTTATACAAGCCCTTATAAGTGGTTATTGTTGTAAGCTCCTGTGAGTTTTTATCCAAAGGCATTTGCTGATAAGCTTGAGATAAATCTATCTTTGAAAATTCAGTACCATTTTGTTGACTAAATAATTTCTTAATTAAAGGTTTAGGGTAGGGATCAGTTACAATAAAAGAGTTAATCGAAATTTTATAGTCAACACATAGTTTTATGGTACCATCTCGCTTAAGAACTAGTACTATAGGTGTACTCCATTGACTATAATCTACTTTTCTTATATTTAACCTTTCTAATCTATAAATTTTCTTTTCGACCATTTCCCACATTGCAGAGGGTATAGGTGTAGCTTTAAAAAACTTAGGTGTTGCATCTTCTACTATTTTTAACTTAATTTTTCCTTTATTGAATGTCACAACTGCTGATTATTTATTTTTTATACACATATTTGTTAGTTGGATTATTTCGTGTTCATGTATTGAAGATTTCCTGAAGTTTCTTTTTAATTTTTGATTACAATTGTCGACTGCTAACTTCTTTGTGATTGCAATTTTGCTCGATCTAGAGTAAATGTTGCGGTGTTTTCTTCTTCTATAAGATGATCCAACATTTGTTCTTCTTTAATGCCCATGATAAAACGATCTCTGAGAACGATTGCCAATTCATTCCCGAGTTCACATTTGATAGCCAAACGGCATGATTCTTTCAAATTTATTTTTCATTGCATAATAAAATTTATACCGATATGGTTTGTTCAATAAAGATACTAATTCATTATAATCTTTATCTGATGGTTTTTTCCCACACACAGATTGCACACCAATTGATTGATCCCACAAATGCCGCCATCGCGATTAACGGCAATTTTATGCGTAATACAAAATTTTTAATTCGCTTTTGATTCACAAATCCTCGTCGCCAATGTAATGTTTACTATTAAACTACATTTATATTGAAACATTATATTAATGCAACCAATTTATTTCTACTCTGCAATATAACTGACAAATTATTTTCATCATTACAGTTATTTATATAACTAATAAAATAATATAATTAACTAGATATACATGAATAAAATAAACAATAATACATTACAACATAAATAGCCACTCCACATGTTTTTTTCTTGAAAAATATGCTGCTAAACGGAAATTTGGAATTATAACGTGTTCAATTTGGTTATTCATTACCCGATGTTTTGTTATAGCAACTATATTATTATTTTCTGTTTTTAAAAATAATTCAACAAAATTTAATTTGTTAGTTATTGACTGAACGTTTATATGCGCAATCTTAATTATACATCGGTTTATAGTAGTCGATTGGTTTGGTGGTAGTTAAGTTTTTTTAATTATTGTTTTGAGGAAACCAAAATCTAATTCCTGTAGGCTAGTTTGACGGATTAATTGCTGCTGAATTTTTTTTTCGAAACCCCAAGCTTGTAGCAAGTAGTTCCATAACTTGTTTGGATATTAGAAACTTCTAAATTACTGTGATTAATTTATTATTTTTAGATAATCTTTCACATGATTAGTAGTGCACGGTTTTTCTACATTACCAAGAAAAAACCACATTTTGCTTTTTTTTGTTATTAATACTGTGTTTGTATTACTAGATGTTCCTATTATTGCTTTGTTATTAGTGTGTTTACGTTTAACAGTTATCCAGTTATTATTTTTTTCTGATGAATTATTAAAATCATTTTTATTTATATTTGGTTCGTTACATTGATTTCTGTGGCGCCACCTCTGGACAACTAACTAATTTTTCCGTATGAACTGTTGTATTATTTTATTTATTTTTGTTGGAAATTATATTGTGATTTACAGTTGGTTTGGGCTTCTGCTTGGTTTGTTTACTTTGCTGAGTGTTTTTATTTTCCAGCTACTAATTTTATTCATTAATTCTTCATTTTGTTTTATAAGGATATGGTGTTTCTCTTCAATTTCTAAACGTATTTTATCTATCAGATCATTATGTTTTGTGTTATTTTTCTGGTAGTAATTAGTTTGTTGTTAAAGTCAGTTGTTAACCTAACTTTGCTCATTTCTATGCATTCATTGCAGAACCATTTAGTATTTTTTGAATCAATTATACCTTTTTGTGTTTGATCTTTAATGTTGACACACTGTGCATGGTATAACACTTTGAATAAACTGCACTACTATTGTTTTTCACTATAAAATTATCTTCACAAGTTTTACATGTACTTCCCATGGACGTATAAGTGTTAGTTATTAAGTGATTGGATGTTATTGGTTTTTACTGTGAGTAAAAGACTTCTAACGCTTGCAGAGAAAAAAACTATCTTATTCTTTGATAACAAACACTTGGTCGGTAGGGGATTTACTTCAGTTCAAACTACTCACGGATAATCATGAAATATAGTGACTTGCCCTACCTTCTATTTCTTGGACAAAGAGACTTTTAACTTTGAAAAGAGGAAGAGCTTTAAGTTTTTTGATAACAAACTCTTAGGCGGGTGGGGTCAAGTTTAATTTACTTGATTGTAATTATAATGGGCGTGTGGATCATTTACATCTTTCTTGTTGCAAAAAGGAAAAAAGGAGAAACTTTTAAGTTCTTGATAACAAACACTTGGACAGTTCGGCAGGAATCTCAGAGCATGATTACAAGCAAATAGTTTAAACTTGAGTTCTTGCCTATTTACCCAAGAGTCAGTCATCAAGAGATTGGTTATCACTTCTTCTTCTTGTGACATAGTGACTACTGACGTTTGCAGAGATGAGAAATATGTAATTGTTTAGTTTAGAGGTTGAATTGATTGTTTATACAATAAGTAAGCTAGTATGTAGAATTGTTTTTCATTATTATTTACGTATTATATGAAAGAAAAAATTGGCATATTTGAAGATATTTTGAGAAAATTGGATTTAAAACGGCTTTTTAGTCCGATTTTTTGTTAAATTCAAGAAATTGACGAGTAAAATTGTTTTCTAAATACGTTTTTTATAAAGAAAAAAATTGTTTTATATGAAGAAATTTTAAGTGAATTAGATTTGAAACATCTGTACTCCGTATTTTTATTAAATCTAAGAAATAGACATTTTAAAAGTTGATATTTATCATGCAGACAATATTAATAAGTAGATTTATACATGGAATTGTGCGTTTTATATAAAGAAAAAAAATGATTTATTTAAAGAAATTTTGAAAAAAATTGAAACAGCTTTACGCAGTATTTTTAATAATAAATTTATTAAAAATACTAAATAATATTTTATATAAGGTTAAATTGTTCTTTTAGATAATACTATTAAGTGGATTTATTTGTAGAATTGTATTTTAAATTTATTTTGTATGAAAAAAAATAACGGTTTATTTGAAATTGATATTCTAGAGGTTACATTGATCATTTATGTTCTGTAGCGTGTTAATAGTTCTAACGTTGAAAATAAATTTTTGTTTGTCCTGTAACTTATTTATTATTATTTATAGCGTGGTAGAACACATATAAAACTTTTCTCATATTACATAGCCAAAATTATAGTTTTCAACTAGACAATGTAACAATTAGTTTAATTTATTTACAGGGAACTTGTTATTTCAGCACACATGACAAACATGGGTAGTAGCAATTAAAAACCTTTATTATTTTCAATAAATAAATAAGATTTTGTATTTAATCTAATATGTTATGTATTATTATGTAATTTTAATTAAAAAAATATTTACAATATCATTTCTTTTAATTGACCATTCTCATTTAATATGCAAATCGATTATTATGTAAAGTAAGGAAGGAAATGCCGATGACGTCAAATATCATTTATGTATAAATTACTGCAGTTAAAAAATATCAAATTTTAATTAATTGCAATCTGTTTAGCATTTAACATTACTCGTAAAAATTACTAATTTAAATTAGTAAATGCATTAAGAGTATCATTTAACAATTTTCGTGGCTCGTGACATGGCACATCAAACGTACAATTAACCGAACGCGCCTATGTGACAACATTCGTGTGCACTCGAATACATTTATTTTTATAATGTTAG
This sequence comes from Tachinus rufipes, assembly GCA_963932245.1. Lineage (NCBI taxonomy): Eukaryota > Metazoa > Arthropoda > Insecta > Coleoptera > Staphylinidae > Tachinus > Tachinus rufipes. The sequence continues at coordinate 42,564,633 of OZ010748.1, forward strand.
GAACACTGATGCAGCGCTTGGTAATTAGTTTTATTAATTTAAGCTATAGTCTGCTTTAGTTGTAGCTACGAAGCATAGCAATAAATACCAAATTAGAAATAAAACTAATTAAGTGTCATAAACAAGAATGTGTACATTTTACGAAGAATTACTATAATCAACATAATCAAACAACATAAATATGGATAAAGAAGAAAAGAAAAAAAAAACCAATGGAGTAGTGGAGTATTTGAATTAAATTGTCGATAAAATAATTTTAAATTATTTGACATTGATGACTTCGGCAACAGAAAAGGATAAAGATGGAAAACTAAAATACATGAGGCTCAAGAAAAAGAATACAGAATAAGAATTTTATGGAAGTTATTTCGCAATTATTTCATAATTATATAAAATGAATTATTATGATTATTCAAATGTTAGAATATTTAACAGCAAATCTTCCTGCAAACAATACCACTACAGGATAACGATAAATGAATTTCTACATTGGATGTGAAACAATCATGCTTAAATGTGAAAATTTTACAAAGAATTTAATATTCAACATATTCAATCAACATAAATATGGATAAAGAACAAAAAAAAAAACTGATGGAGTGCTACTGTAATTAAAATAAATTGTCAATCTGATATTTTTAAAATATTTGAAATTTATGACTTTGGCCACAGAAAAGAGATGGAAAACTAAAATACAGGAGGCGAAAGAAAAAGAAAACAAATTCAGATAAAAATTTTATGGATTTTTGTTTGTAATTATTTTATAATTATATAAAATGAATTGTTTGATTGCAAACTTGTCATTGGGTTGATGAATTTGAAATAAAATTCCAACCTCACATGATTTGTTTCTTGGTAAACTAACTTCTGATTATATGGTTTGGTTAAAAAATAACCCAATATCATTTTATTCATTTTAATTAAACACTGGTTTCTTGTTTAGTTATATTTGGTTTCATACTTTTGTGAAACTCTGTAATTCTTGTTCATATTTGGTTGAACAAATTTGAAACAAAATTTTATCTTTACATCTATTTGATTTATTCTTAAATTGGTCGAAAAAAATTCTTGGTTGAAGAAATTGAAATAAATTTCCAACCTTGCGTTATTTAAATTATTTACTTCAGTTTTCAATGGAAAACTAAAACTCCTTTTTGTCTTTGTTTTAAATTGGTTGAAGTTATTTGAAACAAAATTCCAACCTTACATGTTTCATTTTTAGAAAAATTGACTTTTCTATGGTTTTGGTTTTTATTGGATTCAATTTTTAACGCAAATTTTAATTAAACACTGGTTTCTTGTTTAGTTATATTGGGTTGATTTTATGGTGAAATTCTGCAACTTTTGTTTTAACTGTACATCAATTTAAACCACTTTTAATGGAAAAATTAATTGCAAACTCAAGTTTAAATTGATTAAAAAAAATCCTCAATTACTGCTCAAAAATTTGAAATAAAATTCCAATCTTGTATTTATTTTAATTTACTTTTTAATTTTAATTTAATAAAAAACTTAATTGTTGCTAAAATTCTTAATTAAAAAAATTTGAAATAAATTTCAATTTAATTTATTTTTAATAAAAATTGCAATTTTTGTATTGGATTGAATAACTTTGAAATAAAATTCCGACCTCATAAGATTCATTAAAAAAAATTAACTTTTGATTATATGATTTGGTTTAATTTAATTTATCACTGGTTTTTTGTTTAGTAACTTTTTTTTTAATTAAAATTGATTGAACGTAATTTTTCAATTTTTGGTTAAAGAATTTGAAAGGAATGTCCAACTTTTTTGCATCTATAAAGTTATCTCAATCTTCAATCAAAAATTTAATTTAAAATAAATTTCCGAGTTAGTTTATTTTTTAATAAAAATTGTATTACAAAATTAAAAACAAAGGTATACTAAAATACCTATTTTATATGAACTATCAAGTTGATTATTGAATCATCTTAATCTTATAAAATAAAACCGACATTTTATGAATAAAAATTTGCACCAACAACCATATTATTTTGCTACACCATTTAAGGCTGTAGTATCCAACTCTCAATAAAGTACCTAATAAACTAATAGAAAAATAACCTGTTTTTAGCTTGATGTATTTTATTAAATCTAATTATATGCTCAAAATTGACATTTATAACAAGTAAATACATTGATCATATAATTTATTAACCGCTCAGAGATGTTAATAAAATAAAATAAATTAAACTAAATTAAAAGTTATGTTATTCTGCTTATAGTTATATTTGAATATTTTATTGAATCTGTTTGAATAATTGTTGGTTTTAAATTATGCTTTGCATAAAAAATCAAGATAAAAATGATTTAAAAACGTTTTGAAAACATTTAATAATTTTATTAAGGACGTCTCATATTATTACTTGCCATATTGAAGATAGATTCATTATATTCAGATATTAAAAACTTCTTATCGCGTCGTCGTTTATCAACAACAAAAATTGCCCTGGCAGGATGTAGATAAATATTAGTTGGATGCAGCATATCATGCAGGATGTTGATAAATCTCAATCGTGGTTGTTAAAATCAAACACAAGTATAATACAAACATTTAAATTTAGATAATTAATAAGAGAATTTAAAATAACTAAAATTTGTTGTTTTTTTATTAACGGGAATTACAGAGCGAGTATGGAAGGAACTTTATTGTTTAAAAATTAAATGGTGGTGGCCGTTACTATGTGATATATAAAACACATTTACTATGTATACGAATATTCGTGATATAGTACATATCCTACTGTTTGTCTTTATGAATTTCAACTGTCTTCAAATCAGGAGTAAATTTTATGGAAGAGTGAAGTTATTGTATGCTATTAAAGGATATAAGATTTTTAGTTGAAATGGATTGTTTTTAATTTTTATCTGTTGTATAACAAACTTAAATGTTCAAGAAATGTACAATGAAAAAGTTTAATAAGACCAATATTGCTTGGATGGTGGGTGCTACAAAAGTAAATTCCAACTTTGTGAAATTTAGAATGTTACTAATAAGACTATTATCGAATTCAATGCTATTGTTCATCATCAATGATGGCATAAAGTGGTGAGAATAGAAGTATAAATTTTCCATGAATGACTGTGCATTGAGAAATTTGCATTTGATCGGTTCATGAGGGTATGAAACCTATAAAAAAATTCTACAATTTTTTTTAGTTTTTTTGTCTTTTTTTTTAATTTAACCGCATTTTTTGTTTAAAAATCACAAAATTTAATTAAAAAAAAAAAAAACTAGTGAAATCAATCAGAAATTTTCCGTAGAATCTAATTTTGGCGTCATTTCAAGTCTAAACCATGTCTATAAGCCATAAAAGCTATAAAACCAATTTTTTGTTCTCAGTGGGGCAAAAAGAACATTTTTTAGATTTTTTTAAACAAAAATTTTTGATTGCGATTTTTAAAGAAAAAAATGCTATTTTTTTTAAGTCAAAGTAAAAAACGACAAAAAACTAAATAAAATCTTAGAATTTTTTTAAAAGTTTTATACCCTCATGAACCGATTAAAAGACTACTAATAGAGCAAATTTCTCCTCTGCTCTGGTACGGTTAGAAAATCCATATTACTGCTAACGTGATCTACAAACGCATGTTTTAAATTTATTTGTTCTTGTTTGAACAAAATGATAACATTGGCGTTGAAGTGTTTGCGTATAAGTTTGACAAAGGTAGATACATTTTTATCGCATGCGTTTAATACAAAAACTGAATTTGGTCTCGCAATCTTAGGACTCATTTTTTAAATTTTTTTTTAAGTGAAAATATTTTATTTTTATATAAGAAGTTTAGAATTATGAAAATAATCCACCCTTTACTCAAATAAGTACAAATAAGTATGATCATAATACACCAGTTAAAAAAAATCTTTTAAATAATTTATCATAATTAAAAAAATGCGGCAACACATGTTGACGAATCACTTTGAAGGCATTGGAGTGATATCAGACATGTAACCATCTATGCAGAGTTATTCTGATTAATAAAAGACAAATAGTTAAAAATCTTTCAATTATCTTCCATTATCTTTCTAATTCTAACCCTTAAAGCGATATCTTCTTATAGATATTTTACATTATCTTAATTTAACTTGTATTTGTAATACAATTCGATAGCTTTATTTATGTTTTGGAACATTTTAGTTTTGTTATCTGTGAGTTTTATATAGTTGTAATCCATCAAGTTTTGCTTATAATTGATTTTGTGATTCATAATCGATAATATTTGAATTATTTACTTGTCTATTTTTTTAATATAATTTTTTGTTTAATGGCTTTTGTTGTTGTACTTTTATTAACACGGAGCACGTAAAAGGAATCTTTTTACTGTAACGAAGTATCTTTGTCGGGTATGTGTCTTCCCAGTAATTGAAACATTCGTTGGAAAAAATATTTTATTTTTAATTTACGCAATCTAAAATAGAAACATCCTTATTATACCAAAACTAGGTAATTTGGTGACACATAGAATTGTTGAAGGACGGGACCCCAAATATATAACAACACTTACCTAAGTCTGCTTAATTAAAAATGGCATTTTTGAATGTTGAGCGTAAAACCAGCTTGGTGTAATTTATTGAAGATAAGATTTAAATCTTGAAGATGTTGATTAAATGACTCAGAGGTAACTAATAAGTCATCCACGTACACGTAAACAAAGGATCCGAACACCTGGTCCATACACCGTATGAAGCTGGATACCGCTGTCTTTAACCCGAATGGTAACACGTTAAATTGATAGGCTTTTATAGGATGTTTTGGCTTAATGGAACTAGTATGAACACCGGAGATCAAGAGAGGACATAAATTTTACGCCAGATAAACCTTGAAGAATATCCTCAATGGGGCTTGGAAACTTGACTGTTGTCAGGACTTGCAAAAGGAGTTTCTGCTCTTTGACTAGCTCCCTATTGCTCTATTTGTGCTATGGTTTTTTTGACTGCAGTTCTATGCGCAATGGGTATCGGGTATTGTTTCGACGTAAAAGCTTTGTTCTCGCGTAAATGTATTTTGTGTTGGTAACTCCTTGTTAAACTCGGCCGTTTCAAAAATAAAACACGATTCTGTTCTAATAGATTTTGAAAACCATTGAGCTGTGTCGGGTTTAAAGAAAGGTCACAAATGAAAAATCTGTAGGGCCGGGTTCAGGTAGTTGCGCATGCACAGCGCACGGTCGAAAGTGTGCGCTAAGTGGTAGTGCCAATTCATGGGATGAGCTGATGGAGTCTACCAAAAGTAGTTCATTTTGATATGGTATTTTAATAAGCCGTTTGTGAATTGCAATTTTAACTTTGAACCGGTTTAAAAAATCTGATCTTAAAAATACCAGATAACTTAAATGTGGTATAACTAAGAATTCAAACTACATCGAAAATTTGTTAATTGATAAAGGAAGTGAAGTTTGGTACGTAACTTTACCGGCGGTAGTTTTATAAGCAGCTGATACTCTGGTGCTTCCGGCAATACAAATTTGATTTACTTATGCACTTCAGAGACTAAACAGGTTACATCACTCCCGCTATCAATTAATGCGGGAAACGTTAGTAATCCAAACTTAACAGTAACTATCGGAGTAGTTCGTTTTAGCAAATTATGTTCAAAGTCATTTTTCAGTTATCAAATCAGTCCTTGATAAGCTTCCCACTTCCGGACCGGACAAGTGGGCAACGCTAGTTTTCTTCTATATTTTTCCATATTTAAAATAGGAAATCCGTTTGAATCATCTAATAGCATTTGTGCTACGCGAGGTTTGTTATATTGATTAGGGCGCGTACCCGTATTTGGCCGAAAGGTTGATTTGATTGTAACGCTTGCGGCCGGTTTCCAAAATACGCTGATTTATTGTATGCCGGGAGACTATTGTTAGGTACTTCTTTTCTAGTAACGTATTCAGCTGTTCGGAGACGCATTAACGCTTCGGGTATGCTTGTTGCACCGATTTAACACGTACCTTTATTGACTGGAAAATGTCTAGCTACAGTGTGAATACGGTTTACAGGATTATACATAGGTTCTAAGTTCTGTGCAATTGAATAAATCTTTAGAAAATATATTGAAAAATAGCCATCTACAAAACGGTAGCGGCCTGATTCAACAGTAGTTCTTGCCTCATGTTGTTGTTCTATTCGCCGAAATTGCTCAATAAACATTTCTTTGAAATCTTGAAAGTTATGACAAATTTCTAAAATTGCATTATACCATATTTGAGCATGCCCAGTGAATAACGTGTGCCCCCATACTACAAATTGATTAAAATCTACATTATGTGCAGCTATTGTTTGTTCCAACCTTTTTTATAAAAGTAAGTGGTTGCAGGTTAGTGCCATTAAATATTGGGAAGTCCTTACATGGGTTAAACGTATTTATAAAACACAAATTTTTAGCTAAATTTACACTATTTGATACCCTTGAATAAATAAGTATCTACATTGTTATACATCGGATTAAATTTATATACAGGTAGTACTGGTGCTGGATTATTTTTTAATGTTGCATTATTATTTGTAATTAAATTTCTATCATAACTATTTTGATCTGATAATAGCACATTAAAAGCATCCTTACTTGATCCTTCTGAATAGTTATCAACTTAAAATTATTCGTATTTTGATTTTGTGATACAAATAATTTTTTTACCGCACCAGTACTTTCACGACATTGAGACGAATACATAAATTGATTAGGAATTTTACCGTCACGTTCACATATTTTTACATTATTTATTTAATCAGATTGAATATAATCATCCTTCACATTTTCGGTGGCTTCTGCAGGAGTGTCGGACGCCTTGGACAATGCACGGGCTTCGTCCTGTTGTAAATATTGGCCGCTCACACTCCACACTTGCACACTGATTTCTACTTACAGACAAACTTTTTCCGTTAACAGCTTTTCTTAATTGAATACAATTATTTCACGCTTGCATTTCATATTTTTATATTAACAATTATCAGCAATCGTAGGTAAAATTGTTAATAGTATTTTGTTATCTTAATTAATTTCTAATCAGTTTATGCTTTATAATATTAAAAAATTAACCAATTTAGCATTCTTAATTATAAAATATGAATTTATCTTCAACTCTAAATGCAACCCGATAGATTAAAAATTCAAATTTGATCATTTTCAAGGATCCAATAAAAAAATTTGGTAATAATCGCACATAATACTTTATTCAATAAAACTCACCTATATAATTTAAAAATAATATTGATAGGAAATATTGAATTTTGTGTGATATAATAAAACACCTATTTTTGATTTCAAACAGCATGTCAATAAATTCAAACTAGTGTGTGACATATCCTTTAGATGTGATAACACAACGGAAGTAGCAAGATATATCCGAAATTTATTTCCATATCAATGTGGCAAGTGAGCCTATTCTATTCAGTATAGTTGCGCGGGTGTGAGGGTGTGTGCTGCGAGTGTGTGTGTGTGTGATGAGGTTGTGTAAAAGCAAAAACTTTAAGTAAGTTTTATTTTTTAATTTGAATCATGCAATCATTTCTTTTTTTTTTATAGAGAAAAATCTTCAATAGACACCGCATTGCGGTAGTGCCGGATTTCTACCGGCTAAAAACCTCTCAACTAAATAAATTTAGTTGCACCTAAAATTAAAAGAAAAAATCTTAGTGAAATTCTTTTTCTAATAATTGAAATTACTTACTTCTAATCCCACTTAGTAAAGAAAATTTTGTAGCAGCTTCGCCGCTCTTTGCGGAGCCGGCCCTGAGCACCAAAAAAAAAATAAATAAAAAAAATATTATTAATGGTGTTGTCTTACTCATTTTTCATTTGCGGTTGGGGTCTAAAAACTAAATTATTATTATTGGTATTTAAAAAAAAAAAATTATTATATATATATATATACTTACTGGGAATCATTAAATACCACCCTAGGTGGAATTTCGAAAGCGCTGAAAATATTATTTAAAATAATTCAATATAATTAAGAAATAATCTAATATAATTAAATATATACTTACGGATTTCCATTAAAATCGCACAGAACGCAAGGGTGTTTTTTCACCCCGCACCTACACATGTAGAAAGCGCTCATGATAATATAAGTGCTTATAACTATTACTATGGACTTTTATGAAACGTTTCAAACATTCACATGATGTTGTTATCTTCATAAACAGGATGCTTTATCTGGGCAATACTTTTAAAACATATTTTATTTAATAATTTTCGAATAAATATTAATTCTGAGTTATCCCTTTAAACATCCCTTATTTCATTAACAATTTAATTATGAAATAAAAGGCACTATAACAATTTAATATGATTAGGGATTTATGGAAAAGATTGTACTACCCCATTAGTGGTACATAATTATCTTTAAAATATTAATAATTTATTATAATTCATTTTATTGATAATATAATTGTTTACATTTGATTCATAATTCATTATTCCAAGAAGATATAACGTGTGCAACGGAGACGGAAGATGCCCGGCCGTACACACAAATCAAACGCAAGCGAGGAAGGCCACCGAAGAAAAAGGATAGCTTCTCACAAAAACCTACGCAGAAACATAAAACGAAAAAACTCGCAACAAATACGGAAAATAAAATACCGATTGCAAATGGCACAGAGGTTACTACTAATGCAAGTAACTTAATGACAAATTTACCAAATACATCTAATACAACTGCAACAATTAGTAAATCGACTCACACTACACAAACCAAAAAAACACAATACCACAACACATTTTTATTTACAACAAAAAACCCAATGTCAAAAAATGAAATTGAAGATATTTGGGAAAAAAATAACATAGGACAGCGGGATATTCTACTTAACAGTAAAACTGGATTTATTGTAAAAACAAATACAAACAAACAGGAAATGATTAATATTTTAAACAATTTAAAATCAATTAATACTATAAATGATTTTAAAGAGTTATTATCAAGACCGGAACATGAAAAGAAAACCCCGCAAGCTACATATTCATGCGTTATTGCCGGTATTGATAATGAATTCACTGAAAAGGAAATTAGCGAGCAATTAAACAACAACAATATTACCCACAGATACTGCAAACGCATTATTTCAAGTTGGTCTACCTACTCGAATGATGCGCATAATAACTGGATGTATAACATCATATGAAAAACTCATACAACATGGACTTTTCTACAAACACAAACATTTTTCAACGTATGAAAGCCTAGCACCACCACCACTCCCAATTCCATGTAGTAAATGCAACTCATTCACACATACAACTGAGAACTGCAACGCAGAAATCAAATGTGCAAAATGCGATGGACCACACAGCACAAACAAATGCACCTCACAACAACCCGAAAAATGTACAGCATGTGGAGAACTGGGACATGGCGCCTGGAGCACTAAATGTAAAAAAAGACCTCTTCAGCCCATAGAAGGAATACCAAACATGAAAATAAAATCCACAAATAGAAGAAGTGTGGGCATAGACAAAAATACAACAAACAACAGTCGCACCCACTCATTCATAACCATTCATGACAACATCATTGACACGTACGTGACAAAAATCAACTCTCCCAATAAACATACTAACAGACAAGAACTAATTAAAAAACTTAAACAAAAATTTATTCAATCTCATAATATTGATACAGTTGTCACAATTTCCGGCAACCGAATGCACATACTAATGTTTGATTTAAATGACATGGACGCCCCCAATTTACTGCTCCGATACAAGGTGTGCATACATATTCATCAGCAGTCATGGAGCTTTAATGGCTACCTTAAAATTCCTATACTCTAACATAAATTCCTTTAACCTTAAATCCCATCTTATATACAATTATATTATCAATCAAAATATTTCGTGTGCTATGTTTTTAGAAACTAAATCCAAACAAAAAATAAACTTCCAAAACTGGTTTTCAATTCAAAATTCTGCCACTATTTTTAATCGAAACTACAGAGGTGGATCAATAGTCTTAGCAAATCCACTTGTTCACTTGGGCAAAGCCAATCCTCCAAAAATAAATAATCTACTAAATGATACGTTACATTTCACCATACCGTTTCATAACAAAAAAATTAATATTTTTTTGGTTTATATTCATCCTCACTCAAATATAGAAGATAGCATATTTGTTAAAGCCTTTCTATGCAAATATGCAATTATTATTGGTGATTTTAATCCCAATGCGGCAAAAAAAGACAACTATCACAGTTTCTAAATAACTCTGACTTTCAAGCAATTCCTCTAGCTCCTACTTTTATCATGCCTAACAATCCTAGCTCTACACCAGATCTGTTACTAGCCACAAATAATATAATTCCGCTCATAAACTCTATCCAACTTATACCCGATCTTTGTTCCGACCATTTAGCTATTCAATTCCAATTAAATACTCAAACTTTTCTTATCCCCAATCCCATAGAATATATTCAGCAGTATGACCTATGCGACATTAAAAAAGTTGACAAAGACATGAGAAAGTATATAGCAACCAATCCTAATATTACTCCAACTGAAATATCAAGTTTCTTGAGAAAACTAACCAACTCAATTAAGAACAACTTGCCCCTAAAAAAGAAAACCTGTTTTAACTACCCACTTCCTCCATTTATCCTTAGACTCATAAAACAAAAAAGACAGTTATACAGAGATTTTAAAGAAACAAAAGACGCAACTATTAAACGTAAATTTAACGAACTAAATAAAAACATTCATACGTTAATATGCAACTACAAAGAAAGCAAATGGACAAAAGTTTGTAACAAAATTAACGAACAAAAGAGACGAACATACTAGACGGAAATTAAAAAACTGATTAAATATACCGCATCTCTAAAAATGCAGCCTATAACTGATCCAGACACTAACAAACTACATGAACTTGATCATGATCAAGACATAGCAAACATTTTCTCTAATTATTTTACAAAAGCGTTCAGCTTCAATGAAAATTATGACCATGACAAACAAAAACGAACTGAAGTAGATAACTGGTATGACAATTATTTTAAAACCACATACCAAACGCCTGAAAATGTATTAATATCTGAAGATGAATATTTTCTAATTCTAAAAGCTGGTAAAAATTCACCTCCTGGTGCAGATAATATTCCCCGAAAAATCCTAAAACGCCTACACGATAATATCCACATCCATATAATTAAAATCCTCAATTTCTGCCTATCCCATCAATATATTCCTGGAATAGTAATTTGCATACCAAAAAAAAACTCAAATACTACCTCTGCATCCAACTATAGACCTATACCACTTCTTCCAGTTATAGCTAAAATCTTTGAATCCCACATTAAGCAAAAATTGTTAAGATATGTACAACCCAAGATACCTATCCATCAGTTTGGTTTTTCCTCAAACAAATCTACTATCCATCCTTTATGTATTCTTACCTCCAACATCCAAACAACTCACTTTGAGGGCGGACATACGTCAGCATTATTTCTTGACATAAACAAGGCTTTTGACTCTGTCTGGTTAAAAGGTCTCTTGTACAAACTGTCATTATTGCAAGTTCTTCCTTACCTAATTTGCAAAATTAAAAATTTAATTCAAAATAGACAACTACGTGTTAAAGTTAGAAATTCCTTCTCTCCCGTCTTTTTTCCTAAGCAGGTCGTTCCGCAAGGATCTCCATTGTCACCACTCTTGTACAATATATATTGTAGTGATATATTGGACGTGGGTCAACATTTTAATCCAAAAATGTACATATTACAATATGCCGACGACACTGTGCTGATATCTCATGCAAAAAATCTGGCACATTCTATTCAGCACTTACAATCTCTAACCTAACATATTGAAACATGGTTCAATACATGGAGGTTTTATGCCAATCCTAACAAAACCCAACTCCTTATTCCATACCATCGCATATCAGAAACTCACCGAATATTAATCTGAGCCATGTAACAATTCAACCATCTCCAACATGCAAATATCTAGGCGTGCTTCTTGATAATAAACTATCCTTTAAACCCCACTCCCGTTCTATAAAATCCAAATGCACAAATCGAGCAAAACATTTCCGCTGTCTTACCTATAGAGGAAAAGGTATCAATATAAAAACAGCTACACATATTTATAAATCTATTTGCAGACCTCTATTAGATTATGCATCAATTATTTTTTCACAATGCAGTAAAGAGACTCTAAGTAATCTGCATGTCGCTGACGATCAGCTATTAGGAGTATCACTAAAATACGTCATCTTAATAACTCTTTACACAACATCAATAATGAGTTTCTTTATGAACTAACGCAAATTAAACCACTTTCCGAACGTCACTCAGAACTGACAAAAAAATTCTGCAACAGGTCTGCTAACGTAAAAATAATATCTAAACTTGCTATTCCAAGAAATCAAGGATAAATTGCTAAATATAAATTTCCATCTACATCCATTCTTGAACATATCCTACTAATTTCCAATATCACTGACAATTCAGACTCATCCGACTAACTGACGATCATTTCACTTGCTTTTTTTTTTTTTTTAAATTCACCAAACTTCGATATTTTATCTTTCTTACCACTATAATCATATTCATGGGCAGAAAGACTTTGGTCGATAGCCTTTTTCATATGTTTATTTTCTTAAAAAATAAAAAACTTTGTATGTGTGTATATGAAATAAATTTGTTTACTACTACTCATTATTCTTATACAATGGGAAGCCCGCATCCTGATGAGCTGATAATATAGCATATTTTATTTAAATATTTTCAAATCTTAATTGTTTTAATGATTTTCCAATAAATATTCAAACTAAGTTATCTCTTTAAACATCACTCAGTTCATTATCAATTTAATTATGACATAAAAGGTACTATAACAATTTAATATGATTAGAGATATACGATAAAATTGAATACCATTAGCGGTACATAGTTATCTTTAAAATATTAATAATTTATTATAATTCATTTTATTGATAATATAATTGTTTACATTTTATTCATAATTCATGATTCTTATTAAATGGGAAGTCCGCATCCTGATGAGCTGATAATATAACATATTTTATTTAATTATTTTCAAATCAATTTAATTATGAAATAAAATGCACAATAAAAATTTAATGTGATTAGAGATATATGATAAAATTGAATACCATTAGCGGTACATAGTTATGTTTAAAATGTTGATAATTTATTATAATTCATTTTTATTCGTAATATAATTTTTATTTTTTATTAACCGGAAAGCCTGCATCCTCGTAAGTGTGTGTGTGCGTGTGTGTGTGTGTGTGTGTGTGTGTGTGTGTGTGTGTGTGTGTGTGTGTGTGTGTGTGTGTGTGTGTGTGTGTGTGTGTGTGTGTGTGTGTGTGTGTGTGTGTGTGTGTGTGTGTGTGTGTGTGTGTGTGTGTGTGTGTGTGTGTGTGTGTGTGTGTGTGCGTGTGTTGGTGGGTGTGTGTGTGTGTGTGTGTGTGTGTGTGTGTGTGTGCGTGTGTGTGTGTGTGTGTGTGTGTGTGTGTGTGTGTGTGAAATAATAACAATAAAAATTGTATAAAATGTATGTTCTTTATAAAATTTACACATATATATATATATATATATATATATATATTGTATTTTATAAGCATAATATTTTTTCTCGCAGTGGCGTCATTCTGTAACAAATATAACAAATAAAATTTCAAAAATCAATGGGGAGTGAGAAAAACCTACCTATAATGATCCGATATCCACCACTGCCGATTTTTTCCGTTGATGACTCGAATCTCCTTCACCGTTAAATACATCCTGCCTTTGTGACGTTCCTTACAATCCTCGACAACTTTGGTTGTAAAGAAATCGGAAAATTTCTTGGGCAGCCAGGTGGTGAAATCCCCGAGATCGACGAGGATCGCATCTTCATAACGGGTATTTTTTCGATCCATATCGTAAATGATGTGTCTCTTACCCAATTCAAGATCTACTATCTTTCGCGACTCCTTAAAGGCCTCGGTAGTCTCGCAAACATTTTTTAAATTTTCAAAATCCATTGTAACGTACATACACTAACTACACGCTACGCAGTGAATTAATGTTTGAGAAGTAAATGTGAGCGAATATTCGCATAAAATCGCACTTTGATAAACGCACACCGCAAGCTTCCCGGTTTCTTAATTAACAGCGATACGTTATCGCGAACTTTTATTAAAATATGTCTTAATGGACATTTTTTTATATAATGTTTCTCAAGGTTTACTATTAAATTTAAAAATACTCTAGAAGAACATGTTATGTCGGACACACCATCTTCGTCATATTCCTCGGTAAGATATAGTAGCGAGATGTAGCGCTGCACATTGTCCACTTCCTCAAGGAATTCTTCTTTAATTGTCTCTCGATTTATACAAACAAATATATTGTATTTTATTACGGCGTCTATTGTACGAGATAGATTAAAGTGATTTTTTAAGATGGCGTTAACAGCGGTCGCAAATTTATACCAATATATTTGGACCGCCTCTTCGGTGACAAGTAAATACCCTGCCCATTCACTTGCTTGATTATTAAACCACATATTTTTTATATTTTTAATAGTGTTTGTTGAAAGATCGTATGTTATAAAACAAAGCATTAATGAAATTTTTAAATTTTTAAATTGTTAAATAAATTGAATGCGTTATCGCACGCGCGTGCTTAATTTTATATCTCATTCGATGGTTTATATCCGAACGGGATTGAATTATAATCGGGCACACGTTTTTTATTTCGAAAATTAACCCTATAAATTTTTTGCTCTTCTCTGGTCACAAGATTGTGATCGTCGGTGCGTCTGATATTTTTGGATTTTATTTATATATGGGATCTCTGTTGTCGTATTATATTTTTATATTAACAATTATCAGTAATCGTAGGTAAAATTGTTAAAAGTATTTTGTTATCTTAATTCATTTCTGATCAGGGTATGCTTTATAATATTTAAAAAATACAAATTTTGCAAACGCTGTAGACGAGCTCACATAAGTCCAGCACGTCAAAAAGTATTAATTCCACATTTATTCAGAGAAATAGTTATACATCTCTTTTCAATGCAAACAACTTCAGCTAAATATCAATTATCAAAAACTTTTGATTTAATATTGTCATTGTAAGTTTCATCATTTTCAATCATTTTTTCTTTGTTGTCATTTGCAAAATGAACAACGCTTTTTTTCATTAGTTTTTTAAACTTTTTGCAAACTGATTTCTATGAGGTTTTTGTATTTTAATAGATAGCGTATTCTATTTGACTTATATAAACAAAATTATATTATGATGATGATGTTTACAAACTGATGCAGTAGTAGAATTCTCAAACGGGGGATAATCTAATTAACACTTTTAAATTTATTTACAAAGGATAATATATTTTGTTTATTAATCGATCTGTATTTACTAATTTTTATTGTAATTTTCTAACATGTTTATAAAATTGTCTATCAAATTGATATTGTCTTTACTATTAGCCTTGATAGAAATGCAAGACTCATTAACTTTGTTGCACATTTTTACTAACACTAAGTACATTTTTATAAAACTATTTAAATATTCAAATTGATAATAATTATTAATCCAATCAACCAATCAGCATTTAGATTCATAATTTGATTTTTGGGAGCCCCTTTTTATGACATAGTTTGTGCACATTTTGTATAAGAAACAATGTTGCTTGCATAATCTATGGCCACACTCTTTCGTAAGTTAACCTGAAAATCGAAATACAAATAAAACATATGACAAATAATTGAAATAATTTGTTGAGCATCTTACATCAACAATTTTGTAGAGTAGTTAAAACATAACTATAACTGTACCGTCAACATGCATGGATTTGTGATTGCAGAAAAGTTTATACCAACAGAAATAAGCATTGTAACAAATTAGAATTTTATACTTGATGAAATCATCAATCAAATACCCGCTCTTAACATCAAGGAAGATAATCCAAACCAGATGGCTGGAAAATATCACTTAATTCCATCTTTCATCAGGAAGTACGACTTCCAATGTTGCAAAAATTCATTGAACACAAAAGAAAATGCTGGACTCGTACGTAGCAAATTGGAAATAAAACTCTTACTTGACCTGCCAACATTTGTGTTTTTTTGCTATATACTGCAAGCAACACTACAATTAAAGAAGGGCTGTCTATCGTTGTTTGAAATAGCACAATATATGAAACATATAATCTAGTCTCAGCCACTTAAAATTATACTTTTTCTGAATATTTTTTCAACTAAATACGCGTCGTTATGTAAAACTTTTTAAGTTTTTTGCCCTTACTGGATTGTTCTTGCATTTAGTGGACCAATATAATATAGGAATACTCCTTTTTCAGACAATGCTTCTTGTTATCACTTTTTTGTCAATGCACAAGTTTACATTCCCGTTCTAATTTTTTACTCTACCATTGAAGCCTTCATTATGACAAAAGTAAAGTACTCTGTACTCTTATCTGCCTGCAAATTTTTGGGTGTGAGATCATTTCGATTCAATATTTTGCTGAAAGTTTGTGCTTGTGTTAAGACCGTTTTCTTTAAACTCTACGGTTTACAGATATTTAAAAAAACAATTAATCACTACTAAAATGTATTTTTGTTTTTTTTTTAATTACAGACGTCAGTACAGTTTGTTCTTTATAACCTGCTTTATTTTACTTATTTATTATTATTTATTACAATTGGGAGTCGCATTTTTAAAAAGAGTAAAACCTGTATTTATTAAGTCAAACGTGGCTTGGATCTTGTTAACCTTCATTTACGTTTTTGTCACATCTGGGTATTGAGGTGGCAATTAGCCCTTTTTCTACTATATACATGGGACATTCGCATGGCGGTGGTTGTGACGGAGTAACCTGCGGCCGGGATGGCATTACTGTTGGGGTCGGGGATAAATAATATTTATAGTTTACAACACTTACATTGTTTTATTTGTTTTCTATAATCGGAGTTTCGTCGCGGATGGCTGGCTAGTGACACACGGACTTTTATATATGTTCACTCTAATAACTCACTGCCTATATAGACTATTAAATTAAAATTTAATCTAAACACTAATTGATCCTCGCAATATCTTCTCTTATTATAATATCGGTCTTAACCACAGGTGACCTTATCTGACCACTCCAGTCCTTTCTATTATTTAGACAGGTGACCAATCAAAGTGGAAACCAACATCCTTAAGACTCTTTTGTTTGTTCTAATCTCCTAACCGCAATGCGTAATTATACTGCTTTCTTTTGTGCGTAATCGGGACTCGCTTATGAATAATATCCTAAATAAATATTACTTAAGTGCTTTGTCTACACAGGTGCAATATTGATTGGTAAACACAAAATATGATTTCGTTACATTTCCCCAACGCTAA
Organism: Tachinus rufipes; assembly: GCA_963932245.1. NCBI lineage: Eukaryota > Metazoa > Arthropoda > Insecta > Coleoptera > Staphylinidae > Tachinus > Tachinus rufipes. The sequence goes on from OZ010748.1 coordinate 42,581,989, forward strand.
TTTTAAGCACTGGTCTCTCAGTGTAATCCAAAAATTCTAATTATCAATTCATTTCATTTACATGAAAATTTGGAAGTATTTAAAATTGAATTACCATGCGAATGCGCCATAAATACAACGACGACTAAAATACTTTATAACATGTTTTAGGAATCATACTGTATGCCTGGAGAGTGTCTATGGGGAACGTACAACAGCGGGTAGACGATCTGGCGTGTCTAATGGCTATCAACCAAAATGATTTGAGGATAGCAATCAACGCTCAACGGCGACTACCCATGTCGAGGCCAAAGAGGGATTTGGGGGAATATGAGTCGGCATCATACCTGATGCCTACCGTTACCTGTGGATCCACACCTGTGTTAGCAGTAACATCTCTACCACGACATCGGTTGTATAGCAATTTAAATGTAGGTTATACAACATTGTCGAGGTTAAGGAGTCTCGTCTATTTGTCTATGCAGCGGATAAATCCAGATAGTAGTGGTGAAGTGGAATAAATGAACAAGATAAAAAGACTTACCTCATGTCCGGTTTGTGTTAATTGTTTTCCAATAGATATAGTCGTTATCTATGTACGACGCACAAAACAAACAATCACTTTGAATTATTGTTCACTTTAAGAATTTTTTATTTTTACTCTAATTCTCACTGACTTTATGGACAATTAACTGACTCCATGTTATTCAATCGTACTCTGCTTTAATCTGAACACTAATTGATCCTTGCACTTACTTTTCTTTTTATAATATTGGTCTTAACCAAAGGTGATCTCATCTGAGCTCTCTCGTCATTTCTATTATTTATATCGGTGACCACTCAAAGTGGAAACTAACATCCTTAAGACTCTTTTGTTTGTTCTAATCTCTTAACCGCAATGCGTAATTATACAGCTTTCTTTTGTGCGTAATCAGGACTTGCCTATGAATAATATTCTAAATAAATATTATTCAAGTGCTTTGTCTACACAGGTGCTATATTGATTGGTAAACACGAAATATGACAGAATCAAACAAGTTGACAGCAATATGTTTTTAGTATTACTGATGACGTTAGCATTAATATGACCGAGTTTAATGCCATAAATGTTCAAAGCTTATACCCTCTTTTTTATGGTAGTAATATTTGTATTGATGTATTTTATACAGTCATCAACATATTTTTTGGTTAAGACGCCTTAACTTAAGAACTTGCGTGTTTGAATTGACAAAACCAGAATTCGATGGCGGTGGAGTACGTCCGGCCTGTTTTTTAATCTTGAAATCAATGACAGACTTAATAAGTTTGAGATACTTTTTAGTTAAGCTTTGCAGTTTCTGCATTAGATTATTTCTATACAAGGCATTGCAAAAACTGAAGATATACGTCGTAATATTTTTTCAGTAATTTTATCAGTTTTTTTTTTTATATTAATTCATATATAGACCACTAGTCCTAGAAATGTCTTTTTACAAATAATGGTATTGTTATTTTGGGCAGAAAAGCATTGGGTATTTATAACGTGGCATGACTGTTGGAGTTCGGGGATAAATGGTACACACAATTAAAACACTTACATTATTTATTTTCTTTTATTATCTCTACTCGGGATTCTTGTGGGTGGCTGGCGGATAATCTCTGGTTGACACTCGGTTTGCTAATACGTAACTGACTATGAACGACTGACTGACTATCTAACTAATTGATTCTAACACTATCATCTTCTCTTATAATATCGGTCTTAACTACAGATGACCTCATCTGATTGCTCCTATCATTTTTATTGTATGAACAAGTTCAAACCATCACTCTTAAGATTAATTGATTTAATCTCTAACCGCAATGCGTAATTAAGCAGCATTTTTTTATGCGTAAGATGGACTCGCTTATGAATTATATTCTAAATAAATACTATTAAATTGCTTTGTCCACACAGGTGCAATAATAATTTACATACACGAAATATGTATTTGTGACAATATGGATGACTTGTTTTTTGTACCAGATTAAAGTTTTATGTTTACATGAATAATATAACATTTGGTCGAGGTGATCTACTTTTGCCATAAATTTGTTGTATTTATTTATTAGTTTCGATTTCATCAATACTCTACACCGTTGTGTAGTAACTTTCTCCATTTGTCAATTAAACTCAGTGGAAATTGCTAAAATTTCTCTGCGATCTATCCATTTTATGACACAAATTGCCTCTGAATTGTATTGAACAACCAGCTCATTTTTCTTTAACTTTTTGGTTGTAATTTCATCAGGGTTTTGCGGTGTCTTGAGAGCCAGATAATTGGGGATCAGTGCTTCCTGCATATATAATTAGTTTAAGTGCTAGCCCATTTGGTTCACAAAGAGCAGCAGAGTAGCTATAAGAGTTCAGGACCAAAATCCCATAAGAAATTACACCGGTGTCTAAAAACACATTTGCACTGAGTCCGATCCTGGATTGGGTCCGAGTGCAACTATGGCTATCAGGGCTAATGAGTTCTGCATCAATTGGCTTGGTCAATTGAGGGGTCTAAAAAAATAAAAAAATGGTATTAGATTTTGGGTAGGACCAGCCGTTTAAGAGATGCCGCTCGACCAAAAAGGCTCCAATAAGTGAGTCATCAGCCGACTGGCATAGAGTTGCATAAAACCTGATGCGCATTTGTTCATAAATATTTAATATTAAATTGGAATTGTTATCAACATCCGGTTATATTTGCGCGATCCCTGACCTTTCACCGAGATGGTCTTAACTATTAGCCATTCCTGTATCTGCTTATATTTTTATAAGGAATGCAAAATGTTATGTTAACGTGATAACATAATTTTAAGCGTTCATTTAGAATTTCTATTGTTAGATAAAATATATGTGAATGAAACTAGTGTCACGATACTATATAACAATGTAAATAAAGCTAAAAGGAAGACTAATAAATATTAAAACAATATTACTAAATGTATATTAAGAAAATGAAATCTTGTAAAAGCAGGATGTAGACTGATAATGCATTTAATTGCTAAACATGTGTATATCATAATAAATTGATCAATAAATTCAATAAAAATACTAAATAAATGTTCTTCTTATGCTAATGAAACTTTTAGGTTATATGTCTGAAATTAGAGATAACCCTGAGCTGGTTAAAATTAATACAGAAACAATCAGTGTGATAATTTATTGTTTAATATTGTAAATCTTCAAATTAATCAATAAATTTAATAATAAGATCTTCTGCTTATGCCAATGAAACTCGCAGATTATATTTTGAAATTAGAGAAATATTTGAATCATGTAGAATCATGTAATCGCAGAATGATAGCAAGATATAAAAATTGGGTGCAAGCTGAATAATATTACTATATTAACATAAAAGAATTAAACAATTAATCGTTAATGTTACCCTAAAATAAACATAAAAACCAACCTCTTTCCCAGTTAATTTTTAATCTTCCCAATATTGCTAAAGAAGTTTTTATAGGACTCAACATAATTATAAGGAAATACACTCTTTTTAATAACCAATTTAAAATGTTCTTGACTTGGAAAATAATATATAATAAATATTTTCTAATATGATTAAACTAACGAGATTTTAAATTATTTACTAATTTTCCTATACTTGAACTCATAAATTACCATTTTTAAATAATTTTCATGTAGCTCTGTAGCTTGTATTTGCTGAAATTTTTTTCAAATATGTAGCTGTGGTAAGCTCATCTTCTTCAAACTTTTTTAATAAACTAGTTTTTATATTTTCACGGTGTAGATTATTCTATACAAATTTATTTTTAATTTAGCTTTCTTCGGAGCTTGAGGAATTGTCTTGATTGACATTTCAAACACATCTGTGAATGACATTTTTTGAAGTTACAAATTTCTATGATGCATCTAAAACAGCTCTCTATGGGTGGGGGTTGTCCGTCTATGTGGCACTCATTGGTTGGAAGGTTCTAATTCAAATATGTAGCTGTTGTGTACGTATTGTAAACATTGGTCAAGTTTTAATACATACTACTACATAAATCTAGGTTTTTACAATTTTTTGTAGGAATATTAATTTTATATATGTACATATTAAGAGGAGTGGCTTCAAGGAAATAATGATTAGATTATAAGCGGTTCTACTCTGTAACAAGTTAAGCCACCCCATGTACATTTTTATTTAAAATAATACGCACATACAATAAATTTATACTTACCTATCAGGTCAGGTCAAATTCTTTGGATAAGGTCATAATGAATTTATCCTTCCTGGTTCTTTTACTGCTGATCTTCATCCAGAACACATGTGCCTACAACAATAATTCTGCCGCTTTCTGGGCTTTTTCATAAATTAACACAATTTATGTCATTACCTGCGTAGGTGAGATAAATATAAACTTTACATTATCTAATTGGATTTAATTTATTAATTGTTTAAATATTTATATAATCATTTTTACATTTACATGGTGGTAAGGTTAAAAATAACATGTGTTTATTTTATTTTTAGTTATTTATTGTTTATGGACAAGTGTGAGTCCCTTGATACCATACATATTACATAAATGATAATAAATAAAGGATATACATTCACATTACCCGATTTAATTTATTTCCTGGAGTTGGTGGAACCGCTGACTAAAAACTTTGAGATATATTGTTTCGCCACAACTCATAGGATAGATGGGCTTGGGACTCAGACCACGGGTTACGAAATTGAGTTAGGAGGTGAAAAGTGTTTGCAAAATTGCATGCGGTTCTTAACAATGTGTCTCTTAACACCTTTTGATTTCTTATCTTTATTCTTTTCCACTACTTGAGTAGCATACATCTTTGACCTGTGTCCTACAGACTCAGTCATCACCTCACCGGCGTTCTCATTTTTCATCATGCCAAGCACCTTTTTACTAACGCAAGGGATATTGTAAATATTGTTTTCAGGATAGTCAGAGGTGTCATAATAATTTTGTGCGTCACGTTTAATTACTTAATATAAATCGTCTGTTTCCACCTTGTATATGAGAGATACAGTATAAAAATTGTTGAGGATTTGAAATCTGGATTTTATATCCATGCGTTGGCAACATACCGACCCTCCCATTTTGTTAACAATTTAACGATCGAACGCTTTCGGATCTTTTCCATTGTTTTGATAAATACCGCGTTTATTCATATGTTTAAGTTTTTTTTTTCAAATTTGTTAGTTGGAGCAGTATGCAATTTAGTATTTAAATCAATATACGCTTTCAACCAAGGTGATTGATTAAGTTTTAAAACACGATGGATTTTTACTATTTTAATCCATTTTTTAAACCTTGTTGCAAGTAACGATAATGACGCAGTGTTATAGAAAAAACAATTAAAAGTGTGTTTGTGTTGTCCGATTATCTAATATTTCGGCGTAGTATAAGTGTTGTACCTCATCTCACAAACCGATAGATTTGTTTTCTTCTTTGCTTTTATTCTTTTTTCGGAGTGGTGTTCTCTTCGGAGCGATGTTCTCTCGCGTAGCAAACGGGGACGGTCACTCATTTGTGAGATAGACATTCCTATCTAACTGACATTTTATTGCGGATTAGAAATTATATTTTGCACTTGTGTGACTGCCATACATTTTGTGGAGAGCATGTATAACGTCTATGTAGAAATACATAGTTTCATATTAATATTGTCTACGGATATTATATCATATTATCCTTATTTGCTTAGCCAACTAATTGTTTTTTACCATCTTTTACATGTATAATTCCAAACAATTAAATATTATGTTGAGTTAATAGTGACATGCCCTAAAGTTGATACATTCAGTCGGAAGTTATATATTAATACAATCTACTTAATTTTTTTATCTGACTATGCAATATCTGACTAGAAATCCTTATAAAATGATCACTTAATAATAAAATTACGTTATCTCAATAACATCTGTTTATGTGCTTATCACATTAAATTCTAGGATGTTCTCATTAATTGGATATACAGCATATGTTTATATTAATGTTTAAATTTTTTTATTTACATAATAATATATTTACAGGTAGAAAAAGGAAGAAGCAAACATTATTTCATTTTAATTACTTATGACGATTATATAAAAGTTAACGTGCAGGGTGTTGATAATACAACTAACCCCCGTTCTGCAATCTCTTATCAGCAGGAATCTAAAAAAACAGCATGTACTAACGCGGGGTGGGGAATGCAAACAAAAAAATTAGTGGAGCGAGGCGGGCGATGGAATCAAGCAGTAAACCAGGGCCACAGATACGTATATAGATACATGGACAGATTGAAATTTTAATAAAGCATAAAATATGTGGTGAGCAGTAAAACGTTGCGATAAGAACATAAAGATAGGATTTTTACGGTATAATATTTATTAAAAAGGTAACGCCGAAAGCATATAATATAAAAGTATTGTCTCTGACATAGAGTATGCAACCAACATTACATTCATTAAAATTTAAATGCAAGCGCTAGCATTGTTTGACTGTATTTTCTAAACTGTATAGGCGAGGGTGGAATGGGAAAGAGGAAACAAATAGTTTGGAATAGGATACGGGGCTATTGGAAGAGCCTTTAGCGGGGCTTATCGTATCATCGCTTTCAATTAGCGGTGAAAATATTGAAACACCGCCGCCGTTCCACTCTTAAATTACGCATGGGGTGTGGTTGGTGGGGGTGAAGGTGTAGGTGGTTGTAGAGGTGCTGGTGTAGCTGCTGGTGGAGGTTGTCATTGTGTGTTACATCCCCGCAAATCGCATACAATACATGGATGAGAAGCTCCATGTTTGCGTCTTGAGAGGCAGCCGGCACAAATTGTCTAGTTTGCTTCAGGTTCCATTGTCGTAAAAAGTACAAGCCAGATGGTTGGAAAATAATGATCATTTTTTACGGATTTACTCAGAATTTATCCGATGTGACGTGCGTGGTCAGGAGTGTTGAAAAGGAAGATTTTTTAGACATTTTCCGAAATTTACAATAATAAATTTAGAAGGTGAAATTAACGCACCAAAGTTTTAAAAACGTATGCATTTTTGTGTGAATCACATGGATGAATTTAGTAATTGTTCATTTCAGAATGTTGAAAAGTTTTGTATTTATTTAAATAATAATTAAATTTTATATAAATTGTTAGGTTCGATATGATTATGTGATGAGAACGTACCTAAGTTTAAAAAATGTATCCATTGCAATATAAATATTAAAAGTATTTGTGCTTTTGACAATGTGCCATCATTAAATAATTATCTAAAAAATAAATACAAATAAAGTATATACAAATGTGTTTTGATTCAAAATGCTTAATAAAATATAATTTATTATCTAAATAAATTAATTATAATTTATTATCAATAGGCAATATGTGGTAACAAATTTACATATAAAAGAAACATAATTAGTATATACCTCATATTGAATAAGAAAGTTCACTCATTAAGTTTATTTGAAATAGCAGCAAAAAAGTAATAAGTCAAATATATGGTAAATATAATATTTATCAATTACAAATACCTAAATCTATACACAACAGTTTACTACAATATTGGTATGAAGATCCTTTTCAAGAGATTTTTCAAAACAACACCTTCCTTAGTTTTTATATGTTATGAGAACATGTCATTTGAGGTAATTCATTCGTGGAGCAACAATAATTTAAAAATAGTGTTTGATAGAAGTTGTTTAATCTTTTATGATAACATGCCTGAGGATGACTCTAATATTTGCGTTTGGGAAAAATATTACGTAAACGTAAATACAATGGAAAAGTGTGTAGGTCTTGAAAAGAAAAATATAACACCGCGGAAGTGTTTAATTATGCAAATCAAGCGAATGGTGCTGCAGCTGTCTAAGAAAAATCCTTTTTTTTTTTGTAATCAGTAACACCGAGTGTAACAATATAGTACATAATTATTACGGGTACGAATCAATGTTTAACTCGTGGATGACTGAATATAGTGAAATTATTCTATTTATTTTATAAATTTGATAATTATTATTTAATAATATTATATAAGTTTTAACCACCTCCGCCACCACCTCAACAAAGTCCCCCAGCATTTTTACCATTTACATTTTATGTGGTGAGGGTACCACATAAAATGTGCTAAAATTTTCATAATTACTAATTCGCTTAATTTATTTAAAATAAAGTTATCAAGAAGCACTGCAATTACCAAACATTTTATTTATCTATACATAATTATAATTAATATATCTTTTTTAGATTATAGCCAGTTTGTGGTAGTCGAGACAGTCGAAAGAAAAAAAAATAATGCAGATTGCGGATTTACAGTATGCAACCAACATTACATTCATTAAAAACGCACATGTATGCTTTCGCATTGTTTCGCATATATTTATTTTTTTCGTGTGGTGTTGGGGGTGGGATGATGAAGAGGAACAGGTTTATTGGTGTTATTGGAAGAATCTTAGGATGGCTTGTCATACCACTTAAGATTTTTCCAATTAGCATTGAATATTTTATAAGACTGTCGCCGATTCAGTCTTAAATTATATGCTGATTGTGGAGGTGTAGGTGGTGGTGGGTGTGATATCTGTTTTTCTTCTGGAGGTGGTGGTGGTGGAGGCGATGGATATCCTTCATGAGGAGGTGGCGGTGGTGATGGTTGCCTTTCTGAAGGTGGTGGTGGAAGAGGCGGCTGTATAAGTGGGGGATATCCCCGCAAACTGCAAACAATACAGGGGTGGCAAGCCCCGGGTCTGCGTCTGCAAAGACATCCAGCGCAAATCGTCCAACTTGCTTCAGGATTCATTGTTAATTGATCGTGTTGCATTTCAACATGCCAAACGATAATGTTAATCAGTGTGAGAACCCCGGTTCCGCTGCATAAAACGCATTTTTAATAAAACCATAAGACAATTTTGTACGGCTTGCACCCAATTTTTATATTTTGCTAGCATTTATTTTTCCCCGTTATCATTGATGATTTATCACATTTCGCAAATTAACGAAGCTTGCTGCTAGGACGTCCTTGAACGCAGAGAAGCGACGGGCGGATGACGCCGCTTACTAGGAGGATGGTGGTCGAGCGGTAACTCTCTTAGGGTGCATGATAGGGCCGTTCTGACACCAGATTTAGTTTTTCACACCGACCCTCACCTGCGTCCTTTTGGCTTCCACCCGTGTCTTGCTCTACTATCATCCTTATGGCCCACTTCAACAATGCATATATAAACCATCAACTACCAACTCTCAAATTGTTAACCCCCCAAAATTATAAAAATGCAGTATAATTCTATAATCAATTTTACATTTGGAGTATTACTTATTTTATATTTATACTAATTCATATAACATTTTTATTATTATTATTATTAAATCACCGCCTGCATTAATGAATGCCGAGGCCGCCGACGGGTGGGGGCTCGAAAAATCAAATCTCTGGTCAGAACGGCTCTAGGACCATCCCTAACGAAGATAGCGTCCGAGCGTAAGGGACGTAATAGATGAGTCATCGCTCGACGCAAAATGTGTTGTGCGAAACTCGATGCGCGTTCGGTTTCATTTAGGCCCGTTTGCACCATTATTCCTTAAAAGTGTTCCATAACTAAAGGGCACTTAAAATAAATTCTTCCATAGTTTGGATTTACATTGCACCACACAAAATAAAGTGGTCCTTAGGTTAAGTTAAAGATAGATTTGACAACACTGTATAAGTTTAGTGAAATTTATTTCCGCTACGTTTTTCTATCAAATTTCTGACATTAGTGCAATATTAACTTAATTTATTTAGTAGATGTTGTAAATAAATATAGAAAAGAGTATATAATGTTTGTGTTTTTACTATATTATTACAGCTTCAGAAAAATTAATTCTCATGCAAAAAGAATTTGTTCTGCTAATTTTACTTCTACATATCTATTTTTTATTTTTGAAAACTATTAATTATTGTTGCATCATGGGCGGAACTTGGCCATCTTGCAACCAAATTCAGGATTTTCATTTTACTATCTGAAACTACCTAAACATTTAAAGAAAAATAATTCTTTCTATTTCAAAAAATGTCTGCTTTGTTTCCACCTATAAACAAATTCGTACTTTACAGAAGTTGTTTAATAAAAATTACTAGGTGATTGAATTTGGATGTGGGTTCCATCTATAGCACCGAACACCCTTGGAAAGACAGCAATATGGAAAACCTTCTGGCATAATTGTCTTTTTTCTAAATTTGTTTCAGAAAATTTTACGTATGTTGGACACAGTCTTGCTAGTGCCACCAAAACTTTTAACAATTCTACAAGCCGTAGATACTTGTCGAGGAATTCCAACTTCTATTATTTCTAATACCTCCACATCATCTTCAAACAAACTGGAAATATTTCATAATCATCGTTCATTTTTATTATTATTGTGTAGCACTTTTACACACATTATTCACATTATTAGGTTAAGGTGATGTTTAAGTCGCAAAATTTTAGGACTTAAATTTAACCGTCACTTAAGCATTTAAGTATTCCTTAAAAACTTGGTGCAATGTAATAAGGAACATTCATGACTAATAAGGGTTCCTTAATATTTAAGGAACAATGGTGCAAACGGGCCTTAATCCTGCAATTACTCACTTAATGAATTTTGAATCTTTATCGTGCTTCGGCGGAAACGTATAATTGATAAAGCTGGAACGGAAACACTTCCGTCGAAGCAAAACGAAAAGAGATGATTTACGATTTCTCGAAATAATTAAATTATTAAGTTAAGGCGGAAGCACAATTTGATAAAAAAATTACTAATATTAAAAATATAATGTGTGAGCGTTTTACATAAGAAACAATGTTATTTTGCATAAATGTGCGATTAAGTCATACTTTTCCATAAGAATGCATGTAGATCTAGACACAACTTTGAAGAAATATTATTATTTTATATAAATTATTTTAACAATTTTAATCGACCAATCATAATTGAGGTTTAATCGACCAATCATAATCGAGTTAATAGAAGTATTGTTGGAAAAATTCATTTTTCATAAATTCAGTATTAAGAAAGATGTTCAACGATATTGATGTATTGTGCATTTCTATCGAAAGTAGTAGCGAAGACGAAAGCAGTAACTTTGTAGACAATTTTATAAACAACATGTTAGAAGATCATGAAAAAAAAGTGTCAAATGAAGCTCGTTTAATCAACGAAATACATTATCCACTGGGGAAAAATTTAAAAGTGTCTGTTGGTTTGAGCCCCGCACGTGGATTTTATCATTGCATCAGGATATCATCATCAACTGTCAGAGTGAATAATATCTCATTTATACACGTCGAATGGAATGAGTTGTTAAAATATAAAAGCATTATTCAATCCAGCTTGCAAAAACAGCCTTACAATAAGAAAAGAAAGCGTTGTTCATCATGCAGATGTCAAGAAAACAAAAACATTGTTAAGGAAGAGCCCGACAACATTAAACCAAAAATAAACATATTTGAAGATTGTTATTTAGATTTAACAAAATGCAAAATAAATAAAGTTATTGGTATCGAGAGAAAAGGTGTTACCATTTTATTAAATAAAACCGCAATTGATAAACTTTTCAATGTGACCGATTTAATTGAATTTCGTTTAGAACGATTAAGTAAGCTGCATTTCTTTGAATATTACAACACATGTCTGACGAGACTTGCTGCAGAAAGCAAACATGACATTGAAACACTTTTGAAAATTTTACCGACCATTGCCGAGAATTGTTACTATGAAAACATAGAATGCATGCGTGAAATAATTGTATACAATTATAACAAGTTGTTATCGGACTTGGAAGGGGCTCAACAATTAAATAAAGATTGGGAGCAGATACCGTTACCACCTCAGTTGTAGTCACTATCTGGAAGGTGTCAGTTGTATATAATGGTTATAAAAACAGCCATTATACATAAAAAAGTGTATTTGCGAAATCAATTGGAAAGACATATGCAACAAATTATATATGTTAAGAAAATTATTTGTGATTATGAATTGCAAAAGCAACTGTGTGCAAAACTCGGCGGGATACAGCTCCGATGAAATTAGCGAAGTCGAGAGAAGTTTATTTGAAAATATAAATAAAGCCATTGAATTGTATGATGAAAACAAGTTATCTGGTGAATATGTAAAATATCTGCCTGAAAAATATTTGCGATCGCTATATGGACTAAATTTGGAAAGATTGTGGGACTTCCTGCCTGAAAAATGTAAAAATGATTTATATTTCCAAATAAGACTTCCCTGTCATAAGCATTACAACCTTTCAACTGATGAGAACCACATAGACGGACCGCCTCCACCCATAAAAAACTGTTTTAGATGCATCGCAGAAAAGTGTATCTGCAAAAAGTGTCAAGATTACCGAGCAATTAGAAAACGTGTCAACAGCACCGAAAATGAATAGCACCGCATTCATACTATTATCAACTTTACTTAATGGAACTTTGTTCATCACGAAACCTAAAGATGTCAGACAATGCTACATAACCGCCATCGATAGAGGAATCAATGATAGTTGGCCTTTGGAGTGGAAAATGATGCACCTCGACAATACCACTCATCCAAGAACATTCAAAATCAACGCCAGCACGATCCCTGGAGTGTCAAATGTGATGAATGCAACTTTTATGTTCCTCGATAAAAATTGTATCATTATAAATTTGACGAAACAATTAATAATCACAAATGATGTAAATGATTGCGTAAATTTAACTCTGACTTTTGGAATATGTTTGTTACTAACTAGTATAATTATATTGTCTTATGTATTATATAAAATATATGAAAAGTACTTTATTAAATAAAACTAATATATTTATAATTATTTTTTTTTTTATTTTATCTCAATTACATCAGAATTTTTTACATACAATTTTCGATGCGATATCAGTAATTTTAGTTGTTGAAGTATTCCTATAGTGGGACAACTAATTGAAAACATTGATAGATCTTTTTTATTAGGTTTTACCATTGATGATGTAAATTCATTATATTCATAATACATATTTTTATTAAAAAAATATAATAATCCATTCGTGTTACGGAATGCGCTGCTGATTGATTTTGGTAACCCGTAGAAATCTTGAGTATATCCAATCTTATGTATTTTAAGATAATGTCCGCATTCGTCTACTTCTAGGTAAACACCACTTTCGTAAAACACGTATGTTCGTCCAGTGTACGTATTTACGGCGGCAGTTACAATTCCACGATGTAATTGAGATTGTAAATGTGATGCATGAAGTTTTAACGATAGGAAATCAAAAATATGTATATGTATATCGTCAAATAATGCTATCTGTCCGTTAGGTCGCTGATATATTGCATTTATTTTTTTAAACGTTGGTTTCAGAAAATTTAACCAGTCTGTTATTAACTGGGGTTTCCCGTATGAATTAACATTTAATCCCTTCACCCAAAACCATTCGTTATAAAATACATATATTCTATCATTAACTATTAAAAATGTATTCACATCTTTTGATACATTACATAAATCAGGGTGATTTACGGGCTCGATCGCAGATGAAGAATTTGCAGTAGGATAAGTTGTTTTAACATTTGATTTTTCTGTAATTATTTTATTTTGAGTAATAGTTGTTCTTGTTATTGTAGTATTTGTTGTTGCTGTTGTTGTTGTTGTGGGATTAATTGAAGATGAGGATTTTTCTATATAGCCAATATATCATCTTTACTAAGAATGATATCTTCGTTTAAAGAAAAGTTTGTATAAAATGAAGTCATGACTGCATCATGATTAGAACTGTGATCAATACCCAAAGTGTGTCCAATTTCGTGTATTAAAACTCTTAACATGCTTTGTTTACTTGAAAAGTTTGAGTTTCTCAAACTTAAATCCCAATCTTCGTCTTGATCTCTAACGTTTTGTTTTTATTTGGATAATATGCATGTCCAAGAACTTGACCTCTACCATCAAATTGATCTCTACAAGGCAAACCCGAATTAACACAATAATGATATTGTTTACCGATTGAAATAACAATGTTATAATTTATAATACTTTGAACAAATTTAATGGGTATATGTTTTTCCCAAGCAGTAGGTATGGGGGCGATTGAGGCAAGTCTTTTTTTTTTTAGGAGGGGTCAAAAATCAAATTAAATACGCGTTAAATACTTTTGGGTAGGCCAGACCCCCCCAAATTCTGGAAATCGCGCTGGTCATGGGTAGGCCAGACCCCCCCAAATTCAGGAATCCTCATCTGGACATGGGCAATTGGGGGTAGGTCAATTAGGGGTAGGTCAATTAGGGGTGGGTCAATTAGGGGTAGGTCAATTAGGGGTCTGAAAAATCAAAAATGGTAGATTTGGGGGTAGGACCACCCCTTACCGAGATACCGCGCGCAAGGATGTCGCTGGCCAGTAAGTGAGTCATCAGCCGCCCGCTTCTCTGCCAGTGGGTGAGTCATCAGCCCGCTTCTCGGCGTCGAGTAGGTGACGTCATGCCGATACTTTCAATAATAAATTAATGATATATTTATAGAAATGATGAAAGTTTAATCAAATGAGGTTTATTGTAACAATTCTTGAGTTTTGCCATCCAGACAGAGACAAAGTTGGAGGATCCCCGGTGTAAATTATTTTCATACATATTTTGTTAAGAACGAAAAATCATCACATCAAAATCGCGAGTTGATTTTTGTAAATTATCGCTATCGCACATTCCATTCATCAAAATCGCTATCGCACAACATCCAATCGACTTCGCGCATAAAAACACGAAATTATTTTCATACTTATTTTGACGCGAAAAAATAATATCAAAACCAACTTGCGGTTTATACAGGACGAAATAATCTGAAATTATGCTCATACATATTTTGTTAAACATAAAAAATCATCACATCAAAATCGACTTGTGGTAGTAAATGAGACGGGGTAGAAATTTCCTACGTTGATTTTTCATACATAGGTTGTAAAGAGCTTCCTGTTTAAACGGGGTTGCCAGTCGTGAACTGAGCTCTTTATCGCACCCCATTTGATTTTTTTGAGTAAAAAAACAAAATTTCAAAACAAAAAAAGACAATCTCTGGACTCTGAGTAATATCCATAAATCAATCCTTACACAACTTGAGGATTTCCAAGAAAAAGATGGTGGTGGAGTTTGGTTACAATCATAAACAGCACCTTCATCACAACTTAGCCCCTCCTATATCGAGCTGTCTAAACATCTAAAAATAAAACACGCCTGCATCAACGTGCAGAATAATGATGATGCGTGCTTTGCTTGGGCGGTGACCTCGGCACTCCATCAGGCTCCACGTGATGGTGACGGCGTTTCGTCATACCCCTACTACTCGACAGTGGTCAATTTAAAAACATCACTATGCCAATGACAATTAAACAGGTGCCCCGATTCGAAACTCAAAACGCGGTATCTGTAAATATTTATATATTGGAAAAGACGAGCAGGAAAAAGTTTAATGTGGTACCAACATACCTGACGAAATTGAAGCAGCCAAGACATGTCAACCTTCTTCTGCTGCAGGATGAGTATGTTGATGAAGATGATGAAGATGATGGAGAACGTCCGTAAATACAGGCAAATCAAATTGGTTAATTCTTGGGAAAGTGCCAAAAAAACAAATTACAAAACCAAATTTTAAATCGTTTACAAATGATAATTGATTCAATGAATAAGATTATATTAAAGTTTGACTACAATCATAAACAGCACCTTCAACATCAATAAGTTTTCACCACAACTGGACCTCTCTTATGAGCGATCTAAGCAACTCAAATTAAAGCACGCCTGCATCAACGTACGGAATGGTACTTTGCGTGGGTGGATTCAAAGGAAAATAATGAATATGAGTGTCCCCCTCTCATAGGATAAATTTTGAGGCCTCAGCCCACAGAGTAGGAAATTCTGAGTATTCATGCTAATTTTAGCAGGTGTAGTAAGAAAATTCATGAGGAGATTTATGCATTTAAATACATGAAGTCTAAGAACACCTCTATTTACCGAGACACTAACATCAAGACAATTCAACCTTGAAAATAAAAGAATTTGGAAATACTAATGAATGAAAGCGTGTAGTGGGAGGTCTTTTGAACCTATTGACGCTATTAGTAGATAAATGTATCTAGAGAATGTGTACTTCCTATTTACCGAGACACTAACATCAAGACATTTCAACCTTGAAAATAAAAGAATTTTGGAAATACTAATGAATGAAAGCGTGTAGTGGAAGGTCTTTTGAACCTATTGGCACTATTAGTAGATAAATGTACCTAGAGAATGTGTACTATCGTTCATGAAGATTGTAATATTGGACATGTTATACCCGTTATGTTAATTTAAGCGGTTACGACAACCATAAATAGTGTCACTTGAATCCAGGTATTTATATGGAACAAGAAAAACTTATTCTATATATTATAAAATAATTTTTTAAGGATGAAAAAAGGGAGAATATGGATTCTGAACGGTCCGTCTCAGAGGTAGGTATAAGGATTTAGACCACGGAAAGGATTAGACAAATGTATTGATAAGGATATTGCTATATGTAGAAACGGTGATGACATGCAAATATTTATCAAAAATGCCGTAAATAATTTCCCAACAGCCATCACAAATTTTAAAACAACAATCCTCAACCACAAGAGGTTATTCATCAATCAGCAACCCCCAACCACAACAAGATCACGTAAACCCATCTTCTAAACGTATCGAGATAGATTAAAAATCATAAATGGAAGTTTTATTTTATCTCCTCCGAGATGGGTCGATCAGAAATCCCACGCACATATAAAAATCATGATTGATAAATTTTTAATATAATAATTTAATATCATTTTTCAATATCCAGCTTGTTTTACCATATAGTGTTGAATTTAATTAGTTTGATTTAAGCCCAACAAGCCAATCGCACGCCTGCTTTTACTGGGAACTGGAGCGGTATTCTGGCGTTAGCAATATATTGCCCTTGCTATTTTATATGACAAGGGCATGTGTTGACAAATATTTTCATGACGTAACATATTGATACGCCTTATTCTGTTGTCATTGTAAAGTATTGCTATAGAAAGGCAGGCGCCATCTATTAAACTAAACGTAAGATAGTTTGTTATTATTTTTGAGCGCGAAAATATGAAAAAATAAAATGAAATTATTATTTATATGGAGTGCATTCTATATTATTAAAACTACTAATCTAATAATTTATATTTTTAAATAATTATGTGTCAATATAAAAAATAATATTAAAGTAATAAATTATATCCTAAAAATTATCTAATGAATATTTCTAGTTACAGTTAATGGATTAATAAATTTGATGAATGATGAATGAAAAAATATCATTGTATGAATATTTTGCATTAGTTTTGTTAGTTTAAATTTCAACAGATAATAGTTGTTATGCTAATTAGTAATAAAATATATATGTTTATGGTATAGTATGCCCATAGATAGTGTCCTTACTACAGTGGCTTGAATTATCTCAGCGGATTACTTCATTACTAATTGCCTTGGAGAGACAATTATGTTTGAGTAGATATAAAATGCCGCCGGAAGTCGGATTTCTTATGGGATTTTACATGCACTTCCGGCGGATGTAAAAATGAGCTCGTTTTTCGTACTGCGCATGCTCGGTATTGAAGTTAATCAAGTTGATCGTAAGATGGCAGCATGTGTATTATGTACAGTATGATCTAGAAGGGCGGTAAATTCAAATTTCGCATACTCGTGTTCGATAAGTGAAATTCAAGATGGCCGCTTATTTGTGCCGGCGGGAATTTCAAACTGAGTGCCAAAAGGGCCGTATAAAAAATCCAACATGGCGACCGGAAGTCGAGTTATGATTTTGGCCAAATCAAAAAATGGCGACTTCCGGTCCGACTTCCGGTCTTTTAAAAGGGGCCTTCCAGGTATTCAAATGAAAGCGCTCGACGCGTACGTCACAAAACTGAAATAAAAATGGGCACTTGACCTGCTCGCGGACGAGAAAATATCGAAAAACCATTTGGACACTCCCAAACGAATGAATAAATATTAAAATGTGCATAAGTTAACAATGTGAATGGGAACTAATTGATAATAATTCAATTGTGACCCTTAATAAACTAAAAATTTTTCAATAAGACAGTAAACAAATAGGATTATTATTCGATTATGAACCTTAATAAATTTAAATGTTAGATCTGCCGGAGACTACTCGTACCATCTATGTTTAATGTTTGAAAGTATGTTATTTGTAAGGTATGCAACCCAAAGTACATGTATTTGTGTAGTGTTGGTGGTCTATAGCCACATCCAGATGTTGTATAAATGAAATGTTAACAGTCATGTTTTTTAGTATTAAGAAAAATATAAAAAATGGATGGTGTTATTAAGATAAGCACACTAAACAAATAGCCTTGTAATTTAACAATTTTTTGTAATATTCCAATGATTGTTATCATCGGTATTGACAAAGTCGCTGTTTGCTACGATGGAACAGGATGTAAATTAAAACAAAAATAAAAAAATATCATTATAAAAATTTTATTATAATAAGCATAACTAATCTAATGATTATGATTAATAACAATTATCATTTAAATAAGTACACAATTTTTTCACATTTTCAAATGAACAATAGCTAAAATTATCAAAGTGATTTACACAATTATGTATACATTTTTCAAATATAGGCGCGGGTGAAAATTCTTTACCTTCAATATTTAATATATTAAAATTGGGAAATTTATTTTTAATATAATCTGCTTTTGCACTGCCTTTGACAACGCACGTTACATCGACATCATTGTTGGTGAATGCATAGAAAATATTTTCTACTTCCGTGGTATCGATGAACCCACTCGAATACTGGATGGAATGGTGATTTTTTTGTAGCCATCTAGTTTGAATTTTTTCGAACGAAGTTAAAAGCTGGTATTGTGTCGACGGTCTTAGCAGGTAAGTGTGGATATTTTTGTAATTAGTTGCAATACTTATTTCTTTTGCCTCAAATTGCCTGTTAATTACAAATCCTTGTATATCAACTGCTAGTATAATCGTCATTGTTTAGATAATTTTTCTAACTGTTCCCGACAATGGTCTGTACTCAACTAAGTTGTCACACAAAATGAGGCAATATGCTCGAGTTTTTGGGCTAAATGGAGTTACTGCTTCCATCTCGATTTTTAAATCGATTGTTGACGTTTTAACGCTTTCATTTTGGTTGGAAACATCAAACACATAAATCATTCGATTTTTAAACGAGTCATAATCAAATAAGGGATTGGATATATCTTCTTCATAATAACTTTTGAAAAAATCGCAATACCATTTATAGATAAGCACCCAATTATCGTTGGTAATATTTAAATTCATATTGTCATAAGGATAGCATTCTGAGTTGAGAAATATTTTTATGTTTCTAATGGAGCAGTGATCGTAGAGAGAAATGTCTTTAGCAACATTATCTTTTCTATCTGTTTGAAAGGCTACAATGACATAGCGTGGTCTTTCCAGATTAGATGACGTTTTAACCATCCAAACGTCGTTTGTTGATTCTCTTACGGTGGGCAGTTCATGTAATTCGGCTTTTCTAAAAGCCATCCGAATCGGGATGTCGTTTTTTAATTGGTTCAATAATTTTAACCTGATGGAATCATTTACTTGTATGTGTGGCACTCTCCATTCTACTTTGTTCAATTTAACTTTAACGTTTTTTACATCTTTGTAACAATTGTCATCGGACCGAGAACGCAAAAGAATCAGTTCTTGTTTGGCATTAACTATTACTTTTTGATAGTCCTCGACAAATCCTAACAATAATTTTAGTGGTAATATACAGTAATAATTTGTGTTCTTTGTTGTAACATTTTTACTCTCATAGTCATACCAGCCGGCAGTGTAATAATCTTTTAAATTATTCGATTGAATAGATAAGTATCCTTTCAATGTGCTTGTAATACCCGGATCCCGAATTTTGTCTATTTCAACACCGTTCAGTTCATAACGTATTTCTTCAAATAAAAATGTCCAAGGGTTCAAACTTAATGAGCAAGCCGATGTAGCGTCTGGTTTTATTATTTCAACTTCAATGTGTAAATAACTTTTATAAGTTGCAGTGTATATATCTTGATGTTGTATCAAAATTCTAATTTCGTCCGAATTTGAAAGTCCTGGAGCACGCGGTTGATACGTATGGTATTCTTCTTTGATGATTGAATCATCAAATTTTTCTTTATCGAATATTTGCAACATATTTATGTAATTTGTAACCCCACAAAATTAAGTTTCTACGATTTTTTGGTGTTATCTCTTCGAGAACTCTTCCAACACTGAGCAAATTTGATTTTTTTTTACTATTATGAAGAATACCCATTTTTCTTCAGTTCCAATCTAACGAGTATACGTTCTTTTCTAAAATTAACGGGATCTCCGTTTTGATCTAGAATAGCTATGGTAATATTATCGATGGTGGATTTCACGTTTACTGGTAAATATAATATATTTCGGGGTTCTATGTTCATGGAATAACCCGGATCGACGTTTACGGAGAATTCGTATAGTGTATGACTTAACTTGCTATCGTAGTAAGCACCCGTAACAATGTTACACTCCAAACGTATTGTCGAGACTTTTATAATGTCGACGGTTAAGTCTGATTCGTGGTTGTTATTTGCCGATAATGTTTTCGGGGAAAATCCCAAAAGCCGCCCGACCGTATTTTTAGCAGAGAAATCAATATCGTACTTGCACGTAATTTCACATTTTAATGTGTTATTATTCGGTTTTATACTTAAAGCATTTTCCTCTTTAAATTGTTTACGTAGAAATTTTTCAATATCACCGATTTTGTAGGATCCCGTAGGAATTGTAATTTCTTTATTTTCATAATTAAATTTATTATTTGTTTCATCAATATTTGGAATACTGTTATAAGAGTGAAATCCAATTAAGCCTAAACAATACATTGAATTCTCATCTAATTCAATTGGGGGATATAGATTTGTGGACAACACATGTGTGTTACCTTGCAAAGTGAATGTCTGCGACATGACTAAACATTCATACCATATGTTATCACGAATCATCATCATCATCATGTAAAAATTTTAAACATAAATGACCACAATTAAATGTGTTGTATTTTTGATATTGTTTGTGATTATACGTAATTTTACTACCACTAAAGTAGCGACAGAGTTCTGGAGGAGGTTTTAGATTTCCGAAACTGTCAAAATATTTGACAATATTTTCATGTTTTTTATAAGCCACCCAATGCGTTCCAGGCCCGTTTTTTGAATCTAAATTTATAATCGCCTTTTCAAAACGTCTCGGTTTTTGGGGAAGGTCGTCTCTCATAAAAATCCCCCGAAATTGTTTGATATTTGACGAATGTTTTCGAATATCTTCATCTGTCAATGCTCTTTGTGGTAGCTTATTTAGTTTTTTTTATTTTTTAAACGGAGGCAGTTTCCATTGGAGTAACGTTTTAAGTGAAGCCCAGATCCACGTTTCCCCATTGCAATTGATTCCATCATTTTGTTGTGTCTCTCCAATTCTTGCCCATTTTTAGTTGCCGCTTTGGAAGCTTTGACCGCTTTAGCAACACTAGCTGCTCCTCCCACTAGTGACGCAATAGTTGCTATTAATGGAACTATCGGTATAAAACCACCTCTTTTAGGAATTGGTAAAATTCTGGAATATTTTTTCTTTCTTTGTTTTGATGATTTACTTTTTCGTTGTTTTTTTAGTGAAGTTTTTCTATGTCCTAAGCCCAATTTTCTTTTTCCTTTCATTATATTTGTGATAAACCAAGAGGTTGCTTTTTCTCCAAATGAAGCGTCTTTTGCTTTAACTCTTTCCCAAGCGTTATTCTCCAAAATTTGATCGGCTTTATGTCTTTCACTTAAATCATTCGATTTACTGTACGCAATATCGTGCGTTTTGCACAATACGTCAAGAGGATTTTTACCTTTATCCCCTCTAGCTAGCCGCTTTTTTAATTTTGTTCCCGGTCCGCAAAATTGATAACCTCCCGGAGCGTGTATTTCAAACGGGAGTTTATTAAGAGCTGCGTTGAATGAACCTGCACCGTATCTCACCTCCATATGATTAAAAATACTAATTGATATAAGTATTTATACCTCGTCGCAGTCGCAGTCTGAGAGTCGTTTGAAAAATGCGTACTATTAAACAAGACCAGTCATTAGAAGTTGTTAACATGGATATTGTCTGTGGTGGCGGTCATAAAGAAGAAAAAACTCATCACAGTAAATTGTTACCAAACTCAATCAGGGCAATAATTTGCGGTCCGTCAAACTGTGGAAAATCAAACGTGATGCTTAGTTTGCTGTTTGGAGAGCATGGGTTAAAATATGAGAATGTGTACATTTACTCAAAATCGTTGTATCAACCAAAGTACAAAATGTTGGGTAAAATATTAGAGTCAATGCCAGAAGTTGAATATTTCCCTTTTCGGGAAAACTGTGAAATTCTCGATCCAAGTGATGCAAACACCAACTCAATTTTTATATTTGACGACGTTGCTTGTGACAAACAGGATAAAATTAGAAACTACTTTAGTATGGGGCGCCATAAACATGTCGACTCATTCTATCTTTGTCAGACATACACACGAATCCCAAAACATTTGATACGGGATAATGCCAATTTTATCGTTCTCTTTAAACAGGATGAACTAAATTTGAAACATGCGTACCAAGATCATGTGGGCAGTGATATGAATTTTGAAAAATTTAAAGACTATTGTTCAAAGTGTTGGAAAGAAAAATACGGATTTCTGACAATCGATAAGGACAGTGATCTCAACAAAGGTAGATATCGGGTGATGATGGATAGATTTATAGTAGATGTGTAACACTGGATTTTTTAGTAGTCCATTAACATTGGTGTTGATTAGTGTTAACAATCAGAGTACAAGCTAATAAAAACTAATCAATAGCTCATAAAAGCTGATCAATAGCTCATAAAAGCTGATAAAAGCTCATAAAAGCTGATCAATAGCTCATCAAAGCTGATCAATAGCTCATCAAAGCTGATCAATAGCTCATCAAAGCTGATCAAAGCTGATCAATAGCCCATCAAAGCTGATCAATAGCTCATAAAAGCTAATCAATAGCTCATAAAAGCTGATAAAAGCTGATTAATAGCTCATAAAAGCTGATCAAAAACTGATCTATAACTCATAAAAGCTGATTAAAAAAACCGACTGAAAGCCAATTAAAACCCCACATTGCAAACATGACTTCAAAAGCAAAACAAATTATTGATTTAAAGAATGTTATACGTAGAAAAGTATTAGCTCTTAAGCTTGGTCAAGTAGATGTGAATGAAAATTTGACTAAAATATATAAACCCCTATTGAAACCATTACAAAAAATTGTTCAAAGCAAAACCGCTAAAGTACAGATGCAACGTAGTCCAAAGAAAAAAGTGGAAAAAGCTGTTGTGGTTGAAGAAAAAGAAAATGAAGAGGTTGAAGAAGAAGACGAAGAAGAAGAAGAAGAAGAACCTGAAGCCGAAAATGTTGAAAATGATGAAAATTATAAAAGTTTTACAGATGAATTTAATCCTGCTGCGCAATACGATCCCTTGCCTGCTCAATATTTTAGCAATTTAATTAACGATTCGACAAATAATTCGGCGTTTGATAATTCAAAATATACCGGCATTCATTATAATGCAAACACAAGCATGTGGTCTATAGGCGATTCAGATATTGACATTGAAGGTTCAGATTTACTTGTAAAAGGAAAAAGATTTGAGGGAACTCCGGGTATTTACGAACTAGTATTTAAAAAAATACCCGAAGAGACTGCATACAATAAAACCGACGTTGAAAATTATTGCAAACTTTTGGAATTGACTAATGCCTTAAGACGCAATCAACAAGCCGAATCTCAAATTCAAGGTATAAAATCCCATAAATATGTCAACATAATTAAACCGTATCGACAGAATCAACATGCGATTGGTTATGGAATATTTGATAATAAACTGATAGTAAATTCAAATCCCATTCAACTTCTGTATTGGGACGACCCAAATGAATTAATAGAAAGACTCGTTCTTTTGCTTGCGTCGCAAAAAGCTGGAAACACGTCACATGCTAATGAAATTGCTTCCATAGAAGAAGAACTACGCGAAGCCAATATAATTGTGTAATTAAATATAATTCAATCAGTTTAAGTAGAAACAAACCGGAATGAGTGTCGATAAGTTTGGAAGGTACTCACAATCAAAACGGAATGTGTCAAAAAGGGGTCCGGCAGGAATCGGTTTTGTTTTAACTTCTGAAGGAAATTTTGACATTTTGCATAAACGTTTAGAAAACGTAAATGTACCTCTTGCCGATAACGATGCAGTAACTAAATTATACGTTCATAAAATGCTCGATTTAAAAATTGAAAATCTTCTCAAAAAAATTAATATTACTGTAACTCGTTTGGAAGAAAACATTAACTCCAATTTAGTCGATAATAATAAAAAATGGTCCGATGTAGATAAGAAAATTACATCATGCATTTCCGCCATTCCCAGCATAATTGAATCGAAACTATTGCCAATTAAGGAAGAAAATCAAAATGTCAAACAGTATTGTGATACTGCAGTTTGAGAACTTTGAAGAACGTTTACAGTCTAATAAAACTAATCTTGACTATTTTTTTAAAAGTGTAAAAGAACAAATACAAAACCTTCAGGATAAATTCGCTGGGATAAATGGATAGTGTAAAATATGATATTGTGCGTGAATTGCATAAACCGGCTCGAAAAAAATATCCTACACGAAAAATAATTATGAAAGGAATCGATGACACATGGCAAGCGGATTTGG
The DNA here is from genome assembly GCA_963932245.1 of Tachinus rufipes. Taxonomy (NCBI): domain Eukaryota; kingdom Metazoa; phylum Arthropoda; class Insecta; order Coleoptera; family Staphylinidae; genus Tachinus; species Tachinus rufipes. The sequence continues at coordinate 42,606,742 of OZ010748.1, forward strand.
CAGATTTGCAATTATACGCGCGGGAAAATAAAGGTCATAAATATATATTGGTGGTGATAAACAATTTTTCAAAATTTCTGTGGACTCAACCGCTAAAGGATAAAAGTGCAGTATCCGTGTCAAATGCTATGATAAAAATACTGCAAACTAATCGAATACCAAAAAATTTACAAACCGATCACGGTAAAGAATTCTATAATGAAAAATTTAGTCAACTTATGAAAAAATATTCAATTAATCACTATTCAACGTATACAACAAAAAAAGCCGCCATAGCTGAACGTGTAATTCGCACTCTAAAAGATAAATTATATCGACATTTTAGTTTGCGTGGGCGATACACATGGTTCAATGAGCTCTCCCATATTACCGACTTGTACAACAAAACTAAACATTCTACTATTCGCATGCGACCTTGTGACGTATCGACAAAAGATAAAGAAAATCAGCTGTTGCGTACTGTTTACTCTCGCATAAAAATTGCCGGAAAAGGGAAGTTCAAGGTTGGCGATTCTGTTCGAATTAGCAAGGAAAAAACGGTATTTTCTAAGGGATACACACCAAATTGGACAGCCGAAATATTTAAAATTATCAAAGTCAACATAACTAATCCAGTCACATATATGCTTCAAGATGGCAAGGAACATCCGATAAAAGGTTGTTTCTACGAGCAAGAACTTCAAAAGGTAAAACATCCCGACATACATTTAGTGGAAAAAATCTTGAGACGTAAAAATGGGAAACTATACGTCAAGTGGTTGGGCTTTGATAACTCGCACAATAGTTGGATAAAAAATATGTTAGAATAGTTTGTAAAATATATGTATAATTTTTTATATATTATTAATAAAATAAATGTACTCAAATTAGTGTTTGATTGTAATCCGAACCATGAAGACGCTTGCGTACTTATTGATTACTGTAGATGTGGTGTTGTGTTGTTGCGATAAAGACCGCGCCATTAGTTACTTATTGCAATATGGTTATATTAAACATAATAACGGTGACTCATTAATATTATACGATAATGATACTATCACTGCAGGTATTGTATCATTTCAAGAAAAATACAATCTACCAGTAGATGGAGAACTAAACAATGAAACTTTGAATCTTATGAAGACAACCAGATGCGGAAATCATGATTTTGTTAGTAATTTTGCATTACACAATATAAATAAATTTCAGAACAAGACCACTCTTAACTGGCACTTTTACAAAGCATCCCCTATTCAAATCGAATTAACCTTAAAATCATTTGCTGCATGGGGTGAACACACAACATTAAAATTTAATAAATCATTTATAAATCCCAACATAATCATTAAGTTTGCATCTGAAAAGCACACTTTTTATAGATCGTCTAAAGGTCTTTGCGGTTTTGATTTTGACGGAAAAGGTAATGTTCTAGCACATGCATTCTACCCGCATGGTAATGTGACCGAAATTCATTTTGACAAAGATGAAGATTGGGATTATTCAAATCCTGATGATAACATACCTAATAAAAAAAAAACTTCGTTTTATCGTACATTGGTTCATGAAATTGGACACGCTCTCGGTATTGAACATAGCGATGTTCCATCTTCAATAATGTTTCCATATATTACCGGGAATGATTCAATAAATCTCCAACAAGATGATATCAACGCAATACAATCACTTTACGGAAAAAAAAATTTAACTGTATCAACTTCTACAACAGCAGCAATAGTAACAACAATATCAACAACTAATACTACACCTGCAGCTTGGAAATAATATAGAAAATTATCCCGATCTGTGTACTTTAAAAAATAAAATAAACAAACTTTTTATACTAAACAAAAAACTTTATGTTTTTTATAAACAATGGGTATGGATAAAAAAACTGAATTCACACAAGTTTAACGCTAAGCCGTTGTTAATTACAGATTGGTTACCATTTATACCAAAAGATTTTAAAAAAATTAAAGCAATATATCAAAGACCAAATTTTGAAATTGTCATGATTATCGACAATAAAATATTTACATTTTTATTTTCATCTTTAAAATTAATGCATACCATGCCCGATACTACTATCAAAAGAGGGGACTATAATATTACTACTATGATTCATACCCATACGGGTAAAACGCTGGTTTTCTATACCGATAATACGTATGCGTTGATCAATGAATGCTCATTTCAATTGCAATCTTTTGGGAGAATTGATGAACATTTTTCCGGATTACCCACAACTATTGACTCATCATATAAACATTTAAACGGGCATTTGTTTTTTTTCAAAAAAAATCTTTTTTATGAGTACGATGAATACTCAGAATCTCTTGTGCAAGTTGGAAAAATTAATATAAAAATGTTTGGTATTTCGTGCCCAAATGAAGGAATATTAAATGATTTAAAAAATATTTTAAATAAACTAACATCCAGTGTATCGTACTTCAATATGGATCATTTAGAAGCGGTAGATGAAGAAGAGGGGGATAATTAGTTGCTGTAGTTGTCGATTGTAGTATTCAATTGCTCAGTTCATTCTCAAACCTAATGGGGTACGCATGTAAAATTTGTCGACACTGCAAACAATTAGTCAAACCCGTCCTAATAAGAGAAACAACTTTTAAAACACATTTATTAGCTGCATTAGCATGTATATTATGGTAAGTTTTTTTTTATTTAAAAAGAAAAATAGTTTGCAATATAATATGTACAATTACAGTTGCCTCCCGTGCATACCGTATTGCATTTCGTCGAGTAAGTCAAAGGTGTTCCGTTGTCCTATTTGTCAATCGTTATTAATTTACGATCCGGAAGCATTTGACATTCCACCCTTTTGAAGTTTTTTTTTCTGAATGAAGCGGATCCGATTCAACAGTATTGAACCGTCGCATATATTTTATATTGGTGATGTTAAGAGCAGCGATCGAAGTGGAATTAAGTGGATGATATTAGCACGAAATAGAATTTGTTTTGAAAGAAGAATAAAACAGACTTCCACAGTATTAGGACCTATACTTACACTTGAACATCGTCGAAAAATGGAACATCGCTTCAATCCGATCGGCGTTGTTGACGTACAAGGCTTTTATCTTCAAGATCGTCTTGTCCCAAAAGAGTTATGTATAACTGTCAATGGCAAAGACTTCTATGTTTACCTATTTAAGCCCGAACGACCATTCAAAAAACTCAGTAATGACGAAAAAACCCAAATTCGATATTTAGAGAGTCATCATCACAGTCTTCGATACAGCAGCGGCTACTTACCGTCACATTTTGAAAACATTCTAAAATCACATCTCGACGAGTGCGATCACATTTATGTAAAAGGTCATCAACAAAAATATTTAATTGAAAATTTATTTCATAATAAAAATGTTGTTAATTTAGAAATTGAGATAGACGATCTCTCTCACTCGGAAATTGTTAGTCATAACTGTTTTAATCATATTATTTCCAATAGCGTCTGTGCTAAAGAAAATGTTAAAATGTTGAGTGAATATTTGTTTTAAATAAACAAAAAATAAATAAAAAATAAACATTTATTTTTCTTTACACTACCCTATAAAAAAACACACACAAGAAATAATTATAAACAAATTAGTTTTTTTTTTTTTTTTTTTTTTTTATATATTGGAAGTATGTTTAACATTAGCAAAGAAAAAGCAAAAAAATACATTAATTAATATTAATATATAATAATAATAACAATAGATAACCGATAACAATAATAATAATGAAATAAAATATATAATAGAAATATTAATCGTTTGGTGGGGGAGAGAGGGAATAATGACCCCACGGCACCGAGTTTATTCTATCTAATTGTTTTCGTTTGTCGTCAAAGTTAATAAGGGCACTTTTGTTTTGTGTAAATGAATATAATGTATGGTTTTGTGATCGAATTGTTTTAAACATTGTGTGTATTGATGTGTCATTAAAAATTGAATTTTTATAATTTTCAAAAGTCAATTTGTTAACGCTTTGTTTTGGAATACCTTTATGCTTTTTTTTACAATTGTATTGATTTATTTTATCCCCGTCAGCGCGAATTGCATACACTTTTGCGCGAATTCCTACATATTCATAAATAATTTTTCCTGCAAGTTCATCCTTAAATTTTCCTAAAACTTTTTTGTTTACTAGAGGTATATCAAACTTATTATCAATTATATAATCGGATGTGTCAAATATTAAATTTGCATCTCTTCGCATGATATCATATATGCTTTTATAAGTTTGTACACCGTCGAGAGGTTCGAATGTTGCGATAAGACTATCAGTGTCGCTATAGCAAATTTCGACTTTAAAATGCGGCTCCACTTTAGTTTTTAAATAGTCGTATATAAAACTGTACAGTACAGTTTTTGACAAGTCCAATATACATGCACCCACGTAGAGTGCCTTATCATATTTTATACTGGTCTTATTCATTTCTACGGCTACAAGGTTATTATTAAAGATAGTGAATGATTTAAAATTTGGTTTAGCTATCAATTTCTTTGCACTTTTCCAATTATTAACTAACCGAATGTGCCTGTATTTTCTTACCGACTCCATCATTTTACCAAACGACATATTTGAAATGTCTTTGTATTGTTGTTTATCAAAATTATTAGTGGCTTTAGCACGTAGATCCGCATTAAGATCGATAAATGTCTTTTGCCATTTACTATGGGAAAATTCGATGGCACGATTAATTTTTTTTAAAACAAGCCCGTGTTTCATGCATTGTAATAATACATTTAGATGAAGAACGTAACTTTTCTTATTTGTTAAAGTTAACATTAATTTTACGTTTGATTTTTCATCCGAATGTGATCGATGCTCGGGACAAAACGGGAAATAAATGTGAACATCATGATATTCGATAGGATAGTCTATATCGCATTCTAACATACAAGATTTATCCAATTTGTCACCATATATTGTAGATATAGAACCGTCCAATATTTGTGATTTTAACAAATCTAAATTTTCAATCCACCGAAAATTCCCATATGGCAAGCTAAATGTCATTGCAAAAGCATACAACCCGTTTGCGTCCAGGTATAAAATCTCTAACGTATTTCGCTTCGGGTCATAATTTTTGCTATATGGCGAATTTGATACTGCGTATTTTTTACTTACTTGACATATACCACCACGCAACCCCTTCTCAAAAAAGAGTACCATATCGATGTCGGTTAATAATTGCAATTGTACCTTTGACACTAACAATGCAGCGGAAAACGCCAAACCTGGGGCGGTAAAAAATGCACACGCATCTAATTTATACGTTTTCAAAGTGAGATTACGATAATTTTCAAACACATCGGACAATAAATACACATCAGTTTTTAAATATAAGTCTGCGTAATCGCCCAATGTATTACATTTAAATTGTTTCCAGACTTTATCAGCATGTGCGTAATCCTCTTCACTTACACCGCAACCATTTAATTGATTAAAAAATTATTTAATAGATCTTCAATAAAAAAATGAGCATCGTATCGAGATAGATTGTGTATGACCACCGGCAATATAGGTTTTATTTTACATTGTAAATTGCAGTTATTGCAAATTGTATCTATGTAATTGCCTGTAAAATGGCAATGATGTGCAACTTTTATATTGGACTCGTCAAATACATAACTACATAATCCGCAACTATCGCACGTGTCATGTTTAATCTTTTCTGATATCGCCAAAGGTTTCATTGGCTTATTTCCGTGTTTATTAATATAATTTGAAATCTCATTACATTCGTTTATTAATTGTTTAACAAACCATTTTTCGGGTGATTCACCGCGAAATAAATTAAAATGGTTCAAATTATTATTATATGAACAAACACGTAAATACCCTACGCTAAACGGAACATGGTGTTGGTATTTATCTGTAAACGATATACTTGGATTGTTAATGCATGATGATACGGGCTTAGTAATGGCTTCAAAATCTGCGTATATTGTAAAAGGTAGTTTCATTGTTGCCCTATAATTAGTGAATTTAACGACAGATCCCTTTTCGGGTAAAACAATTTTAACGACATCAGTATTACAACAATCGATAGAATGCACAATTAATTTTTCATTGGAATTAAAATAATTCAGACATCTATTGCATATATGTAATTTGTGTTTATGTTTGGATATTTGTTTGCAACATAATTTAGCTAAATCTGTTATTAAACAAAAGTGCCCGCCAGAATTTATATGATAACTACACATGTATAATAAATTGATGACAGACTTATTACAATTATTAGATGAATAAATTGGATATATTGAATATTTATCATCACAATCAGTATCTTTTTCAAAGGAATAGACATTTAATGAAATTAATTTGTTTTGATTTTCAAATTTGCGTAAATTGCAAAGTTTCATTGGAAAGTCTATTCCTTTTAAATTAAATACTTCATACATATTTTGCGGGTAAAAATCGGTGCATGTGGGATCATTACCTTGGGCACAAGGATAAAGTGACGCAATGATGCTCCATCCGAAACATTTATTATCCGCATTTTTGATGTTTAATATGGATTTCTTTTTGGCCAATTCAGGTGGAAGCTGCATGAATGAAGGCGAACTAGCGTTTAATGGGCAATACTTTGCGAACGATACGACCACATTCTCGATCGATAATAAAGCCCACCCGCTTTTCCTTTCTTGAAATTCTTCTAGCTGAAAAATATTAAAAATTAAAAAAAAAAAAAAAAACAAAAAAAAAAAACAAAAATTGCGCGAGTGTGTGTACATACCTTTGTTAAAATTTCATTCTTCATTTCTTTTAAAAAATCCCCAACTGGTGTTGTCGTTAGAAACGTTTTGTTTTTTGTGATCATTCTCATGAATTCCACTTCTTCAGACGACGGTTGAATAAATTGGCCGGAAAAAGACAGGTTTATCTTAAAGCAATTGCACGTCTTTAACAAATTGTTGATTCTATTAATGATCAAAACTGAAGCATCTTCCAAGAACAACTTCGGATCGGTATGGTTGACATTTATTACAACACCAGTCCGAATCTTATTTAAAAATGCAGATTTTAACTAAACACACAGAAAGCAAAAATAAATAATTATAAAAAAATATATATAATTATAATTACCTCATTCCATATTACACGTTTTTCCTTTCCTTTTCTTTTACCCGTTTCACTATAGTTTATTTTTTTAAGAGACCGTAGACCCGTTCCCACACGATTTTGAATGTTATTTTTTAATTTTGTGGCACATGCAGTTTTTAAAGTCAACAACGAGGCAAGATGGGATGTCTGTTGCTTCTGTATGTTGGATAATCTTCCGATGTTTATACATTTATTTATCATTTTGATTTTAATTTTTATTAATTTGAGGCACTTTTGTAAAACATTTCTATCACTTGTATTTATTCGTCGTTTTAGCAGTTTTATTTCATTTAACATATTATCACTATGGTTATCGGTTTCCATTTTATTTTAATTATTATTATTTTAATTGGTTAATTAGGGTAATTTGGCAAATTCAATGTCGTGGCAACTTCTGCCGCCAGATAACTTCTTCAATCCTTTGTAAGATAATCCCACTTGTGATGCGTTGATTACATCAAGATCGTTATCATCGGTGAACCGTTGACTATATCTCTCAGGGAGAAAGACTGTTTTACCCCCTTTTAGTTCAGCCACCAACTTCTGACCATTCTTAGTCTGCATATATTTAAAACAGTTAACGGCATATAATTTTCCCTGTTTCAAATCACGAAGCGGGATTATAGGCAAGTCTGAGCCTCCCAAATCATTTAATATATTTACGACATCAATAGTGTCCGTAAATAATTTTTTTTTTTTAATCACTGGTTTCTCAAATTCTTCTTCACTGTTACTATCACTGACAATCACCATCGGCTTCTTCCTTTTTAATGATTTCACTTTTTTCACTGGGCGCTCAGGTAACGCTTTTTCTTTTTTTTGAGTGGGTGTTATGAACTGACTCAATAGTTCATCACCCGATTCGTCAAAGGACATAGACATTATGTGTGTATATTTGTGTGTTCGGCTTTTAAATTGAACTGACTAATTTATATTACTTACCGAACCTCTTATACGGTGGAAACCACATTTTTCTTATCAGCATAAAGGAATCATATATTAATTATTTTTTCATATTACTCATGCTTAAGCCAATTTTTCTGTTGAAATCGCATTTTTTATCGTCACAGAGGAAACCGCTTTTTCTAATTAGTTTTTTCTATGAGGAAGTTGAGGCAAGAAAAATAAAAGTTCTTATTTTCACAGACAAATTAATATTTATTTATTTCATAATTTCTCGCATGGTGATAAAGAACTGATAACAAGTGGAAACCGCATTTTCTTATCAGCATAAAGAAATCATTTATTAATTAATTTTTTCCTATTACTCATGCTTAAGCCAATTTTCTGTTAAAATCACATTTTTTATCGTCACAGAGGAAACCACTTTTTCTAATTAATTTTTTTTCTATGGGGAAGTTGAGGCAAGAAAAATAAAAGTTCTTATTCACAGACAAATTAATATTTATTTATTTCATAATTTCACATAGTGATAAAGAACTGATAACATTTAAATTTATATATTTTTAACAGTTTTTTTTTTTATATAATCACATATCAACATTAATCATATTTTAAATGTTTTTTTTCACATACAAATAAAAAAAAATTAATAATAAAACTAGAAATAATGATAAAAACATACTTAATAGATATATTACAATGTAAGCATTTTGCAAGTTAACATCTTTTAACACAATTTTTTGCCATCGAGGAGATGTTAAATAAGACATATTTTTATCGAAGTAGCGTATCTTTACATTGAGTTGTGTTACATCTAATTTATTTACGCGTATGCTACACGTTTTAGGTTGTGTTGTATTGTCCATTTTCATCCTCATCCATTGATCGGGCCAAGTTTCATTAAACGTATTGTTCGAATCGATAGTAATAAAACATTCTCTGGCATTTTTTGGATGCGTCACAAAGATAGTATGATTCACCAATGATGCCAACAACACAAAACTTTTTATTTTAAACATTTTTTGATTTTTTTTTACATCGACTACAATTCTCTACAGGTGGTGGTGGTCCATCTATATGACACCGATCGGTAGGAAGGTTATAATGTTTGTGGCACGGGAGTTTTCTTTGAAAATATGTTATAGTTCTACATTTAGCTGGTAGAAAGTTCCAAAGTCGCTCTAATTCCAATCCATAAAGCGAACATAAATATTTCTTTGGTAGATATTTCACAAATTCAACATCCAATTGACGATTGTGATATTGTTCGATTGCTTTGTTCACGTTTGAAAATAATTTTGCTTCAATGTTACTCATTCCTTCATAAATACAGTTTTCTAAGTCTTCCAAACACATCTCTTCTCGTTCCATAGCCGTTGTTTTTATTTTTTCCCAATCTTGACACACCCCGTTAACACCCGATAGTATTATTTTCAAATGCTGCACCTAACTCGCGAACAACTTGTAAGTCTGACACAATTTTTTCAGTTTGAAACGTTACAGCTTCAAGTAGACACTCAATATTTTCGGAGTACATGGGTGGCTTCAAAGCAATGTGTTTTAAGATGACTTCTCTTAGTTCACCAACGCCAACATACTGTACTATTTCATTGAGTGTTGAGTTATAATAATCAAAAAATTTCAACACACTCAATCGATTTAACCGGAACTCTATCAAGTCGATAATTTCAATTAAAGCAAAAAAGCTGTTCTGATTCAAATGTATTTTTTCATCATATTTTTCTATAAAAACGGCTTTTTGTATTTTGGTTTTACCAACTGCGTCGAATCTGAGATTACACTTATCAAATAAAATTATTACTTTTTTTATTTCTTCTTTTTTTCTGTTGCAACATTCACATAGATGTCTTTTTCGTTTCCGCGATTTTGGAATTTTTGCACATGTAAAGTATTCAATTATTTCCTCTTTGTGTCGCAAGAAGCACTTCCATTCTACACCCGTTAAGGAAATTTTGTCTTTGGATGTTTGCAACAATATTGCAGGGTAAAATCCACGTAATGGGCTCAATCCAACAGAAATACCGATTGTTCTATTTTTATTCAAATAGTATTTTACAGCATTGACTAAACTATGTTCCTTTTTAATTTGAATTTCAAAATCACACAGAGAAAAATTATCAACTTCTTCGCTTATCTTAATAACACTATCCATTTTTATATTTTTCTTAATACTAAAGAACATGGATGTTTACATTTCATTATATAGACCCCCCCCTTAATATTTATTCATTCGTTTGGGAGTGTCCAAATGGTTTTTCGATATTTTCTCGTCCGCGAGCAGGTCAAGTGCCCATTTTTATTTCAGTTTTGTGACGTACGCGTCGAGCGCTTTCATTTGAATACCTGGAAGGCCCCTTTTAAAAGACCGGAAGTCGGACCGGAAGTCGCCATTTTTTGATTTGGCCAAAATCATAACTCGACTTCCGGTCGCCATGTTGGATTTTTTATACGGCCCTTTTGGCACTCAGTTTGAAATTCCCGCCGGCACAAATAAGCGGCCATCTTGAATTTCACTTATCGAACACGAGTATGCGAAATTTGAATTTACCGCCCTTCTAGATCATACTGTACATAATACACATGCTGCCATCTTACGATCAACTTGATTAACTTCAATACCGAGCATGCGCAGTACGAAAAACGAGCTCATTTTTACATCCGCCGGAAGTGCATGTAAAATCCCATAAGAAATCCGACTTCCGGCGGCATTTTATATCTACTTGTTTGTATTATGTACCATAAATAGCTTATAACACCTCGATGTTCAAGGGTGAAAATATTATATAAATATACAATATTTTCACCGTTGAATACTGCTTCGGGTTTGAGGTATATAATACAATCATAATTGGTTGCTAATGAAATAATCCGTTAAGGCCATGTCGTAAAGACACTATATGTATGGGCATACTATATATTAGATGTTGAATATGAAAATAAATTTGAAAACTGGATTGACGATATAATAATTTCGTCAAACACATTATGTTTACTATAAACAAAATGTAATAAACATATTAATGTGTTTATTACATTTATAACTAATTCAGTTTCACTTAAGGTAAATAAATTAAGTCTATAATTAAATCATTCAGTTTATTTTACAAAAAATACATATATAATATAAATTCCTCCGAGCAAGACTCAGTCCTAGATATTTCTTCTACGCTCTTCTCTTTTGAATGTCCCAACTACCACAAACTAGCTATAATCTAAAAAATATTATTAATTGTAATTATGTATAAATAAATTAAAAAATATATTATATTCAATTAATATAACTCTACATATAAAATGTTTGGTAATTGCACGATACATTAGCACCATTAAAAATTGTAGTTGCAGGATATTATATTAAACGCTTAAGAAAATATTTAATTTTAAATCAATTATTATGTTGGAAGCCAAATTTATATATCAAACATTTTGTTTGTACTTTTAATATAATAAATTATATAAAATAACCTTAAAAATATTTTTAAAATATACATATGATATACGCAAATAACATAAATTAATATAAAATAATAAATATATCTTACCTTAATATAAAATTTGCATATAAAATATAAACAAACTGTAGAGTGAAGGCTGCTATAAACACTGAAAACACTCAGGCGCTATTGACAACGACTGGGCAACACCTCTTGAGGTGGTGAAAGGAATAGCAATGCCTTGAACGATCGATGACGTCAACTGCCCTTGCTATACATCGCCAGAATACCGCTATCAATACCTACTCCGTTTTAAGCAACAGCTGTCACGTGTATCCACGTGGATATGAGCGCCAGAATACCGCTCCTGTATACGTATAACTATAACAAGCCCTTATTAATTTTAAGCGACTGTAAATACAAGCTACAGAAAAAACACTTTTAAGCTAGAGGTCAAGGATGATCCGTCCGCAATCGAGCTCGCATTGAAGGAGTGTGGAAGACACATCCGCGCGCTTAAGTACGTATTTTCCGTGGATGAAAAGTAAGACATCATTGCCTCTGTTGCATTAATGCAGAGATTCGCGCATCGAAGTGAAGAGGTATCGCATCGAAGTGAAGAGGTATCGCATTGAAGTGAAGAGGTATCGCATCGAAGTGAAGAGGTATCGCATCGAAGTGAAGAGGTATCGCATCGAAGTGAAGAGGTAGCGCATCGAAGTGAAGAGGTAGCGCATCGATGTGAAGAGGCATCGCATCCGAGTGAAGAGGCTGGGGCGTCTCATTGGATTTTTTTCAGAAAAGAAATTTATTCATTTTCTATAAGTCTGCACATCATACCCCCACTACTCAACCGCTTTAAACTTAACAAACATCACTATGTCAAAAATTATGGCGAACTCCTATTAAATGCATTTTTATATTAAATAATATTAAGGGTGAAAGAGGAAAATAATATTTTTAAGCTTATTCTTTTGCCACCAACAACTGGATAAGATTTATCAAGTATAATTACGCTTTTAAAACTAAATCTAGTTATTGAAGTTAAAGCAAAATCGAAAATAAACATCTCAAAATTATCAGACACACATGACGTATTATTAAAAAATTAAATTTATGAAAAAATATTCTAAACTAAAATCATCCATAGACGCGTTTCGAGGTTTACCTCTCATCAGTATGGCTTTATTTATTTAAACTTAATAATTGATATTTAACTTACTTCGTCAACATTGTTCACCACCACAATTCAAAAAGAATATTTTAAAGGGTGTATTGACTATTTATACTAACTGACTTAATGACTTTATTTAATGGCTATGGTTAATAGCATTCTGAGAATGAACAAATAAACTAATTATTTCGGGATATTTAGCTGATGGTAATGACATGAAAGAATTAAAAAGGAAATTTGAGGACATTGCGTCTCTTCTTTATATATTTTATACATGACGTAATACTTTTAATATTTTAAGGGTAAAAAAGGAAAATTATATTAATTAAAAATTATGGCGAACTCCTATTAAATGCATTTTTATATTAAATAATATTAAGGGTGAAAGAGGAAAATAATATTTTTAAGCTTATTCTTTTGCCACCATCAACTGGACAAGATTTATCAAGTATAATTACGCTTTTAAAACTAAATCTAGTTATTGAAGTTAAAGCAAAAATCGAAAATAAACATCTCAAAATTATCAGACACACACATGACGTATTACTTTTAAGTATAAAACCAAGAATAAATATTAATTGTTAAAATTATTAAAAAATTTATAGAAAATGCATTTAATATAAGTTTTTCAAAATTGAGAACTCTTAATAAAATATCAACACACAAGCCAATTATTAAAGTTACGGGCTTGGAATTATCAAAAATATAAGCTGTTCGTCGATCAGAGTTAAAAATTTTTCTATATTAAATAATATTTAGGGTGAAAGAGGGAAATATTAATTATTAAAAATTATGGCGAACTCCTATTAAATGCATTTTATATTAAATAATATTAAGGGTGAAAGAGGAAAATAATATTTTTAAGGGTGAAATACAAAAGTGTATGTACCCAACAAAGTTGTGACAAATGTATCAGAATGCCAAACCAAACTCAATTTTTATTTAATATTTTTAAGGGTGAAAGAGGAAAATAATATTTTTAGGGATGAAAGAGGGTAATATTAATTATTGAAACCATTATATTAACCAACGCCGGTATATAATTAGGAAAACCTGTTCGTTGATGGTACCACATCCAAAATTATTAGACACACCGAAAAATGTAGTCAATAATTTTCTCAACAGCACATTACTTTACACGCTATAAACTCATATTTTTAAAGCCGAAAGAGAAAATAATATTTATAAGGATGAAAGAGGGGAATATTAATTATTAAAAATTATGGCAAACTCCTATTAAATACATTTTATATTAAATAATATTAAGGGCGAAAGAGGAAAATAATATTTTAAGGGTGAAATACAAAAGTGTATGTACTCAACCTGTGTGTGCTGAAACAAAGTTGTGACAAATGTATCAGAAAGCCAAACCAAACTCAATTTTTATTTAATATTTTTAAGGGTGAAAGAGGAAAATAATATTTAGGGTGAAAGAAGAAAATAATATTTTAGGGATGAAAGAGGGCAATATTAATTATTAAAAATTATGGCGAACTCCTATTAAATGCATTTTTATATTAAATAATATTAAGGGTGAAAGAGAAAAATAATATTTTAGGGACGAAAGAGGGCAATATTAATTATTAAAAATTATGGTGAACTCATATTAAATACATTTTATATTAAATAATATTTAGGGTGAAAGAGGAAAATAATATTTATAAGGACGAAAGAGGGCAATATTAATTATTAAAAATTATGGTGAACTCCTATTAAATGCATTTTTATATTAAATAATATTAAGGGTGAAAGAGGAAAATAATATTTATAAGGACGAAAGAGGGGAATATTAATTATTAAAATTATGGAGAACTCATATTAAATACATTTTATATTAAATAATATTTAGGGTGAAAGAGGAAAATAATATTAATAAGGACGAAAGAGGGCAATATTAATTATTAAAATTATGGAGAACTTATATTAAATACATTTTATATTAAATAATATTTAGGGTGAAAGAGGAAAATAATATTTATAAGGACGAAAGAGGGGAATATTAATTATTAAAATTATGGAGAACTCATATTAAATACATTTTATATTAAATAATATTTAGGGTGAAAGAGGAAAATAATATTTATAAGGACGAAAGAGGGGAATATTAATTATTAAAATTATGGAGAACTCATATTAAATACATTTTATATTAAATAATATTTAGGGTGAAAGAGGAAAATAATATTTATAAGGACGAAAGAGGGCAATATTAATTATTAAAAAATTATGGCGAACTCCTATTAAATGCATTTTTATATTAAATAATATTAAGGGTGAAAGAGGAAAATAATATTTATAAGGACGAAAGAGGGGAATATTAATTATTAAAATTATGGAGAACTCATATTAAATACATTTTATATTAAATAATATTTAGGGTGAAAGAGGAAAATAATATTAATAAGGACGAAAGAGGGCAAT